>CM032879.1:22172277-23618527 GCA_019176425.1 Megalops atlanticus
TAATAATTACATTCCTTTTGTGTTTCATTTTTGTCAGTGCAAATAAAGCAAAAGAATGTGTATTTTCTTATTTATATATATTTACATTTACAATTCACTATATGCAAGGCCATTTCAGAAGTACAATAATTAACAATAAAGATAACTGGCAGCTGAACAAAACAAACAAACAAAAAAAAAACAAAAGCCCCAAAATAAAACAGATATCCTTTTTAAGCCTGGAGCCCATGCTTTTTACTTAGGCCTTTTTAAATAATCCAAACTGGCTACACCCTGAGCAGGTACAAGCCCATCAGAAATGTAGCACTTCTAATAATATCATAAAGTATTAGTCTCAGCGCACTCTTCCTGTTGGCCTAAGCAATACCACTATCCTCAGACAGGTGCTTGAATTATGAAGGACTAAATACTGAAAGCATCCCCATCCCCTCTCTTGTGTATGTGCCAGTCAAAATGTGCCAGTAAATTGTCTCTAAGGCAACCAATTTCACTACAGTGTTATGAGACTACTGTGTTGTGCTGCTCTGTAAAATTCTGAGAGGGAATGCGAATTTAATGTACAGCTTTTCTAATTCTTAAGACACATTCTGAGCAACGAGTTTTAAGAATTGAGAGCTAATCAAATCTAATGTGCCAATGATACGAGAGCAATGCATGTGGCATTTTTTAAGTCACCAAAGTAACCCTTTATATCACTTTGCCGTAATGGCACAACCTCAGAATCTTCATGGCAGTCATAACTCCACTCATTACAGTAGCACATCATATTACTAACATCTACTAGATACAGGACAATGACACAAATGCACAAAAAATCAAACAAAAACACACATGAATCAAAGAAATGTATATCAAAAATGAAACATGTTCATGTCTGATCAGCCCCCATCAATATAATTTTACATCGTTTTATATCAGCCCACTTGCATCTGATGAGCACATGCTCACTGACTGCTCACTGCCACACAGGACTGAGCATCCCTAACAGCAATGAGCACTACGTCTTAGATTCTGTGACAAAGTGCATTTTCAGCTCGGCGAAACAGTGAAAAGCGACAGAGGGAAAATCTCGGAGGCGCAATTCTGAACAAGAGAAAAGAGGTAGGAGTGACGACTCATATGATCAAGACTCCTAACAAGCAAGCTAAAAAAAAGCGCACAGAAAAAAGAGCACATCTAACTTCTGTAAAACTCTGATGAAGGCTGTAAAATCCTGGTAAATGCTGTAAAATCCTGATAAATGCTGGAGATCTACCTGATTGAAGGCCAGAGAAAGACCATCACATTGCAGCCCCTCTTACTTGCAACAGGCTGAGATAACCTTCATCTTGAACTCATGTCTTTCACTGCCCTCTGCTGGATACTGCTTGTAATGACACAGGAAATGAGAGCATAACATCTCTGCATATGTACAGTCAATTGCTATAATAGTAACAGATAGTGGCAGTTTCTTCAGTGCACTAATTTCAGTTGTCACACTTGTAATTATGCATCTGATGCTGGTTCAGTGGTCATGTGATAAGAGTGCCTGTCCTGTGACTGGAAAGATGTGGAACCAGACACTTAATTATACCAAAAACAGCTATGGCTGCCAGTCAGTCTGGCGCACAGTAATACAGAGTGGGATTGAGGTAATGGCTCAGAGAGGGACTGGCATAATGTCCAAGAGGTGTGTGTATGTCTATACATATATATGTATATATTATCAGCTGCCCAAGAAAGAGTAATGAGCTCTGACTCCTTAAGAGTAGCTTGCTCCTTAAGAGTAGCTGTGTTCAAGTCTATCCTGTGCTCAAGGCTAGACTTGAATGCAGCTTCCATTCTGATTCTCCCTTTTCCTCCAACACACTCTGCATAATTTAAGCAAAAGGTAAAGGTAAAGGCTTCACTCTGTTTCACACACCCAAAATGTCACCCAGGCAAATTGTGTGCGAGTGTGTGTGTTTCAGTGTGTGTTGGTATGTGTGTGAGTGCAAGTGTGAGTGAAAATACACTTGTGCGTGTGTGTGTATGTGAGTGCGGGCATGTATGTGTTTTATGGGGGGAGAGTACTAAAAACATACAATACAAGATTGCTAGATTTTCAGGCAGAAAACATTTTGAGATTAAGCCCTTTTGACAGTGCAGCAGGTAACATCATATACATCACAATACAGAAACAAATGACTGACTGGGACTCTTACTATGTCTATGCCTATCCCACTCTGGAAATGTGATCCAGGTTAAAGAAGCAATGCTCAAAACTGAGTGTGTGTGTGTGTGTGAATGTACTTCCCGATGAAGCCCCATTTTCTCTGATGCATCGTTCTGTTTGATGACACCTGGGCCTTCACATAGTTAGCCATTCAAGTCCAAGACATAGAGTCCATCCAAGTCTCTTTCTGTTTTTAATCAGTCAAGAGTTCCAATGGATGTCTCTGCTTGATGAAGGACCAGGACTCAGAGATAAAGGAGGAGATTATGTGGCACTCTCCAGGATTTGGCACACATGGCGAATGCTATAAAACTGTGGCCTCCTCTATGGCATTGACCCATCTGCAAAGTGAGAAAGAAAAGAGTCCTGCATGAGAAACACTCTCCCAGGTCTGAAATGTCCCTGTGAAAACTCACTTGTCAGTCGCTTTGGATAAAAGCGTCTGCCAAATGAATGAATAAATAAATGAATAAAATGGTTATTTTTCTTCATGTGTAAGGAGTATAGGCACTGGGAAATGGGGTGGGAGCTGGACTACAGTTAATAAATCTCAGTGACATGCACCTTCTATCTGTGAAGGACAGCTGAGAGAGACATTGCATAATGTTGATGAGAAAGGGAACATGTTGCTGGAGTTAACATGATTACAGGTAAGCAGGCTCCTGTGTTGGGCTGACTTCAGGTCAGTGTTAATGTTACTACAGATGACAAGGCTCCTAAGATAGAATGACCTCAGGGAATTGCTAACTGATATATGGAGAAACAGGGTGCTTGTGTTGTTCTCACAAACACAGAGATGTTCAGCCCAGCTGACCTCAGTGCAGTGCTTCTGTCCTCGGCTCTGAATGTGTAGTACAGAGTCTTCTTGTGGTAGAGCTGGAAGACATTGGTGGCATCCTCTCCCTCCAGTTTTTCTGGCAGCTTTACAGTGAAACCAAGCAGGGGTAAGCTTTCTGATGCCACCTTATCCTAAGAAACGGATAGATAGATAGATAGATAGATAGATGGATAGATAGGTAGATAGATAGATAGATAGATAGATAGATAGATAGATAGATAGATAGATAGATAGACAGAGAGAAACAGAGAGATATAGATAGATGGAGAATGAAGGAAAGAGAGAGTGACACAGGAACAGAAGAAAGAGAGATCAACTAGGCACACAACTCACCCCAAATAACATACCTGACACAAAAGACACACTACACACAACACCCATGCTAGACAATGCCATCCCAGACAAACAACTTAGAGGACGATGAACAAAATACACTACCCCAAACACCAAATGCATGCTAAACAGAAACACCACACTGAACCGAATGACACAGACCATACCAAAACACAATCATCTCTAAACAAATCACTATGTATACCACACCGAGGAGACAGTTCTCAGCAAGGACAATTCACATGCAACAAACCCAACCCCCCGCCATGATTAACACAGAACAAATCACAGGACCTCAAATACACAGCTCTCACTGATCAAAACACACCTCATCCATACAACTCAGACTGAGGTAAAAAGACCTGACGCCACGAACACTGACCCACATTGAATCAAACGCAAGACTTCCAATACCACAGACATAGAGAGAAAGAGAGAGAGAGAGCACAGTGATTCTCCTGCTAAAGAGTGACAGTGGGTGTGCATGCATACTCTGCTGGGGATTATTTATCAAAGGAGAGAAAGGAAAGGAAATCTGGAAATGCAGTAGGAAGATAGGATGTTCTGTGTGGTACTGGGCGGGGGTTGGTCTTTACACAGGGGAGTTCTGTTTGGAGGATAGTAGCACAGTGTGTGAGATGGGGAGCATTGTGGGGGTGGAATAGTGGACATTGTGTGCAGGACTCCTACTGAAAGCAGCAGTACCAGTGAAAAGTAGCCTATGGCTGACTGGGGTACAGTACATGGCATGATGTGTAATGAATGGCAATGGTATACTGTCCTTAATAAATAAACCAAACTAGAACAGGGGAATGTTGTGTTTTGGATTGGGTCTACGGTTAGGAACTGGGGGTGCTGGGTCTAGGAGTTACTGTCTGGGACAGAGGGTATACTGTGTGTAGGACAAGAAGGTGCTGGATATGGAACGGGGGATACTTTGTATGGGTTACTTGTAGTTTTTAGGGCAGCGGGGTACTGCATATGAGGTAGGTATAGTATCTGAGACAGGGGGGAGAATCTGTGCCCCCTCACCTCGCGTCCTGAGAAGGTGTAGAGCACCTTGTCTTTGATGAGGAACCACAGCTTCTTCCAGTTCCTCTTGCTCCTCTTGCAGCGCAGGAGACTCCCGCTCATGGTCGCGCCCTCGGCCGACCCCGCCACCTGCACAAAACGGGAAGGCATGTGGGAGCAGGCATGCCATCGCACGACAGGGGACGCGGATGAAAAAAGACCTGGGGGAGACCGGCTTGTGGGCGTGGCTACCTGGTTCAGGGCGGAGCCGCTCTTCCTGTGCCTCCACAGGCTGGGTGGGTGAATGTTCTGGAAAACGGCCGAGAGCGGTCGACTGGACCGATTGGGGCGAGGGCTGTCGTTACCACCCGCCCCTGCCACGTTCCCCCCTGTGAACGTAGAGCAACACAGGCAAGGACTGTGATTAGAACCCATCTTGACTTATCATTTTGCTTATAAAGTTGAATAAATCCATCACTGTAAAGTTTGGTCTTTTGGTTGATCTCACCATCTGCTACAACCTCCTGGCAAGTTTTCTGACAACTTTTTGTCTGACAGCATACTTTGTAATGCTCACAGGAGTCTGGTTCTGTCAGAACCCCATGCGAAATGTTCCTTTAACTACTTTTCACCTGTGCCCTCAAGTCCTGTTGAAGAGACTTTGCTTAAAATAGCTTCCCTGATCCAACCTTTAGATTTTAAATACTTCAGCCAAATCCCTCCGAGCCTCCTGGAGGGACTCAGAGTCTCTCTCCAAATGTGACGCTGAGCTCAGTGCATTCTTCAGACTGTGATCTAGGTGAAGTTCTGTACAACCTCAGTATCTGCTGTCTTAATATTTTATTCACAAAATTGTTCATTTGTGGGGAACACATGGATCCAGCATGTTTTTAGCGCTTAGCATGAGCTTGAGTGTTCTAACTCCTCTATTTTCTAATCTGCCCCCCCAAACCCACCCCCCATCTAACCTCCTCCCTCAAAGGCACAAGGGTTACACGGATGCGAGGGGGAACATCTAGGGCTGTGACTCTACCTCGTTTCTTCAGCTCAGTGTAGCAACGGTCGCAGACCTTGGCCACTCTGTCTTTCAGGTACTTCAGAGGGTACTTGTTCCTGGAGCAGGACCGGCAGACAATCTGCAGGGGCAGGGTGACAGGGGGACAGGACAGCGATGAGAGGGGGGCTCCAGGTGCCCTCTTACCCCTCTCGCCCTCACGCGGGGCGGGGGGAGATGGGCGCGGCGACACCCACCTTTCCGCAGGCGTGGCAGTGGTGGCGGCGCAGGGTGAGGGAGAAGTCTGAGGCGCAGTTCATGCACATCATCACGTGGGACACGGGCACCAGCGTGGGCGGCTTTTCCCCCAGACTCATCCACAGCTTCTCCCGGGCCTGGGTGGGAGGGACCGCATGCCAACGTTACAGCAATGTTTCACTAATGTTACGCTCACATCCAGACCCACTGCACACACGCTGCACACATCGCATTGATGTCTTTAACACGAGGGGCCTGTTCCAGAAAATGGCGAATGCCCCATCGCTTACACCCGCCCTCACCTCATTGCTGTAGCTGCCGAATGTGCTTTGTCCTCGTGCATGATCCGCTACGGTTCGAGTCAGAGTATGGAACCAGTCCTCCCTCTCCCCATAGGAGCTGCAGGACCAAACAGGGTGGATAATTTTGTACCCATTTCCAGTCCAAACAATCAAATCCATCAAGTCATCTTAGGGCAACGTGCTATTCAATCAAAACAAAAACCCATCCAGAGTAATCTTTCAGTTCAATGAGTCAGTTCAAAGGGGCAAACCAACTTAAACTTGGGGATATATACACCCATTGGTCAGTCGAGGTGCTCCGATGGTATCGTCGGTTGGGGTTTGCAGACAATCTCTCACAGATAGCTAACGCAAATCCTACATGTTGATTCAGGAGCGATAGCCATCAATGGTGAGTGACTACAGACTGTGTGCGACAGACCATGGTAATTAATCATGGTGACTATATAGGTGATGGTTGGCCACCAATGTTTTTTGACTGACTTTCAGGTGTGTGTATCCCCATTGAGAAAAAGCCACATTGTTGTAAATAGATGTCTGGATTAATTCATTTGCAAGGATTTTATTGAAAAGTTTTTTCTAATCCAGCGGACAGAAAGGAATAATGTATTTATCTCTGTGTTGAACCTGGCTCTCAAACACACCTGGCTGAGAGTGTGATGGAGATGTCGTTCACCTCGATCTTCAGCACGTTCTGCACATCCTCCGTGTTGGGTTTACTGACCTGAGAGGAGAAAGTGAATTAGCAGTAACACAGTGTGAATGGAACAGCATGTGTACACATAGCATGGTCCCTATATGTGACCTCTACAGTAATGCTGTAGAGGCCACATATAGTGTCAGATTTTACTGACAAACAGTGAGAGAGAGAGAGAGAGAGAGAGAGAGAGAGAGAGAGAAAGGGGAAAGATGTGTGAATGAAAGAGGAGGAAAGAGAAGGTAAGGGTGAAAGAAAGAGAGGAAGTCACCTTCATCCCTGTCAGGCAGAGGGTGTTCTTCAGCCTGTACTTCCCATCCTGCTGTGGATAGGTGTACAGCATCACGTCGTTCATCTGCAAAGGAAAGCAAACAAGCTCCATCCAGAACATTCCATTTCTACACCCCACTGTCACTATTGTCCCATGCTTGGCACCCCAAACTGATGGAGATGTTCCATTGACTGTGATATTTCAGCTATTGTCCTGTTACTTTAGATGAATAAATAAAACAGCTGCGATCGAGATTGTGATTCACTGGCACAAAGCCTTTCTGGTTCATTCTGGTAGAAGGTGGAAGGCTTTTCTTGACTTGAAAGGGGTGCAAATGATGTGACTGATGTGACTTTCTACCACAAGAGGGCAGTGTGTGCCTTAAAGAATTTCTCCCTTGCACTGTCTCGGGGTGGTACAGAACAGTCTGGTTTATATTTTGTGTATTTATGTGTTTCAAGTCACTATCAACCGAGTGTAATTTTCAGTTCAGTACATCTATATACATCAGAAAATCCACGGGGTGGTGCCCAAAAAGGAGCCCATTCAAGTCATGAAGTAATGAGGAACCACAAAACACAAAACGAGTGGAACTATGTAGTGCCATCAACGACTAAATTGAACCTATGACATTATTTAGCTATACATAGAAAAGAAATTTGATTGACAGTACATGATAACCCCACCCACCATGGAGTTCATGATGTCATGCTGCACCATCACTAGTTATAAGACAGCTGTAATTAGTTGGCAGAATGAAGATCTGTTCTTATTCGGAATACAAACATGACTTTATGCTCCCGTTTAGACTATGTGAGTACACAACTTGCCTTGTGTAGTTTGTACTGCTGCAGCAATGGGTCATTTTTCCGAAACATTACTATTCTGTTTCTTGCAATATTTCCACAGAGCTGAAAAGCTCTTTGAATGCAAGTTATTGCACTTGAAAATAATGTGGTATTCCAAATGCTACCATTAGATCTTAATTAATTCAACGAAAACAAGCCATGAACAAAAGCATTTCCCTTCATTAAATATTATTTAGCTCTTTACTTGGCTCATGAGTTAAGAATCAGCACTTTTTGACTGGCTGAAATATATCTCCATGAGAACTTTCTTTTGTTCATTTTTTATAACTTATTGTAAGTCAAGCACACGCTTCAAGGTATTGTATCCTAACGACTGAATTCAGAGCCAAACAAAAGGGGAGTGACATCATCCAACACAAATGCATGCACCAAACATCCTCTGTTCAGGGGGTGGCATCCAGGAATTCTCCTGCAGAATTGAGCCGTTCCCAGAAATTCCTTGGTGGAGGTAGCCAGTGTACACAGAACTAATGACACTCAACACAAACAGCACATTCTCCCACTATGTGGCCTCTGACCCACTGCGCCCCTGTCTGGCCTGCCCCACTCTCAGCACCACTTCACTCTGATCAGCTGTTTCCTCTTCTCTCTCCCGCTCTCCCGCGGTCCGTTGTTCACAGGACCCACTCGCCTCCTCCCTCATTCCATTTCTGACAGAACGCTCCCTTCTCTCTCTTCCTCCATCCCAATGCTCACAACACCCCCTTTCTGCTCCATCCGCTGTGGGTGCCGCATCACTCTTATCAATTGACCTCCCCTATTCACTGTCTGAGCCAACCTAACCACCTCCTCTCTCTGTCTCTCTCACCCTCACTCCACCTTTTCTCTCCTTCTCCATCCTTTATGCCCTACACTCTCCTCCGTTGTTTACAATGCCCCCAGTCCCTCGTTCACAGTGCCCCCCTCCTCCTCCCTCGCTCCATTTCTGACAGAATGCTTCTCCCTTTCTTGGCCCAGAACACCCGTTTCCTCTCCCCATGGCTCCATGTACCCCTTTCTCTTCTGTCCCTACTCCTGTGCAGTATTCTCTCAGCTGCCATTATGACTATGTCTCTCATTCAGAAATACCAGGGCTTGTTAGAGCCACCTGCTGCAGACAGCCCCCCCCCCAAAGCCACATGGGAAGTCACAATTTGTCTGGTGTCTTTTTCGGCTGTTTACTTATTGCTCCATAAATTACACCCATCCCCATCACCTCCATTAATCTAGCCTGAGCCCCCCTGACTGAACAAGAGTCCCCTCCAGCATTAGAATTGCAGTCTCCGCCACATCACTCACGCCTGTGTGATGGATGCATTCATCACACACCTCTGTTTATTGGTGAGGGAGGGAGACACACGACTCAAAGCTAAACCTTCCAACCCCTCGCCTCTGGGGGAGGGGTTGGAAACTGGCTGCAGAGGGGCCTGGTGGGTCCATAAGGTTTAATTCTTCTATGTCCTGACACACACACACACACACACACACACACACATTGGGATAAATGTGTGTGTCATTTGGGGGGTGATGTTTACAAAAGTGGGACGAGGTCATGGGCTCTGAGATCTACTGAAATCACTGTGGTGGAGGAGCACTGCACCCCCAGGCTTGGTGCCTCTATGTGGTTCATCTCAGAGACATTCTGTACAGGAACCATTTCGAAAACCTTAGCTTTATCCCCTCGCAAACAGTATTGTAAAGCATTGATTATTTGCTCCAGCACTGACAGACACTGCATGTCTGCATGACACAGTTTTCCTGTTAGGAGAACTGTCAACTATTTATCAACTAACACTATATGGACATTATTACAGGCATTCAGAAAGGGATGGATGTACAGTAGAACATTAATGATACTAAAGCATAAGATGTATTCTGAGTCAATATTCATCCCCCCAGTGCTTTAAGAGTCAAAGCTCTACACACAGCTGCAGCCTGGCAGATGCTCCAAATTGTAATTTGTCAACATTTGCATGTAAACTGTCAACAAAGTAATTTTAAAATCCAATATTGGGAATAAACACAGTCAACCTAAATTGTTTACCATTTTGATCTTTTAATTGGTTTTACTTACTAATTCCACTCCCTCTGTCGCAATTGCCCAGAACGCATACACAGAAGGCAAGTGAAAGCACGTATGACCTGCTGATTGCTGATTGTGTAACATTACATAACTCATGCTCCGCTGAAATGTCTCCTGAAACCAGACCGATGCCCACAGTGGGGGTTTCCAAGCAAGCTTTCCAGCTCTTCCTGCTATTCTAGAGAGAGTACAGCCTTTGCAGTCCTGTCAAGGCATTCTGTGGACAGGAAACCGGCTGGCCAAATCCTGACCCAAAACTTCCTGTGGGGAGACATGCTTTTCAATAACAGGGCCGGTTGGGGAAAGCCCAGAGTCGGGTGGGACAGGACCAGCGTCCCTGACTCCCCACATGGGCGATAAGGACACAGCACCCCTTTCTGCTATTTTACTTCATGGGGATCATAGGGGGTGTACGTCAAATGGGGTGAAAATAACCTCACTATGAGACAGAAGAGACAGAAGAGCCATTACTGTACTGGAGCTGCAAATGGTGGATCTTTCATTTGCTACATTCAAAAGGAGCACATGCATACCAGTGTGTACCTCAAGGGGACAGCAAACCAATGCTCTGAGGTTGTGACAGGACTAGCATGACTACGTCACTCATGGTGGAATCACAAATGCAGTCATTTAAGGGGAATCATAATGTTTTTTAACATTTGAAGAAAAAAGAAAAACACTTTAAAAAGCTGTCTTTACAATAGGTACACAAAAACGTGGACAAAGATACACAGCACAAAAATATAAAAGCACAAAATCCTAAAACAGGTTGTAATCACCTTATGTTATTTGATTCTCTGTGAAAGGCATTTGTATACTGTGCAGTAATAAGAAGCACTGCACCGTGTTAGAGAAATGAAAAACACTTCATTACAAGTTGTAGCTGTACTCTTCTATCCATACTTATGTAATCAGCAGTTACCAGAAATAAATGACGTGGCTGTCTGCTCTTCCTGGAAACTTTCATCAATGTTCCCTCCTTCACAAACACCTGGAACAGACACAACCAGTCAAAGAGACAGAGAGAGGGAGAACAAAGTGAGTACATGCTAGTGTACTAATGAGAAAAGAACACAAAAAGCCAAAGGAACAGATGCAGCACAGTACAGATAAAACAAAGCACCCCTTTCAATATGAACTCAAGCTCCTTTTCCTTTATCTGTTGGATTTGTCTTGGCTTGCTAACTCAAGAGTCAATTAAAAAGTCTTTTCTGTGCTACATTTTTAGGAACATTAGAATAGTTAAAAAACGTTGACAGAAAACAAAACCATGGATATGATTACTAAAACCTGAGTATGGCCAGAAAACAGCTGAAACTGAGGGAAGGCACGTGGTGATCTGTAGCTCAACCTGATTTGATTTATGACTTCTGACGAGTGCATTTTTGTGAGGCCCTACTCAGTGGTCCCTGATATGTCCTTCCCCTTATGTCCCCATTACTGTCTCTGTCCTGATTGGAAAATGGCTACCATGAGACGTGGCTCCCATCATCCATCTGTCAGCATGTGTTTCTCACCAATCACAGCATGGAGTGTCATGTGTCATGTCTGGATTCTAACATTAGGCTCCTATTGAGATTCAGCCTGTTGGGGCTGCGAGTTATGGTCTTCTTCAGCACTTTTTCAGCACAGTGACCGCTCACGAAACTCACACAAGCTTAATGAGAGGCACTCTGATTCACTGCTGCTCACTAAAGCCTCGGTTTTCACGTAACAGAGAGACAAGGTGGCATTTGCCACAAGGACAGATTTCTCGTTTTTTATTTGCCACCCTCCTCTGTAGATAACCACTCCATCAGCTCACAGCTGCATTCAGGAGATGAAATGGAAAGGAAAGCTGCTTGTCAGCGATTCCCAATTACTGCTTGTGATAGAACACACAGACTGAAGAAGGAGGAGAGACCCCTGATGCAGGACAGGCAGTGATTTTACACACAAGAAGCCTTTGAAAAGGATCCCGTGCAGGAGCGGGGAAAGGGGTGGGAGGGGCGGTACAGGCGCAGAGACGTCCTCGTTACACTGCATAAGCCACGGGGAAAAAAAAGCTACTCTAAGTTTATGGCATAAATTTGTGTGAAAACAATGTCCTTATCAGGCCGAGCAGAGCTCACCCTTCCTGGCTGGAGCACGTCTCTGTGGCCTCTGATGCTGTACTCAATGTGGATCAGCCGCAGCAAGTTCTCCTGTGAGAGAGATTGTAAGAGGAGAGGGGCCTAAGTAATGAGAGCTGTTGTTATTGTTAATATTGTCAATAGTAGTACAAAAGTGATAATTTTATTTTGTATTGGAGCTGTTCTAGATATTTATTACCATCACCACTCTTAGTATTACTTATCGTCTTAATCTTAATCTTCCTCTCTGAAAACTTTCTATTCATCTTCTTAATTTTTGTCATTCAAATTATAGGTATGGTAAAATGTTTTAGCAGCTGAGCAATTCTGTCCTGCCAATAAAGCTCGTGTGAATTTAAATTTGAAATCTGGCTTTGCGAGAAATTGTATTACGTCAGATGGACGGCAGGGAGAAAGGGTTCATCTTATATTCTCATGCTTCAAGTGATTTGGCAACTCTGGATAGGAGGAGGGGGGGGAGATAGAGGGGTGCTGTGTTGGAGGGGGAGAGCGCAATAGTGTGAGGAGTCCCTCTCACACTGAACCCTTTGTTATTGAAGCACCTGGAGATTTTTAATGAAATCCCTCCTCTGTGCCGCTGCTCTTATCTACACTCTTGATACAGCCCAAGCAGGACACCGAGACTGGCTCTGTTAGTCCTGCTGCAAACTGTATCATCTCACCTGGCTATGAAAAGCCAGTCTTATGGATTAGAAAAGAAGAAAATAACACGTATTTGACAGAAATCAGTAGTATTGTGTGTAGTATTGCAACAGATCACTGTATCAGATCAAAGTATTAACTTTATCATATGCTAACAATGCCTGTGCCTGAGACATGCTCTCAGATGCCCTCAAAAAACCAGAGAGACTCACCCCTTGTTTCAGGTTGTCGTTAGCCTGGTCTGCCACATCTGAGACGATCACCAAGGCAGCTGTAAACACCAGGAGAAACAGGAAGAGTTCATTGTTAAATCACCCATTTAACCGATTAACACCAACACTGTAGAGCTATGCTTTGATGTGGAACACAGAGAGACACTGCCATTCACACTGAGGGACAGACAGACATAAAGGTGAACAACAGGTGAACATAAGGTGAGCGCACAGAGAACCAAACAAACACAAAGCATGATCAAAGATACAGACAGACACAGACAGACAGAAAGAGATGGAGACACACGGAAACCACAAGAGTGATGTATGATCACTGAGTGACCAGACACACTGATTCAGACAGAGAAAAACAGACATAGAGGCACAAGCAAAAACAGAGACGAAAACAGATCAGGATACAGATACTAACAGATAGACAGATAGACAGGCAGACAGGCACAGACAGGTAGAATGCCCTGCTCTGAGAGACACATAAATAGCTGCTGCACGTCTGACAGCCACTGTAAAGGAACTGTGCTGGACACTGGAGACCTTTAGACAGAAAGACAGAACACTTCCATAGAGCCCTTTATTCCACAAAGAAGCAACAGCACCTTGTGTGTCTTCATATTCTGCCGAGTCTGGTGATAGGTTGTTCAGGTAATCTGTCAGGAAACAAAAAAAACATGTCAAAAAAAGCCAAGGATGATCTGAAAATGAAAGTGAAAAAAGTGAACATAGCTTTCCACATTGGCTTAGAAAAATATCACGTAAATAACCATAGAGTGTCCAGTGGTAATTTTACATGGCACATGTTACGCCAGTTAGCTGGCGCAGTGATACCCTTGTTGCGCATTGCCCTAAACTCCCCTCCAAGGCTCTCCCAGCCCCTCTACACCATGCCCACCCCACCCCAGCCCAGGGCAACCTACCAGTGAGCAGCATGCGATACTGTAGCACACGCACAATGACCTGCAGCAGCTGGTGTTTCACAGAGATGTTTGCCCCTGCCGAGTTCTGCTGCTGCTCAGGGCAAATAAAACAAGATAGAGAAATAAAGGAAAAAAAATCAATATCACTCAATTGTCTCTCATATCATAATTCATTATGTCTCCCTCTCCCTTCAGTAAGGCTCCAAGTCTTTATTCCACGCATTCCGATCCACTGCGTCTACGAGACACCTCTGTCTGCTTGATCAAGCCTGGTGTATTTTTTACACCAGGTCAGAACGCTGACCAACAGGGACATTTACGTACACAGGTGCACAGGGTTGACCAGCTCAGCCAAGTCACCTGACCAGATAGAACTGTGCCCCTTCCTCATTTCTTGGGTCAAGATGCCGCACAGGGAGAAAAGCGAGCGAGGAGATCGAAGACATAAAAATTCATTCCAGGCTGGAGGGACTCGGACACGTCCCCATTCATCCTGTCAACGTGGAGCCCAGAGCGATGATTCCTCCGCCAATCTGCAGTTCCGAGTGGTGAGATAATTGCGTCAGTGCTGAGGGCCCCATCCGACTGCCATCCCTATAATCCGATAGAGCCCCTCTTCATATTCAGAGGCGTGCAAAGAGAGCCATATCACACCCCGAAGCGCTGCTCCACTCCGTCATTCCCACCCGGGCCCTGTGCGGAATCCCGTGGGCGCTCGAGAGATAATTATGATCCCGTAAAGGCAACAAGACCTCGATTATCCTGTCAGCCGGCAATGGCCTTGAGGTTCCCACACTGAAGCCCAACTGCATTCAGACACCTGACATGCAATGCTCTGAGCGCACGCTCAATGTTTTTAGACAGTGACACTGTAGCACTTGAATGACCTTAGCCCTTGTGTGAGCTGGGATGGGACTGGATGAAGCAGGTGTAAGCAGTACAGAATGAACGGAAGCGTTAAATCAAATAAGGTTTTATAAACAAAGTTTTTTTTTTTTGAGGAAGATATGTGACACACAGTGTTCCAGCAGTGTTGTGAGACTGATGCCAGGAGATCAGTGTGATGCATCAAGATAACACACCCTTCTACCTCCACTTCTCTCTCAGTTACATATGTTTGTTTTTTGTGCTGTGTTTAGTAACTCATTACATGGATGGCCTGGTTCATCCAGCTAATCAACCATGTAATTACTCAGGAAAATGTGGTGTGAGAATTTCAATACAAAATGACACCACACATGCAAAAAACAACTTCCATGAAAAACTTCCATGACAAGCCAAGGTCAATATTTCAGACGAGCACTGAGACCATGGCAACTTAGATGGGAAGGAGAAAGGAAAGGACATCACTGTAGGCTACTACACAAATCAATGGCACATGGAGCTGATACACTGCCCCAGCAATAAGGCAATTTAATTGGGGAGTTATAACCTGGGCCGATTCTCTAATTAGCTTTTGTCATCTTATTTACCAGCTGTCACTCAGAGCTTTCAATCAGAGCTCTCTCTCTCTCTCTCTCTCTCTCTCTCTCTCTCTCTCTCTCTCTCTCTCATACACACACACACACACACACACACACACACAATATCATGCACGAGGTGGTGGGACAACTCATGTATAAAAAGCAGTGTAAACACAACAGTGCCACAGTGCCTGGAGTGGCTTTAATCCTATCAGGCTCCAGCTGTGATGCAATCAGCCCCAGCAGACAGTTCATCACTGTCATCACTGCCTCCACAATGGAGTTACACTTAAGCAGTACTGCTTCTCCTCACCTTCATGTACAGTGTGCCCTTTACATACACACAGAGGCATGGAGAGAGAGGGAGTGGGAGAGGTAAAGAGTGGGAGATGGGGAGGGAGCGGGAGAGAGAAAGAGGGGAAGGGGGGCCAATTAGAGGGAGAAGGGGAAAGAGTGGCAGAGAGAGAGATGGGGAGAGCACGAGAGAGAGAGATCAGAGGGAGGGAGAGGGGGAGAGGGAATGGAAAGTGAAAATAGAAAGAAGTGGGAACAAACTGCAAGGTGACTCCCTCATTTCATGCTGGGAAAGGTCAAAGACAAATTTCACACAGTATGCCTTTGTGGACTATTGTGGAACACCATTTTCTCTGGGGAGAGTAACCAATAGATGAAAAGAGCTGCTTTTGGTAGAACTCTGGAGTATTCACACTATCAGCATTAAAAAAGGTATATAACTCCATACATGGGTATAGACATACCAACAACTTACTGTATGAACAACATCTGCTGGTGCAAGTGCCATCCGCTCCTTGAGAAAATGGATTTATGACAATCAAAATACTATGTATCTAGCCTGCGGAAATCCAAATCTCATGGTGGGATGACATGATCACTTACAGAGAGGTATGCATGAACCATGGGATCAAGGGGGACATGGACAAAATGCTGTCCCTCCATGACCTCATCCATGACCTTCTAGCCTAATTTACTTCCACAGATGAGGCTATTCTTTCCATGTCTTTTCAGTGGCTTGGAAGTGCAAGGAGTAGCTGACCTTAATCCATTACAGTAAATAAATCACAGGGATTGTCTGACCATGATAAATGGTCCTTGTTTACTACAAACTGTAAAGCAAGGTTCAAAACGCCAAAGACCGTTTATACACAGACAAAATATCTGAGGTGTGCCCAGCTACGCATGTGTTCACAAACACGTGTCTACACTGAACAGCTCAAATGCTTTTTTTTGTCTGTTAAAAGTCTACTCTCTGAGTTCAATCTCTGTACATACCAATCGTACCAAATCAAAGTAGATTAAAGACCTGCCTGCTCATGCAATATTCACAAGTATAGCCATGGAGAACACTCTTGGATTGCAGAGCCAGGAAAGACTAAACACTGATAAGCCCAGAACATTATCTACCTTTGCAAATGCTAGATATGACTTTTAACTGCTTCACTGCATTTTAACATAACCAACTTTGTCACGCTTTCCACATCAACAGGCGATTACCAGGCTTTAAGCAATCATTTTAAACAATGCAATGGTGTCTTCTGCACTATCTCTGCTGTTGCCACGTAACTTCATTTTGGGAGTTGGGTAAGTAAAGGTAACATTTTTAATGTTATGTTTATATCAACATTATTATTTGCATATTTATGTTTTATGGATGCAAAGGCACACCTAAATCTGCCAGAAGAGGTTCCTACAGTTTTTTCTTTTTTTTTTTTAAATTAATTTGCGGTAAGCTTTGAACATTGATCCTTTTGATTTAAACATTGTAAACCTAGTAATAAATAATTACAAAAATAAAAAAGTGCTGAGGACACTGTGGCGCCTTCATTGGCCCTTTGCCCCACACCCGTGTAGATCAGAGATTACCATGGCAACAGACCTTTCTCCACCACTTCACTGTTTCATAGCATTACCAGAACAATCACCATCTTCACCAGGGGTTGTCAATAAGGCATAGAGCGGACCATCGGGACCAGACCTTACTGGTGATTGCAAATAAGGCAAAGAGGAAATTGTCAGTATTGAACTTGATCAGAGCTGGTCAATAAAGCATGGAGTAGGCCATATGTATTGAACTTCACCTCAGTCAGTAAGGCACAGAGAGGACCTTCAATACCAAAACACTAAAACCAGTGAATGGATTAACTGAACTACACAAACTTAATATTGACCCCACAGGTCCACTTTTTAAAAATAAGTGCTCGCGATGATCCCTGTGTGGCCTCCCCTCAGACCTCTGAAAATCCATTTCAGTGACCACCATTACAGAAATAATGACGATCACGACCATAATCATAATTGCCAACCCTATCCCCTGTTCACAGGGGCAGAGGGCAACAGGCACTAATTTCAGGGGTCAAGGCCCTGTCATCAGGGCAAACTCAGCCCTGGGCTGTGTGATTGAGGGGCATGCCACTCAGACAAATGGTTGAGCATCCAGCCTGCTGGAGTGTGGTGGTAGGAAGCACAGTGCAAACAGGATTTCTGAACCTCTAACAGCCTGGTACAGGTAGAGATCTAAAGCTTCTTCATAGGTTTAGAAGTGTACACAATCACACATGGATGCACAAGCAAACACAAATGCACACATATATGTGTACAGTAAGTATAAGAGGAGGGCTGTGACAATAGTTTCTTTTTTTCAGGGAGGTTCTTTCTCCCCATCTGTAAAGTTGGTTTAATCCCAGAATGCAGTAGGAAAGACTCATTATATCCTGGCCTTTCCCAGCCTTTTCTTCTCCACCTTCGTACAGCCATCAGACTGACCTTTCAAAGGCAAAACCAGCAACATCCCATTCCCCCCACCACCACCCCTACCACCCACCCACACACCTCTGCAGACTACTGCAGACACAATACACTACTTACAATGTAATACCCACAATGCACTGCAGTCACATTCATTGCACAGATAGAGATCTCTGGGTCTTTTACAAACACTCAAATGCCAACTCTTTACTGTTTGTCTCAGGATCTTGCAGCAGTTCTGTTGTTTAATGTTCAATTCAATTCCCATCATCTTTGTCACTCTAGACCAGTCAACGGTAGTGCTCCAATTTGCATATACTCAGTTTATGGTGGATTTCTGATGTATGTTTTACTGACGACTCCCACTCTTTTCCTATAGCAGAATTTTTTTAGTCTGCAAATGCCTAGCTATTCCTAAATGTGCCTGAACACAAGCTAGTTGTTGGAGAAGGTGAATCCATTCCAGGGTAGTTCAAACACTAACACTTACAACAGATTTAAGGATTTTTTTTTTAACAACGTTTACCTCAAACTGCCTGACAACAGCAGAGAAGGCAGATGAATTTCGACAGCTCTCTTCCAGCAGAGCCATGCTTCGATCATACTCGGAGATGTAGGAGGTGAAGATGGCAAACTCCGCCCGTCTCGACAAGATGACATCGGCAATCTTCTGGCTCTCCTCCCTGATTGATGACAGAAGCATTGGAAGAGCTTTGTTTATCTGCTTATGGATGACAATCTGATGGCAGCAGGCTCAGACGCAACACGTACACATTCAGCGGGTCAATAATCATACTGGGCCGCTGGTGTTCCCCCATACAAATCTTCCTTTTCTGCTGTGGCTTTTGATATTCAGATTAGTTTAACAAAGATTAATTTAGGAGATGCATTTAATGAAGGTCAGGAGAAGTCTATGGATTATTGAATGTTTGCCTGATGATCTGGCAAACTCATAACTAGATCCCTTCTTGAAGGTTAAATGACATTGTATGTGTGCATGTGTAGTGTGTGTGTGTGTGTGTGTGTGTGTGTGTGTGTGTGTGTGTGTGAGTGTGTGTGAGTGTGTGTGTGTGTGTTCATAAAGTATGTGAGTATGTGTCTCAGGTTGTGTGTGGATGTGCATATAGGTTTGTGTATATGTGTTTATAGGTCTGTGTGTGAACAAGTGTTTGAGTGTATGTGTGTGTTCGTGTATGCATGTGTGTCTTTGTGTGTGTGTGTGTGTGTGCGCATGTGTGTCTATACACACACATGTGTGACTCTCAGCTCGTGTGTCTCACCACTGCTTGAGGCGTGTCTCCAAGTCATTGAGGACGTTGCAGTGGAATTGGTACACCTCAGGCAGCTGCTTCAGTATCTCATTCAGCTGGTCCTCTCCCAGTGCCGGCTCCCCCTGCTCGCCTTCGGCCGCCCCCACTGCTGCCCTGAAGTCCTGCAGGACACAGAGAGAGGGGGTCAGGGCCACTTATGCTTTACCTACACAAAGTTCCAGGAATTTGAAAGAGGGGGCAGCTCTGGAGAGGGTCAGGGCAGCCCCACATCCCCGCTCAGTCCCCCCCTACCACTCCTCTTTCCTCCATCCCTCACCCCTCCACCTCACTTCCTCCACCCTGGGACAGCAGCCGCTCTGCCCACAGGCAGCCCTGGGCCTCTCCCCAGCAGGAGGAAGGGGACCCTTGGCTCTGACCATGACCACGGTGACCACAGCCCTGCTTTAAGGAAGGGACCGCAGTCTGACCGTCATTAATCTGACCCTCACATCTGGAGCACTTCCCTGGGTGTGTGTGTGTTGACTAGCGTTTAAGACCGTGGACTCTGGCCCTCTGGGACTGCAGGTTCAAGCACTGGGCTGGGCGCTGCATTTGTATCCGCAAGCAAGGTAGTTTAGCACAGCAGCTCCAGTCTGAATGATTAACAGATAAAACTGCCTGTATACGCCAGCCTGCAGCAGCCTTCTGGAGGTCATCAGTTTCAGTTCCAGACAGAGGCAATCTGAAAATGCGTAAATACAATGATAGACCTGTGACACAACACTATACAATCTCACATTCTTCGTATTGTGACAATTGTATCTGAGTTGCTATTTACCATTGTCTGAGTCTATCATTCCTGCTGCTTCATGCAGTTACTGTGCTCAGCACTTATTGTTTTCTTTATTGTTTCTGACAAACAGCTCCAGACAATCAAAACCATTCCCTTGTCCACATGCCAAGCTAATAATAACTGCATAAAAACTCAAAGAAGGTCCTCAGAATGCAGCTCATACAGCCTTTCTTTTCCATTTGGCATGTCAAACCTCATTACTTTTTTTTTTGCTGGAACTGAGAGATGAAGCCCTAGAGATAGCAGTTTCCTGTGCTTACTGAATGACTTACCAAATGACTTTCACACTGACTGACTGGCTGATTGGCTGTGTCACAAAACAACTTACTGACTGATTAGCTGATTGACTCTCTCACTAAATGACTGACTGACTGACTGACTGACTGACTGACTGACTGAATGGCTGTCTTGCTGACTGCACGACAACCTGACTATCTCAGTAAGGGACTTCCTCACCTAACCCTAACCCTAAGCAGAACCTCCTTTTTCCACTAGTTGCTGAAATGCTAGCAAAGGAGTCACAGCCCCTGAACTGTGCCTGCACAGGTCTTTGTTTGAAGTTGAATGAAATAAACTTCCAGCTAGCCAGGCCTGACTAACTTTCTCTCGATTTCATCAGTATGGGCAAAAGGAACAGCAGGACTCAGATCTGAGACAGCCCTGGAGCTCTGTGTCCAACCTGTTTTTGAGAAACACCCGCTGAAAAGCACAACTTCACTTCCCACTCAGGACTGCGTCTGGAAAGTCTTTGTATTTTGTTATTCCCCATTAAACAATAGAACAATAGCTGGTGTGTTTTGTCCTGAATCTGTCCCAGCGGTGGATTTTCACAGCTGCACACATAAGAGAGGGAGGGCTCAACCTGGAATCTGTGGATCAGTCCAGTCACAGATCAAAACTTCATAAAATATTTCTAGATATCATTTTGTGCTGTTACCTACACACGGATCACTGCTAATGTGCCCCCATGCAGGAATGGCTCCAGGAGAAAATACAGAGGGGTGCAATTGCAATCCACAGGGGGTGCACAAAAAGTCATAAATACTAAGTAGATATAAGGATATAAGGAGACAACTGGGGTGCACTGAGGTCCATCTGGGGGTCCGATGTACCCCTAAGCACCCCCATAGCGCTGGGCCTGCCCTTTATGCAAAGTGGCTCAACCATCACAATTTCCCTGATAAACTGTTGATAGTTAATGGTTAAATGGATAAAGCTAGTATGGATAGTTAAGCTCTGATTGTAAACAAAATAAGTCAGTGCTGGATGAGGGCTTAAATAATGCTGTACCTTTAACATGACTACATACTGCTGCCTTCAAAACTATTCCACACAGCTGCCCTTAACACTGGTCCACACACTCTTGCACTGTCTACAATGAATACTGTTGCACTCCTAGTTTAGTGTGGTTTTTGCAGTAGGTCATTGGTAGACACAGCCCATTATGCTGTCCCTATGGGAGTAGTGCATCTTTCACACTGTCAGGACTGGGAACCTGTTCTGACAGACCACTAATGAAAACTAATGAATTTCTTTGTGACGTAGAGCATCCATAACACCTGGGTCTTACTGCCTCCCACAATGCCACCACAGTCGTGCTTTTACCCCACAATAAGCTTTGCCTATGCCATCCAACCAAAGCCTAAAAAACACACAATTGGGAACCTTGCCCCAAAACTATTTATTTTAGAATGGATATAAAATAAATACCTGTCTGAGCAGACAATGTGTGGGGATTAAGTTCTTTTTAATGACTTTCATTCTGCCTATCACATGGAAACACGAAGTGTGTGTTATCTGTTAATTGTAATTCTAAATCATCACATTCTGCTGTGATTCTTGGTTCTCAAGCTTTCACTGGATGATTTACACTCCTTGAGGTACTTTTTATAAACTAAAGAGGTTAGTCTCCTCCTGTAGCATCCTCCACATCCCTCATCTTTTGTCAGATATAACTTGCAGTTGCCATCCACAAGCAGACAATCCACAGTCTTCTTTTCTGCAGTGTTTGAATAAGTGAAGGGCTTGTCTGCATGAATTAATAGTCTCTCATATATACCCAAGGAAGAGCAAGAGAACAATGATTAGATGTAAGGACACATGGAATTGTTCTCAGAAAGAAAATGAGCTCAGAGAAAGTCTTTCAATAATAATAATAATAATAATAATAATAATAATAATGTAAAATGTAGTAATACTAGTAGTAATAATAACAACACTATTTATATAGCACTTTTCATTTAAAGGGAGACCTTCAAGACCTCATATTAAATGGAAAATTAAAAATCAGATTATTGAGATCACAGCAGACAGCCAATCAAACATATAAAAGCAAAAGACTTAAATGTAAATTGAGGCAGGCAGTACAAAAATAGGAACATTCACATAAAAGCAGAACTTTTGTTAGAGGTTCCAAGCATTCATCCTTCTGAGGGCCATGGACCTAAATAAGAACTGGAATGGATACACCCTCTGAGAAACCTCAGACAGAGGTCAGGCATGTTGGGAAACAACTATACCTAAGTAAACCCTCATTAGTCAATGAAAAAGGTCATTCCTCTCAGATAAAAGTGAACCTTTCCACCTTTGCTTTCATCTCCTCCTTCCCATGCTGTAATGATAACATAATAAGGATTCAAGGAAGTGAAAGAAATTGAGATGGAGCACTTCAGTCTACTTGTTTTTTTGTTTTAAAACATGATATATACATGCAGTATATTTTGCACATAATGATGGCTTTAATGATCTTACTAGCTCTATCAAATGAAACAGTAAGCAGTAGAAAGAGAGTGTTTGATCATGCTAATACCCCAAGGCAGCTCACAGCAACAGCTCTGATTGGTTGTGATATTTCAATGATTCATTACAAATACATCCATCATATTCCAGCGAATCTAACTCTGACAAATGCAGAAAAAACATTTCTTGAATGAGAGTGTGTGTTCAAAATATGTGCAGAAAATATCTGAGATGGAGGACTATCAATGTACTGCCCTTGAGACATTCAGTTAAAATCTTTCCCTGGGCTTGATTGTCAAATACACACACAGAGTGGAGTCATGTATCATGGCACGTCAGGCTACACATTGACCTTTCCCTCACCAGGTCCCCTGGCACCCTCTTGATCGTGGGCACGGCAGTGGCATTATGAGGAGTGATGATACGGTCACAAGCACAAATAAAGGTTACCCAAACAAAAGCCTGCTGCGTACATTTGGCGTCACCCTCTGACAGACTCCTTCAAATCAACCTCGTCACGGCAAACGGGGAAGTCTGCTTCACTGGAACAACACTGATAAACCTGTGCTGGGCTGGGGCTCATTGCCCATCCACAGAAAGGAAAAAAAAGAGCCAAGGACTTGCCAAATGGATGCTTCACTATTGGCACACAGGAAGTGATGTCACTGATGATATAAGTCCACTCTATTAGTCTATAAGTCTATTCTTGGAGCCCTGAGTTTCAGACAATGTTGTCTATAATAATAGCTCCGGTTGACTGGGGAGTAGGTTAATGAAAAAGGCAACCTACCAGGCAACAAGTCAAAAAGGATGATTATTATACAATTAACTCTGGTACAACCCTTTACCTTGATTAAAAAAGTTTAGATGGGGACAAAACAATAAGCCTGCTAAATTTATTTTTCAATGTCTCAATTTAAAAGATCTTAGATAAACCGATATACAGAAGTACAAAAAATTGACTGAATTCATTAGTGACTAGTTAGTTGACATTAGTGTTTTCAAATAACTTGTTAATGATGCTTTTGGTTTTTTAGAAATAGTAAACAGAATAAACTGATTGCAATGATATGCATGGCTGCTTACAGCAATGAAAACTTGAGAGAATAACATATGAACTAAAATGGCAAATATGAGGACTGACGACGTGATACACACAATGTCACTCTTCCCAGCTGCTTTTAGACAATGACGTTATGCAATCACTCTTAATGGGACTCATTAAAGCAGGAATCCTAACTATCTTCCTTTCTAATGATAACTTTACAGATGCCAGAGTATGAAACATAATGAATCCACATTGAAAATGGTAGAATCTACCAACAAACAAACACTCCGATTGTGATGCTGACTCTGTGATGAATCCATTGGGATTCAGAATTGTGCAAACCCTACAAAGCCAAATTAAACTGAACACAAACATCATTACTATTACGCCCCTAAAATTCACCTTTATGCGACTTGTAGAGTGCAAAAGACATTAATTGCAATTGACACATTGATTCAACACTTTACAATTACATTTGATTCAAACTGCAAGCGTGAGCTTTTGTTTCAAGCGATATTAAAATGTCTGTAATAAGCAAGCAATTCAGCTTGAAAACAAAGATAGGAACATGAAATGACTGGGAATAATCAAATCATATTCCAGGGTCAGGCAAACTAAAGCCATCAAAAGGAGGTGAACAGAACAAAAATGGTATGTGGATGTATATTAAAATGACCATGGAGAAAAATAAGGTAGTACACAGTTCTGATGCCACTATGGAGCTATATCTGAGACAGACATTTAGGGTTCTTCACCTGAGAGATGCTATTATCCAGAGCAACCTACTGCAATAATGACAGGACAATGGATGACAAATTGCCTGTAATGTGTGTTTCAGTCTGTCCTGTAATTAACACATGGGGCAGGTATGAGCTTAATGAATGAATGCATGTGTCAGTACTCCGCCCCCCTAGCTGTGTGTTTGTGTTCTTCCCCTGTCCATGTGCTTTTGTTTTCCTTGTGTTCTAGCCCTGCCCCGTTCCCCGCCCGGTCCTCACCTGCCTCGTTACTGCATCGCCGCCACCTGCCTGCTAGCTCACCTGTTCCCCATCACCTCATCTACTCTGCCCTTTATATGCCCTGCCTGTTCCTGTCTCGTTGCTAGTTCGTTGCAGTGTGTTTACCTGTCTCGTTCCCGTGTTTTGATTCTGCTTGCTTGTTTTCGTGTTTTTGACTTTTCGCTTGTGCCCCGACCTGTGTCTTGCCTGCCGCCTTGTCCTGTTGCCTGGAATTCTGCCCGACTGGTTTCCGACCCTGCCTGCTCCCGTTCCTGATCCTGGATTTTCCCTTCAGACTGTCTCTCTGGTTTCGACCCTGCCTGTTTCGTGTTTTCGAGTCTGCCTGCCGGTTTATAATAAACCCTACGGGAAAATCTCCGTGGTCTGCGGCTGAGTCCTTGTCCGTACCTGACAGCATGGTGTAATGTACTGCTTCAAATCATCAGAGTAGATAAAAAGCCCTGGGGAAAGGAGTGGCAGGGGAGTGTTTACCACATATAGTAAAGGATAAGCCAAATACAATCCACCACAGAGGAACAATACAGCAGCAACATTTTCATGAACATTTATGTTATGAAGGCTGAAGTCCCTTGCTCAAAGTTTCAGCATTACCCATCAGGATTCAGCTCAACCACCATCCCGTAACAGTGTCCTGAACCCTATCAAAAACACGCGGTTCACATTACACCACTGAGCCAACTGCAAGCTTAGGCCACACAATCCATCATTTGCACCATTGCCTATATCATCCCACAGCATCATCCCACAGCTGCCTCGCCCACAGCTCTCCACTCCTACCCACCCGCTGCCTGCCCCTGAGCGCACGAGCCAAGGGGATTGGACGATATGAGCTGGTTTTGCCTGACTGATAGGTGGAGAGAAGGGGATTGAATTAAGGGATAAATGGCAGGAGTTGATTTCTAGACCTCAAGGCTTCTGTAGTTCAGTTGAGTGTGGTTTGTGTGTTGTCAGTCTATTCCTCACTGCGCAGGCAGCTTGATGCTACAGGGCTTATCTGAGGGGTATGATTTGTAGGAGACACTGAGCTTCATGGACAATTACATACAAATAGCATTCAAGAGCTAAATGTTAAACAGCCTTAGAGAAAACTCATAAAGACAAGCTTAAGGATACACACCCAAGAGCTTGATAAAAGGAGAAATGATACAGTGTTTGCAGTATTCATGAGATTGCGTTTCCTACCTCGTGTAATACTTTGAGTCCCTTTACATGCCTGTAAAATACAAAAGGACCCAGTCAAGACCTTTATAACATTATTAAAATAAAGTAATGAAGACTATGAACTCATACAGCATGAACACATGTGAACAATACACATAGAAAATACATGTATTAATTTTTATAAATAAATATGAGTATACTTCACAATCAGTTAAAACAATCGTAAATATACTGTTTTTATTATTATCATGTGGAAGTATAGTATTGAGTAATCTTTCTAGCTCATTAAATTTCATGACAGCTTCAAGTGACACATTTTTCCACCTAAAATTCCATTGTAAGAATCACATTTGCTATTAGGCTATAAATGTTTTGTATATCAAATATCCCTGTCAACTGAGTATTTATACACTTGTATAATATTTGTATGATATTTGTATATTACATATCATAAAAGACATTTCAAATTACAAAGTCTGAGACATAAAATTTTTAATGCATGAAGAGGCACTGTGATTTAGTTGCTGCTATATCATATTACAGTATTTGACAGTCAGTATTCATTGACAGGTGAGAAAATATGTTACTTGATTACTTACAATTTCTCTGAATCCACCAGCTCTTTGGCAATGTAGAATGCTCTGGACCGACCATCTGTCTGTGTGGGAAGGATAAACACGGGATCATTATTGTGCAGAGAGAGTGAAGGCTCATTTAAAGTAAATATTTGGGAAGTGTGGGCAATACAAAATGCAAGTGTTTTGCACATGTTTACACTGGGGCTATTATGAACCTGCTCTTCTTGGACAACATTAATTATCATTAAACAAAATTTTTGTCATTGCCTGAATTGAGTAAGATATCATTTTGCATTTCAATGTAGAACAGCTTCTTCTTTTGAGAAACAGCCCAAACCAGTGGTGGACGTTTTTTATTAGTTGTTGGTTATTAATTTTTCAATTTGATTAGCTGATTTGATTTGATTGTTATTGATTGGCTGAATGCAAGTGAACTTATAAACACTGCAGTGAAAAGTTTAAATATTTTAAATATAGCATTTTGTTGATGCTACAGCCTTTGTAGTGCTCCTGACCTTAGTTGGGAATCAGTCTCATATCTGTTTTGTGTGTTTTCCTGTGAGGAATAAATGTGAATAAATATGAACATTAACTGAAGGTAACTGGACCAATGGATAATGTGTACTCAGAGCGAAACGAATTCTTTTTCAGTAAAGGAGTTAAAAAAACAAACACTATAAACATAAAGACCAAGATGCAATCCAAAAACTCATTTCTTTGAAAAATATGGATTTAATTCAGATGTATTATTATGCACTGCAAGAAAGCTGGCACAGCTTGCACAGATCATCTGTATAGTGAAAGCTAATAGTTGTTTTGTCATTATTCACTACCAAAGATGCAAATTTGACAGATGTATCATAGGTACAAAAGCACACCACAATTGTTGAATAAATGAAATTCTTATATCATATTCTAAATAAATCGTAACAAACACATTGTTCCCTCTTGCCCTATTCCCTCTCGGAGGACTGTAAATAAAATGTATCCATCTTCTGAAAAGACTTCCTGAGACGGGGAAATCCAGGGATTTTATTTGGATGAGTGTCTTCAGCAAAAAAGAAAAAAGGAAGCCAAGGTCACATGCCCTGTTGGGATTGGGCAGGGCCCCTGAAATACATTTTTGTCTCATCGAATGGCAACGGAATATTTGCACATGCACAAGTTTTTTGGGGTAATGTCATGCCTATTTCCAAGCAATGGACCCACAGCTCTTTGCATGTGGTAAAAATGATGATATCAAAGCACACATTGTAGATTGCAGGGTTTGCATCAGGACCATTCTACCCGAATGACCATTTTTCAACAGCCATCCCATAAAGAAACAAATCTGCTGTCCCCAAACCAGCTTACACAACAGTCCAGTTCTTTTTCAGCCAGCAGGAATCGGAGGGACAGAGAAGGCTTGTAGTCAATGCATATCAGATTAACTTGTTGTACCTTGACACTCAGTCTTTGCAGTCAAACTTTGGTGCGACTCACTTGTCTGTCATAGCTGTAATCCACACACCCATCTTCCTCCTCTGAGGTTCGGCCCTGGTCCTCCTCATCGGCTGGTTCGCCTGCTGGCCCTGGAGCCAAGGGGCATGCCCTGTAGGGCTCTGTATAGGCACTGTGGAACCCCAGGACAGAGGACATGACCAACAAAATCAGTACTGAGGAAAATCAATAGGAAAAAAAAAACATTTTATTTGCTTAGCAGATGCCCTCATCTGGTACAAGTCACATTTGATGCACTATACATTTATTTAGTTATGTAGCTGGAGACACACAGGAGCAATTCAAGTTATGAATCTTGCTCTAGGGCAAAAAAAGAAAATTTTGACTCTGCAACCCTCTGCCAATTTCAGGTTACAAGCCAATTTCACAACATAAATGCGTTTTGAAACTGGTGAATGCTATGGCAGAACATTCACACAGACATGCACATGCAAACACACACGCATCTGTGTACACACAGACACACACACGCACGCATGCACACACACACACACACACACACACACACACACACACACACACACACACACACACACACACACATGGGAGAGAAAATATTAAAGCAGCAGTGAATGCAGACCATCACCATTCATTACAGGCCTAAACCCTTTCCAAACATCTCAGGGACCCTACAGCATAGCGCCCAAGCTCAACTCCAGGTATAAAGAAAAAGCGTCCCCAGCCTGAGATCCAGGCCAGCTAATAAAACTCATCAGCCTCTTCATTTCTCTTCTCAGTTTAGACAGTGTTTGTCCTTTATGGAGAACTTAAAAATGAGTCAGACTGCAGTGTTCTGGTAACAGGGTTGTGCAATGCTGCTTTGTAGCAATAAGCTTTCTGCAGAGCCGCCAGTATGGATACAGCACCAGCGACAGAGGGGATAACAATAATGATAATAATAAAAAATACAAATTACCCAAACTCAGATGGGTGCAGCTAATCATACCTCAATGATTACTATAAACCTGGTTGATATAAATGATAACTATGAATATGATGAATGGTATTGCTGGGATCACTCTCAGAGTGAGTTTTATACAGAATTCCCACAACAAAATAGTTCTAGAAGTATACATTTATAGAAATTGCTTTGACATTTCAGAAAATGCATTCAGCCACAAAATAATAAATAGAATATAATAATGAAGGATAAAAGTCTCCAATAAAAGTCTCCATTATTGCAATGCCAACCCACACAAAGCGTCTATGACAGAATATGTGGAAGGAATTGACTTTGTGGCAAAGAAAAAAAATCTTTGATTGTTATCTCTATGGTTTATGCTTATTGTTTCCAGTATGACTGGGTGTTAAGAATGACTTTGGATCAAAAGAGTGATAATGCCTGAAGACAAATCTGTGACAATGCCACGTCGGCCTTGTTATGGTGTCTTACACAATGTGTTTGTATTTGCTTAGCGGGCACCATTTGCAGACATGAGGTCACGGTTCACCAAGTATCCTTTTAAGCAGCTGCATATTTACTGAAGCAGTTCAGGTTAAGCACCACGGTCAAGGGAGCTACCTGCAGTGCCCCCACACAGAACCTGAACCTGCAACCTTTTACAAACCAGCCCATGACACTGTCTGGAATAAAAGCAACTGTGAAAATCAGGTTTATGTACATACTAATACTAACAAATCATTTCTCTTCTCTTTTCATTGTTTCTCATCTGTCTGCTTCTCCTATCCACTCCTCCTTCCTCCCCTTTCCTGTCTTTAATGTGTAATATTCTCTCTCCTTTACTCTCTCTGCTCCTCTCCTGTCCTGCTGTCATAATACAGACTGCTGGGTCCCGATTGTACGGACATTAACGGCATAAATGCAGGCGTTCAGCTTGATGAATTTACCATGTTCCTCCACCCAGGAGTCAGAGAGGGAGTTCCACATGACTTCACTCATGTTGTGCAGCTCCTGTGTTTTAAAGGTTAACAGCTCGGCTATCCAGCTGAGCATCATGTCAACAGAGACAAAACCAATCTTTTCTCATGGCCACCTACACACACACACACCACAGCATCCAGACTCTACAATGAACAGCTGGGGGTTGGGGGGGGGGCTCAGCCTCAGACTGAGAACCTCAAAACAGTGACTCACGCCCCTTTCTCCGCCGAGTTCATTTTGCGCATCCCTAGTGGCACCCCACAGCAAGGCCGCTCTTTGAACCCCCCTCACCCTGGTGACTGATGGGTGGGTTATTTCTAAAGGCATGAAAGCCCCTTTGTGTTGGTGATCTATCCACTGCATCCCTGGGTGACAGGGTGGATTAGTACTCCACTCCTCCTGTTCTCTTCATGTCTAATTCTGTGTCCAGCTGTGCCGAAATGGTTGCCATATGTTTCGCTTCTCCAGGAGCCCTCACTTCTAATGGGTACAGTCAGGTACACCGCTGTATTTAGATGTCTATATTCCCCCCAAAATCCTTGGCAAGTTGCAGTAACAGGTACCGTAATTAAATTATAGTGTCTTAATAGGCAGAACCCCAACAGTGAAATCATAGGCTCACAAATAAATTAAAGAGTGACATTTCAGTGGACAATTATCACCTAATACTGTATCCAGTAGACAACTACTGAAACATTCAATCTAAACACGTGTGGAGGTTTTTACTTTGTGGGGTAAAATATTTAAATCACTCCCACCAGATAAATTCAATAAAAGGTGTGATCTTGTGACATCCAAGACCTAAATCTAATCTCTCTCTCTTCTTCTCCCCCTCTCTCTTTTTCTCTCTCTCTCTCTCTATCCCTTTTTCACATTTTACACAGGGACAGCAAAATGCTGTGTACACTGTTAAACCCTTTATAAAGGAAGATAGCCTCCAAATTAATCACAAGCAGACTGATTTCTCACTTGCAAACTTATAGCTGGTTGGCTTCTCAGATGATAAATGTCTACTCTAATTCTAGACCCCTCAGGGAATTAAAAACCTTTCTTTGGAAGAACAATAAAAATGTAAAAGTGATGCTTTAAGGTAAAGTATGCCTCCTTCAGCATCCAGGGGTTTTCACGATTCTGTGTAAGATTATATATGAAAACTGCTTCAGTAGACAAGCTTCCAAGTGTAATAAATGGTTTTTTGTGTGTGTACTCATAAAATACAATGTCTATCATTCACATTCCTCTGTTTGACATGTTTTATATTACACCATATTAATATACTGCATTGTTATAATAAGTACTTGTACTTTGTTGTTTCACAATACTACACACAAATTAAGCCATTTTCCATGTCTAAAAGGTAAGTTTTCAATACCCCAACCCACACCATTTTTCAGCATTAATGTCTCATGTAGATGTGGTAGAAATCCCACATTGGAAATTCACATTTGTTTCATTGGCTACTATTAACTTCGACATTACACATAATGTAACATTTTTCCATCAGCAATAGTAACCTTCAGAACAAAGCTGAAACATTTTCATTAATGCAATGCAATCACCATTGCATTTTATTATACCCTTAAGCTAAAATTGCTTTGGCACATTACAAAGACCATTACAGTTTTTTTAAACTTATTTGTTCCTATTTTCATTGACTTGTGAGGGTTTAAATTCACAATTCTATTAAACTAAACACTGAGCATTAAAATATTCATTAGAAATGTGAGCATATATCCCTCACAATGGCACTCTTAAAGGAAGTACAAATGGTAGAACTGGTCCATTAACATGCAGAAATTCCCTACGTTTTCTATATGAAAAGTATTTCATTTCATGCAGAATAGAGAGGTCTAAAATGACGATGTGAAATTCAAAAATTACATCAGTTTCAACATTAGTAAAATGCCCACATGGCAATATTTTAATTAAGTGGTGCACTATGGCCAAAAGTAATCTACATCAGCATTCTGTAAAAGCTCTAGTCTGTCAGTTTCTTTTTGCCAGTTGCATTAAAACACATCACCATTGGAAAAAAAATCTTGGAGTCGAAACTTTCTGTAGAGCTGTCATGAGTGATATGAATGAAACGTTTTACCTCTCTCATGTTTTCAAATGTTCACTGTCAACTCAATACATTTTCAAACTCTCTGTTTGCTACATTGTTCTGGACTGTACAGTGATTGGTACTTGACAGTGGCCGCTGCAGTAGCAAGCTTCCTGATTGGTGCTGTAGGAGCAGGTGACCACAAGGAGGCGGAGCATGCCGTGGTGTGGTCTTCGGTACAGTTCTCCCAGACCCCTTGTGAGTGTGAGGCCATTGCACAAGGTGCCTCTCAGAGACTGGGAGGAGAACTCCCTCCCGCTACCCCACCCTCATCCTGTAGCAGGATGTCCCGCTAAACCTCCGCCCTGTTCAGCCTGAACCTGGGTATGACTGCGGCGTGTATATGTATGTGTGCGTGTGCGTGTGAGTGTGCATGAGAATGAGAGAGAATGTATATGTGAATGGATCCAGCTTGTGTATCTCTCTGCATCATATGAGTGTCCAGTCAGCATATGGTGGTTGTGTGCATGCGTGTGTGTGTATGAGAGAGAGAGAGAAAGAGTCTGTGCGACTTTTTGCATCATGTGCAAGCATCCATCCAGCATCTGCATTTGTGTGTGTCCAGTATGTGAGTGTGATTGCCTTGAGGAGGATTTGCCTTGAGCATTTTGCCTTTCTCATCATAACTATATTTGAGCCATGGACTCTTTAAAAATTACACCACACTCTATTTTAGCTCCAAACACTCCAAATATGATAAAACCCATTTACACAGCTGGCCTTCATTGGCCAAATTCAAAATACAGCTTGTTACTTAGGACACAATGATCTATGATTCTGAGTCTATAACCTGAGCCACTACTCCAACTGAACAGACCCAATCACAGACCAATGTGGACCATCTAAGAATCTTTAAGAAGCAAAAGGCACAAACATTACTGGAAATGATATTAACCTGCAATATTACATCTCATGATTCTTCAATCTGCATATATCCTTACCAGACAAAATCTTTTTTGACATAAGGCTTAACATGTTTGGCCATTTGGGTGCTTTTAAAAAAGATCAGGGTGGGAAGAAACCTGTTGGAATGGCTGGGGCTTCATCCCCTGAGGACTGGAGCAGAGAAACCTCTGGAAACAACATCTGTCAAACTGGGTTGCTCAGAACAAAAGAAGACCCAGGGCTGGGAAATGACAATAACAATAACAAAAACAAAAACAACAGCTTCTTGCGTTTTGAAGCCGGGCTTACACAACAATGCTTTCTTGGGAGAGGGGCCACACCTCACGTTGTTGTTCTAACTGCAGGGGAGTCTGGGAAGTTCGCACCCGCCCCCTGCCCCAGCACACACACACACACACACATACACACATGCACACATGCACACCCCACCCCTCCTCAATGTGGCCCTCTTGTCTTGCATTTCCTGTAAACAGTGAAGTGGAAGCTCATAGGCAGGGCGCTTCCTCCCCGGGGATGACCTGGCAATGACCTCACCGCGCCTGCCGCCTGGCTGCCCCACGCCCATGCCCGGCTACCGGCAACACCTACAGCCTGCCTCTGTTTACTGATTTCCAGCCAATGTCTCCATGCAGCAGAGTTCTCGACCCTTTCCATGGGAGACTCTTTTTGCCTGTTCTCTCTTATGGGCCAAATGTAAAGGTCACATGGGTCGCAGGGGCAGAGTCCACACTTCTCACGCCTCATATACTTTTTGAAAATTTCACACTATATGCAGCAGAAAAAGATGCTGAAATCGTTTTTTTAAATGGTGACATCCAAATATGTTTTGACTGTGTCATTATTTGTCAGGGAAAATCTTTATGGAAGAGGATTACATTACATTATATTACATTACACGCATTTAGCAGGCACTCTTATCCAGACTTCCAGCACAATAGAACATAAGTGTATCCATTCAAGTTAAATGAACAACTGTGTCAGACCAGTCTAACAACACTCACAGACCAATGAGTGTGTGAATAATACCATTCAACCCCTACCCTAAGTTAGCTTGTGCAACATGACTATGTAACAGAAACCAAGTACACTAGGATACAGAATCCAAAATACATCACAATACTACATGTAAAATAAACATCAATCCTAGAGGTAGCCGGCTGTTGGGGGCAGGGATTGAGGTGGAACCAAGGATTACAAAAGGCACAGCATAGGATCTCTTTTGCAAGTTATTCTCATTACAAGCACCCCTGGAAATCTAAGGAAGTGCACTTGTCCTCATTTTCTTTTAAAAGTTTGTAGCTAGTCAGAGGGGTCATATCTTCATGCTGATTGGACCACACATGGTCCGTGGTTCACAGCTTGACAGCTGCTAGCACCCAGCATGAAACTCCAGAACAGAGACCCTAACCACCGACCTCTCTTCAGGAAAGTCAAGAGGCATAGTCTATTGGGATAGGCCTGCAGGAATGGGTATTGGAGGTGGAGAAGGTTCAAAACTTGGGTGAAGATTCCCTCCCCCATCCACAGACAGGACAGGAGTCACACGGAGACCCCTCCCTGGCCCTACTTCCTGCCCAAGAGAGTACGGACATGCCCTGTGTGCCTATGCCCTGGGTGCCTATGTTCTGTCATCACACAGCTCAATGGTTCTTGAGACACACAGAAAGCCGGGGGCAAGGAAGATGTGGAGAAATGGTAATAGGAAAAAAATGTCAACAAGCCATAAGCTTGTGAAAAAAGTGCATACAAAAGCTATTAGGAGCTTACTGCATTAAACAGAAGCACCTGACATTTTGTTTTTTTCACCAAGGGGCAGCGCAGTGAAAAACTATGGGGAAGCGTTCATTGAGTCAAAACACATCCAGACATGTCCAGAGGTGCAGTTGAATAATGCAATACATCTAGTAACAAGAAAAATACATCTATCCTCACTGCACACAAGACCCAGCAAAACACTTTATTATAGCACCTCAGATGATTGATGTAGCTATAAACCACCATGCTGTTCCATTGATAATGCATAGTATCTCAAAGCTTAGCTTAGCTACAGCACAGCTTATGGTTATTAGTTAAAAATGCAGAATTCATTAATAATTGGTCCTAGAAAAAACAAACCAGTGACCTTTGTTAAAATACGGAGAACTAATATTTTACTGCCCCTTGTTTTCAGATACCATTTAACAAGCAACACTGTATTAAACTGCAAATTCCATGCATCTCTGGGGCTGCACTAGGCAAGGGCAGCTGGCATGGCACACATTAAAAGTTTAAATAAAGCAAAACAGATGGTTGTATAATGAGGAAAAGCACAACCTAAAAGTTTCTCAAAGAAGAACACAACTTAGTACTGCTGAGGAGAGAAAGATGTCCTGAGCCCCATGATTGCTTGGTGGGTCAAATCAAAGCTCTTCATTTTTGAAATACTAAGAGTTTTGATTGGTTTGTTTCTGTCATTGATTGACAGCTCATGGAAGCTCCACCCATTGCTCCCTCTTCACTGTCATAATGCCCTGACTGCTGTCTCATTCTGAATCATATTGCAACAGCACACATGTTGAAAATAGTGTGTCACACCTTTCCAGTGCACCACTCAATGATGTTGTAGAGACTTTGAATATGGATACTGAAGGATGCATCCAGTCACCAGCTGTCTTTACCTTTAGCTCAAAATTAAACTGAAGTGTAATTTTTTCTCCTCAAGAACAATTTGGCAAGCTAAGCTATCAGCTACCATCAGGATTACTGAAAAAAAAAAAGATTTGCATATTAAGTTAAGAACTTGTGCTAACCAGCTCCAGCCATACCCCTCCAAACACACACACCCTACCCCGACTGGCTGGAGTGAAGGGTGATGACTCCTTAATGCGCTGATAATAAATCACTCCCACCATTGCTGGGCAGCAGCCAAGGACGGCGCCAATGTCAACCCTGTACGGAAAACAAAAGCAGGCCCCATCTACAACAACACCAGAAAAAAACCCTGAAGAGGACAAAACAACTGACCAATCAGACTGCAGCTTCACATGGGTACGAGCCTACAGCCTCACCATTGAGCTAATATATAATGTCACTATGAGAAAGGATTTTCTATATATACATATACACCGAGGTCACCCTTGCTGGAGACATGACACTCAATAAATGTTCCCCGAAAAGAAAAATATGTTTGACTCCTAGATTTAGTACATACAGATAACTTTACTCAGATTATGTTCTTATGCTAGTTATGTTATTCATTCAAATTTGCATTTATTCATCTGGCAGATGCTTTTATCCAAAGCAACTTACAAATGAGGCAGAATACAATATTCAAGTAAGTTATAATCAAAAATATAATTTCCATAGATTCTCCTGAACAAGATTGTTCTCACAGTAGTACGCTACAACCGTCATGTCTTTTTGGAATTAAAACCTGTTCAATGGGTTTTGAACTTGTACCCATCCTCTCTGCAGCCTGTTGCACTAAGAGCTCTGACTTGCTATCATCCATTATATCTCAGCAGTGTTGAAATGCTCTGAGAGACATATTCAATCTGGCTGCATTATTATTTCTCCACTGCAAACAGCTGCTCACACACCCACAGGAAAAGGATAATGAGTGAACACACACAAATACATACACGCAACACACATACGGTATGTCAGCACACACACACAAACGCCACATCATGCACATATGTCAACATACACATCCATATACTCATGCAAGTAGTTAAGGTCAGGCATAATTCTTTGGTTTAATACAAAAATATTCTATTTGATATAGAATTCTGGAGTATGATAACGCTATCAATATGAAAAAAAAACATCTCAGTTTTTAACCATTCTGTGTCATAAATAGTGTCCTATCAAGAGCTCTGTGGCAATCTACTTGTAAAGGATATTATACCAAAAAAAGAGTGATTGATGGAATGATTGACTGATATCAGAGAAGCTCAACTGAAATAAAGGGCAATGACAGTACTCAAGCTAGGCCATGTGTAAGAAAGAAAACATTATAATATATAATATATACCCATAAGTGGTAAAATATGCACTTTGTCATTTTACACACACCTTTGAGCCAAAAATCCAAAAGTAATCTCCTTATAATGAAACAAAGTTTTTCCTGCATGACATAAATCTTCAGGAAGTGACTCTCCATGCTCCCTATTCTCCTGAGGAAGTACTTGTAGTTCTTACAGATTTACCAGCCAATAAATCTCCAGGACTAGGCAGCTTATCAGAAGAGATTCATACATTTTTCCGACGTGAGTTATATCCAGGTTTTATACACATGGTTACTGACTTTCTGCTGAAACTCTGGAGTATTCCACTTAGTGGGAAAATGGCATATTTTCTTAAGAATAAAGATCACAACAGTTGTGCATCGTATCGCCCAGTGTCTTTGCTGAATTGCAAAGCTACAAGTCAAAGGCTAGAAATAATTTTAGCTATGCTAACCCAAACAGGCTTCATGAATACTGATAGAAACAATATTGGACACATTTCCAGCATTCTGTAACATAGTCATAGAAATTAGATTCCTGTCATGTTGGGTTTCTCTAGATGCTGAAAAGGCTTCTGGAAGGGCTGAATAGAATAGAACAGAGTTTGTTTCTAGTTCTAAAGAAATTTGACCTGTGATCTGATTTCATTGGACAGATCAAAGCCTTGCATTCAAAGATAAGTGCTATGGCTTCCTCCCATGGAATACCTTTACAGAGTTTCCAGCTAAGTTGCGTGTGGCATTGCTGAATAAATATGGATAATTAAGTAAATGTTAAGTTATTAAAAACAGTTTTGGTCTGGTCATGACAGTCATAGGCATGTGTTTCCCATCTCAACATTCCCACCACTCTGTTCACCAATAACCTCTCTGAAGTTATCACGTTACCTTAATTAAATCAACTGTACTACACCGTGGCACCATACAGCACTGTCCATTATCAAGCACTTCCTCTGAAGCTGTGGTAAAACCATTGGCAAAGACCATATACAGTAATACAAACTTCAAAGGATAAATGACTTTGAGTACATCAACTCAATATATGCAAGTAACATCCATCTGTACTCAGCAGAGCAAAAGTATACAATCCCAAGCTTAGCTGGACGCAACATGCATTTTGAAAAACCTCTCAACTGCTTCTTGACACCCCACTGTCAGTCTAAAATTATAGTGCTACTTTTGCTGGATAAGCTGGCTTTAGATACCTACTTATCTTTGTTACCACAATACTGTCTGACCTCCGAAAGACAAATCACACCCCACTAGAAGGAAAAAATAAACAAGATATACCAGATGGACCACACTCTCAACGGTCTCTAATTGGACATGTCAACATAATAAGCATGAACATTACTCTTAGGTTCAGTTACCAGTTAGAAAGTCATCTGTGTTACTTATCATCTCCCACTTAATAAAACCCATTAAAACATTTATTTCTGAACATTTAAATAAGATGGCAGTGTAGCATAGTGGTAAGGACTAGGATTCATAACCAAAAGGTTGCCAGGTCAACTCCCTGCTGGGGTACTGCTGGTGTACCCTTGGACAAGGTAGTTAACCCAGCTGTATAAATGTGTAAAACATAACATGTGTAAGTTGCTCTGGAAAAGAGTAAATGCCAATAATGCAATATCAATGCATTTGTTGTATTAAAAAGAAGATTAATCATTCTGTCAGACCAGAATCAAAGGAATGTCTGCCTTTTCCTGTCCTCCTGTTTTACTGTTGGTCTGCTTGATTCTGCTATATTGCTACATAGATAACATGCAGATGAGAGTCACTATGGGCTGTATGAAGATTAATCATCCAGGTCATATTTCGTGAACATCTGCACTTCATAACACATTGTACTCATTTCTTTTAACACAGACTTACCTAATGTTGTCTGTAATGCAGTACTTCATGGCCTACACAGCTCAGACTTTTTTATGTAAGGATAACCAGACTTTAAATCCTTCCAGGATGTCAGCAATGACTTTGGAAGAAGCCCAAGATACAAGATAGTTACAACAACAACAACAACAACAACAAATGAAGATAGACTCAAACATAAACTAAAAGAGTTATATTCACCTCAGCCAGTGTAAAAGGGAACATTTCTGGAATCTTTAGCATAAAATCTGGAACTTCACAAAATATTCAACTTGTTTGGAAAAGTATTGTCATCATTCATAAACTTTCAGGTACCAGTTCGCAAAGCTGTGAGTAATTACACAGGAGTCCCAATGTATGAGTATGTATAATATTGCATTACTCCTTGACTCCTTGACACACCTCTTCAGACTCTACCTGGACTGATACCTCTGCCACTTTGACCTTGTAACTTTGACCTTGTAAATCTGACTCCTGTCTTGTACTTGTAGCTCTCTTACCTAGGTAGTATAGCGGTACTTTATTGTCCCTGTGATTGTATTTGATATGTAATCCTAGTTCAGATTAGTTGGCTCGCGACACTGACCTTGCACTCAGCTTCAGCACTATCTGCATTGTATGACCTGTACACATCTTGCTCTTGTGCCTGTTGTTTGCCCACTATTTGCACTTTTGTACATCGCTTTGGATAAAAGCGTCTGCCAAATGAATAAATGTAAATGTGGTTTTATTGAGTCAGTTTTTTTTATTTCTTTGCTTATTTCCATTTATCTTTTCCTCTTTATGAATGTTGTGTATGTGAAAGCATGTAAACCATTTGCTCAGTTTGCTTCTTACATTTGCTTAAACACTCAATGCTATCTTATTTCTGACAATATTGAGTGTTTAACTATGTTTCCTTATTTAGAAATACAAATAAATAGTTAAAGGCCAAATATCATTGCTGGAGGGGACAGACACATAACCAGTGCAAAACACAGAAAAAATTGGTGTGCTTATTCTCATCTAGTTGGCATTTTGGGTAAGAAGTCTTTCTAGGTGAATGCAAATCTTCCACTGAAGGGTCAACCTCAACCTCAACGCTACCACCCTCCACCTACCTGCAAAGTGGACTCTCAGACCACTAACATTCACAGGGTGGAAGAAACAAGACTCACATGTGAGCACAGAAATGAAAAATGAAAAATAAAAAGCTCTCTCACCAGCATGGGACTGCCAGCCTGAAGACTGACCCTGTCTGCAATCCCAGAACACAATACAACCTGAACAGGAGGTTTCTGCCCATTAGAACCACCCTACTAATTTACAGTATACTAAAGCCAACCAGGACCAACCAATCTCCACTAAAAGCCCTTCGTAAGAGTTAATAAGGGGTCAGTTGCCTGGGATTCTGATAGGAAAGGGAAAGAGATGAGCCTATACAGTTTTAGCCACTGTATAGAGTTTTAAACTAGTGGCAAGAGATGGCTCCCTGTTAGAGGTTATCATCAAATCCAGCAACTCTGCCAGACCTGTCCTGCACCCTCTGTTCATCTAACAATATCCCCGCTGTGGTGATACACATCTCAGTCATGACAAGCTATGTATGACTATCAGAACAGAAGTGACTGACTATCTTCTGGCACTGAAATCCACCTCATAAGACTGTAGTTTGCCTCCTTGAATAGACTCTCCTCTTGCCTAGCACACACATCCATAACGCCACAGGTTCTTGATTACTGGTGCACCATGTGATTGCTGTTACAGGACTTCTATATTTAGCTTGCTATATGTTGACTTTACTATGCCATTTATTTTCTCCAGATTTCTTACTCCTGTAAGTTTCTTCATGTGCAGACATTCACACACAGCCTCATCAAAAATACATTCAATCATCAAAACATTGTATGGCAATAAGGAGAGTGGTGCACTCAGTGCATACAGTAACAGAAAATAAATAATACTTCCTCTGATGAATCAGTGTTCCGGCATGTGTTTTATGGAGCTACAGTTACCAAGTTATTTGCTCAATTTGCAGAGGAAGTGCTTTCAACAACATTTCATTTTGCATCTCAGTGAAATTAAATTGTGCAATACTATGCTAAACCTGCATGTATTAGCCTTGAATGTGTTATGCATTTAATGCACTCACTTTCCTGGCTGATAGCAAAAGATAATAATAAAAACATCCGCATGTCATTATCATCTCCTAGATGCTATTTTACCCTACATAAAACCTGAAGTGTAATTGAGGAAGATACAAGCAGCCATTGGAGGAGGAATAACTTGTCTTTATTTAAGGAATACAGTCTTTAAACAAGATCATATGCATTGTCATTTTTTCAGAAAACAGGAAATAGACAGGATTGGATTTATTGACAAAATCTTAAATATCAAGAGAGGACTGTTGCCGTATACACTGTAAATGCAAAAGGCAACAACTTGATAGCAAATTATTCTTATTTAAAAAATATACATATACATATATAAATATATATATATATGTTTAAAAAGACTAATATATGTACTAATATATGCAATTTTCTCAAACTTAACATCAGCACCATTGGTGCTTATTTACATGTCAACAATACACAATTTCACAAATCATATATAAATAAAAATAGCATGAAAATGCCTTTTTGCTACTTTCATAATGAGAAACATTTCAAAAAAGGAAACAGGCAACTTTGAAAATACCATACAGTGTAAATATTGCTTATTTTATAGATAAATATTCTGAAATACCTCTCAAATAAAAATGAATTAAAATATCCCTAAGATGCCTGTTGAGCTTATTAAATCATTACAGTAATTGACAACAACTACAGCATAATAATTGTTATGTGCTATGCTTGTCTTAGTTCAAGATGGCAATGAGTTTTCACTTGGAATGTGTTGAAAGCACTTCCTCTGACACAGAGCGAAACTGTATGGTTTCAAGTAAAGGCAAACAGTTAAGACAGATGTTATTATTTCCTGTCTCCTCTACAGGAACACTTTGAGGCTAACACATCTTACACAACTGTTTACAGTACCTTTCGGACTCCTGGTCAGGTGTTTGTGGTTTGCTTTCGAACCCCGTGAAGCTGCTCATGTCCACATAGCCATCGGTCTCATTGGCAGAGGAGAGCGCCCGGTTGGGGTCATCGAAGAACTCTGCGAAGGTCCCAGCCCGAGCTGGCCTCCTGGGGGGGATTTGGATGTTCTCGTAGTCAGAGCTCATGGCGGGAATATTCTCGTAGTCGGACGTGTCCGCGTTGGGGAAGGAGATGGACCTGGGCTTCGTCAGGGGAAGGGGGGTGAAGGGTGGACGGGACCTGTCCTCGAAAGACTCTACACGAGACACGCTGCGGTTGCCAAAGGCCTTGGGGACACCTCTCCTCTTCTGCCCATCCTTGTACAACAGAAAGGTGTTTGGTACTTCGGACAAACGCTGTGGCTTCCCCCGCTGGAGCTGCGGGGAACTACTCATGCTCCTCCTGTCCAGGTCCAGGATCCGCAGGGGCCCATGGTGGCTGGACTCAGAGGACGACCGGGAAGAAGGGATGTTGACATCCACATGGACCTTGCTCTCTGTCTTTCTCTTAAACTTGAGAGCCAGGAAGCGCTTGAAGGAGGACTTTTTCTTCTTCTGTTTCTCTGAAGAGTCGCTCTCAACCAGAAGAGATGGGGAGCTCTTAGTGATGGGCTTCTTGGTAATGTAGGCCAGTTCGAAAGGGGGCGGGATGTCTACCACTGACGTTGGGGTGGACAAACCACTGGAGGGCTGGCGACCTCTCTGGGAAAAGCTGCCTGAGGAGCTGATGAAGCATGGCAGAGAGAGGTTGTCATCCTTCCTCTTCATTCTTGCCTCCACCACAGGAGAGCGATCGTTCTCTCCGTGAACCGACATTGGTACGTCTCGTCCCTCCACCGAGTAGGACCGCGGGTACAAGATGAAGTGCCTTGGCTTGGAGGAGGGAAGCAGCTTTTCATCATCACTGAGTGGGTCTCCACTCCTATCTAAGGCCACTGTGCAATAGTCGTGCATTTGGTACTCGGCACCTGTCTCCTCTGGCACCGTCTCAGGGACATAACCGGGCATTTTCCCTGAGAGAGACCGCGACCTTGTCACCATGCACTTCCTGTCCAGCGGCAGGAAGTTTTCCCCTTCAGAGTCAAGCCCAGCCTCCTCGTAGACATGCTCATCACTAATGTTGTCCCTTTCTCCTTCACCATCCTCGAAGTAAGGCACAATGTGGCCCTCAAAGTCAATGTCGTCTTCAAATGCATCTGTGGTGTCAGCAAACACCAGCCTGTTGGTGAGCTCAGAGGTTCTGCACAAGTCCAGGTTTGCTGGCACTGTGATAGAGCACAGCCTAAACCTAGGCTGGCTGTTGAGCTGGTTGAGAAGGGTGTGGCCACGTTTGCTTGTGGATTCAGAATTTTTTGCAGATCTTCTCTGTTCAGTATCCGTCTCATCATCATCGCCTATTTCAACGTAATCCTCGGACGACACACCTTCCAGATGCTGTAAATCATCAGAGTCCTGGCAGAGGGAGTCATTGATGTCTGCATAGTCATCAACCTCGCTATCCCTTGAAATCCTAGCTTTTCCTCCGGGAGGGCTCAAACCATGACATTCAGACTCAGGAGCCTTCTGAGACGCTTCCTCTTCTGGTTGTTCTCGGCTGTCCTTGATCTCAGCTACATCGTTTGAAGAGACATAGTAAGGTTCTGTATCAGTGACCGCTTCATCTTCTGGGACAGTTATTTTACTATGACTGCATTCCTCATCATTCACAGCCCCAACATCCACAGTGCAGACCGCGTCTGCAGGCACTGAGTCGATGACCGAGTACGGTTGGAATTCATATTCACCCCACTGAGGACCATGGGTATCACATGGGGGACCGATGACATCATATGGATACTCGTCACACAGCAAAGGGGGTTTACGGCTGTTCACACCCAGGGATGGAATCTTGGCTTCCTCACAGGACTCTTGGCACTCTGGATATCCTCCACTAGGGGCACCATCCTCCTCAGCGGACTCACTGTCTGTGTCATGATCCCCATAGTAAGGTTGATTGCTAGTAAGGTTGTAAAGCTGCTCCTTCCCTGTCAACCCACCTTCAGCTTGTTCTTCAACAGCGTTTTCTTCCTCTGTCAGGCCTGACTCCTCCCCTGTTTCGCTGAGGTGGTCTGTGCCCTCGTTGTCAGAGGCAGCGCCACACTCTGAGAGTCCATCAGCATCAGCAAGTGCTTCACCGGCATCACAGTCCTCTGGCTCTACTTCGTCTGTGCACTCGATGTCGCTGATTTCAACACCATCTACTGAATCTGTAACAGAGTCTGCATCGCTGATGTCAATGGCATCCATGGAGTCGGTTTCGACAGGGTCCATCGATTCTGCCTCCTGTTCCCTCTCCTGCCCTGGCTGCGTTTCGTTATCATCAGAGCGGAAAGTCTCGCCATCAGAGGGTGGCTCCAGCATGCCCTGCTCCTCCTCCTCTTCACACGTCTCCACCTCGTCTGTCAGGTGCTCCGTGGACAGCATGATATAGGTGTCATCTGCTGCCTGGAGGACCTCTGACTCATTTTCCTGGTCAATCTCCTCCTCAGAACATGCCAGGTCGCCGTTGCTGCACCTGTTGAAGCCACCGTCAGCATCCTGGCAGCATGTCTCCTCCGGCTGGTACTGCAGTCTGGGTTTTGGAGCTACGGGTGGCTTGGGACCCCGGGTGGAAGAGCAGGGTCTTGACATCAGGGATGAAGGCAGTTTAATAGACAGACGATCAAGAATCTTTGGTTTTGGAGCTAGGGGTGGCTTCTGATAATCTGAAAACAACAAAAACAGAGAGAACAAAAACAAGATGCTTTAATATAAATCGACCAGTGTCAGTGTCACTTATGATTTACACAATGGAATCCATCAGTTATTTGTCTTTGGTTCTTAAGTGATGACATTTTTCAACAGGAAGACACAATGACAATTGTTAAAAGCTCGGAAGGTCCGGTGCTCTGAAGTGACACTATTACTCTGAAGTCCATGAAACTGACTGTGATTGCATCTGCCATCCTAGGAGACAGACACACCTTGGAGTAGAGCTGTCTTCAGAGGGGCAACAGGCCAGAAAAACACAGCCATTGTGTCTGCATTTGCACATAATACATAAGCGATCTGTCTGGCGCCAAACCAGACTGGCTACAATTACTGCGCCTCCATTAGACAGAGATTATGTATTATGTATTTATGTTTATTGTGAAAAGCTGTTTCATGGAGATGTGGTGTTATTATTACCTAAGTTGGGTGTAGCCCGTAGAAGACCAAGTGAGCAGTAACGTGATCTCATATCATGACAAAATGTCATGATATATACAAAATACACAAGAGGAAAACACCACATCCTTAATCATGTGTGTGTTAATGGCTATACACAGTCATTAACAACAATTTCACCACACTCATTGTGATCATCTTACATGAGCAGTGGCTGATGAATTTGTTCTTGTTTGCTATAATGCTAATTTCATTTTAACACACGCATTTATTGACTGATAAGTAGGGAATCCAAGAAAATCAATGTTATTAACAATTATTGAAATATAAATATTATGCCCTGATTATTCACTGTCCGATATAGGATTCTTTTGTGTTGTGTTGTGTGTTGAGTAGTCAGCATGTAAACCCACATACATTATATATACAGTACATACATACAGTATATTATCAAATAAACGACAGTGGTTTTGACCCTAAATGCACAGCAAGCATGGTAGTCCTTTCAAAACTATACTTTCTCTGCACAGACCGACAATTAGATTTTAGGCCTTTTTAGAGGGGGAACCCCCCCACCAATAATTAAATAAGTTTACAAACCCTCTGTCTCTTCCTGTTATTCTATGCCTGCCACAACACACATCCTTCAAAAAATTTTGCTCTTTCTGCTAACATGACATTTTTCAAAACCACACCAATGAAGTAGTCCAGCAGATCCCCTGTGATAGATTCCATGCAGGAAGGCCACCAGGGAAGGACATTAACAGCGCACCCTGCCTTCTCTGTGAACCACTTGGAGCACAATATAGGCAACACCAATGGACTTCCTTCTTGTCACACTTCCTGTGATTCACACAAAGGATCCCTTTCAGAGGGGTCTGCATGCTTTTTTTTCTGAAGATAGAATGGCCCTTCAGTGAGTCAAAGAACAATAAAAGGCAAACAACAACAGCCCAGTCTCACAAAGTCTCAAACAACAGGATATGCATATGCCAAAAAAATCAATTAAAAAAAGAATGAGACAGCCTGAGACCTTAAACATGCAAGTCTACAGGATATGATCTTATACCAAGATTATGAATGGTCAGCCCTTGAATATTAATGACCAGAGCTGCACTCAAAGCAAAGTGGACAGATTAAAAGGATTATTTTAAAGGTAGCTGAAAGACATAGGCACGAGGAAGAATCCTCCGTAACCAAAAATCCATTCTCTCAGAAGTCAGACACCCATTCAGTCAGTCAGTTTCCAAACAGTCATTCTCTCGGTAATTAAAGAGCCACCATCTCAGGGGTTAGATATACACTCACTTGGCTGCCAAACAGCAACTCTTTCAGTAACCAAGCAGCCACTAGCCACCTTGTAAGTAACCAAACAGCCATTCTCTCAGTAACCAAACAGCCACTGCCTCACTCATCAAACACCCAGTCTCTCAGTAAATTAATGTGCCACTCTTTCAGGAGTCAGAAACCCACTCACTCAGTTATCAAACAGCAACTCTCTCAACAACCAAACAAACACTCCCTCTCTAAACAGCCGCACTCAGTTACCAAACAGCCATTCTCCCCGCAACCAAACAGGCACTCTCTCACCTACCAAACAGCCACTGTTTCACTCATCAAGCACTCTCACAGTAAACAAACAGTCATTATCAGTTACTAAACAGCCATTCTCCCAGTAACTTATCGACCACTCTCTCAGAAGTCAAACAGCTACTCTGTCACTAGTCGATGCACCGCTCTCAGTGGTTTGATCACTCTCTCAGTAACCAAACAGCCAGCCTCTTCGCAACCAAACAGCCACACTGTCTGCAGTTTAATGATCACTCTCTTTGTAACCAAACAGTCATTCTCTCAGTAACAGAACAGCCATGGAACTCTTCTGGTTCTTGATTAGATTGCAGACTTATTTTATTATAGTTGCAATGCAGATTGACTCGCTAAAGACAATACATTATGGCAAATAAGACTGACCAGACCCTTTCACCTACAGTACATTGAAAAATTAACATACCTAGAGATGTCATGCAGTGAGATTAAAAACTGCTTTGTGATAAGTGGTCTAAACACACCCTATACTTTTGAGATGTGTGCATATGTGCTCAACCACAAATGTTGAACATAGACCTTTCCAAATAAGCAAATCATCTTAGTATCAAAAAGTGATATGAAGTGATATTAAACTCATAATAGAGTGGACTAGAGAAATTAGCCATTGAATCACAGTACCACATACTATTAAATGCATTATCAGTATCTCTATATTTGCATATCACCAAATGCATTCATATTAATATTGCTGCACTAGGGATGAATAATTTAATAATTTCTGCTTGTTTTCATTCATTTTAACTGTTGTAATTAATTTAGTTAAATTCATTAATAATTATTATTACTATTATCACACAATATTATTGTCATTTAGCAGATGCTGTAATCCAGAGTGATTTACATAGATTGCAATTTCATCCATTTATACAGTTTGAAAATTACTGAGGCAATTGTAGGTTAAGTACTTTGCCCAGGAGTATAGAAGCAGTGCCCCAGCGGGGAATCGAACAAGCAGCCTTTTGGCTTCTTACCACATAACCACACTGATGCTTATTGTTATTTATATTAGCAGTATTAGCAGTAGTTAAAGTGGTAGTAGTATTTGATCCAATTCGATTTTAACCATTACTGTTATTACCAAGACTTAGGTTATAGATAGATGCAGTGTTTTAACTGTCTTAATAATAATAATAATAATAATAATAATAATAATAATAATAATAAGAAGAAGAAGAAGAAGAAGAAGAAGAAGAAGAAGAAGAAGAAGAAGAAGAAGAAGAAGAAAGAAGAAGAAGAAGAGGTTAAAACGAATGGTCATGTCTTTTTGTCTTCAAATACATTTTCGAAATTCTCTAAGAATAAGGTATCCCGCGTTATATTCTGTAGGCGCTTGTTTTCATGTTTGGAGACAAGAAATCAGCATGTTCGGATTAAAAGTTTTACACCAGCGTAACACAAAGACAATTTTTGTATTTGGTGGCCATTCTCATACTACCGAATAACAGCTAAAGCAGTAGCATACTTCATCCTTGATCCCCCTCCCTCCAATTAAAGGACGGAAACATTGCCCCTTGTAGGATCGCAATTCTAAATGAAATTTTTAAATGTATACCCTTCATTTACTTCAAAATGTTCATACAGACAAACTGCATTCCGATAAATTAATCCTACTGAGAAAGCCTTTCGTAATAAAGTCTTTCTTTTCTAAGGTGCCCGGACATTTACCTGTGTTCATTTTGGGACATCATCCACGATAGGACCAGAGGCGTCCCCGCATCGTTCTCCTTCAGGGCAGCGCGCGCTGCACATGCGAGCGTGCCGACAACTTAATCCGAGAAAATTCCAACAGCGAACAAAGAAGAGGAGTAGCAACGAAGTCAACGAAATATCATGTTTCCACTGAGTTTTCGTTTAATCTGCTTGAGGTATTTTCTCCTTCGCTGTTGCGGTGCTTAGCTTTGAGAGTGCACATCCCATTTGGCTAGGCGCGACTGGTGCGCAATCGTTTGGATCTAGAGCTGGATGCGGGAGGTATTTCCTCTCGCTTCCTGCGGAGGAAGCTCTTTTGCCCAGTCAGGGATTGTTGACCAAACCTAACAACACTCACGTTAATAGCCACAACTCACTTGAGAAAATATTATTGTCGGTGCTGAGGTTTCATATTAATCGCAAAGGGATGAATGCTGTGTTAGGGTGAATGCAGTCCAGAACTAGAACTAACACGATACTGTAGTTAATATGTATCCATTATAACATTTTCTCAGATGCAAAGTGCAACTTTATCCATCTTTAAGCACATATTATGTGAAACATCACAAACAGCAAGGAGCTGCTTTAAACCTGAGTAATGTTTCTGCTCAGTACGTTGCTTTCACCACAGTAAGACAGTAAGTATGGTACCCATTTCTGTTTGGAAATACTTGACAATCAACCACCATGACAATTTGCTACAAGGTAAAGCTTCTGTTTATCCCAAACTTTACATTTTGTGATTTGTTTTCCCTTTGGTAAACACAGTTTTATGCTGTAAATTGCACAACTTCCAATGTAGACAGGAGTGATAAGCATTGATTGAGATATTCAGTTTAAACTATCATGTAAATTGAACTTACTGAAACACAGAGATATACAGCATAATAGTAACTTTTAATTGCCATGACATCAGAACATTTAGTTCCAATATTCCACACCAGGTGAGGGTTGGACATTAATGCTCACTGCTATCAGCAGTAAGTGAAATTGCATGTAAGACTATGTTCCAGTATGTTCCAGTTTCATAATTGAATGATCTGAATGATACAATTATGTGTAATACAATGAGTAATAAATTGTCTGTTGAAGTTTGTTTTCCACATTAGAATTGGGAAGTTTTTAGTGGTGAGATATGTTCCTTAAATTCCTTGAATCCTTCAAAACCTCTATCGATTTGGCTTTGTATCCCATATTCACATATAACCTGAGTTTTGTGGAACGGTAAGGATATTTTTTGTCCCTTAGCTTTTCCTGAATCCTGGGAATTCGACCATGATTTGTTAAGAACAGTTTCTAAAAACAGTTTTTCGAAGATATCAATGGCCTTTGCCATTGCTGAGCTTCCTGGCCATGCATCTGTCGCCTGATTGGAGGGAAGCAGCCCTTTAAAACCTTTCTGCATAACAGGAAACTGCTCTCCCTGTTTCCTGCACAACAGGCACCGCTTCCTTAGCAACAGATGGACAAAGTTGGCACTATTAACCCCTTAGGGTCTCATAATATACACAAATGGAGAATTATGAGCTAACATTTTGTGACTGTGAATGTCAAATGGACAAACAGGTCTGACACCTGGGACAGTGACCAACTAAAAATACTCAAGTTCCCAGAAACAGTCTGGGGGTGATAAATTAGCAGGTTGTAAGATTCTAGTCAGCAGTGGGAGTGTTAAGTTTCATGCCAACTGGTACAGAATGCTTATTTACATATTTTGTAATACTTTATGAAAGTTCTAGGCTAATCCTGGAAGGCATGTGCTCATATTCTCACTCTAGTGCCAGACTTGGCTGACTGTTGGCTTCCTTACATAATGTTCTGTTACAAAAAGCATTGTTCATCTGACAAAAAGTATTTGTAATGCATTAAAGCCAATCAGAAAACATATGAGGTAGCTTAGTTCAAACCTTTCTCTCAGACACCATCATGCATTGGAAATGCATTTTCATTTAATCTCATTGCAGCCTAGGTAATGTTAAAGGATTTCACTTTTGCCTTTTACGCCATATCTTTTAATTCCTTTTTGCCTCATACTTTCACGTCATAGGTCATGGCTGAACAGACAGTAATTGCAGAAATTAGTTGAAAGGCTGAACCACCCAAGCAAACAATCCAAAAAAGGATGAACAAAAAAAAAAAAATGAAAACATTACTGGAACAATCTCTTACTACCATTGAGTGTGGTATTTCACAAAAAGAATCCCTAAAATATATAAATGTACTGGCAAATGAATATGGCAGGACCTGGGAATATATATACTCTGTACTTTTACACTTGAATAGAAATACGCTCCTGGTGGTACATTGCTAATACACAGGGTGTTACCTCATGCTTTGTGTCCCCATGTGGCTTCAAGACACAGATTGCTTGCGCTCACATGTAAAATTCTGTTTTTTTAACCTTCTGTGTTTTTTAAACCTTTTCTTAACCTTTCTTTCATTAGAATTATACATTTCATTTTGTTGTTGACAGCCATTAAAATCCATGGTCCATTAAAAGACAAATAATCATAAATTTAAAAACATTTCTGAACTTTGTGCCTTTTATTATTTAGCACCATTTTGTCTTTGTTCTTTTAATGTTGTGTCAGAGCTAAAGATAGCGCACACTGCCTTTGGCCATACCAATTGTGTTCCTCACTGAAAAACATTCACTGCTACTAAATGTGACCTTTGGTGCAGGCTTTACAAATATGTTTTCTTTCGAGTCCCTTTTGGGAGGGATATGAATACAGCAACTGGCCGGCACATTGTGTCGTGAGAGAAAAATAATGGGTTTCTGGGTAAATAGCACTCCAGATGTGGCTTGGATGATGAAAACATGTTTTGGTCTGAAGACGTGTTTCCTTGACTGCGAGGGGCTTTGCTCTGTGCTGTCACTCCACCTGGCACCTTACCTCATCAAACTGGACGGGTGGGAGGGAGGATGGGGGTGCAGGGAAAACATGTTGTCAGAGAATTAACCCCATCCCCCCACCACCACCACCCTTCACCCATCCAAACAGGAAGCGGATCTGACAGGGAGGTCACTGAGCAACACAGTCCCAAGCCTGTACCAGAGGTTTCACACGGAGGGGACAAGAGAGCACCACTCATTGCTGTTCAGTCTGTTTTTGGTGTAAGAATGACACAAGGGTGCCATACTTACACACTGAACTACTTCAAACAGAAACTGTATGAACTTGAACATCCTGTAAATAGGACATTTGTAAGAACTCCTTTCTGACTTCCAAGGCTATGCATTCAGTGTGTTTCCAGTTCTTTTATTGAAAATTTTATTGCTGACATTTCAATTATTCAAACACAAAACATTCTTGTGGTTGCTGTTATATACAAGGGTGTAATGATTATCGAGAAAGAATGATTATGGAGAAAAGAAACGGAACCAGATCAACCATTAAATACATGTCTGACATATAGCTTGAGTGGAGGCAGGCAGCTAGCTTGAAAGAGGAGGAATCACACTTTCACATCAGTAATTCCACTGAAGGTATGCAAGGCATGCACCTTACATGCAACAACCAGTTACAAGAATTACGCCTCATCAGAAGTTTCAATCTGATTCTCCTTGTAGAAGGACCACACTGTGTCAGTTAATGTCAACTGAAGTTTGGACAGAAGTCTGCAGCATTTGAAGGGAAAACATTACAGAAGCACACAACAGTGTAAGATTTTTGTCTTACATAATAAGAACTCTTTTCACACCTCTCCAAGCACCAGAGCAAGAGTGATTCAGTACAATAAACAGGTAGTGCTGCGAGTCAGCATTTTGTCAAAAACAGCAAATATAGGCAGTATTCCCCCTGGGGGATGGTCCCTGCAGCCAATCAATATAGCTGGCCTTTATTAAAATGTCGCCATGGCTGCATGGCTGCCTTGGGTCTGTCTCTGCAATGTGTATAGCAATTATTACCACTGTGACTTTCCTTTGTATGAGACCTGGGGAAGATTCCAGACCCGTTTTCTTTTTGGCAAAAAGATACAACATAGCTATTTACTGTCACCTCTGCTCTCCTCAAAGGTATTGTTTTTTGTCCCAAGTATATTTTTCAATGCAAATGGTTGAGTCACCCATGTTAATTAGACAGATAGAAAAATATGGTACCTGTAACATGCTATGACTGCTATATGGAACTGCTATAAATTTATTGTAAATATTAACAGTCTCAGCAGGGTTTTTATTTTTGCCCACACAGTAACATAAGGAGAAGGTCAGACTTTGGTAACAAGCAGATCTTTCATGTTTCTTTTTTTTTTGCTCTATACATTGCAAGCAAATTCTGAAAGTAGTACTGAAACAAATTACGCAATAACATTGATCTACAAGCTTACAATAAAGCTCTCAAGAAGCATCATAAAAATGCTCTGGCTTTTTAAAAACATGAGTGGCCTTTATAATACACCGTTATACAATGGTAGAGTCAAAACAATTTATAAACCGATGCCCTTTAGAGTTCTAGATTAATGAGCACTGGAAAGGTCTATCCTTTCGAGAGACCCCACAATGCTTTCATTTCTGCTGCTTTAGGCTGTCGTACACTGTGTTCGCATGGCCGTGATAAGACGAAACTTTTCAAATCTCATGGCTGTGCATGTGCTAAAAATCAGCACACCGTCACGCCATGGGATATCAGTCCTTCTCTGCGCACAGAGGCCCCACAGGACCAAGGAGCACGTCTCTCTCCGCCCCCAGGCCCAGAAGGAAACAATAGGCCCAGGGCGTAAAAAAAGAACTCCCTCTTGATTTACCTTTTCCTGCCACTGTTTTCCAGTCTCTTGGTCCGAAGGAGCAAGAAAGGGAGGGGAAAGGTTCCAAGCTTATAAATATCCCCCCCCTCCTTCCCCCTTTCCCCAGCAGTGATATCGAAGAGGCCCTCATTGTCCACCCATCCTCTCTTACATGTCCCCGTTCCTTGGACGAATAGTGCAGGGGGAGCCGCAGGGTATTAAATTAAACTATTTTATCATTTAACGGGGAGAGAGAGAGCCAGGATTCCTTGACATGTTTCATTAAAGAAATGGGGGGACAGCCAGCTGAGAGGAGATCAGATGCTGAACCGGGCACCACCCCCTCCCACTGTTCCTCTGATTGCTGCAATTAATTGACTGCAATGGCTCTTGCTCCGCATGCAGTGCTGGTGCTTGGCTCCCCGAAGAAGACCATGGTGTGAGACCATGCTCAGACTGATGGGATGCACCTTAAGTAGCAAACATGTGGAATGCTATATGTAGTTAGCATGTGCACATTCTGTGTAATAAAATTGGAATTAGAAACAGCAGAGTGAATAAAAACAACCATAACTATGGAGTCGCATGGTGTGTGTTTGTGTGTGTGTGTGTGTGTGTGTGTGTGTGTGTGTGTGTGTGTGTGTGTGTGTGTGTGTGACCCACTCAGGTGTGCGCATGTAAACATAAGTTTTTTGATCAACACATTGACTACGGCCAGTCTCTGCTGCTGGGAAAGCCCCCAACAAATTTTCACACAGTAGTGCAAAGTACAATCAATATTTATGTAACAAACCGAGCACAAAATCACAAAACAGCAGAAAAAGAAAACAAATCTGGTCTAATGCCAGATGACAGCTGGATGCACTGCACGCATTGTAATAGAACTGCGTCCGCCGTGTTCCGCAGAGAATGACCATCGCATATAGACGTGGGATGACTGTAGTGTCTCTATAGTGACACAGCTAAGACTTCACACAGTTTTATGTTGCATTGAGGACGAAAACACAGATGGCTGCTGTTTTTTGTTCCCCTTCACGCTCTGCCTGACCTTTGCACAATGATTAGGAGACTTTTTTTCCACAAACACTCTGATTCTTGGCAGCTCAGTGAGGGCTTCCTCCAAGTAAAGCGCTGTCTGATGACAATGTAAGTCTTGCTCTCTCTCACTCTCTTTCTCTCACTCTGTCTCTCTTTTGTTTTTGATTAATTAAGTGGTTTTACTCAAATTGCTCCATTGACAGACAGGAAATGAGAGCGTTGAGCCAAAATGCTGTAATGGCTTAATAAAGATAGTGGCTTCTGAAGGGGAGGGGTACTGAATCCCGCGGAAGCCCCCCTAGACTGCCGGAACCTTTCACATGACATAAGCACAGAGTAGTTCCATGGGTTTGAGCAGTCTCCATTAATAAGCAATTACATTTGTAAATTTTACAACATAGCAAACATAGCCAACTCTGCAGCACCATTTTCAATTATGTTGTGTGGACTGTTGGCTGCTACCAGTGGTCAATGTTTAGTTATTTTTTGAGAAGTCGTGCAGATTTTCAAACAAGAAAATTCTGATTACATGTATGTGGGGCGTTGTTTCCACTATATAATGTGTTTGATCAAATTCAGCTCCTTGTTCACCAAATCAGAGCCGTGTGATGTGAAAGTTAAGGCAATTAGCTTGCCACTTTCGAAGTTCCAGTCTCAGGTGGGTTTCTGGCACGGTAGCATCCTTGCGAGCCCACACCCTCTGTGCTTGCGTCCTTGTGGTAAGCAGGCAGGCTGAACACACTGACCAGTTTCCCCCAGAAACCTCCTAGCGACCTGCGGCTCCCAACAACTGCAGGGCATAGCGCTTGCAGCATGATTACATTCAGCCCGCGTCGCCTGTGGGGACAGGGGGCGACAGAGAGGTCCCTCAGAGTCAGCTTGATTCGCATGGGGAGGCAGGAATCTTGCAGGGATGCGTGTCACATGCCGGGAGGGTAAGCTCCCCCTAAGCTGGGGGCCAGGAGGCTTTTCATGGGATCAGCACAATTGCTGGGCTCAATTTACATTCTGACACTGATGAAACGGCAGAAGATGAAATTATAGCGCTGGCAAATTTCGGACATGCGCCAGCGAGCCTCGGACACCCGAACAGACCTAGAAGGACACAAAAAAGGGACTGCTCTGGGATCAGCCTGGGAAGAATCTTGGTGGCTGCTGTTGTAAATGCGTATTATGTTACCTACTTGAACATCACCTACAGTTTGATAATTCCCACACTGACAGTGAATATCAACCATGTTGAGGTCAGATGTTGTGCTTGACAATCATGAAATCATTCAAATGACCTAAGCCACATTATTCCTGACCCATCTTAGCTGTGTAGGTGCCATTAAAATGTGATCCAGTATGCCAGATTGTATTTTTAAGAGGAAATTTTATGGCATAGATTGTTGTATTTGTTTAAATAAATGGTTGTAAAATAAATTAATGGGTGAGGTTGAGCCTATTGTGAGCCTGTGGTGAAGGAGCAAATAGTGATGATTGTCCTTTTACTTTCCCTGTTTTGGATATACCACAATGAAAAGATCCAAGTGGTTGATCCTGAATGTATGTGGAGTTTGGGTACAGTATGGGAGGTAAATATCTGTCCATGAACAAGACCATGCTACCCTACTGAGGGGTTAAACTTAGCGAGCGCAGATGCTTTGTGGCTCTGGTATTCACAAGGGAAACATGCCCACTTCCACTGACACCCGGGCATGGAGCCAACCTACTCAAACCGTCTGGGGTTCGCGTTCATACAGCCATACAGAGTTCAGGTCCATTTTCAATGGAAACAGTTCCAGCTCACCTCAGGTACAGCTGACCTGCAGCTAAAGTGGGTCAGTGGAAATGGTACTTGATTTGAACTGCGTAATTACCTGTGTAAAATACAGGTTAGGTTCAATAAGAGGGTCTGCCAAGAATATTACTGTTAATAATAATAATAATAATAATGATAGAGGGAAATCCACAAGCTGGAGCCTTCAGGTTGAGGCCATCCTCTCATGGCCCTGTTGAATGACTGCTGCTGCATTACCCCCCTTTCTCCCAGTCCACTACACCCACTGCCTGAATTATGATGGATGTGTTGGGCTGCAGCCTGGCTGCCGTGACGACCAAGGGTCATGGGTCAGTTTCCATTACACCAGTCGTGCCTCAGATGTTCAGAATGCTTGACCATGTTGATACAGTATGCAGGTGTCAAGCACCCCTCATTAATTCCTGCTTGAAATCATTCTTGAATCCTTTGATATGTGTAGCATGCGCTCTGAAATACATTCCCCTTTCACCCCTCCTTCCTTGTGATGTGCGCTGTGAAATTCAGTCCCACGAAACCCCTCCACCATAACCACACGCATTCTCATTAATGCCCCAACAGCGACCGCAAAGCTGGACCAGAGGATATTGCCTCATTTGTCTCCATTTTATGCTTCCCTGATGGAAGCACCTTCGTAATAAATGAAAGATTTATTACTTAAAACTTGCACAAACAAATACCTACTCCTATTCCCCCTAGTCACTCATAAACAGGCTTATCTCCTGAAAATTGTACATTGGATGTCCCACTGTGTTTTGTGACCGTTGTTTCATTTCCTATAATGAGGTTAAGTGAGCCTCACAGAGGCACAGGAAAGCTCAGGAAGCAGCTGGGGTCAGGATTAGTGGTGAGAGAGGGACAGCATCACTCAGCCAATATCATCACTGCTGATGCTCTATTTTATTTTACACCACCTTATCCAATTAACTGTGCCTCTCTGACAGCTTGCAGACATTTGTAACCACCTATAATGCAAAACACATTTAGACATCTATGCCTCGTTTATATGAATCTAATTTATTTAAACAAAACAGCGGTTGATTGAATAAGAGTGATTTATACCAATGAAATTTCACCGCTTGGACTGTGCAGCGCAGTGACAACCCTTAATGACCACAGAAGGCTCGCCTTTTCGGACTGCACAGTCGATGTCACTTGAATCCATAAATGCAGCGCCATTAGTCTCTATGAAGCCCCTCTGGATTAACCTGAATTGACCTCTCATTACTTATGTGGGACCACGGCGCCGTGGCGACGTGGGTGCCGTCGCACCTGCGTGGGGACGGTGGCGGAATGATGGATGTCCTCATCGGGATCGTCATCGGCGGCGCTCGGCGCACCCCCACCCGTCCGCCCATTACAGCACCGAAGACCAGACTGCAATTACAGACTGACGGAACTGATCCTGACATACGTGCAAAATGGGTTCTACAGCGCTGACAAGCTTATGACTGCAAACACTTTACAGAAGCGTGCGACTGGGAGAGTTTTGACCTTTCTGCTCCACCAGCGCGTGACAGCGTCAAAACGCAAACGTGCGTCCGCTGGTGTCGGCCCTTTGGGCAGTCGTACTGAGACACATTATCCTTGATTATGTAGCATCCCTGCGTGTCTTTAATTCAATCGGCTTTGTAATGGCAAAACCAGCAGTGAACAAGAAGACATTATCAATTACGATGGATCGTCAGAAATACACCCACTCTGGTGCTGAATCACAGACTGAAATTCTTCCTTTAGCACAACCCCTGGAAGGCTTGGGTCTTTTTTCACTTGTAGAGTTGTTTACTTAATTCAGTCAATGAATTGATCCCCTTGGCAAAAAGCACTTCATTGTCTAAGGCAGGGTAAACTATTGATCATCAGAAAATTACTTGACAATGAAAAATAGGAACGCTCTCTTCATTGCCTTTGACAGCATCTTCTAAATGAAGTGCTTCGTCTGATAGATCTCAATGATGATAAATGACTGAATGATGATTCATTCAATGATGAATGAATAAATGCACACATATTTACATACATCAAATGCAATGTAATTGAGTCATCCATACAGGCATTTCACTATTTTGATAATATTTTGTAAAAAACTGTACTGCTGATCTTGCTGTTAAGACACACAAAGAGAGGATAAAATGAATAAGATAAAGGGTATTCATCTCACACACATAGGATGGAGATAGAGAGGGAGAGAGAGAAAGGAAGAAAGACTGTGAGAGCAAAAACAGAGGTAGAGAAGAGAATGAGGGGGAGGGACAGAAGAAGGAAGAGACAGGGTGAGTTCATTATTGAGTCAGTTTTTTTGGTTGTTTCTTCCTTGCAGGTGTCATGAATCACCTTCTGAAGGACAGGTTTAAATGCAAGCAGCACTAAACTTGCTAAAGGGCTCTCAGAATCAATAGCCTTCATGTTTGTTTCAGTTTGAAAGGAATGACACAAATTACTGCCAGGAGCTTAAGTCCTAATATTCTGGGGTCTCCATATGTCCTATTTTTTTTCAGAAGTTGCCACTGGAGGCCTCTAAAGCAGGCAGAGAATATACAACATCTGATCAATACTAAAATCTTAACCAGCTATCATCTTGACAATTTAGGGAAAGGCATACAGGAAAGATTCAATTTAAGGAGAAAGAGAAAGACGTCTTTAATGTCACATGAGCTGCCAGAATAAGAGATGAACTGCTGGTACTGAGAGGAGTTCCTGTGGATATATAATCGATCTTGTGACTGTATACAGTATAGATTGTGGTCCCAAATATCAGATGAAATGTAAAATAAGTGAGCAAAAGGACCATATCCCCATGAGAAAAACCTCATTTCAAGACAATGAAATGCTTCCACCAGGAGGGATTTTGACCTCTTTTCACTATGGTAAGATTTTACGAGTGCGTTATGGGTGTGAGCAGATCGACAGCGCTCACCATTCCACTAATGCCACTGTCCATCATTGAGAGGATTGGGCCAGTTAAATCCAATGCATCACCCTGGAGGGAAACCCATTATCGGATCCCTATTTATGTTAGAACTAGTGTTTACTTAGCAGTACTGTATACTTAGCATCATTCCAGAAATGTTCCTTTGAATGAAACACAATTACTTTAACTGTGGAAACAGTGGTCGGGGAGGAGGGGGGGGGTTGCATTTATGCAGAGGTGCATCTTTATTACTCTGTCATCTCAAGGTTAGGAGGTGCGGAGGCTGACACCATGGAACCAGGTTTCACTGTGTGCCACTGGCTGATTTGAAATGAGCAGGAATATGTGAGAGGGGTGGTTTATCAAAAAATCCATAAAATAAAATATAAAAAAAAACAGACAATGTAACAGGAAAGGGGAAATGAAAGCTTCGGGGGCAGTACAATGTGAGATGTGGCAGAGAGATACTGCAGCTTCATTAAGTCTTCAGCACTGAGTCCACAGCAGCCGGAGCTGCCATTCACAAACCCACTGCTGCTTTAGGCTGGCATTACATTATTAAACAGCACAACACAAATAACAGGTGGAGAGATCCAGACAGGGGGGAGGTGGGTCAGCAGAGGAGATGAAGAACTGTCACAAGCCTTGCGATCTGAGGACAAAGCAGAAATTAGAACATCAGTAAGAACACACTTGTAATTACAGGGACATTCTCTGCATACCCCCACTACCTGTGAATGCTGGTGTATCAGCTCTAGATTTAATTCATTTCTGCCTTGTCCCTTAACCAGTCATTCCATCAGACATCCTTCAGATCTTTCACTATTTTTTCCAGTTATCCCCTTCACAGATGTACAAACAGTGCTACTCCACTCCTGTAGGAGGCAGCAGTGGTAAAATACAGATTTTACACAAATCTCAGGGTGGTTTTATGATATTAGCCTCACCTGCAAGAGAACCTCATTTAAATTTGCTCATCATCCAAGCGGAGGCCTTTTGGTTTCATTCTTTCATTGTTAGAAATAAAAAGTAAAAGTAGGAGTTAGACAGACAAAGTGCACAGTGATTTAACTGATCCTGGGCCCTGCTGCCAGCCCCCACCCCACATCAGACAAGGCCATCACGCCTTCCTGGCAGTGGATGGAGTGGGTGAAAACAGCATTTCCACACTCAGCAGGGGCTGAGGCAATCTGCTGAGATTATGTATGCATGCTTTTCCATTTATTGGATAATGAGTTCATTAGGACACCGTTAAAAGTAACGTTGTACCATGTAGGCAGTTATCCTGACGGAGCTCTCACGCTGCTAGCATTCCATTTAAGTGGTAGGAGATTCATAGGATCGATGAACAGAAAGGGCATAACAGGTCTCCTTGTAGAACACAGAGGAAACATGCTTTCACATTAAACTGATAGATTTAGTGAATCTCATCAATACATCAATGTGACAACATACAATCACAATAGTACTAAAACAAGCAAGTTACTGCTGTAAATATTGTGCACATTATTGTAACATTCTTACCCACAGTAGATGGCTCAATATGTGTTCTTCACCAAGTGGTTTTATACAAATAATCGTCTCCAGTTATATAGTGATATAACAAGTTCCAAAGAGACTGCTTGCTGCGTATGTTAAAAATAAACAATCCTGCTTTGGGCCCCTCATTCCCCCTCACCTCTCACTACTGAATATATCCCATGCCATGCTGTGTTTCCTATGAAAAAGTACTAATGTTATAGAAGCCATGAAATCATGATGACCATGTACATTAGGCTTTTGTGTAACTCTGTTATTAAACTGTTGGTAAATCCACAAGTGCTGTCCAATAACAAATGAGTGTTGTGTAACTACTATGTAAAGATACATAAATTGTACAGTTACATAAATGACTAGAGTTGTAGATCCACTTAAAGTTAGGGTGGAGTTAAGAGCGTGACTAAGAGTGAGGCATAGAGCTAAGGCTGGAGTTAAGGTCTGGATGAGGGGTAGGGCAATGGTTATTCAAATAACTTGGATAATTAAAAAAAACAAAAATGTGTATCACTGTGTGGTTACTAGTTAGCATATTTGTTGTCACAAATTGTTCCTAAAGTTTTACAATAATATTAGAACATAAGTCAACTTTGCAGAGAGTGCTACCGAAGATGTTAATGTTTAAGCTGTTAATATTAAATCAGAAACATACTGAAGCACAAACATGATACCTTAACATGTAGCCTTAATGTTTCACTGAACAATGACACATATCAAAGGACTGTCATACTTTCAGGCTATCCTCAGGTAAGGCACACCTTGTAATGGCACAGCAAAGGCAGCATTCTTCACATAATATTGTGGGTTACCCAGTGTTAGTAATAACAATAACAATAAACAATGAACAGCGGTCTACCCTTCTCTTTATCAGGAGTCCTCTTCAAGCAATTGGTGGCTATGACATTGGGAATCGGCCATTAACCAGGCACTGTGTATGATGGAAACCGCAGGCTGGCAAAGGGAGGAGAGCTTATAAGAAAACATAGATCATGCAGAAATGTACTTTCCACGGTCAGTGCTACTGCCAAACTCTCGCTGGAGTGTTGATGTTTTAAGTCATTGTCCTGTCCTGCCTCTTGCACAGAAAGACAATCGATAAAGGTGACTGGCAGAGCACGTGTGGGAATGTGTGTATGAAACATCGTCAGGCCCCCTGTGGCCGGCTCTATTCCCCCATGAGTCGTCACAGGAGTGAAATGCTGCAATGGTTTGCATCTCTCTCTCTCTCTCTCTCTCTGTAGGCAGATATTTAATGCTGTTTCCTGCTGTTTGCTCGCCTATGTCATGTGGCCATTCAGCCTTAATCAATTGTTGGTAAATTTCATTACCATCTGAAAGAGCTCTTCATGTCCAGTGGATTGGTTTGGACAGGGTTCAGGAAAGCCAATAAGAGCTGTACACAGGGCTGTGAATCTTCACTCTCATTCAAGCCCGAGGCCTACACCACAGGGGAATGAAGGCACTGAGTGTGCAGTATCGTGCCACCCCATCCCTTATACCAGCAACAAACAAACAAGTGCTCTGGCTTACCTTCCATAAAAGGACAGACTGGTTTTAGTTGGGGAGCAGAAACTGCCCAGCTGAGTGAGAAAAAGAGCTGAGTTCAGCCACATCAAGAAACCACGCTTGACTTAGCATCTGCCTACTGAAAAAGGAGGAGCAGGGGGCTGCACACGACCCTCCTGTGCCTGCCCCCTGCTCCTCCTCAGACCCTCCCCCTGAAACCACCCACCTCACTTCCCCAAAGCTTCCCAGCCTTGTACTAGACAGCTAAGGCTGTATGTTTAGATCACGTCCTGATGAATATGTTTGAGGATGTGCCCACCCCAAATTCATGTGCCCTCTGTGGGGAAGGGAGAGAGTGGCCCTGGGGGAAGATCGCAGGGGACAGATGGAGTCTGTGGAACGCTGCCTTTGCTAGGGGGTGTGGTGGGGTAGCGGGTGGGGGCCGAGGAGAACAGAGGGGGTCGTCCCGTGGTGGTGAGCGGGGGGCTCTGCACGTGTCTGCAGAGCACAGCGCGAGATGTGAAAGAGAACTCTGTTCTCTCACTTTCAGCGCATTAATGAGCTGCAGGCACTCCCGCAGCACACTACAGACAGAACACAGCGTTCTGGAGAAGAGGAGCGGAAGGACAGATGGGAGGAAGAAGGAGAAACACAAAAGAGAAAGGAGCAGGCTCTGGTTCTGATTGGCTGGTAGCAGAGAGATGACTTAATGTTTAAAGTTAAAGGATAACTTTGTTGAAAATTTGAAATGTGATATGTTTTATGTTGTGTATCAAGAATTTATAAGCGCGACTGAGCATTATAAAGTGTGTCCTGTAAGTCTTCTGCAGTCATTCATGGAGGCAGGGCTCATTGCCAGCCAGGCCTTTGCACTACAGTGAATGGGGAATGGCAAAAACCTTTTGAAAAAAAAAGCTCTTTTCCCCTGAATATCCTCCTGGTCATTTAAACACACCAAGAATCACACGTGTACCAGTGTGGTTCTTTGCCCATGGTGATGTCAATATGCAGAATTTGTTTCCCTGATTTTGAAAAACCCTTTGAAAGACTAAGGTCACTAGCATTAACCGCCGCCTGTACCACATTGACCGCAGTTTAATGGTTAAATATAAAAAGTGGCAAAGAGTGAGTGGCCCTTGTTACACACGTGTCAACCAGCAGCTGTGTCCAGTGTATGTTTGGTTTGCCAGTTATTATGCAGTGATGAAACCAGAGGTGTGTTAGACTTGACCAACTGTCAAAGTGTTGGAGAGGACAGGAACTGTGATGTTCACTTTTAAAGTCCTTCCTATCAAGTTAAGAGCTTTGGCGCCTCACAGTCATTCATTTTTTCCATCTGTTATTGGAATGTCAAATTAGATTATATCAAACTGCTTCTCAATTCAATACTCAACAGAAGAATGTCCTTCATGGTCTTTTTGTGCAAGATCCAAATGTGAAAGCGGGTGATCTTTTGGTTTTCCCCTTTGGTATGTTTATTTATCAGTCCTACTTGTGTGTGTCTTCTCTGTCATGATAGGTAATAGCTGTCAAAGATACAAATCCATTAGCACTCTCTCATGCATTTTTTCAGCATAGGCAGACTCAGGTGGCACTTATTAAGGTTTTCAAAATTTTACAAGTGATTAATAAAGACAATTACAAAAGCAATTAGAAAAGTTTAGTTATGTTAGCACAACAAGAGGGTATAGGTGGAAACGTGTTATAGGTAAATTTAACACCTGCACTAGGAATTATTTTATTTCACACATGAATTAATGGAGCTACTTACAGTACCAGGATTTGTATTGGAGGCAGAGACTCTTGTGGTGCTCAAGACCACGCTTTACACAGTGCTGGAATCATTAGACTACAGGCAGAATGGCAAGCCTAGTTGGGCTATATGGCCTGTTCTTGTGTTCATTTTTTTGTTGTTGTACTAAATTTTTATTAGGAACTCTTAACAGTCAATCTAATGAAGGTTTAATAGTTTGACAGGCTGTGGGAAAAGTGATTGGATCAGCCCACTCACCCCTATAATTCCCATCCCACATCCACAAGCAAACACTGCGGAGGCTTCAGTACATTTTCATGATGATGCGCCCATACTGAGCACAACTTGTGAATGTGGTTTTAGAGTCCTGGGAGAGTTTTAAAAGATAAAAAGCTACATGGGGCCAAGGTGGTTGGGCCAGCAGACATTAAAAACGACTAAAGCCTTTTTAAAGAAACAGGAAAAACATAGTTAATGTTAATTCATTTAAATGGCTATCACCACCATGTACTATAATGTTTTTTGGTGTCATTTTTGGTATATTCTACAGCTTGAAATATTTTATTTATATATTATCAGACAGGTTTACTCAAATTCAAAGTGTATAAACAAATGTATAAGTGTAGCTCTGTTTCTTAAATGTAAGAGGTACTCCTGTTTAGATGCAAAGAAATAAAATGCTGTTGTTTGACATCAACTGCTGGAAACAGTGTTAATGGTCCCTTTTATCAATATGACGTCAGTAGCTATTCTACCTTTTAATGATTAGTCTCCAGAGCACAAACGACAAGGACAAGGTTAGCGTGCCCTTCTGTGGAGTTTCCTGGAGATCTATAACTCTCATATCCTCCTGTGATAAATCTGATGGTTGTGGACTTGCTGGCTGAGAAATGCTGTGACAAATTCTCTCAGTGGTCTGCCTGGCTGATGTGTCTAGTGGCAGACAGGCTTAATTGCCTCATTTGCTCACTGGCCCAGTTTGGCCCAAAGGATTCCAATTGTTCAGCTGGGACAGTGTCACAAAATAGCAGCTAGTATAAATATAGATGCTTACAGTCCAGATTGTCCAGATTGTTTTTGGAGTATATTATGGGTTAAAGCAAATTGTGGGTATGTCTATGGTTTGAAAGAGTAGAAAAAAGCCATCCCCTGAAACTCCGGTTTGGCAGGAAGGACTGCAACTGATGGAATTCCTTGCCAAAAAGACTAATGTAGATGTTGTGTGAAGTGTGGCAAAATAAGATATACTAATGAAAACTTGTCTGGGCAAATAGTCTCTTATATATAATACCAGTCAGAAGTTTGGACACACCTGATTAAGATAATGGGAAACATTCAATCAAAGATATTTTGATCTAAAGACTTATGCTTACATGCTTGAAATTTGTTTCTTAGACAAATATAAATAGTTAATGCCTATGTATGAATTTCTCCCCAAAAAATTTATTTCAACAAATATTTTTGGTTCCTTTGAAGAATTTGAAATATCAGATAGTTTTGGTTTGTTTAACAAAGAGAGAGAGAGAGAGAGATGAGAGAGAGATGAGAGAGAGAGAGAGAGAGAGAGAGAGAGAGAGAGAGAGAGAGAGAGAGAGAGAGAGAGAGAGAGAGAGAGGTGAAAAAAGATATTGCTGGTATTACATCCTAACTTGTGTTCAGCTCTGCAGGGAGATTGAGCCGCAGTGCCACTCCTGGTAAGGCTGCACTGTTCTCCCTGCAGTGCCCTCACTCTGTACATCTGCTTAGAGAGCAGTCTTTTTACCACCCCCTTGGTCCAGGCCAGTGGCCAGTCTTCTTTTTTGCCTCATACAGCAGAACACATTATTTACTGGAAGTGTCCATTCCTAGGGCGCCACTGCAGGCCCCGCAGTAATGACCGGACTGTGTCTTATACGGCTGCATTACTGTCAGACAGGCAACACACATAAAATTGCTTGGAAGCACTGGACATTAAGGCTGAGGCGCCACACCACCCGCTCTCCTGAAGGGAGAGGGTCAGAACTGTGTCACCATTGTGCTGAAGTCAAAGTGCGTTTTATTAGCAATAGATGATCCATAAAATGACTTTAGATGAAATAACCTTTTAAGACATAATAAATGTTTGTAAAGGTTATTGTTATTAAAGATGAGGAACGGGTTGCCAGACTGAGAAAACTCCAAAGTTACCATGTGCACTGTTGAGATGGACATAATATACAGTATATCATTTACACTTATACATATTCTAACCTTGTTTGTTATTCAGATTTCTCAATCTGGGAACTCTGGTTTCCTGCTTAGTAGCACTAATATGGATTCATTTTGGGCTAAACTTCAAAAATGTGTTTTTATAACAATGTAATTTTGCTAATGGTAATTCTTTATCACATTATGAAACATTTACAATTACACCACATTCTAAATTGGTGGTACCAGAAACCTATAATTGTCTTCAAAATGAAAAAATGAATAATTTTCTGTCTATTAAGTGACAATGTGGAAAATGGTTATTGTGACTCCACAGAGTCACAGAGTCTTGCACATGTAAAACTCCACAACATCTAGCATGAATATTTCCACCAATGGCAAAGCAAATAAGCAGGAGTTTCCTTTGAAATCTACACAGCTTCCATCAGGGCAGCACATACTGACAGTTATAGTAAGGACTGCAAACTGACAGATCAATTCATCCTCTCTGTCTCAGTGTAAATCTGAAACAATACAATAACTGCTGTATTACTGTCTGTAAATGGCAAGAGGTACCTGCTGTCTTTCAAATGGCAAGCCTATGTCCTCTTTCACCGTCATTGCAAGCCTAATAGCTTTTTCGAGAGGTGACATTATAAAACAAATGGAGCAAAGAAACGAGCTTTGAATTGAACAACTCCGTTAAGGCTGGTCGTCTCTTCACCCCCAATGACAGGTTTTTACCCGTTTGTATTGCGTCCCCTGCATTCTAACACCAATGGGTATCGACGTAGATGGACAAAGTGACCTGGTGTTCCATCCGCAAAATCCAGCAGCAGCAAGCCATGGGGTATTCTCTTTCTCCGTGTCCTTCTGGCCAAGAAGCGTAACGTGAAGGCACACAGATTAGAGGGCCATCAGCCTAAGTGTTGTTATCCTGCATTGTGTGTAATGGGCTGCAATGAGGTCTGTAAATGGAGTGTAACAAGCCTTGTCCTTCCATCCTGGAGCATCGTAAAGCAGCTCCTTAGATTGTTCCATGGGGAGAGTCCCAACCACTGCTGCTCTACCCAGGAGGAACACGCACAGAATTAACCTTGGTACTACATAGACAACCTTACCTTCAAACTGATAATGGTCCTGAACATCTTTGACAAATTTGCCCATTTTAGTGAAAATCGCCGATCTGCTTCAAATTCCTTTTCACTTAATTAAGTCCTATGTAGTAGCAGTACCCTTGTGCATGTCGCATTAAATCATTATAATTTGAATGGTCTGTGCAGAATAAATCATTTTGATTATTGCAATGAGAATGTAGATCTGTTGTTTACTGCACTTTACTTCAACCAGTTGGGTTTTTTTTTGTTTTTTGATAACAAAAAAGGAAAAAAAACACACGAAGCACAGAAAGGCTTACCCATTGTTATGGAAACAATTAGATAAAATGCATTAACTGTTAATGGGTGATCCAGGTTGCAGGTTTGATAGAGGATAGAGCACTGCTTTTTTATGCTTCAGCAAAGGCACTGAGCTTGAATTGCCTCAATAAACACCAAGCAATTAATGTAGTAATATTGTAAAAAAAAAAAAACATCCATACCAATTGCCCCTTTAAGAGAGTATGCTAATAGTAATGAACAACTATTTCAAATGAAAAAAAAAAGATGTTTTGTGTAGCTACCTGGCCCGTGCTGTTATATGAATATCACTGTGTTCCACAACATCAGTCTTTGCAGAATAAGTGGAAATAGATTCTGCATCTTTATTCTTGGGCACTGTGACAGTGACCTCTGTGATCCTTGAATCAGTAGGAACCCACACTGTGTCTCCTGCACAAGCAGTGGAAAGTGATGCTGAGGTCTTGAAAATAAACTGATCAGAAGTTACTGAATTGCTGTCTATGTAACAACTCTTTCTTGCTCTTGCTCTCTCTCTCACGCACGCAGGCACGCACGCACGCACACACACACACACACACATACACACACACACACAGAGTCCTGGGGTCCTAATTTATTCCCACAGACTTCATTGCCTAGCCCAGCTCTCTCATTTCCTGGGCATTTGTCCAATCATTGCTACCATGCAGCGTGTGTCAGGGCTGGCAATCACTCAGAGAGATGCACAGTGACAGTGATACACTACAGTGCCATTAACGCACCCAGGAATCTCCCACCTGTTTCATTTCATTTAGGTCAGGTAGGCCAGGAGTGTGATTTGCGCGAAGCCCGGGGTTGGGGGTTACTGAAAATAAATTTGGTCTACATCATCCATCAGGACGTTGATTGGTCCCTGAAAAGCTGTATTTGCATATATTTTGCCTTTTTCTAAAGAGCTTAAAATAAGGAATAATACTCATACAGAAGTTATTTTTAATTCGGATCGCATCACACCTGAGCTATGATAATTGCATCATGAAATATAAAGAACTACTGTTTGTATAATTTCTGCAGCCAAAGACTTGGTTCACTCACCAGGTATTTAAGTACCATCCATACTGTCCGCTACCATGGCCGCCAATGACAGAAAGCAGTAATGAGTCTAGCAGTTGTAAACTGATATCAGCAATAATGTCAGTGCATTCCCTTGTGCTGCCTTAACCCCAGCTAACGAAAGGCCCGTTTGCACCTGTCATTTAGCATAAGAACCGTCTGCCATGCTGGGCTACAGCTTTAACCCAGTTGGCTCGCTACAGTGAGGGGAGGGCATAGGTGCACCGCATCTTATGATCACAGAGTAATGGGAACAGCCGTAAATATGTGTTATGACCGCAGGACCTCAATTCTCAGCGCGGTGAAACTCGTGTCTGTTCCACACATAAAATCGAAGAGTAGAACACCTACAGTCAAATTGCACTGGGCACAATGTCAGTCCAAGTGACTGCACTGACGTATGGGGATAAAATGGGACATATGTTCATGTTCATCACTATGGCTACTTTCCCAAATCCCGTGTATCAGTATTCTAACCCCCCAAAGGGCATGTTACCAGGGAGACACAGGGCTCTTGGGAATTTACAAGTGTATTTATAAGCGTATTTATATGCTGTGAGGTGTGAGGGGCATTGGTGTGTATGTGGTTGACTTCTGTGGCCTCTGTAAATGTATTGTGTTGTTAGGGGTTAATGGTGGAATAATAAAAAGAGACCCCCTCTAGTACCATTGTGGATAAATCAGTCTTTAACACCCCCTCACCATGACCACACAAACACACACACACACACACACACACACACCACTGTGGAACTCAGAGGAAGGATACATCCCACTTCCCATCTCCACACCCTGCAGAATGCACCAAAGGAAGGAGGAAAAAACAAGGAAAGCTAGATAAATAAATAATGAAAGGGCTTTCCAGGTATACAGCACTGCCCCCGATGAAGAGGCACACATTGCGCTCCACAGCCATTCCACTTATTACTATCTTATCAATTCGCAGCAATTCACCACACTGACGCAACGGTCATATTTGTGTAGATTATACTATTGCTTTGTCTGGGAAATTGATTGGACCCAAAGGGTGGAGAGAGCTTCTCGGGAACACCTTACAGTTACAGTAAGTTTTTGAATAAAAGGTTAATTTAAACACCATAAAACACCTTCACAGTTCATATAAGGAGTAAAAACAGAAGATGTCCCTTGTGGTGCCCACATTCACTATCGTAACAACTGTGGTGATTCAGAGCACATGGAAAAGGGTCCTGTTGCCTGTTAGGTTTCTTTGTCCCACAAATGAGGAGTCGAAGCGGAATCTGTGACTCAGTAGGTACTGTAGAAACAGAAAGCACTGGCTCACTAAGTTGCAGCAGGAAATATAGCAGAGAATAATTGGAATTCTAAGGAATTGTGGGCAGAATTTACTGAGCAGATGGTGATAGAATGAAAAACAGGACAAGAAGGTTGAACTGAGGGGTGTGCATTTATTCCCCCATGAAGAACAATAGAGAAAGAGTCTTACTCCATCTCAAGGAATAGTGTGGGGAGGTCTTACTCCACCTTGAGGAGTAGTGGGAGAATTCTTTCCTCACTGGGTCGAGAGACAGTCCAAGAGCGGGGAAGCACTCTTGGGAGGGCAGGAAACAGGAAGCACAATCTCAGGAATGAATGTCAGACTAATCTGAGAGGAAAATTCCTCTATTCAGCACAGTGCAGGGTGGGAGGCCATTCAGAGGCCTCCCTGCCCCCGCCAATAGCACTAATTCTGCACTGTCCTTGAATGTCTCAGTATCCTGTCTCTGACCCACCTCCCTGGATGAGCAACTGAAATACCACTTTACACACATAGATGTGCATTCACACACACACACACACACACACACACACATACAGGATTGCATACACTTGTCACTCGTCACATTCAGAGGAACAGGTTGCTGTTTCATTTAGACATGGGTCATGACCTTTGTGTAAAATGCATCCATTTGTGTCCTTTGAGAACCTTGCAGTCAACTCTCTTCAGATATTTACATAAATCCATACAGAAGACTGTGACTGCATTTATATCAATCTATTGATTTCATGCTGTAAATCCAATCTGGCTTCATCCACATGAACATTTCACACAGGGTGTGCTGCTGTCACATTCCTTGGTCCACATCAATATGAGTACTGCCTACAGGACGACGGCACCAGGATGCGACATCCATGACATGAGACAAAACAAACACGCAGCTGTGAACATTTTGGTTTGGAAACACACAGTAAGAGGCATAATCAATGCATCAATGCAGGCATCCAAATAGAACATGAGTAAAAAAGGTTCATTTCAGTCCAGTTTTTCAATAGAGGAACAAGTATGTTTGTATTTAAAGAGTCCCACAGAGCCCAGCTGCAGTGTCTTATGGTATATCAGTGAGAGCCACACTCGAGCATGCTGTTGCTCCTCAGGCACGTTTCACCCAGAGACAGTGCAGTCTGGCCTCACAAACACCACACAACACAAAGAGGGGAAAAACATGTGACAAGGTCACCATTTGAGCCCTCCACCCCTCCAAAAGGAAGTACACCAGGGCCCCACCCCTCAGAGGAGGAAATACATGATGCATGCACCCTTTGGGGGCCTACCCCTTTGGAGCAAGGAGTTAACAGCAGAAAGAGTCTCCAGACAGAATGTTTTTGTCTCTTTTACAAGATGGCACTCATATCTTGCCTTTTATTTTTTCAGGTGGGTGGCTAGTGTGTGTCATAGGTAGTAATAGGTAGTAAAAGGAGTATTAGTCAAAGAACCACATGATGAGAATAAATTTGTGAACGGAGAGCTAAACCGTGCTGTGAATCATAAAATAAGGTAGACCCAAAAGACCCCTCTACCTCATAATGTTATAATGTTAATAATGGCAATGAGATTATCAGCAGCTGCCCTGTGGTTTCATGGCGCTCCGGAGAGTGGCTCTGGTTCCGCCTCCATCAACACTGCCACAGGCTCCTTCTCCACCTGCTCACCTCTGCCTGACGCCCCCACGCCGTGTGACATAATACAATCACGCCAAGGAGACAACGCTGGGAGCCTTAGACATGAGCTGCCACACCAGCAAAAGCAATTTCTGCACCATCTTCTAAGCCTCAGTGACCTCGCTGCAGGCAGTCTCTGCTCAATGTAAACACATCCATCAGATATTAATCAAATAAAGCTGAAATGCACACCACGAGTCATTTTTTTAAATTATTATTATGCATCAACACACGAAGAAAATTCTCATTTCTCATTATTTATACACTATCTATACAGTATTGAGTCCCCACCCCCAAAACACACACACATATGCACCACCACCACTCCCAAACATGGAACAAGAACATGCATTGCTCAATCTGTCACATTGAAACACAGTGTTACATTATAATGAGGTTATGAATAGCGCGTATCAATCACAAGATTGATATTATGTAGTCAAATTGAGTGTGTGGTGGGAAAAAACAGCTCAGTAGTGCAAAACATCTCAAAGTGGAACCTCCCCTCTCTCTTACACCAGGTCTAAGTACATCCATGGGGCATGATCACAGTGTTATTATTATCAATGTTCGTTGACCAGACAAACTCATTCAAGGTAGCTTTCTGCACATGTAGTAAATACAAGCTACAAAAAACAGTAGAAGGAGCTGGGGTGGAAGTGTGAGGTGCATGCAGCACACTCTGTAATTACTGCAATCAGTATAATTAAACAGAGCTATCTCAATGGAGTCCAATCACTTTGGCAGGAAATGAGATGAAATGAGTTAGAATATCACAGTGAATGAATCTGAAGTTGAGCCAATGTGGGTGTTGTGTCCCATTATCTTTCATGTTGTATGTTTCAAAACAGGGGCTTTCACAGGTGTAGGTAGGGAAAAGGTTACAGAGATGATCTGCTGATGGACATGACAAAAATTGGGATAAATTAATACTGACTAAATAACACAGGAAAAACATCAAAACATCTGTTTCAACAGAAAAGGCTGTGCTTCCTCCCAGAAGACAGCAACTAAATAAACCTGCAAATTTACAAGCAACTGTGCAAATCTGCCATTGTAAAGGATTTTATTTCTGTCCATTCAATTGTATTAATTTCAGTGATAGATGAACACTGAACTTGCGATGATGTATCTGAATAGGGAAAAAATACTGCATTTGCTCCTCAGGTAAGGACTAAATGCCACAGCAGTGAGATTGAATGTCCCTTTCATTTAGTGGTTTAAACTGCATGATAAATCTGTGTTTGCATATATCCGGTAGTTGTATTGTGTGGCGCCAATGCCACATTTGAGCATCTGTCATTCTTGAGAATAAATGTGTTGGCAGAAAAACGGAGGGGGAGAGGGGAGAGATGAGAGAATGGTTGTGAAGACAGCCAGCCAAGCATGAAGGTTAAACACTCAGGGTTAACATGAATATTAGTCATCAGTTCTCATCGGCTGTCACAAGAGACCACAATTCTCATTAAGCAGCAGAAAATGTGCTTTTCATTCCCCTTGCAATCACACACACACACACACACACACACACACACACACACACACACACACACACACACACACACAGATGCTGACAGATCATAAATTAAAATATTTGAATTCAATCAACATGCAATTAGTTGGCAGATTGTTCTGAGAGTCCTTGTAATTGCATACATTTGGCGACCTTTGAGGATCATAATGGTCAAGGAATTAATGATGTAGCAGTGCGGACATGCATGTCTGCATGCATCTGCTAATTTCTCTTCCAGCGATGAAATGCATTGTTTGATCTCATTAAGAATGTATACAGAGGGTTAAAGGGCACCTAGGGCAGGAAATGATCGGTCGTTTCATTATAACAATTTTCTCTTATTTACCTTTGATTGAAACTCGGTTTCAAACTGAAAATTACCTCTAGAGAAGGATTTCAAACACACACCACACAAATGTCTCTTACAGGCATGTAAATGAAAACATTTGTGACATAAATTCTTGGTGTGCCCAACTCCACAGGGTTGATTTAGTCCCAGAACCACCCCAATGCCTTTCAAAAAGAAACTGACTGGGAAGGTCAGGTGGGGCCTGTGGCCAGACAATGGAACCCTGGACTTGCCAGAGATATGTATCGCTGTTCTATTCAACAGTGCTCTTGCGTGAATACAGTCTAATGCAGTCACAAAGCAGAGATGTGTCACATGGTTCCTCAAAACTCTCTTAGACAGAATGGAGGAGAATATGGAATTTATGGAGCTGTCTGAAGAGGCAGGGACACATTCACATGTGCACACCCACACAAGCACACACAAATGCAGGCACACGTATGTGCACATAATCTGTTGCATCCAAACACTGAGGAGTAACAATATTTCAGCATGACAAGATTCCACACTTGGCTGAGCAACACTGATTTACATTACATTATTGGCATTTAGCAGACACTTTTATCCCGATCAACTTACGTGGGTTACATTGTTTATTTATTTTTTACATTACCCATTTATACAGCTGGATATTTACTGAAGCAATTCTGGGGTAAGTACCTTGCCCAAAGGTACAGCAGCAATGGCCCAGCAGGGAATCGAAACAGCAAAATTTTGGTTATGAGCCCTGCTCCTTACCACTATGCTAAACTGCTGGCCTAACACTGCTGTTTTCCCTCCTTTACTCAAAATAAACAAATAAATAAAAAAAACTTAATATGTCACAAGGTACTCTCACCTTGCTGCCCCAAGTACTCAGGCATCAGTTTAACAAAACCAGAACCAGTGTGAAGAGGGAACAGTAACATTCTGAGGCTCTCTAGAGAAGGGGAGAGCAGGGAATGTCATTTGACCCAAGGAGAAGCATCAAGATCAATTCCAATTTGGCAGAAATGTGTCTTGAAGAGAAAAGACATCTCTGCTGGGTCATTTCCCATTTCCGAGGAGGCACTGTTAACTGGTTTTATATCTAATTGCACATCTTTTAGTGCTGTTTCCTGTCAGGTGCGAGCCATTATCACCACGGCCGCATTTGCCATCCTCTCCTTTATTAAACCACTATCACACGCTGGGGCTAGAATCTCATCAAAATTTAGTCGCCCAACCGACCGCTCATAATTACAGGGGAATGATAAACTAAATGGGAAAATAGCTGCTTCTTTGATAAGATTAAAATTAGAGACACAAACCTCCACCCTGGCAATGAGGGTCTACTTTAAAAGGCACCATTTTAAGTTTATTTTCTCATATTACAATGATATTGTAGGTAATGACTTGCATATGGGATTCAGGAGGTTTGAGAAGACAGACACTGAAATTCTGATCAGCTCAAATGTAAGAACTCACTCTGCCATCTACAGGAGCAGCGGTGTAAACACCATTTCCACCTCCTTCAGACATCAGCAATCGAAGCAATCATTCAATCTTTAATGAGTTTAATAAATGTTTTCAGAAATATCATTATTTATTATAACCATTTACATAACATTTACATTTAGGTCATTTGGCAGACGCTTTTATCCAAAGCGACTTACAAGTGAGGAACAGCAAGCAGACTACAGTAGTGTAGGTGACCACATAACCACATAGTCATAAGTAAAAATAAAGTACAGTCCTGGATGATAGAGTGCTTATGAATGAATGGAGAGTTAATCAGGTGAGAAAGGCACATTGTAGGACTGAAACGTGCTCAATACCCTTGAACATGGCTACTGCTTCAGTGCTATTGGCTACTTGAGGATGAGAATTTCCCACACACTAAAGCAGGCAAAGCTAATCAAGTACCTCTTTAGAGAGAAAGACATGAGGATCATTCTCCCTGTCTGAGCGAATAGTCCTTGCATGCTTTTTACTTCCTCTGGAGGACAGAACAGACACCTGTGATTCTATTGGCATTTTGTCGATACTAGAGCATTCATCACTACATCTTTATAAGCTTTGCAGACGGCTTCATAGAAGGCGACTCACAAGTGCTACTTCTTCTCTTACCCGTTCTGACAGCTTGATCTGTATCGGAACTACTGAGATGTAGCAGCTGAGTGCTTTGCTCAGGAGTTTCTCAACACTCTCCCACTTCTGGTTCTCAGATTGAGATTCCAGACCAGTACATGTCCAGTTCATAACCATCAACATCATTAAGGTAATGACCAAAACTGGGAATGTATGCCACATTTACCTCGAAAAACATTTACAAAAGAGGGAAAAAACTGACATTTCCATGACATTTTGAGTCATACTTGCATGCAAATCATCTTAATATTGGGTTTTCAATAAAAGGCAGTCAAGAGAAATCCCATTAAAATTATATATTTAATATGCAACACAGAGCTTCAGAAAACAAGAAAACATTCTAGAAAGGAACTTGTTTCTCACAATGGTTTGACCTGTCAGTCCTGGAGGTGAAATGAAGTGGTGTTTCACACACTCCTGTCCTGGCACTTCTACCACTATATCTGTTCTGGGGCCTGAGCCACACCACATTCCTTCTGGAGGTGTGGTGACAGAGAATAACAGGACCATGTGTCCATCTGTCCTGGTGCAGAAATCTGTTACTGCACCCGAGGGAGCCTGGCTCATTCTCCTTCTGATCTCCAGACAAGTGAGAAGGTCAGGCTGAGTGTTTGTAGAAAGAGAGCAGGTCATCCAGGCTCTGGCCCTGAGGAAGACTCTGGGAGGAAGCCTCGGATGAGCACTGGGACTGCTCTGAGCCTGTCTGCCAGGTTGCTTCCCCGCGTCCTTTCCCTTGAGCCCCTGACCACCGGAAAGCGAGCTTCTGCTTGTCCTGGTCCGCCCCCTGTCTGTGACCCTGCCTCCTCTCATCACTGAAGTATGCTGCAGGAGGGGCAAACTCCGCCTCCCGTTCATCCCGCCGTTTGCTGGTCCAGTGGCCGAAAGAGAACTCTGACAGAGGAAACCACACTGCGGTCACAGCAGTGAATTCACACAGGACACAGCAGGGAATTCATACAGAACAGCTAGAAACACAGAAACAGGCTAGACCTGCACTTGGGTAAAATTTCACATTTTGAAAAGACTGCAGTCACAAACTGCAGACCTTCTCCCTAGTGATTCCATCTTGACCTCTAGTGATGACCAGTGGTTACAGCATTACATTGAGAGGGTATCAAAAAGTGATACTCTTTGGTCAAAGTTAGTGAATAAATGTCTCTGAAGTGATATGAAAACAACACTGAGGTCTCTCCTCCCATTAAAAGAGACAGTTCACCTCTAACAGGTATGTGTGCCTCTAGCTTGTATGTATCAGGCAGTGATATGTATCACAGTGATATTGAACTGGACGTTGCTGTGCATTCCTTCCAAAATGAATATTACCTTTGCCCCTGTCCCACTCCCGGACATGTGGGACACCCGGCCTCGTGTCTTTTCTTTCCTGGATCTCCACCACCACCTTTTTCGATGCAGGAGCTGCAGGGGGCTCCTCAGGTGGCGGCATGGGGCCAATCAACTCCTCCTCCTCTGCTTCCCCTGAGAGGAACACCACAGAGAACAGACCTTCAGCCAATGATAAACAACACACTGAGAAAACTGACCCCAGACCAGTAGGGTGACTCAAGCCTTTTTGTGAGCCTTCAGCCTCTCCATTAGTTCTAGGCTGCAGAATGAGAAAAATGAAAAAGCTCCACACACAGTTTAGTGTGGATGACTAGCAAGCACTATGGGCTGTTCTTAAGATCACACTTTCTGGTCAACACCGCCACCCTTATGGTGCCAATGCAAAGCGCACCTTCATTCTCTTCTGCCTCCGGCTCTTCCTCTGTGCCATCCAGCTTGGCCTTCTTCATCTTCCTCTGCCTCACCTTGGCCAGCCGGGCCTCCAGCAAGGCCTTTCGTTTCTCCTTCAGCTTGTCACGTTTGCTGCGCTGATCAGTCGTCTGCAAGAAAAGGGCTGATAAGTACAGACGCAATTCACAGTACTCCTCACCTCCATCAATCACTGTGCAGAGTGAGGGAGTCACCCATTTTCTCTCAGGAAGACTCACCTTGGGGGTAGCGGGACTCACACGCTCTCTCTTAGGGGGGACTCACCTGGTCTCTCAGCATATCGAGTGTTTCCCGCTGTTTTCTGCGGAGTTCCTCATCCTGAGCGAAGGCGAAATACCCCACACCCAACTCCCGAGCCTCTGTATCACATTAACAAAAAAAAATACAGTGAATACAGCATTGTGCCACCCGGCTGCCCTGAAGAGAAGGGCTCTTCACCCCAAGGTTACACACTGTAGAAAATATGTAATTTTTAAAACTAAGTGCTGATTGTTATGTTGGATAAGGTTTGTCTGACTAATAGATAACTGGTGTAAGACAATGTAATATCAGCATCCTATCTGGGATTTGAACCCACAATCCAGGGCCATGACCACTCCCTTCATATTGCTACTGGAATCATGTGGCCGCCTCCCTCTTCCTCTCTCCTCTCCTCCCCCTCATTTCACCTTTTTCTCTGATGTCTTCATAGTGCACTGGCCCCACCGGCCTCTTCAGTGCCTCCTCTTCCTCCCTCTCCCACTCTTGCCGCTGCAGTTCTCTGCGCATGTCCTCCGACAGCAGGGTTTTCCCTCCTGCCTCAGGCCTGCAAAGATAGCAAGGGTAAGAGCCCGGCACCGGAGGCTTTGGGCAACAGCAATGCTGACTCTGCTGTCCTCCAAGCCATGGCTTTAAGCCTGTATCGGGGTGAGCTGGACCAACAAAAGCCTTACCTTGCTCACTAGCAGTAGCAGACCTGCCTCCATCAGCCTGCCTTGCATACACATCTAGTGGCAACCATGCACAAAACTGTGCTGAGTAAGGCCTGCAGGGAAGAGCATTGCCTGTTGCCCACTATTGCCCATATGTAATGACAAAGACCTACTGCTTGCTGACTATGCAGGGGAAACACCCACTGCTTTTGACTGCTTGGCTTGTGCAAGCATTATCTCAGTCTGAAGCTAGTTGGTCACCAAACGTGCATACATGCCTGACACAAGATCAGGTGCACAATGAGGGGAGGGGAGTATGTAGCGAGCATAACACAGACACCCCATCATACTTCAGCCAGCAGTCGCGCGTTAATCCTTACCTCCTACCCTGAAGTTCTAGGTCCATCTTCTGGAACCCTGGAAGATCCTTCTTCATGCACCTTCGAGATCGCCCCAGGGCATCCACATAGTCCACCCTGATGGGACAGAAGAGTAATGTTTCACATCTCCATCCTTAGCAGTGGGTTGGTGATGTGTTCAGAGGGGTAAGACAAAGTCTTGTACCATTCCTCCTCTGGGTTTTCAGGGGGAGGGATTGGGGGAAAATCTTCTGAGCCCCCTCCCTCCTCCTGCTCTGATCCCTGTCTCTCACAGCGTGTCTGCAGCTCCCTCTTCTGGTCAATAATCTTCTGTGTGAAGTCCACCAGGAACAGGCTCTCAGACTCCTCATCTGACACGAACAACCAAAAACACAGGCAAACCATCCATGAAAGTACAAACACACACTACCCTTTGGACTGGATTCCTCTGTGTCCTAAAAGGCAGCAATCTTAAAAAAGACCCGATATTACTAGAGGATATTGGAAATCTTAAAACTGAAATGATTTCCCCTTCAGTTCAAAGGCGCAAAATTAGGGTTGTTCGTTACAATGGTTTATTGCAGTGAAAATTCTTCATTTTAATATACTTTCACCTAGTTTTTCCACTGCCTCACTGTGGTCACTATGATTATGACCAATATGTTACCTAAAATGGTTGATATTAAATATAACGAATAAGATAATACTGACAAATACCCTGACAGTCTTAATAAAGGACCATGCCGTTTACAGCACAATTATGACATCATCTGCTAGTGTTAATATAGCTCTTCAGTAGTGAAACCAATACTCTAGTCATAGTCAGGGAAAGGGAAAGGAGAATTAAAATGCTCACAGCACAGCACAACACACTCAAATATCCCTCAGTCTTGACAAAAAGCTCTCCAATCTACTGATACACACTTCCCATCATGCACTTTCAAGAAATTTAAGAGTTTGAAGGAATTGTAGGAAAACAGCCATTGTTGTTTTAAGCTTCAGAAAACACCGTACCTGGGAAGTCTCCTTTGGTCATCTGCTCGTACAGCTTGGCCTTCTCCTCAAGCTTTTGTCTAACACAGAAAAACAAGGCTGTCATACAACTGATCTTGATTCTCCACCTTGTGTATAGTTAGAACTGACAGAAACATATTAAGTGACAGTATGCAAAAGCTAAGAGAAAGTACCGATATGCCTACATTTACAAATTATAAGGTCCTGGAAAAGATATTGCTTGATCGTCTGTGTCATTGTATTGGTACAACGGATAATCAGTTTGGTTTTAAAACCAAGCTTGGAACCGATTTGTGTAGTTATGCCCTGAAGGAGGCAGCACAGATGTACCTAAGACAAAACTCCTCTGTGTTAATAGGGTTTATTGATGCCTCTAAGGCATTTGACCGAGTCAATCACTCTAAGTTATTTAAGAAATTGAATCAAAGGGGTGTCCCTGACAGTATTATAAGAATCCTGGCCTATTGGTACTCTAACCAGAGAATGCAGGTTAAATGGGGTAATACAATCTCTGCTTCCTTTGGTGTTAGTAATGGGGTGCGCCAGGGGGGCTACTTTCACCAGTCCTCTTTAACCTGTACATGGATGAGTTGTACAATAAGCAACTGTAAAACTGGCTGTATGATTGGTAACACCTTGGTAAATCATTTCATGTATGCTTGTGATCTGGCCATTCTCTCTCCTAGCAGTGCTGGCTTTCAGCAACTGCTGGATGTATGTTCTGACTATGGGCTGAAATATGATGTGCAATATAATGCTAGAAAGAGTGTTGTCTTAATATGTAGGTCAAAAGGGGACAAAGAACTTTGTTTTCAAGACTTTTATCTGTTAGGACAAGTGTTAAGTGTCTGTAATAAAACAAAATATTTGGGTCACTACATCACAGATCAGTTGCTAGTATGCAGAAGCTTCAGGTTGCTTATAATGATTCTCTGAGGATATTGCTCAAGAAACCCAGGTCCTGTAGTGCAAGTGACATGTTTTGTAATGTACACATCAGTACCTTTCAGGCATTGATGAGAAACTTGATGTACAAATTTATTTGTCACTTGAACAACTCCCAGAACAACCTTGTTTTGATGCTGTCAAATCCTAGATTTAGTGCGCTACGCTACCAGTCATCTATGTGGAAATACTGGTACAAGTGTCTTTTATAAGAAGTGCAATACTAATTTTTTATGTATGTTGTATGTTATGTCTGTCTTGTGTTTGTGTGGACCTTGAGTCTGACAAATAAAGGTGATGATGATGATAACACTAGCAAAGTTGTTGACAACTCCATCACAAACGAATGGTTGAATCTAAATGTACATAGCAAATGCACTTAAAACACTACTTTCTGCATTGGCACCTAACACACAAGCAAGAAATTACAAATAACCAGCTATCCAATTTGTCTTTATGTTAAATGTTACAAAGAGGGGCACACACTTTGCCTTGTCCAGCGTATTCTCCTCTTCTGCTGCCTGTTCCACATCCTTCTGCGCCCGGGCCGACACCCCCTCGTTCTGCTTGGTCCAAACATTCGGCTTCTGCGGAGCCCACCACAACCATACCGTGATCTCGCAAGTCGGCACGTGAACAACACCCAGGCATATGTGTATACTGGATTTCCGAACCAACGGACAAATACAGTTTCCAACATGGCACTGTTAGGACTGCAATAACGGTTAGACTGCAGCTGGTCAAGTCACCTCAGTGGTATTATCATACGTACCTTAATTTTAGTTTTTGGTTTCAAAGGAACCCCTCCCTCATGACCTAATTTTTCCTGTTTGAATTCTTCTTGCTTTCTGTAAAGTTCAGCTTTGAGATCAACCAGCTGTAAAACATATACAATAAGATTAAATGTAGCTATTCAACATTAGCTGCCCAACTAGGTAGCTAAATAACATGGCTAAACATATTTAAAGGGCTTTCCTTGCAGCGACATTAAAACAAAAATACGTGTCTACGAGCGTACCACTCACCGATGCAGCCGTTACATCATATTGCTTTTTCTTTTTATCCATTTTTGAGTATATTTGAGCCAACCGTGCGACAGCAGTAAACAATACTTATTAATACATTTCCGCCATGTTGATCAGGTCACACAACCGTAGACGCCACTAATATTATCGTTTCTGCCGCCTACTGGTATGGAGTAAAAGTGCATTTATTGCTATTTCGACTCTGTCATTGGCCCTAAAGTTTTCATTCTTTCAGTTCAGTTGTAAGATCCGTTCCCCTGGTTAGGTCCATCCAGCTCAGTGCTATGCGGTATGCAGACGCTTTTGGCCGAGCGCCTCCAGATGAACAGCGTTTTGGTGTCACTTCCCCACCACTTTGGCAGCACACATAAATACAAATTGGCCCGATGTTCTTGTCTGTTGTTTTGTCTGTATCGGGATAGTACAGAGGTCCTAGAAAAATACTTATATCGACACAGATATACCACATATTTGACGATTTCTACACTCATTTGGTAAAACCTATGAAATGAGCAGTGGTTTTCAGGGATAAAACACAAATAAAGACAACACTGAAATACTGCATGTGGTGTTTTGAGACTTGTTTGATTTTCAGTTTGTCCTACTCATCCCTGTTATTTTGTTCCTGTATTATACAAACTCGTTCATAATCCGAATTAGTTAATATTCATTTCATACCACTACCCACTGCAGTTCTGCCTGCCGCCGACATACTGTAGTACAAATAGATAAAATCAGAAAAAGTAGCGGTAATTTCACCATTGTGGTGCAGGCCTAATGTTCTGCTGTCTTTGTTTGTTACAAATTACAATAAGGTCAAGACACGACTGATGAACTGCATTTTTCTTAGTCTACACACAGCTTAATAATGTATGATACCACTAAAATAAGGTGTTGATTACCTAAAATTTGCAATTGTCTTAATTAGTGACAAAGCTGTGGTATTCTTGTTCTTGAATGTTAAAAAGCTGAAATGCATTTTTCTACTATAAGGCATTTTTGTGCATGGCAAATGGAACAGTATTACCATGGAATCATTCTATGGTCAGAGAGAGAAACACAGGTATTGAACAAACTGAACAAGTTTCATACAGTCACAAACAGAAAAACCTGAATAGATTGGAGGAACTGAATGAATCAGTATTGAATCCACTGGATCAGTTTGTTTGCCAAATGAACACCACCACAACCAGTGTTCACAATACCAGTTCTTGTGCATTTTAGCAAAAAAGTGAAATGATACCAAAAGGATATGCATGCTTGCACACACATAAATACACAAAAACATAGTTCTTTACATTTTTTTTTATAAATTGTACATTTCTGTAGAGGATTACGCATACAGAAAAGTAAATTTTAAAAATTTTGCTTGTGGCAACAGAGATAAATGGTCTGCTTAGCCACAGGCAGGAGATTACACATGTAGCTACTAATGTACACTATGTACCCCTGCACATATATTGATTTGCTTGCTCTTAAATTATGACTAACTGGAACTGTTATGGAACTTGTTTGACATAATCCAGACCCACTCAGAGCAGGGACATAATTTTCCAGTTATACTTGTTCCAGGTTAATTTTATTATTTCTCAATGATTTTGAGGCTAAACTGTACTCATAACATATGCTCCAATTTATAGGTGATTTGGTTACAAGAATGTAAAACATTACATTATATGATCACTTCCCTACATTTATTCTAATAGAAGCACAATGAACCAGCAGCACTGGCAAAGACATGAGAAAAGACTTTGCTTCATCAAGCTGTTAGACGAATATGTAACATGACTACTTCAATAGCATTAGCTCTGTGAGTTGTAGATAGCCTCCTCTGTCTCATTCCTCTTCTCTCTCTTATATTGAAGGAATCGCCAAGCAGAGTTGCATTCTTTGTACAAAATAGTAGTTAAAATTATTTCTCTCAGTAGAGGATCCAATGTGTTTGAACAGAGCCAAACAGCTAGCAGAAGGGAATAACGTCTTTCAAATTGGCATGCTAGTCAGGCAAACCTCCTAATTTTTCAAGTGACTAACAGCAAGTCATCCTCAAGAGCATCTAGTGCTGTTCTCTCCAAATGATCATTGATTTGTTTTATAAATATCATTAACACATACATCTGAATAGAGGTTTAAAATACACATATTTGAAGTTCTCTTATGGTGGTCAATAAGAATTTAAAAATAAACCACAGGGAAAATGATAGCTGGACATGCTAAGCATGTGCCAGTTCATTGGCTTTGTTCCAAAAATAACACTTGCACGCTACCTAGAACCTCTGGTAATATTTCAATTTAACCATGTAGAGAAAACAACACATTTGCTGACCCTTTTAAAATTGCACAGAAGTTCTTCTAGCGCTGCATTCTTCCTCCTGAGCTGAATAGGTGACTAGATTCAAATAGTGTGGAGCTGTGGGAGTGACATAGAGTATGTGCTTCATGAGTGCATGCTGTGATTTTCAGTCCTCACAAGTACATGAGATCACATCAAACAAATTTTGATGCATGCTTGTGTGATTGAGTTTTATAACCATGATTTATAGGGCAGCTGTGAACTTCTATAAGTGTATGTGTTCAGGTTCTATGCAAGGATGCAGTTTGGAACACAGTCTAGAGCCCTCACAAGGCTGAACCATTACTGCTTGGTGCTTCCAAATAAAATTGGGTGTCTTTCTATGGATATAACTATCACTTAGTAGCATGTTATATTTTATCCCTTGGTATAATTTTGTAACAACTGTATGTTTTTATTTCTAAAAAAAAACAACAAAAAACTGTTAATAACCTATGCAACTGTTTATCTTAGTAATGTATATTAATAAGTATATCATTAGCTGCCTTTGGATTCAACCCATTGAAGTACTAGTTATGTCAAATACCCTGTGCCTGAACTGTACTTTCACACTGCTGCCCAAATAAGTGGACCTGTCTTGATATGTCTATTCTGATAGGATTAGAGGTTCAGCCCTACAGCATCCTAATCAACTATTCCTAAAAAGCAAAGATTGGATGGTAGATGCAGCTCAAAATCTGTAGAAATACAAAATTAAATGTTGCAAGGTAGGATTTGGCTAAACATTGTTTTTAGAAATTTTACAATTGGAAATTGATGTAATATCTTAGAATTATGCTTTATATAATAGCATATAATACATGTGATACCATTAAAAAGTGTCTCCTCAAAAAAAGGGCTTAGACTATACAACAATGAATGAAAGAAAAAAAATCATGTTAATCATATCATGTTCACAAAGATTGCAATCTCTTAAAAAGCTTCTAAGAGTTTTGTTAATTTAATTGCTTTTCACACTTCTTCTTGGAAAAGAAAACCCAGTTATGCTAATGGATGAAAGGCTGATTAGACTTTCAATTTTAATCTTATGCAAAGACTCATTCAACAAGGATGAAAGCAGCTACAGAGGGGGGAGAAGGACAGAGTTCCACTTAAGCTACATGGGCAGTTTTTATCAACAGCAGCTTTGAAGAAGAGTGGGCTTCTCCATTTATAGCATCAAACTACATATTTTGTCAAGAATCAGATAGACGATCATGAAGTGAATGCACATGGAAGTGAATTGTTCTGTTTCCTGGTTCACCTAGATTCCTGTGGCTTTTGCAGTGCCTCCACTGTGCCCAATGTTCTGGCTCATACTGATAGCAGCATGCACAGACTCCAGTGCAGAAGGGATTAAAACATGGACGAGATACCACATAGTCATACACAATCCTTTAAATCTATATCCACACAGGATGGAGGGTCCCCTCTGTGACAGAAAACTGACTGACTGGTGCTTGCAGCACTGGCAGTGCGACAGTGAAACCCACATTTCCCACAATACAGCCGAAGGGTACAGCTGATGAGCCAATCAGAGAGCCAGCATGGATCGTGCTATGTTATCTCTGAGCTCTCTTTCACTCAGTGTTTTGTAGTTGTTTTGGTAAGCACTCTGGCCAATGCATCCTGCTTATAAGGTAGGGGAGCCTCACTTTAAATTTCACTTTAGATCGTCTGAAACATTGCAGAATGAGTCCCCAGGGTTACATTAGGTACACACTGATGTGATCCACTGCTTCAGTTTGGCTGCTGCCGGTGCAGTTCCATCAGGTGGAAATAATGGCAGTCTTTCTTTCTGAGACCTGTGGACACAGACATACAAAAGTTTAGCTGCTTGCAGTTTGGTATGAAGTGCAGGGACTAAGGCTGAAATTCATTACCCTTCCAATTACTGTTATAGGGCAGTCATCTATCTGACAGACACCCTCATCCAAAGTGACAGAGAATTAATGGATCCAGGTACAATGCAGAGAGCAGAAGGAGAAAATAGGCCAAAATTCTAATTTACTATGTAGAGGTTGTCCCTGCATTGTTTAATTGTGAGTATTGTTATAGTTTGTTGTTCAACTATTACCTGTGACAAAATAAAATTCATTTCAGATCAAAACCACAATCCAAATCAATTGCCACACATTGTGATAAACAGAATATTTTGTTCATGTATAGTAACTGTTCCAACGTGACTGTTTGGAGAATGTCATTGTAAAAGCCAAGCACTGACTTAGGACATCCATTGCTTTTATACATGGGGCCACAGAATAAATACAAAACTGCATCTCTAAATACAACAATGGTTCATTACAAATATATGGTCATTGCTGTGAACTTAAAATATAAGACAAGTACTTATAATGCACATGTCAGTAGCATTAAATTTCTCCTACATGCCAATGGTGGCTCAAATGTCAACATATGTCATATTGGATAAATCATATTTCAACCTGTTTTTTAAAATATCAGGATTTTGAGATTGAGAGTGAGTGAGAGGCAAACTCTCCAACTCTCCTAAATCAGAGATCCTAAATCTTGGCCATCATCCCCCCCAGCACCCAACTCTGTTCACAAAAGTAATATGCATCACCTTTTCTTGTATCTTACAGACAAGTGTCACAATTCCAGCGCTGTGTATGTGGTGGAGGTCGAATAGTTCAGACAGTGAAGCAGTGGACACTAACCTGCAAAATTTCAAGAAAAGGGACACGGGCAGCCATTGATTCAAAAACATTTGTTTTCAGGCAATCTATCTGATTTGGTGCATCAACACGACTTCCATCCTGACCACCAGCGAAAGCAGCAAGTATGCATCTGTGTTTATCCAATTTCTTATGTAACCCACTTTAAATCGCTGCCACTCAGTATGAACCTCTGCTGTGGAAGAAAAGATGAGCTCCATTGATCATTGTGAGAGGAAAAAGCACAGAACTTCTCTAACAGCTTCCTGAATACATCTTCAAGATACATTTGGTACACACGGAAGTGACCCAGAAAAGTTACACCCATTTGCTTATGTAAGCACATTATATTCAGAAGATTATATTTACATCTCTCTCTTTGCAGTTGGAAGGTGGTTTGGTACACAATGAGAGATGCATAATAAATAGAAAGACATGAAGCAGGGGTCAGCAATTCTCACTCACTGTGCAAATTCAGATACACATCATTCATATGGAAATTTAAGTTTTTACTCACCTCTATCAGTTGTTTTCACTGAGCTGCTTGACCACAACTGCACACAGGATGGCGCTGTTCAGTGACATTCCCACACCTCTTTTCATCAGGCACTTACATCAGATCAGCATGGCACTGTGAAATCTGTCAACCAATGTATTACGTTTGAAACTGCACCATAAAAATGATTATCTATGTATGCTGAAGTATTAGGGCAGCAATGTATTGTGGTGATGAAGAAAATGGACATTTAACCAGGTTGTTGGTTTGTGGGAATGTGGGAACTGGTATTTAACTGAATTGCCTCAGTGAATATCTAGCTGTATAAATGAACAAAAATGTAAAAGGTAATCAATGTATGTTGCCATGAATAAGATGGCCATCTTCCGATGCAGATTGAAGACCCAACTCTGTAGACTGCATCTCGGTCCCACCTCTATCCCCACCCCCTAACACCTGCTACTTATATTACTTGCTGCTTATTTTGTAGTATCATGATGTGCTATAGATACTGTGATCTAGAGACAGTGATATATGGTAGCATGAACACTTGGCTCAGCTGTCTCATTTCAGGTTTGCACAAATTGTGGTAGTGCTTGAATGGTGTTGTGCTCACACTCAGTGGTCTGGGAGTGTTGTTAACTTGGTCTCACACTGTTGCTTATTCAACTTGAATGGAGAAACATCTGCTCTCTGGATAAGAGCATCTGTTAAATGAATGTAATGTAATGTAATGCAATAAGGATATCTTCTAAATAAATGAAGTCTTAAAACAATATTGAAATCATACACTGACACAGTGTGACTGAAATCTGTCATCTCTCCTTTGTTCCTCAGAAAAGGTAAAAGGTAAAAGCTCTGTCCCTGTGTCAAAAGGTTACAACCAAAACCTTTGTCATTCGTCCCCCACTTAACCCACAAACACAAGCAATATAAAAATGACGCCTGCAATGAAATGATTACTCTTTGCATATAAGCGTGATTCTTTTGGGGAGCCTACAGATACTGTCTCTACCTTTTTGCCAATGCTGTGTCAAGGGTCAGATGAAAAATATCCAAAAAACTGAAATCCAGGGCCCAAATTCAGCTGTATAGTATTTCTGAAACTCTTGCAAAAAGAATTCTTAAGTAATGCAAGCTATAAAAAACCAATAAGGATGACAAGCCACATCACAGAAAAAAACATAAATTACACACCAGCTAAAACAGACAACATGGGGGCAACCCTAACCTCCATTAGTACCACAAAACAGAACACAAACCCATTGCAAATGCCTTAGATGTATTTTTACAATGTATTTAATATAATACCACAAACAGAACATAAGCCTGTTGCAAATGCCTTAAATGTATTTTTTAATGCATTTCAATAGCAAATGAAATATATATTATAATTCAGGGTACAAAAGTATACATATTTCAGAGGTTAAAAGCAGCTTGCCCCAAAATGGACCATTCCTTTCACTCACTCAGATGAAACATGTCAATCGACAGATAAAAACAAATCTGGTACCATACCAGGGAAAATTAGGGTTCAATCTCAATCCCCACTCCAGCAAGTCTGGTCTGAGAGCACAGAGTTGATCATTTTATGCACTGGGCACACGCATAAATCACAGTTGGCTGAAATTCACATTTGACAGCAATTTCAAATGATTTAAGAGGCTGTGGAGATTTTATTTCCATTACATAAGAATAAAGAAAATATTCCCTGCACAACTCTATGCAGGAATGCATTTCTTATCTACATATTAGTACAATTAATCATTTCATCATTACTGCACTCATTCTGAAAATCATATTTGTAGTAACATAACTACCATACTTAAGGAGTAAACCCACAGCCATAATAAAGAGTTAAACATCAGCTCCTGACCATGGGCTTGGGTTCATTATCTTTCTTTACCAGTGTTGTGTTATTTTCTGTCTGAACTGTGGACGGAATATCCTCATTCTAGGACAATAAAGTAATCTAATATCCAGCAGAGAAAGCTACACATAGTAGGAGAAAATAAAATATATGACTGAGGAATATATAAAAAGCACACTTTCCATTAGGTCTGGTGTTGTCTGTATGTACAACTCAATAACGGTTTGAACTAGAAGGGTTCTATACAGTCAGAAAACAGGTCACAGACCTGTTTTTAATCACTCTGATGGAAATCAGCTTTTACATGTTTTCATTCTGCCACAGTTTCATGTTTGCCAGCACATCTCTTTCCCAGCCACCATCTTTTTCCCAGCTTTTTGTCCAACAGTTTATTTTGCATCAACGTACATTTAGTGTGCATCTAACAGGTAAAAGGTGGTTTTTGTCAGCTGCTGTCTTGCTGCGCTTCCCTCTCCTCGCGAAGCCTCTGTTCCACCTTCAGCGAGATCCGCCGCAGGTCCTTCAGCACGTTGGGGCAGTCCTCCAGGTCCTCCTGGAGACACCGCGCAATCTCCAGCTTCCGGTAGTCCTCCGGCTTCACGAGGCGCCGCACCACCTGGAGGGAGCGTTCCTTCAGGCTGAGAACTGAGAGGGCCAGACACAAGGGCGTTACACAAATGCTAATCACACCTGTTAACACAGACAATCCACTACAAGTTACAAAAAATGTGATGTGAATTTGCACAGGTGAGTTTGACAGTCACAACTAAGCAGAGATGCTATTGGAAGGTAAAATACAGAGCTAACTTTAAAATCTTCCACAGCTTCTTACTATGGTCTTCACAACTAAACAGCACAAACAGTCCACGATTTTCATTCACTCAACTCACCCCAGGGGTGGGAGGGGTATCTTGCAGACAAAACTTAACATTTTTCCTGTTAACAGGTCTGTGCACTTACTTACGAGAAAGGAACTTAACCACCATCTTTAAATACCCACAATGTTCGACTAAACCCCAGCTGTGGCTGTAGAAAAACTGCTACTGAGTAACACTAGCATACATCTGAACATCTGCAACCTAACAAGCGCCTACCTGGCAATGTGATGTTCACCAGCACGTACTGGTCGTTTGTAGCGTTTGGAAGGAACACTTCTTTGCCGTTCACCACCATTGGCTCATCCGTCTCTGCGTCTCTGAACAACCACGGGTGACCTGAAGCAGAATAGGAGAGCAACAGGTAATGATCGAAATATGGAAAGTTGACACGTCTGCAGGTCCGTGTTTCATACACAGACTTGTTAGCTACATCAGCTACGTGCAGGTGTGCATATGATGATTACACGGGGAGTTTAGATCCCTTAAAAAAAAAAAAAAACTAATTTGACTAGTTCCCAATACTACATAATTGCACTACACTTACCGACGAATGTCATCATTTTTGTCCCGGTGCCTGGCTGTAAAGGGCCATATGGTTGCGGTTCTCCTTTGAAATTAATCCACACGGGTAGGACTACACGGGGGCTTCTGTTGTAAAATATAAGGTGCGACCTTATGCGGCTGCGTAGCGATCTCACCAGCGGGAGACGTTCCCCAGGTTGCTCTGAGGCTTCTTGGGGCATGGTGTCTCCACGTACGGCTATCTGATAACTGTTAGCTACAACCAGGTCGCGTCCAATCAAACAAGTCCTTCCTAACCAGCCAGCGAGCAAACGTTTGTGTTATACAACAACAAACTTAAGCATAGCTACTTGATGCAACAGCTAACGTTAGACGCTGCAAATCAGCCAACTATCTACGTTCACTAATTAAGCAAACTTAGTCTTACAAAGCTACTGTTACAAAGTTAGTGTTTATTAGGCGACGTTACAGCTAGACCATGTCTGACATCAATCTCCCTACACTCCCTGTTTTTGTTTTCACCATGTAGCTGATATCTGCTAGCTTCCTCCGCTTCTTTTCCGCTAGGCTGAGACTTGTAGGGTTTCGTCATTTCCTCTGTATCACCGGAGCCCACCCTCGCATGGTTTTATGCATAAAACTAAATATCCCACAATTCCTCTGGTTGACTAGGGAAGTGTCGTCCATTAATGACAAATATGGACAGCTAGTACGCTAGCTTCAACAAAATTCTTCATAGGTTGCTCCAGGTTAGTACATAATAACTGTAGTGTTAACTAGCTGTGAGTCATGTAGTCATGTAATTATTCAGTACATTGACAGTATAGTTGCCTATCGAGCAAGTTATGCCTTGCTAGTACAGCAGGAGTATGTAACACGCTGTGCGCACCATAGCTTGGACTGTTGAATGAAGTGTCAAAGAACGTTGTAGCTAATTAATCAAACGTAGACTAGCTAAATAACTAATCTACCTGCCTATGCAGGTAGCTTGTGCGTGTGGTAGGTAACCGATCCGCCCCAGGTCAATGGGTTGATTTATCTGCGAAAATACATCTGCTGAAGTTGTTGGTTCTGAGGCCAGTGACGGTCTGTACCAATTGGTACATTTCCACGTGCACCTGCTCAGCACGTTTCGTTTACATGTAGAACTCGCCAATGTTAGCTATGCTGTCTCTGTCATCGTAGATTACTGATTTTCCATGAATCTGTGTATTTACAGTCTGAGTAGTTAAACAATACTGTGTGTGTGTTTTTTTCCAGATGTGGGGACGCATATTTGTGCACCCTGTGTTGACTGGCAGAGTTCGTTTAACTTGGAGCTGCAGAAGTCTCTTCACCATGCAACTTAAGACCAAAGAGTTTCAGTCGTTGTTCACCGATGGGCTGAATGGAATAGCAGGTTTGGACATGTTCTACAGTTGTGGGTTCCCTCAGGAGGTCAAAGTAATCTTTAGTTCATGTATCTAGTCAGTTTATAATTTAAATGTTTATGTGTAAACCTCTTTGAAATAAATTGTCTCAGCATATTTAAGTGTCATTATATAGGCTGATCAACAACAACACGTGTTGTTGATCAGCTCTGTCTTAGAAAAATGACATTGAGGAATATGCTGGTAATATTCCCAGACTGAGCCAGTGGCACAAAGTATTCTAAAGCATTCTAAGGACTTTTTACTGTTCTGACTTGATTTGTCTGATGATACAGAACTCTTTGAGAAGAACCAGTTTGAGCTGCGCATAGCAGGGGGCGCTGTGCGTGATCTCCTGTCAGGGAAGAGGCCCGATGACGTTGACTTTGCCACCACTGCGACTCCCGACGAAATGAAGAGCATGTTCCAGGCGGCTGGAGTCCGAATGATCAATAACAAAGGAGAGAAGCACGGGACTATTACTGCCAGGGTGAGAGGTCACACAGACAATGGAATGGCTGCTCTGAAACTGAGCATACCTATATCTTTAATACTTGCTGACGGGGAGTATTCTGACAATGTCCCTGTGACAGTACAGAAGTGGTGTGTTAACTGGGATGTCAATCCAAAATTAAGTGCTCCTGGTTGGCTGTGGATGACTTCCCTTTTGACTTTCATGTCGCAATAGATTGAACAAAGCTAGAAAAGTGGTTTTGTGTTTATGTGACTTTTTCAAAATCCTAACTTATTTGTTACAGTGTCAGTGTGTACTGAATATTTTTCTTCTGTTTAGCTCCACAACGAAAACTTTGAGGTGACCACGCTGCGTGTGGACGTTCAGACTGATGGACGACACGCAGAGGTGGAGTTCACGACAGACTGGCAGAAGGATGCAGAGCGCAGGGACCTCACCATTAACTCCATGTTTCTGGGTACTCCAGCCTTTTCATAACACCTAACATAAGTCCAGCAAGGCAATGTATGATATAAGGAGAAACCGAGATGCCATTCTCATAATTATTGTTTGCTTGGCACTGTGTGGTGGAACATCAAAGATTTTAGTGGTTGACTGAGCTTTTTTGTCGCCTGACTAGGTTTGGACGGGACCCTGTATGACTATTTCAGGGGTTATGAAGACCTCCAGAGCCGAAAGGTCCGATTTGTTGGCAGTGCAGCTCAGAGGATCCAGGAGGACTACTTGAGAATTTTAAGATATTTCAGGTACTGTGATTCAGAGTCTGTCAATCAACATTGTGAAGAACAGAAGACATTCAGGTTCTTTATATGTTGTGGAATGTCTCATGAGAAAAATGGGCAGAAGTGTAGCATAGTGGTAAGGAGCAGGGCTCGATTTGCCCTTTTGTTGTACCCTCAAGCAAGGTACTTAACCCAGAATTGCCTCAGTAAATATCCACCTGTATAAATGAATAACATATAAACATTATAACCTATGTAAACTGCACTGGATAAGAGCATCTGCTAAATGACAATAATGTAATGTAAATGAGTTGCTACCAGCCTGGTGTTAAGAGGAAAGAGAGAGGGGGGAAAATGACCTATATATCACACATTATTCCCACCTTAAAAATAAGGGTAAGCCAGTGGCTGTCTGACTGTAGCAGTACAGTTTCTGTGTATAGGTGGCAGGACTGGGACTTTGTTTCATGCATGTGTCTGCATGTGGCTGTCAGAGCTCCACGACACACTTTGTTCTCCCTCCATAATTCAGTGGATTTATATAAGTTGATCAGCATGTCAGAATGGTCAAGACATCCACTCTCATATCTTAAAACATGAACCCTCCCTCCCCTCTCTCTATAGAAAAAAATAACAAGACAACATAATTAGAGAAGAATAAATGAAAGAGGGACAATATAACATCACATCTTTGTCTCTTTGTTTGGATGAGAAGTGGATGCTGATGTGTCACTCCTCTTGGCCCTAGGTTCTATGGCAGAGTAGCGGATCAGCCTGGAGATCATGAACCTGAGACGCTCCAGGCCATCCAGGAGAACGCCCGGGGGCTGGCGGCCATCTCTGGGGAGCGCATCTGGGTGGAGCTGAAGAAGACGCTGACAGGCAACCACGCGGCACACCTGCTGGAGGTCATTTACGACCTGGGCTTGGCCCAGTACATTGGTGAGAGAGGCACGGTGCACCAGGGCCCTCACTAAGCTATCAGTGCATCTGCTCCAGGTTTCTGCCAGGAACCTCATGGTCTGGGCTGGCCTTTCTCATTGATTTTAGTTTCAGTCACTTAATGGTCACGTCCCTGTCACATGCAGGTCTTGATTAATTGAATCAGAAATAAATGGTACTCATCAGCATTACCTCTTGGCCCTGTCATTGCTAGATTTAGCACCCTGTTGAATTAGTCATCCTGAACCAGTAGCATTAATCACAACCATCTTTACTCTGAATCACATTTCAGTGTTATTCTTTTCATGGTACAGAATGATTATTTTAATGTAATTTAATCTTATTCTCTGGTTATAATGTGGGTGCCTCTTAATGAATTCTCATTAATATTTAAAATAGAAGAGGAAGCAGTGTTGAGACCAAATCACTTGAAAAATCCAAGCTATACCGAATCTGTATTCTTTGTATAATGAGGCTCAGTCACATGTATTAAGCCTATTCCAGACAATGATTTCTTGTCCCCTTCAGTGTGTAGAAGCTATTAATCTGCTGATGCTGGAAAATAGGCTGGCTGAACACTTTTACCTGATGGTGTGTTCTGTGGTTACAAATTCCTGGAAAACCTATAGTCTCACCATGTCTGTTCCTGGCAATTGGGTTTCGGTGGTAAACAGGCAGACGTGAACTTAGCAATAATGGAAATGGGAAATGTGCGTCTTTCAGGGCTGCCTACAGAGGGGGACGTGGAGGAACTGAAGCGGGTGTGGCAGCAGGCACAGAACTGGTCCCCCAAGCCTATGACCCTCCTGTCTGCACTATTGCGGTGCTCAGAGGACGTGGACAGGCTGGACCTGAGGTTGAAGATTTCCAGGGAGGAGAAGAATCTGGGGCTGTTCCTGGTGAAGCACAGACGGGATCTCCTGAAGTCCGTGGACGATTCTGACAGCCTGAGGCCCTACACAGATTTCATCATTGATGTAAGGACCATTTCATGTTTTCTCTCCTTTCAAATCTTATTTCACACCTGCTTCTGGTCACCATCACATGCACCCAAGGATTTCCTGCTATATTAAATGGGTGAAAATTGTATTATTGTGTATCTGAGGACCCACGGCTGTCTTTCTCCTGAGCATCCTGTGCTCTACAGAGGCTTGAGTTCGCAGTGCGCTCAGCCAGGCTTCAGGTAGCATGCAGTTCACAGCAGGCTTTTACAGGGACTGGCTGTATTCCAAAAGGAGAAGCTGTGAGCATTTAAGCATCCACCACTTTATGTCAATTTTGAAACATAAGGTTACATCCATTTTGGTGTTCCTTAATTGAAGCACATTCGAAAGATACAGTTGATCTTGATCTTGAATGGACAACCAATCTAGCCTTGTCCAGATAGGCAGGAAGTTCATTATTGCCATTCTTCTTTTTGGGGGAACAGGACAAGAAGTGAAAGCAAACTCTTAAGAGGGATAATTTATGTACAGATACAGGTAATCTGCCTTATGGATGTTTACCAGGCTGATAGAATGTGGTATTTATCAATTTGTATCTATGTGTTATGCTGACTTTTGTTAATTTATGTATTTGAAACAAGATAAAAGGTAATACTGACACTGTCTCTGTCTAACTATGGTCATTGAGATAGTCCAGTCGCAATTGTTGCAAAGATTGGGTAGTTTTCCCTGTGCATTGCAGAATTTCTGCCATATAATCATCCCCCAGTTTAAGTCTGTTACTCCTCAGCTGATGTGTGGTGAACAGTCTGGTACAAAAATGGCTGTTGTGCGTCACCTGCTACACAGTCATGATGGTCGAAGAGATTAACACCCCCTTCACTGTAAGGCACTTTGAATCCATGAAAGGCATTACAAAAATGCAATCCATTTTATATTGTTATTATTATTACGATTATTATTATTATTATTATTATTATTATTATTATTATTATTAATAATAATAATAATAATAATAATAATATTATTATTATTATTTATTATTATTATTATTATTATTATTATCACTTCTGTTATTCCAGTCCCGGGAGCCTGATGCCCAGAGTAAGGTGTGTGAGCTGCTAAAGTATCAAGGTGAGGAGCGGCTCCTGGTGGAGCTGAAAAGTTGGTCCATCCCTCGCTTTCCTGTCAGTGGACACGACCTGAGGAAGATGGGCATTACTTCAGGCAAGGAGATTGGCATCATCCTGCAGCAACTGAGGGATGTCTGGAAGAAGAGTCACTACCAAATGGACAAAGATGAGCTGCTAAGCAACGTCACCAGGTCATAACCAGCCACCCATTCCCAACATGGGCCTGCAGACTGGTGCTGTCCGCTCGCCTGCTCCTTGTGGCCCCCACTATCATCACCAATCTGTCCACCTGTGGGCGTGCTGAAGGTTAGACTGACAGGGAGGGGAAGCACAGTATGTCAATCATATTCCACACAAAGCTGTCTTTCCATTTAAGACATTTGTGATTAGAGGAGCCCAGTGCCGTCGCTCGTCATCGGTAGGGTGACGGCAGCAATGGTGAGATGCTTTTGTCTGTCACATTTCCTCCCCAAGCACACTTCTGTGATGGTGTGCAGTGTGGTATTTTGGGTATATCTGTCAATTCCAGCAAAGACTGTGTCCAGCCTCTGAACCAATGGTGGTGACTGAAGAGGCAGTCAAACACCAAATGAGCTTGTTTGATGAAGAACAGTATGTGTGTAGTTGAACACAGTTGATTTGTGCCTGGTCTCACAAACTCACTCAGAATAGACTTATTTTGTCCAAAAATGGATGCTTTTAAAGGGCATCAAATGTATTTACTTACCATACTGTAACAGTCGCATGGAAAATATTAAGAATAAAGAAAAAAATATGGATTTCATTCTGTTCTTTGACCATACTTTATAATTTCATACAGTCTGTTAATCATGAGACCATGCCTTTATAAAGATATTGAAACTTAAATATGTCAAAACTTTTTTTTGGAGAGGACAAAGAATGCTAATTTACCCCTCCTTCTAATACATTGAAAAGTTTTGCGCATAAGATTAAAGACAGGCAAACTGCAGCAACTCGTACCTCATAACAGTCACCCTCATTCATTTGTTGTACTTTAGAACGCTGAGCTTACTTGAGCACTGTTAAACAATTTTTCAGTTTCTCGATGGTACGTAGTCATTTCGTAACACCCCAACAAATCGAAATAAATCTGAAAAATCAAAGGACCAAAATTTAAATGACAACTAAAACAAACACTAAACAGGTATATTTGATTAGTTGACGCAAAGAGTGAAACTCCAACTTGCAATGGATGTAGAAACCCCTTCCCATATAACAGTACTGATAATGTAAAATTCTGGCTTTAACTTTGCTTTATGTTTAAAATGGAACGAATGACAGCTGACACAAGAATGAGAACTTGCGCACAAAACCGTACTAAGTCTTTGGTGCTGAAGGATAGCTCCTCCCTTCTCCTTACTGGCAGAAATATAAACCAACAGCTGCCCCAACCTCAACAGAGAAATACTACTCTCAAACGCAACCAGTTGTCGAACACTCAAGGAGCCATCCGGATTTTTTCCATTTAAATCGGAAATAAGTAAGTTTTCATGCCTCAGTTTTTTTGTCGATATTACAGTGTTCATGCACACGCGCATGTATAAACGGACAGTTAAATGAACTGTACTTGCTTGCTAGGTTGTTGAAAGCAATATCCATTTGCAAGTTGTCTTTGTTTTCATAAAAAAAGTACGTAAGAGACTTTGATTCAACTTTTATTCACTAGGCGAAGACGTAGAAGCTTACAAGGTAAACAAATACAGTTGCGTTTCATTTTGATGATATGATGACCTCGTTTACTCCAAACGCCAGTAATTTACGTCTAGCAACGGAACTGACCGATGACCAGCCTCGAGATGAGAGCCTGGCCAAAATCGAAATCGCCCTTCTAAGTATTATTTTTCTGAGCGCTGGGATCCTGAACTGTGGGCTTTTGTTGGTGCTGTGGAGGAGGCGAAAACAGCTCTCTAGAATGCGCGTATTCGTTTTCCACCTCTGCTTGGCCGACCTAGTGGTCGCATTTTTTCAGGTGTGTCCGCAGCTGATGTGGGACATAACGGACAGGTTCCTCGGCCCCGATCTGGTCTGCAGACTAGTGAAGTACCTGCAGGTTGTCGGCATGTTCGCTTCCACCTACATGATTGTCGTGATGACCATTGACCGCTACCAGGCCATCTGCAACCCCATGGTCACGTTCCAGAAGGGGCGGGCACGCTGGAATGTCCCTGTGTGCATCGCGTGGGCTATATCCCTCATCGGCGGTCTCCCTCAGATCTTCATATTTTCCCGGGTTCAAGTCGCTCCCGGTGTGTTCGACTGCTGGGCTCAATTCATACAACCGTGGGGACTAAGAACTTACGTTACTTGGACGACCCTAGTGATTTTTGTCGTACCTGTTTTCACCGTGATCGTGTGCCAGGTCCGAATCTGCCGAGCCGTCCAGATCAACTTGTATATCAAGACACACCAAGAAGGGGAATCTGCAGTCGCCAACCCGCTACCCTCCAGGGCTAGCAGTGTCGCAGGTGTGTCCAAAGCCAGAATAAAGACCGTGAAGATGACCGTGGTGATTGTTCTCGCTTACATCATCTGCTGGGCTCCGTTCTTCACGGTTCAGCTCTGGTCTGTCTGGGATGTAAACGCGCCCACTGAAAGTAAGACAATTTCTGTGGTCTACTACTGCTACAACAGGTTTCTAAACTAGAAACTCCAAACGCAGATATAATAATTCAAACATTTATGCGTGATTAATGAAATCTCTTAGCAGTATCAATAAACTTTCATCCTATCCTCGATGTGAAAGAAAAAAAATGTATAAAAATGTATTTTGAAATATGGAATGTTTGATTTAATACATACATTTAATTAATGTATGTAACCAGATTTTTTTAAGAATAGGTGTTGCTTAACTGCAACAACAAGCCAGAGTAAAATAGTTTAATTAGCTGAGAACACAATCACATTGTTAACCTCTTATTTCGTGTCGATTTCAGGTACAACCTTTACCATCCTGATGCTTTTGGCCAGCCTGAACAGTTGCGCGAATCCTTGCATATACCTTCTCTTCAGCGGACAGCTGCCGAAAAGCCTGGTAGCGTTACTTTGCAGGAGCCAGTCTAAACTGAAAGACTCCGTGCCCGAGGAGGCCACTATGGTCAGCTCTCTTTACATGAGTTTCAAGAGCCTGTCGGACTCCAGATAAAAAAGCGTTGCCTCGTGCAGCGCAGTGGCCTGGTGCGTAAAGGGTTTGCAACAGCGCCTCAAATGACTGGTAGCACCACCCTGTATTTCCAATCTGAACATTTAATGCAAGTGATATGTCAAGTGAACCACTGTAATCCATGCGCACGTGTTTGCATGATACCTTCTGGGAGTGTATAAAGGTAATATAAGAGTGATCAGATCTGTGTGATTTCTCAGTGAACTGTTTATGCGTGCTGAACACGAGGTGGTAAATATAAAGGTTTACTGTGTGCAGACAAAAAAACAGCGCACGGAACGCTGTTTTGAGCGAGGATAAACGACCGGTTGCTGATTTTAAAATTGGATACTGTAGGCTACTCCGTGTGCGATAGTGACTGTGTACATATGTACATAATAATACAATATATTGTTGTAAACTGACAGTGATAAAAGGTACAGTGAATTGTTTCGATTAAAAATATGCGTTTGTTGCCTGTAGTTGTGGGTGTCTGATCTTGTATTTACACCTTGCATTTCCCAGTCCTAGGTTTAACCAGAGATAAGCCACCATAAACTCGTCCAGTCCCTGAGGCATGAACACATCAGTAGAAAGAGTGAGAATAATGTATTTGCACTTTCCCAAAATTATGGAGCAGGAGTCCTTAGGGGCAGAAATCCACCTATAGGCAAAATATATTCTTTGAAGTTGTGTAGCAAATAAATAATGTTACTGACTTTTCCATAGCCTCTCGAACGCCCCTGAATAAAATTAATAATAATATAAACGTATTAGAACCTGAAGCTAAAAAAGAACCTAAACTCAACACATCACTATGTATTTTCAGATTTGTATTAATATCAAAGTTTCAGGAGAGGAGGGCATTCACGGTGTTTTTTTTTTTGAAAGTCCAAACATAACGCAGACGACTAATTGTGTTGTTTTTATCATTGTGGCCGAATGAAAGAGATGTGGTTTTCCAGTGCTGTGATGTGCAATGCAAATATAACGCGCAATGACATCAGACTATACATTTGCAGAAGTAACTTCATTTATTGCTTAGCTGAGAATTATTACGAGCAACCAAACCTAGTTTGTGTTTCTGTTCACGGCCAATGCCATGACTTACTAGGTAAGATCGCCAGTTGGAATGTGCTTTGAGTTCTCTCTCTCCAGCACATTCCTCTTTGTATCTAAGGAAACATATAAACATAATAATAATAATAATAATAATAATAATAAAATAAGAAAAAAAAAGGAATTGAAAAATAGTTTGTGAGAAATTAGCAACATTGGCTGAGGACTCGCCAGGTTTTTACTGTAAATGTCGCAATAAGCTCTAAACGAGCTCATACTCCTTACCGTTTACGGTGAAAGATTCTGCTTGGTTAACATGGTAGCCACACTACTTAGGGGCAGTGGCTAACCATCCTGTTGTTTTCAACAGACAGGACAAAAAAACATTTGTACACGATATGTGGGGAGAAAATTTCCTTCCCTTCAATCACTGTTTCTGTGAGAGGATAATAAGAAATGTCCATTATAATGAGCTGTTCCGAAAGCGGACAGATCGCATTTCCCTTTCACACGAAGAATCAGATGCGGGTGCGGCCACTCTGCGTGTGAGCAGGACTGTCCTCCTGCGCGGCTGGACGTCACCCCAAACGAACGTGGCGAGGGGACCCTACAGTACACCGAAGTGAGAATTTGTGGTAAAGACGGCCGACGAGATATACAAAGCAGACGGCGACGTGGAACATAACCGTGATCCACCCAAAGTAAAGCTTTCAGTTTCAATGTTTTCAGAATTGTGTCAATGCAAAAGCAAAACGGCTACGTTCGATTAACATAGGTTAAGGAATAAATAAGCACATTGTTTGCAAGAACAATTGTACAATCACCGTGAGTACACTTTCTAAACATCTCTTAACACGAGGCAGATATGACACGTAGTCGAGTACCCCCCACTCATGTACTTACCAACACAATGTGAAAGACTACCCTCTGTCTTTGTTTTCAATGCTGCTCCGCTGTACTGTTAATTAATTTCATTTTTAAAGTAACGTGTTTTGTGTGTATTGCTGTTGGACACGATTTAACTGGTTTGAATGTCGATCTTATTAACTGTTCAAACCCTTACGTTTTATTTTGTGAATGTTGCTTATCAATTAAAATAAATATATTATGGAAATTTTGCATGTCACTGTCAGTAATTTATCCTTTTCATTGTCTAATAATATGTATTTTATATATTTTTTGCAGACCTGATTTCAAAAAGTTATATTTATTTATTTGCATCATAACAATGGGCCAAAAAGATGGCATGTGTTATAAAATTCACATTCCAGCCATGTTGAGCTGCCTTCAAAAGAAACTGCCCACAGGGACAAACGTGGAAAACCAGGTGGGTTTGTCAGCTGCCTGAATGTAAAAATAATGATAGTTTACATATATATTATAACTGGCAAAGCCACGCTTTCAGATGAAAAAAAAATACATGCATTACTTGCTCTGAGGGCAGAGCTTGAATTTATAGAGCCAAGAAATACAGGTCCCAACTGTTTATGTTGGGGGTGAGAACCAGTCTCAACAGCAATCCTTTGGTATTGTAAGGCATAGTGTCTGAGAACCGGGCATGTCTATGCTGAAACAGAGCAGGGGAAGAGAAATTGAACTATAACTATTTACAAACCCCACTAGACAACACAAGCTGAATCCAGATTCTTCTTGAAATGATTTTACCAGACCTTTTGGGACCCAGTCAAAGGCTAGAAGGGGCATGTTGCAGAGTCTACAAGCATCCTGCTCTCGCCATGTGAAGCTGGGGGTATAGATATAGTGGTTTGATGGTCCCCGCCAGGAAACAATCTATGTCATATAACCTGTAAAATGTCTCAAGCCCAAATAATGAGTGACATCTGCTGACTAACAGATCAAGCAGCAGCAGCAGGCCTAGATCTCCAGCGAAGGCAGATGTTGAGAGGCAGAATTAATCCAGCAGATGTCTGGACACAACAGCTCTGATTTATTCTACTTGGTGCATTCATCTGACATGCAGTGAGTTATGCGGCCTGTTTTGAGATATGAGGGGCAGTGTGTCAAGGGAGTGTTTTGCTTAGTTTGGCTTTGTGTTTTCAATCCAAACCACTTTATAGTGAAATGAGGCGCTGCAATTTACATGGCTGTGTACAGACTGCCTGAGGAAAATAATGAATGCTTTCGCACAGTGTTTTGGCCACTTATTTGGAAATCCTGCAAGTGCACTCACATATATCTGTGGCTAAAAAAAGCTATCAAGAGGAGACGCTCAAACACCAGGAAGCATTTTCAAATTGCCTGTGTGATGACAGGCTACTGTCTGACCTAGTATTACAAGCAAGAAACGTAGAATTACAATCCCCATTGCATAACAGTGGTGAGGAATAGAAAACAGGCCTGTCTGAGCACAAGTGCAGATGTACTACCCCAGAAAGAGATGAAAAGGAAATGAAGAAACTGTAGAGTCAAAATGTCAGCTGTGGCGACGTAGGGAAATCAAATCTTCAGACTCTTCATATTACCATTTGTCAAACATGATGATTTTTGAGTGATTATTGTGCATGGTACACCCTGCAGTCTCTCATTACCCATCATGTACGGGAGATGTTTTGTGCTCCTCTTTGACCAGCCATGTAGAAATGCATGAAGGCAATTAATATTCCATCAGACACACATGAACACACCTGTTGGTGTCTTCCTGTAAAAAAAGAATGTCTCAGTCTCTGCGTCCCTGCCTCTCTAACCATGGGGTATCTTTCAGACTTAATGGGTGTCTGAAATTGGGGGTGACATTATGAGTGCTCCCTCTTAGTTTATTTCCATAGACTACATTCAACTATGCTTAGATTGTGTCCGTGTTAAAAAGTGTTTGCATCAGCTGAAGGTGAGATGGGGTTGAAGGTCCATCACTCTCTCTCTCTCTCTCTCTCTCTATATATATATATATATATATATATATATATATATATATATATATATGGGTACCTGATACTTAATGTGGCAAGGCCATGGTTCCACTACAACTGGCAAAAGCGGGCATGTTTATGGACCCATCAAAGGAGGATGTAGCCTGGTACAGTGGTGGCAGAAATAAGTCATGGGATCTCCCACCTGCAAGAAGTATTTAAAGTACATATTTCAAACCAGTCAGAGACATACATCCTTGCTTGGGAGGAGAGGGAGCTTCATTTTTGTTTTATTCAAACCAGGGTCTTGTCAGCATGCTTATCTGTTAGCTGCAAATGAGTTACTAAAACATTACTCAATTGTTGTTAGACCATTCTGCAGAATTAACTGTACCAAACACTGCTATGAGGCTTGATACAGCGGAGCTGAGATTATGTCTGTTGGAGGAAGATGGCTAAGGCTAAACAGCAAGAGAATCATTACTAATAAAAGCAAATTCTAGAGAAGAAAAACTGTGAGTTTTTTAAGGCAATGAGAAATGTGCATTGTGCACTGCAATAAACACACAAGCTCTTTCAAGGTAATATGTCTATTAAATATAAATAGATGACAAATAGCTTACAAAAACAAGCATTATGAGATAGAACAGATGTGCGTGGAGATAAGATTGGGACTTGACTTGTTTCCTGGGGTCGTGACATGATTCATCCTCCATGTCACAGCATTGTGACATCATTCACTCTCCATGTCATGACTTTATGACATTGTTCACTCTACAATCACAAGAGAAGACCAGGAGCCCCAGGATTGCACCGCAGATCGATAGCATAATAGCACCTTTTCCACTGGACCAAGTCCCCACTCTGACCAGGTCAAACGGGGGATGGTGAGTGAAGATGAGTATAACAATGAATCCTAGTCTATACACATCTGAATTAAGATTACTTTAGAAGTGCAAATAGATTTAAAGTGCAAGGATGATTCTCTGTACTGTTGTCTTTATGAAGTAGTTGGGACACAGGTACTGTAGAAGGTGAGATGTCACATCTTGATCATGGATGACTGGTTTTTAAAGATCTCATCACAAGTAACACAAAAAATACCCAGAAATGGACAAATCTGAACTTTCTCAATGTGTCCACCTAATCATCCCCTAACATTGACTGACTGTGTGAATATTTGCATTGAAACCCATGCTGAATCCAATCTGTTCATTGCTAAAGGTGAGTGATCCAGGATTGCTGAAAGGAGTATAAATGACTAAACACACGTCTGGCTATAGGGGTTCCATTTCTTTACACATAGAGCTGGGAAACTCCATTCTGATTCACACGTTCTCAGATAATGAGGACCCCTGAAGAGAAACATCAGTCAAGGCCATCCAGTGTGGAGGCTTGGGACAGGAAATCAGACAGAGCCACTTGCATCAGAAGGCACTCATTACAAATTCCCTGAAACATTGTCAGATTTATTCCATCCATACTTCTTCAACAGTATGCAAGCGGTTGTTTCCTGAATATTTTTCACCCTACAGCTTAACTATAATACATTGTCCTTGATCATTGCACTACACATTTTGCAAAACAGAACAAAACACAACTAATGGCAATTGAATGCATCAGCCTAATCCCCTTTCACCTCTGCATGAGCCTCCGAAGCCCTCTTCAAAGGTTCAGTGTGTCAGCAGGCAGGAAAGCAGACGCGTTGCTTCTGCACTGATAGTCACATCATCTCCTCACATTAATGCTTTTTGCCGGCTCGTCCATTAGCCACTCATGAGAACACAGAGAATTAAAAACAAACCTCTCCAAGACAACACCAAATAAGTCTTGACACACACAATACAATACACAATACACATATATAATCAATTCTTGGAGAATAACACACACTGGGGCTTAGTGTGATTGTGGCTCTGTGCAGCTCTGTGCTCCAGCTGTGGGAATAGACAAGGAACTATTTACCTATTATATTGGAACTATACATAATTGAATTTGAATGTCATGAGATTCTCTTTGATCAGCATCGATTCCAAACTGAAAGTCAACCGCTGCATATACTGTATGTCTAAGTAGAGACCCTGTAATGGAGGACAATTCGTGGAATGAAGCCTCTAATAATGGGACATGGAGAATTAAAAAGAAAAAAAAATGACTTATTTCATACATTTCAAGAAATCAATGGCTTTTCCGTTGTGCTTTTTCTCACCTATACTTAAAAAGGGAATTGATCTAAATCTATCTGGAGATAACACCAGATCACACATGCAGGAAATCATATTATTCCAGAAAAAAACTATGTTTACTCTAGCAACTTAACATGTTTCAAGTATTGTCACTAGCTCTGCACATAAGTAAACAGCTAGCTCTGAAAGCTGCAAATCTGCACCACATATGGCATAATTTTAGTGCAATCAAAGAGAAGAACATAAAAGTTCAATACACTCAATATGAAAAACCATAGTCTTGGCCAAAAGGACCATAAGCATCTGTGCCATAAATATTTTTTCCCTTATGAACATTTACCAGCATTCTACATTTCCTTTTATTAGAAAATAAAAAAACAGGTTTGAAACTCACAAAGTTATGACTGCATCTTTCAAGGATCTTGATCCCTGAGTAAGAAAAAAACATCGTCTAGTGGTTACAAATGGAGCATAAAGGTTCAGAACATTGTATGAGAAAACCTGCATTATGCCTTTACATACTTTAAAATCTAATTTGAATACATGCTAATTTATCATCTGTTATTTCTGTTAAGTGCATTTAGATAATGCCCAAGGTTTAATGTGTATCTCACAGGGGCAGAGGAAAAGCTTTTTGGAGTCTTTAGAAGGTCCGTCACATACTTCACTTGACACATTACATCAGAGTCCTTGAATAAAATGCTTTCTCTACCACCTTGCATATGAATGAGGAGCTGTTTGTCTTCAGGGTAATTAAATAGTGTTATGTAACCGATTTCTCCTTGTATGCTGTGCATACTGGACTATTGAATTTTGCCTGTTTTTTTTTTTTTTTTTTTAAACAGTACCAGTACCAGTAACAGCACCAGTACCAGTACGAGTATCAATACTGGTGTCTAATACAAGAGTCTGTTTAAATCAGAGAGCCGAGCAGAATATTTCAACAATTTTGTCAGACTCTTCAGACTCTAGACCTGGTTGGGAAGTAACAGAAAAATCTTCTCCTCAAATAACTCCCACAATGCCTCTGTTCACCACCAGCTCCTGTAGAGACTAATACACATTTCTCTCCTTCATACCCCTTTTGTGGGATACATAGTAGTTACTTCTAAAGCAGTTGAGAAGCTGAAGGTTTCAAGTGTTTTGGAATTCCATAAGTGTAACAGGTCATTCCACTTAATGAAATTTATTTTCAATTATAAAAGTAGTAAAACCAGTGCACTACTGTGGATTCCAGGACCAAGCTGAGGCAGCTTCGCCACAGAAAATATTATCTGCCAAACACAAATAATGCAGTTAAGTGATATTTAGCTAAATCACAGAAATATTCTTTTAATTGTTACTTTCATCAACTTCAAATGGCTAAAGGCAAAAATCTACAATCACATATTCATAACCACCTTGGGGGCAAACAGGCAAAATCATGTCTCACAGTGCATTCCAGACATAATGGTGTGATATCAGAAAGTTAGGGAAAGCATTATGCAACGGCCAGAAATCAACAGCTGTGGGCAAACATCTCAGTCTGCAGCAGCTCGTCTCCGAAGTAATCATGCATTCAATAGTCAACACGCCAGGGTGGCAGGTTTAGTTGAGGGACATGGCACATATGAGTCATAGTTTGAATTGGAATGGACAGCACAGCAAGGGTGGAATCAAACGCCCTTAAATGGAATGCATCAAAGTACACAGAGTAAGAATACATACTGGCTCCACTAAAATATGTACATTTAGAACAGACTGTTTGCCAAGTTTAAAATTGTTCAATGAAATTAGCTTGACCTTGTGTCAATACCTAGAATGCTTCCATGTGTTCTGTGGGTCTTGTTATTTGTGAATTCCAAACACTGAGAGAGTGTTCAGAACATTTGAAGAGTGATATCTCTAAGATGGAAAGCCATATTATTAATGAAGCAGGAAACATGAGGAACAGTGAGGAGGGAGATATTTTGTTGCATAAATATACACTTTTCAATGCTGTACTTTACCTGAATTGTTTGAGTATGGTATACACTGATAATTTGTAATGTTCAAGAAAGCATAAAAGGCTCTGCATGTTCCCCTGGAAAATGGATGCCTCCTTAGCATAATGTCATGAAATGCCCTGCCTGTAGTACTAGATCAAACAGGGAAATGATGTTAGCAAGATTTGCTTCCCATCCTACGAAAATATTTTGACCTCAATTCAAGAGAGAGAAGTATCCAGGAAAGGATGAGCATTTGTGGTATTTATTAACAGATGAAACAAAAAAAGATCACAAACAAAAGGTGTACATTACCTCTGAGTTAGAGTCCAAGGAAGAACTCACACCTTGCCATTCAACTCAATGGAAGCAGTCCACAAACATGACATAAAATGACTGAGCAGCTAGCAATTTTATGAAATGACTCATGACTGGATAAAGCTGGTTGGTGATGTGTGACAGATTACAGAAATTATCTTGGATCAGTTGCGTGTTGTTGCTTGCCTAATCAGAAGACTGGCCATACTTTCCTACTATTTTTGGTGGTAGTGCACAGCATAGGCCTACATTCTACAAATATGCACTACAAACCAAAATGGCCTCTTCAGATGGTGTCATTTTCTAGCTCCTTATGCAGGCACAGTTGGAGAGTACATACACTGGCTGGTCCATGCGGACACAATATTTTGGAGGTGCACGGTCATCTGTAAAGACACTAAAGTGGATGTCTACATTAAAATGCAATCACATCGCACAGACCCCTGTGTCTTTGCAAACACCTCACTTTCACTACCTGGACAGTCATGTGACTGTGTTAGCAATGTTGAATACTTGGAGATGCCCGATTAGTTTCTCTTGATTTTAAGACATAGCGAAACAAGTCACCAAATATCTGGTGCACAAGGATTGTCTGATGCTCCCCCCCAAAATTCTCTCATAGAATTTGAATCAGTTTAAGATGGATATATACTGAGAAATACCCATGATTTGATTTAAGCCTTTGGATTCCACCAGAATGTAGTTTAAGATGGCACCTTTGTACTGAGAGGTGGAAGGCATGTAAAAGTACTCCATTCTTAATCCTGTAGTGATTAAAATTAAGCAGGATGCATACATAAATGACAGGTTTCTTGAGGAATACGATTCACCCTCTAATCACTGGAGAACTTTCAAAACTGCATTTTGTATCTCTAAATGTGGTGCAAGAGTCAGTCTGAGCTGGCAGATAATTAAAGGAGGAATATCAGAGCTTGTTTTGAACAGAATCGGTGGAAAGAATCGCGAGTAAAGCTAACGATCCCTGGGATGGAGAGCACAGAGCTGCAGTGCTAAATTTAGATCGCAGGGAGTGAACGGAAATGCACACCTGCTGTATAGTTTTCAAAGCGCGCATTGTGTGGTCGACATTTTTGACGTACAGTGAAGAGAAAAAACCGAAGCGGTTCCGACTTAATGGTGCCCAGAGGTCCTTTCCTGCCGAGCAGGCTGCTCCGATGCCCCAAGCGATAGGCATCAAAGGTGCAAGCGTGGCAGAAAGATGTGTGGTAGAGAGACCCCCCTCCATGCACAAGGTACTCAGTTACGACAGGAGACTGGGGGGCTCTCCCGAACACAGGTGAAAAGAACCTTTGATCTAGCTCCCTTATATTATCAGACACCTGCTCTGACGGAAAACACACGGAGCAGCAGGGGAGCGGAGATGCCTCAGAGAAGAAGAGTTTGATCTGAATGGTATTGGATGGCTTGGTCACAATATTCCATTGCAACAGATGCCTACTTAGCCCGCATGTCAAACTGTGGACAATTTTTGACTGAGAGCTGTCCCGTCACATTCAGTGCAGGTCTGAGGCCACATGCAATACAATAAACCATACAAAAGATTATCACATTTTTCAGAGATAACACTTAATGTAACTGGACATGTACACAATTAACTGATGTAAAGTTCCTCAGTAAACAAGTGTTCCAGTATGGTGTCTGCTATTCACTCTGGATAAAGGCATCTGTTCAGTAAGAAGACTGTTATAAGTACTAGTTATTGCATTATTATCTAATGCTGCCAACAGTGTCACATGACATTGGGACATGTTTTACCCCAGCTATGTCATATGTGTCATGTGACCCTGTTGGAAGGGATGTGGTGTTCATTTCTACATAACACATATTATGAAATGCGATAACATGTGTATTGTGTGTTATGTATGCTTAATGAAACTGGGATACCGTGCCTATATAGGCTGTATGCTTGTTTCACATGTGATTAGGTTTAATGAACATTGTGACCAAAATTACACATGGAGTAGTTGGAATGATTGTGAAAAGTTGAATGCTCTTAGGAGATTAAATTATTGTGTATAGGTCCACCTGAGATTTCATCTAGCCTCATCAAACATTTCAAACAATTACAACAATTTATGGCTTAGCATACTTCTTAATAGCAGTTGGGTCAAACCCAGTATGCTTGTTAAACCCCCTGACTTAATGAAGGAAGCTGGAGCCCCGGAGAGGAGCAAGTCTGAGGAGCAGGTTGGATTTCTGATGCATGGCAGACTGAGCAATCTTTGCTGGGTGCCCTGTGTCACTGTGTGAAGGAGAGCTGAAAGCAGCTCCGAGCGCCAGTCTTTGAACATGTGAGTCTAATGAGGATTAGACCTCCAGTGACTCACTGTCATAATGTGAGCTCCGGCGACAGGGAAGAGAACCGTAAATGAGTAAACCTTTTAACAGCATTGATGTGCCTCTGCACATGTTGGGTTGCTGCCGTGGCTTCATGGAGGGAATAGAGGGATAATAAAAACAATGAATGTTTCATCACAGGCCATAATGTGTCATTCATAACAAGGCATTTAATGAGTGATTATTGTCACAAAGCACAGCATTATCAGATTATACCGCTGCTGTCCCTAATCAGTGCTCACAGCTGGACATCCACTGTAAAACTGAATGAGTGAGATAGGAAGTGAGCTCCCTGGAGAATGAATAACATATAGAAACACATTTACAAGTTTTTAAAAAATCTGTTGATACATCTATGTAGTATTGTTTTTTTTTTTCAGCACATACATACAATAGAAAGGGGTCTATAGTATGTTCTACGGCATCTCACATCTGAAATCCATTCAGATTTCAAAAGCTGTACTTCGACTGTGTTATGCTGAAGGTAAGACTGGGTGTTTAAGGTTTGTTTTAAGCTGCAAATAGATCCAATTTATAAAAGCCTGGAACTAGTGAGATACAAACCCCTTTGTCCCTCAAGGAAATTTCTTCCACATGGTGTTAGCTAATAAAATTTGCAGAGAAACATAATCAGTCATATTAGTGTTTTTGCTGATTTTAATCATCAGAGAGTTGTGCAGTGTCTTGAATTTGAATGAGTTTTCCACTCTCAGAAGTGACTCTTAAAGTGAGACTGATCATGAAGAATATTCTAGAAACACACTCTTCCAAATGATATCCACTCCCAACTGAGGAGGAACCCAATAACAAGAAAAATACAAAGCAAATACCGTACTTGGTATTATTACACAAGCAAATTCATTATGCGTGTTCGATTGCGTCTTTGATAGGCTCAACTGAGATGTAGAGTCTCTTGATGAAATAGCCTCATAAAAAGTAATAGTTTCAGAAAGACCTATCAGCGGTTCAGAATGAGTTTGGGGAGGGGAGCGGTATGGAGTATGTGCTTGTTAATGCCTGTCATGGTGGCCAGAACATGTGAAAAGCAATCACAGTTGACTGGCATGTGCCTCTTGCTTCGATCAGCAGGAACGTGATGGTGCAACCATTACCTGTGTTAGATTACAATCATGTTTGTTTAATAGAATGCAGATCAGAGAGCAAAGGAAGGCTGGCCCCAATCGACAGAAGCATGGAGACTTGCTGGAGCTATTGATTAAACGGGTGGGGTGAACAAGAAATAAAAGGCAATTTGAAGTTTCTCAATATAAAAGGATTTAGAGGTAAGGACCACCTGTGTGGCCTGGATGTGCTCTTGCAGTGCATTAGTCTTGTGTCTCACATAAGAAAAAGGTAAGCAGCACTTTGTATTTATTCCAACATTTAAGGTCAATGAAGGTGACACTTTGTAAAATACCTGGATTATACCTAAAGTGTAAGCAATAATTCTGTGTAGACAGTATACACAATCAGAATCAGTCTGACTAGATGCCTTCTGACATTGTTTCACAGAAAGGTGTCATACAAAGATAACGTGAATTGTTGATAGTGTATTTTTTACTTTTTACCCAGTGATGATCATCACTGCATGTGTGCAAAGGACAAGTCGTGGTTTAAATGCACAGGTATCAGTGCGCCTGTGTAGGGTCTGAACAGATGTATTCTACAAAAAGCAGGGTCACTAGAGGCTGCTGGGACACTGAGATGGGATAGTTATCAAACATGGATAAAAATAAATCATTGCCCCACAGCAAAACTTTTCAATCAGCTTGGATGTATAAGTGAGTTGGCGTTAATGAAGTGAAGCAAATATGACATCATACAGTAGTTTGATCTCGGAACAGCTGCATTGTGAAGTATGGTGTGTGTCCTGAATTACTGTGAACCACTCTAGTTTCCTTTGTGATATTTTGAAGCACCCCGACACTGCCGCCCAAATCTCCCCCACAAAGAAAAGAAAAGCAAACAAAAGACCCACAGGCGCCATACAGAGTGAAAACATGCCTTATTTTTAGAGTTTCACACTGACATGCAATTGGAGACTGCTTTTCCTTTCAGGAAGTCCACACAGTACATACGGACATTGTTATAACTTTGAAATAAAACAAGGAACTCAATTCTATTTCCTTTCTGTAGTTCATAAATAAAACTCAGAATCTGTTCAGTGTTCTGTTGTGGATGTCAAGTGAAAAAAAAAGTCAGAGAAAGCTGGCAGAGATAAGAGAGACCTTTTCTTAAATCATGCAAGAGTAGTAAGATTTTGAGGAAAAAAAATTCTTCAAGTTCTTCAAATGCAAATATAATAATTTATGGGAGCAGCATTCCTGTTTCTTGTATTTGTCTTAGTAAATCATCTAGAGCTAAGGCAGCATCAAAAGACTCATGTTAGCCCCTTCATTAAAGACCTCAACACTGACCAGCAACTGAAGAGCTTTTCAGGGCTTTTCTTTTTCACAGTCCAATAGTGTAAATACACAAAAGGTACAGTGGATTCAGAAAGAAAGAAGTCGCAAAGAAGGACGCTGTGTGTGCCAGGCTATCAGGTGGAAAGAGTTTATCGCTGCCTCCTGGTGTTCCTTCTTTGTGTACAATGCCAGGTCTGAAAGCCCCCCATCGAGCCTCTAAGTGCTAAATCAGTGGAGATCAATCACTCTGCCACTCTGCATTCAGACTGACAAGGTGCCATCTTGTCACTCCTTTAATCAGCCTGCCGGAAAAAAAGCTCATGCCACGGCACGTGCATGGACCGTGATGCTCCCCGCGACGGGATTGGACAGCTGGTGCCGCCAATGCTTCGCTCACGGGATTGGACAGTTGGTCCTATGCGTGCAGCACAGATGGCACATTGATATAAGGGCGCTTGTACAAGAGACTCGTCCTCCCCTGTGGTCGTAGCCCCACCCAGGCTTGCCTGGGACACGTTTGCAGGGAGGTGGACCACTGCACTACCATACTCACGTGGAGCTGCTGCTGAGTGCTCTGGGGCCTGCCTCCATGTTCGCTGAACCTAAAACCTGCCACATCATTCATCCAGGCCTCACATACCTGTTCACACAAAATATTCCCTCAGACACCCCATTCTGTATATATATCCCAGAACCTTCTGGCATCAGGGCAGGCAGAACTGCCAGAAGCTGCTGCTAATACTAATACTTCACTAACTACATTTGACAAAAAATTAACTTTGAAAATAACTTTAAAAAAAAAGTTTTTGAAGAAAACTCAGAGAAATAGCTGGACTAACCTGACTAGTAAGGTGGTAAACTGTGCTTTAATGGCGAGGGAGAGAAATGGCATCATGTTTATGGCAGTGCAACGTCAGGAAAACAAACGGCGGCTGGGACTCCCATCCCTCACAAACAAGCTGGTTAATGGAGAAACCAGTGGGCTTCGGCGGCCATGTGACCTGAGACAGCGAGGCAGCGCACGTGGGATTGAGGCCCCATGTGTCCTGATCTGTTTATCACATTTCGACGTCTGCCGTGTCGGCGAATATGAGCGAGAGAGTTAACAGTAAATACTGAGGACAAAGCAGAAGGAGGGGAGATAGATATGCAATTACTGTTTTAAACTTATGAGAAAATTACATTGATTTCAGTACCACCCAAACTTATAACATTGTTTGTGGTGTACCTTAATCCTGGTCATGTTACCTCTCCTGATAGACATGATACAACAAATTTTTTTTAAAGGAATCAGAACATTTCAACATGAGTTCAGAACATGAGTTGTCATGAATACAGAACATAAATGGTAATACACAGACTTAATAATACCATTATTACCTGAAATGGCATCTCAGGGTACTACAAATAGGTGATACACGCTGTTCCTTCCATTCTCCTGGAATGACACCTCCACTCAGCTTGTGAGTTGAATGAGTGCATGTAAGTTGAGGACCTCTGTGACGCTGATGCAGTAGAAGCGTACAGTTGTGTCGGGACACTCTCCATGGCTTCCAGCAGCTCTGATTAGAGCCCCACTGATCATCAGCAGCATCACAGAGCCCTGCATCCCCCCGGAGTGGGATGTGTGCCACACGTTACCCTCACCATGCTTCTACCTCCACCCACAGATCCCCACCACACTCTATAATGTCTAATTGCAAATCCTGGGTAGCACAAAGTTCATCCCCAAGTGAATCTCCACACTCTGCACCGCTGTCTAAGCTTTAGTTCATTCCTTTCAGAGTTGGAAATAAAAGCCCTCTAATCTGACCCCGCAGTTTTGATTGATTTCCCATTTGGTTCCCATTTCGGTTGGATTTTTTCTTTCATTTGACATTTTTAAATTATTTGTTTATTTTTTGAGAGAGGAGGTGGGATCAGATATTTATTCAAAGACCCAAGACGCAAGGCCCTCACGTCTTTCCTCTTGAACAGCCCACTTCCTCTCACAAGTCTTATCATTTGTGTACATTCCGGACACTGACCGAGGATTACAATTCACAGCAAGACAAGAAACAACATTCTGAAGATGGCTCCAGGAAATAAACCAGTAAAATAAACAAGAGATTCTGAAATCTTTCTCAGGATGAGTTTGATCAACACACTGCTGCAGAAGTATGAAATTAATAAAGACCTGCTGCTAAGCCAGCCCTTTTACTGTGATTAAAATAAGGAACTTTCTGAAAAACTGTCTCATAGGCAGCTAAACAGTAATAAACATTTGGAGCACTATGAAAAATATATCACAAATCTTATCTTGCTGATTTCAAAGGCCCATAAAAGCAAAGAAAAGCAGCTCTCATGTGATTTGTATTTAAGTGCCAGGGTATTTTAGTGTGGTTGCTACAATGTAGTTTAGCATCACATATGTTTCTGTATTCCTGTTTCTAGAACAGACCCAAACCTCACTTTGTCAACACTCAGCAGAACACATAGCATTGTATGGCCTTGAGAACCGCTGGTGGAGAGGCTGTTCTGTTCCATGCCTTCAGGTGGTCATTGAAAGTCCCTGTGTGAACCTATGACAGAAAAGTGAGGCTTCATGAGGCTTCACTGTGCTACCAGTGCTGTGTATCACAATGTTGTCTGAACCAAGTAAAAGGCTTTGCTCTCTGTATAAGATATGATAGCTAAACCCCTTTTGGGGTTTTTGAAGCTTCATCCTTCCATCACTTGTGTGAAGCTTTGGAGGAAAATTTATACAACCTTTCTAGGCAAAGGTGCCAGCAGGAATGCTTCACCTAGCCAAAGCTTCAGCCAACTGACATCACTGTTGAAGTAACTGCTAAACATTTCCAATGTGTGTACATATGCATGTGTGACAATGTTTACATGTGTATACACATCCATGCAAATACATATGGGGTAGACAAAATAATGTAAAACAGCAAATGAAAACAGTATTTTGAAGTGACTGAATCATAATTAAAATGGAGCTTACATGTGTGTTAATGTCAGTATAATTATCAATGTTTCTGCTATAAAAGACATTTCAAAATCAACACTTTAACATGTGAGCAACATGAGAAATCTTAACGGATTTTGGTCAAATAGTTGGTTCCTCAATTGCAGGCGCATCAGTCACAGAAACAGCAAAATGATTTATGTGTCAAGAACAATGTCAAATAATCATGATGGCATATGCCTAACAATGAAAAACTGAATCAGTAAGGCGCAACACTGGTTGCAAGTCAAAGCCCATCAAAAGAGACAGATGGACACTTAATGGGATAGTTGCTAATAATCACAAAACAACAGCCTCAAAAACTACCACAGGATTGAATCTACACCTTTTACAACCCAGGCTCAGCAAAAACTATATGCTCATAGGCTTCACAAAGTTGTTATTTACGGTAGAGATACCATTCAGAAACTGCTTGTAACCAAGGCCAATGCATAACAATGCATAACCTGTGGTAATCTGCACAAACCCTGGACTACTGAGCACTGGAAGAAAGTCATATGGTCTGATGAGTTATGTGGTACTTGTTTCCTGCAAGGCAGGAAACCCAAATGAAGCCTTCAGCCCATACAACTGTTAAACATGGTAGTCAATCTGTTGTAGTATGGGTAGCCATCTCACTTGGTCTGATTATTACACTGTAGGGTAGAATAATGGCCAAGTCATGTTTACTGACCAGGTGCAAACATTGTTTCCTCAAGATGTTCCCATGTTCCAAGATGATAATGCTCCCATACATACTGCTGAACAGACTCAAGAGTGGTTTCACGAATACAAGGGTGAAATCAGACATCTTCCATGGCCACCCCAATCACTGATCTAAACACCATTGAACCTTTATGGGCAGTTCTGGAACACAGAGTGCAGACCAGATTTCCACCTCCTTCATCTCTCAGAGAACTGAGGCTTTCCTTCTTGAAGAATGGTCCAACATCCCCCTAGAAACAGTTCAAAACTTGTATAACATAACTTAAATTCAACCCGAACTGGAATTCATAACGCTTAATATCATTCAATCCATTTCTCATATTTCTAGCTTTGCACAGTGTGTTCCTTTGGTTCTCTCTCTCAGTGTGGCTCCTGGCTATCAATAGCAGCAACTTCTGAGGGTTGAATACGCTATCCTAATAATAATGGTCAAGTCTTACACCTCATTTGACTCTGTACAAAGTCAGTACCACCTGTGGCATAGAACTTTAAAACAGTCAGTGTTTTTCCTATAGGAGATAAGACAGGATGGTGACACTGATGGTGACTTGAGAACACCCATACAGAGACAAGTAAATACATGGTATTTGCAACAAGTGAACCTTGTTGTTACCTTACCAAATGTGTATGTTCAGTCCTCAACTGCCACTCCTCTGTGAATATGATTTAAGGGTAAATGCAAGTTTTTTTAAAGATTATTTTCACTAGTGCAATGTTCCAGTCTTTGTGAAACTGAGCCACTTTTCAAGGACAACAAGGTATTTGACCACTATTGACCACAGGTCTTCATGGCTTTGCAGGGTGAACATAATTTCAAGGATTTTCAAGGATCATGTAAAGCCTGATTTAAACACCCATTTTACAACCTCTGTAGTTAATCCAGTAGTTTAACATGTATTGTTATTGTTAGACATCAGTGGAAGGTTAATATACACAGCATGTAAAAGAACAAGTGAGACACCAGTAAGAGATTCATGGTAAACTTTACTGAGATACGTAAAGTTTCGCATCATTAAAAGTAACACAGAAGTAACAAGGTTGTGTTTTTGAAATGTGGGTGATTCTGAAACAGGCAAGTCATGGATGTTCACAAACAAAGTCTCTGCATTTCACAAGGATTGCAATGTAAAGCAGTGCCTTTAGTTTCACTTCACACCGTTGGCTTTTCATTAACAATCTAACATTTTAAATTATTTTTTTAAATTGTCATTAATATGCACGTTCTTGAGAGAGACTGCTTGTAAAGACTTTCTGAGCTTTCCCAACACTGTACTGGGCAATTGTGATTCGGTTGTTCTAGGGTTAGGACATTGCTTCCTCTGCTCCTCCTCTTCCACATGCAGTGGTCCATTTCCAGCAGCCTGGTGCCTGCACTTAGAACATATGGGACTTCCTGCTTTCACGTAAAACAACAACCCATACAAAGGCCTGATTTCAGAAAAGCAATGGTTTAGGTTATCGAAGAACAGATCTGAATGATCAACAAGCCCTTGAGTGCATCTGGAGCATCCAATGCGTTTCTGATGTAAGGCAGCCTTCAGTGATCATGGCTCATTTAGACTGGCCATCAACTAACACTTAATTACCAGTAGGGAAACTGCAGCCAGTTAAAGCAGACAAAAGCATGCAGAGGGAGGCCTGGATGGAGCTGAGTTTAGGGCTAGGTTAGGGGCTGGGGGAGGGGACACCTTGCCCAAAATCACATGTAATTCCATACGCCATACACTCGTGTTTCATATCAGTAAAGCTGTGACACTGTAACAGTGCACATAAGTAATTACCCGACATCTCAGTTCTCCAGAGTAAATATACCGAAAATTTACATTCCAAAATGAATGAATGCATTTGCTTTCCCCTCAAGTAAACCAACACACTCAAATGTACTTATTTCAATCCCAATAATTAATTCCAAATGGTTTACCAGCTGTCAAGCAGTCTAACAGTCTTTAAGCTAGTGGTTCAAAACTAATTATCTCAAACGTGTGCCAGAATTTAAAATGAGAAGCAGCACCAATAACGGTAAGGTTACACGCATCACTGTTACTGAACAGTGCCTGTTCAATGTACGGCTTCAACTCTCAAGCATATTACACAATTCTTTCCAAATTTTTAGCTGTCTGCTGTGTCCCTCTTTTTCAATAAAGTATACAAAGCAGAATCAAATACAAGTATTTGTTATTTTAAAAAGTACTGATAAATGAACTCTTTGTCATCCTCTGCCTCCTCTTCCTGTCCCAGAACAATGCTGCAGGCTTCCCCACACATAACAGCCCATCTGTACTTGTGTTCTTACCACCTCAGCTTGTCCCTAAACCACTGCAGGCAGAGCGAAATCAAAGCTAGAGGCTCACAGAGCACCTGCGTCTTATACCCGGCTCTTCCTTTCTGTCTGAATCAACAGGGCTTTGACTAATATGTTTTAGGTTTTTTTTTTTTGTTTTGGATAAGTGCCTCACTGCCCATTGATTCAAGTTCCTCAATACCTCCATTACATGAGCTCACTGACTGTGCAGCATTGATTCAGATACATACGTAAACAAGCCCACCCTGGACACTTGACTACCGGCAAAAACACTTCCAACAGTGCACTTTATAAGCAATAAAATGGAAAATGGGAAATTCTCTACTTCTCATTAGTATAGTGACAGTTTCTGTATTCTTATATTCAACCAGAAAGGGATTCCTAAGACAAGTGGTAATGACTGAGTGGTAATACTGTAATTAAATTTGTGAAAAATGCAGATTGCACTGTAGTATCATTTTAAAATGATTATGTCATTGATTTTGCTTCCCCGCCCCCTCCCCATTAAAAAAAAGCAAAAACTAAAGGAACAATTTTAAGACATTCCAAAAAAGAGATTCTTAGACTGATATTTGTGTTTTTTTTCTTATTTTGCAAGAATCTTCACACACCAGTACTATTTTTCAATCCATTTGATATGATAGCTGGGCAGAAGGAGATTTCATGAATAAATTTAAGGATAGGACACTGATATTGTATTCCTGCACACTTGACTCAGGCCTATATCAGACCAGTTCCGCAGTCAGCCCCAGAAATCAGGGGGGGGGAATTTTCATTGCACAACAGCAATGAAAAAATTACCAAAGAACTCAATCTAAAATAAATAGACTCGTCTGAGCAAAAAATCATAGATACAAATAAGAAAAAAAAAATCATACATTCATTCTTTTTTCACAGCCACTAGGATGCTAACATCATGCTTTCTGTAAAGATGCCCAAGTCCAGTGACTCCTTTCCACTGGGACATGTGCAAGATAAGACCGTTTAACCCCTGACAGAGGCACATGCAGGAGACAATGGCGCATCCCTGGACAAATGGTGCAGAGGTACAGCATGACTATGCTCACTGTTCTTGCAACGAAGAAAACCTTCAAATCTAACAAAATAGATATCCACATTTACACATTTATACACCAAGAACAATCGGGTATCTGGTACTACTCAAAAGGTGCATCATTTGAACTTGGAGGGGGAGGACTAGGAGAGGGCTAAACCAGCTGTAGCCTGTATTTAAGACAGGATCCCCTTCCCCCTAAAGGGACAGGTGTGACAGGACTGCATGTGTGAGGGGTCGCACAGGAGCAGTAGCATCTGTGACACATCGCCGCCAATGGGAAATGGTTTCTGTACACCTGCTGCACATATACCAACAGTACTGAGCTCATAGCCGATTTTGGGGAGGCAGGCATGCTAGGTTTGGGATAAGACTGACAGGCAGTTTTAATGAGCCATGTCTCTCTTTATCTCTTTATCTCTCGCTCGCTCTCTCTCTCTCTGCCCCTGCGCAGAGGTGCCAATGGCACGTTGCAGGAAGCCTACTGCTCCCCCTCTGTGCGGGCACCTAAATCGCAGCCTCAAATAGATCAAAGCTGACGTCAGAAAAACAATGGGGGCGTGTGTGTCTGTTGAAGCAGTGCTGTGCTATCCCCGGGCTCTCCTCCCCGGGGAGGGGGGTCGGGGCACGCCAAGGCCGTGCCTCTTCTCCGCCCTCTTCCGGCTGGCCAGGCGTTTACCTGGTCACAGGCAGAGCAGCCGGGACCCCTCCTCGCCCTCGGTGGTGGGGATGCGGGGCAGCAGGGCGGAGCGCGTCAGGCCCCAGAAGCGCTGTGGGGACAGGTCTTTCTTAGTGGCAGTGAACTTCCAGCCCATGTGGGAGCCGCAGGTGCGGCACTGAGCGATGGTCCAGGCGTACCTGTCCGGGAGAGGGACACGCCCACTGACACACCCGTTTCACAGACACACCCACTGACACGCCTGTTCAGCAGACACCGGCACAGACCGCATCAACGGAGACGCACACACACACACACACACACACACACACACACACACACACACACAGGATAACACACCTCTCCAACACACGTTCTGCATGGCCGCATCATGTTTTTGGATTAATGATGTATCTAAAAATGTAATCTGAAAGCATAAGTTTTTAGAATTTTAGTAAAAGCTTCCTTTATGCTGTTAAGTGGACATCATATACAGATGGTACCTGATTTGCCCTTAATGGGGCAAATCAAAATCAATTCACATATCAGTGACTTATCCATTCTGAAAGGACACTGAAGTACACAGACTGGCTTGTGTAACTTCCTGGTCCTTCTACCTGAGGGGGGATACATTAGGTCAGCTTGTCAAGCTTGTGTTGAGTGAGGGCTGCTGTGATCTTTGGCATAGGAAAACAATGAGGCGGCAGCAGCAGCCGAGTCACCAGTTCAATCCATGTCCAGTCTCTGACTTTGCTCTCTCGTTCCCTTTGAGTTCTTGTCTCTGTTGTCTCTGACTCCCTTAAAACACATTATTTTCAAGTTCCTTTTCAGTCATTGTCTCTTACTCTTTCTCTTTATAGCCTCAGTCTCTGGCTTCCTCTGAGAACTGTTTTCATATATATGACTCAGATGCTTCTAAAATGTGACTCAGGCAATCTAAGATCCACGGTAGAAACTATTTTAATTATTCAAAATTAATTCAGGTTTAAGATAATCTTGTTTTTTATCATGAATCTTTTTAGCTTTCTCAAAACTGGATGAAAAGACTGCGTAAGACAGCAACATGCTGCCTCAGAGTCACTATTATATTATTAAGTTATTAAGTTCCATCAGTGAGCTTAAAATGAATAAACGCATAGAGTTTACCTTCTACTCTGTAATAAATGAAGCTTTTTACATACTTTTATGATTTACTACCAGCCAAAAGTAGACATATTCCAGTAAAATCAACACTGTTGTATCACTATCGAGGAGGATGACTTTGCTTGGCTTTCTACTTGAGACAAGATGCTCTAAGGTGAAGTATATGCAAAGGTCCTCCTTCAGTGTACTCTCCAAAAATAGCTTAATCCCCAGAAGGGATGGGAAAGGCCATGAAGTTATCTAATTCACTGTGGCCCCAGCAACTAAACCAATGCCCGTCATTAAGAAATGTCAAATAATGATATGTATTGCTGTATGCAGGGTGACAGGTCAGAGGCCAAATGTCTCTGGATGTCTCTCTGAGCTCAGTGGAGTTAAGAGGCAGGGCTTCCATTATTGGGGCTGCAGTAGGAGGCAAGGAGTCCAAGGCGATTACACGGTAAAGGTTAGCACGCATTTCACACCAGAACAACACAAGTAGGAACAGCAGTTACCCTGGAAACCAGCTGTGCAGCGTGGATGGCCTTCCTATCAGGTTGAGATTGCTGGCCTTATACACGGTCAGAGTTTCGTGGACGTATCCATGGGGATTCACATAGGCGGCCATGGGTCCGTACAATGACAGGCTGAAGGAGAAACAATTTAAAGGTCATTTAAAGTGTCACTTGGGATTCACCCTCTAAGTTGTATTGCTGGAAGTAAGTCATATAGCAGCTGCACTTTACCAGGGCAACGAACACTGTTTACAATAACAAATGGAAGTAACAAAATCTAGAATGCAAATTGATTTTTCAGTGAAGTTAAGAACAGCTGCAGTTTACCCACAATAGCAATTTAAAACAGACTAGTTTAAAAACAAGGTTCACAATACTAAATGCCAGGCAAAAGAATAAAAAACACAAAAAGAAAAAAAAACATGGGTAATCATTATCATCATTAAGGTAGTATTCTCCTCAAGTTTCCTGTCAGCTATCCAATGAAAAAGCCACCTACACAGGAAGGCAAGTATGCTTCTCACCCATTTTCCTGCTAGCAACCCAAGCACTTCATTACGCAATCATACAGCACCACCACACCATCAGTTTTAACACTGACAGTATTGCTACTAACAACCCTGAAGGCAGAAGGACAGCTGGAGGTAGCAGGGACAGGAGACAGTGCATCACTCAGCAGCTGTTGCTGATCTGATGGAGAGAACAGAAGGAACCTGCAGAGGTGTCCCGAGAGGGCACTGGCAATCCTGAGATGAACCTCTGCTGAATGCAGAGATCTGAGGCCTCAAAGCCCAGGGCAGTACCACATCCTGTAAATGCGTGTGGCCAGCTGCATCAAGGCTACTTATATGTCAGCAGGTTTTACATAAGCTGTAGAGGAGCAGAATTTTAAACTCTAGGATAACAGACCCTATAGCTTCAGACTGTGTGGCTGTTGAGACTCTTTAAAATCATGGTTTAGATGCTGTTTCTTAAAACAGCAAAAACCTAATCATACCACTTACTGCCATTAAAGCAACTGGAATTGTTGTATTTTGGCTTTGCTGTGGCATGTCTTTTATATCCAAATTCATATGCAGGTAGTGCTGGTTTCACAATGATCTGGCTTACAATGATGCACAGTTAGTAAATTTTTAAAAATGCCACCATGAGCTGTGTTATGACACAAACCGCCTTACGACACACCTTTTAACGGAACTGTGAACAAATCTGCAGTCATTTCAGTCAGCTTAAATTTCATGTCTCTGTCACCCCCAGAAATCAAACAACAGACTTAAAAAAAGGGAATAAACAACATACCCAACAGAACTGTGACTCAACGATGCCAATTGCACATAAATGACAGGGAAAATGACTGTGATTTTCTAGTTGAGTAGTGATAACACAAACAACACTGCTTTCCAAGCCCTGTCCTCTCTGTGAAAACGCCATTGTCTTCTACTATATTATTATAGGAGATTGGAAAATCATGTTGACCTGATTTTTGTTTTTGAATAAATTAAACTCAGTAGTGGGTGACGGACCTCCTTCTTGCAGCCACTCTTGCTTGCACACACTCCACTCCATTGTGAACGAACACACAGCGACTTCTCACAATGGGATGGAGTCACCCCTGGGTCACTCACCTGAAGATTTCGTTCTTTGTTGTAATCTCTGTGTCCTGACATTGCTTACAGCACAGCGAGGTGCACTGTGAGTCAGGGAAAGATGAAAGCCAAAGGTTAGCTTGGGTGATTTCCATGTCTGTACATGTACAGCACGGATACAGAGAATGAGAATCCTAATTAGGAGCTAAAACCAGACTGTTGGTACATGTTGTCCAGCAACGTGCTCAGCGTTCACCTGTGCTACATTATGTATGTAAACAAAGCCATAAATAGGTGAAATCATTTGGCCAACATTACTGTGCTTCCACAGCCAGGCTGCTCATCACCCTCGACTGGATATAACAGATCCTTTCATCTGACATCTGACCTCCTTTATTTTCTTTCATCTGGTTGACACTTTGAGACATCAGCACATCACTACAGATGTGAACATTAACATTAAATATTTTCTCCCTTATCATTGAGACTGGTGATAGTGCAAAATAGAATACAAAAACACCCAGAAGGCCTACAAAGCCAAGCGCAACACAGATGCCTCCATCTGAACAACCTTAAAAGGCACCTACAACAACCTGAAAAAAATGATGTAACAATAAACCACACAATTACCACAGACACATGCTGTCTGACTGGAGCTGAAAAACTATTTGAAGTTTTGGATGAACTGCCAATACGAATTTGAAAATGAACCCCATAACAAATGTTGACACAGATATGCGTGGCGTTCATCAAACCAACACAATGGTCCTTCCAGTTTATCACAATTTACAAATGATCAATACATCCAAAAAAAACACATCCCCCGGATTTAACCTGAGGGTTCCGTAAAATCCCGACATGACATGGCATCCTAGAATGACCCATAAAAAGATCAGAAATGCACTCAGATGGTAAACGCACTCAGCCACAAGAACCCCTCAGCTAGAACACTTTCAAGGCTTATCGGGCTGGCAACACGCTGGCAGGAATATGAATGAAAATGCTAATCCTGGTGAATGCATGTGAGCTCCTGCATAACTCTATTTTGGGCTGTGGTTATGGGAATTGGAAATCAAAGGTAAATGAGGGACTGGGAGTGTTCTGGGGGCGGTGCTGGTTGGGGTTAATGTCAGTTTGAGGTGGCTGCTGTGGCTCGTCTCGGTGGGTGACAGAGACTCACACAGCATGTGCTGATCACATGGGAGGTGTGACAGGAACAGGCTTTGAGAATGGTAATTTGGGGGAAGGATACTTTCTGAGAGACATGAGTTTAAAAAAGATTTTGTGTGGACACCCACTTGAGGATGTCCTTGGCAATGAATATCAAGACCCCATGACTGCTGGCAGCATGCTTAAAAAGAAATCAAAAATAAAAAAGCAAGGAACACCATTTTTAAGACTTTTCAAGTACAGTGGGGTATTTGAGGACTTTTTATGATGGAAAATCATGGATAGCAACTCTCACCCATGACTTTGCAGGATGAAAACACTGATGCACACAAAATCAATCAATGTCAAAACACCAAGGTTGGGCATTGTCTCTGCATGTGAAAAACACATGAATAGATGATGGAGAGGTCCTTGACCTGACTGTGGATGAACCACAATGTATCACACTGTGTTGCAGCTAATATGAAGTTGCTTGACCTAGACACTGTATTTGCTGTGTTTTAAACATTATATACTGAATTTCCATGACACAAACTAGTCCTGTTAGCAGTATGTACCACTGAATGTGAATATGTGTGCGAGTGTGTATGTGGTTTGTTGATGTGGGAGAGAGACTTCTGTCAATTAATTAATTAGTTAATTGTTGGTTGTTTGATAAATGTTCCTAACCTGTACAAATGGAAGGCCAGTAAATTAGCCACTATGCAGGTTGAGCAGAAGACCACAATGCCACCCTCCTCTCTTTTCTCTCTGCACATTCTTCTGATTAGTTTGAGCAGCAGTACAAATGATGACGTATTACAAGACTGACACACCAAGTATATTTCAGTGTTCTATTTGTATGTGTGTCACGTAAAGGGGGGGTCTGAGTCAAGGAGCACAACCAGGTAGGAGAAGTATGCCTTGTTTCAATGAAATTACTTCAGGGCAGACTTAATTTATGCAACACTATTGACCAGCGTTATTTAGACCCTGTCATTCTGGTCCGCTTTTAAAAAGACAAAGACTTGTTCTTTTAGAGGAGAATGAAAAGCAATTACCTCCCGACTTGACCACACAGTACACTGTGTCTCTGGGTTGTGTATGAGTTGAACAGGGGCAGGAAGACCTGAGAGAGCCACTTCTCTTCTGGTGCACCCGCATGGTCAGAAACATGGACCACAGATCCTACCACATATTTCTAAACCCTTATCGGCTGATGTGTCTTTCCAGTGGCATTTGGGAAGTGCGGCAGGGGACCACAAAAAATAGCCCCGGCATCCATTTTAAGCATGCCCAATCAAAACAAGGTGCGACTTCAACATAGCAGACGCTCCCCATTGTATTTTGATGACTGCTGGCACAAAACTTGCAAAAACCCATTAGGAGAAAGCTGTACTCATCAGAGAAAGCTGACCCCATGTGGAACATGTTCCTATTTTTCCGCTGGTAATAACATCAGAGGAATGACATAATAAACTACACAGGATGCACTTGCTCACTGAAGTAATTGTGGTCCCTTTGGAACAGAACTGAAACAGCACACGGCTGTCGGCAGCAGATTGGTAGTGGTAGTGGTAAAGAGCAGGGTTTGCAACCTAACACCTACCCTTTCAATTCAAATGTTGGAGGCACTGCTGTTTTACTCTTGAGCAATGCATGCAGCTGCATAAAATGACATGTAAAATAATGTTATGGGCACTATATAATAATGCTAAGTCACATTGGATAAGAACATCTGCTAAGCCAAATAATGTAAAAATCCAGTATTATATCTCCTTGATAAGAGATATGAACTGTGTGCTGTGTGGCACGTTCAGAGAAGCTTCTTTACTGGCTGAGATCCATCATACCTCGCTCTCCAAAGTGGAACATGACTGGTCGTGATAATGAAGAAAAACATTTTTTCCCACACAGGAACAGAGGCAGGGGACACTGGTTTTGATGAATTTCTTCAGCTAATGATACAAAGCATTTATATTTGTGGTCGTAGTTTGCTAGTCTGCTACCACTGCAGTCTGTTCATTTAAATTTAATTACCTGGGGAGAGTCAGATAATAAGCTTAGTAACCACTGCTCTGATGTGATGCTGTTTACGAGACTCAGCCAACAGCTGAAACACCACAGGATAACCACGTTTCACTCTGGTAGACAGACTGATACAGACAGACGAGCAGACAGAGAGACCAAGGGATGGATGGGAGATGGGTAAATGTTCCACTCAGAAAGAGAGACAGAGGGCCAGATGGAGACTGGCCTTGCACTTACCCGGTCCATGATGTCCAACTCACAGCGCAGTCTTTGGATGGCACTGCCAATCTTCAGTAGCTGGATCCTCAAGGCATCGTCAATGGGCAGGCAGGCTGCCACTCTGTAGGAAAAATCTACAGGGGAAACAATAAGTCAAAATTCAGAGAGGCATCAATGTCACGTGTCAGTCTTTGTTATCTCTTTTATGCTGAATAATAAATGATAAGAATTTAAAAAGAATACAAAAACTATACATATGTAAAGACTCCATATATATATATCCTTTTTGCACCTGAGGGCATTAACAGTATTTGTGAAGAGGTACAGATAGAGAGGATCTTGAGGTGAATTGTGGGTGTACCTATAGCGTTTGTGGGCAGGGAGTCATCTTTCAGGTTTTCGTCCCACTCGTGTAGCTGTCTCTTCACTCTGTTCATCAGGATCTCCTGAGGGGCAGGGTAAAAAAAGAACAGAGCACTTTCATTATGGAGAGTGGACAAACAATCATTTCATTTGATAAGGAGTGCTGTAATCATAAAATTAAATGAATGGTAATGTATTCACCATATTTTAAATATGACCCACTCACTCAGTGAAGAGAAGAAACACTTCTCTTATAAACACCAGTAGGGAATCTTACTACTCCATAGCAACATGACACAAAGTGCATGGGGCAACAACTAACAAAAGGGTTTAAAGCACGACTACTGTATTCTGTACTAGTTCATTGAATTAAATATGCAAGTAAATTACATATTCAGGTGTTGAAACCGTAATTGCTTGCAATAAATCTTCTCTGGGTTAAAAAGGTGCTGGAAGATAATGTCATTTTGCTGGTGATTCAGCGTCTGTGTGTTCCAGCGTTATTAAAAAGTTGAAAAAGATTAAAAGTCTTTTTGTTGGACATATCCCTAAAATGGGGTGAAACAGACTGTAACTGAAATGCTAATGCAGGGAGTTTTAAAGTGGGATTATCCAGCATCTGTGTGCTAATCTGTGCCTGTTTCATAAATAGGGCTTACCCCCCTACATCTTTCCTCATCTCTCTCACCATGACAACTACAAAATTTTTGTTTGGCTGTAAATCAGCTGAAAGACAACATAAACAGGGCTTTGTATGCTGTAATTTGATATAACACCCATACTGATATACCAGTTAGGATCTGGTTCAAAATATTCAAATCAATCATAGAACCAGTTGCATGTTATGGCAGTGATGTGTGGGGCCCACTTACATAGCAAACAAAATGGGATGAACACCCAACATACCATTCATGTGAAATATACCATTCATTCTGTCAATGTATCCTATGGGTAAAGAGAAAAAAAGCCAAACATTGCATGTGAGGCATAATTAGGCCAATAACCTTTACTAATTAAGATCCAAAAAAGAAAAAAAAAAAGAAATTCTGGAACCATCTAAAAGTGAATGACCCCCACTCCTACCATTCCTCCCTACAAAGCCGTGACATGCTACGAGTTGAACATCCAGGAGTCCAGCTCAGCCAGCCAGGCTTACTTTATGGAACCACACCCTGCTCACAACCCCACATGGCATCAAGACAGAAAATTCAACCCAACCAGATACATAATGAAAAGAAAAATACATCACCTAATGGAAAGACATCACAAAAACCTGCTATTTGGCCCTAAACAAACTGTATGTGGTGCAGACTAATTGACCATTGTGACTAAAAAAAATGAGGAGAAAACACTGACAACGTAAAAACTCAATTAGCACAGCCTGGGCACTGAGACTGACTATCACGGGCAAACCTGACCACCCTGGGATAACAGGCTATGGTCTGCTCGTACAGACAGATAAAGTCAGAGCTACATTTCCTATAGGACTACAATCAGTATTCAAATAAAAGAGAATTATTCTCCTAGATTATTGACAGATACCAGGAGATCAGGAATTTCAAAACCTTTCATGGAGAGACAGATGTCCATAAATTTTATGGGAGAAGGCAGAGTGTGGCCTCCTGCCACACCTGATGAAAGAACAATAACTAAGATTAACACTACCATTTACTTGTTTTGTCTTATTATTATTACTATTAATCCTGGTTAATTTATTATTTCTATTACTTAAAGTTGAATACTGTAAATGTTTTGAGTTTTAATTGCTGTAGCAACATTGTTAGAGAAAGAGAGAGAGAGAGAGAGAGAAACCAACAACAGCGAGAGGCTTTCCAATACCAGTCACATGTACACTGCATGTCTCCTCTCAGTATTTTTTTTTTTCACTTTTCCACTTTTTGCAATGTCAATACCATCAAATGGAGTAGAGCTACCACTGTGAACATTATCACAACATGCCAGTTAATAACACATGGAGCACAGCACACTGGTACTCGCATGTTCACGGCACACTCCTGCTGATAAAATGACTTGAGCATACCACAGCAACCCTATTGCAAGATTTCTTCCTTTTCTAAGTGGGGGGTGGGGGTCCTCCTATATCCATTACCAAGAAAAAAAAAAGAGGGAGAGTCTCTTGTACTCACCGAGTCATACAGTGAGTAAACCCAAGCCGGCCATGAGGTGAGACGGGCACAGTGTAGATTCCTCTGGAGAAAAAAAGAAAAAAAAATTCTCACTAATGAAAATTCAACTGCATCCATGGCACTTGCAGCTTAGACTAATCACTGATGAAATCAATCAATCAAAAAATTACTGAATACAATTACATACAATTTTTAAAAAGCAATAGTCAGAGAGTGCATTACAGAGAAGCAGCACAAGCTACATCAGATACAACATGAAATATGTGGGGAAAGAGCAATTTTATGATATGACAACTGAGAATAAATCAGGAAGTAAGGTAAAACCAATGAAAGGTAAAACAAGAAAGAAACTAATGATATATTTGAGCAACTGCTAGTTTATGAACATGGGTATATCCTGACACTATAAATTCCTTTAAATGGCAGCAAAATCATTTTCCAGAGAGGGAACAATAACTACAATGAGAAAATGCTCCATGTATGAGAACCAGGCACAAGTACAAGAAACAAATATCTATGAACCAGTGAGTAAAACATAATGCAGTGTCCCTAAAACTGAACACAGAGCTTAGAGGCCCTTGGAACGTATACAATGAGAGCATAAATGTTTGCACTCCATGTGTAGAATGTCCACAGAGTGCCGACCATTGATATGTATAACATAGTGGTCCTCTGATACTGTTATGGCAGAGGCGAGTTTCTCCTCAGCAGAGGAATATCCGACTGCTTTTTCAACCCCTGGAGCTTTAATTAAAGCAACACATCACATGAGGACCTCCGGGGCCAGCTGGAATAAAAACCTGCCATGGCTTGTAATGAGCTCTTTGCGCCAACTCTTCCAGGTCATGACCTATGTCAGAAATGGACTGCAATTCTGTCAGCAAGCGGAATCAGAGCAGAAAGCCTCAAACATGTAATTATCCCATACTATACACACACATCTTCCCACACGTTCACACAGATAATGTGACACGTGACACCGATTCACAGTCACGGGTTGAGGTTATGGACAAAACACACAACGCGACTAGACTGAAAGTCCTGGCAAATGTGTGTGAGGCAGCTGAACTGATATCCTCCAGGTACTCGGAATTCTCTTACGTGATACTGGTGTTCATTCAAGGAATGCTAGGAAACAAAGCAGACTCTTAGAATGGAAGAATTCTATTGTTGTTTTAAATGTCAAGGAACCGACAAGAAACACAATGCACTGCGAATGAGCTGGCCCTCATCAGAGGGGAGCATTCTCCATGGACAGTCACCTCCATTCTCAAGCTCTCCCTCAAAAAACTGAGGTTACAGTCTTCAGGCACAAAATGCACTTTCTGTTGCATTTCTGTTGATTCTGTTGAATCAGTGATAACATGCCGCTCAGGGGGGCTGATGGGTAAAGGGACAAGAAACAGATCAGATTAAAAAAAAATCCAAAGAACCTTTGCACCATAGCCTTATTTATGCTGCATGGTACTAGCAAACCTTATTGTCCACCTGCCTCCTCTCAGTCCTGCTGACCCTATGATGATGGCTGCGTTTGGAGCAGTGTGTCTTGTGTAACAGCATGTTGGCATCTCGGAGAGTGATATGTCATTACATCCTCTGTAAACTAAGTACTGTGTGTGTGCGTGTGTGTCTGCTGGTAGTCGGGAACATGGTACTGAGGAAAATTAAGATCATTAGCTCTGACTCTGCACTGCCAGCTGAGCCTGGCAAAGAATCAATTCCTCTCTTTTTGTGTATGTGTGCTGTGAGCATTTGTGTGTTCTTGTGTGTGCATTTGCAGGTGTGTGTGTGTGTGTCTGTTGCAGTTCCCAGACAGACAGAATTAAGGAGTAAAGAGTACCCAGCCCAAATACACTGCTCTCCAGCTGAAATTCTGTAATAAACAAGCACAGGAGGAAAATCCAGTCCTGTTACTTCTGGCCAATTGTTTAATACCTGACTAAAGGTAAACAAGTGCACTGTGAGCCATTCTCAAAATTTAATGGGATGTTCTTGTAATAAAATGTGGAAAAAAACTGAAGGGGGTGAATCACAGGCAGCCAACACTGGACTGCAGATGTGGAAACAGTCTGTTTTTTATTCAGCCTCAGGTTTTAGTTACCAGGCCCTAATCAGACTTGATGTGAAATCAAGTGAAATAACCTTTGACTCTGGGCTACTAAATCACTCCCTTTAAGGTGCCAATAAAACCAGCATTTATCATCATACACAAAATTAGCCATTTACACAGCTGGATGTGGTGGTGATATGGTACGGTAGTTTGGGTGAAGGGCTCCTGTTGTGCCCCTAAGGAAGCACTCAAATTCAATCTGCTTCAGTAAATATCCAGCTGTACTAGATGTGACCATGAAAATGTAAATGTAAATGCTCAGGAGTGTATTGACTGTGACTACCTTGAGAAGTGAATAAAAGAGATCAGCTGTGGAGCAGTGCAGAGAATGAGTGTGTGTTCAGGGGATGGTATCTATCAATACTCCAAGCCCAATTTCACAGGGGCCACCCACAAAGAGGCTGGATGACAGAAGTTCGCTGTTCCCCTGGAGATCCAGAGCATCCCAGAAAGCCCAGAGAGGGCTGGGGTGGGGCTCACCTTCCTGTAAGTGTCCCACCATCGCTGGAGCTCCTGGCACTGCTGAGCTGGGGGTCTGGAGGAGGGGTGCATGTGGAGCCGTGACAGGGGCGTGAGCTGCACCGCAGAGAGGGGGTCCGGAAGGATTCTCTCTGGAAGAATCTGCACCTTTGCCTGTCGGATCCTGCAACATGGAGAGGGAAAAAAGGGGGGGAGAGTGAGATTTAGAGGGACAGATGAGTGAGAAAGGGAGAAATATTTGGAGGTAGAGACAGAGAGAGGTAAGAGAGGCGGAAAGAGAGGGCAGAGACTGACACAAGATTGGATATTACAGTTTCACCAATCACTACCCACTTACAACTGACAGAACAAATGCAAGCAGGATATCACACAAAATCCCACCTCAAGGCAGGCTATCAAACACAGCTGCCTTCCCAGCACTCCTAAGAGGCCCTCCTGGGCTGGTGACGCTATATAGCTAACAATTTCGTCCCATACACACTGCAATGTGGGGAGTTACATAAGATTCTTCTGATTTGGTTGAAAAAAAATCATCTAAACCAATTCCTATATTGTATTTATTTTACTCAATCTCAGACAGAACTGCGCACACGTAAGCAGTAAAATAACAGACCTACCAGAACACTTTTTTGGTATTTTAAACAATACGCATGATTGTAACAATACTGAGTCAGGAAACGTTTTGTACTGAACAGCTTGCAATTGGCAGGAAGAGTGGAAAAAAACATGCTTGAATGGATCACTGCCAGGAGTAAGTGTCGTTTCGGTCCAATAAGAGGCGCCATGGCCGAACTGACGGAGAGTCCCTGCTGCGCCGCACTGGATTTTACCTAACAAAAATCAATGGGCACGCTGCTTTATCAGCGCTGAACGTGTTCATGGCTGCTGGGGGGGTGTGCTCTCCAAAGTCGATAAAGAGCGATGGTGATTGCTTGACATTTTTCATCACCCGAGAGTGCAGTGATAATGGGCAAAAAAATGAACACTGGACATCTCTAGTTGGGGACAGAAAAAGGATTCTGACTGCATACAAATGGAAAAAAAAAACATTTACTGCAGATCGATAACACATTTGAACCCACATTCTAAGAACATGTCTCCAGGAAAATTAGCATCTGTATTATCGAGGCCATGCTCGTTGTCATGAAAACTGGGATTTTTTTCCCTCCTTCTCATGAAGTAACATAACTGACTTGAAACAAAATGAAAGAAGAAGAAGCTCTGTCCAAACAACCCATCTCTGAGGGCAGTGTTCAGAATACAAAGCCACAAATTATCCTCTAACAACACATAATGTGGCAAACAGTGCTCTCCAACTCTATTTTTAGATAAAAAATAAGAAATAAGTAAAGAAAAAAAAAAAAAAGATGGGAAGAAAGGGAGGTATGTGAACACCGTGTCTCAAGTTACCGGAGAATTTAAGGAAACAAACTTCAGCCCCCCTCCCCACCCTTGACTGGCTCGTACGAGGCCAGACAGAGTGATGACGCTGTCCTGACAGCCTGTTACCCTGTTACATAAGCTGTATTCACGTTGCACACGGCACACGGGGAGCGTGCAGCTGAGCGGGGATGATTCTCACAGTCATCCACAGCGGAGCAGCTCACCTCACTCAGGCTACCTGCAGGCTTCTGAAGTCCCGAGGAGGAGACCCTGCTCCATTCAGGACATGAAGCCTTGCATAAAGCCCTCAGCCTTCACTGGCCTACATTTCATGTTTTACTGATGCGAGACTTCATGACAACCCATAATGGGTGGCGCTACAGTGTGAAAAGCACCTTAAAGCTTTGAAAGATTTATCAATCATGCCAGACTTTGATACATAGGATCTTTGATCTGTAATCCAAAAAATATCTCAAAGAGATCTCAAAAATTTGAGATCAGAAACAAAATTCCCTAATATGGTGTGCATGTGAACATATTTTGTGGTTTAGCATAAAAGTCATATTTCGTAAAAACAAATAACCTCTTAAACATTTTTGTGAAAACATGTCCAAAGAAATTGGAGCGGGGAAGAAGGAGCAATCAAGAAAAAAGAACAAAAAACTCTTTGAGAACTAATGGAGATAATTATGTCCGAGGTGGAAAGTGGGGAAAAAAAAAAAAAAATATATATATATATATATATATTTATTAGGGATGCAATGGTACACGTTATATTGTCGAACCGTTCGGTACGCCCCCTATGTTTCAATACGCACACGTGAACCGCGGTAATACGATATGCCTGTCATTTTCCTGTAATTTCCAAAACTTGTTTATTGCGCTGCAGACGACATGCATGTTGTACATTCAGATCCACAGAACATCTCTGGAGCCTGTCAGAATTTCCCTGGAGCCTATCAGCGCTCTGTATGCAAATACAAGCTGGAGAAGAGAGGGGAATCTAAAAACAAATATTCTCGCTCATAGGCACAGTGGTGTGATTTGCCGTTTAGTGCGTATGCTAAAACCGGTGCGATTTAGGGGTGAAACGATAAAATTCCCGATGGTTAGTATTACCGTTTCAAATTTTAATCATCATTAAAACCGTGGTTGATTACCGTGCCTTGAAAAATTCACGTTAAATACTGTCCAGCATCAACCAAATTTAGCAACAGTCTCCCAGACGCAGGTGCGCAGGCACAGCATGCAATGTGGGTTTGTTTTGTGTCAGTGAAAACATGGCGGAAGGCAGTGACAACGCTCTGGAGATTTTTCAACGGTATAAATTTTCATACCGTTTCATCTCTAGTCCGATTACAACATTAGATTTGAAAAATTCTAGCTAATTTTAGCTTTGAGGAAACAGCGATTTAACGTTAAAAAATATAGCAAATGCTGACTGAAAATTATGAGAAGCTTAATAACGCTAATGAAAATTTAACAAACCATGTAGCCTAACCTAACACGCGTGCTACATAGCATAAAAATAAGTTACTATGCGAAAGGGTTAAACGTTCAATAAATGCATGATGTTTCCAAAGTCGATGAGTAATCGTGTAAAATAATGTTGATCTCCATATTGACCAAAATAACTGTGATTATGATTTTTGCCATAATCGAGCAGCCCTACTGCTTAGTCATGTTGCCATTTTTCTGATTGGAAAGTTTTATTTGTCTATAGGATAAATAAAGAGTTCATTTCATTGCTTAAAGGGTGATGTGTTTTTATTTTTTTCTTAAATATAAAGATACCAAAACCGTACCGTTACCGTGGCCCAAAAACCGCGATACATACCGAACCGTGGGCCCACTGTACCGTTGCATCCCTAATATTTAGCCGCCTTAGCGAGTGCATTTTACGCAGAGCTAAAATCACCAATAATGACCAACACGGTTGCCAGTTCTGAGACTGGGTGAACCCTACAAAATGATTATAATTATAAATTATCATATCATTATGAGCAATCGAATACATATGACAAGACCACTGATTTATACACCAACACCATCCTGGAACAAGAAATACAGTTCACAGGATTACAGCATAAAGGACAATATTCATCCATTTACTGTTATACAGCTGCAGTGAATTGCTATACATGTTGTGGTCTGAAATGAATGTGGACCTTATCTCTCCACTCTCTTGGGTTCTAGCAGCAGGTTAACCATTATGAATTTGCTGTTTGTGGTGTGCAGGTGTTTTTATATATTATATTACCTGAACATCTTATCATATTAGCTGTGCAGCAAGCAAACTGCTTTTTCCTCACAGCATCTACAAGGACAATAATTCAGCTGCTGATCTTCTACACAGCTTCACCAGTCAGCCATGAGGTAAAATTTCATTTCTTTACAGTGCTGTTGGCTGCAAATGGTGACCTTCCATCTCAACACAATTTCGTTCTGTTGAATCAGTGAGCCCATGTACTTAGTAGTAAGTAGAAGTCCTAGTAACCCAAAAGCTGCTGCATCAATTCCCAGGTTGGTTGTACGCTGTTGTACCCTCTAGCAGTTTATCTAATGTGAACTGCTTCAGAAAATATGCAGCCGATGATATGTAAACTATGTCAGTCGCTTTTGGCAAGGCTGTCTGCTAGAGTGTGTAATGTTGTAATGTAATAAGAACATTCCCCAACTACATTTTAAATAGGGCAAAATCGCTTCAGCAAATTAATGCCAGCTTTGAAGGGTTCTTAAAATGTTCGTCTAACACATAGCTTGTAATTAGCTCAGGTTTTAATGAATTAGACAGAATGCTAAATGAACCTCATTTATCAAACCTTGGTTTAGCACACAAAAAATTCAAATGCATGTAAAAAAGGAGCATGGAGCTCCAATAGCAGTAAAAGTTACTTAATTGCAGATTTGACTTTTAGGACTGGTTAGCGAAGCCTTTTTCCAGCTCCTCTAAAGGCTGTTTCTTACTTCAGATGTCTACACAGCTGTGAGGGGGTGCGCGGGTATCTGCCATCGCTGCAGATGATTATCGCCATTCACTCTGTACCTGTGGCCACCGTCTGTGAGGGGCGTGAGGACAGACATGCCTGTCCCAATTTCCTGTAACTAGCGCAACTGTGTGGACGCGCTCCCAGGTATTACCGCAGCGGAGCACATTGGAGAGAAGCTTGTTGTCGGAGCGTGTCTTTAGGCAAGATGAACACACACTGTGTGTGTTCCTCTGGTGCCCGGCAGCATGACTTGGCTTTCAGACAGAGCACAAAAAAAAAGAAGTAAATGGAGGGAAGTGGGGACCAACCTTTATGACACTTTTAATAGCTGAAGCATTAGTCAGCTTTATCACAGGTAGTCAAATCCTTTTCAAAAAGCACATGAGAAAAGCAAAAAAAAAAAAAAAGGAGAGAGCTTATAGAAAAGAGGGAGCCAGTGGTTGTGGCTAGTTATCTTTTCAGGGAGATGGTGGACTAACATGTTCTTTTTAAGACCTTATTCAATGGAGAGAGAGAGAAAAAAAAAGCCCAACAAACAATACAAATGCACTTTTTTCCTCATAACATAAAAACAGCTCTGAGCAACAACTGAGACCTTTAGTAAACAGTGACTTCAGGGGTTCTTCGCTTAGAACAGTGGTTCTTAATGAGTTCTGCCAATGGTCACTGTTCCTGCAACAAAGCAGGTGCCCAAAAGCTCTGGAGTTCCTCTACTGTTCAAAGGCAATGTTACATCAATGTGACATTACAGCTGTGGCAACATTTAAACTGTACTGTTTTGGACTGTATGCACTGTGAGAGGAGTTCATTAAAAGTGAACGATTCTGGGACACAGGATAGAAGTGATACACGGATAAAAGGTCTTATCCAGAGTGACTTACATCGGTTACAATGTTATCCATTTATACAGCTGGATATTTACTGAGGCAACTGTGGGTTAAGTACCTTGCCCAAGGGTACAGCAGCAGTGCCCCAGTGAAGGATTGAACTAGCAACCTTTCAGTTACAAGTCCTGCTCCTTAACCATTATGCTACACTTTTGCCCACTGTGACAGAAAGACAATCTGGGGCCAAAGAAGAGTCCCCACTGTCAGCTGGTCCTAAAGCTCATGACACTAACACCTACTAACATCAAACAGACTCAGGGCAGCACCATAGTCCTACTGGGCTAGGTTAAACCTACTGGGATACAGACAAGTACATTACACACTGGGAAACAGCAACAGAGAGTGCTAGCTGGCCCTGCAAACAGAACATACCATAGCAGACTATTATATACATAAACAAAACAAAGAGAAATACTGACAAGTATTGACTCATGGAAAGGCAGCCTGGCCGCAGAGACAAGCACAGCCTGGCAGTGGAGACAGGCTGTCACAGGCAGGTATAACTTCCAAACGAGGCTGTGCAGACTTCAGCAACTAAAAAATCTTGACACAGAGCAAAACTTTATTCCAAAGTTAGCTGAACGAAAAATAGGAAATTGAAAGAGAATTTTTCTTCAGCAAATGCTGAACTCTTCCTTGGAAGGTAGAAACTTCTAATTTTGCAAGGAGAGGAAGGGAGCTGCGTGAGTCAGCCAACAAAGATATCCCTGTCTCCCACAGCCTGAAACAGCTGGTTATACCGAAATGGCATCAAATTGTTAGTATTAGTATAGTTATTATGTTTCATTGTCAGAGGGGCTTTTGTTTTTTTTTTCTGATTGGTTTCTTACTCTATGTTTTGTAGGTGTTGCTTTGGAGACATGTACTCATGTATGTCAAGCCAATAAAACATTTGAATTTGGGGGAAAAAAGAACCGAGAGGCTAACAATTTCAGACTAACAGCTAACAACTATGAGGAGGAGTGAGAACTGTAGAGGTGGGAAAACTGAAACACAGGCGATGAACATACGCCGTAACGACGCAACCATCAGCACGTCTCTAAAGGTCATGGAGCGGGAAGAAAGCACTCAGGTATAGGGTGACTGATGAGCGCGACAGTGCAATCCGCGAGCGTGTACTGGGATTAAAGCATCTTTGTGTCAGACATATTTAAACCAAAGGTTTACAAACACCAGAGCTGAAGGGCCACTTAATGGGTCAAGGGAGCTTGGTCAGTTACTTGTGTTCAGTCGAATTAGTATGGGACACACAAAGTTCATTCACACATGTATGCACATGTATGCACATGTACACACTGGACATATTGCGCTCACTCACACATTTATGGACACTCTGCCTTCAATCACACACATTTTCCCACTGGAAGTGTCACACTCACACACACATTTACGCACTGGATGGATTGTCTTCACCAATACATTTATGCACTAAATAGGCTGCATTCAGTCACACATTCACCCACTGGATGTGTTATGCACTGGAGCGCTGTGTTCACACACACGTAGAGCCAGGAGTGTCGACACAGTTTGCCCTCCCTGAATGAAAAACTCTGTGAGAATACGTTTATTGGCAAAAGTCAGATCAAAAAAGTTATATTTTTAGCTCGTTTACTTTACCTTCAAAGGAGCCAGACAAGAGACATGCCCCAGGCTGTGCATTTAGTGACCCTGTACCATTATAAATGAATGTGCTGTGACAAGACTCCCGGCTCATTACCCCCCTTGGCTCATACCTCACCCACTGTGACTGATCCGCTGCCATTATTCCTTGACCTGAATAAAGAGCTGGAGGCAGAGCAGGGATATCCTAGTGCTGATCAGAATTCACACGGTCTCCACCTCAAAGCCTTAGAGGCCCTGCCAGTCCACCACCTCACTCTTTCACTGCCTCACCAGCAGGGCTGCATCATGACAGGCGGATGTGCTTTCTCAGCTATTATTTCATTACTGGAGATATGAATCTGATAAAACCAAACCAGCCCTCAGCATGAAAAAGAAAAAAGAGGCTGGTGTACCACCTGAGTTTCACACTTCAGTGGCTCATATTTCAAAGTTTTTTTGTGTGATCTAAGGACTTCTGCGGCCAAGTTAGGCTTCTTCTAGAATGTTGTTCGCCTTCGGGTCTTGCTCTCACAGGCAAGATGCATCATCTCGACTGCCTCAGTAAATATCCAGCCAACTCAAATTGATAATCTGTCAAATTTCAGACTGTGTAAATTGTGCCGATAAGGGTGTCTTCCATGAGTAAAATATAATGAGATGTCCCTGGTGTCAGTCAGGATTAGCAAGCATGCTGACTCTTGCTAAAGGGAATGCTGAATGAGCCCTTGACCGCTGACTTATAATCACTGGCTGCCAAGATGGTGCTCCTCACTAAGGCCTTTGGGGCAAACACAAGTACTGTGAAAAAAGGGTACTGGAAATCCAGCAATGCCACCAGAGAGCATGCCAGTCAGAGGAATACACTTGATTTATGCTTAGGTTAACCCCAGCCCCCAGCTACACCTTCTTGCTTTGATGCTCCCAGAAAATAAATGCCAGCATTATTACTTTGAGGGCCAAGCCTACTATTTAATCCAGCCCTGGGGATGGTTTTAAGACAAAACCTTAACTACCTGCAATTCCACAGTGGCATGTCTGCAAGGATTGACTTCTGAGGTTTAAGAGGATTTGGAGTTCAACAGGCACGTTATAATATTAACATACATGTTGCAATTTGTTGTATGTCTCGGGGCAAAACTCTTGCTCAAGTTAAGTTGGCACACGGATTATAACTGATGTGAAAAAAAAACTCTGGTCAAATGTATGGAAGTAGAACATTTTCAGAATTGCATTGTTCAGTCTACATTAAAATGCCTCTATGGAAATTAATAAATCCATATGTCACAGTGACCTTGCTGTATTTTTTTCTGTTAGTTCTGGCAGCTATTGTCAAATAGCTATTGAAGAACAAGAGAGGCCTAACAAAACTGCCGGCTGAATCTGAATAAAAGTACACAGACAATGAAAACTTTGACTCACCGATAAAAAGCAAGTTTTTGCCCTTTGTGATTACCCATGACACCTATTTCTCACTGAGATGAGTCAGTACACTCCCTTTCCTGCATTTGCCACGTTAGTTTTTGGAGTTTGAGCACCGATTGACATTAGAACTGGGTTCTCTTACCACAGATTCTTCCAATAGCAGTGTGTGCGTGTGTGTGTGTGTGTGTGTGTGTGTGTGCGCGTGCGTGCTGGAAAGTGGTAAGTGACTGTGTGTGTTTGTGTGTGCATTGCTATGTGCCAATGTGTGTTATTCCATTATCAAGTTCAGGCAGAAGGCCCCAATATGTCACTCTGCTGGACAAGAGAGTGACAGCCTATAAAAATGTCAGAACTCCTGGGAGCTAGAGAGAAAGTTCAGGAAGGAATTCTTTGTAGAGATTCTGTGAGGGAGAATATCTAATTTGCACTCCTCCAAGGATTTGAGAGTCCTGTGTTTACATTGGATGATGCAACTTACTATTTACACACAAAACAACACGCTCATCCAGCGAACTGTCACCACCAACATTCAAAGCATTTAATAAAAATTTTGCTTTGATCTTGTGAAGACCTGAAGTCTATGTCAGTATAATGTAACTGTTATTTGTTATCAAAAAGCCACATGCACATCAAGTCTGCATGCTTGTAAGTACTTTGGGGAAAAAATCCAATTGTTACCTGGGTAGTGGTAAAATACAGTGACAACAGGGCTTCTCAGTCCCAATTTCTCTAACCGCATATGTTAAGAAGGAATAAGTGTTGTTTTCTTAAATTGAAAAAAGGAGCAATGTATCTCTCCGACAGAGACAGAGTCTCACACATCAAGAATGTGTTTGCAAATTATGTTTGAAGTGGATTTTGCATTTAAAATTTCTTGTCTTCTATAAACACTCAAAACCACTATTTGAATAATTGTCTGTCTTTTTGTCCTTTTGAAACAGAATGGACCAACAGAAATAAGTATTGTTTCATGTTAAAACAACAAACACAATAACACCGCTTTCCACAAAATACAAATTCAGTACATACTGCGGTTAGAGAAAATAATGGAAACGCCAAAGAGCAAAAGAATATTTATTGACTAACACAGAGTCAGACTGCATTAAACTAGAGACCAATGTCTCCATCCTGCTCAAAGTCAGCTGCCATGTTTTATCTCCCTCCTCTTCCGGTCCGTAGTTCACCTTTTTATGCGTACCTGGAAGCACCTGCCTCAAGATGTGTAAAAACATTGCAGCATGTGCCAAATAAAACCCATAATAAAAAAGTGTGTGCATGCATGAGGAGTGTGTGTGTGGCCCTAATCCTAACAGTCTGCACCACAGGGGACACCCATTCTCCCAAAACAGCTTTGTATTGTTTGGCTGTGGTACTACCATGTAGAGCACCAATCAGACCCAATGACTCCAACGAGATGGCTAGCCCTACCGTAACAGATCCACCACCACGTTTAACAGTTGGACACAGGCAATGTGGCTTGAAAGCTACCTTTGGATTTCTATAATCACAGAATCATCCAGATGTAGGATAAAGAGTAAAAAATGACTCATCAGACCATATGACTTTCTTCCACTGCTCAGTAGTTCAGATTTTGTGCTCATTACCACAGGTTATGTGTTGGCCTTGGTTACAAGCAGTTTCAAACTGGCCGCTCTACCACAAATATCAGCTTTGTTAGGTTTCACAATGTACAGATTTTGAGACTGGGTCACAGAGGTGTAGGTTCAATTTTGTAGTAACTTTTAAGGCTGTTAACTATCCTGTTAAGTGGCCATCTATCCCTGCTGGTGAGCTTCAACCTCCAACCACTGTTTCTCTTTCCTGCTCCAGTTGTTCGCTTTTGGCATATGCTGTCATGATTTTTGACACTGTTCCCCTTGACACATTAAATAATTTTGCCGTTTTTGTTGATGATGCACCTGAAATTCAGGCACCAAGTACATAACCTCTCTCCAAATGATTCTGAATGACAGGGCAGCGAAGAGTGCTAAGCGTGCAACATATGATGTTGAAATGGTAAGCTTTTATATGTCCACTTTGCACTTTGTAACTGTGAGCATAATATTGAAGAAAGTGCACCACCTAATGGTGCATTGTGGTATTTGTCAAAAAACTAACCGGGCTGGATCAGAAGACCATATGCCAGACCACAATCTGTGAAATGATGCACAGTAAGCTTCAACACAAAAGGCTAATTTTTCATTACATCTCTGTCAACATTACACAGATACGCTGCACTAAACCTGCTGTATTATTACAATAACTGTGTTCAACTTGCTTGCAAAGCCCCAGAGGCGCATCTTTTTGCTGATTTAGTAAGGAGGTCCAGCACTGATGTTGCTAACATATACTCAGGTCTAACTTGGGCATTTGTGCAGACAGATCTAGTCCGTGCAACCCCACTCACCCGTCTGCCTGGGTTCGAAGCTCATGCACCTTGAACCTCTGCCGCCCCACAGCCTTCACTTTGACTGTCTCAATGCCGTACTCCTGCTCCTCGCGGTATGCGTAGATCTCAGCCGTCGTCCCAAACTCCGCCTGCTGCTCCCCTGTATCGCTGAAACAGCAGGCCGATGGGCTTACAAAAGATTGCCGTGGTGATGTATTCCAGAGCTAGACACCCAACTGCTATAAACCTCAAAGCGTGCAGCAACAACAGTAGTGTAGACAAAGGCTGACAGAGGTCAATAACAGCTCCATAGTACCACCCTTGAGCCCAGCAGTACTCTTTCTCTGAACACCTCAATGGTTTGTCATTAGTTCAGTACCTATGAAGGTAAGCCTTTGACCCAGCATGGTGAAAGTGTGGCCCTCACCTACAGGCCAACACAACAGGTGCAGTCCTCACCTGCAAGCAAGCACTGTGATGGTGCAGTCCTCACCTGCAAGCAAGCACTGTGATGGTGCAGTCCTCACCTGCAAGCAAGCACTGTGATGGTGCGGTCCTCACCTGTAGGCGAGCACGGCGAAGGTGCGGTCCCTCTGGATGAGGCTGCGCATCATGCTGACCTCCTGTGGTCTGAAGAGCTGCAGCGGCAAGGTCTGACCTGGGATCAGCATCACGGTCACGTGCGGCAGGACGGGGATCATCTGACAGCTGTCCTCATCATGCACCGTGCGCCCATGGAACTCCTCCATGTCTGCGCCCAGATACTACAGGGGGGAAAGGTCATGGGCCTCCGTCAGCTACCATCAGCCAGGGCCTGGATCTCCCCCCAGTTTCAAACTGAACCTCAAATCTCACTTCTTGCAACCTCATCAACTCCTCTTCTGTGAAAATAGTACCAGTGCAGTCCAAATAGTTGCATGCAGGCTCAACACAAAACACAAACTCTGAGCCTTATCATTTTCATTTAAAAGTATTATTGGGTATTCATTCCTTGTTAAGGCATTCATTCAGCCATTTTTGGTAAGCACATTATCCCTGTGATGGTAGCAGTGAGTCAGAGCCACAACCATGCAGGCGCAGAATGCAGACTACACCCAGCCCACTGCAGAGCACACACAAGCGTGCACACATGCAAACACATACCTGCACACACAAATGCAGACAAGCAAGCATATGCGTACACCCACATGCACGCAGAAACTCACGCATGTGCTTATCCATGTGCACCACGCACATACACACGTGCATTTACACAGAAGCAGCCACGCATTCACATACACTCGCACACACGCGGACAATTTAATGATGCCAACTGACTTAGACAAACATGTTTTTGGAATACAGATGTAAAGTGTATCCTCTGCCAACAGAAGGAGTGCATGCAAACTCTGAACAGACTCCAAACAGAGCCAGACTCAACCACGGCAACGAGCTTAGAGCTGTAACGACATCGCCATCCTCACGACCAATGCCCTGCACTCCTGATAATCTATCTGAACGCACACATAACACGATCAGACCGTCACCATATTCGCTGGCACCTACAGCATGTGACGTTGGGAGACTCGGGTCAAAGTTGATAATATTTGGCTTTTCTGCATCGTCACTGTCATGATCTTCGGTTTCCATTTCATCCTCATCCTCCTCCTCTTCCTCGTTTTCTAAAACAAAGGCAGCAGTCAGTTGCAACTCAACTTCCAAAGTAGCTGGCGAGTTTTTCCTCACATTTCCTTGCCTGGTTAGCTAAGTTAGTTAACAAGTGTAGATCAGATTGATATCTTGGAAGTAAATAAGCATTACCGCCGAATAGCAATACTTAGGCTCAGGTGCCTGTTATATTTGTTAATACAGCTGGCAGTTTACTTCTAAGCTACAAGACTGCAATCGCATATAGCATTTCAATAACATCTCTAGAGAAGTACTTGGCAACTTCGCTCGATCATCTTCCATGACTTGACAAACATTAGCTACCTAGCTGGCTATGAGGTCATTCGTTGCAGACGCAAGCCAAAATGCAGCCTCAGTTGACAACAAGCACTCCCATAAGAGCACATTTTAATGGTATATAATGTATCTAAATAGCTAACTTAGCTAACTAGGTAACACGTCTTGACCACTACAACTAGCTAGCTACAAACATCTGAAAAAAAGAATAGCTCGTGCAAAATGAAAGTGAAACAAATTTATTTCGGCAACAGAGGTTAATGAAAAATACTCCATCAGATTCAAATTGATGGGTCAGTAAAACAGCGATAATTGCTTAAATACCGGGCAAAAGCTGCAACTGGTTCCCCATATTATTGTCGATATTGTTATCTCCTCCTTCCTCCTCGTCAGCCATTGTTCCCGTTCAGATCCTCAAAACCAACAACCGGGGTCAATTCGACAAGACGTAAGAGGGGTGCGACGCACCGAATACGTTATGAGAGAACGGAACTGCGTCTTCTAGTGGCTATGTACAAACATTGCACGGCAGTTAAGACAAATTGTAAACGCGGTTTGTGCGTGCGAACGTCAGTCGTTCTGCAGTGTTATCGATTCATATAATTGTAAATTAAGAAATGTATAAATGATTTAATAGAGAAGGCATGAATGATGGGAGGATATTGTGGCAGGTACGGTAGTGTAGAGATAAGTATGTGTGCTGGAATGTATGGATAGTGGTAGTGAATGTATGGCGTTAGGCCAGCCCTGATGTGGTAGAACAGTGAAAGTAGGTAGGGCATGGTGTAAAGAACGATAAAACAGGGCTGGCACATACGCTGTCCTTGAAAGGATTTTTAAGCTTATGTCTTCCCGTGCATTGTGATAAAATTTTATTTTATTATTTTTTTAATTTTTTATATATTTATTTTTTTAATAGGTCCCCAAGGTATGTATTTATTATTATTTTTTACCCACCACAGTGAGTATAGCCCTGTGTGACATTTTCCAGGGTGGAAAATTTCTCTGCATTACCCTGACAAAATTTACAGGCCATTTAACTGACCATAGTGAGCATTCCTCTAGGCTTTGTGTTTAGTTTCCCAAGTTTAGTTTCGGTTTTGATTCCCTTGCATAGCATCCATTTTGAGGATTTTTTGCTTGTAAAACCGCTTCAAAACTGCACATAAGAAGTAGAATCTCTGCTTGTTAACACATACCAATGAGAAAGTAAATACATAAGTAAAGCAGTGTTCTGAAAATAAATTGTGCCTTATGTTTCAGATGTAGAAGTATAAAGCGATTACTCCCCCCTCCCCACATTATGTATGATATCAAATCCCAGATTACTTGGGTCAGGTTGCAAGAGAGCAACCCTAATATTAATAGTAAATTAACTGAGTCAAGGTGATAGATTGTCTCCTATGAGGAGATTATTTCAAATGATATCTCTAAAGCTTTGGCTGAAAGCAATTACGCCATAATGATTGCTGTAATTACCTTTACTGCAAAAATCTTGTTCATTCACTAAGCCATGTTAAAGAACAATCTTAACATCATGACAGAGATGGTGGGACAGCCCTGACAGCTGGAATGACACATAATCCATGTATGGCAGAGGATTATGGTCAACATCAATCTCATCCTCCCCACTTTAGGAATAACACCTGTGTAAACACTGTCCACCTGCAGCAGGGCACAGCGATTTGTGATATATATATTTGGTCATGTCTGTAAGAGTCTTGCCTTGATGTCATTAATGTACCTCTGAATATTGTTACTTTGCAGTTGTTCAGAGCAATTTGTTAAAGTCCTGCTGTGCTTTGAATTTTTCCCATCAGTACAGCGGGGCTCCCTTTCCAGCACTTAGCAGCTCTGCCAGGCAAATGTTCTGGGGGGTGATCTCTATGCTGTCTAAAGGTTGTGCTATCTGTGACGCTCCACTGGTTTGGATCTGCTTGTAATGAGCCCCACTGTGGCAGCCTTAGAAGGTTATCACCAATAGAACAGCACCTGTAACTCCCAATTGCTGCAATCGCCTCGATGCCCATATGAAGAAACCTACCATTACATCTGTCAGAGTCACTCATGCATGAATGGGAAGAATGGGAAATAATGTGTGGGAGTTAAACTGAATAGCTCTTCAGCAGCTCAGTCCAGCTCATCTTGGATGTCTTTGTGGTGAGGTCAGAGGTCAGGCCTATGCTGCAGTAGAAGACGATGGGATTGGGATTGGAGCCCTGTATATTTCCTGTGAACCGGCCATTGGCAATGTCACATGCCTCTGAATGTTCGTATGGGCCAAAGAAAGTATTAAACTTCAAAGTAATGTAATTCTGTCAAGAATTACAATTGGAGCTGCTGAAGGCATAGGTTTGTACAGATATCTAGAATTTAAAAAGCGTTTCTTAGTATTACTGGGATACTCAGGATCTTCCTGACATCAAGATCTAGGAGGTCAAGTAGGTCATTATTTATTCAAATAACCAGGCCTCATCCTGCCTGTTCTTGTGTCACTGCCATTTCCCACAAGATAATGAGGAAACGCTAACACACAGATGGTGCTGCAGAATCTTGTTGCTTGTTAAGTGCGGTGTCTGAAATTACTCTTGGCTTCATTTTAAATCTTTACCCCCCGGGATGGGGCAAATTCCACTGCTGTGTCTTCCTCAGCACTGAATGTTTAATTGATCCTACTGATGCAGAGCACAATCAATTAAAACAGATAATCAGAATGACATTCACAGTACTGTAGCAGGAGATCTATGCATTTCAGAGTGCATGCATAAACATTTCTGTGCAAGTGTTGTCTTGAGTTAGAATAAATGGTTGTATATACAGTATATTCTTACACAGGAAAAGATTACCATAGAATTATGTTATCTGTGTTATTGTATAAAGAAAGAAAGAACGTGAAGTGGTAAATGGATGCACTATTTGTATATATGCTATATATATATATGTATAAATATATATATATATATATATATATATGTGTACTGTGTTGTTTACACTATAATATACTAATCAGTCAAGTTGCACTGTAATCACAATCCCCCCTGTCAGTCCACAGAGAAGAGTGATCAACATTCTCATATAAGTGAGAAATAATTACATTCGAAGTTTAATATCATCCATGACAGAATGGTTTCATTTTAAAGAAAAGCATAGAGTAAATTCCCTGAGAATTACACAGTCCTGTGCTGGAGGGAATATTTTAATGAAGTAATTATGAATGGAGTATTCATGAGTTATGGTAATGATCCCAAATCACTATGTAGGAACAGGGATCATTAGTGAATAGAACATTTAAGTTTCTTTGGGGTGGACCATTGGGTCTAAACACACCGGCCGGTGTTTGGTGGAACAATTATCTGCACAGTAATGCGAATATCTATATATGATAATGAGGTGCTTTTCTCCATTGGTGCCATGGAAATGTGAATTAATGGTCTTAGAAGTATTCTTTAAGTGCATCTATGTGTGTTCAATAAATGGTAACAATGTAATCAGTCAGATCTAATAGTCGATTAGTGAGATATGCCAGTAATCTGGTGTATTTAATGTGGCCTTCGTCTTTCTTAACCATCAGAATGAGTACTGGAAAAGTATTTCTGAACAGTGTCGGGAGAGTACCATGCATTTTATGGCTATTTGCCCTGGTCTGGGTTTTCTAGGATTCCTTTCTCTACTCAGGACCAGAACAAGCGCAGATAAGATAAGTCAACAAATACACACACATAGCAGGCAAGAGGGCAAATGGTCTACCACCATAAATACCCCAAAATCAGTGACCACAGATCACATACCTACTTAAAATAAGCAGCCATCACTTTAAGATTGCAAGAAGTCACCTAAAACCTAGTCAGATACTTAAAACCTCAACCATAATGATTGACTGCTTGGATTCACATTATTTTACCAGATAAAAGCGGAAGTAGGGCGTGATACGCCTGCTTTGTTTATTGGTAAGCATGAATCTGCCCCTCGGATGTAGAATCCTTGGCTAAACGGTGGCTACGGTCATGTTTGGTAATCTGAAAGAGGTTTAGGCGCCAAATACTTCTAATATAATCTTAAAGAACTCTGCCTTTTTAGCCAATCTAAGTTGCTTAAGCTGTAACATCCTGGTAGACCACAGCTGCAGGGGGTTGCCTTCTCTCCCCCCTTCTCCCCTTCCTGAGCACAATCAGCGTGTGTGTGTGTGTGTGGGTGTGTGTGTGTTTCTTTGTGTGTACCTATACGTTCGGATCATTTACCCTTTTGTACCCCACAGTAATTGTACTCTCACGTCATGAAAAAATGTGGAAAACCCAATGTTGTGTGATAACACATGTATTTCTTAATATAGCAGCAAAACCACCATTTTACCAGTTCCTCTCAGCTAACTCTCTCCTCTCAACCCATGCCTATTAATGTTTGGTGTCATTGCGATGCTCATGAAGAGCTGAATGCAAAGAGGAGAATCTTGAAAATATATCTGGTATTTCCAGATGTTTGGATCGAAAGGACAAAATTAAGTCCTGGAGAAACTTCCAGGCACTCCCCAACCATAAAATTAATCATGCGTGGGTCAGGGAGGGGGAAAGAGCTTCTTCTTAAGTCAGGCCTAGAACAGGCCTCTTGGCTCAGTCTTTTGTCGTTGCTCAGTTTTGCCCCGCTCAATTTTTGCCTCAGCTCAGATAGACGCTCAGTCATCCGTTCAGTCATCCAGTCCGTGGCTCAGTTTATCTTGCAACTTTTTGCATTTTTTTTGGGGAGTTTTGCTGCTATCCTGAGTGGTTCCTGTGTTCTTCCTTGGGAGAGGTAAACAATTGGCTTGGGTAATTTTCTCTGCATGCATTCATTCACCCATTCTGTGATCCATCCATGTTCTTGCTTTGTTAATGTCTTTATGTAAGTTAGTGTCTGTTAAGGTAGTGGACCAGGTCTGTAGCCCAGACTTTGAATTTTGTCTTGTCTTCGTGTAACTGCTTAATAAACCTTTTTAATTTATTCCAGTTGTGATTCTATATTTCTGGCAAAGGTTGATCCACCAGACTGCTCATCTCCTATCAACGAATTCGGTGATTTAATTGATAATTAAGATCTTTGATAATAATTATTAAATTAAATCATTTTTATTATTATTTTACATGTTGGTTAAGCGAGGAGTTTTAGTAATTTAGTAATCGACGTCATTTGTGTCCGGTATTCAGAGTGCCGGACGATAAACAAGGGCGTTAATTTCTAAGACCGCTGGGTTCAGACCATTGAATTTTTATTAAATCCTCACTTCCCCGACAACAGTGAATGGTATCCATACAACATTCTTTGCCTGGAAAAGCTATGCAACTCCAGGGTAAGCAATTTCTCTGTTTTCTTGAAGAATTTTCATTTGAAGCCAGAGACTTTGCAATAAACAGATCTCAATTGGTCTTGTGAAGGTTATTGTTATTTCCTCAGTAGCGATATTTGAGGATGCTTATTGCTAGTCTAATGTTTCAAATTTATTATATTATGTTTTCTAATATTATATCAGAGATAAATTTGCTTGTGTTTTCATATAATAATTCCTTATTGCGATGTTAATTATGATTTTTGGTACAAATGAAAAACATATTCCCCTGCAGCAAACAACTAACCTTCACGTAATTCCTTTGCTCTCATCTTAGGAGAAATTGTGTGACTTGCTGGAATATCATAGTATATTTTATTTGCAATCTATTATTGGGCTGAACAACATATTTCCCAATTTATTAAAATATACTTGATTTCCATATGGGGCTGCTTGAATCCAGTAGATTTCTCTGAACGTGCCAGCACCTACTGATGAACTTGACCTTAGTCACAGAGAACACAGCTAAGTCCAGACCTTTGGAATGTCTGTGGTGGGTCAGCTGAACAATTTGCCTGCGGAGCTGCCTGATGGACACACATGAGAAAACAGAACAAATATACCACAGACACAGTCATGGTGCACCATGTTGTTTTAGCATTTACTAGGTTTTGAATGCAGGTATTTTCATTTTTGCTTTGATGTCAACATTTTGTATTAGACACATACAATTGATTACAGATATCTACAGTTTAGATATGGGTGATTTATGATGTCTATGAAAAGATGGTTGATATCTGCAGTTGAACTGTGGATATCAGATAAATATTTGAATTAAATATTGAAATGGCTTGGCATACCCAATTGAATGACATGGTCTGTTGCAGGTCAGGTTTGTGTCTGTCCAGCAGGTGTCAGTAGTGTCCCATCAATTGTAGAGTGAAAAATCCAAGCACTCTGCAGTAGTATTCCACAACTTGAGTTTCATCCTTACTTGAGCACACATCTAAGGCTGAGGAAAACACTATAATAATATACAATATAAACAGTGTTGGTATCTGAACGCAACTCATAGCAAGACACACACAAGTGCTTGGGAATTGCAAATTCATTAGCGAGTTTCATATCTGATTGTAGAAGTCAAAAGGGCAGCCAAAAAGTCAGGAAGAGAAGCAATCAAGGTGCAAGTGAATGACTGAAATCTGAACTAGTAGTCCTTGTTGTACATTACAGAGCCATTAGATAAATATGACACCTGCTCACAACCAGGCACTCATATACACGTGCATGCATCAACACAAGCATGCATTGAATAGTCAGAATCTCATTACTATATCAATGCAGATGCAATAATTGTTGTGTGAAATCTCAGTGAGCGCACAAAGAAGAGGAGCAGAGGGAAAGAGAGAGGGGAAGCAAAAGAGTGATACAGAGCACAGAAGTATCTCCAGGATAACACAGAGAAAGCACAGTGACAGCAAAGAGAGCACAGAAAACAGAGCATAGAAAACACCATACATAAGAAACACTGAAAGCAGAGAAAACAATGAGAACACAAAACACAGAGAGAGCACAAAGAGCAAAGGATCGGTAATTGCAATTGGTGCAATCATGTTGATTATTCTGTACTGTGAGCATCCTCTGTACTTCCCAGCTTTGTATGTCTGGGTGAAAACTCTACCTGAGATGGGATTTGTAACTGATTTATACAAGCCCTCTAAATGTGTAATTTCTCTTCAAAGTCTTTAATTAGTATAAATAGTATTCTTTTCTTCAAGTATATAACTTTTATCTTACCTGGACTTGACAATGCTTGAGTCCATTCTGTGCAGTGAGTGTATTGTAGAATTTTCTGGCTGTCACTGTATCAGCCTGGTTCAATGAAGAGTTGATTGCCAAGTCTTTGCTTTATTTGGCATGCTCATGAATTCTTTTAATCAGTATGGTTTAGACATTTCCCAAGGACAGCAACACTTTCTGCTGATACCAGATCTGTGACAGTACAGGTTTGTTTCAGTGAACTTTCATAATGTCTTTGTAATCCTTACATCAAATGTTTACCTCAAAAAAAAAATGAGGGAGCTTAATTTAATGTGATTCAAGAGATTACTTTGCTGTTGGCAAACAAGCACTCTCAGACTGTGAAAAATAGAACTGAATAATTTGACAAAAAAGGCTACACACTGAGGACACTGACTGATTGATGTTCATTTCATAGAGATAAAACTTCAGTAAGATTGCTATATGATTTGAAAGAGAGAGGTTTTTTTTGAGGTCATAATGACTTTGAGATTTAGGATTTTTGTCTTAGCATTCTGGAGGTGCATTGAGTGAGAGGCTGAGAGGAATTCCAAATTGTTTGCTGCTGAAGGGATTTGGTGTAGCTTGTTATTTTAAGAGAAATATGATATTGAGTGTAATTGACAGTGAATGTAAGTATGATGGTACAACATTCAGAGCTCCTTACTGGACTCATTTAACTTGTATATAATGTTAGATGCAGATGACTTTTTGGCTGAATAATTAGTTGATTGATGTTGAATGTACAAATTATGCCTCCCAGAAACCCCGGCACACCAAATACAGACACACACATGTAGACATGTCTATGATATTTGGTCAATGGCCCTGAAGGCCTCCTCACAATGAGAAAATGTACTTTTTCACCATTTAGTGAGGTGAGTGCTCTCACGAAACAGGTCTCAGATGATAAACTGTTTGTTGGCCCATCAGTTACGGTTCTTGTGAAAAATCGGCTACACCAACTGGGGTGTAGTGGCAACAAGCAGAGCTTGTGACTTGAATTTGGCATTCTCTCACTAATACAGCCTAAGGCAAATTATGCCAGCCTTTCTGTTTTCTTTCTTTGTATCTATGTGATTGAACAAAGGATATTCCCACATTTCTGCTAGTGAGCCTTCAAGGTGGCTGAAACAGCAGCCCAAAGAAAACAGATTGTTACATATGAAATGATTTTTTATTTCATTCAAAGCCACTGTTTGATCATAGAATAATAATATAAAAAACTTGAGTATCTCAGCTTATTCATGAATTTTGATTGAGGTTTCGTTTCCTTGTTTTACTTCTATAAAATGACTTCCCTGCAGTGAGGTTAGTAATCTGGATGCCTTCATACGTTTAATTGATGTCCTTCTGCACTCTCACATTGATTTTGAGCTGTCAAGCTGTTTTTTCTTCTTCTTTGCTTCTGCCAGCTCTTCCTTTCTTGGCTGTGCTGACCTCCTGTCAGAACATGGTGCATCTGAAGACCCTTGTCTGTGCTTGGTTGAATAGATGTTCTCAGTGTCCGAGATTGGGGAAGGAAATGTTTGTCATGCATTCCAATTTGTTGCACACACACAGAGTGGGGTTGATTCCTTTTAACGTTGCTAAGACACAATTAGATGCCACATGCACAATTCTGAATGTTGTGTTTCAGAAACAATGCCTGTCATCAACATCATGTCTGATAAATAGAAATGTCTGTGTACAAACATACAGTGTGTTTGTCATTTTTCTGCAGTGTGACAGGGATTGCATTGTGACATGGCAAGGACCTAAATCCTAGAACTTTGTGGGTTTGTGTCAGGGCACAGGCACGGACTCAAATGCAGACCAGGCAGATTCAGGTTCCAAGACGTTTTATTGAAAGTGAAATCGCAGGACAGGTTTGTCGTGGCAGAAGAGGCAGGGTCAAAAACCAGGTAGTCAGGCAGAACAGGTAACCAAGGCAGGGCAGTGGGCAAAGTTGGAATTCAGGGAGAAGTCAGAATTCAGGCAGCAGTCAGCACAGGATTAACAACACAAGAAATCAGGCAGGTACGCAACAGAGGAAAAACTGAGACAAACTGGCAACAAGACAGAGACAAGCAAGGTATATAAAGGGCTGGGCTGATGAGGAGATGGGATGCAGGCGGGCAGGCAGGCAGGTGGGGCGATCAGGAAATCAGGTGGGCGGGGACAGGGTGGAGAGCGGGGCAGGGCCGGAAAACATGGGAGCTGTAAACAAAGGCACATGGACGACACTGACAGACAGGGAGAAACAAAAACAACAGCTAGGGGCCAAAGTACTGCCAGTTTGATTCCCAAGTGGAGCAATCCAGGTGAGCGATGCGATATGTCCCAGTTACTATGACAATAATTTGCAGCTTAATGAACTGGTTACAGAGAAGTCCTTATTATGAGATGTGAACTTGAATTAATTGTCAAAACACAAGTCAACCTTTCAGGTAGAGAAAAGGAAGTTTTTGTTTAAACACTTTTGTTTAAGGACTGATTGGAGAATGATTCTTCATGAACACCCAAATTGGTGGAGATACCTTGTGCTATCAATGACTCAGTGACTTGAACCAATCACAGTGCTTTGCTTTTGAGAGAAATGTCTTGTTCATACAAGTCAGAGATTGAAAGAGCAAAGAAGCTCCACCCATTATGGGGTTCATGAATACTTAATTTCTCATCATTACAGTCTTGTGGTGGTACATGGGTTTACAAACCTAGAAGGACTTGCAGATGGCATGGGTCTGGGCCCGTTCACCTGATGACCCTCCTAAAGTCCTGTAATGAAAGTTAAGATCTCAACAAGTCATACTCTGTGTAATTATTACTTCTTGAGGTCTGAGACAAGTGAAAGGAAATGTGACTGAACTGCTCATACGAACAGAGGGCACGCTCTACTCCTGTGCCACACATTGGAAAGAAACAGAAGCTGTCACCATGTGCTGGGATCTACCACTTTCCTACTTTCCTGTGTCACCTGCTGAAGAGGACTGGAAGTGGGGTTGATTCCTTTTAACGTTGCTAAGACACAATTAGATGCCACATGCACAATTCTGAATGTTGTGTTTCAGAAACAATGCCTGTCATCAACATCATGTCTGATAAATAGAAATGTCTGTGTACAAACATACAGTGTGTTTGTCATTTTTCTGCAGTGTGACAGGGATTGCATTGTGACATGGCAAGGACCTAAATCCTAGAACTTTGTGGGTTTGTGTCAGGGCACAGGCACGGACTCAAATGCAGACCAGGCAGATTCAGGTTCCAAGACGTTTTATTGAAAGTGAAATCGCAGGACAGGTTTGTCGTGGCAGAAGAGGCAGGGTCAAAAACCAGGTAGTCAGGCAGAACAGGTAACCAAGGCAGGGCAGTGGGCAAAGTTGGAATTCAGGGGAGAAGTCAGAATTCAGGCAGCAGTCAGCACAGGATTAACAACACAAGAAATCAGGCAGGTACGCAACAGAGGAAAAACTGAGACAAACTGGCAACAAGACAGAGACAAGCAAGGTATATAAAGGGCTGGGCTGATGAGGAGATGGGATGCAGGCGGGCAGGCAGGCAGGTGGGGGCGATCAGGAAATCAGGTGGGCGGGGACAGGGTGGAGAGCGGGGCAGGGCCGGAAAACATGGGAGCTGTAAACAAAGGCACATGGACGACACTGACAGACAGGGAGAAACAAAAACAACAGCTAGGGGGCCAAAGTACTGCCAGTTTGATTCCCAAGTGGAGCAATCCAGGTGAGCGATGCGATATGTCCCAGTTACTATGACAATAATTTGCAGCTTAATGAACTGGTTACAGAGAAGTCCTTATTATGAGATGTGAACTTGAATTAATTGTCAAAACACAAGTCAACCTTTCAGGTAGAGAAAAGGAAGTTTTTGTTTAAACACTTTTGTTTAAGGACTGATTGGAGAATGATTCTTCATGAACACCCAAATTGGTGGAGATACCTTGTGCTATCAATGACTCAGTGACTTGAACCAATCACAGTGCTTTGCTTTTGAGAGAAATGTCTTGTTCATACAAGTCAGAGATTGAAAGAGCAAAGAAGCTCCACCCATTATGGGGTTCATGAATACTTAATTTCTCATCATTACAGTCTTGTGGTGGTACATGGGTTTACAAACCTAGAAGGACTTGCAGATGGCATGGGTCTGGGCCCGTTCACCTGATGACCCTCCTAAAGTCCTGTAATGAAAGTTAAGATCTCAACAAGTCATACTCTGTGTAATTATTACTTCTTGAGGTCTGAGACAAGTGAAAGGAAATGTGACTGAACTGCTCATACGAACAGAGGGCACGCTCTACTCCTGTGCCACACATTGGAAAGAAACAGAAGCTGTCACCATGTGCTGGGATCTACCACTTTCCTACTTTCCTGTGTCACCTGCTGAAGAGGACTGGAAATGGGTCTGTGATTGGCCACCTTTGTGTATACGTATTCTGGTGACACCTGGATGTATTTCTGAATTAGCTACAGGAAGGAAGACAGAGACATAATTAGGATGGCTTTGAGTTAAAACCGGAAAGGCTAATAATCCCGTCAAACAGGCCTATGAGGCATTATTGGGCCAAATCTGTTCGTAATGAATCATACTTGGAATAACACTAATGGATGTAAGTCTCCATGGAAATACGTCCTCATTAATATCCATGAGCGCCAGCCCCCACTGTGATCTGTGATGCAGTTCTCGTGATGCTGATCTCCGCAACACTTTGAAGTCTCTACTGTATAGCTTAGCTTTTATATGTCTGAGCCCCCTTCATGCATGCACTGGGATATTTTTAGCACACTCATATTAAACACTTGTATTCTTCTCCAGAGAAGCTGTGTACCTTTGAGGTTGATGGGCATCAGAATGTACAGTAAACCTTTGCAAACTGAGAGCTTCAACAGCTCTGAGGAGCTTTGAGAGCTTTTAGAGATTTCTTAATAGCTTTTCTCTGTGCTAAAGTGTACCTAGGTTGGAAAACAGAACAACAACGCAAAATGTATCTTTCACAAGAAATGACTTAAAAGTGAAGCTCTGGCCAAAATTTGAGCATTCTATATAAAAACTATTGGTTATAGTGCAGATGGTTTGATAACTGATTTGAAGAGATCAGAGGTGACTGGAGTCAAAAACAAGTGGGGAAATATAATCCACAACTGCCAAACAAGTTGCTCTGACAAAGTTAAACTCTCCTTCCCGAAACTAGACAGAATAAGAGAGTACAGAGTTGCTGATAGGCCGAAACGTGACCGGGCGATCCTGGATCTGTGGATGGTCCTGATTAGCATGGTGCTCACAGCTGCTCTGCCTTCATGCAGCAGAGGTGGAGCCCTGCGTGATGAAGCTGCTCTCTGGCTCTACAGCGCTTAATGGCCTTGGAATAATGATAAGGCAATGTTACTGCATTGAGCTCAGGGGAGACAGAGTGGAGTCAGGGGGCCATGGTGTTGGGGGTCCTGGTGGGGGCCTGGTGGGGCCTGGTGGGGGCCTGGTGGGGCCCTGGGGGAGGGAGGGGGGATGAAGTTGGAATTTAATTTCAAAGAACACATAAATGCTCAGAACTTCTTTGTCTGGGCTTTGATGATCAGCTCTTTCTCTGAAAGCAACAGAGAATATTATACAGAAGGAGAAACAGACAAAGAGTGAGAGGGAACAAATATTTCTTTTGTTATAATAAATCTAATTTTCTTATTGTAATAATTTTACAATATTCTATCATTTTGCAGTTGCAGAATGTTTCATTTGCACATACGATCATTGTCAGGCTCAAAGGGAAAAAGAGACGTTTCACTTTTTGATTCATTGAACTCCCCAAGTTTCATGTCTGACGTTCATTTGTCACGTTGTGTTCTTCGCATTCCTGGTGTCACTACATCATTTATTCTGAAGTACAATGCACATGTCAATGCCTAATGTTAAGTTAGGAGGTCTAACTGTAACTATTACTTGGCACTTTACCCCTCTTGACTTTCAAATTACATCCCTCCCAGATAATTATCTCACAAAAATGCTTAACTGCATCGGACCTCTTCACTGCCGTATCTGTGTTAATCTCGTGGAGTGAATTTTGGAAGGGTATTCCTGGCCCACTTTCAATTTCTGACTCTCCCAGGCTGCTGCCCTTTGACTGACACCGGCCCTCTGTAAGAGCCTGCTCTGCAGATGCTATGAGGGTAAATAGTGTTGGCAGCAAAACGTCCAGTGTCAGGCCGCAACAATAACGGTGTAATTGCTCTGGAGCCCTGCCTGTCAGAAGCGCTTTCCCAGGATTCAGTGCTGGTGGAATAACGCTGCTGGGAGCCCACGCGGCCTCTCTTTCGCACGTGCGCTGACAGGGAAAAAGGCTTTAAATGGCATTCCATTAAATCACCCACCACACGGGAACGGTTTTGTCAATGCACGTATAAATAACACGCAGCAGGGTGAAATGGCTGTGACTTAAGCTTGCTAATCGGAGTCCCGCACTGCTGTGCACCCTTGTCGCCCTATCTATGGGTGACCCCAGGCATATCTTGCATGTCTCACTTGTGAATCGAGAAGTGGGTACTGTATATATGTCAAATATGGCTTTCTTGGGAACAACTGTCTTTTTATTCTCCTTCTTTTTCAATCTCTTTTATCACCCGGCATTCAGTATAATGACAAAATAAATATATTTTTCCTTAACTAATCTGCATCACAAAATTTGCATCCCATTACTGTACTGTGTACTGCACCACTGATTGAATGCCTTTCTGAAATGCTGATTTACTCTGATGGTTCAGTCATGATTAGTGTAACTGAATTGGATGTCTCTGTGGGGGTTCAAGAACTATTCTGTATGTAGCCCGGCTCTATATAAGAAGGGGGGGGATGTGGCTTGGAGAGATGGGGGATGCCATGTCTAATACTTCTCTGGTCGGGAGAAGCACAAAGACCCTGTACTAGTAATTTTCCACGATGACTGTTACTGGATCGTCAAAACCCAGAGTATAACTACCATGTTTACCATAGTGAGTGCAAATGAATAAAGTTGTAGTACATGGTAGGCAGTTCCATCCTTTCCCTGTGTTATTTTCAGCCAATGTTCCATCTACTTTAGAGAAAATCTGGAGGGTATAGGTCTTCCCTGGGGAAAATATGCTTAGGAAGAACATCTGTCAGTATGTAGGTAATCAAAGGATCATCCTCTCTACACAAACATATAAATATATAAACACACATCCTAACACAAGATAATATGTCCTTCTGTGGTTTAAGATACAGAACATCTGTTGGGAATATACTCTGGTATTCTTATAATTGTCTATTAATACATTTCCATTCCTTTTCTTGAGATGTACTGTAAATAAAGCAAAAAGAAGTAGAAGTTGGGGTAACATTGAATACATTGACTAGATTATTTCTGGGTCAGAAACTCCATGAAAGACCTTACTTAGTCATGCAGAGCTCGCTTTTCCCCAATGGCATTTCAGCAGAGCATACCATTCCAAACAGATTCTAATCTGAAAGTAAAATTACTCCGGAGGTTTTTGCACAGTGGTACAATTTTTATAGCCGTATTCTTTGCAATGTTTAAGTGCAGTCTTCCATGTTTAGCTCTCAATCAACCAGTCAGCCAGTCAGTCAGTCTGTCGGTTGGTCAGTTGGCGAATTAGTCGGTCAATCAATCTTTGTTTAGTATAGCATCCGCCTTCATAGCATTGTCCCAGAATGTTTTGCAAAAATTAAAGATAGCAAAATGATAGCGTACATACTCAGGAAAATTTTGAGTACAGGGAGAAACAGGAATACAAAGAACAAAAAGGATGAAAGAGAACTGATGATTTTAAATTGCCCTCTATCTTTCTTGTTCTTGTAAAAGCATGCTCTTATGAAAGCATTTAGGCTACACTGACTAAGGGAGATTAGGTGGATTAGCGAGGCATAAGAATGTTTTCCCAAGAGTTTATGCCTGCTTGTACATTTGTCACTGATGACCATAATAGCAACAAACTTCAGCTACCCCTCATTTGCATGTCATTGAGGTGATTCATTCACTGTTAAAGTCGAATACATGGCCATGTCTGGTCTTAAGCAGGTGGAGATTGCACAGAGCAGTTGATTGCATGGGGCACCAAAACATCTCACCTATGATTGTCAATTACATAAACGTCTATCTACATGAAAATGTGTAAATAAAACATACAATGAACATATCGATGAGCATTTGCAAGATGACTGCGGCTAGCATTGCTGCTGTAGCATAACACCAAGTGCTGTTGCTTCAAAGAGGACCCAAAGCTCTTCATATGAGAATTCTAGCTTATTTAGTCTCTCCCTTACCATGGTTCTGTGATATTGCTACCTGGGCATCGTTACTTGTTTTACTTACAATGGCCTTGGTTTTTTACTTGCTCAGTTTCACTGGACTTCAATCGGTGTTGTACTTGTCATGTGTTTCCATTTTATCTCCCAGCTTTGGGGATACGTTTTCATAAATTTCTTAATACAGTGCTGATAAATGTGATTGAAATAACTACTCTATGGAGTGGGTACTTACATGTTTTATTCAAAATAATTATTAGAATTCCCATGCCATGTGAATAATCTCCACCAGGGTTAAGTGTGATGTCATGGAGGCATGAATGCCTACAAAACATAAAAGCCCAGCTTTAATCAAAGGCATGGATAGCAATGTTTTATGCAAGATCCATTAACTGGAAGCCTGTGTTCAAGCATAAATATAAAACCAAGGATTGACACAGCAGTAGCTACCTCTTTCATTGTCAAGCTGATTTCACCCTGTCAGAAGAGTAGCAGATGTACTGACAGTACAAACTTTCAAACAGTATTAAACAGTGCAAGCAGTACAGAGCTACTGTGCAGAAGCTACTATAAGCTACTGTGTGCTTACAAGACCTGTAGTGAGGTGAATATGCACAGGGAGTCATGGGTTTGGCCAAGATAATGTACAGAAAGAAAGAACACAAGACAGAAAGACTTTCATTACTGTTCACCCGACTCCTACATAGCAAATATATGTGAATTCCTCACTCACAGAGATTATGGGTGGGTGTAGACTGGGTGGAGTGTTCTCAGAGTCGGCATACCTTAAGCAGCCCTGTTAGTGTTTGTAGTAGTGTTTGGGACTTTGGGACACAGTGTGAGGATTTCTCACCATTCACAGCCTGATCTGATGACACAAATACAGGAGGACCAGCTTGCCCAAGATGAAGATTGACCATTACACAGTGGTCTGAGAGTGAAGATAGGGGTCAGAGAAGCTATTTGTTAAAAAAAAAAGAATAAACAGTACATTTAAATTATTTCTGTGGGAAAGACTGAAGCCCAGGCAAATTAAAGACACAATCAAACACTTGGAACAATAAGACTGGTTACAGTTCCACAATTGTTACAAACAAACCTGTGTGTTGTGTTTGTGTGTGTGTGTGTGTGTGCGCGTGTATGTGTGTGTGTGTCTGACATGCATGCCTTGAACCAATCTTCAAATAACTGGAATCTGTATTCCAGAGGAGATGTTTGCTATGAAGTCACTCAGCAGATTGGCTCATTCATAGAGTGCTTACAATGTGTAAGACAGCCATTACCACAATTATGGCTTGATGATGATGTCTTAGTACCAAGGTGCATTTGCTTTTCCTGGGTTGCTGCGGCTGACAATAAACGATCAATTGAATTGCACGGACAACAGGTTTCTCTGATTGGATAATTTTCTGGGCGCGAGAGCCGTTCTGTCTCGTTTGAATGAATCTGATTACATGTGTTGTCTGACTGTTTCCACGGCAGGTGAAACATACTCAGATTCAATGCACTGTCATGATGGCAGACGCAACATCAAACTAAACTTAAAATAACATTGCAAATGAAGTGGAATATGCAGAGGAACAGTAAATGTCTGGAAAAAAAATCACTGGTGATATGTGACTAGTGTCTAGTAAGTGTATGCCGTTAAATGGAGTGTAAAGATTAAAAATGCAGCAGAAGGGGGAAGCAAAAGACTTGTGTAAAGAATTGTGTCTTTGGGATACAATAAAGATAGGACAAGGCTGCATACTTTGAATGTGTCTAGCTGCAGCTCGGCAATGTTGAAATATGTCTTGGTTGTGTATAAAGCCTACTATTTTAAAGGCTGCTCTTGGAACTTTAATTTTTAACTTTAATTTAAGTTCTTTGCTCTTAAAGCTTCAGCACTAAAGGCGAGCAGTATTGCCGAGTTAATGCGGAGGACCAAAAATCAAGTGCATCTGATTTGCATTAGTTTACAGATTTGTGGGTCAGGTGGCAACAGACAATGACCCACAATGCACCTCTCCAAGACAGCACTGGTGTGTTTGAAAAGCAATTAATGACAGAGAACTGAGACCTATGAACTATGGGTTGTACAACATTGCATGCGAGGACCATGTCTTGGTTATGGTGTTGGGCGTAAGTTGAGGTCCTATTACCTTATGACCCCATCCCCCCCCCATTCCCACCACCACCACAGACACAGACACACACACACACACACACAAACATAAACACAAACACACACATAACCCTCAGGATTCATGATACACAGCTACACAGCTCACCTACTATTGCCTGTTCTTTGAGCCTGAATTCTCTCCTTAAGCTGTACTTCTACTATTTGCGTCTATAATGATGCCAGTCTGAACAACAAGAAAATGTACAAAAACCAGGAAAAAAAATTGAAGGAGACACTCAGATTGATTTTGTTCCATGAACCATTGCGGTCAAACATTGTTCCAATCTGATAGGAGCTCATTAGTATGAAATTAATTTCATGCTTGCTTGGGTCGTCTATATAACTGGAACCACTGAGCCAATACCCAGGGCAGCCATTGTCAATCAATTTTCAAGCACTTTTAAAATCTAGACCCATGATTCTACCACAATGTCCACAAAGTCATTTGGTAATAACCTTCAGCAACAAATTTAAACATTTTTTGTATGAGTGTGCATTATTTTCATTAATTCCTGTGAACCACCAAATTTATTTAATATTTAGAGTTTATTTGCTCAGCATCAGCCTCACAGATGTTAATATCAAAACTAAAAATGTCATGAGATTAAAATGTGAATAATAAAATGAAACCAAAATGATAAATGTCTAAACCCATGATGCTGAAATGCCTCTGCAAGTCAAAGCAAATATACGAACAAATATATAAAACATCTCACATATAATCTGTAAGTGTCTGTATTTGAATAAAAGAAGCCATGCAGAAAGAGAGGAAATTTCCCATTCTCTTTAATGACTTTTTGGATATGAGCATTATAAATCTTGAATGTTTAGATTTAGTTTTGAATCTCAAGACTTGCAATTCACCACGAAGAAAGAAGTGGACATAGAATTTACGTTTTTTTCATCTTACAATGTTTTTGTATTCATAAATGTGTCCTAAAATTGATGCAGTGTGAAAAATCCAGGTGTGCAAATGTGTTTGAGCAGAAGTCCACAATGAAGTAAGACCTGTGGGCAGCCCTGCTGTGAGAGTTGGAGAGTGTAACATTTTCGTTAATCTTTTAGGGTGACCGTTGAGACAATAATGCAATGCCAATTTCATGCTTCATTGGATATGTCAGTAGGGGTGCGTGTGTGTGTATAGGGGTGTGTGTCTTTTCTGCATGTATGTGTATCTGTGTATATGTATGTGTGTGTTCATGTTCATGTTTGCTTGTGTGTGCTTGACTGTTTGTGTGTGTGTGTGTTTGTGTGTGTGTGTCTGTGTGAGGCTGTGTTTGTGTGATAGTCACACATGGTGAGAGAAAGCCACAAGTTGTTCTCATCGGTACGTCAGTTTATGTGCTGCAGATAGTGATGGGAACACCATGTCCTGACTCCACTGTGTGACATCCTATCACTCAATGTCAGGGAGGCATGTCACAGAAAGGCCATGGATTACATCACAAATCTCACCTGTCCTCAACACTAAGCTGCTGAAAATTAAGTGCAGTCTCTGAGATAATGACAAGAATACTAAACACACTCACAGGCACACACGCACTTACATACACATACACACACACACACACAAATAATTCATAAATATGCATACAGTATGATGATAACAAGAACAATTTGTTATTCCTTGCAGTAGTACTATTATTTTTATTATAATTGCTATTGTTATTACAATTGCTATTACTATTACTATTACTGTTACTATGACTAATAAAATTACAATTGCATGATTGCACTATTGCAGTATTGCACTATTTGAATGTGTTTGGAGTGATGAATAAAGACTAAAACCCATGAGATGTTGTAGACAGGCAATGACATAATCACTTCACTGCTTCCATCTTCTGGACAGCAAGTAACACTGAAAAAAAATGTCCTAAGCTATAAGCACAGAAACCTCTTATAGGCATAGTGCATACAGTAAGCATAAACAAAATGACATTCTCATAGCAATATGAAATGGACCATAAGCAGGAGCTGTTTGTTTGGACTTATCAAGCACAAAGCCAGCAAATGACCCCTCCGAGGGAGATTTATAAATACCTGATATGTCCAACCAAGCGGCTACCCTGGGGTTTGTTTACTCACAGAATAACCCTGTGTTTTTTTGCGTGAAGAGGAGCAGGATGTGTAATTTAATAAAGTGGCTGTGACAGCAAGGACTCCAGCACTGCTGACTGGCCTGTTTCTGGCAGCTGCAGAGACCATCCAGTGCTGTTCCTGAAAACAGCCTCTGCGAGCTGAATTCCTCTGCAGATAGAGCATGTGAATTTAAATACTGCGCAGATATAACAGCTCCACAATTTTGCTTTTGTTGGACCCCTCTGTTGTGTTGTTACTATGGCAGAAAAAAAACAAAAACATTTGCTCAGCAATATCAGCTGAAAGTAGGGAGAGCTGTCCACATTTTAAATGCTAATTCCTGAAATTTCTCTGGTGTGGCGTTTACCGTAAAAGCAATTCTATTAATATTTATGTTCCAATTAGTGTTTTCCTAACCCCCAAATGTTTGATGTGTGCAAGGTAATGTGATCCCTCTTAATTATTGATGGAGTAGTAATGTTGTGGCTCAGTGCTCAGGCGCTTGGAGAAGCTGAGGTGAAGACACCTCTGTCAGATTTAATTACAGACACAGAGTCAAAAACAAAAGAAAACTTGGAGGGAAAAAGATTCATTTCTTCATGCTGTGTTAAATTCCTTAAAATGTGAAAGAGTGGCAATAAGCCAGAGAGAGAACAAGAGCAAGTGAGAGAGAGCAAGATACTTCTTGTAAGCGCAGATTCCAAGGACACAAGGTCACCTCTGATCTGTGACATTCTTAAAAGCCCACCATGTATTGAGCCACTGTCCCACACTCACTATACAGCCCAGAGAAACTAAGAGTCTGCTTGCAGGTTTTTCTTTTATTAGGAACAGATGTCAAATATGCATTTTGATAGTTATTAGATTAAAATTCAGAAAATCCCAGTTTAAAAAAATCAGTCATAATTAGTCAGTATCAGTTCAGCTGCAATGCACATTAAGCAAAATAGAATTAGGTCCATTGCCACTTTGGAATGTCACAGAACATCATTTGCCAATGTAAAGATGGATACATGGTGAACAGTGCCACTCCTGGTCGACTGATTTACCAACAAAACCTCCTTGGATGCCCCATCCTGTCCCACCAGTGCCTTTTCTGTTTCTCAGTATGGGCCCAGAAATGCCTGGTCATCATGAGCACCTGAGCATTTGTTAGCGTTGGGGTTGTCCATTCATGTTTCCATAGTAACTGCTGAGGTGGCTCACCTGTGAAGTGTCCCATCAACACCATGCCAGTTGATTGACAGGTGGCAACCAGACTGTGTACCCCTGCACAAGGCATCTTCAACAGCAGGGGGCAAGCAGCAGACCGTCTCTAGCTTTCGTTATTTTAACCTTTGGAGAAGCCAACAATTCCCCATGCTGACAAAAAGAAAAAAAGCTGAATTATTAATCAGCCTCTTCTCCATCTGCGCATTCGCATGGGAGGCCCTCTAGGAGAGAGGAAATGCTCCTGCCCTCAGGGTGCTGCAAGCTGTGAATTACACTCTCACCGCCAACAATTTATTTTTTATTGATTTCATATTTCACCGCATTTCTGTGGTGTACACACGCTTTGGCTCTGTCATTCGAGCCTTAGAGGCTTTGTGTGAGATGATGATGGTGATGTTGGTGATGATGATCATGACGATGGTGAAGAAAAAGAAGAAGTGGAAGAAGATGAGAATGATGATGATGATGATGATGATGATGAGGGGCCATTTTGATGCCTATTTCCCTCAGACACTGCACTGTACATAACCCCTGTATCAGCCACTATTGCTCCTGCAGGCTTGGAATGAGTACAACCAATCCCTCACTCTGCACACATGCGGCTATCTGACACACAGCTGTATGTGCTCCACACAGAGCTGCTTTCCCTCTTGTTCTCTGTCCGGCTTCTTCAAGAAAAAAGGGACAAGAGGTCTTTTGAAATTACTCATTTTCAGTCCTGCTTACTAAAAAAAAAGTTTATCAAACTTCCAGAGTCACATGGCATTAGTGCTGCTGACTTTGACTGGAATAAATGGGCTGGAGCAGTAACTGAATTTGTGACTCTAGTTATGGGTTTGGCTTTTTCTTAGTAAAAGACTGGCCTGAGAGCTGAGAGAATTTCTCAGAGGAAAGATTAGAGAGACCCTCAAGTTTACACCTAAAGAGAGAAATCTGAGTGCGAAACTAAAGCTGCAACAAGCAGTATGCAACAGCATCCAGGATCAATTACTAGTGTCCATTTGTCTTCTCAGGCCTGGAGCTGAGCTACCTATCTCAGATTGTTGCTGAAAGAAACTCCAAGTCCAACACATTGCAAGAAAGGAGAATGAGTCGTCTTAAGAAGCTCTTTTGATCATCCTTTTTCAGATGTTTTGATTTTGGGTTGACAGAGGGCTTTGGAGTTATACCTACAGACAGGAAAGAAAAACCTGAGTTATTTCCCAGATTAACTGCGGAACACAAGATCTCAGACCTGTGACATGGGGAGAAGCTTCATTCAAAGGTTCCCCTTCTCTGGTCTTTCCTCATTCCAAGTGTCTGTCACTAGGGAGAGCTTTGGAGAATAATGAAGAGCATCTAAGAAGTTACCTGAGACAGGGAGACATGTGGGGCATAGAAAGAAAAAGCGCTTTTGTTCTGTCAGCTTTCCCCCTTCTGCTTTACTTCCTGGATGACTGAAAATAGATGAGTTTGTTAATTTTGTGAAAAAACAAAATGCCATTGCAAAAAAAAACAATATCATTGCAAAACAAAATATATGTGATTTACAGATTATCTGTATGTCAGATTCTTTTAGGTTATCCTATAGGGCTACTACTGTTTAACAGCATAAATCTGTCTCCAGGAACAACCCAAACTTTAGTCACCTGTCAGTCATCTGTGACTGAGGTTTACAGTTACAGACAAATGGTTGTGCATGTGCCTCAGTCTATTCCTCATATCTGTAGGAACTCAGTTGCATAAAAGGGCTGTGTGAAATGGTGAGCACTAATGGCTGATTTATCCATGCCGATACTGATAGTCTCTCTCAGAAGTGAACCTCAGAGAGGGTGCTTTGTACTTATCTCCTTGCGGAAATCTGCATCTGTTCGAGCCGCAACAAAATGAACAAAGAATCAAGTGGAGGGATGAAAAGGCTTGGGAGGGACTGGAAGCGCACAGAGGCAACGATGGGCACTGCCTCTTTTCCTTATTTCCCAACTGTTCCATGCTGCCTTTGAAAAGTTGCGATCAAAGCCTTGGCTTTTTTCGGCTTGTTTGTTTGGCGTCCCTGCTGTGAGGAAAATGAAATGCGCGGGTTTGGTTGCAGAGTGACCGTCTGGTGGTGGCAGGTTTGAAGGCCGACCCGCTGGTTGGGATTCTCAGGACAGTGCACATGCTGAGAGAGACCCCTGCAAACACAGGATGCAGGGAGAAGAAAGCACATGTCCTCCCCAGTGGGTGAGTATCAGCTGTCTGCAGCGAAAAAAGCTGAACTCCAAACCTGGCACAGTCACACCATCCTCACAACCAAAAGAGCTCCAGTACACTCTTACAGTACTTGTGACCTGGGCTAACATTGGTCTAAGGACACTATCTGAATTATTAAAGCCACACAGAGGTTTACAGCAATCTGACAGGCTGGAAACGTTTAGGAGATTGGACTTGTTCAACTGGAAAAGTTGTAGCTGGCAGCAGCATGTCTGTATGCTTGATTCTTGTCCCCTCCAGGAAGCATTTTATACGGAAGATAAGCCTTTAAACGAAGGCTGGCTCGCTCTTAATGACACAACAGCAGCAGCTGTAGCCATACAGAAACATGCTAATCACGTTAAAGTCAATTATTTATAATTTGATTGGTTTAGCACTGAGGTCAGAGCCGCTAGCACACAGACAGAGAACAAAAGGAGAAAAACAAAACAAAATTAAAACAAAATGTCAATAAAGCTCTACTGTCTAATGAAAGAAGCTGCTATGTTCAGCCTGTTATAATTCAGTGGGAAGAGAGTCTTTCTGTAGTATCAAGAAAATATTTCCTCTAGACTGAGTTTAGGGTCCAGCCTAACACTTACAAACAGAAGCAGGTTTAATGTTTGGGAGTTCTTTGACAAAATTTAGTGCTCAAGTTTACATAGTTTATTAGATAGTTTATTAGATTCCTTAATGAACAAACAAATGAAACAAATGAATAAATGAAAAAAGTACCTTGCATTGAAAAATAGTAACACATGAATTTATGAGTCAAATTTGAAAATTTCTCATGAATTTATGAGTCAAATTTGAAAATTTCTCACAGCTTCAGATGGCTTTATGTATACATACACGTGTGTGTGTGTGTGTGTGTGTGCGTGTGCGTGTGTGCGTAAAGCCATATATAAAGCCATTTGAAGCTGTGAGAAAATGACAGCCATAATCCTCTAAAAGCAATACAAACCCCTGCTAAATGGCAAATTCATTTTGAAGATGGGTTCTGACTGTCTCTTGTATTCATGCTCACATTAACTGAATCACCCAAAACACGTGGCAATGGGATTGATGTTAGTTTGATAATGAAGGGATGTGCATGGGAACCAGCAGGTAATTTGGTCATTTCTAATACTGATCTATTATGCAGACAAACCCAGGGTAAAAAAACTCTTTTATGGCCAATTGAAATGAATGGGCTTAGTTAATACCTCAGGTATAGACCAAACTGAGGCTAACACAGAGCTCAGAAGTTTCACCGCTTTCAAGGGATTAGTTGTGGGTCAAACACTATTCTTGATTGCCAATAAAAATATAGTTGGGGACCAGATGGTCTTACAGCAATTAATTACCACTGCCAATTCTTGGTTTAATTTTGCGGCCATGCAGAAAATGGTTGTTTTAGCAGAAAGGCTCTGTGTTTGGTGATAAAAAAACAAGTTAGTTTGATACTGTTAAATCATTTCAAAAGCTATTTATAAAACAGTGTTCTCTGCCTTTGTCCAGAGGCACAGATGTGGGTGGTCAAAATTAGCTATATTAGTCTGAATTAGCCTCCTCCAGAGGGCAGCGGTAAAACTTTTTTTTTGGTCTACAAGTAGGATTAAATTGATCCACAATTCAAGACCACAATCGCCTGCTTTACTCTGCCACAGTGTGGATTTGAGGTGGGTATTACTGTAGAGCAGAACCGCATACACACTAAGGATCAGACTGTGACAAATGTTACTATTGGTCCCCTAAAAGCACTTCATAAGGAAAAACTCTGTGCTACTTCCACTTCAACTACTGCTTCTACCACTGTCACTAGCACTACTATTATCAAGGATGTTGATGATGAAGATTAAAACAAAAAATATATTCATTATCATCATCATACAACTACTTTACTGCTACCACCACTGTTAGTTTTAAAATGTAACATTTCTTGAAAAAACAAATTAAGTTAGATTTCTACTTTAAGTATAATTTCACAATTTTACTCTATATTGGTCAAAGAAAGAGACAGTAACAGATGAGCCCTGAGAGTACTTTAAGGATCAAAAGAACAGTTTATGTCGTGTATCCCTTGGCCCAAGGATAGTGTAGAGTTATATTGGAACACACTCAGACTGCATGATTACAGAGTTATGCTCCAATTATACAGTTCTTCTGGTGACACATTATAGTGATTGTTGGATAATGGGCTTTGTTCGGACACTTACATATTTTTTTAATAACATTTCTTTCTTTGCAATGAATGCTGGTTTTCAGGATGGACAAAACTTGGCAAAGATTTTGTTTGTTCCTTCTTTATAAAATGTGTCATCCTTCGTGTGACAGCAACAGCGTCACATCAGAAATACACACGATTTTACTGTTTCTTGATTCAATGTGACAAAACAGACATATGGGTCATTAAACCTTAGGTAACTGTTGCATCAGCTTGAACGGGACAAATCTCAATGAGGGTGTACATTAGAGTCATCATTCATCTCTTTCATATTTACAAAATAGCAAGATGACCCCTTAACCCCCACCCGCTAATGTAATCACGACGTTATTAATATGGCCTCCTTGTCTACTGTTGCAGAACCTCCCACACTCCTCCCTCTGCACTACACTGACGTTTGGACAGCGTTTGATATGGCTGTTGCATTGAAAGCATGTTTTACAGTGTCACGGTGATAAATGGATGTTCTGAGAATACCCTTGAGCACAATAAATGGATGACATATCCCAACGCTCTTGGCATAGGCACAGCAAAAGCCATCCATCATGTTCTGTAATCAGATGCCAGAGCAATTTGGGGGAGGGGATGCACAAAATAGTCAGAGACGCTGAAAATGCTGTGATACGGGCTGAATATACAGTAAAATTGGTCCCTAAATGTGAACAATGAACATCAGCATTTTCATAGTAATAATCATCATTGTCATATATATAGTATATATATAGCAGTATAATCATCGTCATCATCAATCATCATCGTTATCATCATTGTCATCATCATTGTCATTATCATTGTGATCATCATCAAAATCATCAAGCTCCCATCTAACATGCGCTGACATGGAGGCCTACCTGGAAGTAACTATTTGACTTCTAAATGGCAAGATGAAAGAGTGACAGGAAAAACAGAACAAAACATTCCATGGGGAAGAGAAGAGTAGAGGAGAAGAAGTGAGCAAGGGCTAATTTCTGTTCCAGGAGTTTTTATAATGCATCTCAGACCTCAAGTAACAAAGAGCTGTGAAGCACACCATTTGTGTGAAACTGCTCTTAAGGACTGTTAAACCGATAAACTCAAACAAAAAAGAAACACCTACTTGTATTAGTCAATGGCAGTAAAATGAATACTGATTCAGTTCTTCTGATTAATTGCTGGTGACCACAAGACTACTCCAGTCCTATTGGATCAGTAAACACACTGTAGCTCAATCTCCACACAGTTCTCAATTGCATTGTGGTAAAGGAAGTCGATGAGAACACAGAATGGAGTGCACCGACAGAATAATGACCAGCCATCTTGTCTGGCCTGAGCAGCTGGTGGTTAAAAGGAACAATGGCCGTCCACCCGAGAGTTATTGATATTATTATTAGGTTTCTGATGATTATGATTAAAATAACATTCCTGCATTTAGCAAGAAGTCCTGTAGAGAGGAAGGTTACATCGTGGAATTGCATAATTATAGGCATTTAGAGCAAAAGATGAAAGAATACAATACAAATAGAAAAAAAATAAAGGTCAATAAGTCAGTGCAATCACAGCTGGCTAAGACTAAGCGAAGTGCTGAACACTTAACTGGCCTCTCTAAGCTGAAGCGTTAACAAAGTGCAGCAAACTACAACAAGGAAGGTGAGTGGTGTGAACCCTGCTGTTCCTCACTTTTAACACTTAAATAAAAGCCATCAATATGAATCCTGCCGGAACACAGTGCCCAGACTCCTCTCCTGTCTTGCTGCCAGGGGGCCGCAGTGAAGTGCGGGCGGACAGTGGCAGAGTCCAAGTCCGCGGTGGGCGAGTGTCAGGATTGGTCTTTCCTTTCAGCATTCCTGCCGGAGAGGGCCATGATTGGACTCGCTGCGGAGCAATGCAGGACTAAGCCCCTTTCGCTCTGATGGGCCCACGGCGGCTGTCCTTCGTGAGAAATATGGGAGCAATATCCCGAGGCCTTCGACACCGCCACTTCCTCTTGTAACAAACCCGCGACGGCAAAGTCGCAACGATGTTCCGCTTGAAAAATAAATAATGCATGGCTTTATTAATAATGGATCCTGCGGTTTATGTAATTGCCTTCCCCTCTGTGTGTTGAATAATTGAGACTGGGGCCTTTGTGCGTGCTCCCGGCATCCCGCCGCGGATCAGCGAATGAAGGAGGTTTCGAAAAGGGGGGGGGGCGGAGCATGGCAGAGAGTGACAGGGTTCGGCAGGGCGTGGCCGTGAGTAGCTGTGCCCGCGAGCGTTATACTCCATGTGACAGGGAAAGGCAGGGATGCTCGATCTCCCTGTCTATTCTGTGACACTGCAGCTGTTTAATTTCCTTCCAGTTTCAAAGCCCCAGTGACTCATTGCATTATTGTTATTTTTTAAATTATTTATAATTTCTCTGACCAATTTGTTTGTTATTGCTATTCATTCTGTTGCTCTTTTCCTGTTGGTTTCTGTTCTGTATCGCTTAATCATTTGCTGGTAGCGATCTACAGTTCTGATAGCATTTAATTTCAGTGCTCTTTGTTCAGTGCATAATCTTTGGGTTATGTTGGAGTCACTTTAAGTTGCTAATGCAGTTCTACCACAGGTAGAAATTCAGCCTGATTAAATTTAAGCCTTCCTCTGTGCTGTCCTTTGCAAAGGCAGAGTAGACAAAACAATATTTTAACTACTTAATTGAAATGACAGGTGATACTTTGATACTGATGAAATATGTAATTGCTTATTTTTGAAGAAGCTCTCAAACAGAGAGGACGCAGGCTGTAAAATCATTCTTTGCAGTGTGTTCAGTTTTGTGGTTTTGAATGAAGGCAGGCCACTTTCTGACTGAAGTGCTGTGCCACCAATCAAAACAGAAATCTTATTACTGGTGTACATTGTGCTTGCTAGCTCTTCATCTAAATCATATCTACCTGGAGAAAAATATTTATCCAATAATTTCCAACTGTATAAGCAGGCCCTTAAAATAAAGTATTTGCTTGTTGGGATATTTTTTTTTCTGTACTGTATAATTCTACTACTTGTTTCTTGCCTTGGTAATGCTGTAGAACCGTCCATTGTATAATTCTGATTAAATTAGATTTCATTTTTTTGTGACCTCCTCTCAGTGTTGCCCTTTGCAAATGGTTCTGTGGCCTTTTTGTTCTGAGGGATGCTACAGTCTGCTCAGGAAAAATCAATTGTGTGATTGATTGCAGCGTCAGTACTCACAAGTTTAAGAGAACTTATTACACAGATTGTGCTGTGAGACCCGAGTGGGTCAGTCCACGGTACAAGTATGAGTCATAGTCTCCTGTGCCACAGACCCCTGGCATAACCACACATCTACTGAGATGAAGTGTGTGGGAGCACTCCATTCATGCTGTGCCAGTGCTCGCCGTCATGTGACCCCCCGTAGGCGGAGCAGCCGTGGGAATGCAGTGATTCATGTGCACCATGGGCATATTGTGTAAACAAAACAAGTACAGCAGTACTATTTTCTCAAACCTTAACCAGCTACAGACCCACTGTAGGTCATGTGCACAATAATGGAATGCTTAATATAATAATCTCCCTGAAACCGTTTGCTCAGCCATTTTAAAGGCAAGGATAGTTAAATGTAAAATCTTAAAGAGATGTGTTAACTAATCCTGGATTTAATGAAAAGACAAAAATGCTTCGATAAGTCATTTCTTATCTTCATCTTGATTGATTGTGTACGTTGAATTAGTCAAGCAAAAATGGGTCACAGATATGGTGAGCCCCATTCAGCATGATATTTTTGCATGCTCTGGCAAGGTGGGGCACAACAGTGAAGACCTGTGTGTTAGGGACTGATATCTCTGTTGTGTGGCTGCAAAGGTCAGTGATGTTCATTATACCACAGCGCTGTCTTGTACATCACACTGCTGTCCTCAATACGAATTCCTTTACACCATACCGCTGTCAAATGTGTAGTAAACAGGCCAAAACTTTGCTGTCCTATATTGTCCTATGCTGTCCTGTATTGAGCCCTTCTTAACAAGCCCCATTTTCCCCACCCATTACAAAAAATACACTCTGATAGAGTTTGTCTTACTGGCTTTTCATAAGAGTCATCTTGTCACAGTTTTCATCACATCACAATCTCATGCACTCTCTGTGTTATTGAATTCAAAGTGCAGTGCAGTGTTTTTTCTGCCTTGGGGGATTTGTGTCACAGCCACAGCTAATTAGCACCACCTCAGCCTTAGACACAACATTAAATCACATTGTTCACCTGAGGTTGAGTACAGAACTGAGGCACCAGTATAACTACAGGAGATATAATTATAAAAATAAAACATGAACTATCATTTCATATATTAACAATTCTGTTGCTTATCTGACACTTCTAATCCTGGGCTCAATGGCAATTAAATTTGAAGTCAAAGACACTAATCTTTAGGGTGTGTCTTGTAAATGGTCACAAACAGACACACAGACACAGACACAGACACACACACACACACACACACACACACACACACACACACACACACACACACACACACACACACACACACACTCACACACACTCACAAATGCAAACACACACACATTCACACACACGACCTACAAGGCACAAAATGCTAACAGACAGTCCAAATGCTCTGAAAAACATACTATTAAGCAATATATTTATCTAAGAACGCCTTTATGCCGAGGAAAAATGTCATTATTCACTCCAGCATATCTAAGGGAAACCAGTTCCACCTGGAAAGCGTTGACTAAATCTGGTAAATGGCATATTTATATTCATATGGCCTCTCACACACCCATTATAGTTATTACATGCAGAATATGGGCAAAAGAAAAATGATCTCTCATGTGCTTAAAGCCATGCTTGTTAAGTGATTTAAAATATTGAATTAACCTAAAACAAATGGCTTCTCACTGGATATATTTTAACCACAGCAATGGGACACAGCCCCATAAACCTTTGGCTACTGAACAAAATGAGAGGCCATTATTCTGAGGCCAGCAGAGAATTTAATGGATATTTCATGAATGGAGTGATGAATCCTCTAAATTGCTTTAAACTATTAGGGAAACAGATTTCAAGGAGCCCTTTGTTCTTGGATTGATGTAAAACAATCCCCCAAAGTCATTTCACTCCCCTCCTAAAATACAATGTGTTTAATTTGAAATATATATCACATCGCACTTCCCAACCACCCCTGTCTAGTTCATGAAAACAGTGCTCAGAGCTTTTGCAGTGTTAGTGGTCCCAACATGACGTTTCTATGAGATTCTGTGCTAACGAATTACGTGGGCCTCTTCACAGTCTGAATTATTAACCTGGTCCTGTCCTTCTGAGATATTACATCCACAACCACAGATGGAGCAGAGGCGTGGCTCAGCCCTGGAGGGTGGGGCACGATGTCAGTGAAACGGAGCACCTGTAAGCCTGGTTTTTACCCCCAAGGTGTGATTCTTTAATCATTAGCCAGGCGTGAGGAAGACACGCAGAGGAAATCAGACTTTTGCCACAGTAAGAGCTGCAGTGGGCATAAGTGAGCTGAATAGAGGGGGAAAATGGTGGGGGGGTTCCACAACACTGGATGAACTGCAACTTGTATTCCACATACCCATGTCCAGGCCAAGACAACTGCATTACTGTTTCTCAGGTTGGACTGATGGAAATGGGTCCATGAAAGCAGGGCCTGGCTGGAAGCATTGATGCCACTGTGTTATTCAGAATGCTGATTGCTAACAAACGGCGATGTTCACTGCCGAAGGTCAGTCTGATGCAAATGAAATGCATGGATGAGGAATTACAGAGGGAGGTTAACAGTGCCAAAGGAAACATCTTCTATGTGGAACACACTCTGTGTTTCCTTTCTCCTTCTGACTGCCCCCGTCAGTCACGGACCGCTTGGCTGGCCGCTCTGTCAAACTGGAGAGCTTATCACTCCAACAACCGACACTTTGATTATTCAGCTTACACACAAAAGTGAGAGCATGTGCACACACACACACGCACGCACGCACGCATGCATGCACACACACACGCACGCATGCACGCACACACACAAATACACCAAAATACTGTATGTTTATGTGACACTACAAATTTCAAGCAATGTGTTTTCACAAAGACATTATACTGTATATGCTTCTTGTTATGTACCAGTATTTTCTGACTTTACCACAATGAAATAACAGTAGTTTACTTAATAAAAAAGTTAATGAAAAAGAGGCAAAACAACTTTGGTTCATTTTCATTGTTGATTTCTGTGTGAAATGAACACTGATAGCACCAGAGGATATTTTGGGAGAGTCGCATAGGCTAGTGCAAAGCTGCCTATCTTTTCCCACAGTTACAAAATAGAAATCTGGGCCAAGCATATCTGAATAAAGTCCAGTGCCTCCTGTTCCAGCAATGTGTTGTTGACCGTGTCCTGTGATGAAAATGTGGAGATTACTGTAAATGTGTAGAGTATCTTAATGTTTTCCACAGGCACCAGATTCATTTGTACCCTTTAAGTCATCATGGTTGAAGTTTTTTCAATAAGAGGTAGTGTCTTAGATAATCCCAGTGAGCATGGTCATTTGTAGGTGGAAGCAATTTCATTAGACGATCATTTGTGTCAGGCAGAGTACTTTGTTTGTTAGATTTATCATGGGAAGTAATTGTAAAAAGTGATGCAATTTAAGCTAAAACTAGAGTAGGTGCTCTAAGAAAAATGCATCATGACAAAAAACTTAAAAGGAATTTGTCAGACTGTGACTAATACACTGAGCCTAAAAACCAATTAACCAAGAGATAGATAAATTATAACTGGCAGTATAATTTGTCTTCTGCAACTGTAATGAATGAATAGGATGCAACATATTTAATGGGTTTACTTATGAACGTTAATTTCCTTCTTTATGGTTATCTTAATATAATAGGATGATGTACATTTGCATTCTTATGCAATGAATTCTTGATATTTTTTAACTGTCTTAACTATACTTGCTTGTGTACCATTACACAATGACAGATGTTATTCTACTCAGATTAAAGTGCTACCCATACTAAAGATGACATTTTAAAAACATTACTTTTAAAAAGTAATATTTCATATGTATAGTTTTCTCCAAATTGAACTAAATTGACTTCATTTTACTAGCTATGAAGTCCTTCTATTCTATTCTATTCTATTCTATTCTATTCTATTCTTTCTTGACATTCTGTTCACATGAGGAGACACACAATAAGCAGATTTAGCATTCTTAAAAGCATTCATTTTTAGAAATATCACTGCTTGACATAATCTTTGACATCTTTTTGCTTATCCAGCTAGACAAATCAGTAATTGCTCTTTCGACCATTTTAGACTCAGTGCAGTTTATCTAGACGTGCGCTCATGGCTGTGCTTGTGTCAGCCCTCGTGTGTTTTCCTCCTGAGCACTCTGAACAGCATTGCCAGCTCACAGGGAGCAGGACACGACATTTGAATTTCAAGGAGCTGGCAGGGAGGATTACCGAGACGGGCAAAGGGTCTTCCTGTAGGAAGCATGTCTTCAGAATTAATCAACCAAGTCAACAGACACTCTGGCTGCATCCCGCCCCCTCTTGGCTCTGAGAGAGGAGAGGAAGGGACGTGTCACTGAGGAATACCATCGCTCAGAAAGATTTCAAATCCTAGGCGAGTGGAGCGTTCTCCCCTCCACCAAGATGCTGTCTCTATACTTTGTGATTGCATGTGATTGGCAAAGTAAAAAAAAAAAAAAATCAGGAGGTAAATAATATAGATGACAGTAGCCTTTGCTTTATGTGTATATTTGTACATTTATTCAGTTACATGTTTATTAATTTAATGTTAAGGCTTATAAGCTAACTAGGTGTCCACTTGGGTTAAAGAAAAGAGAAGAAAAGAAATTGTATTCTATTATGGTCAAGAGGTTCCACAACACACCTCCTGTTAGGACATAATTTTCTCCCTGACTTGCAGCTACCTCATTAGATTTCCATCACAGTGCTTGGCAACTTCTATCCAGCTAGGCATAGAAGCTAGGTGTGTTTGTAGTCATACAAAAGCCCACAGACCGACCGTGTAATAGCTCGCTTTACGCAATTCTGGTGCGGACACATAATGTGAAAATTGTGCCCATCGTGAAGAGGTTGTCAGAGGTGACTTCCAGCTCACATGTTGCCTGCCATGGGCATTGAGCAGTACATTTCTCATGATTGTTGAAAAGCACCACGCAGAAAAAAAATCAAAGGAACAGATCTAAAGCCATAGCCCTGAGATATACAATCTCGGATCAGGCGCAGCCCTCAAGGCCAAATACTCAGTGGAATAATGAGCTACTATAGAGGATCTGCTCTAGTCTACCCTGTGTCCAACGTACTTTCATTTTCACAAGGTTGTCTCTCAACAAAGAAAGTGTGTGCTTTAGTACCTACACTTAAAGCTGTCATGATGAAAACCATTTACAGTCCCAAAGTGGCTTCAAGCAAGTCTCATCTGAGCAATTATATATCTGTCATTTAGACAATGTCATATGTCACGTCCCATTCCAATTCTGTCTTTTGATACAGTGGCTAATATGCATTTAAGAAACTCTTCTGTATTCCCGATCGAAATGTAAGCTATTTCCTTCTTCATTACTGAAACCAGTGAAAAGCAAACTTAAGAGAAAAAGTGATCACAGTGTCACATCACTTGAAGCCCAGACAACTTCAGAATGGCCACCCAATTTGTTGAGCTTAGCTCTTTTTGAGAGATTGTTTGCAGTACTCACAGTGAGTCTTCACAATATTTCTGCTAAATTGACACTTTTTACTTTCTGCAAAAGAAAAACTGGATTGTGCACTTTCAGTGAAGAAAGAAATCAAAATTTTATAAGTGTACATGAAGTGCCTAAAAGTCAAAAAAGGAGGTACAGCAGTTTTAGGTAAAAATGGAACTAGTAATAAGAGCAGTGTACAATAAAATAAAACTGTCATACATGCCTGAAAGTATTGTCTTCAACTTGCAAAGATATTCTGTGTGCTTAATGATAATAATAATAATAAAATAATAATAATAATAATACACTGTAATCCTCATAAAAGGTGTCCCATACTTTTTAACTGCTGGGTGGTCAATGTCTGACATTTTGTCCATTAAAGCTCTTCAAGTGAGCCACTGTACAATTGAGACAAAATGCCATTGTTTTGCAAATGTGATGTCTTCACAGAGTGCCAGAGGTGAACTGTACTCTCAGTGGGAGGTGTTCTGGAATCACTGCCACAGTTCGCCCAGAATAAGGAAGAACGGTCATGCCCTCTGTCCACTGCTTAACCCGTTAACATTGATATTCTCTATTAAAGCACCATTTATTCTGCTACGTGCGGGGATCACCCGCGCGTGAAAAATCGCATCGCTGTGATGGAATATTAAGGGTGATTCTCCCGTGGCGCTCCGTGACGGATGGAGAGGGTCTGGCGGGCCGGATCAATCTGCGCGTGACGGTGAGATGGCTGACACCCGCCCTTCATCGCTCACCCTGATCCCGCCCTGCTCTGCCCCTGACATGACGGGGCGGGGGATGATGGAGGAGTGCGAGGAGGAGGAGGAGGAGGAGGAGGAGGAGGAGGAGGAGGAGGAGGAGTGATTTAGGGATTTCAGTCAGTGGTGGAGTTCTGTCAGATTCTGCCTGACATGTACCCTTCTCCAAAAACTTATTTTTAATTCCTTTTACCATGAATATAATTCCACGGGGAGCTAATCCCACTCACTCATCCCAACACCCATTTGCATGTGTCTCTGCCATGCTGAACGCTTTCCTTGAAGTGAAATATGAATGTCCTTATAATGCTAAGATGTTTCAAACATAGCATGGCTAAATGATCCCTCCATTCACTCTGCAGAGCCAGCGCCATAGATATAGAATTACTAGCCAGCTCTCAGCATTCTATCTGATCCCCCCAAAAATGATCCTGAATGGATGTTTGCATAACTCTCAGTAGATTCAATAGTTGATATCGAATTAAGTTCGCCAAGACAAAGATTGCCATTTGATTTTTGGCAAAGATTCAATATGATCTTGCCCATCAAGGGTACCATGTTCTTATGGACATTGCCTTTATTTACCAGTGGGACCGATCTAGTGGTTCTGTATCTACATCTACTGGCTTTCAAGCTCCAATATCCATTTGCATGTGCTTCCTACATCTGGTAAGTGCTCCTTGGAGTGATGTATGAGTGTTGTTAAAAAGCAATGGAACATGGTAAAAGCATGTAAAATAAGAATAGTCAAGGTTATGTGCTCAGTCATGATGCCTGGGGCTCTGGGTTTAGCGCCAAAGGTTGTGTTAGAAATGTTCCCCCTCTTTTTCCCACCATCATGTTCCAGGATGTGAATGTTCAGCATATTCCTCTGTGCAAAAGAGCCTTTTGAATGATAAACATAATTTCTCTCTCTGCGTGTTGACATTAATCATGTAAAAATGTTTGAAAGCCAGTGTAAATCTAGTTAGCTGCATGCAAGGAAATCCTCATGATTCTGCAGTGGGGAAGACAAGCTTCAGTTCATTTCATTTTTTTGGACCGTCTCAGAGCCAGATTAGTATGTTCTCATGGTGAATCCTACAACAGTCAGCCTGACACTAAGGCCTGATGTCTCTGATTAGTATCACCCACTGAGCAAAAACAGATCCTAGATATGCCTTTAATTTTCACTCTGGGTAGAGGCTGAGTAGAGCTACCACGGTCAGCCCCCTCGATAGACAGGGTAAGAGAAGAGCCTGATGCTATGGGCAGGAAGCCATCTGGCAGAGAGGGATACTGTCTCTCAGGTCTGTGGTGATTGGACAGTTTTCATCCAAAACTACTTCATTACCCCTACAGCTGTGCCCTAGGCCTGCCCACCAGCCTGAACTGCAGGGCAGATGTTGCTTTAGGGGTCTGGCACTTAGACTGGCCTGCCACTCCAAATTTATTTCTTTATGCACCTCATTGTGTTTGATACAGTAGTAAGGTCTCTGCAGGAAACAGGCATGGCATAACCCCTGCCGGCTGGAACAGGGAAAGCTGATTAGGAAAAGCTGTACAAGTACAGGGTGTATACATTGTACACACACACACACTCACACACACACACACACACACAGATCCAGAAGAAAGCAGGACAAGTCCTGTACAACGCCTCCACCCCACTCATCCCCTGACCCCACTCACACCCAGAACCCACTCACACCAAAGTTGGTTTTGCTGGTCATTCAAACTATACCCTTTTATTTTACTAAAGAACATATTTCCTCATACATTATGCCTGCCATACATCAATCAAACATAGTACTTTTTGTCCATATTGTCATATTGAATTAATGTGACATCTGCAGTGTTAGTGTCCTTTTTCTCCGGTGGCATGCGAAGTGTATTTATGTGCTAACAACATATCGTGCCACCTCTGACTCACTACTAGGCTTCCCATTTTGACAGTACTGTGTCACAAGCGATTCTCTGTGACAACTACAGACTCGGATCTCAGCAATGGGCTGTGTGCTGATTAACGCTGGCAAACCCCTGTGTTTCTTTTTCTCTGCGTATTTTGTGGGTGTTAACGAGAAAATAGCCCTGGCAGTAATCTGTCAGCACCGATAAGGGTGAGAAGCTGTGCGAAAGAGCACTTTGCTTTGGAAATGGCAGAAATCAATTTCAGCTGATAAAGAGAGCCAGGAGGGGCGATGCATATTCTCAACCCAGTGCTAATGGACTCATTTCAGATCTCATTTATCCCTTAATTCAAATTTATGTAATCAAACTGATGAAGTAACTGTTGAATGCATGCTGTTGGACTCTCATAGGGAACTAACACTATAACATTGTGTTGTAAGGTTTTTCTCTTTTTTCCCTAGTGCCCACTATCGTATTGATTTATTATTATTATTATTATTATTATTATTATTATTATTATTATTATTATTATTATGAGCAACAGCTGTTTCAATTTTCATACTACTTAATGCTCCACCAACTATCTTTGGGCACCCAACCAAAAAAAAATTGAATTATGAAATACAGTATTACTAGGTGGCCAGAGTGTGCATGTGAGTCTTAAACTGGCATGATCACCACTAATAAGATAAGGTGGATCTATACACTAAACCCATTTGCACATACTCAGCATGGACTCACCAAAGTAGGAATGCATCCTTCAGCATAACTGATCTCTGGTGGTGACTGTTGAGCTTGGAATGCAACCTGTGTGGTTGAGAGCTTCATTGTTCCGTGGAGGAGGTCATTTCTTCAGCTGTGAGCATTGTTTTCTTTTCCCCTTCTTGTGCTGCAACTACTTCCTATCATTTCCACTGAGGGAACAGAGCAAGAGAGCAACCAGGTCACTGCCGATCCAATGTGGAACAACCCCATGGCTTTTGGGCTGAGACAACCATCTCTCTCTCCAGGAAGGAGGAATCAGAGACAAGGGATTTGATTGACAGAGATGCTGTGTGTGACAGTGACGACAGTGGCACCACCTCGCCCCCAAAAACTCAAGGCAGCACGCACAGCCAAGGCCCATTCCTCATAAATGACAGCTCGCTGGCAGAGGTCACCTCTGTGCCGCCCCGATGTCACCTCATAACCACCGCTTGTCTGCTCTGTAGCTGTCTTGCCTTTGGCTGTTGACTGACAGGCATTTTCAACCAGAGAAATGATAGACGCAGCATTCTCTGAGTGCTGTATATAATGTTTCCTGAAGAGTGCATGTACGCACACAGACACACACCCATACACACGCGCGCACACACACACACACACACACACACACAAATGCACACACTTAAACACACAGTGTGTGTGATCAGCACTTTCCACAATTAGCAGTCCTCTGTGCTGAGACGGCCATAGGAAAGGCTAGAGGAGCAGAATCTCTGTGCTTTAGATGAGTGCGGTTTTATGAGAAACAGCCAGCCTTCGGGTTTATGGAGCAGACAGTGTCATAATGAGGCTCATTCTGTTAATGAGCCCAGATGCACGTAATCAGAGGTTGGGGTGCCATTTATTTATTCATCTGGTTATTTTTTATCTATATGTAGTTATTAATGAACAAAGTAAGCTCTCCCCCATCTACATTTAATTTAAGTATGTCTTATCTCTATACAGTTGACTGCACTAAGCATTGGCATCACATATCTAAGAGAGAGAGAGAGAGAGAGAGAGAGAGAGATTGATGCATAAAAGTGCCATTTTTGCAGTACACCAGATAAACAATCCTGCAATGTTGCCATTGAAGTTAAATTAAGCCCTGTGCCAACACAACAGTGAGTGAAATTAATCCACTTCAACCTTCATTAAACTGGAAGGGCAATGCTTGCTTCTCTTTTCTCTCATTTCAGCTGTTTCTTTTCCCTTAGTCTGTATAACCAATACCTTTGCCTGCAGGTGCTGCAGTAATGCTTTCTGATGTTTTTAATTAAATTTATTTGCCCTATGGGTCAAAACAAGAGAAAAGCAGAGAGGGCTGACCCATTGGCAGGGCACCCCGGCATTAATAATGGTTCTTCTTTACAAATATCCCAATCAGATTTTCTAAAAAAGAAAAGATCTGGTCCGATATCTGTGAGGCAACACCACCTATTCCCAACCCCTCAAAGGCCTGCAATAACCCAAAGCGGGTGTGAAAATGGGAAAGAAATTGTTTGGGCTGGGCCATCATTTTCATTTCCAAGCCCTGTGTTTTTTAAACAGGACCAGAGGACATGAAATATTAAAGGGAACCCTCCCAGAGCTGAGTTCGTCTGCCAAACGTACAGCTGTGTGCAACGGCATGGCACAGTGCCAGTAGAAAATGTGGCTTTGGCCGATATGGAATATTAGCGACAGAGTGTCAAAGTGGGTCAGGATTCAGTCCCAGCGGGAGATATCTCATGGTTTGGCTTGAAGGGCCTTAAAATGGGTTAGGCACTGTTTCATCTTTTTTTTCTTGATGTACAGCAAAGATGTCTGAAGTAAGGCCATTTATGAATAGAAATACTATGTATTGTTTTTTACTGTGAGGACCATTTTCGGGCAGCACCACAGAATTTTTGGGGGGCTGAAGGAATCATCGGGGGTGAGTTTGATGGACAATGATGTTGTGAAAGTCCATCCCATGCACTCACACAACAGACAGCAAGTTCACACCGATTTTACACATTAGAGATACAACATGCAGTCAAAGAAATGAAAAATCTCACATACACTGTACATCTCAATAACTAAACCTTGTCATCAAATAATTAATTTAGTTTGTTGGGCATACTGCTGAAAGTGGCTGTTTGAAGTGACCTTGACAAATGATTATAAAACATCTGGAGAATAATGTCCACAAGAACCATTTTAAAATGTTCTGAAAGGTTAATCACATATAAAATAAAACACAAAGTGTGTCTACAGTTCCACTGGTTTGTACATGTGTGCGCATGTGTGTGTGTGTTCACTAAAATTTGTATTGTTTCTATTTTATGCCATTTTCATTTTACCTGGGGATATGGCGGCAGCCTGAGGCTAGGATAATTCTGCCTTGTGGTTCTGTGAGCACTGCATCAATAGAATGAAAATAAATGACATCAAGGGAAGGAGAGGTCATTTTATATACATACAAATATTAGACAGCGGTGGAGACTCAGGTTGCATTTCTGCAATGTCCCATTTGTTTCCCTCGCAAGGAGGAGAGGCTGAGATTTGTATCAGCGTTGCCATGTTACCTCGCCATGACGACGAGACCACTGAGCTCTGCACTGATGCACTGGGGTTAGCTACTGTAACTGTAGAGGGGGGGCAGAGATGGGGAGAAGGTTTGGTGGATGGAACAAGCATGAAGGAGCCATTTATAATGTATTTTGACCACTAGTACCACATGTACAGCAAGGATGACCAGGATTCATAGTTGGAAGAGTGAAAATCCACACTAATTTCACAATCAAGATTTTCTGCTTATTTTATTCATCTATCCTTTTTTCATGTACTGAAACTTGTGATTGTGTGTAAGAGAAAAAATGGTCAAGGCGCCATTGAAATGACCTTTCTGGTAAACACATGCTGTCCTGAAAGAAAGATGGCTCGCCCTTCCTTAGGCTGTGAGTAAATGAAAGTGTTTATCACCTGTCTGAAGAATAATATTATCCTTCTGGAGGATGACATGAATTAGAGGGGGCGTGCCTCTATAACCCGTGTAAGTCCGGACAGTAGCAACTGTTCATCCACGTGCAGCTGTCTATGCCTGTGATTCACGGTTTTACGGCCTCCGCCACCCGGCGAATCCATCCTGAGTGACATTTTATCCCTGCTGTCCCCCCGGGGTGAAAATCGATGACACCCTCATTCAACACGACAGCATTGTTCAACTCGTTTCTCTACCCCTTAATGTCAGATGCTGCTTCCGGTGATCAGAAGTGGCATTGCCCTGGTGAGTGAGGCCTTCATGAAAAAGTGCTACTAAATGCACGTTTTTGTGCGCACTGCATAAGTCTGTCCTGTATTCGCAAGTGCAATTAATGCATATCATTATGATCTTGCATAGCATTGTGTGTGGCAGTGTAGCATAGTGGTTAAGGAGCAGGACTTGTGGCTGAAAGGTTGCTGGTTTGATTCTCTGCTGGGGCACTGCTGTTGTACCCTTGGCCAAGGTACTTAACCCACAATTGCCTTGCTAAATATCCAGCTGTATAAATGGATAACACTGTAAACAGGAAAAAAAAAAAAAAACCTGTAACCTATGTATGTTGCTCTGGGTAAGAGCGTCTACTAAATGATGTGATGTAATCTTTGTTGCACAGTGTATTTTCTTAAATCTGCTGTCTTGTTGTTTGTCTTAGTGTGAAGTACACATTTAATGAGTAACGTAAGCTCAGGAATGACTGCGAAACATTACCTGAGCTCTTCTTTGCTAGGATTTACACACCACCACTGACTATTAGATAGCTCTACTTAATGTTGACAGAGAACAAGTAATTACAACTCATGCTTCTGCAAAATGATTTCTTGAAATGTAATTATATTTAAAATACAAGCCATAGAAATCTTGTTCAGGTATTAGTTCAACTAGCAATACCAGCACATAAATATATTGAATACCACATTATAAAAGAGGGCTGTTTTAATAGATGTATTCAGCCTCAGAAATGTCTTTCACTGGTGTGGTAAGCATGCTGTGTTGCAAAGACAAAGCAGCACCTGCTCCTCTGTGACCTGTGCGTGGCTCAGGTGGGGAAGGGATGTAATTAAATCATTTTGTCTCAGCCAGCATCTGTGTATGGCTCTCTTACCATCCGAGAGATTTTCATTTTTATCCCAAAGACCACATACCAATCTCAGGTTGATGTTGATAATAGCTCTCCCCAAAAAAGGCCCCTCATTTCAAAGTTTTTCAAATGTTAAAGCACAGATCACATTATGTGAAAGTAACACCTCTGCCTTCATTGTGAATCCTGGTAAGCGGTTACATGCATTAATCATTGTGTGAAAAAATAGCTCCCAGCTTCAGCGTGCAATTTACCTTTAGCTAATTTTCACTTATGCTCTCATTCTGCTAACAGAACTCAACTTGAGACAGCTTCTGTAATGTACTTTATTCATTCCTACACAAAAACTCAACTCCTTTCAGCTCAATTCCTCATTCAGTTCCCTACCGACGTGACTAAACAGATGAACTCTCTCTTCATAACTTTTATGTTTTATTCTTGTTGTAATAGTACTTTAAAATGTTCTTCTTACAGTGTGATACCCAAAACTGGACACAATACACTAAAGATAATCTGTTGAAGGTATAACATTAGCAACATAACTTTCTTTGACTTTTAATTTGAATTTAGTTGTACATCTTCAGTACCCTCTTTGCGTTTTGTAATAGATTCAATGCTGACATCCGGTCAGATTCATTATTCACTTTTATTTATTTATTTATTAAATTGTTTATTAACATAGATGTAACCTATTCTCTCCAACAGCCCATTGGTTAGGCAAGTTGTCAGCTGGTATTATTCATATAATGGATTAAGGAAACATTTTTTTGCCTTTTCATGGAATTAAGGTTATATCAAAAACCTGTTGTTATGAATATGTCATAACCCAGTGAGTTTTATGGAAAGTGTTTAAGAAAAACTAAATTAGCTGCATGTGTATTCCCCTGTAATACTGTCATTGCCATGTTACGAACTACATAACAGCAGGTGATTTCTGTAATCATTGCAGTGCATCTGTATGACTCTGTACACAGCACTCTGTCACTTTGATGGTGGCGTCTCGACTGCACACCTGCCTCTCTTCACTGCTTCACAGCCTGCCCCTGAGTATGACATCACATCCAGTATCAGTGTGACATTTTTGGGAGGGGAGGGGAGGGGAGGGGGGGTTGGGGGAGGGAAGGGGATTATGGGTAAATGCCCCACTGTGAGGTAATGGTTGACAGGGAATGGAATCATAGGGTCTTCTCTAGGTCAGCGAATCCCATTAGGCACAGATGTGGTGAGCTGCTTGATTAGTTTAATTAGCAGTGTCTATTTTGCAAAGTACAGATTGTCATGCATGCCACTCAGGCAAACAGCCACGCAGCTGAGTGTATGGTTTTTATGCAAATACATGCATGCCATTCCTATGATTTCTTGGACAGGATGCTCAGGCCTTTGCACATGTTTGAATGGAACTAGTAAGCATATCAGATTTGGCCTGGAATTAAATCTGAAACTTTGACCTACTGGCTAATTACTAATTACAATGCTGAAAAAATGCCAGCAGCCTATCTGTTCAGCAGAGACTGTTTGCCAGTATAATTTATAGAGCCAGATTTATTCATATTTTCCTTTTCATTCTGCTGAATGTGTTTACTGTTCCACATTTGGCTGAACTGATCTGTTACTTTAAATCTTCTTTGAACAGTGGGCCACAATACCTTCCACAAGAAAGCAGGGCAGCTTTATCTGTCTATTTCGGGTCAGAGGTCAGTAACCACCAGTATGCCACCAGCAACACCTTCTCACTGTTACCCACAAACAATTGCAATCAGCAAACTCACATAGAAACATTTACTCGACTAATGATATAATTATGCACATAGTATAAATGACTTGCTCTTCAGGGCATGAATAAACCACAAAACCCCTTAGACATTAGTAAGGAAAAAGTGTCAAACTCTCCCTTGGTCCTCAATCATGGAAATGCTTCTGCAGTCATATCACAAGATATATAATTACCCTCAGCAGCACTGCAGATGTTGTTCTTCTCTCCCCGACCCCTTTCTGTTACTCTGCTACTGGAAACCAGCCCCTAGGTTCAAACTGAATACCTCCATAATACTGAATTACCAATAAACAAAAGCATTTTCCAAAACAGTCACATTTTATTTATTCATTTTGGGACCCACCTGAGTCTTTGGAGACAAGAAGAGCAGCTCTCGCATTTAATTTTGGTTCAGAGTTAAGGGAAAATGCTGATTGAACCCAGTGGGATATTGTTTAAAATAAAAAGAGGATGAGATCTGCAGTAAGAATCTTGATGTTTCTCCTACAGCCAATATCAGATCAGAGCAGGGTGAACTACTGTAGTCAACAGAAGAGCAGATTGAAATACTGTAGCCAATTGGAGTGGGTTGAACGAGTGTAGTGGAGCCTGCTGCAGTGAAGCACTGCAGTGTAAATATCTCCCACAATGCACTTGGAGTTCCAGGTCCTGTGGGATGTGCAGGCGTGTCTTCTCTTTAGCGCGGTGTCATATCACAGGCCTCCCCTGAGGTGCAGTCAGGCTTTTTTGTGTTTTTGCCCTCACAGGAGATCAGGCTCCGGCAGCCTCCCACCCCTGCAGTCTTACTCACCCTGCTGTCTCAGCATTCCCAAAATCTTTCAGCAGAAACTAATTGGAACTTCACTCACTGTAGCAAAGGGTGTGTGTGTGTGTGTGTTTTTACCCCTTTTTTCTGAAGTCATCAGTTGTGGGCACCTTCCTTTTTTGACACACAAAAAAACAAGCACTGCTAGAAGACCCTGTATCTTTCAAACAGTGAAAGGTGTCCTCTAGAAAGAAAAAATAAATGCCCAGAACCTGAGCTCTGCTCACATGTGCAACGGCAGCTACTGCGCCGCTGTGCTGAATTGACCCTGGCCAGGCACAGTCGTAGTGAAGGAGCATCAATTTCACTGCAGGTCTGTGGCCACAATATTCCATCGCTGAGCAGGTGAGCAGTGCGTCTCTCATCACCATTGCTCTCTTTCTGTGGGCACTAGTAAAGGTTAATTACTTTACACACTGGGTGACATGGTGTTTGTCTTACCCACTGTTACAAAGCCATGGTCTTGTTCAGAAGGTCATACACAGTAGAGATATGTAGCATTTTATTTTACATCTTTATTATACATTTCAGCTGTGTCCAATGTTTAATTTTTCACAGGCCTCATTGTTTGTCTCTTCCTGCAGGGAATATAGGTTAACTGTGTTATACACTGGACTCATTCATCTTTGTTGTCAGATATAACATAAAATGAAATGCTGATGATGTGGAGCTGCGCTTCTTTCAGAAACAGGTCACATAGTCAGCTCCAGTTATGCATGGCTGCATATTGTCAAAAGACTGGCCAGTGACACCCACAATCCAGATCAATTTTGTATTTGTTGAGGATCTCTCAATGACAGATTGACCTTACATTATTTCCCCCAATCTTTGTAGATAACGGGTAACCTTTTAGCCCAGAGGGACTGAAAAATTTTTTCACAATTCAAAGGAGATCATTATGCCTTCGGAAAGGAATTGTAATTGGTTCTACATTTCAGCCCTGTCCTTGCTGGTGATTCTCACAGAAAGTCACACAAGAAAAAGGATACTGACAGTGCATGCTCTGCACGTATGTCATGCTCTGACATCATCAGTGGGTTGTTTAGCATTGTTGTTATCGTTGCTGTTGCCCCTCCTCCACCATCCCCTGAGACAGTGGCCTGGGAAAAGTTCTTGGGATCAGTGTACCCAAGGACAGAGGCTCCCTGCAGTGCTGAAAGTCAAGGGTCGAATGGAAAAGCCAGCCCTCACGAATATGCATGTCCCAAGAGTCCATCTGCAGTTCTACAGTTAGTAAACCAGCATGCCCTTTGCATTATGACCACCCAGTTCTCTTTAGGCCTGACAAACCCCCGAAGAGTTGTCCACTTATCGAGGTTCCAAACGAAGATTAAAGAGAAGAATTTTTAGACAATCTCTACGCAATTAACAAACCTGTTCCATTCTCAAGAATTCAAAACTGACTCAAAACTTCCTTTGTGTGCCTGCTGTTCACAGCATCCTTCCTCCACCCCATCTCCTCCTTCTTTCTATTCCTTCTTTTTATTTACAATGTCCAAGAGGGGGGTCAACACCTCAGCCACAGCAAGATGGATCCCTTCCTTGGAGTCCAAATCAAAGAACTCTAACACTTCACTCTCATCGAGAGCAACAACTTACATGATCAAGGCTTACAAGACAGTAAGAACACTGTGATCTGCTACCTCAGGTTGCCTCTGTGTCCCAAAATACAAGGGCAGCATCTCTTGGACCTGCTTCTTCTCAGTACTTGCTCCACACTGGTGGAATGAGCTTCCTGCTGAGATTCATACAACAGACTCCCTGGGTGCCTTCAAGAGAAAGCTCAAAACTCATCTCTTTAAGCTTTATCTCTAGTATACCTTCCTCTCTATCTATCTATCCCTATTTTCTATTTAAAAAAGCACTCTGCACTAGTTTAGCACTTAACTGAGTATCTCATTGACCTTTTGTAGTACTTCTCGATAACTACTCTTAGCATAGTGATGCACTTATTTGGAAGTCACTCTGGGTAAGAGCGTCTGCTAAATGACTCAGTGCAGATGGTTCCATTAGCTCACCTCTCAGTGCATATCTGTGTTTGATTCTGTACTGAGGTTCATTTTATATTCACAGAATTAGACAGTACTGCTAGGACTAATCAGAGGACTGTTGGCATAGAGTTCTCTCCCAACAGTCCCAGAAGTTTCGGGGCAGGTCTCAGTCATTGCAGAGTCCAAGGGCTGGCAAGGACTGGAAAAACCCTGAGCTGTGTTGCAGCTATCCACAAAAGAGAGGGTATGTGTTTCTCTTAGAGTGACAAAACTGCCACAGAATGCATATCTGTAAGTATGCACACATTCCTCCCTCACATCCCTCTATCTCTTTCTCTCTCTCTCACACACATGTAGACACACACACAGACACACACACACATGCGCGCGCACACACACACACACACACACACACAGGCACAGGCACACACACATACACTAACATGCAAACACACACACCACTCAAAAAGACATACTGCACATGCATACACACATGGCCTCAGATGATGGCCACTGAATTGCACTGATCTGAGGAATGGGGGTCATTGATTGTATGACAGAGAAATATCAGACAGACGAACCCTGGTTATGAGTGCAGTGCCACAGTGAGGATCAAGACTGTTTTTTTTTTTTGAAGAGCAGTTGCAGGATGACATGCAAAAATGCAGGCAGAAATCTGTAGGATTTCCTCGGTTTGAGATACCCAGTTGACACATGGGTAAGTATTTTGTTTCCCACATCTCATATTGGAGTGTAGGTGTTCGGTTGGGCATATTTTGCTCTGAGTCAGAAACAAATAGCTCAGTCTTCCAGATTTCCCATGGAAACCATTCTGCTGGAAACCCTAAGGATAAAAATAAACAAGCATATTACTTCTCTCATCCCTCTATAAATATAATACATTTAGCAAAGGCTCAGATTTTATTTTGTTCTTTTAGCCTGTTTCTTACAGGAGTTATAGCTGTCCAATATTACTCTTATGGCTATTCCTTGTGTTTCACCTTATATTGAGTTTCAGCTCATTTCAGTTTGGCATCACTTCAAATCTGGATGATTGATTGAGCTCTCACTCCCTCAGTCATGAGAAAGGAGCTATTGAAGGAGAGAACGATTAATGCATACCCAGGAAAATATTCATGTCTGCTGTCAGTCACTCAACCTAAGTCAATTTAATTCAGTCTATTGATTTTATAACCCTATTGTAAGTTGATCACTCAACGCATCATCTTATATTATTAGCTATAATGTCTGTCATTATCTGATGAGCCATCTTAAAAGTCTGTACAATAATCTTGAGATACAGACACGACTGTGTCACAACTGTTGCTCATCCTTTCATCAAGGCCTAGACATTCCCACCCCTGCACCTTACATACCACCAGGGGAGCACCACCTTGACCCTCTCCCTACAGTAGACAGGTCACTTGCTTTGTCTTAGAGGATCAGAATACTGACCTTCAAGTACTGCTTCTCCATAGTAAACGCGAGGACAATCCAGCAGTTGGACACCTCCTAGCCACCAGTGACCAAGGCAGGTCCTGGACCTGTGCTGCTTTGGTTACTGCAGCTCAAGCCTCCCTTGCCAACTATGGATTTCTGATTGGATTTAGAATAACTATTCAAAAGAAGCATAAAATATTTACTATACAATATACGTGTCTGCCACTTTTTTAGCTTTACTAATGGTGGACATCCATGTATGATCATTAGTTATGCTAGCTATGTTAGATGTTACTAAGATTTGTGTTAATTTGTTAAAATGTTTTGGTAGGTAAGATGTACTTCCTACAACTGTGTTTCTTCTCAATTCCAGTTGTCACATTCACGTCCTATTACCATACCAATTTACAGGTTTTCAAATATTCACCAGATAAGGCCATATTTCTGGATAGGGGGTGTGTCTTTGCTTCTTGTGTACGTGCGTCTCTGGTGTTTGTGTTGTTTGTATATCATCAGACTAGACTATTCTTCCTCAACTCTTTTCAGCCTTTGACAAGACAGAACATCTGCTGTTACAATATTGAGTAAAGCGGTTTATTCAAAAGCCATGGGCCAATACTGGTAAGTCAAACTGCTGCATTACCCAAAAGACATTGCATTTTCTCTCTTTTTATCAATCGCCCATTTTACCACTGCATCGACATGTAATTACCCTGGAAAAGAATGTACTTACCCCTGGAATGAGACATATAACGACCTCTTCTTTTTCTCGTTTAATTCACTCTGTAATGATCAATGCTCCATACTGTGTCTTGTGCCGACAAAGAGAAATGCCTTATTTTATTTTCAAACCCTCTACATTCAAGTTGTATCTGTTGATGCACCAGGCAATGGTTGAATTTATATGTAGGTTTTAATGATGTGTGGACCAGCATATTTTTTGCTTCAGTCTCTAGTTGAGAAATGCTCTTATTTTTCTTTCATACATTTCAAGGTCTTCTCGATATTTCCCTGAAAGCAATAAGCTCAGTTGTCAGTTGTAACCACTGGGATCTGTTTTATTACACAAATAGTGTATGATCAAAGTGCCAAGTCAAATTATTTTAAAAACATTTGTACAAGGTTGTAACCCATTTGATATATTTGAACTGTGTCACATGTATAGATAAAGACTGCATAGGCCTAATGAACCCAGGTATGTGCCTTACATGTTGCACAGGCTGAATAATCTGCAGTCCCTGTGCACTACTTTTGGGTTCAGATGTTGGCTGTATGAATAAGGCATAATGGCAACTCAAGCCTCTGACACATCTGAAAATTCTGACCTTAAGCCTAACATAGATGTAATGTAGACATCAGTTTAACCATAAGGTTGACTATGAAAACCCAGCAAAGTGTGCTGTACCAAGCCTTTTATTCATATACCTTTAATTTATTGTTGATAATATATGACATGACAAAGGCTTGGTAAATGAAATGCATTTGTGTTTATTTCGTGAACTTGTGTGAACTTGTCAAAACACAATTCCACGCTTGAATGGATTGACAAAAGCACTGTTTTGGGCACAAAGCAAGCTTGTGTTTTGGGTGAGTGCAGGTTGATGCTTTCACCTAATGGCGAGTCGTGATATTGAATGTGCTTCTTGAGCTTTGGCACCCTACAGAATAAACTGAAAACAGCATTTAAATTGATTGCTCCTCTTGTTCAAGTTTAGAATAAACACATCTACCCATTAGAGTAGACCATTAATTCAAAGTGAGCAAATAGCATTGATATAGCATAAACAGAATAAACATTTTAGGGTAGTTAGAGCCTTTGCTTCTCACCCTCCTGTCAGTGTGGATATGCCTCTGCAGGAAGGGTGATTGTTTGATTTCAGCAGGCAGGCACTGAGATGACAGTAAATGATTCAATTTCATTTTTATCTGTGTAGCTGACTTGAAATGTCCCTGGTGACACTCAGTAAATAACAATGAGCCCAAGGGGTATGTGAGATGCAGCAATGTGTTAAATATATTCAGAATTAAAGGAGTACTGATGAGAGAGAGAGACAGACAGACAGACAGACAGTGTGAGAGAGAGAATGATGACACAGAAAGAGGGAGAAAGAAAATCTATTACCTTTTATATTCAATAAGTCTTTCAAGAGTAAGAGGTTTGATTTGATTTGGGAGACAAGCATGAATGATGAAAGGCGTGTCACTCTCCATTTGTTGTTCATGTCCCTGTGTTTTTCCACGCATGAAGCAGAAAAACAACAAAGGAAAACAAACTGTGTAACAAATAAAAACTCAGCACAAATCCAATCTGAAAAACCTAGGCCTCCACCAGACATAATCTGCCTTGAATCACATTATTTGGATTAAAAAACATATTTACACAATATTTAGATGAGTTTTATACCAAGGTTTGGAGATGGTGGTATTAAACATTTGGCTTTTGATATGACTTCATTTTGATAATCCATAATCCCAGTAAAGCCATTCATGACCTCATGAATGAAAACCTTAATATTGAGCCATATCTACTTAAACCACAGCTCATTGAACCAGAGCTGTTTAATATTGAACCACAGCTCCTGAATATTGAACCAAAGCTGGGTAATATTCAACCACAGCTCCTCAATATTGAACCACAGCTGCTTCCACGGGCAAGCTGAGGATGGTGTGTTGTACAATTGCCAAGGCAGGCATGGGAGCAGTGAGAGATTGTGTGTCCATAAAGTTGCAAAATCTACGCCTGCCAAACTCCCACAGCAACAGAACAAGCTGCCGAGCAGGCTGCCGGAGTGGAAGCCCAGCTCGGCCATGGTCCGTCAAACGCACCGGGTGGGCTGTATGCTTCAGCACCTCCCCACACCTCTACCCCACCCCTCCAGCTTGTGAGATTCAATTGGCTTCATCACAAACCAGGCTGCTGGGCTAAGGGATATTTCTTTCCCTGCTACTCCTGCATTCTCGAGGGTGCTGAGCTGGGTCAAGCTCAGCAGTGCTGGACAGGATCAAAGGGTGCAACACCACCCTCTATTAGCCAATGGGTTGATGCTTATTTCGAGAGATACCCACTGATCAATGTCGAGTTTAAGATTTAAAGGCATGTGTTCCTGGACTAAAAGCAAAAAGCAATATCCTATCCTATAAGGGTTCATGCCACTGTTTCTCTGCAGTGCCAACTTACATAGGCATGGAGCTGCAGTCAAAAAAGAGTTTTACTCTGTCCGTGGTCCTGAACTCTGTCTTGAAGGCACACGCTAGAACATGGAGTGATATGGGTGAGATGTAGGGTCTGTGTAGTTATCCCTGTAGGAGATCAGGAATCATTTAAGCACGATTCTCCTCAGTGCCCAGAACTGAATGCTTACCTCTCTGTCTTTCAGGTTTGGCCCTTTGCAGTTGTACTGCCACTTTTTTCAGCCCTGGAGTGCTCTTTAGCTTTGACCTTTCTGACATGAAGATTGGCCCAAGAGGTGACTCTACTGCCACTATAGCTGATAGGTTTTCAGTGTTTGTGTGTTTTCTTAATTGCATATTTTGTTGGCATTGATGAAAGTTTCTCCTGCTGTTCTACATTGGACAGGACTCTTGTTTACTCAGGCAAGGAGCCTTGCAGGAAGCAATAGTAATCATCTCTCTCACTGCTGGAGCTGATGTGAGCCTAAGGTTGTCTGTGGAGTGTATGGCCAAGAGAAGATAGACGTAGACACAGACAACCTGTCAGTTACAGAAAAGCCTACTGAAAGTGGCAGAATATCACTAACATACCCACAAACTGCAAAAGAGACCCATTTCTCCCATTTAGTACAAATGTGGGCACATTCCCAAGGGGGGAAATCATTTTGCCTGATTTAGAGATGGGTTTCTGCAGCACCAACATCAACATCATAAAAACAGCTGCGAGGCACTCACAAACATGAGTCAAGTTTATATCAGTATGAATTATGTAAATGCTTCATCAAGGGTAACTGCTGCCCGTTGGTATTTTGAGAGATGTTGAAGGTGAAATTATTAAAATGAGACAACAGCAGCTATCGTAAATGAACTTTGGTCTGGGAGACATGTTAGCGTCAACAGCTGATGCTAGCTCAAGTCAGGTTTATGTTATGGCTGTGTTGAAGATTTTTTCAAAACTTCAATGTTGGATACCAATACTACTGGCCTGAGTTCATGTTTGGTTCATGTTCTTGACTTCAGTGTAAGGAAGTCTGGACAGATAGCTGTGTAGGTGTTAGAGGCCTATGTTTATGGGCCAAGGCTTGAGCACTGGATCTGTAAACTATGCAAACTTAATGTCCCATTGACGTTCACTCAGCTGCCTACAGACACCACACAGCAGTATGGGGGATGAGAGCAGGGAATACAAAGTTCTATAACTGAAAAACAAACTGAAAGTTTCTGAATGTTTGTGGGGGCACTTAGCTTTGCTGAGATGTTATTCTGTCTTTCCCTGGGAGTCACTATGCCTTTTCCATCACTAACCAAATATCACCTTTTACTCCTAAATAAATGTCCATCAGTGCACATACATGCGTGTACAGACACAACCTAAAAGCAAGGCTTATCTGGGTTCAACATTTTCAGAAGAAACTTTAAGTCAGTCTAAAAGCAAGACTTCCCAGCGATGAATCAGCTATGATGTTGTGGACTGGTCTCATCTTCCTGAATTTGTTACACCAGATCATGTTCACATCAGAGTTTGTTATCCTTAATCTCCCTTTGGCATCATCCTCACAGCCCTCACAGTACTGGAGTGTTTTGCTCTCATCATATTTATATGGGGAGAAAAGTCATTCCAAAAGACTCCCTGCATCTCCCTGGAGATGGATTCATCCATCTTACATTTTCTCTCACTGTTGCTCTTCTTCATCTCTCTCTTCCTCTTCCCTTCTCTTGCTCATTCTTACTGTCTTTCTCAACTTTATCTCCCCCTTTTTCCCTGACTCTCTGCATCTTTCTTCACATAATCTGTCTACCTCTATTTTGCTCTCTTTACCCTTGTATCTCTTTCTCTCTTGTTCTTTCTCTGCTCCATCTCTTTCTTATTCACACTGTCTTTCTCTGCTTGAGCTATCTCTCTGTCATTCTCCCTCTCTGGCTCATTTTCTCCCTCTCTTACTCTACTTTATAGGTCTCCCTTTTGCTCTCTCTCTACCTCTCTTACATGCATGCTTACAGAGAACATTTAGAGTCAGGGACTGGGTGAGGGGAAGACAAGACTGCTTCATACTGCAGTGTTTGCCTCTCTCACTGTGCATCCCATGGGGATTTCCTCTGTGTAACATTGTTTTTACCTCATTAATGCTGTTTAAGAAAAAAAAACAACTGTTCAGCCCTGCTGTATTTTTTCAAAACTCTCTTGACTCCACTTTCAGAATCAATAGGTACAACATCATTCTTTAGCTGCCTGGCTCAACCTTCTATTGAGCAGTTAAGGTTTCAATGTATTTTTCAGAATGAACCTTGCTTTTGTATCATAAAAGCATAAAAAAGAACCAAAAACAAACATGCACATCTGAACATGCAAAGTCCAGATGTGCTAACATCACACAGTAGGGAATAATACACATCTTATTTTCACAGACAATTTTATTCCTCCCAGATGTTACTAGTTTGAATTTGCTTTTAAGTCTGCCTGTTCATCTTCTTTACTTGCGCCAATGTTTACGATTTTTTTTTTCCCCCAAATACATGGAGACTATTCAACTAGTCAGATAAAGCAGCCCAGTATTTCTCAGTACACAGAAGTAAATAAAGTCCAGTTTTATCACAATAGCTTTTGAGAAAACAATTTTATAATGTCTGATCGCAGTAAAATTTTTAAGAAAATTCACCTCTAAGAAAAGGTGATTGCAGACTAAATCCTACTATAACTAGCAACCATAGCAACAACCTAAAAAGATTTCTTCAACCATTCTTACCATGTGGCATGTCTACAGCCCTGTTTCCATATGAACTGTTGAAATTTTCACCTGAATTCCCATGCTGCACTGGTGCACTGATCACTGGGTGGTCAGTTCTGAATTCTCTCGCAACTACATCCCAGTCTCCTCTCTTCCCCCATTGGGCATGTTCCACTCTGCCTCCCTCCAAAGAAAAAAAAAAAAAGTCAGGTCATGAGTAATGAATAAGCCTTTCTCAAATTTAGCAGCTTAAAGATTCTGTCAGAGGGGAATGGAAGCACCAACCCCCCCACCATCCCCCACATTTTCCCACCAGCACATGTGGTTACCAGGCAAAAGTAGTTAATATTTAAACTACATCTCCCTCTGCATGTGTTTCAGTGGATTGATTCTGCCCTCTCCAGCAATATGAGGAGGCAAGATCACAGGAAAATGAGAGAGTGGGGACTCATTCACTGTCCCCTTGCACCACCCTCTATGCGTGAGATATAGGGCAGCCAAGGTTAGTCTTTAATTTAAACATTCTCAGAGCCTTATTTCTAGACCTGAGCTTCAGCTGCAGTGCTCTCTGTGAGCTTTTTTGTTGTGGACATTATTGATATCAGAAAGATGAGACGGGCTGTTTGGGGTGGTATTTGTAATGATATTTCTCTCCACAAAGTTATGTCAGGAGTGACAAGCAATTTCTATCTTCTGACCGAGGATCAGAGAAATTGAGTTTAAAATGTGTTGCCTGTGGATCAATCCTGTCAGGCTTGAACTCTCTATAACCCAATGATCATTTATCAGGAAGCAGGTAATGCAATGCTGCTCTCTCAGTCAGCTGGTGGACAGAGGGAACTTAGCTGAAAATGAAGAGAAACTTGCTGATATTAAAAGTGATTTGAAAGTACATCACTGTTAAAAAGTCACATAGAAATTTATTCTGGAACATTAATATTAGAGCTGTGAAAACTGACTTTGGAAAACAAAGGCTTCTTTGACTGCTTATGTATACTAATGCTGAAATCACACACCCAGCTACAGGGGTTTTATAAAGTCACCATGCCAGCTTAACTTTGCAAAGTAATTTGTGAAAAGTTTGAGATTTTTTTGGTTTCATTTTGCCATCATCTAATTTCTTCTTTAACTAATCTTCCAACTTCTTTCAAGAATAATTTTACATTTTAATTGTTGCTTTTTAAATTTCTTCTAAATGGTTGTGTCTGCGAAAGCACCAAAGTTTAGTACCATTCTATAAACAAAGAAGTGCATCTGTGTCTCTACCTCTCCAATCTCACAGTGACCGTATATATAGTGTTTCCTTAGTAACCATGACTTTGGATGCCTGTTTTTCAATTGCCAGGTTGTGGTTACTAAGTCTGCACATGGTCAGAATCCATCCCCTCCCCACCCCTTCCTCCTTTCCATTACCCTCTCTATTTACATTGTGCTAGGGTCACGCCTATTAGGCTGAGCTCTCCCTAAAAAAGAGGGAGATAATTTTTTTTCCATACACCATGTGACTTGCAGGCCTTGTAAGGATACAAGCTCCTCCTATATGTTATTCTGAATGCACAAATCTTTTAAACAGTCAAGATCTGTCCCATTAGTGCGATTCTTTCCTAACCTGCCTCATGGGCGGAATAAACCAAACGCCAAGCATCAAAGGCATGACTACTTCTGCAAAAGGAGGATTCAACTGTTTTTCTATATTTTATGGAGTACAGGATATCACGTTCTAATTACTGCATCTGGAGAGAACTGTGATCCTTACTGCTGCAGTAGCATGTGTCCCTCAACATAATATATAGCCTTGCATCTTATTATCAAACCAAGATAAATAAAAGAGAATGCACTGTGCATAAGGCTTTCAGCTGTACTCTTAGAAGACAGAGGTAGGGCTCAGCACTGATTTTAAAGTATTGTGTTTTAGATACACATTAAGTTAAAGACAAACCAGAGATAAGACCTGGAGAGGCAAACCAATTAGGGAGTATCCACCAAAATGTAACTTGTGACTGTTAGGCTTTAGTTGTAATTATTCATTGAGTGTGAAAGAATAGTGTGTTTCAGGCAGCTCAGACAAGATGACAAAGGTAGTAATCTCAGCATATTCACAGGAGAAAGAGTGTGTGGGTGAGTGGCGGAGTGGCAGCGTTGGCCACCATCATTTCATAACTGCACAACCAGAGCACGGACTTCCCAATGACCTTTCATTTCCCTTGCCCTGAAGTAAAAGTAAATTGATCACATAAACAGAATGAACAAAAATCCCTGCGCGTAGCAAGGATAGTCTGAAATAGACTGCAATGAGCATCAGGCCGGAACAAGACATTCAGAGGACAGCAGGCTATAGCAAGACTAAAGCTTGAGTCCTGAGCTCCTCCCCTAAAGGCATGGGAGGTGTGCATTTACACATGCCCACTGATGAGGCAACAAGCAACTGCTGCCCCTACTCCTGTAAGTAGGGTCAGCATTGTTCATAGCTTAGCAATACAGCCAGTGCTGTTCATGGTCCTGCAACACTCCTGTAAGTTGTCAATGTTGCTCATGGTCCAGCAGCATTCCTGTGAGTAGGGTCAAATGCTGTCCATGGTCCTGCAGCACACTTGGTCTGCTGCGGTAACTGGGCTGATTGAGTGACAGTGACTGGTGTGTCCCTCAGTTGGGAACAACCCTCTTTGGCCTTGTGCATCACACGGGTATCCTGCTATTTGTGTAGGACTAAGCATTAAGAGCCCTCATCAGTGTGAGAATACAGACAGACAGTGCAGTGCAGACATTGCAGCCCCTGTCAAGTAAACTGAAATGTAAATTTACTGCCAAGAGGTACATGGAATGGGGGCATGAGTAGGAGGGAGGTGGGGGGTAACTGCAGGGAGTGTCCTTTGGCCACACCCGCTCTCCTCCACACTCTCTAACTAAGCTAACTAAGCACAATAATGTTACCTGTTGCTTGGTGCAGAGTCTGCACTCTGTAACTGTGTTACAGAGGAGATCCACAGCTGCACGGGACCCCTGTTTCAGTCCTCTTAAAAAGCCACGTCGCTCCACACAACCATACACCAGACATACCTCAAACCATCCTGCACTGCTGGTGCAACTGCTGTTGTAACTGTTATCATGGGTAATTTCAAAACTCTTCATACTGTGCACTTTTTTTCTGGTGGGAATTCCTACAACCACATATGATAATAATGAAGAACAATCTGTGAATGATGTGAAATATAAATGTGATCATGGCAATTTTTTACCCTACATCTCAATTTAGAGTGACTAGAAATCTGTTGGGTGGGCATGGTCTTTCTGGGAACAGATTTGATCAAGCTGCCACTGGTAGAAAGTGCATATCATTTGACAGCTGCATTGAGGGTTTAGGGTTATCAACACCATGGATTTTATTCCATGCCATATATCTGCGTACTGCTCCTTTGAGCATGAGCGCCATCCACTACATGCTTTCATTTATCATGCATCTCTCTTAAGATACATATACACACATTGCACATACATCCCTGTCAATCATTATCAACATCAGAACAGTATTCTTTTTTCAGCATTAGATAGTTATTCACAGAAAGGAGGAATAGTTATGTGCAACAGCTTCTACATAATTTTATGCCACATAGTCATTTAAGGGAGGGCTGGATTTTTTCAGGGCATAATTAGTGTTTTTTTTATTTCTCGTTTCTTATTTCTTTTGTGTTTTTTAGCGTGTAATTCAGAGACGTGGTTGGAGTTTTATTTTTGAGAATATTTAGAATATTTTTGGTTTCTGCATATGCAGTTGTAACTGTTTTGATTAATTGATTTTAAAACTGAGTTTTTGTAAGTGTTAGTGAAATGTTTATTACATGAGCCTCACAAAGAGCTGAGATCCCTCCAGGGGAGGGATACCAGATGAAGGGGTCTTTAATCTGTTTTTCCATTCACTGGCAAGAGGAAGCCATTTCTTCAAAACGCCCCAGTCCTCTTCCTTTACAGACCGTGATGGATTGTTTAATGACCATGAAAAGGACAGAACTGTTATACTTCTGCAAATTTATGCTACCTCTGCCTTTGGTGACACATAGCAAGGACAAATCAGTCATAAGATATTTTGCCTTTAGAAAATTAATCTTCTCAAAGCCACCAAAATTTGCAACTGGAAAAATGTAAAAAAGCCTCTTCAAAACATGGCATCAACTTCTGAAGTAGAGGCATTCCTTCTTCAAAAGGTGTGATATATACTGTATATTTGTTGTGCATACAGTATGTGTCTAATAAATACCAGGTATGGACACTATGGACGAGTTTCACATGTGATGGAGTGAATCAGGTTGTATGTATACATTCCAGTTATAGTGCAGTGAATCAGTCTGCATGGATGAGTTTGACATGCACTGGAGTGTGTGAGCAGACAGGCAGCAACGTGAGGTGGTAGCTAATGTGTGGACTTGAGGAGCAGTGTTAAGTTGTAGTGAGTGTGTGGAGTTGAGGAGCAGTGTGAGGTTGTCATGAGTGTGTGTACACATAACTTTACATTACATTACATGCACTTAGCAGACATGGTCAAAGGGCGGTCGTGGGTGTGAGTGGGCTGTCCAATTCACTGTCCTGTATGCCAGCGCCAAGGTTTTGAACTTGATACGAGCAATAACAAGCCAGTGAAGTGAGGCGAGGAGGGGAGTAACTTGACTACATTTAGGAAGGTCTTAGACAAGTCGTGCAGCCTCATCTGGATTAGTTGTAGAGGTTTGATTGCACAGGCGGGAAGGCAAGCGAGGAGGGAGTTACAGCAGTCCAGCCGCGAGAGGACCAGGACACAGGGAGCAGTCTGCAGTTTGCGCTGAGGCACAGTGAAGGCAGCCGTATGCTCCTGCCGGCTCGCGGCAGCGTCAGGTCAGCTCAGCGCGGCTGACGGGCAGTGGTCCTGACAGCCCGCCTGCCCGGCGGCCAGAAGCGCCATGCGCTCTCAACACTCCGCCGCTGCTCAGACTCACAGTCCCCCCTTGCTCCTTACCGCAGCCTGTCCCCTCCGCTGCCTCTGCCGCTGACTGCAGATCAAAACAGAGACACGTCACCACCATACGGGCTCGCAACCTTTGCCTCTGCCACTGACCCCAGATCAAAAAAGAAACACATCACCACCACCCAGGCTGGCAGTCTATGCCCCTGATACCGGCTCAGCACTGCTCCTATACAAATATGCATGGCATGCTGTTTATAGGCATAAAAACCTGCAATGAAGCTGCAAAGAGAAATTGTGCTTCAGAATACAGTGCTGCAAGAATAATACACAGAAATTGCTGTGTGGATAATCTTTGGCTAATATCTCTTCCAAAAAAATTGATACATAATTGATTATTTAATTACCATTTTGGGCATAATTAGGATGTTTTTTTAATATCTTCAAAGCTTTTACAGAAGTAGAAAAACTGTAGAAAATATTCCTCTCTTAACGTGTTTGATTTGTTTCAGTGACTGCTTCACCTAAGAAAAGCATTATGTAAACAGAGAAATGGAATGAATTCCCTTGAGCCCTAGCTGTTTCACAAAGATGTCAATTATAAGAGGACCGGGTGCATTATTTCTCATTAGGTGAACCTTTGTGTTAGGTGTGTTAGGTGAATAGGGAACAGTTCTTCCTCGCTGCCTTCAACTGCATACAGAGGAGGAACACATGGGAGATCAGATCACATCAGGTTTCATCACAATGAACATGACGAGGAAGAGACAGCTCTGCTCTCTGATCAGGTTCCTTACTGTTACTCATCCGAGCACAATTTGAATGATGTCAGCCATTCTTTTGGCTGCACATTGTTAATCCAGAGAACCTGTGAGCAAATGACTGGCCCTTAGTTTGAAGTGAGACTCTTCATCTAATCAGCATTGCTCTTGAGAATTTCTCTCTCCAGTCTGGGCTTGTGACTGTGAATATGAAGCCCTTTACCAGTTCCTGCCAGAGGGATGGCCCCCTCTATTTCCTATTTTACATCATTACCAACCCCCTGCTTCTCTCTCTCTTTCTCTCTCTCTCTCCATATATACTGTATATACATGTGTAGGAAATTAGTGGATCACCTGTTTTCAATTACTTCATGACTATAAATACCTTTCCTCTCTATAAGGTCAAACAGTATGGTTGGATTTTCCATTGAACAAACCAAAGTTAAAGAGAAAAGAGCATTCAAAACAAGTGAGAGGTATAATTGTGGAGAAGCACAAATCTGGGGAAGGATACAACAACATTTCAAAGGCACTGAACATACCTCGGAGCTCAGTGCAGTCCATCATACAGAAGTGGGAGAAATATGGAACTACAGCCACACTGCCTAGTGCAGGCTGCCCCACTAAACTTAGTCACCGAACAAGAATTGCACTTGTCAGAGAGGCTACTGTGATGCCAACTGTCACTTTATCCCAGCTACAGAAGTCAGTGGCTGCAACTGAAAATGATGTCCGTGGGTTAACAGTCTCCAAGCTATTGCACAAAAAGGGCCTTTATGGAAGAGTGGCAAGTAAGAAGCCCTTGCTGAAAAAAAACACATGCCTGCCTGTAAAGAAGTCCTTGTGGTCTGGTGCGACTAAAGTGGAACTTTTTGGCTCAAACACTCAGCGGTATGTGTGGTGTAAAAACTGCACATCAGCTAGGAAACACTATCCCCGCAGTGGTAGCATCATGTTATGGGGGTGCTTTTCAGCAGTAGGGACTGGCAATCTGGTCAAGACTGATGGAAAGATGAATACTGCACAATAAACAGAGATTCTGGATAAAAACCTACTCCCCTCTGCCAGAAAGTGTAAAGTAGGGAGGAAGTTTGTGTTTCAGCAGGACAATGACCCAAAGCACACTGCCAGAGCAACACTGGATTGGCTTAAAATGAAGAAAATTGATGTCCTTGAGTGGCCCAGTCAAACCCCATCGAACATCTGTGGAAAGACCTCAAAATTGCTGTCCACTGCCGCTCCCCAACCAACCTGGTACAGCTTGAGCAATTGTGCAAGGAGAAATATATATACTGTATTTATACACATATATACTGTATATATGTGTGTGTGTATGTGTGTGTGTGTGTGTGTGTGTGCCTTTCCCAGTCTGCATGAAACATCCACTTATGTTTTCAATTCACAGTTTATTTTTTGGCCAGTAATCATGGGCTTTTCCCTCATCTCCATTGGTGCTCAGCTAGGGCTTACCTGCTGAGTTGATGCAACTGAGGGATCTGTTAGATAGATAGAGAGATAGAAGGTGTAAATTTAACAGAGCCTGTGCGTCTTGCAGTGAAAATCCCTACACCAAGGGTTACATTTAGTATAAGATTGAGGGTGTTGGACTGAAGGGCAATATCTTTATATTGTTTTTTTATTAGATTGTTAGTTCAGCTGTGTTCTTTCTGCCCCATGGCAGACGGCAGAATCTGAACAGAATTGGCGCTTACAGCATGTAGACAGGAAGTCTGGTAAAGTGAACCTTCAATGACCCCATCAGCTCCTTTAATCTAACAGACATGGAAAAACACACACACACAGCCATGGGTCTGTTACTTTAGCCTGTGGCGACTTTCTCTGTCCACACCTGGTTACAGTTAGAAGAGTGCCAATCATGCATCTCCTACTCTTAGGTGTGTACCGTAATGATGACTTTCAGAGTGGTGAAAAAAACACTAAACAAGCAAGAATCACTGTGTGAATCTCCCGTCCCAGCTTTTCTGTTGTCTGTCTTTTTTTTTGTTTGTGTTTTCAGAGCACCCCACAAAATGCACATTCAGATCGACCGACTCTCAGGTTCACATTGAAGCAGGAGCTGCTATGGTGGGCTCTTTAGTAATTACAGAATCTGTCTCCCATCTGCCGAATCAGGTGGAAAAGGTGAAAAATGAGGGGTGAATGTTTCTTTTGTAAGAGTTCCCCATAGGGCCCCTTGAAGCTGAAGCAGGTAGATACAGAAATATGTGGTAATATACTGAGAAATGTGTTGATAAATCCAAGAATACATATTGTGTATTACAAATACTGTTAAAATGTATTCATGCCAATCAGAAATATACTTCAATTTATTTCCTGCTGACGCAATAATTTACACATTTTGAATATATTGATTTGGCTAAAAAATAAACATATATTTTCAGTATATAATTTTTTATGAGGGAGGAAGAGCTGCAAATTTGATTGAGAGCCTAATTCTTATTCATTTAAAAGAGATTGGGATCAGGTCATCTTCAATGCTGAAACCAACGCAGATGGTTGAACGTGCTGAGGCTGCATTTTGCATGGATCGATGGTCCCTCCCATCTAGCTCCTGCACTGCCATTGTGGAATGCCTGGTGGGAATCTGATAAAGGTAACAGCTAAGTGGATATAGACAGGTATCCAATGATGTCAGTCAATTATTGATTAATGAACTGGGGTCAGAAAGAATGTTGTCTCAGCAAAAATAAAACATGGCAAAACGCATACTGCAACTTGAAGGTGGCATGAAGATGCCAATGCTTCAGCACATCCTCCATCTTCAAAAGAAGCGGGTGTTCACTACAATGATTGAAACAAGCATCTATTTCATTCACTGCGGTTACTTGCCATAGGAAATATCTCACAATATGAAAGTCTGGAAGCACTTTTGTACCTCATTATAGGATTTTTCTAAAAGAAGGGGATCATGAAGCCTGCCAAGAAAGCATGAGCTGTGTGTGGCAGTTACTTCAAAGCCACCCTTCAGGAGGAGAGGTGAGGGCGGGTGCAGGGTGGGCAGGTGGGAGACGGTTGGTGACACAAGATCTTATCATCTCTCCATCCGACCAGTCCCACGGAGGACCGGAGTTAATTGCTGGCTTCTCTGCTGGCCACGTGCTGACACATCAACAACACTGGGATATCTGACAGAGGCAACTGAAGTGTTAACAGGCAAAGTGAAAAGAAAGGTCACGATTCTGCATCTCAGAAAATACGCTTTTCTGCATGTCCCATGGATGTTTCATTAAGGGTCTCCCTATACAATTTAAAGAGGGAAATATATTTGGGTCAACTGTGAAGAGGAAGGGCAGGGCCAAGGGTTATTGCCACTGTCTAGTGTTTATCTTAAACCCAACTTCCAAAGGTTGCACCACCTATATGTTATCCATCCTAAGACTTTTAAAAATAAAACACAGAGGATGTGTGCTTAGTAAATGATAACATTTATGTCCAGAAGCTACTTGTGTGGTAAATGTGTGACACAGCAGTTCACTGACTGAGGCCTAAAATACCTGGTCTGCTGACAATTATGTGCATATACAGCAAATGATACTATGTTTGGAACATCTCCATTCACTTATCAACCTCACCCTGCTTTGTTACGAGGCATAATCTCTAGCATGCATTGCTCCATCCTCTCTTCACTATCTGTCTCCTAGCCTGATTGGTTGACAGTTTAGCCCCTGGTAGTCATTGGTGTTCCCAGGATATTCTAGTGGTAGGCATTTAATAAGTGGCCTGTAGTGGCTTACTGCTGATGGCTTGGAAGACTTAGCTCACGGCAAACAGATGTGAAAATGAGTCACACTTGATTCCAAAACAATCCAGTGACAAAGTATGATGTATGAGAATGTATGTTCTAAAGTATGATGTCCTTGCTGTTATTAAAAGACATTACATCTCTCCATATTACTTTCACATAGAGGTAGAACTGCACTTGTTTCTATCACAGGCAAAGCCAAGGAGATTAAGTATTTGAAAAACACACAGAGCTCTTCATTGCAAATATAACACCTTCTGATTCTTTCCACATAAGTCTTTCCCTGACCTGAAAGAGCCGGAGCCTGAAGTGAACCTCAGATTTAGTGAGTTTATAAGCTGTCAGCACATCCTCCTGCTTCTCAGGCTATTATAAACAGTAAGAGTGAGTCAACCTTTCTATTGAGGTAAAGTGGACCTCTGAGAAAAATGCAAGCGCAGAGGACAGTCCATCATATTTTCTTTAAAAGTTTTCACTGCTTTTCAGTGAAGTCATACAAATATTTCAGTGTATTTTAATTAGAAAAATTCCATTCATGGGGACAGGCATGGATAAACAAGCTTTTATATTTTATATTTTAAAATACTGTATATTTTACACATATACCCTGGGTGAAATATGTTGAGTTGCCACAGTCTAAGCTTGCTGCGGTTTTCTTCATATGAAAATGCACTCATGCTTAAGTAATGAAACTTTGAGGGGAGCCTGAATTCCCTATGCTGAGTGTCTGTGGTTCAGCCAAGTGTGAAAGGAAGGGGTCCAGATGGAGGTGGCCTTGCCCATGCCCCGCCTGCATCCCTACAGATTTATTTCCCATCTCATGCAGTCAAATTGGCATGTGTTAGAGTGTTGTTTAGGCAGGAAGACAGTGACATCAGCAATGTGTGATAATCCTAGCCCTGAATCTTGCCTAGCTCATGACAACAGAATGAAGCAAGTGCTTTACAAAGAACATTATTTACAAAGAACATTATTCTGACTTTGAGAAAGTTAAGACGGAGTGCATACAGTGCAATAGAGTGCATCTGAGACTGTGTCAAATCTTGAACAATTCAACGGTCTCTGTTTTCACTAAGAGTCTGAGTAAGCCTTTCCACACACAAATAAGTTTCTGTATATACAGTGCATTAAAAGAAATCAGGGTCATGAGCATTTTGACACTTGATTGACTTGAGAAGGTCATTCTCTCTGATATCCGCTGTAAAGCAGCAAGGCCTTCAACTGCAGAGGGGCAACCACAATGTTACCAGTACAACTCGGCTCTGCAACTATGCAACTGGGTGTAGAGAAGCTGACCGGCACTTCTCCATAAACAAGCCCAACAAAGGGTTAAAACAAACCATAATTTATTTTAAAATACAACAAACAAAACAACAGAAACAAGCCTATGCACCCACAGCAGGGACACAATGAGCCTTCCCTGCTCCCCAGACACACCTGTATTTAATCAGGCTTCAATTAGCAAGGTGTGGCTCGTTAGCCAATAGGCTGTTCCCTTACAAATCACCATCAGGTGCACACAATTAACAATGATTGACAACAATTAACTAGTAATTAACAACAATTGACAATTGACATTTAGGTTCAAGGGAGAGGTGGTGAAGGTTCTCCTTCAAACTGGGGAAATATAGATCTGAAACTACTGGACTAGCAGAAGAGCTGATTTTTTCCTAGCTACATGCCATGTCATGCTGTCTGCTAAGCATGGATTCAATGATGTTTATTTGCACATAAGCTGGTAGTCACAGTGATGATAACTTCCAAGAGCAGAATAGTCTATGGACCCATCAACTTTTGTTAATAAAATTTGTTTTCCTGGCCACCATGCATGACCTTTGACCTCAGAGAGTCATACTGAGTTAGGTGATATTTTATGAGGGAAGTGGACTAAAAGCAACATTGTACATTTCAGATTCAGGGGTGGCAATTACTCTCATGCCTTTGAAATCTGCAGCATATGTGAACACTAGACCACAGCGAGTGAGAAAATAGTGAAAGCTACTTCAAAAGGTCATTAACCAATAAACTGCTGAGCTCCAGAATATGGGGTGGAAATGTACCACCTTCTCCTCAAACCAGAAGTAGTGACTTCCATGACATACAAGGACACTGCATCAAGGACACCATTGAACATATTCAGATCAACAAGCTATTACATTTGTACTCTTAAACAATACAAAATTAAAATGCATGACTTAGCATTACTGTTAAATTCTAAAGAGAGACATGTATTTTACCTGTGAATCCAAACATGAGATCACATGGGGTACCAATATGTAATTTTGAGTCTTCTTTTGTTTCTCCTTTGTAAAGACACAATGAAATTACAGTATCTGAATCAATGTCATAAATCTGGTCAGATATGCAGCAACACTGCATAATGTACAGTACAAGTGTCCATGGTCTTGCTAAATACACCTATTGTACTTACAGCTAGATTTACATCCATATGTAAATAATACACACAGTTCCAATGATATTACTTTTTGGGTGCCAAAACCACCACTCATTTCTCAAGAGAAAAACAGTCTATGCCCCAAAGTTGTTGCTTTCATCAATTCGGTAGGTCCAGCTTTTACTTAACACACCAGCCTCACTTCACAATGTAAGGGAAAAAATAAATAAAATATTGTGGTCCTATGCTTCATAATGCATGGGCAGAACACTAATATGATTTATATAAGGCAGCTAAATTATTTGTTGGGGGTTGGAAGTGAATAAATGATAAAGAAAAAAATCTAAACAAAGAAGGACATTGTTTTCCTTTTAAGCTGGAGCAAGAGGGACATCATGCACACAACGACAAGACGGGAGAGAGACGCACCATAAGACGTTCCCACAAGATAATTCCAAGAACCCCCACCCCCCCGGCGTTTCTCCTTCCACGCCCCGCGTTATCCCACTGCGTACTCCCAGCGCATGCCTTTGTTCCCATCACAACAAGCCACGAACAGATGGTGCTCTGCTTGGACACGAGTGACAGGCACCAGCTGGCAACCAATCGCGTGTTAGGAATCAGCTGACTTGTCTGGACAGCGCCAGGTGCTACCATCATATTTTCTTAGCGGAGCGGCGGAGCACGAGCTGAAGCAGTATGTAGAGAATCGCTGGCAGTCAGTGAGCGGATTGCGGGTGGCGAGATAAAATTGTTTTCCCTCCCATTTAATGGGACCATGCTCTCGAAGCACACATACGAATCGCGACGAACAGACGAACCTGATCTCCTTAAAAATATTTACATAGCTCTAGCTAGTTTTTTTGGTTAGTCACACGTTGTAATATAAGCACGGTGCATTTATTTATTAATGTATATTTGCACCTATTGTGATATTTTTTACTGTGCACATGCGAAACGTATATTTTACTTCTGCGTAATCAATTTTGAGCTCAAGCTGCGAAGTGTGAATGGTTTCTACTCATTGCTATTTTAAAGAGGAGATTGCCATGCTAACGAGGTAAGTAAAATCTATCACATAAACGCTTATTATATCAACACGGGCTCTGGCATACAGGTAGGCTATTTAGTCAATACGCAAATTAATTCATATAGGGAATAGGATGTTTTTAACTGTGACAAAACCTTTGTGCAATTGGACAGAACACACAGACAGCAGCCAGCTATTGAAAAGATATACGAATGTTATCATCACAAATCTAACACCTTGCTTTTTTCCCTTCTGTTTCATGATCGCTCTTTAGTAGTGCAATAGCACCTATAGCTAGCCTACTGTATTATGCTCATTATAGCAAGCATAACAGCAACAAATGCGGCTGCTGCTGAGGAAATAGGTGTTGTCACTCATTTGGAAAGCGTATATGTGTACAGTAGAATATTAACAGAACACACTGGCTGACTTTTACTTTCACGTGAATAAATGTCACACAGCTCCATGTTTAATTAGATTCTTACTACCGTTATACGTAGCAGTTTTCTGCTTCTCTCGAAGGACATGCCGGAACAATGCTGCACTCAGTTGGGTGTGCAAGGGCAGCAGTATGTTACTCTATGCGTGCCCATGTTTCTCATTTATATCCGTCTCTAATCATCGACCATGTACCAGAATGTATATTTTAGAGATGGCAGACACCAGCAAGCCCCAAGATTTCTGCATGTTGCTAACACGTGCGCAGTAAAAATGTGAACATCTCGTGCGCATTGTGTCAACAGTGATATCACTACACTTTGTTTTAAATGTCTCGCTCCAGCAAATTCTTTCTTTGTTCAGATTTTGAAAAAGAAAATGTTGGCGGAACAAAACTTTAGGTTAGTGAACTGCACAAAATTACTGTCTCTGGAAATACTTACCCTTGATCTACCTTTCTATTTCTTGAGTAGACGTTGCTTGCCATGTTGTAATTAGAATATGCTGAGCTTAATGCTGTCTTCTGTATACCTGTTACAATGGGTCAGATAATGTGAAACAAAGAACCCAGTCCGTTGCCTTTCCATGTATTTCTGTTCATTCAGAATGCGATACCTAAGTATGTAGGGCTTAAAGGCAAGAGCGAAATTGTGTTACCTCCTCAAAAACCAAACTGCACCGTCAGAAACTTCCACGCGGTGTGGCTTGGTGCAGAGGGCAGCTGATGCACGCGTGCACTGCACGCTGTTGTTCGGTGGCAGCGGCCTGTATGATCCGCCAAACTCTGATTTGCATTCAAATGTGAGCGCGTTCTGGCAGATGTCTCGGCTCTTTCATTCACCCCAGGAATGCGGCTGGGCAAGGAGTCTTAAGAAAAAAAATCCAGACAATAGACAATCGCAAGAAGTTTGGAGAGAGAAATGGGGGAGGGTTATGGGGATTGCAAAGCATTGTTTCTGATTACCTCAAGACTGTCGTCCCTGTTGATGCAGCTGTTACGTGTGCAGCGTAGTTACGAGAGAATTGCACCTGTTACTCATTGTCGCGACCAAGCTGTTATCTGCCCATATTAGTGTAAAAGACCAGAATTTCATGACTACATACTTAATGAGTTAAAACATTTCCCATGCATTGCCCTTCCTGAACTCAGGATACTTCTGTAGCTGTTAGGGATGACTACAGCAGATGCAGTAGTCATCCCTAACTGTGAATCCACAGGGGGGATACTTTACCACAGGGGGGAGTTTATTTTTTGTTGTCCCTTTGGTAATCAAAGCAAAGTTTTGTTTGTTTTTAATTAATAACCTTTATAAATGTACCCTTCATGTTTGGCATTCACCACCCCAATTACTTTGCTATTTTTAACCTTACAGAAAGAAGGATAATCTGACAGCAAGTGTGCCACATGTCATATCCAATTCTGACATCATTTACAATATGATAAGTACAAAATATGATCATTTTATTTTGACATTGATGTCCTCTGGCCTTGGTTTTGGTATTTGCTCTGGTACTGGTATTAGGCAGGATTGTCCAGGGGAAGCAGTGGCTAGTGTAAAAACACACACACACACACACACACACACACACACACACACACACACACACACACACACACACACACACTCACTCCATTGGGAGTAGAGCAGTTGTTTTTTATCACCTTGGGCAATGAGATTTTCTTCATTATGCCTTTTTAAAAAGGGGCATCATGAACATATTTCTCCTTTGTGAAGGTTGTTGAAGATAAGAACAGAAGAAGGAGAGGCAGCTGCTCCCATAAGTCCATGTCCATAATCTGTTTAAGAAATCTGTTTGCAGGGAACAGTAATGAGCCGTGTGGTGTCTGAGGTCTGGTAACAGTGACAGAACAATAAAAGGCATACAACTTCAGTATTTGTGCTGTAAGATGTCTTCTGTGTGTTCTTAACTTGTAAGACTTTTTTCTAAGTTTAATAAGATGTCAGAGTGTATTATAAACGACTGTAAAACAAGAAGATTTTGAACATTTTGTGTTTGACCTTTCAGATTAAATAGAGTAGTTTTCCAAATCTGTAGTTAGTTATTGTTCATGTTTGCAGGTATTGCCTATGTTCTGAAAGTTATGTATATGTAAACCTAACAGTAATATAAACATAATGATGACTGGTGTAACTTGAGAAAAACATTAGCTCTGTATAGATGTTTGTTTCACAGCAGTAGAGTGGTTGTAGGACTTGCTAAAGTCAGCATGTTTGTAGCATATAGCGATGACAGTACTTTGGCTTTGCTGTGCTACTGCAGTCAGGAGAAGTAGTGGTGTTGGTGGGGGTGGGTAGTAAAGTCAATACTTTCACTGCTGGAGATCATTGTTGTTTGAGTCCAATCGTTTAAAAGACAGAAATGGTTAAATGAAAAAAGCTGAAATGATGAATGGAATAAATTTAGCTGAGTGCAGTGAATGGCCCCTTTCCATGTATCCCAGTATGTGTAACAGCATTAGTTTGGGGAAAAAGAATGAATTTACCAGGTTTCACGTGCTTTAAGCCTGGGCACAGTTTACCTTTGTCAATGTTGCAGTTTTTTAGCTGACTTGTTCTTATTTTGTACATTGCCCTTGGGCGCTGGTGTCCACTTCTCCATCTTCACTCTCTCAAACTCAAACTGTCACAGCCGTGTAAAAGATTCCATTAATGCACAGTGGGTCGCATGCATAATTTCACATGGCATATGAGGTAATACTTGGGCAGAAATCTGTGAGATTTTTTTTGGAATGCTGACAAAAACACCAGATTTTTTGCACTTCTGTTTTGATTTTTATCTTCAGATGCAGATATATATATCATATCTGTCTGGTCCTACACAGAGGTGGCAGGCCTCTGCTTTTTCTATGGCCTTTATTGTCTTCTGTAGTATTTTGTGGAAGACATTTAGAACTAAGTCCTCGTTGTATAATGTATGCATACAGAAATGTAATAAAATCAAATAAATTGAGTAGGTTTGAGAGCATAATAATTGTAAGTCACTAGTATCATCAACAGCAAGATTTCTGTAAGCTGTCTTGTAGTACACCATGACTAAGTCCACTGTAGCTCTCTGTATTACCCGTCTGCGTAGGTTTGGATGGGGAAAGTGATCCTTGTTTTGGGAAGTCTCCGTTTTCTCACTTATCCCACTGTCAGACCGGGCTCCATGCAGCTGTCAGGCTCATTTATGTATGAAACAGGCACGTCAGCGGTGTAGCATGTCTCCATGGCAACCAGAAGAACACAGGCCTGTTGCGCGATTCACGACTCAGAGACCGCTGTTCAGGTTTTATGTTTTCCCCCAAATTTGGACCCCCAAAAAAAAATGGGGGAGGTAGTTGGGAGAAATATGGGTTTGGCAAAAGCAGCATTTTCAGCTGTCACATTCAAGATGAACACATGACACAGGGCTGCAGATGAAAGCCTTTGTCTTCCAGGCTTTACAGGAAGGGCAAGGTCACAGCATGCAGTGTAAAAGTAACAATGTTCTCCTCGTTAAGGAACGCCTCGGCTTGTTTCACCGTATTGTGTCCAGAGTGGCGTTTTATAGGAAGGGATGCTGTCTCAGTGTAAGGCTTATGGCTCATAAAAGCCATTGTTAAGAATTAACCAGATGAGCAGATTAAACCTTAAGCTGCAGAAAAGAGAAGCTGCTGTAATAGGATTGAAGTACCCTGACACAGAAGTCTTTTGGTGGTGGTAGTGGTGGTGGGGGTAATATGGGATGTAAATGTTATCTTTGTACATCTGCAAAAAATGCCAGGACTAGATCAGAAAAACAGACAATCAACTTGTACATTTGTGGTACTGAAACCAGACATAGTCTCCCTCATTCACAAAAGTTGCAATTATGGGATCAGTGCTACCAAATAATATTCAAAGCTTAAGAATATGTTTCCCTGGATGGAGATTTTCCTGTTTTCCTGAAATGGTAGCGCTGATATCATGGGAGAAACTCCAATCAGTGATGCAATAAAGCCATACATACTCATGTACAGTACCCATTTGGAGACATGGAGGGAGGCAGCACATAGAGAGTTTAGACACTAGAGCTAAATGTGACATTGTGTGAATATCACAAGGGATGGAAAGGACAAAGTTCTGAAAACATGAGGAAAAAAAGCAGCACTCTGTATAGGTATAACCCACCTCTGTGACTTTTGTCGTTGCCCTGCTGTGATTGTGATAAAGAGCCAGGTGTGTTGTGCATGACAGGTAAGGGAAAGCTGGGGAACTGTCAAGGTCTCAGAGATTCAGCAAAACAGCTCTCTGAAATGCACATTTTTAAAAAAAAAGTTATATTCTGAAGCAATATATTGACGTCTTTGCTGACAAATGTGTCGCCGTAGTGTGGGTGTAGCGTGGGTTCATTGTCATTTATGGCCAGATAAGGCTGTTATAATAGATTTGGCCTTTTAGATGGATGAGGATGAAAACCCTGACTGGAAAGAGTAATCTGCTGCTGTGTCTTTGAACATGAGCTCTGTTGACATATGACGTGTAAAAGCCCAAGGTTATTTGAGCTCCGTAAAAGAGAGTAGTGTCTGTAAAAATAAGCATGACTGTAAGCTGACTTTAAGAGGCAAGTTAATCCATGCTGGTTTAACATGCTGTTCGGGCCTTCATCAGACTGGAAAGACTGGACCCAGAAACGCTGTAGTGGCTGGGTAAGCATGCACACATTCACACTCATACACACTTTTTTTTTGCCGAGCAGATGCTTGTATCCAGAGTGACTTAAGTCAGTTGCATTTTTACATGTTTCCATTTATTCAGCTGGATGCTGAGGGTACAACAACAGTGAACTACCTGGGAATTGAATCAGCAAGCATTTCCGATATGGGCGCTGCTCTGAAATTGTTGCCGCTCTGCCACTGCACAGATACACACAAACACGCCTGCATGCCTGCATACACGCACGCACGTATGCACATATGCACGTATGCACGTATGCGTGAAGACACACACATACACAATCACTTTCATTTGGCTTGAGGTTTCCCTGGGTAGAGGCCTCACTGTGATGTTGATTGATTGGTCATCATTCATCACTGCAGCTTAAACACTGCTCCTCTAATTTGTAATGATTTTTCAATGTCCTGAATTTGGTGCGATGCTAATTCAAATGAGTGAACATTTATTATCTCAAACGTCTGAAAAATGTGTCGTCTCAAAAGCTTTGACTGCAAGCATTTGGCAGCACTTCATCCCCAACCCTCTACACCCACTTCCATACCCCCATTGAACTTGACAGGAAGTCACTCTGCACTGGCACAGGCTGGGTTTCCTTGCTGAGCAGGATATTGCACGGAGCTGTTATTTGGGATGGAGATATGTGGCCTTCCTGGTGCCCCTAGGCAGCAGTGTAATTTATCTGAAGAGCCCACGTGATTCTGTGGTGCAAAAACACTCAGTGCCCGTTATCAGGGAGAAGCCAACAGTGTTTCCGTGATTGGCTGCATTTCCTTCAGCTGCTGATGCCCTCAGCAGTGAAGCACATGAATGCGAGAGCATAGGCTGATTTCTGAGGGGATCCCAATCACAAACCCTGGGCATTGTGGAGTCCCCGCAGGATTCCTTATCTTGTTTATTTATATGGAAGAATCGAGTGATGGGATTTTATTTTTCTCTTCTCTCTTGACTCTCATCACAGCTGATTACTCCCTGTGTAAACCAGATTGGGCAAAAAATAAACACTAGCCCTAGCCCCCATCCACCCACCATTCCTTCTCCTGAGAAAAAGGTAGATTTTAATATTCAGCATGCTCCAGAGACCTGACTGTGAATGAGCAAATAGAGAATCTAGAGCCCTCCGTTTTAAGAAAATAACACCCAAATAAGCTTTTATAACATCAAGGGTTTTTTTTATTATTTCTTAGACTGCATCCAAATGAGGTCTTATTTTGTGCCTGGCTAACTTAGTCCTGCACCCTGTGGTACAATATACCTATAGTACAAACACATTGTAATATACCGCCCTTTGCAGTGTTATACTGTAGGGGTGTGATCTCTTGCCATTTTTCATGAAAGCAGTGTTAGTAGAAGTGAACTAGCAATCATTTTAGCACTGGTTAAGAGGGTTGTGAATTTGAATCCTTATTTAGACACACTGATTTTGACCCTTCAACTTTACCTCAATTTAATGAGTAAATATGAACTATGGGCTGGATAATTAACAACATAAATTCACTGTGGAATATGTATATTTCAAGTACAAATCAATGTTCTTCGATATTGATAAGGCAAATAAATTGGTAATGTATATTGGTAAGGTAAAATATCATGCAGATTCTACAATATAATGCTTTTTTAGGTTAGTTTACATGCATGACTATTTTGACCTACCCAGATGTTGTGAAGTGCATGTAGTGCTTTAGTCTGTAGTAGGAGTTTGACATCATAACGGCCACTGTAGTACCATAGCAGAGACGGTCCTTGTCTGGTGGGTTTTTAGCAAATGTTTTTGGGCGGTTTTCAGTCTGTTTACAGAAATGTAGTCAGAGGTGTGCAGTAATGATCGAGGACCAGGCCTCATAACCAGGACGTTGAGTTCAATTTGAAGGTTGCTTCAGTAAATATTCCTCTCTGCATATCAAATCATAACTGTAAACTGCATAAGTCTACCTGGATAATGGATAATAATGCATAATATACAGAGTAAAAAGGAAATATAATAATCATGCTAATAATGATAATCACCCACAAACCATGGTGGTCCTTACAGTTTTGGAAAAATGAGTGATGCGAAGTCCATCTCTTTATTTGAATCAGCCTGTATCTTACTTGTTTTTTTTTTTTTGAAGGTTTGGTTTTGGTAAATGGCAGTCATGGTGGTCCTTAAGGGTTCCAGTACATACTGTCTTGCACATGATGACATGCATTGCACATTCCATATCCACATGCTTAAAAGCAGATAAAGATTTTCCTTATTAGGACTGTATGACTAATTCAACATTTCATTACAGCAAAAACACTGATCTTGTGTCTGTGCAAGATGCATGCAGCATTCTTCTCAAATAAGCATGAATGGAAGTAATCGGTGGGAGGAATCATTCTCATGTGGAGTTAGAGTAGCGGAAGGGAATGTAATTATTGTTATCATCACTTATCGGAGGAAAACAGGCACTGTCCGTTAGCGTGTCTTCATTATGGATTTAGGTTTCAGAACGACGCGGATTGTGTAGGAGCCCTCACACTTGGGGCACTATCTCCAGACACCTCAAGTTCACTGGGCCACGAGTTCACTCATGGGGAAAACCTATTTTTTTCCATTACATTATTTGCTGAGCAGACGCCCTTATCCAGAGCAGTAAGTACCTTGCTCAAGGGTACAACAGCAGTGCCCCACCAGGGAGTCAACCCAGCAACCTTTGTATTATAAACCATTCTTCTTACCACCGTGCCACACTGCTGCTCTCTCAGCTCTAGCTTTGCCCCAGGGCGCAGATGGGCGCTCTGTTGTGGTGGGATCAAGGCATCCCGTGGGGACGGTGGCCTGAATGTCGGGGGCTTAATCGGAGTTCCCGCTCCGACGGGTCTCCAGGATGTGAGTGGCAGATGCCTTATTTCTTCACAGCCTAGCGTGAAGGCAGAGATTTGCACAGCCGTCACCTCTGATTAGAGGGAGCTGAGGAGAGGGCGGCTAAGGGCTCAATCGGGGGCCCGTCCTCATGGCGTGGCAGGAGGGATGTGGAAGAAGGGCCACTGCCACCATTGTGATGTCATCACACACCACGTACGGGGAACACCCTGACAAATCCTGGCAGGGCACAAGAGAGGAGGTTTAGTTCCCATTGATTTATTGCACTTACTGCACTTAAACTGCACTAAAGGCACTGCCACGTAAGGCTTGTTTATTGGGCTTGATTATCATAATGCATTTATACACATCACTGATGTTAGATGACACAGTTTTTCACATTTCCGATGGTACTCCATGCATGCTTCTGGCATTTTATGTCTGATGAGGTTTTAATATGCGGTTGATGATGCCGGAGTTACACTCAATTTGTCAGCATGCCGGTAGATACTAGGCACTGAGGTAGTGGGTATTATTCATGAATCCACATTAACATTGATTAATGAGCAGTGAAGATAATAGTCATCAGATTTTCCCTGAGAATACAGCAGCATTTCAGTTTCCTTGGAACAGAAAGTTATTATTTGTAATGCAGACAGCCGTCTAGGATGCTCAAGACAGTATTTTTCTTCTCCTTTTTTTGAATGTGAGATTTGTGGTGTGGAGGACTTGACTTTGGAATTGACTGCAGTGGATTTCAGGTGGTCATAGAGGCTGTCTTCTTATGTAGACCACAGAAAAAGTACTTCATGAGCAATGCTATTGTGGTCCCATGGTTATGCTGGGCACTTGGTGTACCCAACTCTTAACTTTCATTATAACTACTATGGCAAAACACATCCCTTTGTCATAGGGGAATTAACTACAGATTTGTTTTGAGAAGAGCATGTTCTTGATGCTTTTTTATGTTCATAGATTTTAATTTGCAGCTTAAGCCCTGCATACATCAACACATCCCATGTGCAGAACCCTGATCAACCAGAACTGGTGTTTCCTGGGGGATCCTTACCACCATGTACAGTAAAAGATGCTTCAGGTCAAAAATGACCAGCGGTGTTTTCTTTTACACATGGTGTATGGTTTAATTTAAATGATGGTATAGTACTAGCCTAACCATCTTGTGCTGTTTGTATTTGAGTATCAGTGTATGAGGTCTGTATATTTGCTTTGTATAGACTAGTTCACGTTTGCTTACCTACATTTTTGTATAGTGAACACTGCCTTCACCTTCTCTGGGATTGCACTTTCCTAAATCACTTACTCCAGTTGTACCACTTGCTTTCTGATCGGTTTGGTGCTTAAGGTTTTTCAGTAGCGGCTAACTGGTGGTCAGCTAAGGAAGGACAGCAGCTCTGATGTTTGTTTAGCATGGCATGGAACATCAGGCAGGCTTCCTGAGAGACCTGTACTCTGCTGTCCTGAGCTGGTCCCCTATTATCAGCTCAGGCTGTAAAAGCATTTAGAGGGGTGTTTCAAGCAGTTGCTATATAACGGCAGCAGAGCCCCTCAGAAAAATCAGGTGGCTGTTAGTGGTGTTGGTGGGCCAGTAGGTGGCATTCTTCCCCTTGGACCCAACAAAAGACAAATGCCCCAGCATAGTGATCGGGACACTATGCTTTAATAGATGCCATCCATTGAATGAGGTATTAAAACAACGTCCTTCTTAAAGATTTCCTGGCACTTCGTGCAAACAGTAGGGCATTCCCCGGTGTCCTGACTAAATTCCCAATCAGGTTCTCTCATTTCAACCATCTAACAATCCCCAAGTTTAAGTGTCTAAATAATTTCCTCCCTCTCCACCTCTGAATAAAGTCTATTATTATCACTACTACTATTATTACTACAGTACACTCACTCAGGCAAAACTTTGATCTCTGGATTATATCCTGCTTAATACAAAGGTTTTGGCCCTAAATTTATCTGATCATAATTTGAGAATCTGAAATTAACCTCAATATGGGACAGCATGAGTACATTGAGAGAACAGTCTCAATGGATCAACTTTTATTTGAGATTTCCATGGATTACCACGTCTATGCCACAGCCATATTCTCATTATTGCTCAGAATTGTTTTTTTTCATCAGTTTTTTTCATGCATTCATTCCCTTGCCCATCCACATTGAAAAAAGATTGTATTCAGAGGGTTCCAGTGCTCAGTGCTTTATCTTGATTTTAAAATGTACTGTAGCAACATATTTTGATAGCTTCAAACACATGTACCTCTGACATCTGTATTGGTGTATCAGATTACAATTTGGCTGTTGTCGCAACTATCCTGACCTTCTCACTGCACCCTCCTGCTGTGGTTGTAGTAGAAAAGGGAAGCCGTGTGGCGTAATGGGAAGGAGTAGGGATCATAACCCAAAACGCTGCCAGATGGATTCCCAGGTGGCACCCTGCTGTCGTACCCTTAGGAAAAGATAATTAATTGAAATCTCCTCAGTAAATATCCGGCTTCATAAATGGATGACATGTAAAAATTGTTTAGGTAAGAGCATCTGCTAATGTAAATGTTGTGTAAATGGCCATGGTAATAAATTTCTAACCCCTCCCAGGCATTTCATTTTGGAATAGTGCAAAGAACAGATTGATGAAAGTGGGTTGCCACAGCTAATACATATCCCCTTCATCAGATATTGAAAAGCCTCCAGGGAGTGTCACGTTCTCCATGATGATTTATAGAATTGTCCTTTGGCTTTGGAGTCTCAAAGGTTACGTCCTCTTAGAATAGTAAAGAGGAATGGTAGCATATTCAAATTATTAATTGTTTCCTTATTCAGGGTCTCTTTTTTACAAATTATATTTACTGACACAGATCAGGTATCACATTTTATTAGCTACACTTACTGCTGCAAGGAACGATTCTTCAGTCATGGTTCACCCCTAACCTTCTATTATTTAAACTACGGAAATGTTATACTCATGGAGTGACCCATAGCAATAATTCATGGAGCAAAAGCAGGAACTATTAGGCACCGGAGCAAGTTTTTGGAAATCATAGCATGTATTAAGGTACTTGTGTGTGGATGTTTATTTATTTATTTTTATCACAATTTATTTGTTTTTATTTGTTTTCAGTCTCTTTGTGGTAGCAGCCATGTATAAATGTATGAATCGTGATTCCCCGCACTCCTGTGTATAGTTCTTGGAAAATAATTTTTTTTCACAAGAATAAAGTTCACACCTTTTTTCCCAGTTTAGCAGGTGCAGTACTGTTGGTCTGATTACTTTGTTTCAGGGAGGCTGTATTGGGATACCACTGCCTTTAAGTCACAATAACTATAATAAATAATACTTTAAAGCTTCCTTAACTAGGTATGCTTATAACCGAGACTGCAGTGCTGTTATGTTTTGTGTGTCCCACTTGCCATTCCTTTGTGTTGCTGTAAACACTGGCTAATGCACCTGCTGGGGTTATGGGATGCGTTAAGTGCAGTTAGCATGTTGTGCTGTATGGAGCTGTGTCCCAGGGGAGCCATATCTCTGCGAAGCCTGGAAAAGCACAAGTGGCGTCAGCAGTAGCGGTGTCCCTTCTGTAAAGGGCACGGCTGTAACCACACTTCCTTGGCAACACCATTACCTTTTTTTTTGAGACCGGAGGGGATTGATGCATCCAGCCAGGTTTATGATTGCCACTTGCCCCAGATTGCCCTGATGTTCCTGCAGTCACAAGAGTTGCCCACAGGCCTCTAATTGATTTCCAATGGCTCATTAAAGGGTTCCATCTCACCGACTGCGTTTTTGTCGCTTTGGTTTTTCTTTTTAGTTCCTTGTATAGCTCTGTGTGGCCCTCAGTGAAGTTAAGTGCTTTCCTCTGTTGCTGGGTAGATTATTCAATAATCTGACTGCAGCATTTAAGTGCTGCGCTGTATGTTGGCCCCCTCAGTGCAGTTCTTGTTATTCTGTGATGAGAGTGTTCTAAGAAACCTCAGTGCCTGAAAGGGTGAGGGGAAGGGAGGAAGAGGAGGAAGAGAAGGAGGGAGGATGAGAAAGCCATTTAGTGGCTAACACACTTGTGAAAAAAATGTCATGCAATGTAATGCTTTTATAATGCTGTCCTCCGTTGAATGGGAGCTGCGCTGGTGGGGTTAATGCCTCTTGATTGGCAGGCTAATACCCATGTTGTCTGTGTAGGTGAGTCAGCACCAGGGTCCATCTGTCGTGGCAGATGCCCTTCCCACTCCTCAGTTCAGGTGCAGTTCCACTCCAGCCAGAGAGCAGAGCCAAAGAGTCACACACAGAGAGGGGAACACTCTCCAGTCCTCTTCCTGTCCTCAGTGCTCCTGTACAGGGCTGGTGGATGCTTATGCTAACACATAAATTCAATGTGTTAATTTGTTCATATGAAAATGATGTGTACAGCAACCTACGAACCACAATACACCATACGTGCATCCTGAAAAACTGAACCTATATAATGTGTAATGTATGTGAAAGAAAAGAAGCAGATATAGAGTGCAAATTAAAAAATGTATCTGCGATGTTTCAGTCTTGTAACGTGATTGACCCCGAATCTTTCACATTTTCGCATTTGTTACATTTGTATGTATTTTATTTATAGTTGTATGTCATTCTACTGTCATACTCTTCTATCAGAGATGGCCATCTGTTAAGCAAACTAGCTCCCCTTGAACTTCATTGTAAACTTCAAACAGATGAAACATGAGAGAATTTGTTTTAACTCAAAAAGCCACAGTGGATTGCAATTAGTCTTTGACCTGTTTTCAGGGTATTTTGAGCAGCTAGCTTATGTAAGGTCATTAAATACTTTGTTGGTTATGAAAATAAATACCAATGTTATAGCTCTGAAGCACTGTATTTTAAAGATTTCTTTCTGTCCAATTGGGAATGTCAAATTAGTCCCTCCAAAAAACACTATGTATTGGAACTCTTGTCAAGTGGCTTTCAATTAGTGCTTAAAGCTGTAGCTTGATGCACTAATCTAAAATGAAGCTTTATTATAGTTTCATTTTTCCAACTTTTCTCCCTCTTTCTGTACCCTCCTGTCCCGTTGTCCAGTAAGTACAGTCATGATTGAGTTAATCAGGTACAGATGAAACACACATTATACATCATTTACGGCTGTAAACGCGACACATTGTGTAGCTTTACCTCTAAAAGGTCTGCAGATATAACTTACAGATGATATGCACATTTATAAGAGTGGCTATGTATTCTCTTTAGTTCTGAAAAAGAAAATGAAAATAAAAAACGTGTGTTAAGTACATGACAGCTTGAAGTGAAATATAGAATTATTTACACAATTGGCTGATATTTTTGTTTGTAAGCTCAAAATACAGTATGTAAGAAAGTTATAATGTAAAAAAAATCACTGCTCAATGTAAGTGATTTTGTGAAGAATGCACTGAACTGAAATTGGTCCTTCATGAATATATGAAAACTAAATGTTCCCAGGACTGTTGGAATATTTTTGCACCACATTACTGTACAAAAATCAGACCTCAGAAGACCTTACATGAAAAGGAACATCAAGAAGGAGCATCAGATTGTGTGTGTGTATGTAACTTGCATGCATAACGGATACTAAAACATCTCAAAGAATTTAACGATGCTGGGAGCGCTAATGATGCACATTTCATGGGCTTCTTGGAGAGATGAAAGCACTCAATGAAATGTGATCTCACTTCAAGTGTACCCCATTTTGAGGAGGGCTTAGTATTGTGCATGCATAATAGTAGGCTGATTTAGCATGATGTTAATTCTGTGCGTAATTCACCCTGGCAGAAATACCTTTTTAAAGTTAATGAAGAGGTACCGGATTTGCTTGTTAGCAACTATCTGCCTATTTACTTTTGGTTGTGTTGAATACATGTATTTTAAATATATATCACTGGACTCATTATTGCTCTCGCTGTCGTTCCTTCGATTTTTTCCCCGCTCCACTCCACTGTGCTGTCTTCAGCAGCATGATATTATTTACTTGCTTGTGGCGTGCTTTTTTCTGCGGCAACATACGGCTTCACACCTTACTCATTTTGTTAACATTTATGCAATTGCATCTTTGCTTGAACAACTGAAGCCTCTTGAAGCAATCAAAGAATCATGCTAAGCAGTACAGCAGCAATCTGGGATTCGGTCTGGTCTGGAATGTAGTTCTCTAATCACTGCACCGCGCATGGCCCTGTGTTGCTGTCTGCCATCTTGCTGTGCACATTTTATGACACATTTTTGTGTGTGTGTGTGTTTCAGGTGCATGCAGCGATCCTGATAGAGCTTGGAGGAAGAGCACACGCCGTCTCTGAGTGCATCAAAAGCAGACAGAGGCACAGAGGAAAAGACATCTAATCTTCACCTCCTGCTCGGCACACATTCACAGCCACTCCCCACAGTGTGTAACGTCTGGCGCTGCACAAATTACAAATGAACAATTCAGTTTGATCACAGTCGTACACCTGCTCTCAAGGTCATCCCTCACCTCTGGATTCTAACCCGATTCAGGTGTGTGCAGGTAGGCAGGGACAGGTAGCATGGCAGGTGGGACAGCGTCCTCCTGCGTGCTCGTCCAGCTGTGCTTGGGCTTGCTCCTTTCATCGGTGGGTGTGTTGCCGGTACGGGCCAACGAATGTCCTCAGCTGTGTGTGTGTGAAGTCAGACCATGGTTCACCCCCCAGTCCACCTACAGAGAGGCTACCACTGTGGACTGCAATGACCTGCGATTGACGCGAATCCCCAGTAACCTATCCAGTGACACCCAGGTGCTCCTGCTTCAGAGCAACTACATCGCCCGGACCAGCGAGGAGCTTGAACAGCTCTTCAACCTGACTGAGCTGGACCTTTCCCAGAACAACTTCAGCAGCATTCGGGATGTGGGCCTAAATAACATGTCTCAGCTGACCACGCTGCACCTGGAGGAAAACCAGATCACCGAGATGTCCGACCACTGCCTGCAGGACCTTTCCAACCTGCAGGAGCTCTACATCAACCACAACCAGATCAGCTCCATATCCCCCAATGCCTTCTCTGGCCTGGGCAACTTGCTCCGGCTCCACCTCAACTCCAACAGGCTGAGGATCATTGACAGCCGTTGGTTCGAATCTACGCCCAACCTTGAGATCCTCATGATTGGGGAGAACCCTGTTATCGGGATTCTAGACCTTAACTTCAAGCCTCTGATTAACCTCAGGAGCCTGGTGCTGGCTGGGATGGACTTGACCGATGTTCCTGGAAATGCATTTGTGGGATTGGACAACCTGGAAAGCCTCTCCTTTTATGACAACAAGTTAATTAGGGTGCCGCAGCTTGCCCTGCAAAAAGTTCCCAACTTGAAATTCTTAGATTTAAACAAGAACCCAGTACACAAAATCCAGGAAGGGGACTTTAGGAACATGCTGAGGCTGAAGGAGCTTGGCGTGAACAATATGGCGGAGCTGGTCTCCATCGATCGCTATGCGCTTGACAACCTCCCGGAGCTGACTAAACTGGAGGCCACAAACAACCCCAAGCTGTCCTTCATTAACCGGCTGGCTTTCCGGGACGTCCCGTCTCTGGAGAGCCTCATGCTGAACAACAACGCTCTGACCACCCTCTACCAGAGGACAGTGGAGTCACTGCCCAACCTGCGGGAGATCAGCATCCACAGCAACCCCCTGCGCTGCAACTGCGTCATCCAGTGGATGAACTCCAACAAGACCAGCATCCGCTTCATGGAGCCACTCTCCATGTTCTGCGCCACGCCACCTGAGTTCCGGGGTCGGCATGTGAGGGAGGTGCTGCTACAGGTGTCTGCCCGGCAGTGCCTGCCCATGATTTCCCAGGACACATTCCCCAGCCACCTCAGCCTGGATATTGGCATGACCTTTGACCTCGACTGCCGTGCTGCAGCTGAACCTGAGCCAGAGATCTACTGGGTCACGCCGCAGGGGAACAAGGTCACGGAGGACACCTTATCTGACAAGTACCACCTGAACAGTGAGGGAACCCTGCGTGTCTCTCGTGTGCAGGTGGAGGATTCAGGACGGTACACCTGCGTGGCCCAGAACACAGAGGGTGCAGACACACGGGTGACCACCATCCGGGTAAATGGCACGCTACTGGACGGGGCCCAGCTCATGAAGATCTCTGTCAAGCAGACAGAGACCCACTCTATCCTTGTTTCTTGGAAGGTCAACTCCAATGTCATGACCTCCAACCTGAAGTGGTCATCTGCCACCATGAAGATTGATAACCCTCACATCACATACACCGCCCGGGTCCCTGTAGACGTCCACGAGTACAACCTCACACACCTACAGCCAGCCACTGAGTACGAGGTGTGCCTAACCGTATCCAACGTTCACCAGCAGACACAGAGGTCCTGCGTCAATGTCACCACCAAGAATGCGGCGTTTGCCTTGGAGATCTCCGACCAGGGTACCAGCACTGCCCTGGCTGCTGTCATGGGCACAATGTTTGCTATCATCAGCCTGGCTTCCATTGCGGTCTACATTGGAAAACGGTTAAAGAGGAAGAACTACCACCATTCCTTAAAGAAGTACATGCAGAAAACTTCCTCCATCCCCCTGAACGAGCTCTACCCTCCCCTCATTAACCTGTGGGAGGCAGACAGTGAGAAGGACAAGGAAGGTGCTTCAGAGACCAAGCCCACCCAGGTCGACACAACAAGAAGCTACTATATGTGGTGAAGTGTGGAGACTTTGCTTCTAGGAGCACAAAGACACATTCTGGCTTTTTGAGCTTAAGTTAAAAAAAAAATCTGATTTTTGTTTTGAATTATCAGCTTTGCTCATGTGGGGCAGAGTGGTAGTGGACAGACGAAAAGCTATGACTTTTTTAGTGGAGCTGAATGCCTGCTCTTCCTGCCACCTGCCTGGACACTGAAAATGGCAGCTTTCTTTAGCTTCAGAGACTTCTAAGTTGCTGTGCTTTATTTTTGTGCTGCGTTCGTTTATTCGCACAGCTGGGATATTGCTGAGGACTGTCCCTGGGGTCTAGTGCATACAGAGGAAAGAACTTGACCTGTCATTTGGTCCTCTGCCAGTATTCATAGAGATCTGCAATGTTTCTTTCTCTTTTTTTGTAAAACAGTTTAACTGTTGTGCACTGAAACATATTAACACACCTTTTCTATGGACTTAAATATAAGCTGACAAAGTGAGATTAGACTTGATATAGTGTCAATTGAATACCGTTAGCAATTGTACTGTAATGTTGTATCAACTATCATTTGAACTTTTTTGGTTATTAACGAAGAGATTTTTTAATTTAGAACTTAGTTTGCAGATATAAGCACTGTAAACGAGCAATAGAAATGTGAATGTTTGATAACATAACTAGATAAGTAGTCAACAAAGCTTTTTTTAATTACCCTTGATTACTCATATTCTTTTTTTATTTGCTAGAAATTGTCAATGACCACTTAATTTTGTTGTGATTTAAACACGCAGAACATGTTGTATATGGATGAATAGATTAAAAATAAATTACAGTTTTGTTCTCATATTTTTTTATATGAGGCTGTCCATGGTACGAGTCGTTATTTAATCTGTAACCACATTTGTTGACTAACAAGAAAGTTAGGAACAGATGGAGAGATGGGGATAGCAGAAAACACACAAACCTGGATGCGCTGACAGAGAAGCACATGCAGATGATTAATGATTTAAGTCACTGTGAATTTATGAGCTGTTGGCTGTTGAAAGTATGTATTGTATAAATACATATATAAACATATACAGGGCCACATGTATCAAAGGTGCGTATGCACTAAAATCATGCTGAGCACTTTTCTACACATAAAACGGTATTTATGAAAAGATACTTTCCCTTGAAAACATGCATACCTCTGTGCATGGTCTCGAGGTGGCGTACGCATAAAATTAGTAATTTGCAGATTGGCGACACCAAGAGGAACTAACGGTGATGCAAGTAAACGGGTCTTGTGTCAATCATTGATAAGTTTTATCACGGAAACGTTATATTGGAAACGTTGGAATACTCGTTGGAAACGACACAACTTGGTCAATGAGAGAGAGGGAGAGAGAGAGAGCGAGAGAGCTACATGGCATGAGCAGAAAGGCAGACAAAACGATCAGATTATCTTTGTTTTTTTTTACTTAATGACCCTGACACTGTTGGCTATTATTTTGTTGATTTTAGCAGTCATCTCTCAGTGGTTAGAATCGTTCATAAATTCTATTATTTTGTGTCTTGTCGACCTATGTTCCGTGTGCTCCGATTCCCTAAATGGTGCGAGGACACTCAGGTTTAAAATCCGACCTGAGTGTCGGATTTTAAACGGAGTCTGTCGGAGTCTTCTCCTCCACTGTACGCACCTCCGGTGAAACTGCATTCATAGCAGTCACCACTTTGAGCCATTCTGCATTTTTCCGTCGATTTGAAACGCCACTACTCCGGCCTCCAAAAAGGACATTTTTTCTCCTCTCCACCTCATCAACCGTCACCTTTATCTCCATGTCCGAATAATTTCTTTTCTTACGTCCTGCCATTGATCCTCAACATCAATGTCTGCATTTCACTCAGATTTACCTGGGATCTTTAATATGCTAACTCAACGAATTAAAGGCGCGTCTTGGTCCATATAAGAACAATTGTCGGAGTGGACGTTAAGCGTGTTCATGTGCACATAATCTCACGCTGATTTGATTCACACTCAGATTTATGAAGACAATCAGGCATACATGGTGTTTGATAACTCTGACGAAAAACCTTTGTACACAGATCGTGAGATCGTGTGCGTATGCATGGTTTTACGACAAGTTGTACACAAAGATTGATGCATATGGCCCACAATCTACATATACATATGCAGTCTACAATGGTGAATTTTCTCTGTAGTCTTATAGTTTTTCTCTCTCTCTGAAAGTCAGCAGGATTTATGAGAGGGAAACATACACACACACACACACACACACACACACACACAGAGAGAGAGAGAGAGAGAGAAATTGCTGCTGAAGCAAAAAAGAACACAGAATATAAATGTGGCCTCCTTCAGGCTCCAATTATGGACACAAAGGCCTCCCAGAACCTAATGACTATTGCAAAGCCACATCCTCAGAAGCATGTAGGTCAGATTCCGATTCAGGGCCTTATTAGAGTGCAAAGCCTATCGTGTTCTCAAATGACATTATTATAGGTGTTGATGGACGTAGGTGCATACCTGTGTTTGGAATATGCTATGCATCCACATGAGCCAGTGTGATTCAAAGGTACTTAATGGCCATGGAGATGGTGCCTGACTGAGTGGGTAGGATTGGCGCTCAGGGTCCTTAATGATGCCCGTGGCCTCTAATGACGTTTGGTTTAATTGCTTCGCCTCTCTTGGGATGGGGGGTCTTGTTACAGTGTGCCGAGGATCAATACAGATCAAAGCAGGGAGTGATTAAAGATAATGGGGTCTATTAAGTGGCCCCAACAGCTGCATTATCTTGGGGTCAGCTGCTCATCTTTAATCAACATCCTGATGTTTGCAGCCCCTAATTCCTGTGACTTTCAAATTAGACCTCACAAAAGCTAAGGAAGACATGTCAGTGTGTGGGAGTGTGTGTGTGTGTGTGTGTGTTGAATGGGGTTCATCGTGTCAGCAGTTTTTTTTGTCTTCTGTATGTGCAAAGTTGTGCAAAGTGGTAGCACTTCATTTTATAGTTCTTGGACTACTTTGTGTGTATACTGTGTCTTTATGCGTTTTTCTATTATCTTTATTATCTTGTGTGTTTGTGTGTATGTACATGTGTGGAATGTTAATGTACCATCTCAAGGGCTGCACAGCAAATCTCGTTGTACAACAATGTGTATTTCTGTCTGTCTCTGATGTTTTAGTGTTTCTAATGTTTTTTTTTTTGCTAATGCTTCATCCAAAATATGAAACATGTCATTGACATTCAGCAAATTGGCAAACATTTACTCTGGATTGATTCTCAGCAACAGATCAGTTTAGAAGAATTCACAGCATAATTTCTGATACATATATACATATAGGGAAAAATTACTCCCTGTGATGTTTTAATTAACGTGTTTTGCTTACATTGGGCAGTCTTAGAATGCCTTGCTTTCAGGCAGAGAGAGCTTGACAGATGACTATGCGTCTGTGTCAGGGTGCAGTTGGTCAATCAGTGCCAACACTCTCAAAGTTCTTCTCAAGTCATGTGTTTGGGTACTGCATCAGCAGGTCTCTGAAACGCGGCACAACCTGGCGCCGCTGCTGACCCGTGCTGCTGACTTCATCTCCCCAGGTCGATCGTTTCTGCACTGATTCAGTGAATTGCAGCCCCCAGCAGCTCACGCCGCTCCCCGTGTAACCGCGTTTTCCGTTGCACAGCCTGTCCCTGCATGCAGGAGAAACTGGGCGGAAGATACAATCTGGCAATTAAATCTGACAGCCACATCGATCAGCTCGGCACAGCGAAGGTAGGTGAGGGACGGACCGTGCTGCAATGCAACTCTGCATCGGAAACAACTCCTGTGGCCACTCTCTTGAGGTGCGGGCAGTGTGTACTCAGTCGGACCCACGATCCAATACTGGAGACCATAGGGGGAAAGGGGTAGTTTTGTCTCTAATACATGTCTGTCAAGGTCAAATGAAAAACTTCCCTTGACACAAAGACAATATCTTTCCTATACAGGGCTAATTTCCTCATACATCATGGGTCACATTCTGTTGCACTCCTTTAGGGAATAATGGAGTCTCATGTGTACAGTAACTTACGCATAGACTCAAAAAAAAAAAAAAAAAGTTGTCTAAAGTGAAAATGCAGTCCAAAACAAACTCAAAAAATCTTCCTTGATTTATGGGATGCTGAAAAAATTCATCTCATAGTTTTTCCTGAATTCAGGGGTCATTTTGTTAATATATACTTTATAATGTAAACCTTTGTAAACATGGTGCTAAACTAATTTGGTACAGGTTTGTTGTTATTTTTGATTGGATAGCACTTTCCCTGGCAACAAATATAAATATATGTGCGTCATTTATTGCCAGTGTTATAAATTTAATTTGTAATGCAGTACAACCATTGAACAATATTGTAAATCAATACCATTAATTTCAACAACATGTAATTGCAACATTGGAACACACATCTGTGGTACTGGACAATATATTCCACAATGCTGATATACAATTGTATGAAACAAAAGGGCAAAATGCATTCCCATATGTAATAACAATGTGATATTCATATATACCCTTATAAAGTGATCAGTGTTGCCATAGATTGCTTTTTCATGAGTCCTCTCTACCAGTTGGACCTGTACCCCGCACCCACAACATTACAAAGTAAGACGGTTGAGGACAGCTGAAGGAGGCAGCATGTGTCCGAGAATTCATGTTAACCCTAAGCCACACAACACCCTTCCCATGGTGCATCAGGACTCCACCTGGCTGCACACACCGAGCCCATTGGCCGGTGCTAGTCAGAGAGGCTTGTCTCACTGGGGACTTTGTGTTACATGCAGGCGGTGAGCACACGCTGGTGACTGACAGCTCAGAGCTCTGAGGCGAGATCAGACTCTCTGTCTGCGCTCCCCAGGGTACGTATTTATTCTGCTGTCTCGCCTCCCTGGGGTCGGTGTGAATGTCATTAGCAAATTTAGCAGAATCTCAACTTCAAAGGCATAAAACAGCACACACCATGTCCTTTAGGCATGACAGGTGGTGATACTCATTCCTTATTTTCCACGTCATGTTTCCTTCTTTCTCTTTTTTGAGAGATGTACACATTGGGTCGTTTTTTTCTGCTTACAAAATTAATGAGAAAATTCATTTTACTCCAGAAAACACAAGTGTCACAATCATTCATAGCTTTATGTAATCTTTTAAATAATATACAAAAAGAAACAAATCTAGACCAACACACTGCATTTTGTTAAGTTTGATGGAAACACCTGATACTATTTAGAGGCATCCAAATGCATCCTGTTTCTTTATGAAATAAAAAGAAAGTAAAATACGTAAGAAATTTGCTAGCTGAATGCATCATTATGGTTTAGGTCAGTGATCTCCCTGAAGACTGACCTCCACATTTTGGAGGCAAAAAAAATCAACAAAAAGCTGAATGTACCACTTTCCACTGTCCTGCCCCTTATTAATTCATGGTGGTAGTGGTACAAAGTGGCAGCCCTGCCAGGAAGAGGATGTAAGTGCATCTTGCCAGCATGGGCTGTGAGATAAGTGGTATAGGAGACAACTTTAAATCCCAAGCCAACAGTCAGAGTTTTCCAAACCACACTGGAGTCTTCACAGAACAAAGGATCAAATAGTACAGTACTGTTCAGAGATGCCTGCATAAATGTGACATGTACAGCCAGGTGTCATTAACAGAGCTTGACATTACATTGCATTACCTTACATTACACAGATATCAAGGAATAACCACCCCCTGTCCCGCAAGCAAACCACTAAAAGATGCAACAGATATTACACCAGAATGAGACGTGAAAGCACATCTCAGGGTCAGATGAAACAAAATTTTTCTGGACATGTGTATCAGCATTATTTTTGAAAAAATGTGTACCTTATGGGGGGGCAACTTTGCCCACTTGAAATATGATTATGGGATGTCTTAGGGTTGTTTTACATTGTTATCTGCACAGGTCCAGGAGCCCTTGTTAAAACAGAGTGGTCATGAACTCCAGCACATACTAGGATGTTTTGGCTAAACAAGCTTCTAATATGAAGTGCTGGCTTGGCTGAAACAGACCGAAAGCCAGGTGGCCTATTTCAGACCTAAATGACAAGTATTTAAAAGAGGTATGGTGAGAAGGTAAATGACAGCGTTAGGTCGGTGAGGAGGAAAAGTTATGGATATATGTATTAAAAGCATTGTACATTGCAAAGCCCATCCTCACACTCAAATTGAAAAGAATGGATAAAGAGGCATGGTACTCTCACACTTTGTCACGTTTTTTGCCACGTTTAAAAAAAGCCTGACCTTTGCACAATATTCTCAGAGATTTCCAATTAGCACTAATCTATGAGCAGAGGTGTCTGTAGAAATGAAGGATTATACGACACTCTAGTAGCACCAGACAGACATTGTCTAATAAGGTGTTGAGAAACCTCTACAACACAGACTGTGATCAAAGCCACAGAAGACACTCCTATACATATGTGTATGAGGTCCCTTACCTGTCTCTGCAAAACATTTCAATGCCTGATTAAATGAACTTACCAAATGTATAACCCCAGTTATTGTCATAACCAGAGGAACTATGCATTGTCCAATCAGCACTCGAACTGATTCTGATTCTTGAAATTGTTTCATAAAAATTTCAGCAATAAATACAGATAAGTAAGATCTTCAACAGTGCTGGGGGCAATACCAATATGTTAAACTAGAAATCATTTAACCTATACACAGTTGTGATAGTTTCAAGTGGCTTGATTGAATTTGAAAAAAATGTTTTGAAGCTAAATGGTCTGGTCACTGTCAAGCACCATTGGGCCCACATATTTTGAGTAGGTTATCAGCAAGTTCTGACCCTACATATAAAAGTGAGGCATTACATAGTGTAATTGTACACAATTGCATCCACAGTGGACACAAATCTTTGCTTACACATAGCAAATGAAACAGGTCTCAGCTGTATCACAGAAAGAAGTTTGTCTCCCACATGCTGAATAGAGAACATATAGAGTATCAAACACTAAAGAATGTTGTTTAGTTGAGTGTTTATCTGTGGAGCTGAGTACAGGGAACATTCAGGCCTGTAGGGGGCAGAGACTGTAGCAGCATGGATTGGTCTGGTTGTTCACTGGACGCTGAACTGCATCAACCACTGGGATTATTCAAGACAGTACTTCACACAGAAGAAACAAATGTGGCATCCAGTCCACCAGTGTCACACCTGCTCCCAGTCAGCCAGCTCAGCCACGCCCTGCTCAGCAAGCTCAGCCACGTCCCGCTCAGCCTGGCTCCACCACACCTGTGGTTCATTCCAATCAAGCCCTGCCTTTATAAGGACTCAGTTTTGTTACCTCGTTGTGAGGTATTGACTCTTTGATTCATTACTGAGCCTACTCTTTGTCACTCCATCTTGTTGTTACTGTGTTTTTGACCTCTCGCCTGTTTTTTGGACCTTGCTTGTGTGATTTTGGATTCTGGTTTTGTTGCTCCTCTGATTCCTGTTAACGACCTGTTTTGTCCCTGACCACGCCTTTTGGATTCTGGCATTAAACTGTTAACCGCACTTGGATCCCAGTCTGTTTCATTACAACCAGTTGTATAATTTCAGAACAAGAGAGACAAGCTTCAGAAACCACTAAATCAGTGGAGCTAAAATTTAGCACCATTGTCTCATTGATTTGAACCAATAATAGTGTCTTACTATGGAAAGCAATGTCTTTGATTTGTTAAAATGCATTAATGATTGACTGGACATGGGTGCTCCTCCCATTATGAGCTGGTTAGGCCTCACCCTCAAGATGTACAGTACTGAATTAACAGAATATTACATCTATACACTGAATAGCAGCTGTAGTTGTGACAGTAATAAAAATCATGATGATGATAATTATTCTTTTATATCATATTTACATGTTTGCTGACACCAAAAATAACATTACTGAGCATTAAAAAAATCAATGCCTCTGCCTTTTGCTGTTATGCTTGTGTGTTTTCAGTTTTGTTTCTGTTTTTTCTATTGTTGTTTGTTTATGAAATATTTTTCTTGGAACTCCCATAAGCCCTGACACAATTCTCTTGCTGATCTGTATCTGTGGTAATCATATTAAATTTAGCTTCGGATTACTGGTATGTACGGGCAAACAGGCGTAACGTGAGTGCTTCAGCAATACAGAGCATTTGCATGTCTGGGATAATTGTGTTGGAATGAGAGAGAGTAAAAACACAGACTCTTCACAGAGTACTGGGAACAACCCTGGTGTCACTGCAAGTGAGCCCCTAATCAGACCAACCCCCTTCCAAAGGAACAATTGAGCAAATTGCAATGTCTTTTCCCACTCACATCTCACTGCCCCAAACCTGCCCCTATCAACCAATTACAAACCATTGTTTACTTTTGGCTTTAAAGCACTTGGCTTTAAAACGTGATTTTCTCTAACGTTAAGACTTGTATTTTGCTGGAATTTTTTATTACGCTTTTATTATTATTTTCAAGGCTGAAATATGTTCATTTACCACAGTGTCGTAGAAGAGGTCTGATGTGGTGATGATTTCAGATTCAGATATCTGATTTATTTATTTATTTTTGTGAAGATTAAAATTTTGACAATTCAACTCATACAAATGCGTTACACATTTATATGATCCATTCTCTATTAATAAAATACTATAAAGTGCCTTATAAATGTGCCTGCATACAATGTGTTGACAGCACAGAATAGCAATACAGAAACAGCATCGGTGGGCTGGTATGTCTTCATGAGGCCGATGAAGAAACAAAGCACAAAGATGAATGTTTTGCCCTCCCAGATTCAGCAGAATGGGTAATAAATCATTTTCTTGCTATGTCCTATTGATTAATGCGGGCCTAGTTTGGAAATGTACTGCTTTTACACACATGGTGGACAATGAACATATTTCATACAAGAATATCAAAGCAAAATCTTAAGATCATGGAAAACACTTTTTTTAACATCCAATGTTACCCTGGTGAACAATGCCAAGAAGACATAAGAGAACTCTATAGGTTCAGAGATAAATTCCTTGAGCAGCTTCAATCCTGAAAACATCAAAGATTGAACCGTGTCGGCAGGCGAAACAGGCGCGCTGCCGGTTAATTAGAAAAAAACACATTGGAGCCCTGGGGGCGTTGCAGCAGAGATTAGACCGGGGTTTTGGAAAGGACACCTGTTTGTGTTATTCAGATCTTTAATTAACTCAGTCAGGCAGGGCTGCCCCTCGCTCAATCGCAAAGCGACACAGCTCTGTGGAGCAAAAGGACACCTGCGGGCCAGGCCTGGCATGTGGCCTGGGGGAGGGATAAAAATATGATTATGACCTCATGGAGCAAGGTGTGGGCCAGGCACGTCGGCCAGCCCCCCTGTTAGCTCTTCACCGTTGTCCCTGAATCCTCCACCACAACTCTTCCCAGACCCCAGTGGGCAGTGGTGACTCAGGGAAGGACTGGTTGTTTAGTTGGCACCTTGCAGAGGGCACGGCTCCAGCCTTCCTGTGCAGTGGGTTCTTCCTGACGTAGCCAATACTGGCCCCGGTGTTTCATTTATTACACAAGGAGAGAACATATGGAAGCCCCTCCACCCCGCCTCAGCAGAACGTCAAGGCCAAGTTTCTCTGCTAAGAGCAGAACAAAGGTACGGCAGTTAAAGGCGAGCCAATTTTTCTTCCTCTTCCTCTTTTTTTGTGTCTTAATTGGAGAAAATTTGATGTATGTCACCCTCTGCAGCTATACTCATTTACCACAGTCTTCTGGCTCCTATCGATTACGCCCCAGTGTGCACATGCACAGCGCTGTGTCTGAATTCCCCTAGTGAGTTGGAGGTGTCATCACACTACAAGGGCTGGAACATTTGGAATGACCCTGAAGCCTTGTTAACTTCAGGGAAGGAGGAGGTGACAAGGTATATGGGGGTGTGGGGGTGGGATGGGGCGGTGTGTCTGTCGGGGGTTGGGGGTGCTCAGTTTTTTTTTAATTGGCTGCAGATCGAATTGCCGTGGAAGTAAAGAGCAGGAATGATCATTCACACACTGTATTAAACTGCCAAATGAGCAGCTCCATGAACAGGATCTAACAAGGCTGCAATGAAACCTGACGCTCTTGTATTGATCTGAGATAATTGGGTCTCATGGGAGGGTGGGAGGGAATGTGGGGAGGCAAAGCATACGGACTCTGAACGTGGAGATGGGGGGCTGTTCAGTTTCCTGTACCTTTCTTTTTGTGAAATTTTCCTCAACATCTCGTCAGCGAAGTCATGAATATTTCAGTGAGTTTGCCACACGGGAAGGAATCGGGACGTCCTGGCACAACATGTATGATAATATAACCAATGGGGTTATAAGAGCCTAAAAAAGCCTAAAGAAAAGAACAGAATATCCTTTTACATGGTGGTGCTGGCTGTTGCATGATTAGGGCATGTGTCAGGTGAATGAATGTACAAAGGCTACAAGATTCATACATATGAATCTCCTACATCTCAAAATTTTTTCTCATATATGTAAACATACATGCCCACTGAAGCCTGCTCATTCCAATGGTATGCAAGATTTTTTATAGGCTTTATATCATATCATTCATTAATATTTATACCTCATTATCATTTGTCACATCACATTCATTATTTTAGCATAATCATACTTAAACTTTGCATGGGCATCCACCTGATTGCTCTAAGCACTGTCTTCATTGAACCAATTTAACATCAGTTGTAAGACCCAGTTATAAGAGTGTTAGTAGTTTAAGGAAAGCAGAATAGCTGGATAGACTGCAACCCTGCTGGGTACCCAGAACTGCACCCTAGACATCGAAACCACTGAGCTATGAAAGACCTCGTGGTAATCAACATGTCATCAAGCAAAGAGTAATTTCCAGTGATACATTACATTACATTGCATTCACTTATCAGGTGCTCTTCAAGCACAAGAGAACACAAATGTATCCATTCAAGTTATATAAGCAACAGTGTCAGACCAGGCTAACAACACGCCCAGACCAGTAAGTGTGAAGACAACACCATTCAAGCAAAACCACAACCTAACTTGTGCTAAACTGAAACTAGACAGTCTAGAAAACTAATGGAAGTCAAGTATATACACTACCATGTATCACACAGTCACTAAATCACTGTATCCATAACACATTGCAATACTACATGTAAAATAAAAAGCAAGTTGTACAAGTAGCAGATGGTAGGGATTGGTGATGAGGTGGAACCGAAATGCACTCCGAAGAGGTGCTGGGACAGGATGGGACAGTCAGTTGTCCAAAGGATACAGAGCATAGTGATCTAAGCAGTACATAGGGTTTGAAGACTGATTGGAGGTATGAGGGGGATGCCCCATTCATTTTCCTGCATGCCAGCAGCAAGGTTTTGAACTTGATCCGAGTGATAACAGGAAGCCAGTGAAGTGAGGTGAAGAGGAGTGTGACTTGACTACGTTAAGGGAGGTTGTAGACAAATCGTGCTGCTGCATTCTCTATTAGCTGCAGGGGTGTGATGACAGAGGCGGGAAGACAAGCAAAGAGAGAGTTACAGTAGTCCAGGAGTGAGAGGACCAGGGCCTGAACTGGGTGCTGTGTAGAATACATAGTGAGGTAGGGGTGGATCCTGCGGATATTGTACAAAAAGAATCTGCATGCCTGACTCACCGCAAACTGACAAAAGGATAAATGCAGATACAAATAAAGAATAAATAAAGTGAGAAATGCTGCCCTAAAATTGTGTGTGTGTGTGTGTGTGTGTGTGTGTGTGTGTGTGTGTGTGTGTGTGTGTGTGTGTGTGTGTGTGTGCACGTGTATGTGTGGGTGTGCATGTATGTACATGTGTGCATGTGATAATGCAGGTGCCCACATTCGTCTGTGTGTTTGCACATCCGCATATGCATGTGTGCACCTGTGTGTCTGAATGAATGCCCATATGTATGTGTGTATGTGGGTCTGGGTGTGTGTCGATATGTGTGTGTGTCTGTGTGGATTTGATAGTTGTGCCAGTCCATCAGGTTAGGAGCCATTTGTAATTTTCTGCATCATTAATCTGACAAAACAGTGCTGAGTACTGTACAGCCTCATTACAGTCAACACGGCTCCACAGCCGCTTTGAGTGGCACTTCCCTTCCAAGCAGTGGACAAAGATAAACACTGCAAAGGGGAAAAACAAGGCCATAAGAACATAAGAACATATTATGATGAGAACAGGCCATTCGGCCCAACTAAGCTCGCCATTACAATTAGAGAGAGTATCCAAAACTGCATCAAGTCTGGACTTGAACACAGCAAGGGTCTCTGCATCAACTGCATGACCTGGCAACCTATTCCATGTATTGATAACTCTTTGTGTAAAATAATACTTCCTTATGTCAGTGTGGAACTTATTCTTAACTAGTTTCCATTTATGTCCCCTTGCCCTACAGACTGAAGTCCCCTTGTTCTACAGACAATAACAGTTTCTCAGTCAGTATTCCCTGCATTTCGAAGTCTTTAATCTTTCGTCTTCCTCTGGATTAAATAGGGAGAAGGACTGTGATAGACTACATGTAAAACCACAAAAATGTGCCAGAATTGGCATGTTCATCCAAATACTCGGTCCCATCCAGCATTGCTGTGGTCACAGCTGTTTTAAAGTGCCCTCTGTGAAGATTATAAGTTCAGCAAAAAGCTTTGACAGATACATAAATCTTTTTTTTCATTCTTTATTTGTTTAAAGCATGAAACCTGCTCAGGACTAGAACTTACAACCCCCTGGTGTCAGTTTCCTGCTCCTCACACTGCACTGATTTTTGTGCATTCATCTTTAACATCAAGATGAAAAGCAGCACGAACATCACCGTGCACATCCATGAAGTTTTGGTCAGCTTTGAAAAAAAACAACCTGACATTTTGAACGCATTCTAATCTCATTTAGAAAGAAAATACTAATCTACTTTTCAATAAATGTTCTTGGGCTAGAATTAATAATAGGAGAGAATGTCACTGAATGTCACAGATCCTTTAGGGAGATTGAGAGAGGGCAGCTGCTCTTGACTTGCCTAGCTGAAACTAGCACAGACAGCACAGTACTTGCAGGAAATGTTTGGCTAGTATACAGCATTTTCAGTTGATATGTATTTCCAATATCTTCCAATATCTTCCGTAGGAAGACACTATTGGTTTCCTAGACTGGGAGAGATGAGTGTCTTTACATACTGTCCAATGTAATGCCCCTAAAAATATATGATTCATTTTTTAAATAATAAAAGTAACAACATAGTGATATTTGAATGTCTCTTTATGAGTGGCTAACAAAAATTCTTCTAGAAAGTCATTTGGTTAAAAAATGTCTACAAGTTGGCTGTCACCATCTGGAATAATAAATCAGTAATGCAGAATGCTGTTTTAAGGTGATTTTGTGGCATGTGATAAGAATGAAGAGATTAAGACAGTTTCTCATTCTCTTTCACTAAATTTTTTTCTGTATGAACGATTCCATGCAAGTATGGTCTTCAGTAGGGTCTAGCACCAAAGCAACCTTGTGCAAGAAATAAGTAAAAAAGTTAAGTGGCAGTTATGTCATTTTTAATAAAGCTAAATTGGAGTGCAAGTGAATGTACAGCTGTCTTTTTCTTTATCTTAAATGCTTCTTATCGTGAGTTAGCTAGTGGGCTAGTCTGCACCTTGCTAGATTTGGTCATGTGTCCTCCTGTTCTTTTTCATTTCTGCTTTCCCTTTTCCATTTCTTTTTTCACATGATTGATACATCCAACTAAAGACTAATCCTGCATCTCTTGTTTTCATTCATATTGACTTTTTAAAAAGCTCCCAAAATGAATTCCGTGCATGGGCTGGATATGTGTTTTCAAAGATAACAGTGAAATGAAAAATCAATATTGTGCTTTTCATGGCATCCTTTAAGGTCAGTGGCTGTTTGCCAGCAGTCCTTTAACAAGGACATTTAAAATAGGATGTTCTGAAGCCCTGGGATCAATGATGGTTTGACCTCCTTTTTTCAGAAGGACTTTCATGACATCATTAAGGCCCAGACCACTTCTAGTATTCAGAATGCTGAGTCTCTTGTCCCTGCTTCAGTCTTTGTACCTCCTTTGGTTGCATTGCCCTCTTTATTCACGTTGGTGGTGTGATGTGCAGGGTCTACAGGTTTGCACCCTACCCTACCCTCATGTTTTAACCTAGGTCATTATTGGAACAGGAAGGTCCTTTACTTTTTGTACTGGATGAAATCTATGCGTCTAGATTCACAAGGATTTCCTCCAGGAATTACCCATTCCAGGTCTATGCTGTGCTATATTTGGATGACAATTGCAATATGTTCAGGCTGAGGGGCTGCTAAATTTGAAAGGTGTTCTGATTGCTGAATACCTCACATTTAATAGTATTCTGATTAAGTGAAATGCTCAATTTTCAACCAATAGTAAATTATCCTATGTTCAGGCTAGTGGATTGCTCAGATTGCAGTGTGTTGAGGCTGAGAGACTACTTACACTGCGAGGTGATGAGTCTAGTAGACTGTTCAGATTACTGCATGTTGAACCTGTGAAATTGCTCAGAGTTTTGGGTGTTCAGTCTGGTGGATTGCTGAAACTTCAATGTTCAGGCTAGTGGATTAGTCATATTGAGTTGTGTGCAGGTTTGTGAATTGCTGAAATTGCAGTCTTGGTCGGTGAGTTTCTCAGATAGCAGCGTGCTCAGGCAGTGGAGCCGCTCAGACTGCAGCATATTCAGGCGGACGGGTTGCTGGCATTGCAGAGGATGTGGCTTGGCGCTTTGATTCAGTGAGCGCGCGCGGGAGTCGGTCTGCTCAGTAAACGCGTGTCTCGTCCCTGCAGGCCAGTTTCCTTGGCAACCCAGCGCGTGTCCACCTGGCGAAGCTGGCAGCGATATGCGCAAAGGCGAGAGTGAAATGCTGCTGACGAGGTCATTCCCCTGCAGGCTGGGGTGCACCAAAAACACCCTGTGCCCCTTCTGAAGTGCAGAAAAAAAAAAACACTCTGCCCTAGCTCTTAAATGGTCTGCTGCGTAACGATATCCTTTATGATGGACACCCTGAGTTTTCCTCTCCTGCTGCGGCAAAAAGGCCAGCATTGCAGCAGTGACTGATGCACACTGACCATAACTATAACCGTGATGTGGTATTCTGGGCCAGATTATGGCGCAGTTGTCAGAAGGTCCGCGGCCCATAAATCCCAAATGAAAAGTGAGGACAGTTGCTCTTGTGCACATGTGAACCATGCCTCTAATTACCGTTTGTCATGTCTGACGGAATGGGGGCACTCTCATTGCTGTAGCCACAATTAGAAATTATGTCTGAAACACTGCGTGTGGTGCAAAGGATGTTTGACTGGACCAAGATGAAATAAACCTCAATGTCTTCAATGTGAGGCTCCTTGATTGCTGCAGCCACAATTATAAACCAAATTTGAATTGCGGCATTTGGTGTTTCAGTAGGCCAACGTTAAACAAATGTGAATCTTAACATAACACTAACCTCTGGATTCACTACATCGACACAAGTGAAAGTGCAATTTAGTGAAAATGAAAGCTTCACAGGTTAAACCAGCTGTGTATTCCAACAAAGTGACTGACTTTATAGTTTACATTGATTCCAGGATTGTATCTTTTGGTACAGGATTGAATGCAGCGTAGTGTCATCCAAGTGTGCTGTCCACCTGCATGTTTTGACAGATTGACTGGCTTGTCTCTCAGGTATCCAAAGTCTGTCTGAATCCCTATGTGTATTTTCTGGACTCTGGAGCAAGACGGCATAGTGAAGCAGGGTGACCTCTGTCCCTGCTCCAAATCGCAGTGGAAATGTCATCACTCTCCAAACAGCCCCGTGGCTGCCAGCTCTGGCGGAGAGAAATTAATCAAAATTTCATCTTTCCGCACAGTGGGAGGAGGAGGCAAGCCATGCACAAGGGCCTGACATTTTCCATTAGCTGCACCACATAAACGCAAAACAGACAAGCATGACAAGGTTCTCCAACATTTATTGAGGGAAGGAAAGAAGGGAAATTATTTACCAAACAAACCTGCGCAGTGATATTAGCACCCCAGCACTGAGAATGAGTGATGTCATAATTTCTCATGATAGGAGAGTGAGGCTTCATGAACTCCAAAATGTTTGCAGTGATAATGTGTGGTCATTGACTCACGCATTTGAATCATTCATATGTGCTTTCTTATGAGGAACAAAGTGTCTTGATTGATTCATACCAGTCAAAAACTTCGCAGCATATCGCAGTTCCATAAAACAGTCCATGAAGTCTCATTTTACCATCAGCAAATTCTAGCTGCTACAATAGTTAGACAGTCTTCAGGTTCCAGTTTAGAAAACTTTAGTGTTTCGGCTTCATGGAAAGGTTTTCTCTTTATGAAGAACTCCCTAGTCCATATGTCCACAACAGCAGAATGGCTCCACTCCTGACTAACTGTGGCCCCTTCAGCTGTTGTCGACCTGTCTAGAGCCCAACTGCAGGCACTGGCTGCTGTGTTTGGTGCCTTCCAGTCCCAGTCATTCACAGCTAATTGTTCTGACCAGGGAAACACATTCTTGTTGAGAAACACCTTGGCTCTAAATAAATAGATCGATCAAATGGATGTGGCTCCAATGCCTGTGCTACCCAGTGGAGTTTGGAACCTGACAAAACTCTCTGTTTAAAACTTTAAATGGCCAGGCATCCAGCTTGGCTATAACAAGCTGTGCCATAGGCCGACCAAAGGAAATCCCTACAGGTGGCGGACTAGAGACTAACACACATACTGAGGCAGAGAAAGAAGGGAGGATATTTTGGGGTGGTAAAAAAAAAGCAAAGGGAGATGCTGGAGGAGCTAAAAGAGAGCTAAAAGGTCCATTTTGTGGACCTGACATTGGCGTCAACAAAGAAGTGGTACGGAAAGCTGAGCTGTGATTGAACATAAGTGCCTTTTGTCATGAAATGACAGGAGTCTGGAACACTGTTTTTGGGTATTAAAAATTGCACTGATATTTACACTTTAAAAGAAAGAACACAGATGCTATTTCAAGACAAATTGTTTTAGCAGAACAAGAGGAAAAGTTAATTTCATGATAACACTAAGAATTATTTTTTTCATTCAAAGAGATATAAATGCATGAAATATTTTATCAATCTTCACAGTGGAAGTAGAGACTAAGCTTGACATAGTGCTAGGTACACTATAGGCAGAATGACAAGTCTTGCTGGGCTGAATGGTCTGCTCTTGTAATTAAACTTGTTTTATTATATAACCCCTGTTTGCTCCCTTTATATCCTTGGAATGCCCTACAGATCTTTATGTCACAGAGTGGCAGGTGTGGTCATTCCATCAGCAAGTGATCAAGCAAAGGCAAGAAGGTTGCAAATTGTACTTCTGGAGGCTTTTCTTTTGACAGCATTTCCAAGCTGTTTAACAACAAAAAAAAGTAAAAATATATCAATGCTCATCAAACTCACATTGACTAAAACAACGAAACACCAGACAACAGACAAGGGCCCTTCCCAAATGGAAAAACCACCACACACCACCAACAGCAATGATAGCGAAGCATTGCTGTTGCTGCCATACCCTGCAGTAGAGTTGGTGCTCTTGATGTGGTCTATTGATGATTCAGGAGTGCTTAACAGATAGCAGCTGGGTGGAAGCAGACACGGGAGGATTCCTCATGCCCGTACCACCCCTTCCAGTCTCACATTATCTTTTTAGAAAAAAAATGACAGAATGACTGAGAAACGGTGGCTACCCAACCAAAGGTATTTAAATATTGCCATTTTCTTTGGGGAAAAAACTGGTTATTTGAAACTAATTCATTCACATTACATTTACATTTACATTTACTCATTTGGCAGGCACTTCTATCCAAAGCGACTTACAAGTGAAGTAGAGTACATCACAAGCAAAATTCATCTATTGGAAGTGGTCTGAGTTCATCCAAAATTGTGATCTGTGGGCAAAGCATAGCTCATTTTGTGTAGCTTGTGTGTTAGATAAGACAGCACTGACTTGGCTGATTCTGTGGAATGTCTTATTGACACAACATTTCATCAATAACTGCACAATTTTTTTTTCACTTATCAACCGCTCCATCACATACAGGGCTTTACCCGGCACCCCCGTGGTTTCTCTTCAGCTTCCTGCTGTTTCCCCCTCGATGAGACACCTGCTTTGAGGGCCTCAGGGGAAGTGAACCTGACAGTGGTACCAAGCTTCTAAGACAACATAGTCAAAATGTATGCTCCATTTACAAATAAGAGCCCACTATCTTCAAATAAGCAACCCTCAAAAACTAAGTGGGAATATCATTTGAATTCGTAATTCAATGATACAAATTATTAAATTGAGAGCTTGAATTATTAAACTGTGAGTACAAACTAAGGGTTTGAATTGGAAAACTTAGGGCTGGAAATATTAAAGGGAATGAATTAGAAAGAATTTTTTATTTGATTTTGTCAAAATTTTTTAGGAGCTCTTTACAAAAGGGTATATTTATAAAAGTGACCTGTATTATTAGTCTCTTTAAGGAATGATTCATAACAACAAATCACTGCGTTGCAGATGGAAGGTAGAGCAGCCTGACAAGAGCAACACTGATCTGAGTGATCCATCCAATTATGTTTACTATATGAATGACACGAAGAAAATTCTTCCGCTACAAGCAATGCACAGGCAATGCTAGCTGTTGTGTTGAGAATTCACCACCATATGATTGTTGTACTCAACAGTCAGTAACATAAGAGTTTAAGAACACAAGATAAGAGTTGCACTGCACTCTCCACCTGCACAAGACTAGGTATAGCCACATACTACAATTTAACACTGATCAGTGAAAGCCCCCAGTACACACATTTAAGCATTTACTCCACCAGTACTTTTTAATCAACCCAAGCATAAATCCCCTCAGTGCTTCATCAATGTCTCTTAGCTTTATGAGAGCTTGCTGTCCATGTTGGCAAGCAGGCAGCTGACCATGGGGACAGAGAAAGACTCATGTCAGGAATACAACAGGGTCTTCCCAGAAATATTGGTTCTTCAGATAATCCCTTTTTGTGTCATGGCTTGATCAAGTGACACTCATCCCTCAAGTGGGAAAACAGTACTCAAATTTGTAAATGTTTGCATCAATTTAATGATAATCTGTAAAGCACAATAAAACCTTGTTTTAAGCACATATACTCATAGCCTATTAAACAAACCGTGGTTTTTTTACGTTGTGTAACTCCTGGGGGCGGCATGGTCATACACGCAGCAAGAACGTTTTTAAAATGAAGAGCACCATTAGCTGGAGAGGAGAGACACAGGGGGAATGTGAAATCGCTCCTCTGCTGAGCACAGCTGCCATGACATTGCTCGAAATTGCTTTTCAGGGAGGACAAAAAGCTATGCAAATACCATGACACATGATAGACATCAAAATCAGCGCATTTTATTAAAGCCTAACGCATTCCATTTGATTCACAGTGCAGTCATAAAGTTATCAATAAAACTGTCAGCTCTAATAAAGGAAGCCATATCCTGCAAGCAAAAATAATTCTGACTCGAATAAAAACAAAATTATCTTCCAGAAATGACGAACGATGGGATGATTATTAATTTATTTCAAGATGAAAATATTACACCCGGCAGTGATGCACCATCATTTTTTTAATAATAATATTTTGAACGGTGCAACTTTGTAAACATAAATGTATCATCGCAGGAAGCCTAGGGGGAGTTGTGTTTTATTTGAGATTCATACACAGATAGAATTTGTTCTTTTGTAACACTTTACCCAATGTCCTGGCATGTCCTCCTTTGATTTCTCTAATTTGGACAAGCAGTGGAGTCCCCTGCAAGCAGATCACATTTTCTTAGCTCTTATCAAAGGCACTCCTTTCTAGAATAGTCAGTCACCATTGTCTTTCATGGATTATTAATGCTGATTGATTATTAATCCAGTGCTGATTTCCTGTATTTCCTGAGTTTACAGGAAAGTTTGTCTTGGTTAGGCTTTCTCTGAAGCGTGTTAAAAATGGATACATCAGCTGAGCTGGAAGGACATCCTTGTGCCTCACATTGTTCCAACAATGCCTTTTTTTGCTTTTGTTTCAATGAAAACTTTACTACACTTCCATATTGAAACAGTAAAAAAGGCACATGGCAGAAACAGAAAGAAAGGTAGAAAAATATTTAACAGACAAAAGTTACCAGAATACAATCAGACAAAATACTTCAAAAAGACAGTATTAACAATGCAACCCAGTCAGCTCACCTTCCCCACGTGCCCCAAGACAGCAAACACTTCATCTTACAATGGTATTTTCCATTCTGATTTTATCCTGGCTATTTGAGTAAAAGGTGCTACAAACCTGGCTGAATACCCCCGCATTCTCTCTTATCACAGCTTCTTCCAAAGGTGAGGATTTTGCCAAAGTCACTATATCACAAATCAACTGTAGGAGGCATTCCTCTTATAATACATTTGCATGTGATATACAAAAGCATTTTGGCTAACAGAATCTGGGATAAAGTAAGTCTGATTATCATGGTTCAACCCCAAAATAAAGAACCATGGGTCATTGGCAAAAGCACAAACATTGAATACAGTATAACCTTTTGAATTGCATCTCCCTTGCTTTATTACATATAAAGGTGAAGCCTACGTCTTGCCCAAGATTTACTTATTGGGGAATCACCGCAACCTCTTTCTCTGCTGCGCATTAGGTTATATTATATATGTGTTGTTAAGAAGGAGTAGGGTTTCAAAATAAACTTCTCATGGTTTGAAATTTGAGTTTTAAAAAAACATTCCCCTGGGAATGTAATCTTTGTAAGAATAAAGTGTCTCATCTGCAAATATAAAGAAGAAATGTTGTCTTAGGATGTCAAATTTTAATTGGATCTGTTGAAAGGACAACATGGTGTTTTTGTCATAAAGGTCAATGAGAAATTCTGTTCCCTTTCTGTGCTAATGATGGAACACACTGTCTCATACCCTAGGTTGAAATGTTTGGTTTCAAATAAGAGGAGTTATGGATGAGGAAAACCCACCCCTGCAAGATACTAATTATGTTATATAGTAACGTGCTGTTTCACCCTAGCTTTTATTCCTGGTTTAAAAAAAAAAAAACTAAAAAGCGAGTATGATTAATAAACTTTGTATCAATTATAGGTGGAAAGTGGTTTGTGCTGGCTCCACTATGAGATACATCTAGCATGGCATGTCAATTGGTAAATTAAGCTTAGTGATTTTCAGTCTTTTTTATTTAAACGAAACAAATCCCCAAAAATCTCTTAAAATCTCTTAAGGTTTTTAAGGTTAGGTGTACAAGATTCATTTGTAGTGGATAAGGGAGTCTGGAAAGATGTTGATTTTTCTAATACTTATTTTCCCCATCCACAATAAAGATAAGTCCATCCACCTCTCCATACAATCCTTAACAGCTTTTACAAATAAACTGAAGTTCAGATCAAATAGTCTGTTTATATCGAGTAAAATATCAATCCTTTGGTAACAAAAGCATCTGCTGAACACTCTAAGGGAAAATGTATTGATGGCGCTCCAAGTGGCATTTCCTCAGGCATATTAATATGCATTTTATAACCAAAGAGGGACCTGAAAACATCTATCAGGTCAATTAAAGCAGGGACAGATCTTTCTGTCAAGGCTGGTGAAAATGATCTTGTAACCCATGATCATGTCATTAGATGAAGGTAAATATATATGCCATTTACACCTAATAACCTGACAATTGCAGACTTCACATAGGTAGACTCACTAACTGTGTGGATATGCACAAATGATGGTATTGCATTTAATTCAGATCTGTCCTGCTTCAGTTTTTAGATATGTCACACTGCCTGCTTCTAAACTGAAAGCTCATTTCCTGGGCCAGGCCCTATGGCCACAGCTAACCACTTTGTTGATGTTGCTGAATGCTTTACATCCTCTCTAGGTCCTCCCCATTTCAAGACCTCTCCCTCAGTCTAGACTCTACAAGCTTTTTCACCAATAGCACTGTCAAGTCACACCCTTCCTCACCTCACTTCAAAGGCTCCCTGTTGTCCCTTGCATCAGCTTCAAAACCTTGGTGTTGGCATACAGGACAGTGAATGGGACAGCCCCCTCATGCTAACAATCAGTCTGCAGGCTGTGTGTACCATGCTGTGACAGTAGGGCAATTGACTGTCCCTGCCTAAGGGGGTCACTAATCTCAGCCACAATGCCTTTCTGGGGTCCACTGGTCCCCCAATGGTGGAATGAACTTCCCACGGGGATCAAGACAGCAGAATCACTGGCTGTCTATAGACACAGACCCACCTCTTCAGACTGCATCTTGGTTCCACCCCAATCCCACCCCGAAACACCTGCTACTTGTATTACTTGCTGCTTATTTTACATATAGTAAGTTAAAGTCTTTTATTTTAGTATTCAATCTCTATATAACCTCATAATGAGTGTCTGGCGTACTAGAATCTCATTTAACGCATGACAATGTTACATTTTAGTATTGTTTTATTAGTGACAGAGAGGCAGCTTATAAAAAGAGTAGCTCAACTCATTGATGAGAAGTGTGATGTTCTTGTCAAGATAACTCTATAACTGTAAGTGCCAGGAAAGATACTGTCCAGCAAATAAGGGCCCAAGTGTAGGATCTTGTTGTTGTCATAATGTTAGATATAGTTACACTTTACAGGTAGAATGATAAAATAAATAATACATAAAATGTAACCATAGCTTCAGATAAGACACACAACATGCCATGGATGATATCTTCATGCTGTATTTTTTATTATTGAAATTATTTGGAGATTTGAAATGCAATATATCCTGTATGTATAATCAATATGCACACATAAATACTGTATGTTTAACCATAGGATGTAACTGAGACACTGAAAAATGACTGGAATTACGATCTGAAAAGTTGTGAAAGTTGTGCAGTTGAAGGCTAAAGCTTTCTGTCTTGCAGGTAGCTGTCTCACGAGGAGCTTGAATTGAGTGTCGAAGTGCCAAAAGTACTGGAGGAAATCAATACTTATGAACAGGGAATCTGGGCAATTAAAGCTGAACAGAAGTGTGTGTGTTTTGTGAGTGTTTTTAAAAAACAAACAAACAATCCCAAAAGTGGCACAAGGCAGACCTCTCAATCCAAAGTTGCAAAGCTGAACTTTCAGACTCACTGGGACCGTGAACACTGGACGGGTTTAAGAAGCTGTTTGTTTTTACTGGCATTCACAAGACTACATTTTGGAGTCATCTGCTCTTGGGCCATGTCTCGTCCTCTGGGCTCTACAGCCACTGCAGCCACAGAGGTGGTTTAATAAAACAGACACCAAGGCAACAGTCTACCCTCCCAGCTTCAGGGAACCAATGGCAAACACGTGACTCCAAAATGCAGTCTTGCTAATCCCAGTAAAAACAAACAGCATCTCAAAAGCCATTTAGCTTTCATAGTCATTGGAGGCCTCAAACAAAAACTGTCTACTGGCCTCAAAACAAACAGCATTAAAATGATTTAGATCATAGTCAGCCAACAAATGCTGACTACTGGTCTCCCCATCCACACCATATTAAACCAAGAGAAACCAAGGTTTCCATTATGTTCAAAGTTGCCGCTAAGTTTTTCCTCCCTTCTTCCAGTCAGCGGTTCTCCTTTTATGCTTACCTGGAAGGGAGGCTGCCTCTAGCTGCATGATTACATGAGAAGCAAGTGACATATTAAAGAAATAAATGAATGTGCATGGGTGATTTAGCTCTAGTCCTAACACTGCCAATGCAACAATTTGCATTCACATAATTTTGTGTTTCAAGAAGGAGGAGAACGCAGAGCAAATGTTAAGGGAGAGTGTCCATACACTGTGGCTCAATAATTTCCTCACTGTTTTTTAACTTTAGTGATTTCACAAACTTCAAAACATGTAAAACATTACGTTAATACATTTAATCCCCAGCATCACAATAAAGAAAGGTCATCAGGGGTGGGGAGAATGACTAAAGGGGGCTCATGAAATGAGGAGCCAGAAGGAGAGGAAGAACACGAACAAGCGCTCCAAGCGGATACAGGTCAGGTGGTTCAGCCAGTGATTCTTAGAGCAGTTCATTCCTGCATGTTAAACAGTTAATAAGTGTTTGCACTGGTTTTAAACATTGGAACCAATTGGTTATTTGTACTGATCATAATTAGTGAAGTGAACGGTACATCACACGCTCTGTGTGTTACAGTTACACAAAGTACACCCTATAATGGTCATTGCACACTATTGCTGAATTTACTTGAGTGTTTGCTCCTGTTGTTTCAGTAATTGTTGCTTCTGAGATCACTTGTGCTGATTATCATCTTGACAGACTATGTCTCAGAAAAAATAAACACAGAAGAACTGAGTAAAAAGGAAGTGATCAATTGTTTTGAGAATTAATGCCTTTGGCTAAGACAAAATGCTCATTCACTCTTTTTTCCCTCTAGGTGAAATTGAGTGTGTTAGGCTGAGAGAAGACAGACAAGCAGCTCCCAGCACAATACTCACTGAAAGCCTTATAAATGATTGATTGATTGGTAGATTAATAGATTGTAGAACAATGATTAATAAAAGGACTTTTACTATCAGTTGTCTCATTAAATATTCACTATTTTCAATTTGAAATACTGTTAGGGTTCCATACAGCAAAGCTGTATGAACCCTATTGTAATTGTACAGATTTTTTTTTCTGTCACCCAGAATCTTCCTCAAAAACTCACCAAACTTGGCAGGTTTGTACGTAGCCATAGGCTACATACACTTGTATGCTGACACGCACACTTAGTTCATAAACAGCAAAGCCGTTTTGCATGAAACTTGGCACACGTGATATTTACACCTATAAAGATGGAAATTGGGAAAAAAGGAATTGTCAATACATAAAAAACATGACTGCTACAAGCCAATCAGTTAGTGCCATATGTGCATAAATATGTAAATGAGCCCATCTTATTCAATGTTTGGTCAATATCTATAAGAACTGGTATGCCAACAGCCATGCTCAAATAATGTTCAACTCAATAGAAAATTGATGCAGTAAGCAATTAAAATTTCTGGCAAAAGATTCTGGCATTTGATGATAAAGTTATTTATTTATTTATTTATTGAACCAAAATCAGGTTTACCAGCATTTGCCAGCCCAATTCTCATTGAACCTTTTTGGCATGACAGTAAATATGTTGCGTTTGTAATCATTTTTCAAACAGCAATATGAATGGCAATTTTTGTTTTAATGGTCTGTAACAGTCAGTTTGTAGTGTGGTGGTAGGCCTGGACCCACAGGTGTTCTTAGCACTAAGCCAGCAATGGTGCAATATGGTTTAGTAGGAGCCATACTCACATTATGGAACATTGTTTGTCTGTTTTGATTTATTTACTATCCATGGGTGTTTTTCTCACAGGTCAGTTTTGCATGTTTTGTTCATTGGTAGCTCCTACAATGCAACTGAGTCAATGTGCAGTGTGTTCCCATATCACAGGGAGGACTGTCCACTCTGTGGGCAAGTCATAGCAGTGGAGTAGGAAAGGGAGAGGGGGATATGACAGAAAGAGAGAAGGAAAGCAAGAGAAAACAGAGATAGGGATTATTGGGATCCACCTCATGGGAGCAGAGATGCATGGGATCCTGAAAGAGTCAGAGAGAGAAAGAGAGAGAGAACAGCACACTGAGACAAGAAAGATGTGTATGGCAAGCAGCTCTGTTATCTCTGAGAGCCACTGTGAGAAACAGTTGAATAGCTGATATGAGGGACAGAGCAGAGCAGAGAACTATACTCCAGGTTTATGGTGGCACTTCCCTTGAGTGGAGTCAAAGCTACTCCACCTCTGCTCGCCTTGCTGTTGTTCCTGATGGCCTGGCTGCAGTGCAAGAACCGCTTTATCACCCGCTGCTGTCTATTCCTGGATGTGCTTCTATTCTATGTAGACCACATGGGGTCACGGGTTTCATCTGATAGCATGTGGCCCTTTCCTCATGCTCGGTGGCCACATTCTCATTGGTTCCAGTTCAACACAGCTTTGAAGAATACACACCAATCTATCTGAGAGGACACTTTCACACCTCACCATAACAGAAGGGACTGAAGCAACTCTTCCATTTCTCTTAACTGAAGGATTGTGTGCATGTGTAACAAATCAGTGGCCTTTGACAAAACAACACTCACAAGAACAAAATGGATGCATCAGCTCAGTTCAACATTAGCACCAGCTTGGATGTCCACTCTAGCTGATGGAATGACCGATCCTGCCTACAAATGTTATCAAAGAAAAGAATATTTCTTTCCAATAAAGAAGTAAACAAACACTGACACAATATTCCTTTGCAGGTGATGCAAGCCCATCTTTCCGATTAAGAGACCCCTAGCATGCCACAAGAGGTGACACACGGAAATCCTGAAAGGAGCCACAAGAGACATGGATGATCTACAGCCTAATTCCTTTTGTCCTCAGACCTACATACATTTTCTGACTCACAGAGGGCATACAATTTCATAATTGTGAGCATGGTAAAAACCAAAATAACAATGACTATACCAGTTCAACACAATGGAATTCATCTCTAATTAACATGAGCAATGTCTGCAGTTGTGTTTACCGCTCAATCTCCTTACATAACATCACACTGATGTCATTTCCAGAGCATCAGGTTCTACCTTTACAATGTGTTTCCAGCACCTTGCCTAAAACAGACTTTCTTGCATTACTGTTTTATTGTCATGTGAATCCCTATTATTATTCCTCTCAGTGCCTGTGCCTTGTTTTCTCTTAGTCATGTATCTAAAGGCATGCCATTACATCTGGTGTCTCTGAAGGCTGCTAGTAAAACAGTTCAATTTAAGATGACTCCAGGTCTCTCACTCTCTGCCCTAAAGCTTCAGTGTGAGTTATCCAGGAGTGTCCATATAAACAGTGTTTAAAACAACCCTCTGATGCCACACGACCCTGCAACAACATTATTTGCCTCACCACATCTTAATGATAAATGGGTGCATGTAACATACTCTACATGGAGTTTGAAAGGTCTTTTTAATTGAAAACATTCTAAAACCTGTTCAACTGTTAGATTTAGAAATGGCTAAATAAATGCTCCACTTAATTGTTAGGATATAAAGTGGAGTCAATGTAAAGACTGAAAAAAATGATAATGAGAGATTATAAATCACTTTGATATTTCATACTCCCCACATCATTAAGTATTTCACAATGCGTGTCCAGGGGGGCGTTGATCCAGTAGATTTTGTACAGGAGCAGTCCCCAGCTTTCAAAAAGCTCAATAAAATGCCCGACATTGCTAATTCAACTACTAATAGATTTAATCTGGCAATTAGGGACTCCCAAGCAGAACAGTGAGGGGAACAGTTTTGGATATTGCAGTGATAGGGCCGGCCACCACACACACACGCACACACACACACACACACACACAGGCTAGTCATGTGCGGTATTTAAGCACAACCATGTGGTCTACTTAAACATTGTTTTTCCTTTTTCCTGTGGACAAAACTGGCACGAAAAGTGTTGTTTGCCCAGTTTCAAGGACAGCCCAGGTGTGATCCAGCACCTGCAGAGATAGCACCTGTTCGCCCGTCAGTGACATCTCTTCTTTCCTGATGACATCACTGCCTCCTGTTGAGCAGGTGCCACGTGGTGACACCTGAGTGACAGAAAAATATGTAGTTTCACAGTGGTAACCCCCCACTCCAAAAACCTTATGTAATAATGCATAGAGGACAGTGCCGTTGTTCTTTTAAAACTGGATCAAAGATGATCAGATGCAGTTTCATTCTTTGTTTCTTTTTTCTAGGTTGTTCAGGTCACAGTACCGATGTCACAGAGTGATTATGAAAATGAGGCAAAAGGCAATTAAGTTGAGAAACAACAAACTATACTTGAACGTGTTACTAACACAATAAACGCAGTCTGCCTTTTGGATTGCACTCCTTCAGTGTATTTCACAAGAAATCAATAGTTTCCAGCATTATGCACCTTCTGTTTTTATTGCTGACCTTTTTCTTCCATTATAGACTGAACTGTAAAGAATTCAAGAGGGTTGTTTTGGACACAAAACAATTAATGCCCCATGAAGCTACTCATACTCTGATGAATCATGAAAGATCTGGTGAAATATTGAAAGAAGTAAAGCTTGGGATTTTCTAAATAGGCTTAAATGAAACTGAAACTGCTGTAGCTGGTACCATTACAGCAGTACAGCAGCTTTGGGTCCATCCAGTAAGATGGTTTGTAATTAGCAGGTGATTATTACATGACCTGCCAACAATACAATAAATTGTAAGCTCAGCAGTGAGCCTGTTCATTTGGAGAATGTATACATGCATGTCTGTCTGAATATAAGGGCAATGGCACACACATGAACATTGACTCCCAAAGAGTTTATTACTGCAGATAGAAAAGTGCAAATCCACTGACTTCTCCAAAGACCTTGAAACACAATTTCTTGTTCATTTGTTGGTAAATATATAATGAATTGAGAACACCAGTTGTACTACTGTAATGATTTCTCTCAGGACTCAATTAAGGGCTTCATCTGACTAGCAACGTTGGTTCAGATGCACCACCAACAGCATTAAACACATCATCCGTAAATAGTCCTTTTGTAATTTTGTATAGGAACAGTTCTCAAAATAAGAGGAAAGAGAAATTGCTGTTCAGTTTATACAACAGTATGGATGTAACATGGTTTGCTATAGAATATTCATCATTGCCAAGCATAAATAATATATGTACAGATTAACATTAGGGTAGGATAGTGATCTCATACAGCTTTTTTTCTCAAAAATCTTGCTAGTGTAGAAAAAATATATACAGACATATATTCATTGTTAAAGCACATTATTAATTATTATTACTTAAGCACATACTGATGGTTCATTAGAGCAACCTTTATTCACAACTTTTCTTTCATAAACGCAGGGATGGACACTGACCGAATTGCCCAGAAACCTACTGCGGAGTGTTGAGTCCTTTCAAAACTAGAGAACCAAATGCAATATCAAGCAAAATGCAAATTGACGCAGAAACACATAGGGAAAGGGGGAGCTAGGAAAGAGAGAGGGATAGGGAGAAATAAACAATATCCCTCCCTCTGTTCTCCTCAGAGGCCTTCTGCTATATTTATCCCAGTCCCCCTTGTGCACTGCTCTCTCAGCGTAATGTGATTTCTCTGCAGCACAGGCACTGTCAGCTCTCAGCCCTGGTCCCTTTCAGAGCTCATCCACTGCTGTCCCATGGGCCACCTTCCCATGACAGGGTAAGCAGAGACACTCAACCCCCCTGCCCCGCCCCCCAGTGCCCCACCCCCTGTCCGTCACCCCTCAACTGTCAGGAAAGAAACAGGTTTTGTAGGACCAAGATTTTTTCCCACAGCAGAACCAGCAGATACACCTCCCTCCCCCACCCCACCCTTGACTTGTTTTTCTGTGGTACCTGAGCTGAAATTGATCTCAGTGAGCCTCTATTGCACAGCATGAGCATTTTTATGCTGCTACTGCAGGCTCTGCCCTTGGCATAGCGGTATTAGGACAATCATAGTATTTTTGTTTCAGGCTGAGAGCTGAACCTGGAGCATGACTGTAGAGGCCAGCTTTATCGTGATACCAGTTCACATGTCCTTAGGTGCCGTCATGGTAACAGTTTGTGCAGAGTGAATATCTGCATTCTTCACTGATGGTGGTGGAGGTGTGATGCCCCCCTAGACAGCTATTCTGTAACGGTTCAGCAATCTTCGATCACCCTTTGTGAAGAGCTCCATTTCCCACATAGCTATGATACACATCGGTTTCCTTGAATGTGTCCTTCATTTGTTGAACAGCATGACAGAGGTGCAGAGTCATATGCTAGTTCTGCTGTGACAGAGCAGGTGACCCGTTCCCTCCAGGCAGATATTCATGTGGATTCTATAAAACGCTTTCTGCAAAGCACTCTGTGACATTTCTTTTGTTGAGGCCACTATATTGAATATAATTTGATTCAAATGCTGAGTCGGTCCTGGAAAATTTGTCTTTAAACGTAATAAGTCTTTGCATATATTTGCCTCTGAGCTGCTATGTTGTTGAAAATTCTCAGAGGAGAAAGGGTTCTATTGATTGAAATCAATCCTTCATGCTCATGTGCGGTGGCAATGAAGCGTATAGAGATAAGGAGCAGGGCTTGTACCTAACAGGTTGCTGGTTCGATTTCCCCACTGGGGCACTACTGCTGTACCCCTGAGCAAGGTACTTAACCCACAATTGCCTCAGTAAATATCTAGCTGTTCAAATGGATAACATGTATACATTGTAACCTGTGTAGGTCTGGATGAGAGCATCTGGTAAATGACAATAATCTAATGTTATGTGTCATATCATTGTTTAGAAGAGAGGAAACAAAAATTTAGTGCGGTGCTTGGGTTGACATCTCTTAGAAACTAGGGCATGCGGAGCAGAGGACTCATATTTCACCAAAAAGATAATAATTCACATACATCATTCACTTCAATGATAATCCATTTGTTTACATTTTTAATGTATTAAAACCTCATGCTGCTGTTTTTTATGCCCATCCTCTTCTTCCATTCTCATCCCAGGCCCTGTTTCTGTATTTTGTTTACCATAATGTGGAGTGATGCTGCAGCATAGTGGTAAGGTGACATCAGGGGGATATCGGCAGGGTCAGCTGACACTAATAACTGGAACTGGAACTGTGTGAACGTGGGACGAGATGGCTGTCAGACTGATTCATATTGATGAGATTAATATTAATATCCATGAAAGTCTGAGGAAAAACAAGGGGATCATTGTGCACGATTTCTCAGCTAAGGGCTAATTATGGCACAGTTGCTGATTCTTGAACCAAGAAGCCTGAAGCACTGCTGCAAACTGAGCCCTACACTAACAGCCTTAACTACAGAAAGTAGTTTTCACATAATGTGAAAAATGTGTACTGTCTTAAAGTGAGGGGATGTTTTATGGTGCCTCTGACGGACTGTGATAATTAGACAATAGAACACAAGAAAAGATTTTGAGTTATATATAGTTATATCATACAATTATAGACAATATATGGACATATAGTTGATTTAACACAAAGTTTGCTGGGAAGTTGACAGATTTCAAGGAGCAGGTGATTGCGGGTATAGCTCGAATTGCATTATCAGTATCGCTCACGGGGTACAACAGAATACTACATAATATATGAGTAAGGCAGTATAAAAATGACAGCATCTCCAGTTTTTTATAGATGAGATGTATTGGATTTGCACAACATACTTCAAGGTATATGAGTTAGCGGTAAATGCAGTATTATGGACCACCCACAAATCCTGAGGTAACGGGTATGGATAGACCCACACCAGTTTCCTCAGGAGGATAAAGCTGTCCCAGTTGTGACACAGTGCACAGAAAAACGCATCAATCACCCTGGCTATTACGGCGACATCACATGCAACCCCACTGGCTTTCCCCTTCACTCTCTTCTTGGCAGCATTTGGCGGGGTTCCCTCTTCATCACCCTCCCAGGTACCCCTCTAAAAGCAGGGCAAAGAGAGGGTCTGCATTCATGATGAAGAGAATAAAGAGGGAGAAGAAGGAGGTTGAGTGAAGAACTTTAGTTGACAGGGGAGAGATGGTAGAAGAGAGGTGAACTGTGAGAGATAATAGAAGGAAAAGGAAAGAGGGACAGAAAAGAGGATGAGATAAGAGAGAAGAAAGGAAAGGGCAGACAGAGACAATTTGAGAGGGAGAAATGTGAGGAAGGGAGAAAGGGAGAGAGAAAGGGGAGAAGGAAACAGAGAGGTGATTGATTAAACATAGCTGATTAGCATTTGAGACATGACCCTAAGACAGACTTCACACCTAATATTTTTATTAAAACCATATTTTCATATTATTCATATTTTAGAGCAAAACAATAAGAGTGGAAGGTATTTTTCTAATTTTTGTTAAAAAGACTCCCTTGGTGATGAATCACATTGATCAGATTTCTTCATATGTTACTCTGTAGGCTGATCTGTTCTAAGATACCTGGGTCCTTGTCAATGTTTTATGCTGAACTCAGTGAGAGCAGTGGGAGGGAAAGCAGAAGGTCAGGGACAATGATATTGACAAGTGAGAATGTGAGCTAAAGCTACGTAACCCTGGCAAAGGAAAGTACATACACATACGCACACACACACACGCACACACACGCACACACACGCACACACACGCACACAGACTTTTACAAATATTAATTTGTCCTTACCTCAAGCCTGAATACTTTCCATTTTGAGGAATGCAGAGCCAGGTTAATGGTGGCTGAACGGCTCTTGACCTGCAATTTGTTTTGGTGTCATTAAGAGCTGGTCCACCGAGAAAGCCACGAAGCAGATTCATCTAGGCTAATTATATATGCTTTCGTGCATCAGAATGCTTTTCAGAAAAAAACACTCTGAAATGAAAAATGCTCATGAACTCACTGTCAATGATTTCAGGCCTGGTCATCAACCACAGAGCAGAATCTTTCGGTGATTTGCTCTTTTAAAATAAATGGACACGTAGAAAATATTTCTGTGAAGAGCAGAAGCTAACTATCAGAACACAGAGTTCCATAGAGTTCCAGTCTATTCTATTTCAAGACTCAGAGAGGAATCCATCTGAGAAGCAAGGTGTTACAAAATGAAGCATTCTGTTGGCAGAACTGTCAGAGGGAAAATGTTAAAGTTGAAAGTTAGTTCTGAACGCAGGTATGGTCATTCTGAAAAGTAAATTAGGAACTAAAGTCTGCACATAGTGGAGTCCTGTTTCCAGGATAGAGTGATCTTGCAAAGAACTGAAAAGTGAAGACAAATACTTAAATGTTTCAGAGGAAATGGATTCAGAGATACTGAAGAGGTCAGTCAGGATCATACTCCATGACACAGATGAATAAGGGTCAAAGGTCAGAAACAAATAGGTAGTACCAGCACAATATCAAATACCTCAGACTCAGTAGCTGAATGAGACAAGTGACTCTTGTTCTGTGTAAAACAGAACTGTGAAAGAGTCTTTTTTTCAATTGGCCACCTGAGAGTGCTTGTTACCACTGGCCTCCATTTAAAATTGAGGCTTTAACTGCTTTCCTGTGTCTCAATCCACTTAATAGGAGTGATTCACGTAATTCCAACTCTTAAATCAGGTGATTTTAATCAGCCACCCTCATGTGTTAATCAGAGAGGTTTGGGAAATATTAACAAAGGTGCACTGTACCCCTAATTTGGGAGCTGATCTGTTCATCTTTTTTTCCTCTGACTCTAGTAGAGAGGAGGTAGGGGGATGATATCACTGAAGAGATTAAATTGGCTGGAGATACACTTAATCAGTTTTTGTGGGTCGTGCGCTCTGCCCAAAGGCTAATATATCAATATAGCTGAAAGGGCCTGTGCTCTCAGGGCCTGTAGTGTACAGATGACACTATAGTATATGATATCTGTGATTCTGCCCCTAATGGAAAAAGGATTTGCTGTTGCCTTACCACTTTGGGCTGCTAGGTTCTTTGTATGAAGGTGCTCTACACAAAAAAGAGTTTTATATTGTTGTTTAAATGGGTGGTTCCTGTTCTATGCAATGGTAAGTGAATATGCAAACCAAAAATGCAAAGTATGCAAATAAAAACTATAAAAAAACAATTTTAATACAATACTTACTAATGCCAGCTACCATCCCATTGTAGTGCTGCACCGGACTAATTCTAAAATGAACAATAATACTGTGTGCTTTTTTCCACAAAACAGTAAACTACTGCATTCAGTGTCACGGTGTTAACACAGACATGCTCAAATGTTGACACATCACCTGACACGTGGCCTTTAACAACTTTTCTAGTCATAAAGATGGATAAATTTACTGCAACAAGTGAAATTATGTGCTTTGCTCAAATATACAACAGAAATACCCCACCTTGGGTCTGAACTGGCAATATCCTGCTTATAAGCCTGGCCCAATAAATGTACACAGCAAGAGACATGATGTTTGCCTCCTAATAATATATCACAGTTTTTTTTCTTATGCTGAAACTCACATGTAATTACAGTGACAGGTAGGCAAGCTCATTTGGATTTAAATTTGAGTGGGGAGCAAATCCTAGCTACATTGCCTCTAATTATTGCATCATCAGTTCAGGGAATATGAGGGTCAGGGACATATTGTCTGCCTTTTCTTAAAATCAGGTAGTAATGCCTATGAAAGGATCTGCAGACCCTGAGGGGCAGTCCTCCTAATCCTTCACTTCTGCTTCTCAATTACCTTTCTCCAGAGCCCCATTTTACACTGAGTGACTATCCTCCTGCCGTCTCGGATGGGAGAAACACAGGGCTATCACTGCAAGATCTGTCCTGAAATGAGGCATCGTGGGAGATGAACGAGCTAGATATTTTTTATGAAATATCATTTTATCCCTTAATCGAGAGATTTTACAATTGGATTGGCGAGGTAAAATCCAAAGATATATCATGCAAAAATGAAGTTATATAGATAGAAACAGAGGTAGACAGATGATGATGAGTCCAGTCTGAGATGAGAATATTCAGGCTCTTTTTTGCCTCATCCGTTTGGCTGCCAATCAAAACTGTAGAATATAATTGTTGCAATAACACTGCCCATCATGGTAGAAAATGTCAGTTATTACTGGCATCCTAAAATGCATTCAACCTTTCCCCCAGTAGACAAATGCAAAAGAGATTACAATATCATAAAAGAAGACATTTCCATAATTTCAATATAAAGCACAGAGCATCATTTATGACAAAGTCATTTTGTGTGCATATGTTCATATATATGCTAATTTACTTTTATAATCACAGTTCAGAAATGTGTGTTGTAAATCCTGACTGTATAATTTTCTACTTCTCACCACTTGGCACGAGGTGCTATGTAACCTTTCCATATGTGCAAGTTGACTTTGCTTCACCTGGAATCCTGGAATCTCTGTGTGGAGTCCAGATGATGCTGATGCATCACTATTGATGATTCTGTCTCTTATCTTAACAATCAGTCTGGTGACAGTAGCTCTCACATCTGAGGATAAGCAATTTAAGATCAGATCCAATGGTTGAGACAAGATAATATTAAGAAATTTATTTTACATGAAACCTTTTATCACTTATCTGCTTGGTAGATGGGCTTATGTAGCAAAGGGCGAGAGCAGTCACCCCACCCGGCCTCAAACCCAGGTCTACAGGGTACCAAACATGCAACTTTGACCGCGACGTCAAAGAGCCAGGCTCATTGGTATGGCAGTCAAAGCACGTACTCAACCGTAGTGACGGCACTCCATCACAGCTTATTCTGGACTTATTCAGCTGACATTTGACACATCTTTCGGGTCAGGTGAAAATGAGATCAGCATGAAATGAGGTGAAAGCTGGGATTTCAACCTGAAACATTATGGTTATAAGTCTAGATCTCTAAGCACTATACCATGTCAGAGCCCTGCATGCAATGTGAACAGTGTTGGACATGGCTTTCTCTTTTTTGTGTGTGCATGTGTGCGTGCATGCATGTGTTTTGGGGTGTGTCCCCATTAAGGCCCAAAAATCAGAACCAGTTTGCCAGGACTAGCTCATCCCATTAGTTGTTTCACATGGGGTCTGTGGGAGGGTTGCTGTGGCATCAAAGACCGCTGCAGTGTCAGTCATATCCATGGGGGGCTTACTGCAGCCAGAGTGTAGGAATTAATGACCGTGCCTCACTGGAATGCAGAGACCAGAGATTTTGTTTTACTTTCACCTTCCCTTCAAAATGGTTCAGTACAATAATTAGTTCCAGTAGTCCAGCTGTTCCATGTAGATTGTAATGTAAGAAAGAGCAGCAGTCAGTGAATTGTGTGTGATGTTGCTTCATGTGTTATTGGAAAACAGGGAAGGTTCTTGACCATCTCCCCCACACTCCACACAGACAAGTGTCCTAGCCAATCAGAGTACCAATGTCGCTTTCATAAAAAACATCAAGGTACTCTGTTCCCCTGCAAAAAAATCTAGATAGATGTTATTCTACAACAGCAAGGTTTAATGTATTGAATTTAGAGGACGGACAGACTGTATAGGCTCTCACACCCACCTCTGTTATACCTTCTGTATACAAATTCTGAGAAAATACGCAATGTAATACACCTTATATATCTGCAATGTCAATGATGCCCTCATCAAACAGTGATCATACCTGCAAACTGTTCAGGTCGAATCTCAGCATGGTTTAATTTATTTTTTGTTTGTTTTTTGATATGTACAGTTTCACCTGTCACCTGACTTTTGGGCAACATTTAGGGGATGGAGGGGGTGGTCGGAGCTCTGTTAGTTCTTTGGAGTTCTTAGAGCCTGTCATGCCACAATATGAAGATGATGAGGAATGTAGCTTGGCTTTTTTCCTGATTTTTTTTCACTGATTCAGAAACCTCTATAAAAGCTAGAGGGACTGAGGAAAAAGCTGGCAGGCAGTTAGATGTCTGTGTGCTCATAAAGACAACAGCAGCTGCTGCTCGTATGGTGTGAGGTGGCCAAGCTGGACCTTAATGATACAATTATAACCATGTTACATGAATGCATGAAGACAGAACTTGTTTAAGCAATCTGGGTAGGCTTCTCAGTGGACTAGCATTATTCTTCCAGATAGAATTTGATCAAGTAGCCTGTGTATTGAGAGGTGGGAGTAATAAGATTGTCAGTGCTCCGCCCCCCTGGCTGTGTGTTTGTGTTCTTCCCCTGTCCATGTGCTTTTGTTTTTCCTTGTGTTCCAGCCCTGCCCCACTCTCCGCCCACCTGATCATCTTCACCTGCCTGCCTGCACACCTGCTTCCCATCACCTCATCAGCCCTACCCTATATTTACCCTGCTTTTCTCTGTCTTGTTGCCAGTTCGTCTCAGTATCCTGTTTCGTCCTTGCCGTCTGTTTCTCGGTTTTTCCACGGTCTTCTGTCTCCCGCCCTGGGTCTCTGTGTTTGCCCGCTGTTTTGTCACGTGAGTTCGGTTAGTCTGTTTTCTGTTTCGTCCTGTCTTTGTGTATCCCTGTTTGTGGTAGTCTGCTCCCGCCTGCTGTTCTGCCTCCGCTCCCTGTTGCCGGCCTGCCCGGTTCTGCCCCTGTCCAGACCCTGCTTCCTGCCTGCTCAGCCCCGGTCCAGCCTGCCGTTCTGCTTCGGCTGCCTGGGTTGCCCGTGGTTCTGCCCCAGCTCCCTGTTGCCGGTCTCCCTGGTTCTGCCCCTTCCCAGACTTCACTCCCCGCTTCTCGTCTGCCCTGCTCCGGACCTGCCTGCCCAGTTTGTGACCCCTGCCTGGCCTTTGGATCTTGTCTCTGCCTGCCGCTCTGTTCTGGTTGCCCCGCTGCCTGCCTGCCCGTTGCCGACCCTCGCCTGTCCAGACCACGTGCTTGCTCTCTGTTTGTTTTTGGACTGACTTCCCTGGTTTTGACCCTGCCTGTCTCTGACCCTGTCTTTGTCTGCTCCTGTTTTGGGGCTTTATTAAAGTCACTCTGCCATTCACCTCCGGGTCTGCGTGTGAGTCCTCACCCCGCATCCCTGACAAAGATGGGGATGGCACAGAGAGTTTCAAGTGCGATGCCAATGCTGCGGACAGGGCATTAGTATGCTCCCCTGTACTCCTGAGCTACCTTCAGGCAGCAATTATAAATGTCAGGTCATCATTCTTCCGCTACTTTCACGTGGCACACACCATCAGAAACAATGGCAGTTTCGTTTCTTTTTGTTTTTTTTTTTGGGGGTATTTTCACCTTTGTTATGCTTTTGAAATGAATGAGAAATGACTAAAGCTGAAAAAACACCATCCTCTGCTTCATCTCCTCATTGTTGTCTTAAATGACTGTAAATGCCCCACTCCCCCAACCTCCCTTGCCATACATGTTCCCTGGAAGGGACTCTGCCTGAATGTCATTGAGGCCTAATCAATAACCACTGCTATTTCTTTGGTTAAAGCCAGTGAAGAAATTTTCTCTTGAAAGGAAAATCAGCTTCTCTGACGTTTCGTCCTGTTGTGCCCCCACCCCCACCCCCATTTCCCTTGCCCTCCTCTCTGAAATCCCAGTGTTTCCCAGTGTCATTACTATGGTATGTCAAATCATTGTTGAGAATAAAATAACAGTACCAAAGCAGATACATTATCACGGTGCCTGACTACAGGTATGGGGTGCAAGAGGAATGGGGGGGGGGCCTTAAGGAGAATGGAGTAAATATCTGACATGGAGTCACCACGTCATCTTTCAGCAGTCCAGGGAATGAACTGACAAGTCCGAAATCTGCAGTCTCAGTGGTGGTGTTCCACCTGTAATATTCCGGACCCGGTGACCTGGCTCAGAGCAGCAAATATCATCATGTTCATCATGTTCACAAAGCATATGCATTACTAGAAATAGCACCAGTCCAATTTATTTAAAGGACTGCAAGTCTGATGTAATCTAATTTGTGTCAAGTAGCACTAGAGTACAGTCAAATGACTCAAGTCCTCATCTCTGATGTGGAGTACAGCATCTATGCTGCATACACATCTGCTACTGGTGTCAGTGATGAATGAGGATTGCTTGCACACTGTGACAGAGATAAGGCTCCTCTGATCACAGTCTTGATGCATTGTTACATATAGCAACATGCTTGTGTGCACTATTCTGTGGACCACAGTCCATCAGCTGATTGCAGCTGGATCTAAAAGCAGAAATAGCCGTAAACAGATTCACCTGAGGCTGTGTTGTTTTACTGAGTGCAATTCGTCAGCCATTGATTTCTAATTTGTTGGGGTGTTGTTGATTTGCACTGGCTCCCTGTCCTAAGCCCAATACAGATCAATAAGCCAGTGTTTCTTGCAATATCCACATGTATTCAGGAAATGAAATGCATTTTCTAGAGGGCATTAAAATGATCCCAGAATGGAACCCAGTAAAAGTGACTGCAGGGACTATAAAGAATGACCCCTCTGCTTTGTATGTTTGGTATTGTAAGTCTATCAAAAACATTTTCATTCTGAAACACTTTGGAGCTTAAAAAGATTGCTAAGCTATCATTGGTTGTTAAATTATATTAGTAAGGTCAAGAGCAGAGCGTGTTTCAGGCACTGTCCCTGGGTGTCCCCTCAGGCTATTGAAAATGCAGTACTGTAATTACATGAGCAAATTGGGAGAGGACACACAACCTCAAGAGGAAGTTTTGAAAATAAAAAGCAACAGAAGGTAGCATTTTCCAATTACACCAAAATCAGTCAAAACCACCAAGTCATCTTGTATGATAAAAAGTGATATTGTACTATCAATGTGGTGTAACCAGATTAATCTGGTGCCACATAAGAACAAAAATATCTTTTTCTCGAAAGATGGCCTGGCATTTTGATTGAATCCAGGTGTTAGTTTTATGACTGATTCATCATTTGGGTCATCGATATAACAATGGCATGTTCACGGTCAAAAACTAATGTTTATGTCATTTATTTATGGTAATTCTTGATTTAAAAGTGTCAACGGAATAGCTGTAATTACTGTATATATACTGGAGGGGATATATAATATTAATTAATATTAATATATATTTAATAATCCAATATATTCAGACACACACATATGTGTGTGTGTGTGTGTGTGTGTGTGTGCGTGTGAATGAATCAGAAGCATTTAACTCTACTTGAAATTGAATATAGCGCTCACACACATCATTTATCTCATCTATCCGTGCTTAGTGCAATAGGTGCTGCTCTCATATTATTACAGGATTCAATGGGCTAAATGAACATTTAATGCGGGGAATATATCTGTGGCATATACAGTAGCAACCCCTCATCCCTTTGGTGCACATGAACTTGACCAGGTTTAGAGTAACATATTGCAGTACATGACCCAACTCTCACACCTTTGGAGCACTGCTCAGGTTTCATAGGTTTCAGGTGTCATACTGCACAGACCCTCTACAGATTCACTGGTCTTTAATCAATCTGATCCTGCCATGTAAACGTGAAGCATGGGACTACTTGACCGTCAACACCATAGCTCTCTGGTAAAGGGGCATTATTATGACAGTGCAGTTTAACCTGATGAGTGAAATCGTGGCAGTGAACCCAACGTACCTCTGAGCCCTTGAGAGTGTTAAAACAATGTGATTTGTTCACCCAGAGTGACAAGTCACTTGTTGTTCCATCCAAAGTGAGCATGGTCAATTTCTGTCCATGCAGCAAGCACTAGAAGCAAGGAGTGTCCATATGAAATAGGATTAATGTGACAGTAGCCATAAATGGCCAGAACACACTCTCGTCAGCCACTCTTCCATTCTGCGCTTTATAGACTCTTTAATGCAATGGTGGAATGGGGGAATTCTGCTTAATGTGGTGGAATGTAAATACTATTACTTTTTAAAGGCACCGCACCAGCAGGGAAAAGGTTTATTGCCTCACTCTCTGGTGCATTTGCAGGCTGTGCAAAAATAATGAAAGGTACGGCTCATTTCGATCCGATCACAGTTACAAGGCACCTACGCAAGGGGTGGCTCGGCTGGTCAACATGGAGCGGCATAAAGCTTGCAGAAAATGCAACACATTGTAGAAAGTAACTATTGCAATGGAACTGATATTGGCAGGTTTGGCATTATCTAGGCAGTATTTGGAACTCCTTGGCAGTTTTAAGGCCTGGACAGTGAGACCATGCTGAGGTGTGATGCTGGTATTCACATTTAATTTATTCTCCTCAACACCAACACCAAAAACACCAACTGTGAAAGGTGCATTCCACTTCAAACAGCGATAGTGTGTAGGGTATTCCCAGTATGTGCATCTTTTGCCAAGTTTTGTCATATGCAAGGACTGACCCATTGAAACAATGCTGCTCTTGGCCTGGCTCCTTTCCCTCTGGGAAACTAGTGCATAAAAAACCGACATTTGGACTCCTGAGTGTTTCATTCAGCTAAAGCATTTGTTCCAAACACAGGCTGAGCCCTATGGCCCGAGTTTAATCAGAGACTTGCAATCAGCTAACAATGACCAGGAGCCCACAACAACAGAACAAAGCCAGAGTTCCTGCACAGTCCCTTGGTGTTATAATTGAGGAGCTGCCCATCCTCCAATTGGTGCATGCCCCACTGTGGTACACTATGGAACTTGCAGTATGATAAAATAGCTGTTGGCCTGCGTCTGTGTGTGCTGGACACATTGCACTCAGCTTGACCATGTGTGATCATGGGGGATTGAGCCTAGTGTACAATTAGTCATTCCAAAAGTCAAAGCTTTTACACTTCTGACTTCAAGCTGAAACAAAACCAAAATGGACAAGCTCCACCATCAGCTCTAACATATAGTGGTGTTACTTTGTAGTTTTACTAAGAGAAAAAAATACATATTGACATGATTTCAGCAATTAAACTAAACAAAGGCATTTTAAAATTAGCCACTGTTCTCTAAGAGTTGCTGAAATCTGGATGGTCACTCAGTCACTCAGGAGTTTTAAGAATCCATGGAAGAGCAGAACCGTACATCCAATGGACTAAGCCTCTGCTCCCAGCTAAGCCTGCATGTGCACTAGCTCTTTATTAGCACACAGACTCATACATCCAAACTACAGATATATGGATCTCTCTGTCTGCATTTAATATCATGCGTGGCACATAAACATCATCTTCAAGTATGATTCAAGGATCAGTGAGATGCCATTATGCCTTCTGAATCTCACTCGGCAAAAGCTGATTTGTTTTATGGGGCAGGGGCGGCATTTTATTTATTTCCAGGGAAATTTGCTGTCGAAATGTGTTATAGCTGACATGTAGAACCCTGATGAGCCCATTTGCAACCAGTGCTTACATATATTGAAGCTGTCATCCTCCTAAAAGAGACATGTGCACAAACACACACAGACAAATGTGGTTGGCGCACAGGGCTGCAGCTCAATTTCACATTACACTGGGACCTGTGTTACTAGCTGCTGTGCAATGCTGTTGAAAACAGACAGATGTTTGTCGTGTCAGTTTTGTACCACCGCCCCAGACTGGGAAAATTCCCTTGAAAAACTATTTGCTTGCCAGTGTTTTTTTGTATTGTTTTTGAATCATTTATAAGTACATTAATCTGGATATAAAACGTGGGCAAAGCTGGTAGGTGCGAGGGTTCTTAAACATCATTATCCTAGCAGCAGCCTACGGCCAGCAGGCTGCCCTTTATTTAGAACCTTTTAAAAAGGAAAAGAGTGAAAGCATTAGAGGTGACGCTCACTGTAATGAAACAGACTGGGATCCAAGTGCGGTTAACAGGTTTAATGCCAGAATCCAAAAGGCGTGGTCAGGGACAAAACAGGTCGTCAACAGGAATCAGAAGTGCAACAAAACCAGAATCCAAAAACACACAAGCAAGGTCCAAAAAACAGGCAAGAGGTCAAAAACACTGGAACAACACGATGGAGTGACAAAGAGCAGGCACAGTAAAGAATCAAAGAATCAATACCTCACAACGAGGTAACAAAACTGAGTCCTTATAAAGGCAGGGCTTGATTGATGGAATGAACCACAGGTGTGGTGGAGCCAGGCTGAGCGGGGCGTGGCTGAGCGGGGCGTGGCTGAGCTGGCTGACTGGGAGCGGGTGTGACACTCACAGAGCACAAGTGTAAACATCTGCTTTCTTCCTCTGCTCTTTACAACAATGTAAATTAAACCGACCCAAAGAGACATCAAAGAAAGGGATGGGTATGGACATCTTTAATATGGTATGTACTACACCTTTCTTATGCGTACCTTAACATGCAGCCTCTCTGGGCCTGTCACAGAGCAGAATAAACGCCTTCCCCCCTGGGATGCTGCTGTTGCACGCTTGAGCAATGTACTTAACCTCAGTTTCTTCAGTAAACAGCTATCTGAATGAATGGATAAAATGCAAGTTGCTCTGCTTAAGGGTGTCTGCTAAACAAATAAAAAAATAATATCACATACTAGCTGAGTGCTTTGCTTATGCTGCAGTGCCAAATTGTATTGTATATTTATTCGTTTTTTCTTCTTCTCCTTGATTTATCTGTGTCTTTGTCCATTATGATATTCATAATGCAGCAGTAAATAAATCAGTCTGAATCAGACTCTGGCTTCCCTTGAAACACCACGTTCCACCCTGCACAGTCTGTCTGCCCCTTCCTTGTCCCAGGTCATGGTTGAGACAGGACCGTGAGTTCAGCAGGCTGCTTTGATTCCCTTGGGCTACTCTCCGCACCCACAATTCCTCTGTACTTCCGCTCCAGTGTGTGAGTAACATGGTGGGGCAGCTCGGCAGGTCTGACTCAGCCCTGCCCTCTAGATCTCGCATCCCTGATTTTCTGTCATATACCCCGGAGCAGGGTTTTCCCGTGGGACACCAGAGCTCTGGCGGTGCGTCCGGTCATCCATCTGTGACCCCTGCTGCCTCGCGCTTCCCTCCACCTCTGCCAGGCAGTCTGCTGCGGATCTCTGCTGAGCCGAGAAGATCCGCCATCTGGCTACATTCCTCTCTCTTCCCTTTTTCCCGTCAGCAGGAGTTCAGAGGAAGAGAGGCTGGAGAAGCACTACCCCGAGCCCCCAGGCCATGCCATGTCTGCCTCCTGACTTTCAGCGCAATGGTTTTCATGTTGGACATTTAGACATGTCTGCATTATCGCCCCTCTACCTTTCCCAGTCCTACTGCTGGGAGCCCTTTTGCTTCTCAGAGGCACACAACAGCGGAATAGCCCAGGTCATCCTTTCCTCTAGCTAGTGACCATGTTCTGTGCGCAACCACTACTCAAACACAAGGGGAGATGGCGGTTGATGAAAGGTATTGCATATACAATGGCCACTGTGGGACATGTATTGTCAGAGATCACAACCTTAGAGGTAGAGCAGACAGAGGGACAATGTCTGACTAGCAAAATGTCCTACTAAGTTGTCTCATTTTACCTGACAAAATATCATTGTAACCCTAAGACCGTGACATAGTAAATATTTGTAATTAAAAAGTTAGACCATAAGAACGTAGGAAGGTGTTATTGAAATGACGAGAACAGACTATTCAGCCGAACTAGGTTTGCCATTCTCGCTATGGTGTAGAAGTTAGTATTACTTGTGTAAGTAGGTTATGAGGGACGTTGGTGAAGGGAACTCCTGGCATAATGTCTAAAATGAGCCTAGATGGGCTGATTGGCCTCTTCTTATCATTGAATTTTCCCATGATCACTCAGTGTGTCAGTGCTTCAGCCCCCTAGCTGTTACTGTTTTCTCCCGGTCTGTCACTGTGTGCCCATGTGCTTTTGTTTTCCCTTGTGTTCCAGCCCTGCCCCGCTCCGCCCTGTCTCCGCCCACCTGATTCCCTCATCACCTCCACTTGCCTGCCTGCTCACCTGCATCCTATCGCCTCGTCAGTCCAGCCCTATATTAACCCTGCTTGTCTCTGTCTTGTTGCCAGTTCATTGCAGCGTGTTTGTACCTGTCTCGTTCCTGCCATGTTTTCTGCCTGATCGCTGATTCCCGTCTTGACTCTGCCTGTGCCTTGACCTTGCTCCTGCCTACTGTCCTGCCCTGTTCGCCTGATCTACCTGACTACCTGGTTGGACCCTGCCTGTCTCCCATCTTCGATTCCTGATTGCGTTCGGACTGCCCGCCTGGTCTTGACCCTGCCTGTTCTGTCACTGTGATTCTGCCCTGCGTCCTTATAATAAACCGCTTGGAATCTGAAGCTTTCGTGGTCTGCGTCTGAGTCCTTGCCTGAGCCTTGACACAATGTGAATGACAGAAGGCAGAGGGTGAGAGTGGCTCACAGTGGCAGCTGCAATGTGACTGAGTAGAAGCTAAAGACATTGAGGAACCACAGATATTCTATATCATGCCCAGATATTCAGCTCCTGTGTTCCTTCTGTCCTCCATGTAGGAGGTAAAAGAGGTAAGGTAAGAGAGCTTTATTGTCACTGTTCAGGACTATGAAATTACAGTTGCTACCCCGTGTCAGTGCTATGAGAACATATAACAAGAATTTAAAAACAACAAGAATATATATAAATGTGTGAATATATAAAATATGAGGAGAGGAACATAAATAATAATAATGAAGTGAGCTTCTGGTAACAAGAGATTCCAGTGCTGCCTGCTCCTCTATTACAACAACAGATGTTCTTTTACCATGCCCTTTCAAGAATTCTCATATCAGGACACCGACAGCTTCAACAATGACAGAGACAGAACTTTAAAGCACACAAAGCTGAATATCTAGTCACAACAAATAGAATATTGGTGCTGGAACTGTGGGACAATACCTTCCATCTTCCTGACACATGACCAATCACAAAGCTTATGATCTTCTAGCCTGACAACCCACAGTATTCCACTGCAGAATATCCACATTTCTGCCTTTCATGCCTTCCTTTAAACCTACCCCAATTATTTCCTAAAAACTTTTAACCCCCTGCAGAACATAATAAGCACCCCTGGTTCTTCCCTAATTGCCTGGTAAGCTATCCCTTCAGCTGAAAAAAAACACATGACCATAACAACTTGTCAAGAAGCAGAAGCAGCCAACCAGCGAGTCTCCATTCCCACTTCCCTTTAATCATTTGATCAATATTATTACATTATATGCATGAATAAATACACTTTATTCATTAACTACTTCTTTTTAAAGTTTCATGCTTACTGAATCTTGCAGTGGTGCAGGTTATGTACCACACTCTACAGTTAGACAGCAATGCCCTTTTGGATCTGCAACCTTCTGGTTATGAACCCAGCATGCTAAGTACTACGCTTTACTGCCACCCGCAACAATACAGCTTGCAGCCAAATAATGAAAACTCCATCAATTTTTTTTTCTCTCTTCGCATTCTGTTCCCTCTGTTTCGCCCGGGCCCCCCTGGTCCTGAAAGAGCTTGAGGGAACGCCACCTTGACAGGCCCTTCCAAACGCTCGGGTAATTGGCACAGGGAGAGTGGTTAGTAATCAAGCACTCTCAGGGTAATGAACAGAGACGGGGGGAGTCTTTGAAATTTCCTTTGTTCTCCAAAGTCAAACAAAAAAGCAGTCGGGTGACAGCGAGCCGTGTGTCGCGCTGCATGTTTTCCCTTCACGCCCCGAGCGGCAGAACGAGCGATCTGAAACGCAGGCACCGCGGGGGCCCGAGGCCGAGGACGGGCTCCTCCTCGCTCCCTTTAAACGCAGCTAACTGCGCTGCGTGTACAGCTCACAGGACATTGAATAATGCAGGACCTTAAAGGCAGCATATCTGCACTGCACTTACTTTTTTGATTGAAGTTGTCAAGTTTTTCAGTTTTCCACAGATCACTGTAGGGAGGTGTCCGGGTAACTGCATCAGACTCAAAAACCATTTGCTGGATGAAAAGAGTGCCGACACTGTTCTTTGTAGTGCGGCAGCCACGCTGTCACACTGTTGTTTCCATGACACTGCCCAACATTCCCTCCACCAGGGCTCATCTACTCTCTTACCATTTGTATTTTTTTTTAACAATGCTGTGCATATTCTGTGCAGATTCACCTTTTGGATTCATTATGCTTTATATAGGGATGAATTGATACAGTGGACTCAGTGCACAGGATGAGCTGTCGAGATGATTTAAAGGTCAGTGAATCTGCGCAGATTGATCTAGAGAAAGCAAAACCACTCTCTCCCTTCTTCTTTCTTGCACTCTCCCCACTCTCTTTCTTTGAAGTAAAACTAAACAGCAAAGTGGAAAAACAGGCTTTCATGGCCTCTACAATTATTCATGTTTCACTTTGCATTTCATTTTCTGCGGAAAAGCCCCCTAAAGGTCGACTGAATGCAATTTTAGAATCTTTTAGAAGATATTTTTGTGGCTCCAAGCTAATTTTGCATTGTGCTGAGGCGCTGTGTCCCTTTGCTAGGTTTCAAATGCAATGTTCATCACATCTCTGATAATAGGCTGAATTTGGTATTCATAAAGAGAAACCTATCTATGATTATGCAAAAATATTTGTGATTTTATCTATGGTGCTGTGATTATTGCCATTTCTTAGCTCTTTCTTAGGCTTTTGATAACTTAATCTATTACCCAACCTTTCATTCTGCTGCAATAAAGTGTATTTCCAATAGAAATGGTGTTACTTTATGATTGTCTTTAGCGAAGGGGAATTTGTAGTAAAGGGAATTTTGAAGAACATGAGTTAGTCTTTATCTTAGCACTACACCTCCCAGTCTTTAATCACTTTTAGTGTTTAAAAAAGACAGAAAGCTAGAGGCCAAGAGCAGCACAAACTGAATTAGATTGCTGCTCAATGGAAGAAATGATACCATACTGTAGTGTCTCTATCACACACACAAGGTGAGAGATGATTATGATAGATGAAATTCTGCATTTTGGAAAGTCATTCTATCAGTTTGCCCTCAGCGATCCACTTCCTCCTGCTCCCTATTCTCTGCATGATGCTGAACAAGTCCAATCAAATTAAAGTTGGTGATAAATCTTTTTCAGGTTTTGGAAGGAGTAAAATAGCAGGTTTACAGGGTGCAATAATCTGTGTTAACACAGGCTGCAAGGGGGCTAGAGAGACTGACACAAAAAGAGATGGACAGATCTCTGCCCATCTGTCAGCCAGTTGTCGTGGGAACAAGGTGACACTCCTTTGGTGTGTGCCCAGATGTGCCATACCTCTCCGAATCCCCAAAAGTCAACTAACAGCTGATAGGCTTTCCAAAAAGACCTGCTGATGTCCTTGATGAAGCATTCCTCCATCTTTGTTGCCTTACTTAAAAGACAAGGGTCATTTCTGTTTGAATTTACTCTAAGGATAAAGGCTTCCACAGGCTCCAAACGTTGCACATTTAAAGGGACACAAGGTAACTACTATATGAGTAAACTTCTCCATCACTAAAGGCAGAATGTGGTGTAATGGTTAGAGTGCTAGACTCTGGACTTTATCGTTGTAGGGTTGAATTTCATGTCTACTTCAATACATGTCTACTTTCTGAATCTTCCACTGAATTAAATGATCAGTGACATAAGAAATGATTAAAGGGCATGGTACACATCCCCAAACCTATGAATTTAAAAAGCCAACTCTTTTGACCAAGCTTGTTAGAAAGTACCATAAATCAAGGGTCTGTAGGATACAATAAGGTTGCGGCTCTTTCTACTAGGAGCCTTTAAAATTGGCCACCAGTGTAATGCTATCAAGCAGGTGTTGGTAGTCTGTGCATACCTCCACCTTCTCAAGAGGAGAGGGCTTAACCCTTCAATACAAATCAGTTCACCTAGATCAATAATGGATTCAGGATAAAATGAAAACATGCCACTCCTTGCAGGAATGAAGCTGAAGAGCCCGGTCTTAGATCGGCCCTGCTTTTATCTCTTTTGTCTTTCATAGGTGGAGGTCTGTGATCAACAACTCCTGGAGTGCACCCCTTTGGAGCTCTGTGGAGCGGGTGGAGCTCCACAGAGCCGCAGCCCATTATTACAGGACACCTGACGCCATCCCTGTGCTTTTGACAGGGTCACCTCCCACAGTGCTCTGTGAATCCATGGCAACCAGAGTGGAAGCCGCTGCTGCTCATGTGCACATGGATAAGTTTTCCCTGCACTGGAAGCATCAGTTCTAGCAGCTCAACCTAACCGTGTTCTCTGTGACACACTTCATCCACTTGAGCTCCTGACATGGTGAGATTACTGTGCTTCCCTTCCCTGCATCAAGGACGCCTGCACACCCTCCACCTGTAATGCTCTGTTACTGTAGCTGTTAAAACATGGAATTACTCAAGCGACGCTTATAGAATTGATTTATCGGAGGTAAAATAGCTTAACTCTGAAAATCAGCCCCTGGACTGCATTTTGTCTTTAGTTTATATTCTGCGTTGTGTCCTATTAAATCTGTTTAAATAAATAACGTGTTTTGCCAAACTAATTTCGACGTACAACAGAATTTAAAATACAACCGTTTCAGCAAAATAAATCGGTAACTCGCTTGGATAATGGTTTATGACTAAATAATAACCCCATCTGCTGTAAACATCTACTCCATTTCACTTAAAATCAACCTCTGAAATTAGCTGTCATTTTTATCTGACGAGAATAATACCAGTTTGGTGTGCTGTGTATTTTCTTGCAACTACGAAAGGAATTTTGCAAAGTCTCATATCGCCCCCTGCAGCAAAGTGCTACACACCACAGTGTTTTTTAAAGAAACAGTCACTAGGAAAAAATATCTTATTCAAGGATGGAATTTGTATATCTCTTATGATTTTTTTTTTACATAATTTCCAGTAATGAAATAAAATAAAAGTAAGCATACGAGTCGTTAGGCCTACAGAAAATATGTTGAGCGCCTGTTCGTACGTGTGTTGTAGTGTTGCGATTTGTTCGATGCTATTCTCACCACCTGCGTAGATGGCGATATAACAGTCAATCGTAAGCATATTCAGACGTTCTTGAGCACCGGAAACCACTTTGACTTTAACGCGGAAGTCTTACCTTTTCTTCAGGATCACTTTTCAAACAAGGGAGTGGAGCTGACTGTCTGGGTTAATCAGCGCGTACGGAAATGCCGAAACAAAATAACATCAAACCATGACTTGCATCTCTGATCAAGATGTGTGCAGTGGTTTGGAAAACCATACGGTCTTCTTTGAAAGCAACGTCAGTAAAGATATCTTACCTCAATTCCAGGTAATGTTAGCCGGCTGTCTGTCATTTCAGTTGTTAGCTTTCTACCCAGTTCAGAGAGTAACGGTTTCGATTTGTAATATTATTAAACCTTTTCTTGATACATGTATAATACAAATAGACCTGGCTGGTTAGTTAACACGATTGCAAACAAAAGAAGTGTTGTCACCGTAACTGTCATTGTTTAGTTCGCGAACTAGCCATTGAGGAAAATGATCGCATTTCACATTAGCTTATTTACCCTCATTGATTAGCAAACTAAGCTAAGTAGCAAGATTAGCTGGTTTTAAAACTGGTACGCATGTATTAATGGGTGGCTAAGTGTACAACTAGCCACCTCATTTGCCAGTAGCTAGCTTATGACGTACTAGTCAGAGCAGCTTTTTAGGTGGACGTTCTGAGGGTTGAAAACGTCTTGGCAAGTTAATAAAGATACAGATAACTCCACTTTTTGCATTTTTATTTCACCGACAGGTGGCAGTACAGACCTGTACTGTAGTAGTACATTGCACTCTCAATTAAACGTTCAGATCGAGCTCGTCTCATTGCTAATAAGCTGAGTTTAATAGACCGATACCAAACCCCCAACACGCACACACACGAAAAGGCATAGTACTAGACCATTCATTTAGAGAGAGAAAAATCTGGCGTTTTAAAGGTATAATTGGAATAGACTATGTTACTAACACAATATTATTTTATGGGTGGGAAATTATATTATCAATTCACTCAGCTGTACGATGCTCAAGTAATTCAGGTGAAGTACCTTTGCAAAATGGTACAACAGTAGTGCCTCATCTGGGGAACTCACAACTCACCACTTGCTTAAACTCATGTTTTTTTTTTACTTTTGGACTAAATCTGTTGCATTTGCAAAATAACTTGGGTCCATGGCTGAAAGGCATGTATCAGGCTACTGGGGAAAGCTTCAAAATCAGAGGTTCTCTTGGGGGGTGTCCTGTGATACTCCTCCAGTAAAAATGTCCAAATTAAAAATGTAGATTGGTGTCCTAGTTATTGAAATACCAGTTCTGGCTTTTTCAGCAGTTGCCCTGGATAAAGGTGTTTTATGAGCAAAAATAACCAGTAACCATACTTGGGAATTAGAACTTTGTATACTTGATTTTCCAGCATAATTCTCCAAACAATTGATTGGTTTTTAATGTATGTTTTTTCCTAACATCTGATTGGTTGTTGAAGCGGGATGTGGCCTACTTGTTAGGTGTTTGGTGTAGCCCCTTTCCGTCAGTCCCTCAGCCTTACTAATCTTGTCGCCAAGCAGTTTGGTTGTGATGCATCTATTGCGAGGGGAATGTCCAGCTAATGTAACTCTGCAGTGTGCATGATTAGAATTAACATAATAAAAACACAACAAATGCTGAAATGTTAAACATAATAAAACTTTTGACAGTGGCGATCTTGAATAAGAGTGCATTCATGTCCCATTTGCTGTGTTTTCATATCTTGCAAAATGGCAGATGAGCCACAGATACCAGCATTTATTTCTGAGAGGTGCCAGTTTTGACAGTCAAATGCAGTGCTTCCTCTCCCTGCCTTCCTTTAATTTGCCCTGATCATTGCTATCTTTGAATGGCCCTCCGATTAAACTTATCTGACTGAAACCACTCTCTCCAGGGGGTAAAACACCAGGGCTGTTATTTTTAACAGAGCTCGTTGAATTGTAGTGCGACCTTGTACTGTAGTCTCTTGCAGAGTGTCTGTTTGTAGAACTGCAGTGTAAAATTAGATCCCACCTGGCTTGGGGCGGGTCTAATGGCTGTACTTCTCTGCTATTAGAATGCCCACATTGTATGAGAACGTGATGCAAACATTTTTGACTCGAGTCCCATACCCTGAATATGGGCCTGGTCCCTGATGACTCAGCGCAGCCTGGGGCTCAGGTTTGGAGAATTTGACTCTTGACTCCAGCACTGCTATAAACGCAGAGTCATGACTTGATCATTCAACGTGATACAGGCAGTGGTGATGATGTCTGGGAGTTGTGGCAAAGTTCTCTGTCTGATGTGCTTACTCTGTTGTTACACCAACATTAGAGCTTTGTGTTCTATTGGACACACCTCTTCAAACACTGTATAGCACAACATTATGATCACAGTCCTTTGCCACAAGGTTCAATTACAGAAGAGAAACTGGTAAGCGTTGCCTTGAGACAGTAACATACTGTAAGCTATTAAAATGAATCTTTCTCTTTTTATCAAAATAAGGAGAGCTCTTGGGTGTCCCTGTTAACACAGACTTTTAATCACTTACTCTGCATTGGCCTTGTTTCTGCTTTTTCCACCCCATATACAATATTCCCTCCCCAACATTGTGCCCCACCTTCTTTATAATCTGAATTTTTTCAAATTACTTGCAATTAGTGATCACAATAAAAACATGCTCAACATTTTCTGTAGTTACTGTTTTTGATCTTGATTTGGTGTGATGTATTGAGCACGTAACTGAAATCATGCATTATGGGCTGCCTTGGATATGGAAGTCTGTGAAATAGCTTAATGACAAAAGAAAGCGTATGTCTGATAATGATACCAATAAGAGTAATAATGGTCATATTTCAGTACACTCCAGAGAATGTGCCAGGCCCGGGCTGTGAGAGTCATCCAAATGAGGTGATGCTCCCAGGATGCGGCTGCCATTCCCTGTCCTGCCAGCAGGGGAGCTGTTCCTGCTTGCGGACCCATGGTCAGGCATATGACAGTCATGGGCGCCTGAGGGACCACGGACAGGACGAAATGGGGTACTGCCGCCCTGTGTTTGAGTGTAACGCCCTGTGCGGGTGCAGTGAGGCCTGCAGTAACAGGGTGGTGCAGAGGGGCCTGGGGCTCCGCCTCAGCCTGTTTCACACCCCAGCGAAGGGCTGGGCCGTACGGGCGCTGGAGCCAGTGCCTCAGGGGACCTTCGTGTGCGAGTACGCCGGGGAGGTGATCGGCTTCGAGGAGGCGTGCCGGAGACAGCGAGCCCAGAGACCTGGCGACATGAACTACATCATCGCCGTGAGGGAGCGGGCGGGGGATGGGAGCGTCGCCGAGACCTTCGTGGATCCCTCTGCCGTGGGAAACGTGGGCCGCTTCCTCAACCACTCCTGCCAGCCCAACCTCCTCATGGTGCCCGTGCGGGTGCACTCACTGGTGCCCAGACTGGCACTGTTCACCGGGCGGGATATCGCCCCTCAAGAGGAGCTCACTTTCGACTATTCTGGGGGCTACAACAACACCCCAGGGAAGGACCTATCTCCCGCCAGGGGTGACAGTGGGACAGACGATCAGAATAGGAAGCTCTGCTACTGCGGAGCTCAAAGCTGCAATGGCTTCTTACCCCTGGACTTCTCTGTCATCAGCAGTACTTAAAGGACAGCACGTCAGCATAGCCACGTAATTCCAGAAGCTGCTCACCTTGCTGTTTTGCAGACACCACAGCATCATGAATGTGAGTGCTGTGGACTGCAAACAGTGGCATTACAGAATCAGGTACATATAGTAGGTTTACAAGTGATCTACGTCTGTAGTGCCCAGTAGAGACATATTTGTCTCATCACATTCAGAGGGGCTTGGTCCCAGCCTCAGAAGAAAATAAAGCTCTTGCTGATCCAGTTGTTTTGTACTTTTGTAAAAAAAAAAAAAATCATGCACACCACACTGGGTACCATAGCTAATAGCTTGTTTAAGTCACATATGCCCTTTGTTGTCTGACAGGATGTATATGATCTGTTGGGTCCCTTGCGCTGGGAATGAAGAAAACCTGTGGTAGAAATAACTAGCAGTCCCTCAGACACTACCTCTGGTGTTTCTTTAAATAAGAGACTTGTTATCAGCCATCCCTGGGCAAGTGTGTTTCAGCACAAGTCTCTGTAGCCCAGTTAGCTGGGCCGCAGGAATGATGGCAATAATGACACTCCCATTACAGGTGATGATGCTCTTTGACACAATGGGGTCTACACCAATGCAGCCTGCCTGTTTGTTTTCTCAGACCAGACAAATGTCACCTTATCTGAAGGTGCTCCACTCAGTAAGTGTGCCATCCTGTACAAAGCCTCCACAACACACACGCACACACACATACACCCCTCCTTCATTACTACCGCTCTGCCAGAAGCTACCCTTCAGAGGGCAGTCTGAGTTTTGGCTTCTCTCTTTGTAGGGATCTGATGTGCAGTACTACCTCTGTCCAGCTCACGGCACAGCCCTGTCTCTCTCCCGCACTGAGAGTAGCTGTGAGATGTAGGCCAAGTCCCTCCAGAGGGGAGAGACGAAGCTCCAAACGCTATCTGATGAGAGTGTCACCCGGCGCCAGCCTATGTGGGTCACTCCCACTGCACAGCGGAGAGGCTGATCAGGTCCATATATGAACTTGCTACTGGACAGGGGAAATGTTCACAGGAAGAGTGTGTTTTATTGAGGGCCAACACTGCGATGAACATTATAGAGGCAAGGGCTTGACGATGACAGGTAACCTCTGAGTGCTTCCACAGTTTGCCCTCACCCCAGGAAGAAGGGGTCAAAGCCCTGTACCCCCTCACCATCCATCTACGTGGACAGAGGTCACACAGGGGATAGTTCCTGTAACTATAAGGTGGAGGGTTTGAATCCCAGATGGGGCATGGGTGTTGAGGCCTTGAGTAAGAACTGCTTCTGTAAATATTCAGTTGTTTGCAATGGTGAAATGCAAGTTGCCCTGGATTATGGTAACTGCTAAGCATTAATATTGTTTAAATGAACAATATATCCACCTTTAGTGTGTGTTTTTGTATCACAAGTGTTCTGTTTTAAATGGCGCCAGCCCCGCTCATTTGACTCAGGGGGTAAGAGCAATTAAAGAGTGCCTGTGGGTATTTCTTTATAGCAGCAGATCCTGCTCCCCTGTCATGGGAGGGGCTGAGGTGTCCCACTTTCCTTTTGCCACTCTGGAAAAAAAAAAAAACACTCCTCCCACACTGCCCCACTTCCACCCTGGCCCCGCCTTTCATCAGCGTGCCTTTATTAATTTCCACATCTGGGTTAATTACCACGGAGACCACGGACCACCCAGAAATGGAACCAGTGCAGAAGTCACGTTGGGGAGTGGAGAAAAGAGCCGAAACTTCAGCCCAACCGTGCCGGTGCTGGTCCTCTTTTTGGCAAGGCCAGCTCTGAAGAGCTTGAGAATGAGCTTGAGCTCTCTCACAAATGTTTCATTTGGGTTAAACTAAAGGGCAGTCCATGCCTTATGGAGGGGGGGAGGGGGGATTCAAAACTCAAGCTGCACCTACGGACGTACTGTGGTGGTGTCTGCGAGACGTGGCAGTATGTGTTATGGAACTAATGAGTGACTTCTCCCAGTCCCAGCCTATGCTCTGGAGTCAGATGTTATGACAGTTCTTCAGAGATTTGGTGAAAGCCCAGTTTGGAGACAAAGATGTAAGAGGTGTGCAAAAGGCTAGCAGTAAACATTTACCTGTAGGACTCAAGGCAAAGCAGGCACAGAAAAATAAATGGTGCTTCCTAACACAGTCTGAGTCCTCATTCCGGGCCCGTGATGTGTGAAGAACACAACTGTAAATTAGAGAGTCAAATGGGCTTTGTGGTCAAGGACAGACGAGTGTACTCGAGATTTCATGTCTGTGTGGTTGCTAAACCAAAATTTGATTGCGGATTCACATCAGTGTGTTGATGTTTTGAAATGAATTGGGAACGTATTTAATCTCTTGTTCAGCACATTCTCCTCGGTGAGTGAGTAATTATAACACTTCATCAGGCAGAGGCACTTCGACACCAGCACAGTCCTATCCCAACATGACTCATGTTACTGGTGAGTAAGCAGTCCCTTGAGTCCCCATGGCAACCTGAGGTGCGAGAGTGATTGGTCACTGGTTCCACACTGAAGACCGGACCCCTGATGGCACTTCGGAGCCAAATCCAAGAGCCTCACTCTCAGTATGGTTGCACAGCAACAGCCTGGCTAGCTTTGAAGCTAGGTTTTGCCCTCATACTGTACGCTGGTACAGAGTGATGTTGGAGGACTCATGGCCTCCTTGCTGTACGTTGGTACAGAGTGATGTTGGCGGACTCATGGCCCCCTTACTGTACACTGGTACAAGGTGATATTGTAGGACTTATGGCCTCCTTACTCTGCGCTGGTACCGAGTTATGCTGGAGGACTCATAGCCCCCTTGCTGTACACTGGTACAGAGTGATGTTGGAGGCCTTATGGCCTCCTTGCTGTATGCTGGTACCGAGTGGCACCCTTCCACCCAATGTCTTTGCAGTCACCATGTCCTAGATCTGATGCTAAAATGACTCAAATCATTTTTTTTTTTGCTCAACCAAGATTTACATATTTAAGATTTATTTATGAAATGCAGGTGAAAAGGGTCATCGTCTGTTTGAAGTTTTGCGGTGCACAGCGAGTGGGAAGCAACCATTAAATTTGCATCTTACTTGTAATGTAACCAAAGGCAATGAATAAGGTTTAAATCATTGTATAATAATATCAAATCAGTAAGCATTTCAGCAAGTTTATTTAAAATGTGCCACTTATTTACCCCTTATAAATATTTCACAGTGATATACTGAATATTTTCTCTGTGTACATACACAGACCTTATCAATTCAGATTCAAGAGCCATAAACAAAATTACAAAATTATTGCTCTCATTGGAAATTAAGGTGAATTCAAAGATTTATTTCCATTTTTTAATTTAGAACCAAAAAAGGAAAGTATATTGTGGGAGGAGTTTTCCTTACAGATTCAATCACCTAGTCCATTTTTATTGTATATAGACTATCATAGTGCGCTCTACAATGGGAATTTTCCAGAGGGAATGAAAAAAGAAACTACAATGATTCCCTGTTTGTCTCTTAGGTGATGGAGCTTAATGAATAATGGAAAGTAGTGAGACCATGTTGTCCTGCTGAGGAAATGTTCAGGGTACATATTTGGCGAAAAACTGTAGGAACAACACAATGTCAATGAAGTCATGTTTTTATGCTAGTGGAGTAAAATTGCACACTGGGGGCTTTTTTGGAACAATATTATGCAGATGCAAAGCAAGTTCATTCACCTTGATATGATCCAGATGTCTCAACCTACTCACGAAGCCTGTATATCAGCCAATCATTATACCAAAAGATCAGTGAATCTGTGCAGATTCAATACTGCATTGAATAAAAAAGTCCACAGCCCAACTTTTATTCATGTCTCTAATGAAACCAGACAGAATAAGTTATAATTCATAATATCTTGGCTTGTATAATGGGGAGGCTTTCTAAGTTTTTTCTTACTGCCGGTGCTCGGAACAGTAAATCAGAAATCATATATTCGGTCTTACTGTTGTGAAGATGAATTATTGAAATTAATCTATAGAATGTGGCAAGCCATTGATCCATCCATTTCATGCTTTGTTTATAAAAAATGGGGCTGTGTTTTATTTAATCAGAGTGCCCTAAAACCCTTTACAGATGTGTGTGTGTGTGTGTGTGTGTGTGTGTGTGTTACAGCAATGGCATTTATGAATTCAGTAGCATTAAAAAAGAATATTATAATCTATTTTCATGGGCTTTGAAGGCATCAAGAGAATTTCTCTTCATTGCAAAAGAGAGGGAGAGAGAGAGAGAGAGAGAGAGAGAAAAAGAACATGGGAGCATTAAGTTGTCCCAGATACTAATGTGAATCTCAATAAGTACTTCTATTTCTGCCTGGCTCAAGGTTATCCACAGAGGGAATTGATCTGGTTTGCACTAAAGAGTTTTTTTTTTTTTCAAGAATAAATTGGCAACTTAAAAGAAAAAGGTAGAATTTTTCCTGCTGCTAGTTTTCCATGTTCGTCTATTTGTATTCATCACAGTATTTTGGGGGAAAACCCTTTAGATACCACACACCTTAGAACCAGAGCGTGCACCGCTTCTCCTGATGAAAAACAGCTCTGAGGAAACTCCAGGTGTGCCAGGAAGCACTCTTCTTGTCTTTATCTCTCTCTCCTCTCCCTCTCTCTCTCTCTCTCTCTCTCTCTCTCTCTCTCTCTCCTCTCCCTCTCTCTTTCTCTCTCTCTCTCTCCCTCTCTCTTTCTCTCTCTCTCTCCTCTCCCTCTCTCTCTCTCTCTCTCCCTCTCTTTCTCTCTCTCTCTTTCTCTCTTTCTCTCTCTCTCTCTCTCTCTCTCTCTCTCTCTCTCTCTCTCTCTCTCTCTTTTCTCTCTTTCTCTCTCTCATACACACACACAATAACTGCACCAACATTGCCGTTGTACAAGAAAAATGAAAGCACTATACATAGAACAGCAGTCTGTAAAGCATTCGTGTGGGGCGTTTGCCATCATGTGGTACTGTTTGACAATAATTAGTGAGATGTCACCGTGGGAGTTTGATGGATGAGAAAGTGTTACAGAGAGTTGTTCAGCATTTAAAATCTCTGTGTGGATGTGGATCTCTGGTCGACGGCCACCCCTGCCTCAGTAATGGCTAGCTCTTTCTGTCATCTCTCTCTAACACCCTGCCAGGTTTTGACAGATGACTTCTGTTGTAGTTGCCACTACAACCTCCTATATCTCTTCATCCTAAACTGACAATAGCAGCCTCATTTGTACTGTAGCTGCGATGCTGCGATGTTGCGTGGCGGCAAAAAGGACACTTGAAAGAAAGGTTGTGATGATTGACTAGCATAGTAAAAGGGACAGGCAGCTCATCTCAGAGGAAGTGGGGCACTTCTGAGGGTACAGAGCTAATGTGGATACCGACACCATGGCGACCAGCATTTGACAAATCTCATGTGGCCTTTAAAAAAAAAACACCCAGCAGCAAAAATGTGAGCTGTCCAATCTGTTGGCAGCCCCAGCTGGCTAATGCACTTAAATGTACACATTTCACTGGAGCCATTTCTTGCCTAATGCCTCACCATTCTAGCTCTGTCTGGCCTTTATAAGGAGGTTTTTATTTGCAGTTCATGTGACTAGTCCAAGGTAGTGTCCTTCAGAGATGACAAACTCCCCCATGCTGTAGATACATATGATAAGGTAATGTATGTCATATGAGAAATCATAACACAATTATATTTAACGTACGTGAAGAATATGGTACATATTACAACAGACCCAGTCATATATACTGAACATATAAATATAGTCATGAACAGTCATTTATCACAAAACTATCCCAATTCAGAGTGAGCAGGACTGGGCGCATCTCTCCTGGGATGCTACAGTAGACACAGATGAGAGGGTGCAGTGACAGAGGACAGAGGCTGTTTTCACACAAAACTGATAAGGATAGACATATACACACAGAGACATACAGACACAGATTCTGTTAGCAGCCACTTTTTCAAGGTGTTCTACTTCCAGAGTCAGCACAGTTGAACACACTGTTCTAGAACAACACCACAGATTAACCTGGTTAACACCCCCTCCCTCAATATCCTAACCTGCTTCGTGTCACACTTTTTAATACTGTAAGTTTTCTAGACTGTCTCAGATAATATCACAACTTTCTTCCAAGGTGATATGAACAGGCTTATCTGCATTACACATATTAAAAATAACACTGCCAAACACAGCCCAGACTGCTGCAGGAATGCAACACTTTGTGGCCTCAACCATGTTGTTCCATTGCAAAGAAAATTTGTGTCTTAATTATAGTTGTTACTCTGCAAAAATTCTGTTTTTTTTTGTCTCAGAGAGCATAATCAACTGTCTGCTTGTATTTCCTCCTTGTTTTGTCAGTATGTTCTTGCTGTCTTCAATATGCAGTGTACCCTCACCTGAAGTAAGCCTTGGTGCTTGTAACCTGACATGCTAAGCTTGCACAATCTCATTACCACAGTAGTTAGTAGTAATACTTGAACAAATGGTTTTATCTGTCTGATGTTACAATTGGTTTTGTGATGCAAAATATGAGTTTAACAGAATGCACTTAAAACACCTTGCTAGTTGTCTTAAAACTATTGTGGCATTTTTAGGTACAGCATTGCCATTGGAGTGTGATTCTGGCAATGTGTTAGTGAATATGCTGAACACTGCCTGTGTTGGTTGGTCTGGCCAATCAGAGATGTAGGATTGGAGTGGGACACTGTGCAGTGTGAGTGGCACTAACTGGATTACCTTCTTATGAAGAGGGATTACTGGGCCAACATGTTCTCAGTAAGGCAGGCACTTCCTGGATCACCGGCCGCATTTGGTGCTCTCTCCGTGTCAGTGTTAAGAGCCATTTAGCTGATCTGACGAAGGACAGCCAGACAGAACTTTCTCAGCCACTGCTTCACCTGCTTTGTCTCATATTAGACCCGGCCTATAGAATCACAGAGATTTTTTGGTTTAGTGGGGGCGTTGTGAGGTGGATGGGTGCTGATCACAAAACAACAGAATATAAGATTAATTGCGTCAGACTAACATCTAGGTACCCTTTATGCCAGAATCTGCTTAATCACTTTACCATTTCCACAGTGATGATGACGGCATAGCTATCTGACAAATATGTGACATGGCCCGCTACTAAAGAATAGAATGATTAATTTGGTAAGTCTGAATAGAGCTGTGCTGTGCAGGACTTTTGACAGAAAGCTTTTAATCCAAAGCGTTTCACAGCTCTTCACAAAGGGACTTATTTCAGTCACTCTTGGGGGTCAACAGATCCACTTTGGCTCAGTCTTTTACTTGACAAAGGAGGGACATTTTAATTGTGAGACTGAGTGGATGTTGAGCTTTTTCTGTCCTTCCCTAATTGCCTCACCCCATGTATTTACGCACGTCAGATCACAGATAAGGTTGTCCTGACACTCAGCTCTTGGTTTCCGCTCCTCAGTCTACATGCCTCTGCCTGCACAGCTATTAAACCCAGAAAATTACAAGGTTTATTATCTGAGGCAGATGACCCCAGAGCTGCCATTCTGGGTTGGTCACATGGTAGCCAGCTGTGGCTCTGACACGGCACAGCTCGTAGTAGATGAAGCGATTCACGGCGCATGAGGGTCAGACTGTTCCACTCACAGAGCATCACTGTCGCCAAAAGAGTATCTGTGACAGGCTCTCTGTGATGAGCTGAGGTATCTGTCATTTCTGCTTGTCTTACGTCCTTCTCCAGCGTGTCCCTCTCTGGCAGCTCCTAGTAAGAGATGCTTGAATGTGATTGGTGCTTCGGTTTTAGAGACTTAGAGACTTTTAGCGACAGAGACAGAGACATGGACAGCCCATTGGAGATGTGAGGTACAGTCGGTGTGCCAATGACATGTATGTTGGGAGTAGGGCTGTGCCATTAGAATGGTTTCACTGATAAATAAGGAAGCATAGAACATAACAGAGCTGTGGTTAGCCATTCATGGCATCAAATCCTTAGTTTTTTGGGTTTTCAGAGAAAGACAAATGTTGAGATGGATGGCAAGTAAGTGGAGTTGGTTGTAATTAGGCCAGGAAGGAAATAACATCTTAGAATTAGTCATAATTACATTTTTGTTCATTTGGTATTCAAAAATGAAGGAAAGCAGTTTTGAACTAATTTTAAAAGTTAGTCTTGCTGTTCTGGAGTTCTTTTTTACATGCTGACTCAGTTGGAGGGCCCATTGGGACTAGATAATGTGTTTGTTCTGAATGATACTAAAATGTTGATTTGTAACAACAAACAGGAAGTCCAAAGATATCTACAGTCTTACTGAAGTTCCATACCCCTTCACTCAGCAGAGGGAAGGAGATATCTACAGCCTATTGGAACCACACTGTCAGCATCCTGCAGGGAAAGATGTATGTCTCACTAAGACAGTGGATCACACATGAGAGCCATAAGAGGAGTGGCACAGAGCCTCAGAGTGATACCACTTCTTTTGGGATGGCAGGTATGCCATGTGCCCAGATACAAGTTGGGGGGCATACCCTGTAACCCTATATAGCACTGAGAGGTAGGCCCTTGACCCTGTGGTTTGACTCATTACAAATATCTTTTAAACTTTTATGCCATCAAACATCATTAAAATATGCAGGTGCGGTATGGCCACACAGCTAATGCTCAGACTAAAGACTAGGTACAGCACACAAGGGGCAATTGTATTGTTTTCATGGCCTGCCATGTACCACTGCCTGGAGCACACTGTAAACACAGCCCATAGTAAACCCAGCCCATAGTTGCTGAAAGGAAGCACTCACAACTTTGGTCTGTGATGTGGTTTTTGTTCAGCAGCCGAGTCTCACACACAAAGCCTGCAGGCAACAACTATGAACTGGTCTTGAGCCAAGTAACCAACTACTGAAATTAGTGCATGCATGAAGTGTTATGTTACCCTATTTTGTTTTCTAATTTTCTCAATACGTTTGCTGTGTTTTCCTTTCTTCATTTGCCCAGCAGAGAGCCTCAGAGTCACTGTGTCATCTGAGTCTCACAGCAATTTGACCACATGACATGCAATAAAGCCACTATGCCTCCACCCATTGGTGGGAACTGATGACCAAACTTAGAAAGTGCAACAATGTTGCATTCAAATTAAGCCAACAGCCATACTACCCCATAACTTTTTTTCTGCCCGATGGTTGATGCTAAGTGAGGCTGGGCTTGGTTAGCACTTGGATGAGAGACCTCCTGGAAAAAAAAAAAAACAGGTTGCTGCTGAAGGAGGTGGTTGTGGTGCAGTTTCAGGTTGTCTTCCTTCACAAATAAGAAAAGCACTGTTTCAGTGCAGTGATGGGAACACTCTTTCAGATTATGTGTTAAACTCACTGTGGTCATGAAAAGTATGGAGCTAGGGATTTGCTGGTGTCAAGGCCAAATTGCCTTGCTATCTCTCCCCCAATGTAGCTGGTTAAAAAAATCCATCCTCTGCCACATCACTTGCTTGGACAACATCCTGGCGTAGAATGTTGGCTATGTTTCACCCTTTTAGGGGCTACACAATGTTGATGTGGTGCACTGTCAGGTATGTTCAGATCAACTTGAAGCATTAAGAACGTGCTTAGCACTGACAGCAGAGAGGCATTGTGCTGTCACTGTCAGCCAGTGCCAGGCTGAGCATGTGGGCATATCTGTGAGGACTTGGAGTAGACATAGTTCACAGAACACGTAGGTATCTGTGTCTCTTAGGACTCTGGTGGCCAATAAGTGTGTGACTGATTGGGTGTCGCAGTGCATTTCACAGTGAGAGTCACAACAGATGACTGCCCACCAGGTGTTGAAGTTGACAGGCTCATGGATTTAGTGCAATGGCTGAGTTGGTTATGTATTATACCCCAGTTAGTCCTCTCTGTTGTAAAATTATGTGTATGTGCTTTTAACACAGACAGGAGAAGGGCCAAGGGCTAAAGCTACAAATCGCATAATTTTATATCTCACAGCATGGATCTCACTCACACAACACACACCTACTGTCTACAAGGCTTGGTCTCAAACAACAAATGTCAATAACTGATGTTTTTCCCCAGTGAGGGAACTTTGATATGAGATGTTTTAGGGTTGTATCATGTGTCCTTATTAGATGTTGTATGTCAAAAAATGTAAATGTAAAAAAGAGAAAATATGATGTATAATCTCATTTTCAAGGTGGCAACACTAACAGCTGCATGACAGTAGCCTTTATTGTGGCTCTCACTCTGAAAGGGTAAACCTCCATTATTGCAGATTTGGTTCATTATCACAGAAGTGTCCCCTGTTGTCACCTCAGTGTTAGTAATAGAGCTAAAAGGTAAATGATTATGTAAATGCACTAATGAAATCCAAAAGGCAATCAGAGTACATTGGGAAAAAGACAGCATTATTGAGGTCACTAAGACTGCTGGTAAGCTTTAACCTTTCAGCCTAACATTTGACTGTATATATTTCCTGCTCTAGTGACTGTGGCTCAGTTGTGGCTGTGAGCTCCTCTCTGCACAGAACGGGCAGGGGCAACTCCTCCATGCCTGAAAAAACAGAGAGGTTTGTCTTTAATGTGGAAGCTCTTTGCTTTGCTGTCCTTGAAAGGCATGCTTGAAAACACCTGTCCTTGTGTTTGTGGTGAGTGATCGGGTCTGACAGTGGGATCTAATTCTGCACTATTTCCCCACATCTGAAGAAGGTCAGTATCATCATTTTTAAGCCTGCTGTCAATGCAATGACCGATTAACACTCCTACCTAAACACTCAGTACTTTTCTCCTCCTATTCTTTCTCTCTCCATCTATATATCTCTCCCTTTGTCTCCACCTCCCTTTGTCTCCACCTCCCATGCTCCCTCCCCCTGCTTTCACCCATCCTATCTATCTCCTTCTGTCTCTCTCACTCTGTATATATATATATACATATATATATATATATATATATACAGACCATTCTTCAAAGAAAGCCTCTAGTTCTCTGAGAGATGAAGGAGGTAGTCTGTACTCCATGTTCCAGGACTTCTTACAAAGGTTCAATGATTTTTATATCTGGTGATCGATTAAACAGACAATGGAGGGATTTTAATTTCATTTTGGAGTTCATGAAACCATTTTTGAATTTGTTGAGCGGTGTGTATGGGGTTTATCATTTGGGAATATTTTGAGGAAACAATGTGTTATTAATGTCATATTGGGCACCTGGTCTCCTAAAATGCCTATTCCCTGGCTGTAATTACACCATGCAGAGTAATAATCTGACCCAATGACTCCTATGAGATGGCTGCCCATACCATAACAGATCCACCACCATGTTTAACATCTTGGAACTGGAAATAAAGGATGAGGGCTTCTTTTGGATTTTCCAGATGTATAGAGACACTGAAAATGACTCAAACCATGTTGTTTTTTGCACTGCTCAGAAGTCAAGGTTGTGCTTTGGCCTTGGTTACAAGCAGTTTCTGAATGGCAGTCCTACCATAAATATCAGCTTTGTGAACCTCTTAACATATAGGTTTTTTTATACTGAGTCCTGGTGTTGCAGATTCAGTTCTGTGATTTTTGAGGCCGTTGTTTTGTGGTTTTTAGGAACTATCCTGTTCACTGTCCATACATCCCTGTCAGTGGGCTTTGACTTGTGACCACTGTTCCTCTTTCCTCATTTAGTTTTTTCTTGTCTGGCAAATGCCATCATGACTTTTGACACTGTTCTCCTTGACACATCAAATAATTTTGCCTTTTCTGTTACTGATGTACCTGCGATTTGGGCACCAACTATTTGACCTCTTTAAAAATCTGTTAGATCTGTCATTTTGCCTCAGAAAGTCCCTTGTTAAAGTTCTGATTTTAAAATGTCTTTTGTAATAAAAACATATTGGTAATTACTATTGACATTATTATGAAACACATACGTAGCCTGTTTTTTGAATTGTGATATAATTATTTCAGAATACAAGTCCTTTGTTATGTGGTATTTACAATACTTTCTCTACCCCCGTATAAATATATATTTAGATATCTGTGTATGTGTTTGTCTATATCTTGGAGATTTTTGGCCATGCGATAGAGTTTTTGTGTGTTTGTTTTTTTTTTCCTTTTTCTTTTTTTTTCTTTTTAGACAGACTAGTCAAGATTCTCCTCTCCCTTCCCCACCACCTTAGGATGGACGTTTTGTCATACCTGTCCAATCCTGTGGTGGGTGCTGAAATGACCCTTGCCATGGATTGGTGTAGGTCTGACCTCTGACCTTGGGTCACCCCCAGGGCAAATTTTGATAGAGGGAAGAGAAAGAGGGAATGGGCCTGCATGATAGGACTAGTCAGATCAGCCAAGGAAGTCATAACATAAACTGGACCTAATTATAGTGCCCGGGTAGCTGGTTTAATAAGCACATCGCCATGGGGACTGCAGCACCATTATCTCTGCATAATTGTCTTTTATTTTTAGAGAGGTAAATTCTACCTTGTAGGGCAAAGCTCTTTAGTGGGGCGTCTTTTATTTTGACAACAGGACAAGACTCAAAAGGGTGAAAACCTGCAGACAGTAATGTCTCAGATGTGGCCAGAGCCAATGGGCACATGTATCCAAAAAAGAGGACATGACGGAGACACTGAACAAGAAAGGAGACTGTGAGGAGGGTTGTGGATTTTGGAAAAAATCCCAAAAGGCACTCAGACATATGATCATTGTGATCGCTCTTTTTAACATATACCTGTACACTTTTAGGAACTAACAGATCCCCATGCACTCAAAAAAACATAATGTCCTCACTCAGTGCTCCTTCCTACTTCCACCCACCCGCAACTCCATCACAACTCCATCACGTCAATGAAAACTCCTCATCAGCTCCATCTCAGCTCGATCCCGCCTCCATCCTCATTTTCTCAAACATTCTTAGACACTCGCCCAATGCTTTGCAAAGGGGTTGAATCCTGCTGCTCCTGCTTCCACCTGTCAGTCGCCTCAGACGCTGACAGAGGGAGAGAGCTCTCCAGTGGAGCGCAGCCAAATCGATGACGCACGTGGCCAGGGTGTTGTGCTGCCCCCCCCTAAGCTTCGCCTTTCACTCAGGATGGCCGCGTGGTTCGTGATGCGGGCGTGTCTCCTCTGTGATAATCTTCACTGCTTCTGAATACATCACAGTTCAGTAAAAAGATGATTTATGGCCTGCGTGACCTGCAAATGAGCTGGCACCAGTACCACAAAGCTCTTTTTATCAAACTCACCTGCCTGACACTAGACAGGCTGTCAGGTGAAAGTGCCTATTTCTCTTAAGTATGCGACCATACAGTTGTTTCGGAAACTACTCCCACAATCTAAATTGAAGTGGATAGGGAATGCATTATACAGTTTTAGTGCATATCTCTCAGCATTCCCTCCCCAAGCTGTGACCATTCACATTAAACCCACATGGCAGCAAACATGCTCAAGACTGCCACCCACCCAATCAATAATATACCTATGCTGCAGACCCAAGCCCTCTGCCTGCATACACACTCACTCACACTTATAGACTGACACACACACAAAATATACAGACAACGGTCCACCTGTCCTTTAGCCTCCCTGACAGCTGGGTAATTCAGTGAATGGAGATAGGACAGGACTGTGTTGCTGTCTGCAGGACAGATGAGAGGTGTGGAGAATGTAATGATTCAGTCATCAGTGACAGTCTGTTCCCAGCAGTGTCATATTCTGTGATCGATTGGCCCTGTAATCAGTGCGAGCACACAGCATCTTTAGTGTACCACATTCCTTTGACAGAGATTAAAGCTCTTGTGCATATTCTTCTTTTACAAAATAAAACCCACACTAGAGTCTGCCTCCCAGAAAAAAAAAAAAAAAACTGTCAGTAGTTCTGGACCACCAAAGCCTCACTATGTTAGATGAGGAGGCCTGGTTACTAGGCCTGTACTGTAACACTTTTTTAGTTTAATGAACAATTAAATATCATACAAATACATGCAAATTAGTTGTTTGATATCATAATCATCCTTCATTTGGTCTGTCACTTCCTGGCAGCAGGCAAGGGAAGGCGCAAACAAGGTTGTCAAGGGTGACAAGGAAGTCTGGGAAGGAGGTTGTCTGGGGTGTGAGGAGAAGAACATGACTAAGCCACAGGGTAAAGTTGTTACTGCCTTGCTTGCTCCGGGGAGGGGGCCTTGGGGGTACCTCCAGTTTTTCACTGGAAACCAAGCGGAAGCGGAAGTGACTGGTCAAACGATCAGGAAGAGCATCAAGATTCAGTCCCCAGTCACAACATATCAGCTCCTTTAACCTTCTACAACAATGTGGCAGTTACTACTCAACATCAAGCAAAACATTAAATGTATTTTTTCACATTGGCCTATAAAAATTTCTTTAATATGAATTGTAAAGGAGTGCTGTGATTAATTCAAAGAAACACTAGCTCAGAACACTCTCACTCTGCTGACTGATGCCAATATACTGTATAGCACTGAAAACACACTCAGTACAATTGATATAGTAGTTGAGGGGGTGCAAAATATGCCACAAATATCTACAACAACCATACACTCACACTACAGACATGGTACTTGGTGCCTTACAATTATCAATACATGGTAATCGTGGTTACATATGAACAAGGGGTAACATTGTACGACTGCAAAGGGACCACTTACGTCAGGGATGAGGAGTCCTTAAATCAGGAATTGGGAGTCATTTTATCAGGAATAGGGAGTCCTTACATCAGGCATACCAGTTTTAGAGCAGACTTACCCATTCATCGTTATCTCCTCATATGAGCAATAACTGTTCCAAGCCCTGAGTGTGCCTGCCAGCTCATCTTTAACACAGTCATATCCTGCTGTCACCACTGAGATCTGTGGAAGGGACAGTTCCACGCAGTGAATGACAGGGAGAACTGGTGAGGATGTGAGCATCGCCCTGCCCCAGTGTCTACATAACCCTGCCTGACAGATTCACTGAGATGAGGGACTGCTCTGGCTCTGGCAGTGAAAATTAGTGATGTTTTCATATCCACCCCTTGGCCAGGTGTAATCTAATCAATCATAGCCACACACATACAAACATACACACATACCCACACTTGCACAGGCACATTCATGCATAAACATGTGTGTACTCGCACACACATTCACTCACATACTGTACACACAACATTATTTTCTCCTTCACATTCTGCAGCCCATAGTGTTGAAGCATCATAGGGCCTGGCAGGAGAACAACATCTCCTCTGACAGTGGCAGCTTACACATTTCTCCTCCAACAGACCTCTATTTCTGGGTCTAAAGCTGAAGCCACTGAAGTCTGTTGAAGCTCATGGGCACAGAGAGAGCTAAATGTGATGAAGCTGGCACAAAATAGTGAGGCCAAAGACTTTTACTGCTGCAAAGCTGCTGTTCCCATGGGTGGGGGGTGAATGGCCACCTGTGATTGGCAGATATTGCATTTATGCTGCGTTCATTTGTGATCATGTGACATCCTTCAGGAGCTCTGATCATTAACTTGACTAATTTAATTTTAGCATTGAAATGTAACACGTACAGTTGCTGTCTTAAAGGATTGATTAAGCCCATGATTAAAGCGATTGTCTATGAGATATTGAACAGGAATGGGATTGATCATAACCGTGTCCTGACCTTGTTTCCACCTGCTTGTCTTGTTCTGCCTCTTTACCTGACTGGGAAATTGAATTTGCACTGCTCCTGGTATGCATCTCAGATAATTCAATCTACCAGCGTTCCCAGAATTTGAATGTGATTGAGTCCTAATGTCAACTTACAGCCCTGCAAATTTAAAATGCAGGCCTGAGAAAAATGCAATGCAGCAAGCAATCAACGTATGGCATGAGGACAGTGATGCGTCAGTATTCAGCATGTTTGCCACATTCCAAGTTGCAATGAAACCATCAACAGCAAATTAGAGTAGACCAAGAAGATAAGTAGAATTTATGCAAAGCATGTCTATGCTCTCAGGAGAAAGCACACGCAAAGTGTACTTCCTCATTACATGCAAATCAAAGGTAATTAAGGCCGCCTGGGGCCCCTGACACAGAGAGACCATCCGCACAGGGCAAAACTACCAGTTAACGTAATCTGTCTTTCTTTTAATGCTGTGCTCTGTTGCTTTGCTTGAAGGCTCAGACCATGGAGCAGCTGTTGATCAAATCTGACATAAGAATTTCACTCAACATCTTGTAAGGAATGGCCATGAAACATTTACTACATTAATACATTACATTTAATAAACTCAGTTACATTGCTATTATTGCTATACTGTCATTATTATTATAAGTACTAAAGTTGCATTACAAAAATGTATTGAGTGATTTTATTCAGTGTACCCAATGACGTAGCTTAGTGGAATATTGTTTATCTGCATTTTCTCTCTGTTCATCTCTTGAGATTTTAAAACTCTCTCCAAAAATTTAATATGATTAAACTTTGGTATACCTCGAGAGCACTTGACCATTTGGAAAATGAAGCGTCATGTGAACAAATAATGGCACAAATCACTTTTAACTACCTGGATAAAATCTTTATCCAAAATAATTATTGTCACTGATTGTTTTAAATTTGGTCTGTTAATATTGATATTTGCTCTCATTTTGAGGTTTGGACAGAAAAGTAGTCTCCAGTCCAATGTCACCTCATTTGCTTCTTTTTCACATATCAAAGATAGGTTATGCAGTAGATGTTTGCTTCTTTGACTAAAGCAGAGTGCCCAGTTTGTCTCAGTGTTTGAAGGATGACACATACCTCATCCTTATCCAGGTCTGCAAGATGAACAAAATAGTGACAAAAGCCCTTGTGGATCAAAGGTCAAGGCTGACTCCCAGCTCTGTTTTTGTAAATTCTTTTTCCTTTCATAATAGGGATAAATCTGTTGTGGGTTTTTTCTACACATCACAAAAACAGACACCTCACCAAGTTAAACACCAAGGTCCCCAGGTAAGGGAGCAAGTCACATTCTTGTCCTGACTATAGGATGACGGCCACATTGTGTAGCAGATGCTCATATGCTCACTTGTGCTTCCTGTGCATTTAGCCTTCTCTAGTAGTGATTGTGTATAGAAAGGATATATTCTGGGCTCAGTTATTTATATCTGCAATCGTTGCTATGCAGTTGGAAATTATTTTATTCCATATCATGATGGCATTGTTTGTTTTTGCTACTTTTCCTTTTTCAGTTTGATGGTGTTATGAAAGTAAACTGATATTTATAACAAAAATTTAATGTGAAGTCCTAACTTCCCACAATACTGGAATTTGAAATGTTAAAGTGTAAATTTGGAATCTTATGTACATATTTAAAATAACTGACAGCTGTACTGGGAGTCATGGGATTAGACAAGGGATCAGAAATTTGGTCTGCCAGTGTCCTGCCTGTAAATGGAGGAAAAATGTCAAGCGTCCTCCAAATTTGGCTCCTTTTTCAATCCCCATGGCAACTGCTTTCTCTGAGTGATAATATGCACATGTGCGTCCACACATTCTTGCAGGCCAGAGTAGAAGAGCTCAGAGTCTCACACCAGCAAAATCCTGCTCAGGTCCAATCAGCTGCATGGATTCAGAAATCCTGTTTATGATCTTGTATTGCTGAATGTCAAATATATTCCACACTATACTCCAGCATACTTGTTTATAATTGTTAATTAACCGGCGGTGGACTTTGATGGGAGTAACTCTGGGTTCTCTTTTGTAGATATGTGATAAACATATCTCCCAAACAAGACTGAGGTTAACATCGCTTTCTTTTTCCTTTTGTGTCTTTGTTTGGGTCACTGTTTTGAGGTCAGACAGCCTCACCTTAGCAGGGGGCGCCCTTCTCTTTTAATATATATGGCATACATTACAACATATGCCAAATATTGAATATATTGTGCAATGTACATCATTTACAACATACCGTATTCAACAATCAATGCTTAGAATGTTATATAGTGGGAAAGAGCTGAGAATTAACACATTTTGAAAGTATATGCTAAACATGTAAAATTATTATTATATAGTTTGAGTTTTGTGCTGTATCACATACATTATTCTCGAAATCACCACCCCTTTCGTGCTCTTTTCGGACGAGGTGAGGTTTTGCTTTTTAACATGAGATGCATGGAAGAGCATTGTCTTAGGACACATGCATGTACGCGATGAAAGCCGCAGGGTCGCGCGGGTCTTTGTGTGGATAAGCTTCAAAGCACCAGCTGCAAGCAAGTGGTAACCGAATGCTGAGCGTGTATTTACATCTGAAAGCCCCGAATGCTACGCGCTGAGCCGGGCGCAGAGTGGACGGAGAGAGTGGGAGAACGGTAGCATATCGTTATGCAAATGGGGGCTCCGGCGCCGCTCATCTAAAGCTATCTCGCCTCACACATTATCTTAGGACGGACCCGTGGCACTGTGATCAACATGTGAATGAAGTCCAGTAGCGACAAAGAGACAACAGGAGTGCGAGCGCGGGGGTGCTCCAGAGCTCATGCAACATCTCGGGAACCTCCTTGACAAGTCTTAACTGCTATGGTAACAGTTATGTAATACGTGATTCCACAGGTGTGGTACCAAACAAAATGTTAACTCTTGTGTATGTCATCCTCTGTAGAATCATCTTTGTTAAGTGCTAATTGCTTCGCCACGTTAATCTCAGCTTTGTTGAGTGCTAATTGCTTCGCCACATGTTAATCTTACATTAAATGCTATTCCATGATAAGAAGTATGGTAAGCTCCATACAACATAATAATATGTTACCAGCTATACTATGATCACATGTTATCTGCTGTTCAATGATCAAAAATGCACCTATAAAATGTTCCTCTCACTGTCTTAAACAGTGAGAGGAACGTGGATAACAACAACTGCAGTGGAGAAATGTTTGTTAGAAACCAATGAAGTATGATCAAAACATATACACAGTTGAATTAACAGTAGCAGTAATAGTGGTGGCATTTAAGGGGCATGACACATCCTTTATTGTGAAATGCTGAAATATAGAATAAGAGTACAGGTGAAAACAATAAAAACTAAAGAAGGGCATGAATCTGTGAGCTTGTCTCAATGCGTGCATACACACACATATACATGTTCTGGGTGCCCTGACCTTCAGGAAAACCAGCAAAGCCTCTTCACAGATGATCCCAATAGTCGGTCACTGAACTCCTGAAGGAGACAAGGCAAAACTTGTGCATCCAATACTACTCCACACAAACTATTTATTCATTTCGGCCCTACAAATTGGCAAGCTGAAACATTATTGGGGTCTGTTACCTGTTATCTACCTGCGGCACAATGAGATGAGATCAGCTCATCAGGGAAAATGCCCCTGACTCTGATGCTGTGAAACCATGTTCAGGATGTGTTTCTCAATGTCTTTGCCAAACTACATCAATACATCTGCGCTCCAGTTCTGATGATTAAAAAAAGATAGACAGACACAGGGGGGTGCTTTTGGCAGGCACTGATGCTAAAGTGGATCACTCATAATGGGTTTGTGGAACAATGTATTGCAAACCTACAAAGTAAAGGAGAGGACACACAGAATGGAAAGAATGACATTAGTCTTTTGTGCTGTGCACTTCCTGTTCCTCCATATTCACCTGTATCCTCAGTATCTGGTCTGATGTGTCCTCTGTCACACAGGTGTCAGGAGACAGACCGAAACTCTAGGTTCGGAGACCCCCCCTTTTGCACAGGGGACACAGATACAACGAAGATGGGCACATACTAGTGCCAGCCAGAGGCAGTATAAAGGCCAGCAGATGCTGGGTGAATCCATTTAACAGACTTCCACATGAAATCAGGTCAGTTTTACTACTGATGTCAGATCTGACACAAACCAGAATTAGAAGAAATGGGACAAAGTTTCTGAGGCTGTTACATTATTTATCTCCTTGACTTACATATAGCAGTTTGTGTTTAACAGGTTATACACTAGTGGCAGCTGGTTATCTGTAAACAGGAGGCACAAGCCTTCCTTTCAAACCAACTGTTTGTTTACTCCCTTCAATTAACAATGAAACTAGCAATTTGCTGAATAATCGATACTAATTGGTATAGCTTCCAAATGTTATTTTATGACAGAATTATCTTTCCTTAAATCGTGAAGTTGTAGCATTTCATATCCCATTTATTTGCACTTGTGGGTGAATGCTCTCTCTCTCCGTGCTGGAATTCAAGGAACATTCACAAAATAAATATCCATTAATCTGATCTGCGCAGATCAGGAAGCTTTATGTTCCTGAAAAGCATACAAATTTTCATTGAACTGCAGTTTGAATACGTAGCGTTATTACGCGATGCGCTTAAAGCTAGAGTGCTATACGGATAACTCAGGGAAAGTTAAGAGCGCTAATTATTGAGGTAACTGCCATTGTTGTGAGCCAGGCAAACAATTTCATGTTGCGGCATTCTCTTTCCTCGCAGAATGCATCTTATGAAACGGCATTAGTTTAGTGAAATCGATTTCATACCGTTAAGAGGAATGTTTAAATAGAAATAGTAAAATAGTACTTTAGGAAATGTATATATCGCCAGATCTTTGAACAATGTCCAATAAAGCCTCGTAAACTTCAGAATTCTCCTGTGCTCTTTCGTGAGCATTTAAACTGCAGAATCTTCACAAATCTCATTAACGAATATCATATGCCACCAGTATTTCCTGAATGTGGACAGAAACAAAGAGTAATTGTCCTCAAATTTAACTCATCTAAGTTTAAGGTGTAAAGAATTCCAGCTCACCAGTTGCCACTGGTGCCATGTGAAATGCCACTGTTACACACACACACACACACACACACACACACACACACACACACACACACACACACACACACACACACACACACACACACACACACACAATTTTTACTAACCAATTAGGGTTGCAACAATATACCTAACAGTCTTTGTGGTAGATACAGTATGTGGTGGGTTTTCTATAGGTTTGCATTGCTCTTACTGTACTTTTTGCACTTATGTGTCTAATCATGCATGCATGTTTAGATAGCCTACATAAAAGGAGTTACCTCAGTACTGTTTGGGGCTGGTGCAAGACTGAACATGGTCTGTAGTGTCCTTTATGTACAGCCTTTCATATCACTTTATTATTTAAGCTTTGTATGCTTCTAACTCACTCTGGTTAAGAGTGTTGGCCTAATGACAAAATAAATATAAACACAATTCAAGTTAAAATACTTAACAGTTCAAGAGCACAACAACTAGTGTCCCAACTAGGCTTGTTACCTATTGTCTTCTGCTTACAAGCCCAATCCCTTAATCTCTTCTCCACTCTGCTTCCATTAAACAAGCATTGATTCATTAGTGACATCATAATAAAAAACTAAATATACTTGTTTTTTTCTGGTTGTTCTCTTCTGTAAGAGCCCTGTACGGGGTAGTCGATGTTTCATTTGATGCATGTTTTTCTCATTTTCCTGGTGAAGCCTGAAAGCAGCTGAGGCTGATGTAACCCAGGTTGATCTCAGCATGTCACATGCAGAAATCAGAGAAATCAAGCACATTCCCTTGCTACACAGACAGTCAAATGCCACTGGAACGTGTCTGCCAGCTGGCAATAAAAAACAGCCCATACTCAATTTAATGAATTAGATTAAAAATAATGGCTGAAGTTTTGTTGCAGATACATCACATTTTCCAAAAGCAGATGTAGAAGCCAAACATTGTATACTGCCATGGGGATAGCTGAGGGCCATATAGGGCACAAAGGGACTGTCTCCCCTTTCTTCCTCCCATATATATATATATATATATATATATATATATATATATATGTATATATAAATAAATATTGATTGGATGGAACAGGAACAAACAACATAGGGTTCAGCTACAAGAGAAATGACTATCCTGGCAGGGATTCTCAACCTTGGCTCCTTGACATGGTGCAGCTGTTGAGTAGGGAAAGGGGATAACATGAGAAGAGAATAAACATACATTGAGTAAAGTTCCTCTGTGGCTGTTTTACCAATATTACAAACAAAAAATGAAAGTATGAATGGGAAATATATAAAACTTTCTAGAGCCAAAGAGCAACTCATCTTAGGAAGAAGGCTCAGAACCAAATTCACCTGACTGGTTCTCTCATATAAGAAACAGGGGAAGTATTGTTTAGTTACTTTTGCTCAAAAGCTTTTGTTCAACAAATCTGTCCTGGATATTTTGATCTTTTAAAAGGGCCTTTTATAAATGTGGCCCCACCCAGGATGATGAGGACTAAGTAATTAAGATTACTATCTGACATGGAAGTGAAACATGGAATCCAAGGAGGATTCTCCAGACCTATAAACCTCCTCATGCTGACATATTCTTCTGTTCAACATGAAAGGAAACGGCCAGCATGGTCTACATGCTATTGGTTTTCGGGGTCTTGATCATTCGACAATAGCTGGTTCTGTCAAGGAATAGGTCTCTTTAACTGATGATTAACATATCTTTTCATAGTCTGCCATCAGCAGCTTAAACGATTCCGACTGTGCGAGCATCTCTGTTTCTGACAACATAAACAAGCTGCTCCTTGGTCAACGGCGCAAAAAGAAAGCGTCGAGGCGCAAAACCGCAAAAGCAACGCTGCAGAGCGCAGCGACCGCATTTCTCACAGGTTTCCAGGATTGCCAGGTTTGGACACTTAGCCATGTTTACAATACTGCTGGCGTCACGTGATCAGTCAGCTGATAAATCTCACCTGTACAGATTTTTGTCTTTTCCGTAAGTGATAACCATAGGAGGTCAAGACGACCACAGGAATGAGATCCACTTAGGAACCAAAAAAACTTACCCAAAGCCCATTCCTATTTTTGCTGAGTTTATAGCGCAAATGATACTCCTATTAGCATCAATTCGCGTGAATTATGTTTTGAGACATGTCCTCCGATTAATTTAAAAGTTACAGTGACGCTGTATGGGGATGTCATACTGCAACTGCGACTACCATCACTACCATCCCAATTCTCCCAACAGAACATCGAAATAATGGCGTAGTTTCAAATCATGAATACAGAACGTTGGACAATATTTGTAAAATAAATATTACCAAGAATACGTCCAAGGTTTTTGGTCCTGATGTAGAAAACGTTATAACACAGGTTCTTGTAATATACATTCTACCTGATAGTTAAATTTTGAAATGTATTTCATAGTAATGTGTGCAACGTACGTTCACAATGATTCTACATTATCGATTTTATTTGAACTGATATGTACATACACAACTCATCTTTCTGAACTTCAGTAAAATTTCTTTAAATACCTCAAACGTAGGGGAAACATGGGATTTGTAGTGTATATGCGGCTATAAATAGCCATCAGTAATCGTCACCTTCCACGGATGGGTTTCATCGCTGAAACAACATTTCCCAGACGCCATCGCTGCTATATAATAATCTGTAAAACTAGGCAGGTCTGTAGAGCTCATGTGGAGGTAGTACGGAACGGAGCTCGGGGAAGGTATAAAGCTGTCAAAGATCCGCCTCTTTTTGTAACGGGAGTTTCGATATCATGGAATTAAATGAAGACGGGGCTGTGGAAACTCTCTCGCGCTGATCGAGTCCCAATCGCTGCTATTCGAGACAAGCTCTTCCCATAGTGAAGGTAAAGTTGCGCGTAACTCTGTACAGTTTGCAGGAGGCATCCTGAACCTGCGTTATCGGCATCAGTGTAGTGAAGGAAGTGCACGCAACAATGTACCGGTTTATGATGCACCTTTTTGTGCGCCAAGATCAGGAGAAATCAGGAGACTGGCTTTTTTAGGGGGGTGTTTAATAAATAGCATGCCTCTGGCATGGTCATCAGGATTGTAAATCAGTAACAGCAAGGCTTAAGTGACTTTGCATCCAGCTGGATATCCTTTTTTAACCGTTGTCATGTTGACCACGAAACTGACTGAAGAAATCACACTGGTGTTAAGCTAATGTTAGACAACTGTCAGATGGTACCCATTTAGCTACTGTAGCTAGCTAATTAGCTTGCTGGCTTCTTTACACGTGACTCCTAAAAGATCTTACCAGGTCTGTATATTTCGTTATCCGAGTGGGGTAATTGTAATGCCAGTGAAATAAGAATACATTCGCATTTCATACTGAAGATGTCGAAAAGCTGTCCGAGACTGACAGGCCGTCAACATCGCCTACAGCTTAAAACACTTGACTAGATATGGAACGGTCGACTGGGCAATTAAAAGCGCACCCGCTCTTTTCTTGTATGAGTAGCCAGTTAAACAGTGCGCTTTTTCAGGAGTCTCAAAATGAAGGATGCGCACAAAAAGGCCTTCCCCAAAGAATGCTGCAGAGCACAAACTGACGTCTTTTGGAGAAGCAGTTCACTTTCAGCTGACTAGCTTGTTCAAGTTTAAGAATGCATTACGTTACGTAAGCAAGTTGGGTTCAATATGTGAAAACGTCCCGAATGTAGTGATGCCGTTGCTGTGTACACTGAAGTCTGACCAAAACGTTTTGAATGGCTAAGACTGGATGCCTGGCATTGATTGTGAAATAACAATAGATCGTAAGTTTATTTTATTTGTATTTAAAGGCAAATACTTTTATGTAGAAACGGAGACAAAAATAAATACTACAACAACAATATGAAGAAAACGTGATTACGAAGACAACCTAATGAGTTTTATACATTTTAATGTACTGGTATAAACACCGATGTCAGAATAATATCTTGCTGCGTTTGAATAAAGCTATATAACGCTTATTTGTTTAGCGTGGGGTCAGTGCGTCCTGAAATTATGAATAATGCATATGGCAGGTGTTTTGGAAAGTGCTGGTTGCCTGCTGTTTATTGTAAAGTAGCCACTTCTATTTTTGTGAAATGGTGTATGTTTTCTTGCCCTCCAGGATTTCTGAATCCAACGCTGTATTGTAAATCCATCAGCGGGGCAACATCATTGAAGTATGCAACCTGTTTTCAGTCATTCAGTGTTTTACTAAGAAAGGGCAGGAAGTGAGATTGGTTACTGAAGTTAATGAGGACAAGCACAGTTATTAGACTGTATGGAGTCAGAGGTCTGAAGTGAAGCTTGACTTACCTGTGGTAGTGTGTATTGTCACTTGCTCATTCATGAGGTTTCTGTTATGGACCTGATGTTTTCATCATATCATATTGTCATTGTTTTTTGAATTTACAGCAATGTGTATTTGAATGTTTACCTCTTTGGGATTTAGGGTTTTAGAAATGACCATGTGCTTTGTGTTTGTTGGTCTGGTTGGAAGTTGTGTACAAAAATGAAGTACTCTCATTAAAGACTGTGAAACAGTGTCTATTAAATGTATTATATGATTTGAGGTGAATTCAAGTGTGAGCAGCACTGGGTTTTTCTTTGCACTTTCCGTTTGCTATGATGATAGTCTCTCACCCAGCAGCACACACACGTGTGTGCATGTATGTACATCCCAGGGAGTTATCCATTGGCATTAATTTCCTGCATTATCAGCTATGTCTGGCAGTATAGGTCAGGATGTCCCTGTCATATCCTGAGTGTATTTGATAATAGATAATTCTTTTAAATAAAAGGGCTACTGTATGGGTGCAATAATCCAATGAATGGCTAAGAGCTGTTAGAATGTTAAGTTGATGATAAGCCCTGCAATAAAGTTGCCTATATCGGACAAGCCATAAAGAGAAGGTTAGGTAGTGAGCCTAAATTTGAACCTCTCCAGTACAGCAAGAACTTAGGGGTATACAAACAGGATAGCGCCTTGTGTTCTCTCGTGTTCTCTGTGCTTCAGGTGTTATGTGATCAGGAGTGTTAAAAAGTCCTCCTGTTTCTGTTGAGTGGCAGTTATTGTAGGTGCTTTTGCAGGGTGTTTGCAGTTGCTCTGTGGTTAGGACGTATGTCGGCGGTTTTCGTGAGGTGACTCTTCCCTGGGTTGGGTAGGAGATGACAGTGCACACATGCTCTTTCACCCATGTATTTCCCACCCTATTGGATGACAGTCACTCTGGGGAAGGTTGAAAGAGTGGTCCCTGGACAGGGCTGCTAGCAAGTTCTGTAACTCTTTCTGGATATGTAGTAAAGTTTGAAATTTAAAAATGTCTGCAGTCTCTTTGTCTCACTATGCTTTTCTTTCTGTCTGTCTCTGTCTCTCTCTTTCTCTCTCTCATACACATACACACACACACACACTCGCTTTCTCTCTTTCAATTCAGTTCAATCAGCCCAATGTCTCATTATGTCTCTCTCTGTCTCTGTCTCTCTCTCTCACTATCTCACTGTCACTCTCTCAGTTAATTTTAAAATGCCTATACAGTACAGAGCCAGTACAGAGCAGTAAATAACAAAAGTGCATCCCAGTTTGGAGGCTGAGTGTAGCTTAGTCTACTGCTGTTCCCCACAGACATATACAAAACGTATAAACTGCCCATTTAGATATTTGGAAGAAGTTCAGATCAGAATTCCTGTGTACTGTATAATGCTGTAAAAGGTTTTTACCATTGATATATACATATATATATATATATATATATATATATATATATATATATATATATATATATATATATATATATATATATATATATATATATATATATATATATATATATATATATATATATATATGTATACATACATTTGATGAGCAGGAAGTTAGACACAGATATACAGCATTCAGAATCTATTTTTACCACTTTTTTCCCCAGTGGGTTTTGTTACTGTATGTTGCATGGATTTATATGCAGGCATATTTGAATGGCTGGTATGCCTTCTGCCAAGTTCTGGGTTGGCAGGGCATGATCCATACCTCTACATGAATGAGGGCTAGGCCTTTTTGGGTGTTTTTTTCAAATATTGTGGTATGATGCTAACTAATTCAGTCTTGTGTGGCTGTCATTGTTAGTCAATGGCAATGGCACATGCAGTATGAGTCTGCTCGCCATGAACAAATTGGAATGCTTGGGATCAGCGTGGGTAGGTCAGCCAGGGTTTCCTCATTTCACAGCCCTCTGGCACCTTGTGATTCGTCAGGCATCTGTGAGCTGCTCGGATCACATCAGCGGAATAGCACCTATCTCCCAACTGGAACCCACTTCATGGTAGTGCACTCTGTGCCTTGTAGAAAAATAAATAGGCATTGGCTGTGTGCGGGTGGATTGGAGGATTGCACACATCTCGCTTCAATGCTACTGCAGGAGTGCAGAGATGGTTGCGGTGAGACGAGCCTAATACACAGTGGTTGATTCCAAAAGGGACTGCATGAAGGGGAAAAAAGCATTAAAAAGTTAGCTGCATTGGCTTTAGCATCACACGGTTCTGTTTAATGCCCTGCAGCCGCTGACTCGCGACGGCGGTCTCATAAGCTCTTCTGCACACATCGCCTCTTGGAGAGGTCAGTCATGTTAGCAAACAGGTTTGTAAACAGGTAAAAACAGTGTTTTGGAATGTTGACCTAGTTCAGCGCAGTTCAGAACTTCAATGGGTGAACTTCTTGCACACTGTCTCCAAAGAAGTATAGAGGATGCAGTTCTTTCAGTGTTAAATGGCCTAAAATGTTTGAATTTCAAGGTGAACCCAAAGTCATACTTTGGATCACCAACTGGATAACTAGGAATAGGAAATGGGAAAACAGCAGGTCAAAGCTGATACCACCATCTCTTCTATCCTGTCCTGCTTATTAATCACTTGATAAGGCAGGTGTGCAGCTGCCCAGAATCAGATACCATAGCCCTGTTCCTGAAAGGTGAAAGGGAACATGACATTGTAACTTCTGCTTCTTTCCAAAGCTTTCTCATCCTCATCAGATAGACTAGGTCTTCAGTTATATTGCTGTAGGAGGCATGTCTTTCCAGTGTTCAAGAATTCTTGTCACGTTGCATTTTAAATCGGATGTGTGTTATGAGCAGATAGGTTCATGTTTGTTTATCATCGTCAACACTTATCTGTAGACTTCAAGCATCACTGATGCTGTGTGGTTTGATCAGAGGGCCAAGGAACTGCTCTGTGGTTTCTTTTCTTCTGTGCCTGACAATGTTGCTTCTCTTCCACAGGCACAGTCCAGGGTGACAAAGATGTCTGACAAGATGTCCAGTTTTCTCCACATCGGGGACATTTGCTCCCTGTATGCGGAGGGATCTACTAATGGATTTATCAGCACTTTAGGGTGAGTATGTGTGTGTATGATCTTTCACTGCCTCTAACTGTTAAAGATATTCCCCTCACGGGCCACCACAGAAACCACTGTCCCATTTTAGGCATGTGCATACACACCCACACACAATGTGCACAGTAGATCCTCACATATATCAACATTGTATTTAAGCTTATTTTGGAGTTAGTACTGTGGAGAGGAGCATAGGAGTGGTATGACATCTGATCAACTAAGCTCTCCCTTTCTGGCAACCCACACACTCAGTTTAAAAGGGGTCAAACTTGGGTCCAATTCACCATCTCACACCTTTCTGCTCCTTAATTATTACTACACAGCAAAATGTTCCATGTTAAATCACAATGCAACAGCGATAAAATGCACTCCATGACAGTTCCTGTAACACTGAACATTTTGCAGTTGTCTACACTCACTGACTCACTCACTCCTCATGGTAAGTTTACTCCTGTTCAGAGAAAGCATGGAACACAGTTGTCAGTATGGCTGAGTTGTCTAACTGTGAGTGTGTGCAGGGAAGTGATATCAGAGACATTACCTCTATCACAGTTTTGGACAGTATATTAAGTACATAACGGGTGGAGAGAGATATTGAGCTTTTAAGATGCTTTTATCCAGAGTGACTTACATCAGTTACAGGTTTTTACAATGTTATCTAATTATACAGCTGGATAATTACTGAGGCAATTGTGGGTTAAGTACCTTGCCCAAGGGTACAGCAGCAGTGCCCCCGAGGGGAATTAAACCAGCAACCTTTTGGTTACAAGACTTGCTCCTTAACGACTATGCTACACATCCGCCACGCTGACTTGAAGGGGAATCATTAAAACCATTGTTAAAATCGCAGTTTTCTGACCTTAGCACATATTCGGCACTGTATCCAGATGCACATGTAACCCAACAGAGTTGTAGCAAATGTGGTTAGTTTAAGTGGTGCTCCATTACAAAGATGTAAATATGCATACAGGCTCTGTCACCTGATCACTTCTTCTCGTCAATGCAAAGTCCCCTCAGGCATGCGTCCGTGGTTGTTTTTATGTGACTCTGATCACTACAGCACTTTAAATATGTGTGCATGTGCCTGTGTCCTGTGACGTGGCTGAGATTCTAACAGACAGAGGGAGGACTGCCTGCTAGCAGTGCTCTGACTTCCCCTAGATTTAAATCTAAATTGCTCGTACACACTCATACACATTCACACTCATACACAGAGATACGTGCACACACACACACACACACACACACACACACACACACACACACACACACACACACACGCATATACACACCCACATGCTTCTGAACATGGATAAACACACCCACACACACAGAAAGCAGTGATGGCCCTGTAAAGCTGCATGTCGGTAGCTCCCAGAATGCACTTGTTTATGACATGCATTGACAGCATCCACACATGCCTCCTCTCTGTCACTAAGAGCTGAAAGATACGCACTTTGAATCCCATCATTTTAGACATTAGATATGGGGCTATGACTGACAGGACTTGTTGCATGATAGTCATCCCTCCTTCAGTCTTTACTTTACTTGAGGCACTGTCACATCCCACTGGGGTTTAACTAGCTTAGCCATGAGATTAGTGTTTTAGGAGGGGTTGGATGTTGAGAATTTCCCTGTCATGGCAAATGAATGGACACACAGCTTAAACATGGCACAAACTTCACAAGCTTAAAAGAGTTACCCACACAGCAGAATGAACACAAAGCACCTTCTGGAGCTTACACAAGTCATTAAAGTCGCAGAGTTTAATGCACGCTCACGCCTGAAATAGCTGGCATAGTTAAAGAATAGAAATGAAAATGGAATGCCACTGAGATGTGCCATCAGTGCTCTGGGTATGTGCACTAACAGCACACCTATGAGGGAAGAAGAGGAAGGGAGAGAGATGGTGTGAGAGAGAGAGAGGGAGAAAGGGAGAGAGGAAATGAGGAAGAGTGAACGAAGTAAAGGTGGAAGCTGGAGGGGTGGAAGGTGAGGGAGAGAAAAATGTGAGAGGACAGAGGAAAGGTAGGGGAGGGAGTCACAGGATTTGAGAGGTTTTAATCTGACAGCCCAGGCAGTACATCTCTTGCTTTGTTGTTAGTTACTCCCTTTCTCTTCCACCCCCCACCTTAAAAAGAATCTTTAAGCTGAGGGAGGGAACAGCCTGTGGTGACAGGGTAATGATACCCCCCACAGCTGCGCTGGGATGCTCACATGCTCACGTTAGACCATGCGATTGAGGCAGGGGAACTTCATGTCCTCAGCCACGCCCCCTGCTCTCTGCCCATACAGCTTGGTGTCCTGGTTCGACTTGCATCTTCTCAGTGATCATGACCGGGGTCACTGATTTGCATACTGAGGCTGTGTCATTGGCTGATGACGTGACTTCCGCTAGGCGCTCTGAAAAGGAGAATGTTCTCTTCATTTGTTAGTTAAGATATTTATTTATTTAAATTTCATACAGAAGAACAAATTAAGACACTTAAAGCACTTGAACTGTGCTTTGAGGCTGTTCACATCTTCTTATGAAACATAAAATATACTTACATTGCTACATGATACTGTCCATGTCATCATCAGAGTAGATTTGTGTATACTTTGCATCCCATGTCAATCTTGTCCTTGTTAATTGGAAAAGGCAAGTAAGAGCAAAGTTGAAAGGTCAACAAGATATGTTAGGAAATGCAATGATCAATACTAAATATCAAAATTATAGAGAACCCTTTTTGGATCTACTGTTTACACATTTTCTCTTCCTGATATTTATGTTTTTGAAGTCCGACTGCAGCACATACAGTACAGAAACAGGTACAGGTGCATTGGTGTCCTTTCAACTCTCTTTCAGGCCTTTCAGAAAGCCATTTTTTCTGGATATTCTTTGTGGCCGTTTCTTGAATCTTGCCACCCTGGCAGTGCACTCCGGCCGTTCCCCTGCTGAAAATGAGCACCGCATCCTTTCTGCGCTCGTCGTTTCCTGTTTGGTATTTCACTCCTGACCCATTGTCCTCCTCCAGTGCTATCGGGCCGTTAGAGATGCCCTTGGCATCCGCGTGGCGCCAGAGAGTGAGAGAGAGAGAGAGCTGAAACCTCATCCTCTCTGAAATATGGCAACGGGGGTGCACGGCACCTTGAGGAACGACACCTTGACAACACGCGCTAGTCATGAGCTACTCCTGGCGCGGCTTCTGTGGGGTCAGAGACGGTGCACGCTCACCGCGACGGGCAGAGAGAGCCCCTCGCAAAAACACAAACAGGGGTGAGATTTACACGGCCTCTACAGGAGGCACAAGGGTTTATTTCTCATTAGGCACAGGGAAACATCTGCAGCCAGTGGTCCGAATGCCAAACAGCCAATTTGGCTGCCTCTCCCTGTTAATTAAAGCTACCGCTGGGACAGCTGCAGGAGAGAGGACCTTGATCTGAGATCACGTTGTTTCTTCTTCCACTTCAGCAGTTGACATATGGCTCCCTCTATCCAACTTGAATTATTTTATTTCAGCAGGTTTTTCTTCAAATAAATCTGCTGCATTGACAAGTCACATTTTGGTGTGCACCAGATCCTCTTTAAGTGGGAATACATTCTTCCCATTGGCACACTTTATTTCCAGTTTTGTTCCTGATCCGATGCATACCAGCCTTAAGTCCATTGTTTAGAGGGGTGTATTATTTTTATACTGCTGGCATTTAGAGGTTGGCTTTGAGCTTTGGTCCTTTGCCTGACAAGGATCAGCAGAAGTGAGATTGATTGATAAAGAGCTCTGAGTGGAGCTGCTGGTCTTGGATCATGGCTGAGAGAGAGTGGAAACCCTACACCCCACCAAACATAAAGAGGTGGCATGAAAACTAGCAAAAGCCTTCTCTCAGTGCTAGAAGGGGGTGCTAAATCAGGTTAAAAATCCTTTAGCATTACATTACAACCCCTGCAGGTTTACTGCCTGCTGCATAGTGCAATGTAAATTTCCTTTCTTTTCATTGTCAGTAAGATACGTGATCTGGCCAAAGGCCAGTTGGTTGTTATTATAAGTCAGTAAAAGCTAAATTTGTCACTAGCCACACTGTTCCTCCCACGATCTTGTGACTCTTTTTTTTCCTGTTTGGAAACAAAGTTGTTGTTCCAAACTAAATAATACCTGTCATAATCAATCTGCAGTTATTATTTTACATCATGTTCAACAATGAGAAAAATCTCTCGCAAGCAGAAGATGTGTTTGCTCAGCATTGGCCGTGGACTATTTTTAGCCTAGACAGTTTGGTTTGAGACTGGCACATTGTGAACACTAAAAGCCCTCCAAGCCCTGAGGCTTCCAGCTCTCCTTGTCCTATGGTCATTTGTGCCTATGTGCTTTTATTGGACATTGGAAAGAGGCCCAAGCCCCTGATGTCCTGCTGTCATTTGGCACCTGGGCTGAGACCAGCTGCACCACACCACCTCAGTGCTGCTCATCGTAAGTCCAGCCCTCAAGCTTCCCAGCCCCCCCTCTGGTGTTTCACACTTCGCTACACATTGCTGAAGCTGTGACTTGGCAGGGCCTGTGAAAGACAGGTGGCTCACGCACCTTACTGTTGAGCGAGAGGGGCCTGGAGGCCATGCAAGTGGAGAACAAGCGCTCAATGGCCTGGCGATTCATTCATGAATAAATGATGCACCCTTGATTGGGCGATTAGCTGGTGACACTTCAATTGTAGTGATCAAGGAGATGTAAGGCTTTTCCAGTTGAGCGGCCATCCTGGTTGTTTGTGTGTGCGCGTGTGTATACCTATGCACACGTGTGTGTGTGTGTGTGTGTGTGTGTGTGTGTGTGTGTGTGTGTGTGGGGCTATATATGGCTATGTATGTGTGTTACTTCCCGCAGGCTGGCTGTCACTAACACTTGCATTTTCTTCAGTCTTGTAGATGACCGTTGTGTGGTGCAGCCTGACACGGGGGACCTCAACAATCCTCCCAAGAAGTTTCGAGGTAAGCAGCCCATTCTCTCCCTCGCGATTTGCTGCTGAGGCATGGCATCATGGAGTCCCATCCCGCCAGGCAGAACAAAGGGGCTGCAGCCATGCTCGGTTCTCACAGGATTTCTGCGTCTCTCACTTTTTGTTCACACGTCTGCCTGTGATGATTCAACTAGGAAGGCATTGCTGCTTCCATAGTTTTTTGTCAGAATTTCTCTCATATCAATTATTTACAATAATGGGCAAAATGCACATGAATAGGGCTGTTGTGTTTTTTTCTTGATTATACAGACTCCAGTTTGAGTCAGATTCATTCTAGATTTTAGTAATTTCATGCATATTTATTCTAACAGAGGAAGTGGATAGCGTGATCCATTGTGTGTCCCGTTCAAAGGTCACGTGTCACTTGTGGGGGAAAAATGTATTTATGTGAGCATTTATGTGAAAACAGAAAATAGAAATTGGTCGAATGGCTACATGTAATGAATATTTATTGCATAACTCTTAATAACAGAGCTGAACTTCTCATTTTTGTAATAGTGAGGGAAAGCTTGTTGACTAATTATCCTAATTGTTAGGTAATAACAACCCTGTCCTCCATGAGATGACTGTAGATGAGGCTTGAAAGAGGCAGTGAATGGACTGTGTTTTAAAAGAGTCTTTATTTCTGCTGTGGGAGGCACGGGCCTCCAGCAGTGCAACTGTGTGGAATTTAACACTTCCGAGTAGCTACAGTCTCAGCATCACTTTGGCAGAGATGTGTGTATAACGGCATGGTTTAGATACTGTGTCTAAAGCGGGAACGTAAGTGTGTAAAGGGAGGAAAAAGAGAGATGGAAGAGAGGTGAGAAAGGTGAAGAGAGAAGAGAGGAAAATAGAGGACATGTGCAAAAGATGTATGGGAGTAAAGCAATAGATGGATGGATAAATGAAATAGAAAAGTGAAAGAGTAAAGTATTTAGGGAGAAGAAACAGTAGTCAGAGAGGAGAAGAGATTTGAAAGGTGTCACATGTGGACAGGTCCCTGACTGAACTTCTGCCCTGTGTTCAGAGACTGTAATGTCCCTGCTCCTGCTGTCACATCTGTTGGTGAAATTAGAATGTTATGGATAGTACCTTTTCAAGGTTAGAATTTGCACTTACTTTTTTATCATGTTGCAGACATAATTTTCCAGGTTGGCTTACAAGATAGGAGTACATTTACATTTTTGACATCCAGCAGACTCTTATCCAGAGCGATCCTTAAAGTTACAAAGTCACACACAAAATGCATCCAACAAACTGACACAAGACATTACACAAGCAAGGACACTGCCAACCAGAACCACACACAACCGATCACAGTGCCAAAGACAGGGTCAGGACCATAAGTTCCCACCTGGCCCAACACACAAGTGCAACATAATATTCCTGGAGGAAGGACTGGGGCATTCCAATACATATTCTGAAGTTAAACTTCCACATATGGGTGGGATCAGATGCACATAGTTAATTAAGTTAACAATCATGACTTGGGGTAGTGATATGACATGGCCTCCTCGAATGGCTTCCCTTCATGGGCTCACGCAGTTAGACTGCTTTGTCTTTGTATGGCGAGGCTGAGAACCAGGGGTGCCACTTCTGCATATACACAGCCAATAAATGCCATGCTCAGTTAACATGTGGATGAGCAGCCAGCCGAGAGTAGAATGTATCGGTTTGTGGATTACTTTATAGTTAAAATGCTCTGGAGGTTGGAATGTTCGTGGTGGAATGTCCTGGGAGTTGGACTGCTCTGGGTGTTAGAATGTCATCAGGGCTGGAATGCTATGGGAGTTAGAATGCTTGGGGTTTAAAATACTCTTGATGTTGGAGCGTTGTAGTGGTTAAGATGCTGTGGATGTTGGAATTCTGTAGTCTGAAGTCCATAGCCTTATGCAATGCTGGTTGAGTACAGTCTCATGAGAGTGTTATCAGCATTGTTGAGTCATGTTTCTGTTAAGGTGTGCTTTGTAGGGAAATGAGGACAGGTGGAGAGAGATCTGCGCAGACCCCAGGGCCTGATACCAGGTTCTCAGCCGTGAAATAGAAATTAATATCTTCAGTGTAAATGAGTTTTGTATAATGAACCTTCTATCCTCCTGTCTCTTCAGACTAATTTATAATACTCCGCTGTGCTTCTCTAGCTGATCTCTGAGACATAGTTCTTTGCGCAAAGGTGGAAATAGTATAAGTTCTTACCATTTTCTCAAGAACTGTTTTTATCCAATTACAGTGGATATTTATAACAGATTAACTTCAGTCCAGCTCAAAATAGACTTAATCAACAGGTGCTGATAATGAGGATCATCAATCACTACTGTGGCATTGCGAGGGCAGGGCGTCTTGTCAGCCATAAACTGCAGTGAATTGCTAGATGCTGAGATCTGCATGTATATGTCATATATTTATTGAAAACACATATTTGTTTGTCCTCTATTTAAAGCAGTTTATCAGACAGATCACATTCCTTCGTGTACCAGATTTGTTTGCTTTATCTTAAAAAGCTGCTGCATGTGAACTCTGAATGACTCTGAGAAAACTTCAGTGTTGTACTGACACATGTAGGGACATGCTATGACGGAGTGAATTTTTTCAGGTTTGCGCTTGGTGCTGAACAGATGGCTTGTCTGGACACTGACATCTGTGACTTGCGCCGTTGGTTTGGCTAGAAATGAAGTTGGGCCTTTGAGGTCACCTGACAAAAGGTTGAACCAGTGTGCAGGAATGCAAAGAGACTTTCACAGTTTCTCTTCATATCTCAACCCCTGGCTCCTCAGGGGGGCATGCTGTCCAGGTGAGCTGAAGATGCCTGTTGGTGTAGAGACTGACTCCTTGGCCGTGTGCAGTGGGATTCGCAACAAAAGTGCAAACATGATAAAACACTTACCTTTACCACACAAATGATGAGTGTTACTCATAAGGACACAAAAACACAATCATACATGTGAGTTGTCTAAACGGCTTAGCTGGTTTCTCAAATTTGTAATGTGAGTATTGGTTTTTTTCTGATTTTCGTTTTTTACTATTAATTGCTTTAATAGGCCCTTTCAAAAAAAAAAGTCTACTCCATTGTGCTTCATTGGCTCTGTTTTTTAATGTTCCGCATTGTACTTTGACAGCGGATGTGTGTTAGTTGTTGTTAATGCTATTGAGCCTGGTTTGATGTGGGGATCTGAGACCTTGTTTGTCTGTGGTTTCTGCTTTCAGAGGCTTGTTGTGGAGGTAGTCCTCTCATGTTATGTACAACAGACTTTTCCCTTCAGTCCAAAAAAAACCCCCCTTTAACGTTTGACATATGAGTGAAACAGACTCCTTTTTCTGAAAGAAAAAAAAACTTCTTTTTTTTTTCTGGCTTCATTCCAGCATGTCTGTAGATCACCCTCCTGTTATTGCATATGATTTGTTAGGCTGTTTCCTCTAAAGTAATTGATTGGAGGATGTTTCTGCAGAGAAGAAAACATGCAAAGAAAACAAGTGTCTAAATTTGAAAGAAATTTCCTTTTGTGGTTAAGGTACAAGGAGTTCATTATTTGTTACTGACATATTCTACAATACATCAAATGTAACAGGGATCTGTGTTTGCCAGCCATTTAACAACAACATAAAGAATACAACTGAAGATCAGGATAAGACACAGATTTAGTATCAGTTATTAGTTTTTGTCATATGACTTGAGTCTGATCTGTACATCGTGTGCTTGGCTCACAGTTGTGTGTCTGTCTGGGAGTATGAGTGCCTTTGAGGGTCATTGTGGTTTTGTGTGCATCATTATGCTTGTGAGTGGTTGTGAATGAATGAGTATCTGCATGAGTGAGTGATTGTTTCTGCATCAACACATTTTTATTGATGTAGTGTGTCTGCTTGAGAGAGTTTCTCTGTGAGTGACTGGCCAAGAGCCTGACTGAGTGAACTGAGTTTCAATGTCAATGAGTTTCTCATTGAGTTAGTGAATTTCTAATTGATGAAGTGTGTATGTGTGCTTGAATGAGTGAATTTCTGATTAATTACTGTGCATCCAAAGGCACACATTGGCATAACGGTGTTTGCGTCAGTGTGTCAATGGATGTTGTTGGGTGTTTGTAAGTACCATGCTTTTATGCATGTGTGTCTTATGAAGCTGAAGGTCAGTTTAGTGTTTATCCTGCCCTGTAAGTGTTGTCACGATGAGTACAGCTGCATTCAGCTGTCAATGTTGAGAGAAGAGGAGCTTCTAGTTACCATAGTTTCCATGTAGTCTGACCTTTTGGAGATTGAGTTGTCTAATGGCAAGCGTGTCGCCCTGATGAAGCACGCCCTAGAAAGAAGCACTCTGAAACTGAGTAGCCTAATGCATGAAATCCTCATAGCTCAGCAACATTTTAAAATCTCCTCTGCTGCATGTACACCTGTATGGTTTCCAGGACAACAGGGATTAAAAAATCTTGAGTAACATTGCACAATGCAGCAAAAAATAATGATAAAACAATGGAAAATAAGGTCAGAGAAATTTAAATGTATGAACATGTAGTCCCAAGGCCCTGTCCCTCTCCTGCGTCCTCACATGGGTTTCTAAGAACACGCCTGCACAGAATTCCCAGTTTGCTAACAGATTCCGTCAATGTGAGCGACCTGTGAGAAGTACTAAAACAGACCTGCAAGTGAACTTTCTCTGTAGTGCACACTTTCAGCCCTTCAGTTTGCGCAGTTTTGCAAGGTATTCTGGGAAAGAAGCAGTGGTCCTACCATTTGTGCAGGCACTGATTTCCATGGAAAGCTCTTGTTCATGATGCAGGCACCAGAGGGATGTGCCAATCCTGCGTTTGGTGTCTGCCTCCTGGTGCACAGTGGGAATTGTGTGAAAAGTAGTCACATTGGCTTGTGCGTTTATCAGAGCATTGTATGTGCCTTGTCCTGCACACCCACTTGGGTGCAGAGGTTGTTGCATTGGGGAGAGCTTCATGTTTGTTTGGTGTTCACAAATATTTGATTAGGCACAGGGAAAATAATTTAAAAAATATTGTTCTGTGTGAACAGAATTTAAGATCAGCTGTTGAGATGAAGTCATTTACCTCACATGAGGATAGTCACAATCACTTAATTAGACAGTGCAGCTAACAGTAGTATAATGGAGCAGTACAGCAGCGTATGAATGACACGTGTGTCCTAGCATTTTGTCAGTTAAGACATACTATGAGTGTGGCTCTGAGTCCGACTTTATAGAGTTGGTTAATGTGGTTCTGTCCCTTATCAGCGTGGTTATGTGGTTTTTACTGTTTTGTGTCAATGTGATTCTGTGTCTGACTCTGGCTTTTATTCCTTCAACATAGATGGTGTCCTAAATGCGCCGTCTGCTTTTGTGTTTCATAAACAAAAGAGCAGGGGTAAAATCTGGAGACAGCTGTGAAAGCACAGATGTTCCCTCTGAAAAGACACATTTCAAGGACTTTTGGGATTTTGGCAGTGGGGTCCGTGGTGCATTCTGAAAATGGCTTTAAAAGGCCGCCTCATCAGGCCGGTGTAGTGGCTGCAGATTTCTGTAATGGAGCCGAAAATGAAGTAGCACTAGGTCCTGGCACACCTCCAATGTGGGCTTTTGGAAATTAATTTCCGAGTGAAATGACATGATTGCCCATGTGAATTTCTGTGACTTCATTTATCTGAATCAAGGTCATCAAAATTAAATTGGTCCTTTTTTCTGTGAAAACAGGGCAGGCAGAGTCATATCTTGTTCGGGGCTTGTTAAGATAAATGACTGAGTGCTGTTACCAGATGAGTATTGACTTACATGTTTATAAGCTGCACAGGCTGAGTATTGTGATTTCAGAGGAATGAAAACAGAAATGTAATCTGACAGGCTGCATTCTTCAGTGTGGCTCTTCCTGGCTTTTCCTTGTTTTTTCTAAAAAAAAATCAGAGCAATCAGAGCAATCTTATCAAATCTCCATAAACAAATTTGTGTGCATGTTTGTGCATGTGTATGAAAATGTGTGTGCGTGAGTGTGCACATGCATGTCTTCTGGCAAGTGCGTGAATGTATTTGTCGTCTCAAGTCAGTTCCTTACTCTCTGCTTGTCTTGCTGTTGTGATGCTGGCTTTGCTGAAGATCAAGATCTTGTGTGTGTGTGTGTGTGTGTGTGTGTGTGTGGGGGGGTGCTGTGACTGGTTGTTAGGATGGCTGGAAAGAGTGATTCAGCTGCATTCCTCTCCCCCATGACCCCATCCCCAAACACACATATACACACACACACACGTGCGCACACACACACACACACACACACACACACACACAACATCAACAGTCATCCAATCAGATCTGATTTCCCTTTTTCTGCACCATCACTTGAAAGAATAAAGAATGTTTAGTGCTACCTTTAGAATCACACCCCCCTTTTCCATGGCGACAGCTTATATTCTTTGTTGCCTTTCTTTCTTGCTTTTAAGCAGTTGTGTGTGAGAAACAGAGTAGTGGTAAAGTGGTGGGTTTGGTAGAGAGTCAGTAGAAGGGCTGTAGTGTGTAGGTAAGGCATTAGTAGTTAGTAGAGGGTGCTTGCACTGCCTTGTGGGTCTCTTTCTACTTGCCATAGTTTCTTGCTCTTACCTTATATGGTCATGCTTCTGGTGATGAGGAGTGAAAAGGATGATGACCAGACTGTTTTTTCATATAAGGAAATGAGATGTAATCTAATTATTTCTTTCCAAAGAGGAAATGCTGGGTCAAGGAATGGATGGTTGCTCAAGCATATAAAGAAGAATAGATTGCCCTAAATGGAAGTTCACGATTAATGACTATCAAGTTACATTACATAATTGGCATTTAGCAGTCGCTCTTATCCAGATCAACTTACACAGGTTACAGTTTTTACATGTTATTCATTTACATTGCTGGATATTTACTGAGGCAAGTAGGTAAGGCAGTAGCCAGTACCCCAGTGGGCAATCAAACCAGCAACCTTTCAGTTATGAGTCCTGCCTCTTACCACTATGCTACACTGCCGTCCCATCAAGTAATGCATGAAGAAGCAGTCTTGAATCTTGTTTGATTACAAGATAAGTCTGAAATATATGTTTTATTAATCTGAGAAAAGTATTCTTTCTGTATATTCTAGTTCCATGTAGTACCCTTATGTACTGCCTGCATCTGTTTGTTCATGCTGTGCTAATTGAATGACTTCTTACTAATGTTCCACAGATTCAGAATTTTTACACCTCTTGTTAACAAAAGTGAACATCTGTCCTTAAGAGTGTAGCCAGTAAATGCATTAGATGGGCCAGTCTGTGTACAGTCCTATATACTGGTGGAGGTATACGATATTGTTGACCCAGAACCAAACCAGAGCAAGTGCAACTGACCTGCGTAGACACACTGACTCATGGGAAACCAATTTCCGGTACCTGGAAGCAACTGTAATCTCTTTAACTAATGAGAAGGCTACATGCATGCAAATGTTTCTGTCCTGATTACACAATTGCTGTAGAGGCATCCCCAAAAGTTTTGAGACAGTTCTGAATTTTTGTGACTTTGGATGCTAATATGGGACTGTTGTGCTTCAATGAGACATTTGTAGAAATTCTACCAATTGAAGTTAAGTATCTCTCTCTGAAATTAGTATCTCTAAGGTTTTTGGTTTATTGTAATGAGAAAATCAATATTTTTGCAACATGCAGTATGTGTAGAAGTAATTCAGACCACATAGCAGAGAATTAATAGAAGTATAAGAATAAACAATGCTTAATGTCTGTATCTGCTCCTTTGCTAATCTCTGTGGTTTTTACTAATCCGTAGTAACAGTTACAGCACACTCTATCTGGTTTTAAACTGTGCAAATAATAGGCTACAGTATGATATGCATTTCCAACTGACATGCAAATGGATTGGAGCCTTCTCATGTTGCTCCGTATTGTGGCTGTGAGAATGGCTCTGACAGACACTCAGCTCTGCTGTCTTTCAGTAAATACAGAGCACAGCATAAGCTGAATTGTGAGACCCACAGGTCAACACATATTGACACACTAGCACAGGAGTAACTGTGCTGCAACAGAGAGGACTCCTTTAATTAAAAGTAACACCCACTGATTAACGTTAATACACACTTACAGGTGCACACAGTCATGCACACCAACACACACTAACGCACAGGAGGAACTGCAACCTCTGTGAAGCTGGCCCCCCATGTCATCGGAAAATTAATGAAAGTATTGCTGTTCGTATGTGTTGCGTTTGTGCTGGTTTGTGCCGTAAAAATGCTCTTTCGTGCTGTTAAGGGTTTTAAGTAATTAAACTTAGCATTTTCTGGCCAGTGACATCACTCAGCCCCCCATCATTGTCCAAGTCGCTCCAAAGTGGTCTCAATCGTTTGTGCTATGTGCTATATGCACTGTAATGCACAGGGCACTGTAACATACACAGGTGACTGTAACACACAGGGCACTGTAACATACACATGGGACTGTAATACACAGGGTTGTGTAAGTGACTGTAGCACACAGAGCACTGTAACATACAAAGTGAGATAAAAGGTGAGAGCACTGTAACATAAGAAGTAACTGTAACACACATGCCACTATAACATAGTAACAACCAGGGCATGATTTACCGTAACAGAGACTAATGTTCAGGACAAGCTGTGACACTCATGAGATACTATAACACACAGGGGGCATTGTGATTTAACACACAGCAAGTCATAGAGCACACTACACTATTCAACATGCATGCACAGTTACACACTTGCAAGTCTAGCCTTTGCATATTTCTTGTCTCTGAGCCACACTGCACTGTATGCTGTGGGTAGACTTCCTTATAAAGTCTCCTCTAGAAAGTCTGGGGGATCAGGGCTATTGGGTATCTAAGGGGATTACTTTCAGATTGGGTAGTAATGGATATGTAAGGTGTAGAACAGTGGATTATTTGTAGCATAATATCAGCGCTAGTCAGATGGCCCAGTCATTGTATTCTGGGATGACACACCTGCAGGGCCTCACTGTGTATAAAGCTGAACTGGGCAGAAATTGGCTTATGTCAGCACTGTTAAAAACTGGGGTATTGCACTGTCATCTAAAATGTACATAAAACCAGAGGAATTTAGGGCTTCTGTTTCTGTTCTGTTCCTCATGAGTAATGCATGGTCTCCCCCACTTAACCTGGAACAGTAATGAAATGAAATGGAGCTGGATGGGTATTGTGCCTTTAATCTATTGTCAAGTATCTGAGTGAAAGTGAAATAGGGTCTCCTAGTGGTAGTGGTGTTGGTGGGTGTAGAGCAGTAGCAGTAGTGCAGTATGTGTTGTTGTTGTAGAGCTAGTGCAGGGAATGAACGTAAAGTTTCTGCAGATTCCTGCTGAGCTGTGTACATCTGAGACGCACTTAACCAAGGCTTAAAGGGTCACTGTCACTGCTGGGAGGTTGGTGGCGTGTGACGTCCCCTCCGTCACAGCTGTGTGACATTTCCACGCGCGGTTTCCTCCCGCCCACCCGCGGCAGTTAGGGTGCAGGAACCCATCATCGCGGCGTGTCAGCGCGCTTCCTCTGCACCCCTGCAGCGTGTCACAGCCAGGGTCGCAGAATGGCGTCACGTTCCCAGAGCGTGGCCAAGCACGGGCTGAGACGTGGCGGTTGCCAACGGTGACTAACGAGATCGACAGCTAGCAGCAGCATGGGCAACATCACGATCTCTTACGCAAATCCTCCTCGTCCAAGAATGTAAAAATTCCAGCGTTTGACATTTAAAAAAAAAAATGGTTCAGATTAATTCCAGAAGTGATTCTCCTCTGTAGCGACAGTGACGGGGTCCAGAGCGATAGGGTGGATTCACCTTTGTGCCCTTGTCTGTGCAAGGGCTTCAGTGTTAAGAAGAATAAAGTAAATTTTAATTTATATTGCTGTTGTCATTAATACTAGTTGTTTGCTCAGCAGAGGCCATTATCCAATGCAGATAGTTCAGTTTTCATTTTGGAGTACCTGGCTATCTAGAATCCAGGAGCTGTCTGTTACAAGCCCAGTTTCTTAATCACTGTGTCATATGGCCACTGACAGTGGATGTCTACATCTCTGTCAGCTGTCTGGGGCTGTGGACCTTAGTGTCTATGTGAGCCTGTGTCTGTAAAGTCCTGTGGGCTGTGTTTGTGGACCTCTGCAAGGATTCCACGAGGATCTGGCAGGACTGAAACTTGTCCATCATTATGAAATTTTGTCTGAAAATGTTGTCTGAAAATGACTGGTGTGGCAGTGTGGTATAGCGGTAATGAGAAGGGCTCATAATCAAAAGGTTGCTGGTTCGATTCCCTGCTACAATACTGCTGTTGTACCTTTGGGCAAGGTACTTAACCCAAAATTGCCTCAGGAAATATCCATCTGTATAAATGGGTAATATGTAAAATTGTAACCTATGTAAGTTGCTCTGGATAAGAGCATCTGCTTAATGATATTATGTTTTCCAAACCTTTAAAATTCTGCGAAACATACATGCATCGCAATTAATATTCCAGTTAGGCTATGGCTGTAACATTTATTAAGTACCGCAAGCTATAGCACACACTGTGGTTCTGAAATAAATACAATTTCATCAACAATCAATTAATTGAATTTGTATTAATTCATTTCATATTCATTTATTGTAGTTTTTCAGTTTACAAAATTAGTTTTGAACATCAATACCTTTTGTTCCCTTGACAGGGAACAGAAAAGAAACACTGAGTTGGAAAGTCTGTGAAATGACATGATCAGCAACATTTGTGCTGTTAAGCATCTGATAAGCCATGTTAACAAATGTTTCTGGCTAAACAATATATAATATATTGAATCTATCACTGGCTCTGTAACATAGAATTGTACAAGGCTGTTGTAAGATGATAAAGTCATTGTCCTCCATGCTTCTGCACAGTTTTTGTAACGTGTTAGTCCATATTGTGGACTGTTCATACTTTCTAATAATAATAGACATTGGTAACTGTAGATAGATAGGCTTTGATTTTGGACACAAAATTTCAGGCCTCCCTGATGGCGAGTGCTCTACATCATTCCTGTGGCATAATAAACAAAAGGGTGAACTTGACTAGAGCACCAATATGAAACCTTTTCAGCAATGCAGATTCTCTAGCCTTCTCTGTAAATAAGGGGATTTTTTTGTCCACTAAAAGGACAGCTGTGATAAAATATTTTTGACGAAGCTGGCGAAATTTGTTAAATGACAGGCGATTTTTGGTCAACACAAATCACGCTCTGTCTGAAAGGATTTTTCTGCATCTGTGGTCTGTTTGTGAGGCATGCTGTTTCTGTGGGCCGCTGGCTGAAAGGCTCTCTGCATCTCAAGGCCTCTGTCCATAAGGCTTGCTGTGGCATCTGGGGCTGTCTGAAGCGGCTGCACATTCCTGCCACTGTCGCCAGCCGCGGCCTCCCTCAGACAGGTGGAGAAACGGCACTGTGGCTGCAGCATCTTAGCAGCGCGCTGTTAAAGTGTGCCAGCGATAAATCTGTAGATCCCTGCCGGGTATTAATAGCCCACTTAAGCTATTTAAAAGGAAGGGTATCCAGGGAGATTTAGTCCGCCGTTCAAAGTCGCGCTTCCTCGTCTCTGATCTTGGACAGAGGCCACATGGTGGTAATTGCTTTCATGTCACCTCTGAGACTTGAGGTGAGGGCTTTTTAGGAGACGGAAGTTCTTTCGGCGACGTGTCTTTTCCATTACGTGGGTAAAAGTTGAAGTGATGGTCTGTCTCTGTTCTCTCTCTGTAGACTCTGCACTGCTCTGCACAGGCAGAAGAATGTGCTATATTAAGCACTTTCTCTGTGTTTTACCAGAAATCGGAATTTCTGTCATAAAATGCAACAGAATACCCATGCAAGTGAAAAATATGATGGAGACTTTTTGCCTCCACCAGTAGAGGTAAATAGGATTGAGTAAAGGAAAAAAAAAACACTCTCAAACATTTTGGATGCATAGCCATTGTGCTTATTTCTGGGTGGAAGTGCACGCATCCATATGATTGGAAACCTCCCAATATCTAACTTTTATCACACTGTCGTTGTATGGCATGTCAGCTACTGTACTGATACTCCGTAGATATTTATTGCATCTTATGTGTGCTACTGTCTTAAATAGAACATGTGTCTGTCTCCTCTTCCTTAAGCTCCTCCTTACATCTAATACTCATTACTGTCCCATTAGAGCTGTGCCATGCCATGCCAGGTCAATTCTGTGGTCACATCTTAAGGGCGTATTGATAATGTTAGAAAAAAACAAAAAAAACAAATATGTTACTACTGAACAAGACAGGAAGCAGGTAGTAATTAGATACCAGATTTTCCATTTTGGTCAGTATTACAACCTGAGTTCATAACAAGAAAACTGAGTACAAGACATACAGTACATTTATTTCAAAATAAAGAGTTTTGTAATTTATCTGAATTAATAGTAATAATTTATAATAATATTTTTTCCAATGATTTGCTAATAGTATAAATAGGCCTTTATAAACTACAGTGTGACCAATTCAATAAACGATGCATGGTTAACTAAACTGTACGGTGAGAAACGCATGCCTCCTATGTTGACATGGATGGAAGATTTCAGTTTTTATCCTTGAAATCCCCATGTCATTGGCTTGGAGGGTGCAGGCTCCTTAAAGATCAGGGAAAGTATACACAGCGAAAGGGTGAGAAGAAGAGACGTGTGTGGTTTGTCTGTGTAGAAATTCCGGGTTTTGTAAATATTTTAGTTGGGACAGACGGCGTGCATGTAGCCCCAGGGCCTCTCTCCCCCAGGATGAGCTCACCTTATGAGGCTGTATGATTCCAGTCCCATTGCCAGACTGTTTATTGGATCCTGTCCTAGCCAGCATTTTTTGTGCATTTGTTTTGTGTCTGTTTTGCCATTAACTAAGGTTACGCTGTTTCACAGATTTTCCTAGGGAGGGTTTGCTTATTTTAAGGAGAATCTGAAAATCTAGGCATACGGTATTTGTGTTGATGGTTTTCACCATATAGCATATTGTTAATATTACCTGGGTCCAGCCATGTAAACTGTTAGTGTTCCGGAACCTGCAAATGTATTCCATAAAAGTAAATAAAGTAAAGGCTGTACTGTGTGGTTTCTTAAGCATGGCTGGGGATAGTTTTTCGTTGTCATTGCCATCACCATTAGCGGCCTCCCCCCGCTCATTCACATAGTGTTTAACTGTTCTGCTTTAGAATGGCCCACAGCCTTTTCTGGTTGCAGTTAATGATCATCACAGACACCTGCTGGAAAATCAATACTCCCTGAGCCTGTTCCACTGCCTGGCACAGGCATAGTCTCTCACCTGATATCGCTCCATATCCTGTACGTACTTATTCCTCACATAGGCCTATTTGTCAGGCATCGCTGCTGTTCTACTTCTACTTGCTCAACTAACCCTCACCTCCTCACGCCCCTATGCCAGGTGTACCTATCCCACAATCCCTTCCTCCCCTTGGCTCAACCCTATCTGTCACCCCAACCCTGTCCACATAGCTGCCCCGTAGCCTCTCCCACACTCCTGTATGCCCGTGCCTACCCATTCTTTGCTTTCGCCCCTGCTCTCCTGACAGCTAATCCCAGAGCACTCTGGTGCCGGACCCATTGTAGGCACAGCTCCGCTTCACTCTCAGTTGGGCTATTTTTATACCTGTCACAGATAATCACATCCCCTGCTCCTCTCAGGTAGCTGTTCTTTGAGCTTGAGGAACAATGCGTTAGCTCAGTCGGGACTGTCATGGAGTTTATGTGCATGTTACGAGATTTGTAATGATTTTAAAGATACCTCGGTCTGCAGTGTGACCAGATTAATGTGTTCATGCATTGCAAAACAGCCAATGTACACCAATCACTAACTCAAGGCAGCTTACTCTTTACTCTCTTGCCAGAATGCCCTTAGACAACAGTGCCTTTACTCAAACCCTGCTCTACTAATGGGCCTTTTTGTGCTCTTTCTCATCCTCAGATTGCCTGTTCAAGTTGTGCCCCATGAACAGATACTCAGCGCAGAAGCAGTTCTGGAAGGCTGCCAAACCGGGTGGGAGCAGCACGACTGACACGGTTCTCCTAAACAAGCTGCACGTGAGTGTTTTTGCTGTACCTTTTGCCCGTGACCCATTTTTACTGTTCCACCAGGAGAACGTTCAACACATTGCACATGTTCTACTTTTCAGACAAGAGTATATGACTGCTTGAATTAGGTGTTTTGTTCTGTATGAGCTGCGGCTCTGGAGTTGATTGTACCATGGTAAATCGCGGCCCAGGCCACTTCGTGTGCCTGTGGCCCTCCCAAGCTTTTGTAGGCACACCTGTTCGGAAAGACTTTGGACCCTGTTTGAAGAGTCGTCCGTGCTGTTACACTCTGCCATCACAAAAACAACAAAAATGCGAAACACAAATCTATCAAAATGCAAGATAAACACCCATGTTTTTTTTCCCTTTCTACTGATCCTCCCTGCCCTTACGGTCTGTCTAGTGTTCTTATTCCTTCTCCTGAGAAGTATCAGCTGTATTTAATGTGTATGCGTGTACCATAGATTTGACAAGCCTGATAACTGATAAATCCGTGATCATAAAAAGTTGAATGGTAGTGATTATTTTATGCACCCTGACTACAACTTTAACCTGGTGAATATGGTGCGGACCATTGCTTGGCATTTACCTTTTTATGCTGGTGTGACTTTACTGAAATGAACAACTGAACAACATTGTTTGCTAATTAGTCTGCTTTTGGTTGCAGCATGCCGCCGATCTGGAAAAGAAGCAAAATGAGTCAGAAAACCGAAAGCTGCTAGGAACGGTGATTCAGTATGGCAATGTGATCCAGGTGTGTAACGTCCCCAGGTCCTTGTCCTTCTCCTTGTGATCGGGAGCGTGTTTACCATGTTTTGAAGCTGTCAGGCGGTGAGAGGATTGCCTCCCCATTGACCCGCTTCTCTGTGAGGCCCTCACACACGATGAGCATTGATGCACAGCCGTGGCCCTGCCACGTCCCAGCTGGCCACCCTCTCCTTTGGCCTGCTCCTTGCCACTACATCACACTGCTGCTCCTTGCCACTACATCACACTGCTTCTCCTTGCAACTACATCACACTGCTGCTCCTTACCACTAAAACACACTGCTTCTCCTTGCAACTACATCACACTGCTGCTCCTTACCACTACATCACACTGCTGCTCCTTGCAACTACATCACACTGCTGCTCCTTACCACTAAAACACACTGCTTCTCCTTGCAACTACATCACACTGCTGCTCCTTACCACTAAAACACACTGCTTCTCCTTGCAACTACATCACACTGCTGCTCCTTACCACTACATCACACTGCTGCTCCTTGCCACTACATCACACTGCTGCTCATTACCATTAAAGCACACTGCTTCCCTGCTCCTTACCACTACAGCACATTACTTCCCTGCTTCTCCCCACTATACCACACTATTGCCCTGGTTTAAAGTACCCCCACAGCGCTGTGTAAATGAAGGCATTATCACACAACCCTAACGCAAAGCCTTTTTTAGACTTGGTTCTTATAGTTAGTTCTGATAGAGAGTTCAGATGGTTATATCCTCTCATATGACTTTTTCATGTGGCTAGTTTATCATGTTAAAGTGGGGCGGCTGTGAAGTAGGCCGAGAAGGTTGCTGGTATCATTTGGGATATGCGTTAGGATCAGGGTTACTGTATCAGGGTGTTAGATTTGTAATGTAGGCCCAGGAGGGTTACTGTGGGTTTGTTGACAGGAGGGATCCGGTCAAGCACTGTTTTTCTAACACTTCCTTCCAGACTGAGGCCTATTGGCCCTCTGTTTATGTCACGTAGAGCTCTTGAGCTCAACTTTCTTCGCCCTGTCACCACAGCACTGGGCAGAGCTACTGCCAAGAGACCGGGCAGACAAAAGGAAAAAGGAAAGAGAGGCCGGTTGCCAGCAGAGTGTTTACATTTTTGGAGTCAAAGTTTTGACACTATTTTGTAGATGTTTTGTAGATTTGAGGGCAGGTGATCAGATATTTCCTCAGAGGACAAATGGCTTGTGTTTGCCATGAGGAACAAGCTTCACTGAAATGACAGGCAACTTTATGAGGTTATTTGCAGAAACCTAGAGGTCACCTGGAGGTCACCCTCAAATGTCTTGTAGTAGGCTGCTTTGAAATTTTTGTCATTGTCTTGAGGCAGTGGAGGTTTAAGAGGGTCCATATCTGTACAAAGGTCCCTGTGGCATTTCTAGAGCTTGTGATACAAGGCCAGAATGCATTCATGTGGTTGGTATGTATTAATATGCCATGCTTTCTGGGAATTTCTAAAAACTGTCTTCAGTACTGTAGTACCTATACTAACCATAGACAACTTGCTCTGTGGTTTCATAATTATCCACGACCACCAAAACCCCCTTATCACTGAATGTATTTTTCTCCCTTATGCAAAATGTATTTTTCCCTGGGTATCCTGCAGTGAAAATGACCTTTTTCTTTTGAGTGTAACAGTATTTCCTGTGTCCTTGTGATCTATTGTGCTGATCGGCTCTGACTCAGGCTCTGTGTTCCAGCTATTGCATCTGAAGAGTAATAAGTACCTGACAGTGAACAAACGTCTCCCGGCTCTGCTGGAGAAAAACGCCATGAGGGTGACGCTGGACTCTGCAGGGAACGAGGGCTCCTGGTTCTACATCCAGCCCTTCTACAAGCTGCGCTCCATCGGCGATAGTGTAAGTGGCACCATGGGGTCGAAGGTCAGGTCAAAGGGAACATGCTGTGTAGATCTCTCTTTTTTCCCCCCCATACTTTTCATACCCAGTTTGTGTCCGGAGATGTTCCCCTGGCAGACCAGACTGTCAGCTGGAGGAAGCCAGTTTTGATTAAGTTGCATGTGGTTTTTATTCATTTTGCAGTTGGGCTTCTAATAAGAATGCCATAAGGACATTGGATCTCCCAAGGTTAAATAAAACATTTAATGAGGAACTTAGAGTCTTAGATTGAAACTTAAAGTAGCATTAGTCCTTGCACCATTAGATCAGAGCCTTCTTATTCATAGAACTAGGCTGTTATCAGTGTAGAACAGTGTTTGATTTATTGCTTCATGTTTGCAAAACTACTCACAATTTTGAAATCAGTGACCAAAATCTTAAGACATTTTTGTAAATATATACACCCCATCATTTTCCTTTCATCAGTTAAAAAAAGTAAAATGAAGGATAATTTGGTGTTGTATTTTGTTGTATTTAAGTTGTATTTATGGTCATTCTCTCAGAGTTGTTTTTTTGTTGATGTTGCTTTGGATTGGACAGCAACAGCAACAAAAGATATGGATTAAATCCTTACAATAAGACATTGTTACACAACTACTAGAAAGACTATGGATCACCAATCAACAGAGTTCTTAGTTTCATTTGATATCCAGTGAGTTGGTCCTGGAGTTATCATGGCCAGAATTAAGTGAAACAAAATTTAAAGCTTGTTCTGGTCAAAATATCCATCCTCATGGTCACTGAAGATCTGAGCTTGTCCTCACAGAATCTGAGATTCTGGCTTTAAGAGGATGTAAGGCCAAGTGATTAAAATGAGACCTGCCTGTTTCTGCGTACGGTGATGCAGCATGGGCACCTGTCCCCAGGGCCATAACCAAGAACCTGAGAAGTATAAACACCTTGGGTCAGTAGAGGTTGCAGAACTGGTAATGGATCTGCAATGTGGAAGAGCTATCCTGTCAGGTCAGCTAAAAATGCTGTGCAGGGCAGGTCAGAGCTGTGATGTAACCACCTTGTAAAGACCTGTGGAGAAGTTCATCGAGAGATTTTGTGGTTATGCAAGCCTGAAACTTGAGGACAGAGATCTCTTTTAAAATCTCTGGTCTTAAGGCTACTGGACGCAGTGTCTACTGCTAAGACAATTAACAAGTTGGGCTCTGGGACAACGTAGGTTATCAATAGTCCTAATCTGCCTCCTCTTCCAGACCTTTTGCAGCCACCATAATGGGTTTAGAAGCTAGTGAGATCCAGGCACGGATAAAACTATCATTGTGAAACACACTTCTGACCAGTGTTTTGATATTACTTTAATACTGTTCATTTAAACGACTGGACTTTTACTGAAGCTTTGGTAATGCTTCAGGTAGGTAATGCACTTTGTCCGAGCATACAATGGCAATGCCCCTCCAGGGAATCAAACCAAAAACCTTTTGCTTCAAGCCCTGTGCCTTACCACAACACCACATTGCCACCAAGCCAAATGTTGTGTAGAACCTAAATGCAATTTTAGATTGTTAAAATGAAAATTATGTCATTTAGTGGTGACAATATTTGCAAATGTATTTGCAAAAGCATCCAAAATAATTCATAGCTATGCACTGCACTGCACAGCACATTATACAACACTTGTTTTCAGAAGCAACATCTCACAGACAAGGGATTCTAGGATGTTCAGAGCTGTCTCTGAAGGATAGAAATGGTCTAACTTTTAAAAACATTTTTTTCATGTCACCTATCAAACTCTTTCAGTTGTGTGATTGTGCCATATAAATTATGTGTTAACCAGGAATTGAAGATTTCATGACACTTTGGCTTGAACTGTTCCTTGGTGCTTCCACATACACACATATACACACACACACACACACACACACACACACATGCACACACGCATGGAGATTTTGTGAATTGGTAAATAGTTGCTGCCCTGCATGTTTCATTTTACCCTTTCATCTGCCTTTTGGAGTGGAACTACTGGGTGCTTGAATTGTACCTTTATTTTGGAGAGAAGCATCATTATCTGTGCTCATCTCTGGTGCTCATGTGGAAAGATACTTCCACTCTGACTGGTATCCCTTGGTATTTTTTGTTAAACAGCCCTTCGTAAAAACAGCAGCACTAGAATGAGTAGAAGAAATCTTTATTTCTCTGCTGAAAACAAAAGGCTATTACTGAGATATGAATGGCTGAACAGCATCAGATAGGAATCTAGTACAGTGTTTGACCCTGGAAATCCAGTTCAGTCAGAGCCCTGAACTGGGGCATCCTGTTGAGTTGATAAGGGAACTTCACCTTGCTGTGTTCCTGCTCCAGCCTCTTCCTCATCACACACTGGACTGTCTCCAGCTGCCAGGCTTTCATTTATTATTAATACTTGCTGCGAAGGACACATTGCCCTTACAAACTGCTCTTCCTGAAGTAATAAACATCCCTGCAAACCCCTCTGGATGAGCTGATTATTTCCTGTAGGTGTGTGTGCGCATGTGTGTGTGCGCGTGTGTGTGTATGTGTGTGTGCATGTACACACGTGTTTGTGCTCTGCATGCCTAATGGACTACCTGAGAGACATGAGTGCATGCGTATGTGTCTATGTGTGTGCATGTGCTTACAGTCCCCGACTGAACCACCTGATATGTGTGTGTGTGCGTGTGTTTGCGTGCGTGTGTGTGTGCATGCGTGCGTGCACGCTACTTAGCTGCTGTGCAGGAGATGAACAAAGCCTGTTTCTCCACCTCTTTCTGCAGGTGGTGATTGGAGACAAAGTGGTTCTTAACCCCGTGAATGCTGGGCAGCCACTCCACGCCAGCAGCCATCAGCTTGTGGACAACCCAGGATGCAATGAGGTGTGTCTAACGGGTTTCTGTCCTGCTGTACTGTCTGTCCTGCCATACTAAATCTATAGTACTGTGCTCCGCCACAGCTCCTTTTGGCCTGATGTTTCTCTGAGAGTGGAAAAATCCACTGCAGAGTCCTTTTCATGTCAGTAGAATGCTACAGTCACTACACTTCATTGATGCATGTTTTTCTTCACATCTCTACACTGAGGCAATGTTTATGAGGATATTAAGGTACAAACCTTTCTGACGAAGAACACTCGGGCAAGGAAGCGCACAATTTCCGTCTCACAGAGCTGTCACATGTAGAGGATTGGGAAGATGTTTTTTAGTACAACTCTAGGGGGGAGAGTTTAGTTTCATGAGCCGTAAACATGTGGAATAAGTCTGTGGTGGAAATTCCATGCACGTGTGTGCAAGCCGTGGGGTTAATCTGTTCTTTAGTCATTTCCAAAACCCCATTAAATGTAATGTAATGATGTAAGGAAACATGTTTCTTTCAGAGTGGCACTGCTGAAAATGAATGAATTATCATCTCTTAGCAAATTTGCAATGTAAACCTCTTGCGAAATGAAGGGATTGCATATGAAACACAGTTGTGTTGGGAAGTCAGCAGATGAGTTTACTTGAGTTAGTCTGGTAATTACTCTGTCCTTCTGTGTATATTAGCTAGTCTCCCCAGGATTATAATATTGATCCTCTCTGCTCTTTTTCATTCCCCAGGTAAACTCTGTAAACTGTAACACCAGTTGGAAAATAGTTCTGTTTATGAAATGGAGTGACAACAAGGAGGTCATACTAAAAGGGGTAAGGCTCTTATGTGTATTCTATTCTATAGATATAAGTGTATGATTACATACATTGGTCCTTTTATTCCTTAAACTCACAAAGACCCAAAAATTGCCTCTCGATTGCATATTTGTTTACTTGAACAGCTGTTAAATGTGCTATTACAGGCAGGAGTTTATCATTACCATGTCTAACTTTGCTGAAGCAGTGGATACTGGGTAATGAGACCGTTTTCCCTACTCCTGTTTCCAGGGTGACGTTGTGCGGCTGTTCCACGCAGAACAGGAAAAGTTCCTGACTTGTGATGACCACCGGAAGAAGCAGTACGTATTCCTCAGAACCACCGGTCGCCAGTCTGCCACGTCCGCAACCAGTAGCAAGGCCTTGTGGGAGGTGGAGGTGAGTGTTTCCTGGCAGGAATTTGGCAACAGGAAGAGACACAAGATGGCGAACATAAATTAGGACAGAGCCCCTCCACGTTGAAAAGCACCACAGACAACATCCCCCCTCCTTCATGAATATGGTAGCTTTGACCTGGGAGATTTGGCATTTTCAGGGTTTATCTGGAAGCCTGCAAATTATATGGGTCCCCCCATGTAGTAATCATTCACAGTACTGAATCTTCCTGAACAAATGATGATTTCGATCAAGTGAGGTGAGAAATTGAGGCTTTGGATTAGGCGAATACAGAATGACTCTGTAACTCAGACCCTGCTCACGCAGCGGAAAGCTCACCGGTTCTGTTCATTGTGCGTCTATGTGCAGGTGGAATGCAATAAAGCTGAATTGAATTTGTGCTCCTTGTTAAGTTTTGCGCCTGGGCTCTGGATCCTGTCGTTTTAAGTTTGTCATCTTTTTTTTTTTTTTGTAATGCCAGGTGGTGCAGCATGATCCCTGCCGGGGTGGGGCTGGTTATTGGAACAGCCTGTTCAGGTTCAAACACCTGGCCACTGGACATTACTTGGCTGCAGAGGTGAGTCAGGTGTGTTGTGCTCTTTATATGAATCACGTCCTGTTGCTAGTGACAGTCATGTTTTTCCAAAATACAAGAGGCTATGGATATGTCATTAGCAGTTTTGAGTATTCATGCCATACAGATTCACTTTCTAGCTCATTATTACAAAAAATAATGACAGCATTATTGCACAAATAATATTAACCATTTATTTGTTGCCTTGTTACTCAAATATACATATAAGTCACTTATTTCATTATTAAATTTTTATACTCCTAATATGGTTGTTTTCGTGTCTGAAAGAAATCCACTTTGTGTTGAAGTCCTTTATATTGGTCCAGCACTCATAATATATGAATAGAATAATATATGAATTAGTGGAATCATTGGAATGCATCTCATGTAAATGACATTGATCTCCTGTATGTGATATACCATGTAGACTATAGACCATATACCACTGTAAGCTCTGGGATAGATCAGTGAATCTGACTATTTCATGAAGAAACCATTTTGAAACAACCATTTAAATTTTGCAATGCTAATTTTGTGCTCATTCAGGTCGCCTGCATTAACTTGCTCAGCTTTTTAAACTGGCCCCTTCTGTCAGATGTAACTGCATTTTATCCAGCATCTGAGCCCTCATGTCCCTTAAAGTTCACCCTGATGAAAATGGGGCTGCACAGAACCACTGATAACTTAATTCAAAAAATGAGATTGAGAGTTAGAGATTGAGAGTATGTTTGCGTGTGTGTGTTTCTTTTCAGGTGAACCCAGATTACGAGGAAGAGTGCCAAGAATCACGCTCCTCAGTAAGTGTGTAATGAATGGGGAGATTAGTGTGTAATGAATGACTCCTGTGTTACACCTGTCAATACCCGATTGGAAACTATAATCTAAATCCCATGCTGGGTCCCTTCTTATTTTCAGGCAGTGGATTTTATCCCCTTTAATTTCCAGGTAAAATGTGCTAGCTCCTAAATTTTTCCACTCATTCAGAAAAGAATGGTGCACGTGTTCAGCTTGTATATAATGCTCATATACATCACATTGCATAAATAAGTTGGCAACCACTCTGTAGAAGTACTTTGTATTTTCTCCTGTTAGTTTAACAGTTGCACTAAAGTGCCACTAGGTGTCATGATATAAATGTGTAAGTGCATGTCAGTAGCACAGTCTGTACAGCATGGTGTACATAAGCCTACCCATAGATGGCAGTATGTCACCATAAATTATATTGGGGGAGGGGGGCACGGTGGGCACAAATTCGTTCAGTCTGTTGAAATATGAAATACTGAAGTCCCTCTAACAATCTTTTATTTCATCTTAATTCCCCTTTTATTAAATAATTTGGTAATGTCATATCTGAAAATTTAATGGATTGACCAAAACTGATATCAGATTATGAATGACTCTAAATTGAGTTACGGGTTGACAAAATAAATGTGTTTCCAGCCTGAATTTGTGCAGTGTCTGCCCTGCTGGAATATAGGTCTCTTTGAGTCATGACACCACATTCAGTTCAGTTACCCTATCAACCTCTATCCCTAATGTAGGGGTTGGTTCTGAGCTCTGCAAATTCCATAGGTAAATGGCATACCTTACAGGCATGGGCTGTTTGCATCTGACCACGATAGCCCTGTAAGATAATCTGGGATAGAGCATCTGCTGAAAGACTCAATAATATTAATAATTACAGTAATAATATCTGCACTGGTTTTTGGAGGAGAGCTACTAAACGTATGCGTGACTAATAGGTCATGAAACATGAACACAGAATGGCAGGAATGTAAAATGGAAGCTGTTGGCTATCAGTACATTTCCCCTGTCATAGATAATCATTCATCTCAATATGGAACTGTTGCTGGGTCATGTGACGTTGCTTGCTGCTTGCTGGAAAAGTGGAAAATGACCCTCATTTATGATATCAGCACCTCTGCCATCACTGCCTGTAGCATGTATAATGATGTTAAAATCTACATTATTTTCACTCCCCTGTCATTAACTCCTTTGTGAATAAAAAAGACCAAATTGTAGAAGTGAGCACAGCTAAGTTGAAGTTGCTGTCAAGTCACCCCTCTTGGCCTTGTTTGGGCTGGTCTCTGTGACATGAGATGTGATTTCACAGCTAAGGGTTCAGAGCTAAGAACTAGGATGAGTTGTGTGGTGACTGTCTCTACCCCTGTCTTCCCCCAGCTGGACTCTGAGCACGAAGCGCTCCGGGGTCGTCTGCGCACCCCCCAGGAGAAAGTCATGTATACCCTCATCTCTGTACCCGATGGAAATGACATCTCCTCCATCTTTGAACTGGACCCTACCACTCTGAGAGGGGGGGACTCTCTGGTGCCCAGGTACAAAACAGTAAAGCAGATCCCCTCCACAAACATTTCACACACACACACACACACACACACACACACACACACACACACACACACACACGCACACAGACACACACCTTAATATCTTAATATCCAGACCCATTTTATATCACACGCTCTTTCTTAAACTGGTTGACCTGCTGTAGTTTTCTACACCCTGTGCTGTGTGTGACTGTTTTCCTATGCTGCTGTAATTCTGTAAGAAGGATGCAGTGCGGTGTGGTATCGGCCGGGGCTGTGGCTCATGCTCTCCTCCCTGCTCTGTAGACAGACACTATAAATACACTCATGGCTGGTTTGTAGTAACAGCTCCCCCGAGGTCGTCCAGGGAAACACTGAGGTTAGTTTCGGTCAATGCATCACTGCTCGTCCTCTGAGTCCTTTAGCAATACCATGAGCCGGTCATGGTCATGGTCACGTTGTTGGCGGAACGCCCCGAAACCTGAGACTGCTGTTGATCAGACCGCGGCGCGGATAGGTTTCCCCTCCGGCAGGGGTTCGCCTTCTCTTGGCCCGGGCATGGCGCCAGGGGGGAGTGTGTTCGGGTGGCAATGTCCAGTACAGAACACAGCACCAAGTGGGAATGCAGGGGATCTCATAAACAGCGTACCCTCCCTGACCGCACTCATTCTGGTGTCATAGAAAGCAGCAGCAGGCTGGCTCCGGTGGTCAGTCCGGGGGCCGTTTGAGGCCAGGCATGTCCTTCCCGCGGTGCTGGAATCACTCAGCTGCCCTCTTTGGGGATGGCTCTCTTTACCACTTCATGGTTGTTAACTATAAAAAATGATCCATGTCAGACTATTATCGTTGAACATACAATCACAGCTTGAAATTTAAATTATTTGGAAAAGCTCCAAGGGTGTATTTAAATGAAACGGTAGCCAAGTTGTAGATGGATTGCCACAAAGAAGATCTGGGGAGTACTTAGTAGGTTCAAGCTAACATTTCACTGGGTTTTATAGAAAAACACCAGCTGCCCTGTTGTTGTGTCATGCTGAGCCAAGTTTGTGGTGTAACAGGACACAGCATGCAATATCATTTAGAAGCTAAAGACCAATGAAGAGTTTCTGTCAAATGACAGAGCTTTGTTTTTTTTGTGTTAGGATGAAATGATTTAGGTTTTGAATCTATAAAGCACATCTCATGGCATCTTCAGAAACTACTGTTTACTTCAAAGATAGGTTGTGTGTTTGGTTATTGTTTTTTTTTGGGAGAAGTATATCTGTAAGAGAAGGTGGTCAAGATTGTGCACGCCCTGTTTACCCTCACTCTGTGTGTTTGTGCGACCTTGGTGGTTACAGTGGTGTCACCACTTTTCCTCGTGTTTTGTGTTCTGGACAGGCCCTCGCGGGTCATGCTTGTGCCTTGTTCCCCGGGAGGGGCTGAGTCGTTCCTCATGAGCCACTTGCACCGCAGAGTAACCTCATGTCAGGAAAGTCCCTTGTCTGTTTGGACCAGGAAACTGTGGTAACCACAGGGACTGCAGTTGACGCACGAGAGATTGGTTGGTTCCAAATATGTCGGGAGTGCACCGTGCAAAGGTCCCGTCGTGTTGCCTGTCTAAAAACAGAAGCCAGATGTTGCGTAAGGATCCGCCCGCATAAGCACACAGTCATCTGGAAAGCATCTTTTTCCATGAAGTTTTCTGCACGTTCGAAGGACTGCTGCCAAGACCAGTGATTATCCTTGGCTGTTTTTCCATCCAAAGAATCAGAGACCTAGTAATAGTAGTAGTAGTAGTAGTAGTAGTAGTAGTAGTAGTAGTAGTAGTAGTGGCAAGAGTAGTAGTAGCAGTAGTAGTAGTTTGAACAGTAGCAGGAACAAAAAATATTATTTTTTGGCGGATACCCAGTTTACATTGATACCAAGTTTTTCAAGCTGGATATTTCACTGAATCAATAGGGAATTCATTGATTTTCTGAAATAAAGGTTTTATGTGTTTTATAGATTTTTGTGTTTAGGTGTTAATCTAGAAATTGATTTTTTTTTCTGTGGGACATGGACCTTCTGGAAATCAATCCTATAACGTTTTGGAACATTGGAAATCCAGGTCCTCAGCTCTCATGCCAGTCTGTTGCCCTCTGCTATCTGTGTACAGGCATTCGCAGTCAAATAAGCAAAGAAAGAGAAGAGACCCCTGTAGAAATAAGTAGGCATAGACAGCTTTATAGAAGGTTAATTTAGGCCTGCGCTATGTGTTTTATTCACAAGAAAACGTCAATGACAAAGAAACTGGTTTCTCCGTGTGTGTGTCTGTGTGGGTGTGTGCGTATGGGTGGGTCTGTGTGAGTGCGTGAGTATGTGTGTGCATGTCTCTCTGTGGATTTGAGTGGGTTTGTGTGGGTTTGCGTGTGTGTGCTTGTGTATGAGAGTGTGAGTAACCTGATCCGCGATCTGTCGTAAGATGATGTGATAGACTCAGCCTCGGGCATGGTCGCTGGTGTCTTGATCTATTTTTTCCCCTCTCTGTGCGTTGCCTGCCTGTCACTTTGATTGAATGGCTCACGTGAGATAAGAGTGCGCATCTAAATGGCGCGCATAGCTTTGCACCGCGGTGTCAGCTTGTAAACGGGATCAGATAAGGTGAGCACCTCCCACGGGAAGAGGAAAAAAAAAAGGTATCATCCGATGTTGTCGAGTGTCAGCTTGTTGTATCTGGCGCTAGGCAGGCTAACCTGAAATAACCCCTGGCCGTGCAGCTGGGTTTCGCTGTGGGCAAGCGCAGGAGTGCACAAAGGTAAGCCTGTTCGATGGCAGCGCTGTTTCGCAACAGCACACCGGGCCAAGAATACAGGCAGTGTGTGTGCCTAAGGCTCCAGGAGGAGTAGCCCTGGGGTGGGGCGAGAGGAGATTAATTCAGTTTACATATGCAGTTGAAACAAACACTCCTGTCAGCTTGCTTTATGCTCTGCATCCCTCCCCTTTCCTGGAAAATATATTTGACGCTCAGTGAAAATAAACAACATGAACAGATGGCTTCTTGACACTGTAAGATCTGTTAGCAGACCCATAAAGTTGCTTTAATGGGCTGTCATTGTGTGGGCCCTTGTCAGAAGTAAAACTTGGATTTCTTTGCGTGATTGGTACTGTATATTAAGGCTGATCTAAGGTCAGACAGTCTTATCAGGGACACGCAGTCACTTATAAAGTGCCGTGTGTTGCTATCTTCCTCACTTTGCTGACCTCAGATACACCCCATTAGCCTGCAGGGCTGCTGGAGCCGTTTGTCTACAGATCCACAAACTGAGCATTCATTGTCTTTGTCAGAGCCTCCGTAGCTAATACGGTCATGCGTTATACATCAGCATTTATGTCTTGCTGGTTAAGCTTTTGTTTGTGTCTCCCTCTCAGGACTGCAACTTAAGTCTATTTCACAGGCGGTTTGAATGGCCGACATAGAATTATGCCCGAGGCTGTTGCTGGACAGTGGGTGTCACTGGGCTGTAACTCCATGTAAGATGGACCACCAAAAATACACTCTTCTCAAAGGCCTGTCACTGAGTTTGAGTGAGATAAGGACAATGTCTTGCATGAAACCCAATGAGTATTTTTCTGTTCATATGAAACAGTTCACTGGAATGGTCAAGTATTCTCAGTGACTTTTCTGGAATGGGTTTGGCATTTTCCTGGCTGAAGCTGTTCCTCACAGAAAATCACATGGTTTAAGCTATTGTTGGTAGCCTATATGTAACTGTTTCAGCTGGCCTTCCCCTATCATAAGGCCTTAGAAACTGCACTAAATCTAAACCAGAGTGGCTGTGCAGCAAGTTATGTTCTCAAGCATGACTTTTCATGCCTTTGCTCAACATGAGTCTTCATTGTTTCTGAGGCGTCCTTTGAGGTGCTGCATATTTTTGATCTCTCAGGAACTCCTACGTGAGGCTGAGACACCTCTGCACCAACACATGGGTTCACAGCACTAACAACCCCATTGACAAGGAGGAGGAGAAGCCCGTCATGCTACGTGTGAGTGAAGGGAGGGCCCACATGGCTGTCTGTCTCCAAATCCTGTGTTATTATTGAACCTAAGAATGATGATTATCCAAACTCTTGTGTGTAACTCTTCAAAACCTGGAGAGAGAGAACCAGTTCATTAAGTGCAATTGTGATTAAGCGTATTCATTGTAGTTTTTTGTCCTTTCTTAAAAGATTGGCACATCTGCTGTAAAGGAAGACAAGGAGGCCTTTGCCATTGTGCCTGTCCCACCAGCGGAAGTGAGGGACTTGGACTTCGCCAATGATGCCAGCAAAGTGTTGGCCTCCATCGCGGGCAAGCTGGAGAAGGGCACCATAACACAGAATGAGAGGAGGTACGGCACAAGCCTGCCACATGGGCACAGTGGTGTTCTGGGCATCTGCTTCGCATGGTGAATGCGTAAAAATGGAAAAAAGGAATGGATAGTAGAAATCCATGCCAGGAATGAGCATTTGCAGTCCATAGAGGACAGTCATTTTGTCCTTCAAGTCACCTATTAATTAAGGGCTAACCTATACATGGAACACCAGACTTCAGCTGAGCAGGTCAGAGCTGAGGCAGAACTCAAAGCAGCAGCAGCTATAACCCTCCTAGACGGGAGTGGTCCTATTTGTGTCTGGCTTACAGTTCATTCCTGTTGGCACAGGATAATATGTCAGGGTGTTTATTTCCTCAAAGTCTTTGAATGCTCTGGTGAAAATGCTTATGGTTTCCCACTCCACCTTATTTTTCAGGTCCCCCCTGTCACTGTGGTGATGCAAACATTTATTTTTATCACTTTTTTGCTGATGTTGGTTCAGCAGCAGTGCCCCACCAGAAAATTAAACTGGCAGCCTTTGGGTTAAGAGTCCTATGCTTTACCATTGTCCCACACTGCTGCCTTTTCAGTTGTGATATTAACAGCATTTCTCCATTTGTATCCCATTTCTGCTAAGCAACCTATGCCATAGTGTAATGTAATAAGTGGGACTGTCAAGCAATTAAAAAAATTAATCTAATTAGTTACATGCTTTATAATTAATTAATCTAAATTAATTGCATATATCAATATTTGCCATGAGAAGCATTTTATGTTGTACTTTATACAACAGTTAGTTCTGACCAAGTAATTTTACTGGACAAGAGGCATTCCATGAGTGCTGATATTCAGTATAACAGCACTGGCACTTTTAACTATATGTGTATCACTCCGCTTTACAGATGTTCCGATGCAATCGTTGATTACACCAATGCGAAATTCGCATTTACCAACAGCGCAAATGTGGATACGTTTCGTGTATGATATAAAAGGACCTAGCTAGCCCGAAGTTGGGTATGATAAATACTTAAATGCACAGTGACGTATGGGGTCAAGGGGCATCTTGGAGTGTGATTAATCTGCGTAAATTTTTTGAAGCATTATTTTTTCTATAATTAATTAATTGACATTAACGTGTTATTTTGACAGCTCTAGTAATAAGCATTGTTTATGAATATAGGAAGCACCTTGCATTATCTCACTTAGCTGCTGTTGTCCGTCTGGTGTAGATTTGTCACAAAACTGCTGGAGGACCTGGTGTTCTTCGTCGTGGACATTCCCAACAGTGGGCAGGATGTCCTGGAGATCATGGTCAACAAGCCCAACCGCGAGAGGCAGAAGCTGATGAGAGAACAGAATATCCTCAAACAGGTAGGCCTGGCGCAAAGCCTGCACCTCGTCTGCCTTGGCTGCCTGTACACAGGCTCTTTCACTGCACAAGTTTGATGGATGTGGGGCCCTTTCTATGTTAGAGAGGTAACCTCTCTAATTTGTTGTTGGAATAACAATGAAAGGGTAAAATGAAAGGGTATGAATGTAGGCTGACTAGATCCCTCTCTATATCTCTGTTGGACAAGATTGCATGTAATGACTCAGATGGCTGCCCTCTGTTCTAATGATTCTGAAGATCAGTGTTAGAAAATTTGAAATGTTTGTAATTTGGAAGCCCAGCACTCATTCTTATCCCCAATACTGCTTCCATTGGCAACCCCAACCTCACTCCAACCCAAACACTCCCGGGGCCCTGACAGATTTTCAAGCTGCTTCAGGCGCCATTCACGGACAGCGGGGATGGCCCAATGCTACGACTGGAGGAGCTGGGTGACCAGCGCCACGCTCCCTTCCGGCACATCTGCCGCCTGTGCTACCGGGTCCTGCGGCACTCCCAACAGGACTACAGGAAGAACCAGGTGGGTCTGACGGGACAGAACTGTAAAATGTTTTACCTGGCTCTCTGCTAAGCCTTGTCGTTCATTGCAGTGGAAGTTTCACTGTAGATCAGTTCTGTGCAGTCTTCACCCAGGAGATGTTTCCATGCACAGCACTACCCTAAGAAAATGCGTTGATCTGATTTAAGTTGGCAAAGCCTCCTTGTGCCATGTAATTTAATTAGAGTTAATGAGAAAATGCCCATGCCCTGACCCACTGGTTGTGGTTGAAGATGAATCACTGTTCTTCTTAGCCATGCTTGTTCCGGTTAAATCTAATATGCCAGCGCTCTCTGAGAATTTTCCTAAAGGCATAATGAGATCATGTCAGTGGTGGCTTTGACAGAAGTGGGTCTTTGACACCTCAGAGCTGACCGTTACACTTTGACGTCTGCAGGAGTACATCGCCAAGCAGTTCCGCTTCATGCAGAAGCAGATTGGTTATGACGTGCTGGCTGAGGACACCATCACAGCGCTCCTGCACAACAACCGCAAACTCCTGGAGAAGCACATCACTGCCGCCGAGATCGACACTTTCGTTAGCCTGGTGAGGAAGAACCGCGAGCCCAGGTGAGGAACGAGGAAATGCCTTTCCTAAACAAAGAAAAAACAGAAACCCACATTAAGCCCTTGTTCAGTTTCATCTGCCATGGAATGCACGGGTGCATACATATACATATGCTTATACTCACGTAAGGTGTGTCTGTCAGCAGAGCCTGGCTGTAGAAATCACCCCTTAAGGAGCAGCGTTGCTCAGGAAGCGAAGGTCATGGCTGGCGCCGCTAATGATCTGAGAATCGTGCCAAATTTCAGGTCAGGATAAGGGGCGCCTCTACTCCCCCCTCCTTATTGGAAGCTGGAGGCAAAAGGGCACAGAGGCACAGGGCCAGACACAGCCAGTGTGTTCCTGGCAGTTTTGTCAAACAATCTATTTGCACAGGGGGTGTGGCAGCCAGGACATAACTGAGATAATGCATGCATAAAAACAGAGCAGTCAAAACCAGCGGGTGTTTTATCAGCTCAATCAGTGCGCAGTAGGAGTGTCTCATTGTCTCATTTTATCTCAATCAAGTGCATGATTGTCCCCAGACATATATAAGGCTAGCTGAATGAAGCAGGCCTGGCACATAACTGGTAAGTCAGGCAAGTTTTGACTGAGCCCTGCCCCAGACCCTCTGCTCTCCAGCAGGTGGAGACTCATGGGAAATGTCCTCTGCATTGACATGTGCCCCTCCCCCCCCAGGTTCCTAGACTACCTGTCGGACCTGTGCGTCTCCATGAACAAGTCCATCCCCGTGACTCAGGAGCTCATCTGCAACGCGGTCCTGGATCCATCTAACGCTGACATCCTCATCGAGACAAAGTGAGCCCCGTCCACTCCCACAGCTGCGAGGGATTCTGGGTACAGAACACAGTCATTCCCTGAGGAAGGCGTATTTCAAACCCTACCTGCGATACAACCACAAAAGAGAGTGAAGTTTAACACACGGCAATGAACAGGCCTATTCACTAATTGTACCATCAGTCTCCATCTGACAGGCTGCAAAGTTCTATTCTCAGTGAGCTCTTTAACCAATCAAATCATGCTGTTCCAGTCATGAGACGAGCTCTTTATAAAATAGCAGTGTAATCAGTGGCATAAATGTGCTCACCCATAATAACTGCTCAGTGCTTTTGAATGCAACTTGACAGTCACGAGCAGACAATTACATGCTCAACAGGCGCAGTAAATAAAAGCAAAGTGTCACATTAATAATGGATCGTTCAACCCACATTGAACAATTTGTACAGAAGGGTTTAAATTTAGGGAACTCTTCATGCTTTGCAAGGTTGATATTATACCTGTCAGGTGCCCTGAGTCCTTGTTGTGTGTTTGATACTTTTAGGCAGTTCTGAAATGCTAGACCACTGTTGACCTCATGGCCTCTGCTGCTTACATATCAGACAGCATCAATGGAGATGGTTTTATTGCTAGAAAATTCATGTTTTAAATGACTCTAAATAGATGGTCCTTCTTATTAACACCTGTGTCTACAGTGGTTTGCTATTATTTAAAGCACCTGTGCAGGAAATGTTTTAAACACAATGAAGACTATTGGATTAAAAAAAACAAATCCCATTATATAGGTAAATGAATGCATGAATCCAAAAATAAATTAATATATATAACATAATGACATAATGATCCTCACTGGAAATGATACCCCTGTTTGGTCTGTATCAGTTCTGCAGATGACTGGGGGGTAAGTGGTCAGTAGAGCTTCACAGATGTGCATAGTGTATGGTGTCTGTGCATGGATTGCGTGACATGTTTGTTCATTTGTGTCCTGTGACACGTGACGTCTGACGTGTTCTGCTCCGTCAGGCTGGTGCTGTCACGGTTCGAGATAGAGAGCACGACGATAGGGGAGAGTCCGGTAGAGACACAGGAGGATGAGGAGGAGGTGTGGCTCTTCTGGAAGGACAACAGCAAGGAGCTCCGCAGCAAGAGCATCCGAGAACTGGCCCAGGATGCGAAGGAGGGCCAGAAGGAGGACCAAGAGGTGGTCAGCTACTACAGGTCAGGGCTATAGCTTTTGGGATTGGAATTTTCCCCAAATTCATTCTGAGATTTTTTATGGTGTTGATGTTGATAGGACACTTCTTTGTAACCGCAGAACTCGATCTTGTACCTTGAGGGATTTTGCTGTACTTTTAAACCTGTTTTCACCTGTGAAGTGTTTATTAGTTCCTATACTGTTCTGTTTTACCTACATGGTCCTCAGGCAATTCCCATGTTTTTTAAAACCTAGTATAATTTGCTACAAAATGATTTTGTTTTACATGGCTGAAATAGTGATGTTACCGCATGATCTGACTTACATGCTTGCAGTAACAATAGTGAGTAAATGCTGTCTCCTTTCCTGGCTATTTCAGGTACCAGCTGAACCTGTTCGCCCGCATGTGCCTTGACCGGCAATATCTGGCCATCAACAAGATCTCAGGCCAGCTGGATGTGGACCTGATCCTCCGCTGCATGTCGGACGAGGATCTGCCCTACGACCTGCGCGCCTCCTTCTGTCGCTTGATGCTGCACATGCACGTTGACCGAGACCCCCAGGAGCAGGTCACGCCTGTCAAGTATGCCCGTCTGTGGTCCGAAATCCCGTCCAAAATCGCCATCGACGAGTGAGTTGTTACGACTGACGTTGTCAGTATGCTCAGGCAGTGATGACACCCTGTCCATATTAACACATTCAATCAGAGGGCCTTCAGCCACCTTTGGCAGTGTGCTAAAAAGAAACAAAAGTAATGAATTACATACTGTAAATTTTTGTTGATTCATAATTTCAGTCACTGGTAAAGATGCAAAGAGATTGTTATGATCTCCTTGCCTTGTGTGCAAACCTGGTTTTCTCATGGCCTCAGCTATGACAATAACGGAACTACCAAAGATGAGATCAAGGAGCGATTTGCCCAGACAATGGAGTTCGTCGAAAACTATTTGAGGGATGTGGTCTGTCAGAATGTCCCCTTTTCCGACAAAGAGAAAAACAAACTGACCTATGAGGTAGGTCCCTCTAAAAATAACTTGATCTAAAGCCTGGTGAGAGATTTAAGGAAGTACCATCAAACAACTGAATCTAATGTGCGTAGCTACTTCTTCTTCAGCTCTTCTTTGTCTGTTTTTAAGGTGGTGAATTTAGCCCGGAACCTCATTTATTTTGGCTTCTACAACTTTAACGATCTGTTGAGGTTGACTAAGATCCTGCTGGCTATTCTCGACTGTGTTCATGTCAGCACCATCTTCCCCATTAATAAACTGGAGAAGGGGGATGAATCCAAAGGTAAAGCCCTATGAATCTCTGAGAAAGTGGGCTTGTGGGTAAAAACTCACAGAGAAATAGTGGGTTCCTGAATGGGGGCTTGTGTATGTGAGTTGGTGTGTGTATGTCTGTCAGGATTGTTGACAAGATGCAGCCTGATGGGACAAAAATAATACGTTAACATACTTAAGTCTTGCTGGATTCTAGTCTCAGGAAGATGTTTAGTTCACTGTGACAGTACCCAGCTGTTTTTACTGGAGTAGTAGTTTGGTATAAGGATTGGATCACATTTCTGACCGGAAATTACTGGGCTGGAGTAATGCATGAATTTTCTAGGGTGAGTCTAGGTCAGCTCTCAAAGGGAAACAGTTAGAAGAAGACCTTATTGCCTCATTAGGGATGAATGATAAAGGAATAGTACATTTAAGATAAGATATGATTGGCTTATGAGGTGATGGTAAATGAGGTGTGAATGGTGAAGTCAGGACAAGGCATAATTTTATCAGTGGGAGGGAATGAAATGTGAATGATCAGAATAGGGTAAGATATTTGATGATTGCCTCAACAACTGTGAATGATATACTTAGGATACATTATAATTAGCTTTATGGGGGGTGAGCTCTCTATGAGTGGTCCAATCGGAGTGAGACTGGTTGGGTTAATAAGGCTGAGGGAAAGAATGTGACAGAGCCAGTCAGCCTCACATCTTGCATATCTCGCATATCTCCACACCACAGGCAGCAATGTCATGCGTTCCATCCATGGAGTGGGTGAGCTGATGACCCAGGTGGTGCTGCGGGGGGGCGGTTTCCTGCCCACAACCCCCGCCAACCCGCCGGACGGTGATGTGGTCAAAACGCAGGCGGAGCCGGAGAAGGAGGACATCCTGGTGATGGACACCAAGCTGAAGATCATCGAGATCCTGCAGGTAAATGCACTGACCCTGGAGCGGTGGTTCCCCCACACACACACAGCCTGACACTTTGCCATTATGGAGTCCTCATGCTGATCCTGTTCCACAGTTCATTCTGAACGTGCGGCTGGACTACAGGATCTCCTGCCTGCTCTGCATCTTCAAGCGTGAGTTCGATGAACGTAACTCCCAGTCAGACCTGACGTCAGGAGGCAGTCAGGATGGCCCCAACAGCATGCCCGGTGAGCGAGTGAGACCCTGGCAGGAGCAGTCTTTGTTACAGCCCATCACCTAGCGTGCAGGAGCTAAAGAATCAATCCCACATGTATTTTATTTCAACTTTATATACTCTTTAAATGAACTCAAGCTCAATGAAGTTCAAAACCTGTCTATATACGTGGTGTGAAATAATGCTGTTATATAATGTGCCACAGTACACCCTTCAGTAATAATGGCTTTTGAATAGCATTTGGCAGCGTGAGCTGATTGTAACGTCTATGAATGCTGTGCTTCCTGTTTTCTCAGGGGCATTGGATTTCGAGAATATTGAGGAACAAGCCGAAGGGATTTTTGGTGGAAGGTAAAGGGTTTCACATGTGGATGTGGTGTGTGGAGTATTCCCATATGTGGAACTCCTAGTATTTTCAGCTGGCACGCTAAAAGCAAAATAGAGAGAGATGGTCCCGGCAGATAAAACACAATTGATGGAAACATCCTTTAAAACATCACCTGAAATGAAGAGTCAAGAGGGACGTTGGAATGATTTCCACATTTTATGTACAACTGAAAGGATGATGTGTTAATAATTACAGGCATAATAGAGACATTACTCAGCTGGATTTTAACAGCACATATGGAGAGAGGACTATTAAGGATGCTGACATATATGAGGATTCCAATCCTTAGACGCAGAAAGTATTGTTGGACAAGAATTTAACTGTCATGAAGTAGCTATAATGATGTCATTGCTCCTGGCACAGAACATTCCAGTATTGATGCCATCACCAAACAGATGGCTGGTGTTTCTGTCAGTGGTTTGAGGCTCATTGACAAAATCATTCAGGACAACAGCCTGCATTTATAACTGTAATAAGCTGTGGTCCTGAATGACTGTGATTTTGGTTGACTTTGGTCCTGAGGACTTATAAACCTGGTTTGTCTGTGTATCTAAATTATTGTGATTTAGGTATTTCTGAGGCCTTGAATGGTTTTGACTTAGGCTTAGTCAAAACCATTCAGGTTAACAGTGGTTTCCGATGGTTAACAGTGGTCTTGATTCGGTTTTGGCTCAGTTTGAGGTTGGCTCTGAATGATGATAACTCTGGTTTGTCTGTTACACTGTTTTTCCATTGTTTGCAGTGAGGAGAACACACCTCTGGACCTGGACGACCATGGAGGGAGGACATTCCTGCGCGTTCTGCTCCATCTGACCATGCATGACTACCCTCCCCTGGTGTCTGGCGCTCTGCACCTGCTCTTCAGGCATTTCAGCCAGAGGCAGGAGGTGCTGCTGGCCTTCAAACAGGTACCCACAATGCCTGGAGGCATCAGGGGTCCCGCACATCAGGGATAACCATCAGGTTGCCTTTTCCAGCCTGAGAAGACTTCTGGTCCAGCCCCAGATCCACCCCCCCACCCCCTCCCCAAAAAACGAAAATGTAATTTTAATAGTACATGTACATTATACATGTACCTTTACATATGCTACTGTGTCTGATCAGTGTTGTGAAACAAGGGGTTCGCAGCCTTTGGAACCCTACTTGGAAGGAAACTGGATGATAGCTAGCTCAGTGTATTTGAATGCATTTACCATTTAATTAAGTTTTACTTTCTCATCCTTTTCAAATGTTAGCACTCCATACTCTACAGCCAGAGCCCATATAGTAACAGTCAGCGATTATTAGCGTGAACTGAGGCAAACAAACACTTCTACTTCAGGTTCAGCTCCTGGTGACCAGCCAGGATGTAGACAACTACAAGCAGATCAAGTCAGACCTGGACCAACTGCGCTCCATTGTGGAGAAATCAGAGCTCTGGGTGTACAAGCGGCAGGGGCCGGATGAGGTCATGGACGGAGGAGATGGGCCTGCTGCCGAGTCTGACCACAAGAAGAAGGTGCAGTGTGTGTGTGTGTGTGTGTGTGTGTGTGTGTGTGTGTGTGTGTGTGTGTGTATTTGCATGTGTGCAGGCATGTGCGTGTATCCCTTTAGTTTGTCCTCAATCTGTAAATACTGCCTTACATGTTCATTTTAGTTTACATATCATATGTAATATAGCGTTTCTGTTGTTACTATGTATTTATGAAAAAGTGTCCTCTGTCCACCCTTAAAATCTCTACTGTTCAATAATTGATAGTTTGAATTATGGCAGTATGGTATGTACATCAGGGACCTATGTTCATGGTGCTGACTAGTTAAGTGAAAATGAATGTTGTTATCTTGTGATGGAAGTTGCTTGGGACAAGAGTGTCTGCTAAATTAGTGCAATGTAATGTAATGTTTTAGAGGACATAATTCCACCCTTCTTGTTAGGGGCTAAAAATCTTTTCTTTTTGCTTCTTTTTGTAGGGAGACTCAACCTCCAGTAGTTCAGATAAGAAGAAACCTGAGAGCACCAGCAGTTACAATTACCGAGTTGTGAAGGAGGTACTGTATACTTCAGTTTGCTTTGATCATTGTGTACCTCACACTCAAGGGATCCCATTGTACCATATCACTGACAGCTATATAAAAGATTTATAGCAGATTTATAGCGGCTTATGATTACTCTTCAGTCTAGCCTCTCTGAATTTTGTTCCTTAAGCAAGTGTTAAACTTTAAGCAAGGCATAGTTTTTTATGTATTATGAAAATGACATCAGCTGTCCCTGCAAGCAGTCCTGCAGTTGTCATAGGTAATAGTGACTGGCTCTAGCCTGTTCCTGTAGTTTGCATTGGTAAGAGAAGGTAGAAACTAAGATGCAGAGTTCTTAACCACCTGCGGTCGTTTTGCGGTCAGATTCTGCTGCGGCTCAGCAAGCTGTGTGTCCAGGAGGGTGCATCGGGGAAGAAGAGCAGGAAGCAGCAGCAGAGGCTGCTGAGGAACATGGGGGCCCACGCTGTCATTCTGGAGCTGCTGCAGATCCCTTATGAGAAGGTTCTTGAGCCCTGCCTCTGATTGTATCACTGCTTGTGGAGAGGAATGATGCCATCATATAAAAATGCCTTTGTTAGGGCACATGCTTTTTTTAATTGATCCAGTACTTGTAAAAGATCTGGATGTGACACTAGTTTATTACATGCTGGAGGAGAGTGATGTAGTAGTGGTTGCTATGTATCCACTTAAGAGGTGACTGACAGCAGGATGTTTTTGTGTGTGTGTGTGCTTATGTGTATCTGTGCCTATGTGCCTCTGTGTGTTTGTATGTGTGTGTGTGTGTGTGTGTGTGTGTGTGTGTGTGTTATAGGGGGAGGATGTCCGCATGCAGGAGATCATGAAGCTGGCCCATGAGTTCTTACAGAACTTCTGTGCTGGGAACCAGCAGAACCAGGCACTACTACACAAGCACATCAACCTGTTCCTGAACCCTGGGGTGAGCAGACACTCTGACCGTGTGAGGGGGGGTGGGGAAATAGGGGGGTGTTCTCCCACCTGAATCTGACTTAGGAAGGTATAGTGCCAAATGTAACAACAAGGATTCAAACTGGTGACCCACAAATCTGCACCTGTAACCCCTGTCCACTGTCCCCTGATCCCTGACCCTTGACCCCGGTCCTACAGATATTGGAGGCCATCACTATGCAGCACATCTTCATGAACAACTTTCAGCTGTGCAGTGAGATCAATGAGCGGGTGGTGCAGCACTTCGTCCACTGCATCGAGACACATGGCCGCAACGTCCAGTACCTCAAGTTCCTGCAGACCATCGTCAAGGCCGAGAACAAGTTCATCAAGAAGTGCCAGGACATTGTCATGGCAGAGGTGACATGCCACAACTCCCCTGCCAAGACCATTTTTTCTCTCAGGCCTGTGCTAGCCAGTCAGAGCATTTCCTGGTGCTGTATATGTGACCTTTAGGCATGGGCTCTGTGTGTGTCTGCATGTGGGTCTGTGTCTATGTAAGCTTGTGTGTGTCTAAGTGAGAATTTTGTTCTCTGTTGATCTTTGTAATAATGCAAAAATATTCTAAAGAATGACAAAGCACTGCTCACCACAGTCACCAGTAGCTCTCGTGTGCAGCATTCGTGTTTTTTCTACTGAATGTGTTGTGCTCTCCTGGGCACATGTCCCATGCTGTTGCAGAGTGTGACATCCTGTCTCTGTACACCTTCTCTGCAACTTCACAGCTGGTGAACTCGGGTGAGGACGTGCTGGTCTTCTACAACGACCGCGCCTCCTTCCAGACGCTGGTGCAGATGATGCGGTCGGAGCGAGACCGCATGGACGAGAACAGCCCGCTCATGTACCACATCCACCTGGTGGAGCTGCTGGCCGTCTGCACCGAGGGCAAGAACGTCTACACCGAGATCAAGTGCAACTCGCTGCTGCCCCTGGACGACATTGTCCGGGTGGTGACACACGAGGACTGTATACCAGAGGTGACAGCGCTAACCAGGGCGGGGGGGGGTGAGGGGGCGTCTGTGATGATTTGGCTGTTCCATATGTTCTCATGACTCATTCTTTAGAACGAGCGCCATTCGGGAATTTCAGGTGTCACACAATGGACATATTCAAGCATCATTTAAATGCATGCGCTCATTTAATGAGCTGTTTAGCATTCATCTCCCTCTGTTGAAGCTTTGAGGACATTTGATCAACCTCTGCTATAAAAAAAAACCTTGACTTCATTGCCCTTCATAACTGTAGTGCTAGTGTGTGCAACCTTTTTTGATTGTCTGGTTTTACCTGAAAGGAATATTGCTTTGCTGTACTTCATCTCATATTATATTTCATTATTTATTTGACTAGTAGATGCCATTAATCAGGGCAACTTATCTTAAAATTTGGACATTATCCATTTATAGACCTGGATATTCAGCTGTGGCTTAAGTACCATCCTGTAGGGGTTCAACCCTGTAACCATCTGGCTTCAGAAACACGTTACAGTAACTGTGATGCTCCGGCCTTCCCTGACTCACATTTGTATACTATAAAAGCTGGTTGGGTTGATAAAAGCTGATTTTTGTACTCCTCCAGGTGAAAATCGCCTACATCAACTTCCTGAACCACTGCTATGTGGACACTGAGGTAGAGATGAAGGAGATATACACCAGCAACCACGTGTGGAAGCTGTTTGAAAACTTCCTGGTCGACATATGCAGGGTAAACCAAAATGTGCATTCATGGCACAGCCCAAAATAACAAGAAAATCCTACCATTCACTGGTGTCTGTGATAGTACAGTTGTGCTTAATTTCATAGAAGTGGCATGGCAGAAATGTGTGGAACTGTAAGTTTACTAAATATGTACTGAAAGCACACATACGATGCCTGTGAGAGTCAGTAGTACATGGCTAGTTTGTTGTGAAGAAGGAAATGGGTGATTAGGACCTCATGCCTGACATTCCCCTCTGGCTCACTCACTGTGCAAGGCCTGATTGCTAACCTTTTGTTTGAGGCAGAGCGTCGCTCCCAGTCGTAATTTGCACAGCACCTTACCTGTCACTTCAGTCTCTGAATAAATTCAGGAAGGGATGAACTTTGACCCCTGCAGGTGTGCAACAACACGAGTGACAGGAAGCATGCGGACACCATCCTGGAGCGCTACGTGACTGAGACAGTCATGGGCATTGTCACCACCTTCTTCAGTTCGCCCTTCTCTGACCAGAGCACCAGTCTCCAGGTAACCGTGACAACGCAGTCACACGATCCTCCCCTCCAGTCTGTACTGGCCTGCTGTGGACAGCATGACATCTTTGTCAAAACACGGTTCAGAGAACAACATAAAGTGCAAAGCAAAAGTGAATTCAAGCATCCAGTATACCATGGCATCACTATACTGTATTAAACATCAGGCTTTACAGAACATAAATTAACTAGAATCTAGTCAAACATGAGTCAGATCTGGTACTTTAATATCACCAAGCAACTCTACAAAAGTTATTAAACTTCAGATGATAAATATTGAGAAGTATGAATTTCTAAAAGGGGAAGATTTAAAAGCAGAGGTAATGTTTTTCTGTCGCAACACAATGTATACAGTGAGTGGTGTGTCAAAGTAAATCATTGTGGTTTGCTGCTGGTTCCTGGAGAAGTTGTGGCTCTGTACACGGGTGGGAAGATGATGTGGGCGCAGCTCTGGTGGGAAAGTCTGTTACTGCTGCCAGATGGGTCTTAGACACTGTATATCTCAGTGGTGGTGCCTATGAGCTGGTGATTAGCACTGACATGGAGTCTCTCGTTAAATAGGTGGCACGACACATGTATGTAAGTATCTGTAGCTTTGCCACAGCTTGCATCCATACAACTCCTTTTAGCTAGACCCACATGTGCTGGAAGGTTGCCTCATTCCCTGTAGCGCTTTTGAAATCCCACTGCTGTTTTGAAGAATTCGGTCAGTGGTTTCCAGGAACTGTTTGGCGGGGGCGAGTCATGTGACTTAAGGCCTTAAACTCCTCACTTCCCAGATCTGGGCAAGTCCCTTTCGCAAGAGTGAGCTTGCAGCTGCAAGGGGGGCTCACGCCACGCAGAGCTGGCCTCTGTCCCGGTCTGGTTTCCCCCCACGTGCATGTCTGCCACTGATCTGAATGGAATGGGAGTTCAGGCTCAGCTCCCCTCCGCTGTTCTTGGAAGACTTAGTCACTTTCTCTAGAGCTTGAGTAACCAAAGCTGCTGGGAGCCTGTCCTGTTGACTTTGTGTGACTCTAGAGCCTGAGGCTAGACCACTTTCAGCTCGGTTTCCCATTGTGTTGATTTTTGTATTTCGCTAGAATTTCCTAGAGTTTCCTCTGAAGTCCTCCTCCTGTATTGCTCCCCCCACCCTGCTCAGGCTGTTCTTGTGCAAGCAGCATTCAACAGTGCACAGAGCTATCTGCTCAGTTGTACTGCCTTTAAAAGCACTGCTTCTCTCCTCCACTTAGCTCAGCATTGATCTTCTTTCTGTGTAGCCTACAGTTAAAATTAAGGCTCTGAATAAGGGTAGTGTAGATGGGTCAGAATAAAGATCAGCTGCTGGAAACCCTCGAATGGTAGTTAGACGGAGGTGGCGGTCCCCTGTCTTTCAACCCGTTGTAACCTGGGTTTACTTTCACTTAATCAGCGGCTACGGCGTAGGCGTTCCATTAGAAAGTCCTCCTGCTGATTGAAATTCAAGCTCTTGACATTTGAAATGAGAATACTCAACTTCTTGATTGTTTTGAGCAGCACTAAGAAACAGTAATGAATAAATGTAGTCAGATCCTGTCTGTCTGGAAAGTTTGGATTTCTACCAAACACCCCCCTCACCCTCTCCCTCTTTTGTAGTGACTGTAGGAGGTAGAATGAGGGCGTAGTGTTCACCTAGATGTAGGTGATATGATTGTCAGTAAACAGTCTACCAGGTCTTTTGTGGGTATGCATGGCCTTGGGTGGCATGATTATTTTAACCACTCTTTCTCTTGTGACAGGCATCCATTCTGGGCAAAATGACAGAGGTATTTGCTCCTGGCATCCTGACATGGTGGTTGCACAGGGTGTTCCTTAGGTTTGGGTTGTAGTGGTGTCGTGTTTATGGCACTCCCCTGGTAGGCCTGCACAAGGGTGACCATTTACAACAGCGCACTAATCACCATGGAAACCCTGCAGGCCTTCTCGTTCAGGAATGTTGTAATACTATCTTCTTGTGTAGGTCAAGGTGATGTTCTGTTAGATATTCACCCCTCTGTGCTGTTCTGGGTTGAAATGAAGCAATAATGAGACCCCTTCTCCTCCTTTAGGCTGTATGTGGGTTCCAGAGCAATGGCACTTTGTCATTAATTTTAGTGTTCACTAGACTGTGAAGGATTTAATTGAAAAATGGAGAAGCAAATGAAATGTTCAAAACTATTATTTCTGAAAGTGTTATGTTTCTATAAAGAGTCAAAATTTAAGTTCAAGTTTGTGATGAATCAAACCCAGTTTTTTAATTAACGAGTGTCTTTAATTGTGAAAATATTGCCAAATATATGTTGACAAGATGAAATTGCTCTGTCACCAGACTATTTTATTAAAATTCGTTACCCAGTATTAGCTTGTTGCAAAATGTGTTCATTCTATTCAGCGATGACACAGTGGGCCCAGCTGACTCACCCACATATCTGTGAAATGTGTTTGTCTTCAGCTTGATATGAGAAAACTGCCAGACATTGCTGCTAGTGGGGTGGGGCTTGTTGGGGTACCCCTTCCCTGCTACATGCATAGTATAACACTGCTAAGTAGGGATACTCCCTAGTATATGATTAGTGTAACTACTGTGACCATGGGCATACATGAAATAAGGTCATCAACATGATCTGACACCTCACAGCAATGGATTGATTTTGAGAGATTAGTTTAACACATTCTCTAGGCAATGGGTGTTGTTGCTCTATTGCACATCAGAAAGAGAATGATGGGCTGTAATTGGCTGCCCTGATGTAGCCAGGGCTACTGGGTTGGTTCTGGATCTAAGTCTCCACAGCTTCCTTTGAAGGAGATGTACTACATGGCAATGTATAGCCCTGGGTTATACTGACACCCTTCTCAAGGTCTCATTTTTATCTCCTTTCACTCTCTCCTCTCCCCTCCCCTCCTCTCTACCTCCTTCCCTCCTTGTCTTCTACCTCCTCTTTTACTCTCTGTCCTTCATCTATCCTTCCATGATTCTATTCCCATACTCTTTCCTCTCTTTCCTCCCATATCCTGTTTCTCTCTCTTCTCACCTTCCTCCCCTCACCTTTCCTCACCCCCATCCTGTTTTTCTCCCTCTCCATGTTTCCTCTCTCTCTCTCTCTCTCTCTCTCTCTCTCTCTCTCTCTCTCTCTCTCTCTCTCTCTCTCTCTCTCTATCCTGCAGACTCGGCAGCCAGTGTTTGTTCAGCTCCTGCAGGGTGTGTTCAGGGTCTACCACTGTAACTGGCTGATCCCTGTGCAGAAAGCCTCAGTGGAGAGCTGTATCAAAGTTCTTTCTGACGTGGGTAAGGTGCCCTTCCCCTAAGCACATGTGACACCCACATGTTTTGTGCATTAAACACAATCCAGATATTCAGTCCATTACACTACCAGTACCTTGTGCATTTGTTGGGCAGATCCCCCAACTCAGGATGAATTACACCTCCTTGCATACATTTGACGTATCCCTTTTCTTACTTTTTTTTCCAAGCAACGTGTCACTGTAGGTTAAAGCCAATGACATCCTGATCACCAGTCCAGTACCCTACACACATACTGTTTCTCATTGGCATGACCTTTCTGTGGTTTGTGTCTCTTCTCCAGCCAAAAGCCGGGCCATAGCCATCCCAGTGGATCTGGACAGTCAGGTTAACAACCTGTTTGTGAAATCTAATAACATTGTGCAGAAGACTGCCTTGAGCTGGAGGCTGTCAGCACGGAACTCCGCCAGGAGGGATTCCACACTGACCACCTCCCGTGACTACAGGAACATCATAGAAAGGCTACAGGTGAGGGTGGAGACTGGGGTGAGCATAGAGAGTGTATGGGGTGAGCACAGAGACTGCGACGAAACTAAACTGCTCAGGGGATGAGGAAAACGACAATTAGGATTCGTCCTTGCAAGTTCACTGACATGCGCAAAATGGAAGTAATAGGAGCATTATCTATTAATTTATAATTATCTCTTAGATAAGTAGCACTTTACAGAGACTTACAATTTGGACATTATGATGGTTTCATTGATTAACAATGCAGTGCAGATTCCCAGAGATTAGTGTGGAGACTGAGGAAGTGCCAGTGGGGAACCAGGGCAGGATTGCTGAGAACCAGCATGATATGGGCGAATTGATTAAAATGGGAGTGGTGACAAAAGAGAGGTCAAGGGTCAAATCCAGTGTCATGGTAACTTCCACTCAGACTTAGGCAGATCAGTGACACAGACTGCTTGGAAGTGTGAGTCACCATCTAGCTCTGAACCCAGACCTTGAAGTTAGGGTCAGATGTTGAACACAATAGGATCATTTGAAAGAGAGTAGCCTATGTAATCAGAAAGAGAAAGGAAAGGGAAATTATTCATTTATATCCCTTCATTTGGAAAAAAAAAATGTTTCTATTGTCTGTTAATGGTGGTGGATTTACCCCTTGGTCTGTTCTTCCCCATTCTTTTGTTTGCTTTCCCTGTTGAGTCAAGGAAGTTGGTCTGCAAGTGAAGACACAACACTTTCCCACATGTCTTGTCATACCAGCAGCTCTGAGTGCTTCCAAGATTAATATCTGCCATTAACAGGCCTTTCTGAGGCTGAGTTTCTCTGGGGACAAGCATATGTCAGCTAATCCTTTCCCAAAAGCCATGCGGTGGGATAGATGCAGGAATAAGAGAAACGTTGCCCTTTTCATGAAAAATGAGTCATTATCATGGTCGTCGTGCAGTAGGACTGCATACTGTAATGTTAGCGCAGTCTGGCCACTCTCCAGCAGTGCAATTTTCAGGAAGGAGGCCCCACTTCCAAGGAAGATTTCTCCAGACTTAGTATCCAGGGAAAAGCATCTGGTCCCTGAATGTTTCCCCAGAATGTTTCCAGATAACTGTAATAGCAGGAGCAGATTCCCCAGCCAGCGGAGGGCTATGACCATGGTGTAGATGTAACAGTGTGAGCACTGGAACGTTGGCCTGTAGGTCATTGTGCAATCAGGTGGTTAAATGGGTTTCAGTAAATGTGGGTTTAGAGCTGTGAGTGTGAGCAGATGCTGTGAATTCTGGAGAAAGCAGTGGAGAAGCTCTGACGCATACATGCACACACACACACACACACACACACACACACACACACACACACACAGCAAAACCCGATTGCAGTGGTGCAACAGACATTTCCTACAGTACAGTCATTCAAGACGTTGCTCAGTAGGGAGGGAGGAAAAAGGGGAGAGAGGGAGGGAAAGAGGGGAGGGGGTGGGGTGGGTCAGGCTGGGTTTGGGTCATGTCAGGTTTATGTGAAGGTGGTGGTTAACCGCAGTACAGTGCTCTACTCCTACTCCCAGTCATGCTTCACCTCCTGCTATACAGCTGTAGAGGGTGTGGTCAGAGGGTTGTGAAGTTCAACCTCCCCTCACCCCCACCCCCAGTCTGTGTCTGAGTCTGAGTCAGCCTCACTGGGTCCAATCCTACAGACACTGAGGACCTGGATACATTGGGGGACAAGGTCCAAAGTGGGACATAGTAGAGAACCCGGTCCAATCCTAAAAAAGACAGGGGACCTGAGGATGCATAGGGGTGGACTAACTGAGACTAAATACAGTATAGACAGGTCCGTTCTCACAGAGGATAAGGCCCTGAATACAGTAAAGAGCTATGTCCATTCTCACAAAGGATAATTCAGAACAGAACCAGCTCCAGTCTGGGAAAGTGAGAGGAAGTCACTCCAATAAATAATGTGGACTTGGTTCCAACTGTATGAGTGTTCATTACACAGTCTACCAGTCTGCTGTCATTGTGTTCAGTAGTAAGATGACAGTTGGGTCTGTCTTGAGTGTGTTCCCTTGTGGATACGAGAGCCGTGGCCTTCCCTTGTGCTGGGAGTGAGGTGTGGATTTGTGGGTCTCCTGCAGGACATTGTGTCAGCTCTGGAGGACCGCCTCAGGCCGCTGGTGCAGGCTGAGCTTTCCGTGCTGGTGGACGTGCTGCACCGCCCGGAGCTTCTCTTTCCAGAGAATACAGACGCCCGGAGGAAGTGTGAGAGCGGCGGCTTCATATCCAAGTAAGACCCCACCCCAGAATCCTTTGATAGCTGTCCAGCCTCCCTGACATACTTTCCAAGTGTTGAAATAACATCCTGTCTTGCGTACCTGTTAATTATGGCTGCACTCATAGTTTATAGTTTTTTTCATCTGTAAGACACTTAGTGTAAACCTGATCATGTATGCAATGTACGTATATGCATATATGAATGCGTTTATACATGTATGCAGACATGCGTATGCTTTTATGTACATGATACGGCTATGCTATGTATGTGGATACTTATGAATATGTCAGTTGGTTTCCCCATCCCAAGTTTTCTAAAACCCAATGCAAAAAATTAATGAAAAAAAGAAAGTAAAGCTCACCTGTGGAGGGACATGGAAAGGACTGATGGGTATCATTACCGTGGTGCGTAGAACAGCTCATTGGAACAACATTATTGGCTCTAATCCCAGGCAGTACACTGTAGATGTACTCTTGAGCACGGCGCTTTGCCTTGATTAGTTGAAGGGTAATGCAGTGGGTGTTATGTGTCAGCATGTGTGAAAGCAGGGTGTAATGCGTGTAGAGAGAGACACCTGCCCAAACATGTGGCGGCGGGTCTCCAGCCCCCCTCTTTGTTTCCTCATGGCTGCCCCAGCATGCACTGCGCTCCCAGGCACACCTCAGGGCTTTGTCCGCCAGGATTAAGCTAAGTCTGTAGCATTCCTTCGGCAGGTGTCTCCTCAGGGGATTAGTTTATTTTAAGTGGCGCTGGATTACGGCGTGGCGTAGCATATGAGGTCACTGTGGTTCGGGTGAAAAAAGAGAAGTCCACTGCTACCAGTACAGTCAGTTTCTTCGATTACTTATGAAGGGGCTGTCGGTGTGGAATCAGTGAGGTGGACACCATGGCACTTCAAAGCATTTTCAAAGCATTTTGGTGATGTTTCATGACGATTCGGGTATATTGGCTCGCGTGCATTCTCACTGGCCTTATGATCACAGTGCAATGCTGACATGTTTTTCCTCTCTTCGAAAAAAATCTATAAACGCAAATAACATCTAAACAAGAACATTAAAAACATATTGACTCACTGCTGGTGTGCAGGAAACCAGGTAAAATTACACCAGAATCTTCACCCCCGAGGTAATGAACTGGTTGCATAAAGTTGTACAGTGCATTACATTGACACACAGGGCCTCGTTGAAATATTGTCCCCTTTGACCTTTGACCTTTGACCTGTTCCCAGTTTGTTCCCACGGCTGACCTCTGTCTCCTCCACTCCCAGACTCATCAAGCACACCAAGCAGCTCCTGGAGGAGAACGAGGAGCGCCTGTGCATCAAAGTGCTGCAGACTCTCAGGGAGATGATGACCAAAGACCGGGGCTACGGGGAGAAGGTACTTCATATAGCCTCGTTGAATTAGGGAAGGGTGCAGCCTCCCTGCCAAAGCAACCCTGAAGAGAAGTCGCCTCCTCCTCCTCTGTCATTCAATTTCCCAGCTTGACCATCTGAGTTTTCATTAGTGTGGGAAGGGTAAAAGGGTTTCACAGGATACCCTCACCCAGGGACCTCTTTTGTGGGAGGTCAGCTTCTGTATTGATTTTTCAGAAAGCCAAAAAGGGGAAAATTTGGATGTCTGTTTATAAGGGGAATGTAACTGCTATCATACATTAAAGGAGCTGTTTTTATTATGTCCACTTTCATGTGGTCAGTTCTTATTTTATATTTCAGTCTAAGTATTATTTTATACTGAGACTACTTGTAATGTACAGAGGGAATCTTGCCTATCATGTTTGGAAGTAATTGTTTATTGATAAATAACTGCTAATCAAGCCCCCTTGGGTTACCTTGGCTCTGTGAGATACTGGAGTATTCTGTGATGCAATTCAAGTGGGTAACCTCAGTAATGGTAATGTGGAGGATAGACTGTAAATGGGTGTCCTTTTTATGGCTCTTGCACAATTAGCTTCTTCGCTGACTGGTTTAATGAGGTGACCAGTCAGCCATTCAGCAGGAGGTCTCTGTTGGTTTAGCAAAGGCATCCTTGTAGTTGCCCCAGTCAGAACCCAAACTGTGATGAGATGCATATCCTCAGTGTGTTTGCTGCAAACCATGACTGTGTCAGTGTACAGCTGCAGAAAATTAGCAGATACATCTGACACCCAAATATCGTGGAGACTGCCAGGAATGTTCGGTACTGTGGCACCAGTTGTATGCAAGTGTTGCGCATACACTCGCACTCATAATTTCATATACTCAATCACCCCCCCACACACAAACGCACACACACTTTAGATGGACTTATGCCCTTACTCCTCTCCACCAAAACACCCAGCGAAGAATTTTCATTAAATGTTGTCAGAAAGACCCCCCAATTTGAAACCTCAGTGGTTGGCTCACAATCTCATTCCATAAATGAACAGGCCTATGTGTGAGTAGGAAGGAGGCATTGGAAAAGCATGTACTACATATGACATCAGCAGCATGTATTAACCACCTTAAAAACTAATATGCTCTTTGAAGGCTGTGTCTAATTTTCCTCACTAATCTTCTATATCTGGGCTTTGAGATATCTGCTTCTGTTTGTGTTGATACTGACCGGTGCTTTGAAGTGCTGTCGGATCCTTTTTTAACAATTCTTTACTAACTGTCAAGGAATGTGCTTGTGTGATGCTTCACGCTGTCACTCCTTCCTCTACTAACTGTCCTTCTATGCTCTTCTTTTCCAGCTGATTACCCTTGATGATGAGATGGATATAGCTGAGGTTGATCATTTTTAACACTTATTTTATCTCGTTAGTTTTGTCCCATTCCTCTGCTCTAGTAGTGTTGTGCTAGTGTAGTTCCGTTTTTTTTTTTTTTTTTTGTGCTCGTCTGCTGATTCTTATCCCCGCCCCTGCCCTCACCCCCCCCCCCCGACCCTATCCTGGTGCTCTCCAAGCCAGTAAGTACACCTGCCTTCCCTGTGTGCGTGCGTATGTGTGTCTTGTGCCTGCGTTGCTGTAGTAACCTCTTGGGATTGTTGTGTTCCTGTGTGTTCACGGTCACCTGCTCGTTGAAAAGCTGCCAGCCTCTGTGCACGTGATCGGGCACTTCACTCGTTCACCTTTGGGAAGTGTCTGAACGGTTTAACTCCTCCCCCGCCCTAACCAGTTGCATGCTTCCACCATCAACACCTCATTGTGGAGGATCAGGAAGCAGCGCTTCACTCATTTGAGTAAACACAACATACACACAATGGCGGTGCTGTTGCGACACAAGGAATCTACCCGTTCGAGCACAAGAATTTACATCTCGTAGGAAACATTTTGCAGTAACTCTAGGAGGACATTAAAAGCATGTCCTCCATAGTTTCTGAAATTAAAGAATGATCTGGTCATCTCAATGTTTAGTTTCAAATATTAAGCAGCAAAAGGTACCTGAATGACTTTTTTTTCGTGATGTAGGATAGTACTTGTGGAAGCAGGAGTTCATAATCATATCTATCAGTGGCCAATCAGAGGTGAGCTCCTGTTTATTAGTTGTTTTGTTGCCCCCTACTACATGCTTTAGTTCCTCTTCCATATTGACAGTCTAAACATTCAAACATGATTCTGTAAGAGACGGAGGCCTCTCGTCTGGTTCGCCACGCAAATAGAAGGAGGAAGCTTGCGTAGGTGAGAGGAGTCTTGTGATGGAGTTATGACTGATCCCAGTGCTGACAGGCAGCACTCTCTGAGTGGGAGGGAGGCACATGGGAATACTGTCTGTGTGTGTGTGTGTGTGTGTGTGTGTGTGTGTGTGTGTGTGTGTGAGAGTGCGCGTGCACATGTCCTGTTGTGTTCAGTGTGCTGTACTGTAACTTTCGTCATTCAAGTCTCCATTCGTTTCCCAGCCAATGTTTTATTCTGTAAGAGCAAGCTATGGGCAGGCACTGACTGACGTGGTGAAAGGAAACTATTTAGGGAATTTTCTAAACGACAGCTTTAGGATCCAGACCTCCTTTTTGTTAGCACTGAACAGCGTGTGGGGGGTAAGAGGAAGTAACCCCCGTCAACCCGCCGCCCCTCCACAGGGCGTTGGTGATGTCACAGCTGCTGCCCTACCAGCCTCGGGTGTGGACACTCTCCCGGGACGTTCCGGCGAGCTGTCGTCTAAAGTTGAAAACGGAACGTGATGTGTGGGAGGGGGGGTGAAATGGGGCTTTGGCCTCTGGGAAAGCAGGTGCGAGTATTAATAGCTGGAGCCATCCCGCATATATGGAGAGTGACACTATATGGGCAGGTGTTGATTGGGGAGGGGGTTCTTGGAGACGAGTGTTGATTCTCGTAACCATGGACAATCCCAAACGGTGGTGTTGTTACGTGCTGGGGAGGGAGGGGGGGAGGGAGCAGGCTGCAGTGCCCCACAGGACATGCTGTCGAATAGCAGGGCCGTATCAAGCTTCCAGCCCCGGGCCAGTGGAAGCTGCTGTAATGGTGATCCACAGTGCCCGGTGCATTAACACGTCTTCAAACGACACCAGCAGGTGTGTGTGTGGGAGGACAGGAACACCGCTGTGTGTCAGCCCATGTGCACAGAGTGAGGTTATTAACTACGTGCACTATATGTGTCCTCTTATCTTTTCTCTTTTTTTTGACGATTGTTGTGTTGCTGTTGATTTTACCTCTCGCGTAGCAACACTTAAGTGTAGTGGCAGTTGCTCAACCTGTGATAGCTGAAGAGCAAACAAATGAGAGAGGGACTGAAATTACTGATAAAAAAAGATGGTGTAAAGCAGGGTGAGATAAAGAAAGATGGTGAAGGAGGGAAAATGGGTGGGGACAGACCTCCGATGTCGCTCTGCAGTGTTACGGACTCCCTCTAAGGTCCCAAACCCCCCGCCTTCTGTGTTCCCGACGTATCCCATCATTCCACGCCGGGCGCCACCGCACCCCACACGTGAGCTCGCCCCGGGGGTGTTGTTCCCGCCAAGACGCGGCGTCCCTGTCCCCAGCTTGCGGCACAGCGCGCATTTCCCCACAACCCCGCTGTGTGCTCTTACATAACCACAGCGTCCAACAGCCTGCTGCACAGGCTGATGCAAGAGGAGGGCGTCTCCGGTCAACATTTACCTTCATTTAATATCATTTACCCTGGGGTCTTTAATGTGCGCAGTTACATCCCATGTCGTAGGATGTAGTGTAGACTATAGTAGTATATAGTGTATAGAGTTTAGCAGTGTTCAGAATATTTTTCTTGAATTTATGATGTAGCATTGACTGTAATGCTGCAAGGTTTGATGTAGAGCATATTATGTGGTTTGATACTATTATACTGTACAGTGTGATGCTGTGTAGACAAATATAATGTACAGTGTGATATAATGTAGAATAAAGTACCCGTATGATCAGTTGATGTAGTTTATAGTGTGGTAGTGTGTGTTGTGGTGTAGTGCATTGTAAAGTATTGTATGCTTTGATATAGCCTTATATAGCATTGATAAGGTGGTCCGCCAGGTTTTAAAGTAGAGGTGTTTGCAGAGACAGTAATGTAAGGAGCTGATCTGAATACAGTGAGGAGAGGCAGAGTCTTTGTCTGCTGCATGTGTTTCTCCTTCACCGTGTCAGAGACAGCTGATCAGTCACCTCCTCACTCCCAGACAACAGCAGCCTCCTTCCTTCTCGTCTCTTTTTTCCCTCTCTCTCTGTCTCCCTCATTCTCTCTGCGTTTCTCCTCCTCCACACCCGCCTCCCCCATTTTCTGCTCCTCCTAGTTCCCCTGTCTATCTCTTTTCTGCTCTCTCTCTCTCCCCCACTGGCTTGTGGTACCTGGAATGATCCAGGCCTCTGGATTGGAGTCTGCTGGGTGTCCTCGGCTGTCCTCTTCCTCCGAGCTCAGATATGTGAACTGAGGGCACGCTCCCCCCTCCCACGCTACCTGTGCTCTCCAGCAGGGGGAGCTGTGAGCATTTCTGTAGGCGGCGTGGCAGTGTCCCAGTTTCCCCGTCTGCGTGCTGCACGATTCCTGGCCCCCCGCCAGCTCTCAGGCGGCGGTTACATAAGACCTGCCGTTCTCTTTTTTTCCTGGAATTCAGACTCTCCACTGATGTGTGACCTTCAGCAGTAATTGCCAATAAAAGTGTGGTGGAGCTGTTTACTGAGAGATACTGGCAGCGCCCCGTGCTTGGTGGTGGGGGGCGCAGGCAGGGGCCAGGGGGCAGGGGGAGGGCACTGGCCCATTTTGCAGGCTCTCACAGTCGGAATCTGTTAACTGTTTCAGGCCCGCCGCCAATACCAAACTGGGCACTGATGTAACAGTGTCAGGAAGAAAACAGGCCAGAAAATCTTGGCTTAGGAAGACATTCTTACTGTATCTCTCCCTGTCTCTCACTCTCTTTCTCTCTATATCAAAGCCTAATTCAAATCTGCTTTACTGGCGTTGCTATACATGGTAAAGGATTTCTGTAGCAAATGGGTAGATTAAACAAAGCAATAATAATAACAACAATTCATCAGTCATCAATACACATAAGCAGTTAATTCTCACACCAGTACTTCTAATGGATGGCTGTTTCTGCTTCATATTAAAATATAGCCAACAGTCAAAAGTATATGTTCCCCTCCAGTCACCATTGTGACTTCTTCTTACTACAGTCCCCCGTGTCTCCCTCTCTTCTAAAGCTTGGTGATATCTCCAATAATGGATAAACCTACATGGGCCAAGTTATGTAATATCTGCCCTGAAATGGGATAGCACCAAACAAATTATATTAACAGAAACTGATAACTGATTTCTAACTGAATGAAAATTCAGTACAGTGAAGGAATGATCATTGCAACGATCATTCGACCAGTGACAGATTGAATACTTGAGTATAAAACAAAGCAAGTGATAGCCTTCATTGTCCAACCTGGTGGATGTCATGGCCCCAAGTACCTCAGACTGTGGAAATCAGGAGTGAATTGGCACAGGTGTTTGCGGTATGGATCTGATAGCCATGCTTTTCGGCTTGTTCTGTGTCTGGGGTGCAGATGTCTGTAGGGTGTACTTGGGACAGACAAGGAATTAAGTGGCACTGAAGACTGACTGACAACCCTGATTGATACCGGCATGCTGAGCTCCTGAAACTACATCAGTGAAATAATCTGTTATAGATCTGTGAACATGAAAGGAAAAGCATGTGTATTATTCTCAGTCTTCCCATCTTTGAATAATTTGTGGTAATGTGTGGAATGATGTGGATATTAGCATGTGAAACAATCCGTGTTAGTGTGTGGAATAGTGCGTATGTATGGATGTGGGATTAAGCAGATTTTATCATGTGGAATAGCACGCACATTAGCATATGACATGATGCAGACGTTAGCCTGTGGAATGTTACATATGTTGCCATGTGGAGTAAATGCACATTAGCCTGAAGGATTATGCATATGTTAAACATGTTTCAGCATGTCAGATAATGCTGATGTTGAGTGCAGTCAAAAGGTTCAACTCTCATTTCATCTCTCTTCTTCTCTCAATATGCCCATATCTGTGTGTGAATGGTGTAGGAAGCCAGGGCTGATGACCACAGTGGTGTGTTCCCACAGCCTGACACAGTTCTAGCAGGGCTCTTGTTGTCAGCTATGGATGACCCTCTCTGGTTCCTGGTGTGGAATGGCGGTGACTCTGGTTTTGCCAGCCCTGTGGGCTCCAGGTCCAGCCCCCGTAGGGAAGAGGGATATAGGGGTGTGAGGTTTTGGAGTGTTACAATGACTTGCACCACTGGAACACTATTCCCTGTGAGATCCTCACTAGCGCCCTGCTTGTATAAGAAAAAAGCCACAGAGGCTACTCCAGGAGCGCTTGATCCCAGATGTTTTCTAATAGAAATGGGCATTCTTTCAGTGTTGCAACAGTTCTGCATGTAGCAGTTGATGATATATGTCATAAAATCATTTGGATATACCTGGGTATAGTTAAAGTAAGAAAGCTCTTTGTACTTGTGACCTAGCTTGGAACGCCTTATGTGCTTATTTTACTTTTGCCAAAGATACTTACTGAGGTCCCTTCTTTTTCAATTAAAGGTTGACTTTCTTGAGTGTGAGAATACCTGAGAATTAAACATCAATTGTTCAAATTGTAATTCCAAATAAAACTTCCTGTAGTCCATTCAGGTTTTAGGGTTTTTTTGTTTTGCATGGGTGGATGAGGTTATAAAGGTGGATAAAGTTTTACTTTACTTTCACTCTTAAATAGATGGTTGTAAAAAGCTGATGGTTCTGTGCAATTTCAACAGGTGGTCATAATCATAAAATCATAAATCTCTGGCAAAGTATCAACGTAGCTCAGGCTGTAGGTTTGTGGTGTATAATTGTCCTGTCAGAAGGGTGTGTGGTTGGTGCTTGAGTCATTTTGAAGAGTGACGTTCAGGCCTTGTGTGTGAAAATTAATTTATCCTTCAACCTCAGCTGACCTCTGGTTTTTGAAAGAAGCCTTTTGGCTAAGTGGGGCAGAAAATTCATTTTCTTTTCACCATAAAAAATCATGATCACTCTTCTCTTTTTTTCACTCCCTGTTAACGTTCTAAGGATAGTGACAGTTACTGAGCAGTGAATTTATGAAGTATTCATTTTGGTCATACTGCTTGAAGCCTGATGCAGGAGAATTGCTTTAAATGCAAACAAAAAATAAAACTGGGAGGGGAATGTTCACTGTTCATGCATTTTCCTTTCATGCGAAAACTTATCTCTCAAGTAAACAGCAGGCAGAGTTAGGGAGATTCCTAGCCACTCTCAAAATTACTCAAGCAGAAGTTCGCTTTGCAAGGGCTATGCAGGTGATTGTGAACCCGCCTGTGGTGTGACTTGTGGCAAGGAGCTGGTGCTAGAAAAGTTCCAGCGTTTCACTCTCTCTTGAATGCTGGAGTACCTCAAAGCCTCTCTCTCAGTCCCCTCAATGTTTACCTGAGCTTCTTAGACTCATGACTTAAGCTCAATGTTGACTTTCACTTGTGTACTGTGGTTACATTTTCCAAATCTCCCAGAAAGCCTCTTGCGTAGAAAACTTTTTAAAATAAAAACCCCAAGTGCCTCAAATCTTTTTGGCTGCTAAGGGAAACAGGTTAACTCAGTGTTTGTTCATGCAAAATAGAACTTCACTATTTCCCTCAGTCTTGCCCAATTTAAGCCATACGTTGGTGTTCCTGCCCCTCATTTCATAGCCAGGTGAGATTTTGAGCAACTTTTGCAGTGCATTCCATTTCCTGATACAGTAGCCTAAATCAATTCCAGAGCTGCAGAAATCATATGATTTCAGGGTAGGAAATCCAACCATACCAGAATGTGGGTACCAGCCTTGTGATTCATACATGAATTCCTTTGGTATCAGTGAAACTGTCAGATTGATGATTTAAGGGCATCCCCCTCGTTTGCGTGCTGAAGCCACCGTTTCATTGGCTGTTTTTGTTTAGCGCTGTTCCGCATCAGTCACTTAAACCCTCACCTGGAGTTGCATTTCTGTCAAGATGCCAGCTGCCCCCTTTACACATTTTTCATCTCCCCAGACAGCTCAAAGGCATTCCATTTCTCCTTCCCTCCATGTTGCTTTCCTGCTCACTTTACCAGTTCTGCTCATGCCCCCAACACACACACACACACACACACACACACACACACACACACACACACACACACACACACACACACACACACACAAACAGTTCTTCCTACTATAGCTGCCTACTGTATGCAGAGGGGACAGTGCAGGAGAAGAGTCACATTTAATACTAAATGCTTACATCTAAAACAAACATAATACCACTTTCCCCTAAATGTTAGTCTAAACAAGTTCAAATGCTCTGTCTGATAAGAATCTTTGGATAACTACTCAGTCCTTTTCACCTCTTCTCCATGTTTAACCCACTATTCCACTGGTGCTGTGATACACGCAATCTTTGGCTCCACATTAAGTGTCATGTTAGGTGTTATGAGATGTGGCTTTAACAGAAACTTAACAGGGGAAGCATCCCCTGTTTATTGGCCCCAAACACATAATTGTTGCTAATGGTGATGGGCTCACTGTCCTTCGCACATCTAGCTCATGGTTCATATCGGGTTACCAAGTTGGCTCTGCCCAGGGCTCTGGACTATCTCAGGCTAAGGCCTCCTGGATTTGTTATCCTACGGTGCGGTTTTAGTTTCACATATCCTAGATAGTTTGGACAAACCTGTCAGTCACTCTACTATGCAAATTAAAAAAGGGACATGGGAAAGCCCACTTTATATGTTTTGGCTCTGCAGTTACATTTACTTTTATGTACATGGCAGAAGTTCTTATCGAGGGCTACTTATAAGAAGTGAATTCAGTAGGGTTGGGCAGTAGCTGCAGAGATACTGAATCATTAGTGCTACTCCTGAACTATAGTGCCATTGTGGGAAGGAATCCCACAATTTCCCAGTTTCCGGCCACCAGGTTGCCACGAGTGTTGCCACAGTGTGTCTGCCACCTCTGAGCTTTTTCTGCTGCAAAGCTTGAAGTGCCACCAGGCTTATAGGTGGATATAAGCCTGGATAGGATAAGGTGGGTAGGTGGATTTTGAGTCTGAACCATTAAATTAGACAGTGATCTTGCTCTTCTGACAGTTGTGGGGAGCTAATTCCAACACTTGGGGGGCAAGAGTAGAGTAGGGACATGAACAAGACGAGTGACCCTTCTAGGAAGGGACCACTTGTGGACTGCAAGTGTCTGTTCCTGTTGCTCTTGTTTTGACGTGTGAGTCATTCGTATCTCTCCCTTGATGCTCAGTTTTCAGCTGAATCTGTTGTGCCTGTGTGCTCTTGTCACGGTGAGAATCCACAGTGCGTCCCTCGTATGCCGTTGTGGGGTCCAGCTGAATGTTGTCTTGCTTTTACTGAACATCTGTGCTGCCATGGGCTGCTGTGAGTCTGCTCTGTTCCCTTTGCCTCTGGTCCATCTCAAAATGTATGAGAGGGAGTTTGTTTTGCTGCTCTACAATGAAGCGACGTGATTAAAATGCTTCAGATGGGCACATTTGCTATTAATTAATAAATCAGTAGTGGTTAATATTATCCCTCTGTTTTTGCATAAATGTACAAATTTTACCATCAGTGTTTAGGGCCCTGTTTAATGAAATCCCAGGTGGATGGAATGCTGTTTTAATGGTAAATGTGTGTGTTTTTTTATGTTCATGTTTTTGTAGCTAATTAATTTATTTATGAATTGAACATGCTGTAAATCTCATTGGATGAGAGTATCTACTTACAACCATATAACAAAGATGAGAATAATGTTTGTTATAGCAGTCATGGGACTCCTTGCGAAACATTGTTTATTTGCATGATCCCTGCATATAGACAATGCTGACAATAAAAAAGGTTGAGGTAGGACAGCTCTCCTCAGTCCAGAGACTACAGCTCCAGTACGCAATGCAGACTTGTATCTATAAAGCAGACGAGCCTCTGGGCACTCGACCTGCAGTCAGGCCACGTTTTTCACCGGGTTTATCTTCGCGGTTGGCTTGACGTTATGTGTTCCGGCACCGCCGGGCACATGACAACCATCTGATCGGCAGTTACCAGGCAGGAACCAGGGGAGCGAGCCAGGCCACGCCCTGTCAGCTTCTCTCAGCCTCTGTTTGCACTGAGCAGAGCAGGTGACCCTGCAGACTGCCGCTGGGTAATTTGCTTAGGGAGGGGTGCGGGGGCGGTGGGGGATTTTTGGCGGGACGGGTCACACCTTGACTAATCCAGGACTTTTATCTCCAATCAGCTGGCCCCCCCGCCTGAGCCGGAGGTCCCCGCCGAGGTGTGTTTCGCACCCATATTTGCCCTCAGCGCGCAAATATGGGCCTCTGCAGATCACTGCTGTCCGTCCTCTCTAGCCGTTTCCCATCGCTGCGACCGTGCCGTCTCAGTTTTTGCTGTCATTTTAGGGGATGACAACAAGATCTTCCCATTTCTGCATTCCGTCTTCCCCAAATTCCGCCCCCCCCGGCCCCTGTCCCATCCCATGCCTTTCCTTTGTACAGCACATCCTCTGTCTTGACCTCTGTGCTGGTCATCCTGTGGTCATTCATACCCATCAGTCTTTGACCAAAGTCCAACTTCTTAACCTTTTCTCTTGGGTTCTTTGGAAGAGTGGACCGGGTGTTTTTCCGTGGCAGATGGGAACTCTAGCTTGTTCTGTGTCAGTAGTGCAGTAGCTCCATTATGTAACCTGGATCAAGCCCATTTCTGCTTCCCCTCCACGCCCCCACCCTCCCTTCCCCGGCAGCCTGCTGTACACTTACGTAATTAACATGGTTTCATCTGAGCCGTATCTACGAAGCATCCTGCGAGACTGCCCCCCCCTTGTAGTTTTCTGATTTAAATTGCTTGTAGAATATGAAAAAGCATTTTACAAGAAATCAGAGGAATATTTCTTGTGCTTTGAAATGCCAAGGGTGAAAACACTTTAACAGACAACATGCAGTATTCTCTCATGCAACATTTACAAGTGAGGGTTTTTTATTGTAAGCTCCTGTCATTTTTTTGTTGACGTTGTTTTTGCCATACTTTTTCTAACCAAGACTCAGGATTTTTTTATCACTAAGAGGTGCATGATTATATTATCACCACAAACAACACCCCCCCACTCCTGACACCCCTACCACAATCCCCCCCCCCGTTAATTGCATGATGTAACCTGTCCCAGTTTTGTGCATGTCCAGAAAGTGACTAATCTGTACAATATTAACACTTTTTATTTTGTATTTGTTTTCCTTTTATTCCTCTGCGTTTCTTTTTGACTTCTTTGCTTTCTGCTAACTCACCCGCCCTCAGGAGCTTGATCCAAACCAGCCACAGAAGCAACTGGAGGATCAGAAGCGGGTATGTAAACTGCAGGCCCCCTCAGCCAGTTAGGCCTCAGTCCTGCAAGCTGTCACGTGCTCCACACCCTGCCTGGCGCACCTGCAGCATGCAGGTCTCACCAGGGCCCTGTGGGTCCCACGAAGTCACCTGTGAATACACTGGCTTCCAGAGGGACATTGGTTTCATCAGGGAACTGGAAAAAGGGAAAATCATAAAATTAAAAATGATATGTTTTTAAAAATATACCAGCTTTATTTTTATCGTTATAAATTAATTTAACAATAAAGTAAATATGTAAACCATTGGCTGGTGACATTTGTCAGAAATGCATCCAAAAGTGACACTCAGTGCATTTTGTAACATCCAGTAAACAGGAAAACTGAGTTGCTGCTCTGTGACAGAACTTCTTTTGTTTTACTAAAGATTTTGCATTGCTGGGGATAAACTGGCAAACCACGGATTTTGGTTGCTCTGAGTGGTCAGCTCCACTCGAAACGGGCCATGAATGCCGATTCCCATAGAGTCAGAGTTCTATGTAACACGTCTTATGTAAGGGGCTCCCTGCTTCAGCTGAGACCTCTCTCAAGAGATGCTCGTGGGGATGGGAGAGGAGAGGAGGCAGGGCTAATGGTGAGAGATGGGTCCAGTTTATATGGAGGACCTGACTCCTGCCAGATTCCTCTGTGCTCCAGGAACAGTTTGCAGTGGTGGCCTAGTCGATTCTGTGGTAGCAGAGTAGATCATTGACCTTGATCATTCGCAGCCATTAAATAACATGAGAATTCTTAGGCTATAATTTCTCCAAGTTTATTAAAGTTTCCCCAATGTGACGAACCAAATCCATAATTCACACCCACTCTTGGGTCTTGGTGGAAACGCGGTGACTCATCGCAATATATCAGGTGTTGCTTTATGTGTCCTATGGGTGAGAGTCGGGGCTCTTTGCTGTGGCACTCTCTTCACTAATTTAGGAAGGTTTCCATTTATAGGCTCAGTATCTGCATGCTCAGACTGGTTCCACAGCATCATGGTAGGGTCTTAGTGATCGGGTCAGGAAGGAGCTGACATCTGTGATGCTTCATGTTTGTGTGCTTTGTAGTTATAATTATTCACTCACACACAGACACACACGTACACACCCTCTATAAACTGTTGATAATTCGCTTGTTGCCTCTGCCATTTTCTCGAGATTGCCGGATCCAATTTGTCATGGATATATCGTACCTTCAGTGTGGATTTGTTGACCCAGCAGTCTGTGACAGGAACTTGAATATCAGTGCCTTGTGAAGGAGGCAGTTGGTGTGAATTTTGGCTGATGTGTGATAGGGTGCAACACAAAAAGCCCCTGTCGCTCCTTATCTTTGCCGCTGTTAATCCCTTGTTCACCGCAGTGGGTTGAGCATGAGTCATAGTACAAACATGTCGATTCAGACGGCCTTCCCCCGAACCTCTCTGAGTTTCTGCCAGATGGGTCCCCCTGTCCCCCCTCAGTGGGCCTTCTCTCCACCCTCAGGGTCAAGCCCCCCCCACCCACATCACCGTGGAACATCTTTATTCCTCAGCCCTAAAACATTTCCCCAACTTAGTCTCATTTTTAATTTTTTGCCCTCCTGTTGTCATGGCTCTGTACGACTCCAGAATACTCTTCCAGCTATGACTCACGTTTCAGGCCAGCTGTTCTCAGATCAGCCTTATCTGCCATTGATTAATTGTCTCTGAGAGGGAGCACAGGCACGTCCGCTGACGCACGCCTCCAATTCGATTCCTGCTGCGTTAACGTCATCGCTGCATCCATTTTTAGGTAGCACAAACCCCAACCCCCCCGCCATCAACATGTGTGAACCTGCTCATTAAGATGACGGTTGCAAGGTGTGTACAAGAGAGGTGGCTTCTGGTCTCACATAGGGATTGGTGTGTCAGTTAGGAGTGGGGTTAAAGGGCAGGCCCGTCGATGACTGCATGTCAGCCTCTGCGGCAGGATCGTCAGGTGACAAGGTCCTCATCCTGGTTTCTGTCTCCTTCTGAAGGGTGAAGCACTGAGGCAGATTCTGGTCAACCGTTACTATGGCAACTTCAGGCCCGGAGGCAGGAGGGACAGCCTGACAAGTTTCAGCAATGGCCCCCTTACTGCAGGGGGGCAGGGCAAGGCCCAAGCAGGTGAGCGATTAGTACAAATAGCACAAGTACAAATGTGTATGGGTTTGTGTGTGTGTGTGCGTGCACGCATGTGCATGCATTTGTGTGCATATGCAAAGTTTGCATGTACTAGTACAAATGTGTGTGTGTGTGTGTGTGTGTGTGTGTGTGTGTGTGTGTGTGTGTGCATGTGCATGTGCCTGTGGAGGGGCAGTTCCAAAATACACAGGTTTAACCAGTTTGTGTCTGCAAACGTTTGCATGTAGGTGTGTTGGTGGATGCATGCATGTGCGGAGATGAGGAGACGACTTTTGTACGTCGCTTTGGATAAAAGCGTCTGCCAAATGAATAAATGTAAATGTAAATGTAAACGTAACAAAGAAGCACTTTAAAACAAGAAGCACAAGAAAACATCTCATCAATAAACTGCATCAGCCCACGCTGTTATGAGTAAATGTGTGAACAGGTTCAGCTGGACAGCTGGACAGTGCCTACAGCATTACTGCAAATATGCATGTCCACACGCTAACAGTTACACAACTGCATTATTCAGAAGGAAGGTAAAAGAAAAGGAACATCTCTCACACTTTGCTTCTGCTGCCAGCATCACTGTCGCCACCTTTTCATTTAAACAAAAAGTGTCCAGTAATAGTATTGCCAGAACCTTGTCAAAAGAGCTTCATATTACCTTTTTAGCGTTAAGCCTTTCCCATCCATGGATAATAGATGCTTTAGAAATGCAAGTGATTACCATTGTACACTAATTCTGAGTTTCACTGAGTTTTTGTGGAGCATCTCTTGTTCACAATTTTATCTGAACATACTTTTCTTATTTTTCCTCAAATCTTACACGGCTGGAGAGCCCATTACTGTTGAAGGACAGTGTAAAGCAGACATTTGGGGCAGAGCGTATGAGTTGTCATGGTTGTTATGTGTACCTTACTGAAATAGACTGGAACTGTGTAGAGTAGTACACTTGACCACTTCAGTTTAGATTAATGCACTTGAGAGAAGGCCGGAATAAGGGTAGAATGCTGTTCGATCTTCAACACTTTGAGGGTAAAGATAAGTGTTCCTGTTCACCGTCTTGGCCCTGTTCTCCCTGACAGTAAGTGTCTCTACGCATTCGATCCAGGCCTCTCTGTTGCCTGGCGACATGAGAAGGAACCTGCTTTCTCTGAGAATATTGTCCTGCTTGCACCTGGTCATGAAACAGAAAAAGAGTCTGTGTGCAATTATGTGTGTTTGCATGTTGGGTTGTAATCTGCAGTTGTGTGGTTCACTGTGTGTGTTGTGTTTGCTTGTGCAGTTGCATGTATGGTTGTGTGTGCATTTGCATGGTCAGTTGCATGTGTTACGAGTTTAGTTGCTTGTGTGGTTATATGTCTAGTTGCTTCTTGGCTTCTGTTTGCAGTTGTGTGGTTTGCTGAGTGTGTTGTCACCCATTCAGTTGTGTGTTGTCTCTGTGTTTGGTTGTGTGTGCTATTTTGTATGCAGTTCTGCGTCTGTGGTTGTGTGTTCATTTGCATTTGTATGATGATGCAGTCAGTGTGAGTGGAAAGGAAGCTGCACCACACTGTGTGCCTTACTGTTGTGTAATTATCACACCTCAGAGAATGGCTTCACTCCATCTTGAGTCTCTGCCCCTGTGAGGTCAATGTTGAGGCTCTACTCTGGCAAGGTCCAAGTGGAGGCTCTTCCAGTGAGGTCAGCGTAGAGGGTTCACAGGTGCTGACAGAGGGCTCTCTCCCCCCCAGGCGGGGCAGGGGGATCCGCGGCGGTGGCCCGGGGGGAGATGAGCCTGGCGGAGGTGCAGTGCCACCTGGACAGGGAGGGCGCGTCCGACCTCGTCATCGACCTCATCATGAATGCCACGAGTGACCGCATCTTCCAGGAGAGCATCCTATTGGCCATCGCCCTGCTGGAGGGCGGAAATCCCGTAATCCAGGTAAGGCCCAGCTGGGGCCAGAGTTCAACAGGGGCGCGTTGCCTTTGAGATTGTTCACGCTTCCCATGAGTGTTGAACGATGGCTGTCAGCACCAGGTGACTTGCATCTTCCGCAGGTATACACAGGGAATCCCATTAAAACACCGGATGGCCCGCAACTACAGGACAGCTTCACTATACCCATTGAAACCTTTTAGCTTCCACACATGTGGCAGTGCTATCTGTCTTCTATACAGATGCTGACCGGAATATAAAAGCTCAGCGCATGCACATCATCCGTTCCAGTGCCAGTTTCACTGTGAGAAGATGAGAACTTGCGGTGAAGTGGTTCCTGCTCAGCTCTTGATTTCTATCAGAAGAACTTGCGTGAGGCTGTTGATGGACCGCCGTCATGTTTCCAGATCATTTTTGACCGTGCCCTTATTTAGAAGCTTGGCAGCAAGGTCAAAGCACAGAAGCCAGCCACAGCCACCTGTGTCCTGCCTCCTTTTCTTCAGAAAGGGTGCTTTGTGGGTAAACCAACTGTCTAAGGAACGCAGCGAAGAAGTGAAAATTTCCCATAAAACATGCAACTCTTACTTGATTAGCAGTGCTGTTTTTTGTTTTTGATTTTTTTCCATTCATGTTGCAGGGGCCACAAGTTCTGTTTTGTGTCACTTTGAGGTCTCTCATTCAGAGCAACATCCAGAAAACAGGTCTTAAGAGTAACACCCATTGGGTCTGCTAATGCAGTGCTGTCCCCATGCCTTTATTTTATTTATGTTCATAAATACTAGCCCACCCCCCTGTATGTTCACTCTGCTTCACACTTCTCCATTTTCTGTGACAGTGAAAGAGCAGTAATAGCATGCTGTTTTCCTCATTGGAAATGAATATTCAGTACTGGAACACTTTTCCTGGCCTGGTAGCTGACAGGTGTGTGTTCAGAGGCAGTGAGATCAGGTCCTTATCGCGTATGTCTCATGTTGCGTTTCAGTTTGTATCGTAAACCCATCTCTGTGACAGACGTGGGGGAGGGAGGGCAGGCATTGAAACACAGTGGTGAAAGGTCACTTGTTTATTTGTTTATCTGTTTTCCATGCCCTTGTTTGGGGGAGGGGGAGGGGGAGTTATTTCGAGACCACATGCTCTGCCTCTGCCTTTTTTTTTTTTTTTTTTTTTTTTAAGTATGTTGACTGCTAATCATTATTCATTCTGGAAATGCCCGGAGCTGCCAGATGCCTATCCCTCTCTCTTTCTCTCTCCGCCGCGTTTATAACAGTTCCGAGGACACCTGTTCCCGTCCCACGCAGGTGTGAATAATTCAGCTCCCCTGCCGCCCAGGTGAAGGGTGCTTGTGGAAAGCGCGGCGCAGCGTAGCGGCGAGCAGGAAGCGGAGGCGGATTGTGAATTAATCGTCTGCTGGGAGAGGTCCAAGCGCCTCAGCCGGCCCACCCGCGCACAGCGCCGAGCCAGCCCGCCGTTGCTGTGGCAACACAGCCCTTCAGTAACCTCGCAGCAAGGTGGAGAAACAGAGCGGGGTGTGGGGGGAGGGTGCTGCTGGGAGCGGAGGTGGAGAGGCTGATTGTGGGGCAGGCTCGTCTCTCCAACCCGCCCTGGCATTTGTGCGAGTGCTTGCGCAAGCGGGCCGCTTACATAATCGGCTTATATTTGCATAGCCATTTTACCTGATGACACCCGGCCTTCCCACGGCTGCACACAAAGGCCCTCACGTGACTGGGTTACATAAAGGCCGCGCGGATGAACAGCCCCGAGAAGGACCGGCATCAAAACATTGCAGCCGGGCCCAAACTGGGTCACCCCCGTGCTGCCGGAGAGAGGAGCGTTAAGAGGAGTCACCCTGCTGGCCTGCAGGGGAAATGGGAGTGCCCCCTTCTGAGCAAGCTGGGAAACAGCCTTTCTGCCCCTCCTTCACATGCCTCCCTTGCATTCATGCGTATGTTCTCTGTCTTTTTTGTCGGCTGCTTTTCTGACATGGCAGGTTCCTTTCCCTAAACATGAAAGAAAATACCAAAATATCTTTATTCACCTCAAGGCACTGAGGCGTAGGGGGACTTTGCAATCGCAACATTTGAGTAGTTTTAATGAACTTTTCCCTTCTTACACAACATCTGAAAACCTGAGGAAGAATATAAGCAAAGCACCATGGTGGTTAGGTTGAATTGTCCCAATAACGCACAGTGCAGTTCTGCCAGGGTGGATGCAAACTAGTGTCCTCAAACAGCATGGGCTCACTTTCATCGTCATGCCTGAAGACCAGGCCTGGGCCACAGGTAGCTGCCTGAGCTCTGACAAGCTGACCATGGGCACCATTTCTGATAGGCCTGTAACACAAATGAGCCCTTTCAACAAGGGAAGCGCGATGGCCTCGCGCGGCCTGAAGCAACATTAATGTAAGCTCAGGTAAATGGAATGGAAAGAATCTGGTAACATCCAGCTGATTCGAGTGTGTGTGTGTGTGTGTGTGTGTGTGTGTGTGTGTGTGTGTGTGTGTGTGTGTGTGTGTGTGTGTGTGTCATTGTTCACATATTCACATTTTCACGTGTGCACGCGTGCCATACTTCAGGTTGGCCAGTTTTTTTTTGTTTGTTTTTTTTTGGTTATTCCTGTCGTTTCCCCATTCTGAGAATATTTGTACCTGGGGTGTTGCCGCTCTGCTACTTCCAGTGAACAGTGTCTGAGCTGGTTACTGTTTGCATAGTCATGCTCATGGTCCGATAGAAGCCAAACCCACACAAAGAGGAAAGGGAAGAGGAGGGGTGGCAAACTCTCTGGAGTTTCTCACTCTTGTGTGGGTGGACATCAGAAACTGTTCAGACTCATGCTTTTCCAAAGGGATTCTCGCCAGCTTCACTTATCTCAGTAATAGTCCTGTGCTTTTCACAGTGATTTGGCAGTATTGATTCACATTCGCCTCCCTCATCCGCCTGTGTGCTGCATTCTCGTGTTGGTCCTCTGCCAGTGAGTGTTCTCCCGCATCGAGTGGCCCATTGAAAATCAGCGCATGCCCTGGGCTCACTTCCTACCCTCACCCTTTATGCCAGACAGATAAGGCCACAACCCTCTACACCCACCTCTGCCTCCCCCACTAAGTAGACAACCCCCTCCCCAATATACCAGTGGACACTGTCCTTGTCTGCCTTGGAAAAAGCTGTTTCCATGACAACCGTGGGTTGACTCATACTTCCTGGAGTCCTGGTACGGTCATGCAGCAGCCCAGCATTGTGATGTCATCGTCCATCCTTAGGATATCTTGGGGGGATGTTCTCCCTTTTAGGCACAGAAGAAGCTAAAACGATGCTGATAGAATCAGTGGACTATTTCTCGTAATGATATTACATTTACATTTATTCATTTGGCAGATGCTTTTATCCAAAGCGACTTACATAGGTTACAGTTCTTTTACAATGATATCCATTTATACAGCTGGATATTTTACTGATATCCCCCAGACACATGCAATGCCGTCCTACAGGTCTTGATGATGCACACGTTTAATCTGATTGTCTTGGGCCTTGTCTGATACAGACACAGAATACCTTTATGGTTCTGATTACGAAGTAGCCCAGCTTCAGCTGCTCCCTGGTCTACCTGACTGGAGCCCAACCCGGGCCATTATCCAAATATAATATCCTTATCTAAATATAAGCTCTCCAATATAATATCAACAAAGTGGCAACTTTTTAAGTGATGTGTCCAAACATATCCATAATAGTAACTAATTGAATGCACAAGCTGGGGGGGGGGGGTGAAGCAGTGCTGACTCTGCACTTTCTGTTATTTCCAGCCCGGGCGTCTGTACAACTTCAAAAAGGCCGACCTCTTTCATAATCCCTGCCAGCTCCTTACAGGAACAAACACTCTTTGTTTCCGGATCACGTACGGCGCAGAGCAAATTTCAAACATATCAGCAGACGCATCACATTTCTGCGGCTTGCATAACGCTGGGGCCAGTGCCCTTGTTTCAGGACAGATTGGGGTATTTGTTTGAACAGAAAGCAGGGGCCTTGGCCATTTGTGTGTTTATTTATATGTTACACAGAGCTGTAGTCACGCTGACCGCATCCACTCTGGTGGGGGGAAAAAAAATAGAAGAGTGGAAAGACCCAAACTGGAAGTGCCAGGCCCTTCATGTGAACCCAGGGAAGGAGGGGCACTGTGTTAGTGAACACAAAGGAAAGTGGGCCGTGTCAGGCCCCTGGCACTTGGAGGCCTCTCCAGCCCTGCGTTCCGCATGCCTCACGAGATTAATGCCGTTTCCGTGCCAGCTTATGTTTTTTTTTTTTTTTTTTCCTTCCGATGGATTTTTGTCCACTAACTTTACTAATTAAGGACTTTCCCATAGTGGAACGAGGTGGAGAGTTACGCAAGATCATAGAGCTGGCAGCGCAGTTCCTGTGGGGCATTTTAACATCCAACCAGGATACCAGGGCTCTGTTTTTCTTCTCATACAATGACCTGTGCTTGTACCTAAAATGCCTATTGCTCTTATAATGGAGGTGGCATTTAGTTGGGCAATATACAGTACGAAAACAGAAAGCTGCTGGTGATAACACTAGAGTCAATAAACAGGGAGGCCACAGTCCTTTCCTGTGTGGGTGGGGCTGACCTGTTTGAGTCTGAGGTACACTGAAGACAGGATTCCGTGGGTGTGCGGTGGTCATGTTTTCCGGACCCTGTGAACCACCCTTCCCTGAACGGAAACGTGGTTAGGGAGAGTCAAGGCCCACGGTTTCTCATGATATTTGAGTTAATGACCACTCCTATATCTGACTGAATGACCTCTGCTGGATCTGACCAATTGCCCTTCCTATATCTGACCAAGTGCCTGCAGCTCCTATATATGACAGAATACAGTGACCCCTATAACTGATTGACCACTCCTATGTCTGACAGAATGACCACTTCCATGTCTGACTGAATGGCCTCATCTATATCTGATCAAATGACAGTTCCCGTTTCTGACCAAATGATGGCTCCTGGCCCTGTGAGGGGCTGTTTGTGATCTCTGTCGAAAATGTGTCGCTGAGTCACCCTGCTTTGCTTGTCGCCTCAGCTGCGGTTGTCCTTGTTGTTTTTGTTGATGTTGTTGTTGTTGAGGTGGGCGGTGTGAATCCGCGAGTGATGTCGTTCCTCGTTCCGTGACGGGAACAGGGCCGCTGTCCGGCACGGCTGCCGCCGCCCACACTGCTTCCTGTCGGAGTCATTCCCGCCACTCCTGCCGCTCAGCTCTTCTCTACCTCCCCAAGACCCGCGATTGGCCGGGGCCTTTTTGTGGCCTCCTGCTGTGAGCGTTTTTCACCTTGCAAGGCTGGGGCTGTCACTTTTGTGGCTTTTCCGCCCTTACGTGCAGACAAGGCAGACGTCTGTGAGTAATACCAGGCCGGGGGGTGTTGGGTGATGATGGTAGAAGGTTAGCTGGCCCATGACGACAGCCAACACCCACGGTATAGCTGGCAGGGTGTAAACCGTAGAGGGGCTCAACAGTCATGCCCCTGTGATGCACGCAAAGCATCGTACCACTTCATGTCGCTCTGCTGTTCCCCTCCCCACTCTACATTGCTTTACACTACACAGACACACCGTGCTGACATTGTGGGGAGGCTTATGAGACGAGCAACAAACATGAAGCGAGCTAATTAATTAAAAAGCGCTGTGAGAGGATTAAGATTTGGCCCTCAAATGGATTATCACCGACCCCACCCTCAGTCATCTGCCAGTGCCATCAGATGGATGAGCATAGCGACAGCCTTAACATGTTAATCTCACCCCTTCATAGCATGAAGTCTTCACAGGTAGGCACACGGACCTTCACATGCACACGTACATATGTATATGTCAATATGTGTATGTATATATACATATGGCACATACATACTGTATGTATATGTGTCTGTACATATATATACACACACAAACCATGTCGTGGTTGAAATGTCAGTGAAATGAAAAGAGAGAGCAAAGGCATTCCATTGGAGAACAGTCCATCAGCTTTGGCTTGGAGCGTGGAATCAGGGCTGGAAGTTCCAAGCAAAAGTATTAATAGAAGGCTTTGACTCAGCAGCTGGTTGGCCGCCTGTGTCATCCAGTTGCAGTGGGAAACTGCGATTCCAGGCTGGGGGATGGGAAGGGATGATGGCTTTCCCTCCCCGTTTTCTTACGATGAGTTGGAAATGAAACTCGCCATAAAAAAAAAATCAGTGTCAAACGCTGGGTGTGTGTGACTTGCTGTGTCAGTACAAAGGCAAGTAGCTCTTGACAATGTGAATAACTATGGATTTAATGTAATGGTCTGAATTATTCCTATTGCATCCAGTTAATGTCAAGCAGACAATAGTTTAAATGCTATGCTATCTGAAATAAGTTTTCATTGTGAGTATTTCTAAAAAATGCAACTATATGTTTTCAATATTAGGATACATTCCTAAAGTATTATGTTAAAATATGTGTCCTCTGTGTTGTGTAGGGCAGCAGGTGTCATCAGTACAATCCAATAACCATGTCGTGTCATCTGTCATTGTCAATTCTGCTCCATAACATCACACTGAACATGATAGAACATTTTTTTGTCTTTTTCTTAAAGCAGCTGAAAACAGCGGCATCCATAAGCATGCTCAAAGTACTTTTCCTCAAAAGCCCCAAAAGTCACTTTGGTTTGAGAGAACTATGGCCGTAAATTGACTCTCCTTGGCATTGCTTTGTCGATGCTTTGGAAGGCATATGCTGAGCTCAGTATCGGGGTGAAGGGAGTGTTGGAAAAATATGACAAAGCATTGTTGGAATCCAGACAGCGTTTCTGGTAAAGTTTTGCCGGGTAATTCCATGATCAAGCCTGAGGAGGGGTGTTCCGTTTCTACTTTTGAGCGTGGGTGAAGCCCCATGATCTACTCTGTGTCTCACATTTGTGCATGTGTTTTTGGGCAGAGCCAGGTACAACCTGTTCAGATCAGGGGAATATTTAATTTTGCAGTTATAGGTGCAAAAGTAAGTGCAGCTGCTCAAGGTGCAAGAAGTGGACTAGCAGATGGCTTCTGCAAAATGTGACATCAGATAAGTGTTATTTCTCCTTTTTGGGGAAGAAACGGACTGCTCTTTACCTTCATATGCCTCCTGCCCCCACCACTACCATGTGCAGACACACATATACACATGCATTGGTACAGAACTGTAATGGTGTCTGTGTACAGTTTGACTAGAGCAGCAGAGTTGTTCAGCAGCTTGGCTTGTAACAATTAGGCTGCAGATGTGAACTCTGGATGGGGACATCCGTTTAGTATTTTGCATGAATCTCTTTGTTCCCAAACAGCACAAATATATCTCACTATTAACCTGCTGTCATTTTATAATGATTTTTCAACCCTTTTCATGTGAGATCTATCATATCTTATTTCTTTAATGCATTTTGTGAAACTGTTTTACCCTCAAGTAACTCATCAAGAGGTCTATATTGAGAGATATTGAACTGCCTGATTAGTTGGTTGGTCAATTGATCGGTTGGTGGGTTGGTTCATTTGCAATGGATCAATTGATCGATTTACCAACTTGCGTCTACCTGTCGTATGTTGCACCTTGGTGTCTCTGCTGGGGTCCCTGCTCCTTGCTTCAGTGTTTTACATATTAAGAATCTGTGGAGCTGTGAGACTTTGAATGGAGCACCTTCATCAATTCCTGAGGCGGAGAGCAGCATTGTGAGGTGCGTGTTTGTGCGCGTCTGTGTGCGAGAGTGTGTGTAGGGGTGGGTGGGAGTGAGGAAATGAAAGTTGGGAAGTAGAGATTGTGAATGACATTTCCCTGAGTGCTCCCACACTTTCTGTCCACCCACAGCTGTCATATTCATCCGCTTCTGCTTTTCAAAACAGGCTGGTTGTTGGCAGCTCCAGGATGGAGGGTGGGATGGAGGGATTGGGGGGTGTGTGAGGTGGGGCGCAGCGCAGCGTTACAGCTCCCGTTCCGCCGGCGCACGGAGACGCCTGCAGTGAGGGAGCCGCGCGGTTATAAATAGTGCTTACATAACGGCCCCTTTGTTGATGCCAAGCAGTGGGACAGAAGGGAGTTGGGGGAGAGAGAAACGCAGGATGACCTTGTTTTTCACAACCCCACCCCTGCCTTCCACCGAGGGACCGTGTGAAAAGAGGCAGACGGGCTTTCACCGCGGAGCCCGTCCGGGAGAGGGGCCGGTCATGCCAGGAAGACGTGCCCGGAGCCTTCCAGCTCAGGATTAGGACAGAGGCACGTACTTCTGCGTGGGGATTCTTGGAAGCAGAGTGTGACCGTCGCTGAGGGTTAGAACGGGGGAGAGAGAGAGAATTTCCTTTGTGGTCTTAACTGCTCCCGCTGTTCCTGGAACGAGCTGTGATTTGTGAACCTGTGTGATGACGCCCATCAAATCCATGTACCTTGCCAAGTCTGATGGGATCCAGGGTGTGGAGCAGTTTGCATCCACTATTCCTCATGAGTTTATTAAACAGATTTTCTCTCTTTTTACCTACCTGGATGGAGGTACATTTGGGCATGTTTCTTCCCCCTCCATTATGTCCTGGGAACTATCCCTGAACAGTGTGCAGAGAAGGAGCAAGGCAGTCAGAAATCAGGAGCACTGTGAGCGTGTGTAGGTGTGTGTGCCTGCACACCGTGCACACACATGCACACACACAGTCACATATACACACACATACACAAGAACACCTTATATTATCTCACAAACACACATCACATACACATCACACCTCTCTCACACTTTCTTACTCACACACACACACACACACACACACTTTGATATCCTTGATAAAAATGGCAATGCAAGCACAGTTCCTCTGAAATGAATGAAGCTGATAGGAGTGGAATGGAAGCTGTGAATAAGAATGTGAGGTCACACATTAAAGATATGGTCAAATGTGATAAATTGAGATAGGAGATTTGTTTAAGAGGTGGAGTGATAAGACAGCTGGAACTGTTATTCTGTGACTGGCCACTGTGAGAGAGGTGCGAGTTTCAGTTGGAGAACGGCTCTCACTGGCACACAGAGAGATGCATTCTGGGACTCTTTCCCAGGCCACTCATGCTGCCAGCACATGTGCACTAGTGAATATGTATGTGGGAACTGTCACACGCACATAAATCCTATACACACACCTTTCTCTGTCTGTCTCTCTCTCCCTCTCTCTCTCACATACACACACACACACACACACACACAATTTTGTTGCACTGTGAACACCTGTGTATGTGGTGGGAGTTTACAGATAGCCCTCTGAAGAGTGTTGGGGGATTGGGGAGATGCTGACCTGAATCTCTAAACGGGGTGTGAAAGTGCATGTTATGCAAGCAGCTCCACTCAGTGGGATTACTGCTGCCCCCGCCAGTGTGTTATGCTGTTATGTGAGGGGGGGAGATACAGGGAGCGACAGGTTGGTGAGGAGCTGGAATCATTTTATTCAACAGAACAGTCAATGCAATAGACTGTGACTTTGCAGTAGACTGCGACAGAAACAAAAAAGTTCAATTCAGAAGGCTTTGGCTCGGATTGGGCAGAAATATGTGCCTATGCCCCTGTCTGACAGTGACAGAATTTTTCGTCACCCCCCAAACTCCCCGCCTGGCTTGCACGGCTGTTGGCAGACACTTAGGTGCGGCCAACCAAGATGTCATGGCTGTTAAGCAACAAGACAACAGGCCCCTCACCAAAGCTATCTTAAACCATTTTTGTCGAAAGGTAAATTTGTGTCGTAATATAGCATGATATGAAATAAACTGGCATTTAAAAACAACCACAAATGCTCAGATATGCCAACCCACAGACCATATGGTTTGATTCAAATAACAATAAGTACCCAAATGATTTGAAATAAACACAAAAATAAATAAATGAATGGTTTGTGTTGTCATCACTGCATGCGCCAAGTGCTATTTCCATCTCTGCTGCCAGTAGGCATTTATTTGCTCATGAGATGCCCTTATGCACGGCAACTTGCACAACACTTTCATTTAATATCCATGTATCCGTGTATTTGGCTAAACATTTACTAATGCGACTAGTTTTGAATCTCTTACTATTACTATGACAGTGCCATACTATGACAGTACCAGGAATCAAACCCGCAACCTTTGGTAACAAGCAGGCCGGTTCACCCGCTGGGCTGCACTGCCACGTGTACAGATGTCTCGCCCCTGTAAATGTGGGAGATCTTCCCGCCTGGCTCTCCCCTGTTTGTGTTTTGTTTGCTGTTGCTGTGCTGTTGTCACATGGAGGTCAGGCCTTGACATGCGGTCGATATTGACTTGGATTAGCAGTTTACGACCTCAGACACGCGGGCCTCACGTTTGAACTTGGTCCGCGTTGACCGTAATGTTGATTCTCTGCTCTTCTCATTGTGTGCTTCCAGTCACTTATGTAACAGCGTTTGGTCTCTCCTTGCGTGAGTGTTGGACACACATTTATACAGAAATGTGTAAAGTGTGTGTCAGTGTTGATCCTCACAGATCCTAATCAGGGTGGATTCACCATTCCACTGTTGCAATGGGAAAGCTGATTGGAAGCTGTACACTACAGTTTATCTATTTTAGATGCTTTACTGATGTGTTCTTTGGAATATGTAAGCCAGCTGATTTCACTCTGTGAAATGCTGTGGGAGTGGCTTTTATATATCAAGCAATCACTTACTTTTCTGGCTCCTTATTGTGGGTCTGTATATCTCTGTGTGTATGTGTGCATGGTTATAATTTAGGTAAGAAAGTAAATTGGGTCAATGGTGATACATAGGGTTAATAAATAATCTCTGGTGAGGGAACTTTAGTTGTGTTATATTTTAGGGTGGAGCAAATCTTTGGCAGCCATCCCCAAGAGTACAGCTCCAAATCTCCACCTGTCATCAGAGGAGTGTGTGTGTGTGTGTGTGTGTGTGTGTGTGTGTGTGTGCCTTCACGTGAATGTGTGTGTGTGTGTGTGTGTGTGTGTGTGTGTGTGTGCGTGTGCGCACTCGTGTGTGTGCACTTCTGTGTGTGTGTGGGTGTGTGAGCAGATGTGTTGGTGCTTGCGCATGCATGCATGTGTCTTGTTTTATTTTTATCCGTGGCTTTTTGGTGACTTCTGAAGTCTGCCCTTGCTGTTGGAGTTGGGAGTCAGCCGTTTGATTTCCTGTGTGGCTGTTTTACCTCTTTCCTAGTTTGGCCGAGGCCGAGTTCAACTCCAACCTGGAAAGAAGGTTGGTTATGTAACAGGACTTTCAGAGCTGTCCTAGATACCAGCTGATAACTCCCTCTCCCTCCTCCTGCTCCGTGCCTGCATCTCCCACAGGGCTGAATTGGCGCTCAAAAGTAGGCTAGGATTTTCCTTCCTTTGCGTTCTTTTTTTTCTCACTAGTGTAACTGTGTTGGTGTTGCTTTTCTGTAACACTTCCAGCGAGCACTCAGCAGATTACAGGCATTACGTCAAGGAGGGATTGTTCAGTGAAAATGGGACAGGATGTTCAAACTGCAAAAAATACCCCAAAAATGCCCCAAATTGCCAAAACCCTGCATGCAGTCATGGCATTACAACCGCTACAACATTCATGAATATTGGCCTATGTGTCACTCATTCACCAAGAAAGCAAATATTAAGTCTTGTTGTATACATAAAATACAAATGGTTTTTTAGCCTTGCACATCATTTCAATTTTGCCATTTTTATGTGACAGTTCAAACTGAGTGAAATGATTGATTGCAGTGCCCTATTTATTGCTGATCCATCTGCTCAAAGTACAGTAGCAGAGCAGGAGTGACCTGGAGTTTGTTGCAAGTCTTTGCTGCTCTTGCCAAGCCTCCAGTCTTCTGCTCGTTATACCGTGGTTGTAAGTCATAAATGCTGGCAGGTGGCAGCGCTGGCCCAGGGGAAACTGAGGGTCCAAGTTGTGTGTGTCAGGTGGTGTGAAGTCAGGTGAGGCAGGAGAGACATTCCGGGTTGTTTCCCTAGCAGTGCGCTCGGCCTTATGTAACAGCGAATACACTCGCTGCACTGTCTGCTTGTCAGTAAACAGCGCCGAGGGCAAGTGGAGACTATCAACCCCCTGTGACATCCTGCCTTCATGGTTTCAAATTGAATCTGTAAAAAAACAAGGCATGAAATGGTTCAACATTCACAAGCAAAGTGTGATAAAAAAAAAGTATTGCAGTACGTATTGTCTGAATGTAGACCATATTGCACTCTGTATTGACTTTTTTTGCATAATTTCTGAAATATTGATTGTTTTTCTTCTTTATTTTTTGCTTTTTTTCCACTTTTCCTGTAGCGGTCCTTCTACTGTCGTCTGACTGAGGACAAGAAATCGGAAAAGTTCTTCAAGGTGTTCTATGAGCGCATGAAACTGGCACAGCAGGAGATCAAAGCCACTGTCACTGTCAACACCAGTGACCTGGGGAGCAAGAAGAAGGATGACGAAGTCTCTGACAAGGATGCGCCCACGCGCAAGAAAGGTCAGGTTTGGTGTGGGACGCCAGTGGACAGTGCAACTGGTGTGAATTTACCGTTGACAAAAATAATCGTTCGTATCCCTGAACCAGGTTCAACTGTGTGCAGTAAGTAGAGATGCCAGTCGATGTTTCCTTAGAAGTCCATGTCGTTAATTGTCATGACTTCTAGCTCTACTTTCCCACCTATAAACTAATTCTGACCCCCACACTTTGCTGAAAAAGACCAAAAATGAAGTGAAGCTCTCAACAGCAGCATCAAAATCAAATCCAAACAGTTTGCGCAATGATATCAGTTGGGGGAGTTTGCAGCTCAGCTCTGTTGGTTTTTCAATAAGCTGACTGTTTGCTCCTGACGTTCCTGCCCCTGTGTAAACAGTTAAGGATGTGGCTACTGTGGTGACGGAGGAAGTCAGAGAGCAGCTGCTGGAGGCCTCTTCGGTCACCAAGAAGGCCTTCAATGCATATAGGCGTGAGGCTGACCCAGAGGAGCACCTGGCCTCCGCTGATGGCCAGCCCAGCACGGGTGACAAGGGCCAGGAGGAAGGGGAAATGAGCGTCATCATCACCATCATGCAGCCAATCCTGCGCCTAATGCAGCTCCTGTGCGAAAACCACAACCGTGAGCTCCAGGTCAGCCGACCACCAGGGGGAGCCCTCCCTCACTTGAGACACTGATGTAAAAATAACAAACCCCTTATTGAGATTTAAAAAAACGATCTTATTGCAGTCTGAGTGGGTGCTATTGGCAGGCTGCGGCACTGGTAAATTTCCACAGTCAGACCTTTAAACAGAAATGAAACTAGATGCAGAGAGCATCAGTCACAGACCAAAGTGATGCGGCCTTTTTTTTGTTTCATCTAATGAGTCTGGTTTCACTATGAACAGGACGCTACAAAAACAAGGTTAGGAGCTGTAGGTCAGAAAAGATAATGTTCTTCTGCTCAGAATGGGTTGGGTTCACAGGGAAAGGGGGGAAAGATTCAAGGTCTGTACAGTGACCAGGATCCTGTCAAGGTTCTGCAGAGGTTCTACAGGTCAGAGAGAGCTTTAGTTCAGGTTCTGCAGCTCAGCCAGGGAAAAGATGAGTCCAGACTGTGTCCAGGGTCCTGCCAATATTCTGTGGAGGATCTGAAGAGTAGGCTCTGTGAGGGTTCTGTAGACCAAACGGGACAAGGTTCCATGGAGGCCCTGGTTCCTAGTTGCTGTGATGGCAGCCGGTCTGTGTGGGTGGTAGATTCAGGTGCTGTCAGGCTGCGCACTGTTTTAGTGATGAATTAATCCTATTGAGGTGTTGATACATAATGAAAAAAACTCTTCTGGCTAAAACCTGCCATTAGATAAAGAGGTAGGATTTCACCCCTGCTGGGAACTCCTTTGTTTGTTCTGTTGAACGTTCTGTTTAAACTGTCAGTCAACCGCAGTTGCACAGGGAAAATTTTACTTGTGTTTCTAAGTGCTTTTTCATCCTTTCACAATAGGACATGTGTATTGTAGCCATAATGTCTGTTTTAAGAACTTCTGCATTGTATGCCTTTTTGTACACCTTTTTCAATTCAGGCAACCCCCATCCTGCCCGGAGTTCACCGCCTAGAGTTCATCACCCAGAGCAGGGCTTCTTGCCCTGTCTCATGATCTTGCCCACATGCGTGACAGTGATCTCTTCTCTCCGCATCTCAGAACTTCCTGCGCTGCCAGAACAACAAGAACAATTACAACCTGGTGTGCGAGACGCTGCAGTTCCTGGACTGCATCTGCGGCAGCACCACGGGCGGCCTGGGCCTGCTAGGCCTCTACATCAATGAGAAGAACGTGGCGCTCATCAACCAGACCGTGGAGAGCCTGACCGAGTACTGCCAGGGCCCATGCCACGAGAACCAGGTGAGTCACGCCCATCCATACACTCAGAAACAGACACACACACACACACACACACACACATACATACATATTAATATGTACTGTAAATGCAGATTCACACACATGCACACGCACATAGGAACGTACACATGCATAGATTGTATGCACACACCACCCAACAGGCCTTCTCCGCTCTCCTTTGCAGTATTGATCATTTATTCTCTTTGCAGACCCGAGGTGTTTTGCATTGTTTACTTTGTCAGGTTCACGCAGCTGGGTATTTACTGAAAGTGCTAAACTGAGTGACAGTTGCACGGTGTTCTGCATAATAAAGCTTTTTAGGATTATGATACCTTGCAATTACCCACTTCAGACTGCCTCAGTTAGCTTTGCTTATGCATGAAATATAATAATGTAAACCATCAGCATGGACCCGTGTTTGGTGTTTGTAAAAACTGATATCCGTTTCCTTAAACGAGCTAGTTGGTTACACTGCAATTAGACTCTTACGTTTATTGTAAAACACAACTCCCACTTAACTTATACAATGGTATAATTAGAGGACAGATTCCACACATGACAGTTTTTTTAACAGCTCATTTTTGCCATGCAATGTAAATCTGTTCTGGGCATGCTGCCCATGTTTGCACTCTTCTGTGGCTGAGCTTTGTTTGTTTTTCTCACGAGACGAAGGCGTGCATCGACTTCTCTGATTACGCTTCCTGTCTGTCCTGTAGAACTGCATCGCCACTCACGAGTGCAATGGCATCGATATCATCATCGCCCTTATCCTCAACGACATCAACCCTCTAGGGAAGAAGAGGATGGACCTTGTGTTGGAGCTCAAGGTGGGGCTGACTGCGCAGCTGCCGGCTGTCTTCATCTGCTTTGCAGTCAGCCACTGCGTGAACAGTGCATTTTTTCAAATCCATTGGATCGCTGCCAAATGTGTTTCTGAAAAATCACATGATCAGTCTGTTGTTTTTGGGGTAAAGATTAGAAACTGACAGTGTATACAGGGGACTGGTGCATATTTTCTGTACGTGATTCTTTGTGATGTCCCCTTAAGAAGTGCTCTGATTTAAATTTTAGAGCTGTACCTGACTGGGTGTGATTGCATGTGACTCCCCTCACATGGCCTCTTGTTTCCTTTCCTACCCCCAGAACAATGCCTCCAAACTGCTGCTGGCCATCATGGAGAGTCGCCATGACAGTGAGAATGCTGAGAGAATACTGTACAACATGAGGCCCAAAGAACTGGTGAGACTGAGTTTCTCTCATCACTAGCTGATTCTTTCACCTCTAGTCTCTTATTTTATCATTCACCAGTTATCAGACTGGCCACTGGTCTTTGAGAATGGAATCGATGGACACAGAAGTCGGTATTCATTGCTTGATTTGGACAGCCTCTCTTGTTCTGACCAATTACATGAGTCAATGCAGATAAGATGGCACCTTCAGTCTACGTTGATGACCCGAATCTGGCTTTGTGGGTTTGGTTGGTGGTTGAGTGGCGGCTGAGGTGTGTGTTGCTGTTTTTAGGTGGAGGTGATCAAGAAGGCCTACATGCAGGGGGAGGTGGAATATGAAGAGCCCGAGGAGGGTGAGGAGGGGGAGGAAGAGCACTCTGCCTCACCTCGGAACGTGGGTCATAACATTTACATCCTCGCCCATCAGGTACGCAGTGGAGCATGTGCAGCTCAGGCATTCCTGCTACATATGGAACTAATACCTTACCTTCCAGAACAGTATATAAAAATAGAGTAGGGCACAGCAAAAGAGAAATATCTATTTCAAGGGAACGACAATTTGTAAATACAGGAACCCCTCACCATTCGTGGACCTGAGACTTGCAGTCTCAATTATTTATGCCAGACAGACTTCTCTTTTCCAGGACTGCAGTCTGAGGCACTGATGCTTGCTCTCTTACAATGAAATTTCATGCACATTTATTATTATCAAAATATACTTATTCACTTTTTTATTACATGATTAAATAGTGCCTTATACTGACAATGTACTCATTTGCCCTGTGAACCGTGAAGGTTTTCTGTGCGACAGAGAAGCTTCCCCCCAAAGCTCAGGGCCTTTCAGCCCAGCACTGGGTCAAGTGAGGCTCTGTGGGTGTCATCCCTGTTCACACCAGAGCGGGCAGTTCTTGTGTGTGCGCAGCACAGTTATGTAAGTCTGAAAGGATGAACTGACGTTCCCAGCGGAGGCTGGCTATCTGGCTCAGGGCCGCCTGGGAACAAAGGCGTCGCGCAGCCTGAGCGCGGAGTCGCTGCAGTCAGCTGGCAAGAAACTGCAGGTGTTGAACCGCACTGGTTTTGGGCCCCCGTCTCGCCCGCGCGCAGGCAGGAGCGGGACGGGACTGTGGGACGGCTTCTGAAAGCGCTCCCAGACCATCTCAGAGGTTTCATCTGGGTTGGGTTTTTAGTGTTGCACCGGAGGCGCTGCCAGGTGGGCCCGGCTCCAGCACGGTTAGCGTTACAGTGCGTGGTGGAAAGTACCTTCTGTATACACCAAATCTGTGCTCCATGCAACCAGCCTGCAGGGCTGCTGGACTGACTCCTACAGAGCTGTTACCTGCGGTGGGAGAAACAGGGCACCGGGGGTGGGGGAACTCTAGATACACACGCAGACAAACATATACACAAACACATACCCTCACAGATTCTCACACACACGCACATAAACGCAATGACAAATATGCAACACGCGCACAGATATACATTCACACAGCCATGTGTATGCGTACCTACGTAACTACACATACGCACACCCACGATCGAAATCGCTTGGCTGTGGCATGATTCTTTCTGAGTATTCTTTGGCACATATTTATTTTCCGCTATTGAGGTGAACCCTGGGTCATATTTGCATCTGAATGTAAATGTTTAAAAAGTTGTCATTTTCATACCAACCCAGGGGTATAATGTTTGATCTGTAATGCTACTGATAGTCATGTTTTCATATTAAAGCCTCTTGAATGCCCCAAGGATCTCGTGTGAAGAGCCACAAGAGATTCCCCTCTGAATTTCGCTTTAGTCGTATTGCATATCATGGATCAATTGAATGACAGCTCCCTGCCATCACGCAGAGATGGAAACACATTTTCAGAAATTCTAAATAAAGCCTCAAACAGCAGTAATGTAATGAGGTATACATTAGAATCACTTGAATTGATCTTACCTTTGCAACCTGTGAGGATCATAAATTACACCATCTTAAATGACACAGTCAGGGAACTCTCCAGAGTCATGTTGTCTTTACACAGAGTGACAGTTCTCAGCATAGTACCATTACTGTAAGTGTACTGCAGAAGAGCACCAGTATGACACAAATTAATATTATTAAAACTGAACCAAAAAGTATATTACCCAGGGTCTGCCAAAAAACCTTTAAGGAAATTAAATGACAAGGCTTTGACTGGCTAATTCATTCGTAACAGGTTATTAACTTGTTCATGCACCTGCTTTTCGTGTAACTCAGTAACTTCCAATGGAATTAGATGTCAGTAAATAAATTCGTCCAAGCAGCAAGTCACAAGAGAAGAGCCGTATGGCATTCCGAGAAGGGGACGTGTGACACTTGGCTCACAGTGTAATATCGAAACTGGCCAAAAGTGCGTCATAGGATGTTTGCCATAATGCATTTCTTCCTGTGACATCAGTTTTCTACAATATGTAATGTGATGAATGCTCCGTTTGAGCATGCCGTGGAGGTATAATGAAAGAGATTGCATGAAATGCAAACCCTTTCATCAATGTTTCTCACCACTACCTTAGCAGATATGTGTGAATGTGCTCTCTCACAAGGGGGTGGGGTGGGGCAGTGGTGACCAGGGGAGTTTTATCAGAGTGAGCATACCTGCCCTGTACAGATCAGTGTTTGTGAGGGGCTTTCACAGAGGGGTTTCACACTATTGGCTGTGTGATTGGATAGTACAAATATGGGAGGACCACCAACAGCCTAACCAGGAAGGAGAATGGCAGTTATGCAGAGGTCACGCAGTGATGCGGACGTCACGCTACAGGTGGTAGCAAAAGTGCACACCTAAGGGTTGACGTTGCTCTCTCCTTCTGTAAACCTCCATGGTCAAACTTTAATAAATTATGCATTATGATGCGTTCGAATCAGTACATACATGTTTTCATCTCTTTTAGACTGAAATGTCTATTTCTTCTTTTTCAGGATTTTATTTGATATAGCCCATTATAGTTCAGAATGCATAGTGTTGGTACCTGTGCTTCAGCAAAGACTGCCATATCGGTATTTTGTATACAGTAGTGGGAACTGGGAGTAAAGGCAGTGGGGGTCATAACCTAATTACTGATCAACATGGCTCTTATAACGTCTTTCTTTTCCCCTTTTTCCCCTCATCCACTCACCCTCCTCCCTCTCCCAGCTGGCACGACACAACAAGGAGCTACAGGCTATGCTCAAGCCTGGAGGTACTTACGGAGAAGGCGACGAGGCCCTGGAGTTCTACGCCAAGCATACGGCTCAGATAGAGGTCAGTTATAACGCCCATAGAACTGAGGCAGTTGCCATTACGGCTCTGCCTGCTTTGGTTCCTGCTCGGCCTATGTTGATGCTCTTCAACTAGAGTGCACCAATTGACATGACTCAAGGGTCTAGCTGCCACGGCTGCTGTTAAAATGCAGGGATGTTTAAGGCTGCTGTTAAAAACAGGTGTTTTCCTGCTCTTACTGTACTTTCTGAATACAGAAAGACAGCGAGCTGGATACATGAGGACGCTATGAGTCACAAGGGGGATATTATGTCAGAATATAATATAACATATTTATTATGTTGTATTACAATATATTATATGTAATGATAATTTGTTGTTATCAACCTGACTCAGGGCCTATAAAAGCATCCCTAGGCCAGGAGCTGGAGTAGTCTGGCCCTGCCCAGGAGAGTGGCTCAATATCTGGGTTTTGGTTGTTTCCAGATTGTGCGGCTGGATCGCACCATGGAGCAGATAGTCTTCCCCGTGCCCAATATCTGCGAGTTCCTCACCAACGAGTCCAAGCTGCGCGTGTACTACACCACCGAGCGCGACGAGCAGGGCAGCAAGATCAACGACTTCTTCCTTCGCGCCGAGGACCTCTTCAACGAGATGAACTGGCAGAAGAAGCTGCGAGGTACTCAAGAGGCTACTGGTAACGCAAACAAGGTTCCCTGTGCGTCCTCTCCCTACCTCTCTCTCATAGTAGCTGTTTACAGGCCTTCCCACCCCCCCGACCCCCTGACCCCCCACAGCGCAGCTCCAGAAAGCAGGAGCTGCTCTGGCCCCCAGGGGTGAAGGGGAGGCCGAGGACCTGTAAACATGATAAGTTAGAAGCTTAAGTCACTTTTTAGAGCGTCTGTAAGCTCGTTTTAGACAAGTTTTAGGGACAGTGCATCACAAGATGTACAGCTTTGAGAAGCATAGCACCAAGGCCTGTGTGTCTCAACTGTCATGACCTCACCTGAGTAATACCCCCAGGCTTCATATGCTTACCTAGACTTCTCCCTTCTTCAGATCCACCACTTACAGCTTCGTACCAAACCAAGTGAAAGGAGGGTAGAGTTCAAGGATTCGGAAGTACTTCATATGATGTCACATAAATACATTTTAATTGGGTGTATTTAGGACACACTCTGTTGTCATCATAGCCGCACTGGTCTACTGCCACAGCAGGACACTTGCTGATCCAGGCCAGGCCAGGCCAAACCAGGGCAGAGAACGGCAGGCATTGTTCCAGGAGCTGGGAATTCTCTGTTGTAAGAGCTCAGAGGGAGAGACAGTGCAGCAGAGAGAAACAGACTCCACAGGACAGAGAGCAAGAGAGACATAGTGAGAGAAAGAGTTCTTAGGGTGTGTGTTTGCCCGAGAGAGCATGTTTGCACCTCATTGCACCAGTCTTGGGCACCATCCCTCCCCCTACTACACACACAAACACACAGTCATTAATGTATGACATCATCTGCAGCCCATTCTGAAGAGGGTGTGGTACTGGAGTGAGCTGGCAGTATGATGGGGGCTATTTATCTCACCGAATTGGCTTCCTGTTGTCTTTGATGTGACACAGTTAATATTAAAATATGTCATAGTATGAGACCTCACCTCCTCCACCACACATCCCACCTAATATTGATGAACTTATAAAATAATGCTGATGTTTTTCCCTTTGTGGGGCTTCATCTAGGGTGGTGGTTAGACACCCCCTCCCCTTCCACACTACATAGAAAATGAGTGATTATTTTTTCCTTAACGGCAGTATTTCAGTTGGGGGTTAACTGTGTCTCTTCTCTGGATAAATTACATCAGAGAGTGATTGTGCCATGGCTGCTGCTGTCAGCTCATGAAAGTATCAGCTTCTCTTCATACAACAGAACAACAAAAATCACCTCCACAGGATCCCTTTTCAGTTCAAAGCCAAGCTCAAACCTACAGCCAAACCAGTGCCCAGGAAACCCAGCTTCTGCCCAAATATATGGCACAGAGTGAGAATCCTGGGTCAAAGGTAAACAGAACATGCTGTTATGCTGTCTCCGAAGAGTTCAGCAGGATCAGGGTGGACTGGTGGAGGCTCTTGGGTGTTTTGGGGAGATTTTATCCCTGTTGATTTCCCTTCCCACTTCAGTTTATCGAGATGGAGTTTTTGCTTTGAGGTGCTTACTTAATCACCACTGACAGCAGAAGCCTGGCACGCAGCCTCATGTATTAACAGTCTGCGCATGTCAGTTCAACCTGGTTTGGGGGATTACGTTACATTTGTTTGTCACAAACTAGGCGTGTACCACCTTCTGTAATTACTGTAGACTTCCCATTTGAAAATATGAAGGCACTTCTCCCAAAGGGTTGGTTGAGTTTGGATTTATTTTGAAATAGTTTGACCATGGTCATATCCAGTCACACCCACATGCAGAGCTTGAGTTTTTCAGCACTGAAAGGTACACTGCACTGAAGGGTACACTATACTCTGTCTTTGCAAGGAGGTTATTGAAATCCAGTCGTACAAACCAATGTAAAACTGTCCCCCAAAACCCCTATACACAAAACGAAGTGGAGCTTTAAGGCAAAACAAACAAAGCAAAAGGTTCACTGCATTAACAGAAATGGCTGTGGGCTGCATTCAGCATGCATGTGCTACCAGGCTGAAGTATCTGTGATGCTTTCAAGAAGAGAAGCGTGTTCATGTGCAAAGCACTGCAAATGAATGGCTAACAGCCAGTCACGTCCTTGCAGGGCAGGGCTTTCTACAGATCGACAGGTGTGTCTCAGCCATTAACTGATTGCGAATGGATGATCTCTGACCCCTGACTCAAATCAGGGCATTTGTAGTAAAGTGTGTGCCTGTGGTAACAAATATCAGTGAAAGCATAGTGTTATTCTGCAGGTACTCCATTGCTATGAACTAAAATGATTTTGAAAGTAAATTGAGCAAAAACAGTGAGAGCCTTGTTGCACATGCTGGTTGCAGCTGGTCACGTACTGGTTATATGGTGAGAGACCTTACCGCTTACTGTATGTATGAACTTTGAATATATTTCCAGTGTATTTATGAGGTCATGTGTATTTATTTGCTGTGTGTATGGTGTTTCTCACAGCCCAGGGTGTGGAGTTTGAGGTTGGAAATATGTCGAGTGCATGTCTGTTGACTGAGAAAGACAGGGGGTGTTTGTTTTGGGGGTGGGGTGGGGGTATGGTCCAGGATGTGAAGGTTCTGCGGTTCCTCTCCCCTCAGCCCAGCCCCTTCTTTACTGGTGTTCCCGAAACATGTCCTTCTGGAGCAGCATCTCCTTCAACCTGGCCGTCCTCATGAACCTGCTGGTGGCCTTCTTCTACCCTCTGGAGGGCGTGCGTGGAGGTGAGTCAGTCCCAAACACCCATGGATTCCTTTCAAATGCTGCGGAGTGCCCAGTTTGTGTCGTCACATATACTCTACGGTGATAATATCACACATATCCAGCCTCATGCTCCGCATGGGAACGTCTTGTATTGTCACCATACCTCGCGCTCTCCCATGTGGTCCTCGACTCTCCCACTTATGAAGGTCTGACCCCAGGTGCCTAGCTTCCTTCCTCAATGACCATAGCAAATCTTCACAGTACATCAGCTGATTATAAGTATCGCAGTACATGGGGTGTTTAAAGAGCCATACTTCCGTTGTTTTGGTCAAAAATGTTTACACGGCTGCGGTGGGCATCCTCTGTTTATAGTGACCATTCCAGCAAGTCATTATAAGCCACAAACAGAATTCGGCATATTTATATTACTCATTTATACATTTATTCTGTGTGTATCTATATGCACCTTTTTGTGTATTTCAGCATATTTATATGAACCATTTATAAATGTGTTGAGGCCAGTATGCATTTGTGTGTGTGTGTGTGTGTGTGTGTGTGTGTGCATGCATGTGTGGTTTTTTTTTAGGTTTATGTTTGCGTGTGTGTGTGTGTGTATGCACACGAGCATGCCTTGTGTACGTGTGAGTATGTTTGCGTGTGTGTGTGTGCGTGCATGCATGTGTTTCCAGTCCTGCGTGCCTCAAAAAATCTGTCAGAAAACAGGAAACAGGAGGAACTGACACAGACCACAGAGCTGAAGTAGAGTACACCACACTGTGCTGCATTAGCTTTTTAGACAGTCACCTCTTTAATAGATAAAACTGGGTCACAAAAAAGTGTGTAAATCATGTCATTCCATTTTGCTACATTATTCCCTTATTCATACAACCTTCTATATGTTACCCAATTTTACAGCTGCATATTGGACTTCGTTTGGGTTTAGTACCCCACTTAAGGGTGTCACAACAGCGTCTCACCCATACAGCTCTCCAGACTCAAGTCCGGCTCTCCAACTACTGCTCCATACCACTGTTCAAGGTTATGTTATCAAAGAACAGAGGCTTGCTGTTATGCATTTGTGGGGCTCAGTGTCACCCTCCTTTTCTCTGTTAATGGCAATGGGCATTGCTGTAATAATTGTTTTAATATTGCATTCCCCCTCCTGGTGCACGCATGCCATGGAGAACCATTCACTTAAAGTGAGCCTGACCACATGGCATAGATCAGGTGCAGCAACGCCCCTTGTCACAATCTGACCTGGTTATCGATACTGTGAGAGCCGAACTCTGCCGTCACAGAGATGTCATTCGACGCCAGCGCTCAGAATCTTCATTTAAGGCGCTAGGGCTAGGGGCCACGTCATTCCGGTTAATTGAGGATTTGTGTTACTCCCTACTGAGGTGTAGCCAATCTTATTAATTGGGGCACCTCTTTCAGTCCCCCCAGCTTTGTGCAGAAAATAGGACACAGAGGTATACATTACCACATTCAGCCTCAATGCTTGTGACTTGGTTGTGACTTGGCTGTAGTGACAATGGAGATAGGCAAGTCTGCAATCTGTGAATTAGTTCCTTAATGCTGTTTCCTTCAATATGATTTCAGAGTTGTCCATACTCCTTATATTTAAAGCCAATAGGCCCATTAAGATAACAAAATTAACCTATGCAGGGTGGTGTCACACGGTGTCTGTCAGCCTGCTTTCCTGCTCTACCACTTAATTTAGGATCTGGGGGTAACCCACTGTTCTCTATCCCCCTAGACACTTTCGGAGAGTGTTGAAGGGGATCCTCCATTTAATTCTCCATTGGAGAATTAAAACCTTTTTACACATTAAAGCACGTTTTTAACCTTATCGTTCTAAAGCACAGGAAATAGCCATCTCCATGTAGCACTTGATTTAATGGGTTTTGTTGAAGCTCCCAATGATTATTTTGTGGGGGATGTATTGGCTGTTTGAAGCACTGGTATTTCAGTGAAGGGTGAATATTTTTGTTGGAGTACATCCTTCAAGGCATAGCTCAGGAATGGTCACAGGGTATTTAGCAGGTGGAAGGTCTGTCTTCATTAAACATGTCTCTTCAGCCTCCTCCACTCCTCGCGTGCAGACAGACAGGCCTGAGACGAACTCATTTCACTTTGCCTTTCTCCCTTTTGCTCCCACTCCTTCTCATCCTCTCTCTCTGTCTCTCCAGCTCTTTCCCGCTCTGTCCCCCTTTTGCTCTCTCTCTGTTTCACTCTCGCTCTCTTGCTCTCCGTCTCTCTGGTCTGCAGTGATGTATGCGCCCACAGCTGTGAGGTCTTCCTTTGTCTCAGAGAGGAGATGCAGGGAGAAGAACTACATTGTACTTCACATACACTTTCGATTGTTCCCCCTCGGGTCAAGCAGTGCGGTCTCTTTTGTTCAAAACTTCTTCAGTGTAGGAGAAAAAAAAACAGAAACACTTTGCTTAGAGCAACAAAACTGTGGTTTTCTTTCCACAGACTCAGAGCTTTGCTGAAGCCTTAGCTTCAGACTTCCTCTGGTGGAGGTAAATTCTGCAGGAGATGTGGTTCATTTTAGGAAACATTAACTGGTGGAAGAAAACTAGGCTAAGGACAGAATATTTCAACCTTACCTAGCACACTCCAGCTAGGTTTGAACAAAGACCATGTAAAAAGTCAGTGGAAGACTGTGGCAAGAGTATTGCACACATTCTTAATCCGTCAAAGCCTGGCCGCAGCTAGCTGTAACAGGACGGGTCACGTGAAGGCCTGCATACCTCTGACCTGGTGCAGCCGCGGGCCGCATGTCTCAGGGGCACCTCCGCCCTCCTGCGAGCTGCGCTGGAATGTGGACATGGAAATTAGATAAGAGCTCTGGAAGTGGGTCAGTGCGTGCCGGCTGTCGACGCACAGGGCCGCACATGAGAGCACGTTGCACACGGCTTACTCCGCAGCCTAATGCAGCCCTCCTTTCCTTGGACTGAAGTGTGAGAAAGCCGGGCCTAGAGCATCCACCACAATTTCTTGGACTGTGTTTTACGGTTACCTCTTTCCCAGCTCTCTAAAGTGTGTGTGTGGAAGGACCTCTGTACCTTCTGAATCAGTCACTTTTTTCAGGAGCTAACATTAGGCTGTATTCAGAGGAGCAGCCAAAGGTGATTAGTGTTATCCTCCCATGACCCCAGGTAAGCAGAACAGGGGAGAGATGAATGGGGTTCAGTGTGAGGCCTGTGAGGGCCCCGCTCCGGTTTGGCTGCTGTTCTGCGCCCTGGGCTTTTAGTGCCGTGCCATCAGTCCAGGACCTGGGGGGACGCACAGACCGCTTCTCATGAATCTTTCAGGAGCTTCGGTATTTTTAGTGCCGGCAGTTATGTAACTGGCACCTGCCATGTGATCTCCTCATGGAGGGGAGAGGATGGGTTGGGGGGGGGGCTGCACACTAGCTGAGATACTGCCTTTGAACTCCACTCTACACACACAGACACACACACACATACAAATGCACTTACTCCAACACTAAACTCTTTTATATACTCACACACACACTCAGACACATACACATATACACATACACTGTCTTGCACACACATACGCGCACACACACACACTCTCTCACATACATTGCATACAGCCATTGCATACACACACACACACACACACACACACACACACACACACACACTAGACATCCTCACACACACAGTTAGGGCTGTGAGATGCCCAGTTTCTCCAGCTCACTGTTGAACGTGGTGGTAAGTTTAGGCTTGGCAGTCCACAAAACGTGGCCTTTAGTGACACTGAGCTGGGACTTACCCGCGGATTTAACGGGTGCCACACTAATGCCTCACAGAGGTACAACACACCCAGCTGTGACACTCCTTCCCCGTTATGTAACCTCTCTCTTTTAGTTCAGCTCTCTCTCTCCTCTGTGACAGAATGCACTAGACCTTACACAGCTGGTTAAGGCTGTCCAGCACTGTAGCTCTGACAGACTTGTCTCCACGTAGCTGTTGATATTGCTGAGTTGTTTTACTGTCAATTCTTATTTAGATTCATGTATTTCTTTCCTTGATAGATGTCCTTATCTGGGGTTATTTACAGGCCTTTACCTTTTACGTATTACGTCCCTGTGTGTATGTAATACTGAGCTGTATGTATAGTATGTATTACTCACCTGTATGACAGTTCAGGGGCACAACAGCAGTGCCACACCTGGGATTTGAACTCAAAATGCTGTGGTAACAACTACTACATTGTACTTCTGCCCTTGGCAAGCACTTGGCAGCAGCTTAAATAGCTTCTACTTCAATTTTGAAGCTTTTTTTTCCCAAGATCTATGAAACATGTAATATGTTTAAAATGAGTTCATGCCTGTTGTTGAACTGGATTTTTTGTTAAATTTGACCTCTTTGTGTCTTCACTTGATTGTTACTCAGTAAAGCAACACTGAATGTGGGGATAGCATGGGCACAGCATGGCAGGGATAGGTGGGCACCCCTGTCGGCCCTAGCCCACCGGTCTGACTGCGTGTGGGGCCCCTGCTCTGTCCCTCAGGTACCCTGGAGCCCCACCTCTCGGCCCTGCTGTGGACGGCGATGCTGGTGTCCCTGGCCATCGTGATCGTCCTGCCCCAGCCGCACGGCATCCGGGCGCTGATCGCCTCCACCATCCTGCGGCTCATCTTCTCGGTGGGGCTCGAGCCCACGCTGTTCCTGCTGGGTGCTTTCAATGTGAGTGCGCCTCGGCCCATTTCCCAGAACCCCCCGGCCCTCCCGCGTCATCGGGCTGCGCTCTGGCAGCCGCCACGGCTTCCTCTGTGCCGTGTAACTCATCGAGGTTAGGTGTGTAATGCGTCAGAGCTGCATTCCAGAGGCCATCGCCGCTGTGTCAGCTCAACCCCCGAGGACCGGCTCGTCTGTCAGATTTCACTAGAGCCCATTCGCCATTAACTCTCCGTCTAGACGGAAGCTTTTAAATACACACTCCAATGGAAAAAAAAAAAGACTCCTGCCTATGAAGTCAAACACCCCCTCTCCAATGTGCTCCCCTTCCCTAAACAGAGACCAGCCCCCAGTGTGTCTGCTTTAAGGCCCTCCACCTCTGAGAGCTCCACTAGCATTCATACTGGACGCTGATGATGATATGAGCACCTCCCCAGTATTCCTGCACTAGAAAACATTTGGCCCAGCGACTCCATAGGAAAGCTGAATCGCTGAATCATTGAGTGGCATTCCAATGGTTCTATAAGTGAATTCCTGGTTATTATTGAGAACTTTGCTGTTCTGTAAAGAGTGAAGAATAGGCCTGCTCAAGTAAATTTCTCTGCAGAAGAACCATATGTATGAAATACATGGATACATAATCTATAAGTGCCCAACTGCATTTTCATATTTTAATGATAGAATTACTTTGTATTTCATATTATTTAATCACAGTGGGTATAATTCTGGATCCTCGTGCACGACGCCTTAGCACCTTGCCCTTCTACACTTGGCTTGTCACATTAAACCTTCAGAAGGTCCCAGGAGTTTTTAAATCTTTTGATGATGGGTGATAATATGTAGAAGTGAGTGTAACTATGATCACACGTGTCTAAGTCTGTTTATTTCCCCTCTTAAAGGTGTGCAATAAGATCATCTTCCTGATGAGTTTTGTGGGGAATCGTGGAACATTCACCAGAGGCTACAAGGCAATGATCATGGATGTGGAGTTCCTCTATCACCTGCTCTACCTGATCATCTGCAGCCTGGGTGTGTTTGTCCACGTCTTTTTCTACAGCCTGCTGGTGAGTGGGCAGAGGGAACCAGGGGATACCGATAATCACTTTCGCATGTCTGTTAGGGGGAATGTTTAAGAATAAAAACGAAACATTGTGAAGCGTTTTGCTGGTTCCCCGGCTGGTGTTGCTCAGTTTTCTGGAATTTCCCTCTTAGGTTGTGTCTCACTTCCTTTTATTTCTTGTTTAAATTCCTTGTGAATAGATGCCGATTAATACCGCATTAAATTATATATAACTATTCCAGGAAGCGCTAACAGGCTGTCCTGTTTCCACATCCTTTTACATCTTTGTTCCCACATTTTATGCTTCTCCTTATTGCAGCTCTATAATTCAGTGTTTGATTCAAAGTCCTGCCTCCTTGTCCAGGTCTTGGACTCTGTGCTGTCTCTTGGGTCTTTGATTCATTTGAGTCTTAGGTTTTTGGACTCTGTAATGTCTCTCGTCTTTGACACTTTAGTCTTTCAGCTCATTTTTGTTGCCTCTTTTCAGCTGTTATGTGCTGTGTTGAATTTCTTAGTTCTTACACTATGCCATTTCAATCATCTCTTTGGCACTGTGCCTTGTCTTCCCTCGCCCAGCTCTTTGACCTGGTCTACAGGGAGGAGACGCTGCTGAATGTGATTAAGAGCGTGACACGTAATGGCCGCTCCATCGTCCTGACCGCAGTGCTGGCTCTCATCCTGGTCTATCTGTTCTCCATCGTGGGGTACATCTTCTTCAAGGATGACTTCATCCTGGCGGTTGACAGGATACCCAATAAAACACTGGGTGAGGTGAACGCACATGCTAGAACACCGTGCACCCAGCTCTTAAAGAATGAAGCACTCTGCAGTCAAATTATATTGTGTTAAATTAAATTAAAATAGGTTTCAGATGATTGAGTTATCATAAACCGCTGGACAGAGTATGTGTTCCATAAGCAATAAAAAATTTTTTAAAAAAAACAGAAAACCCTGATGAGAAAACACAGGGACGTGATTCACTGACCCCAGCGTAAGGCAGATGAAAGAAATATCCTGACTTTGGATCCTGATCCTTAAAGATCTCAAAGCACTGAGAATGACAGTAATGCAGTGTTGGGATCCCACAGTGATCCAAGGCTTTGATGTGTGGTCCGTGGGGTAGTTTGCCCTGTTTTCTGCTGGTCATGTTAGACATTGTGTGAAAGGTACATCTGAGCATGTCCTTTATCAGGTTCTGAAGAAAAAACAACTATATTACACTTGCTATGTAACTGAAGTCAAATCGGATCCTTCAGGGAAAAGTTGCCTTTTTCTGTTTTCCCCTTCACTCTGTCCTGGGATCAGTTTTTGACCTAATAAAGCAATAAATGTAAAAACATTCAGTCCACAATGGAATGAATCTTACGAATGGATCTTCATTGAACTTGTGTGAAAATATACTGCACATATCATATTGCTATGGTCACGTATGCCTATTCATGCAGATATTACTTCACATGATAAAGTACCTTCGCTATGTAACTCTCTGGATTAGAGTGTCTGTCATGTGGCTGAATGTAAATGTAAATTACACCACTATTATTCAAGCTATGCATACCACTGCATGAGTGAAGGGGGCAGCAATGGATGTATCTTTTGTAGTAAGCTATACTCTTTTTCACATTAGACATTTTTGCTGTTAACTTCCTGTTCCCTCGGACAGAGAGCGGAACAAGCATGGTGGGGGACTTCCTGTCCGCAGGAGTGTGCCGGAAGGACAGTGGAGAGAACTGCTCCACGGAGGTCATGGGAGAAGGTATGGCTGCAGCGTGGTCATGTTGGGGAGGGCGGTGCTTTCTGTGTCCCCAAACGCCCCCCAGATGGGTCATGTCCTGCTTCTGAGAATGGGGGCTTAGAGTTGACCTAAAAGTCCACCAGAGGTGCTATCACGAGACATAGACAGGGTGTGGGCATCATGCATGTCCCACAGAATAAAGAGGTCAAAGTTTAATGACAGTCAGGCGCTGGTAGGTCAGCTCTCTCCTCAAGGGGTCAAAGGGCCCATCGCTGTGACCATGGGTTTTTAAGTCGTTGGGTAAATTCCATTGAAATACCTCAAATTTAAGAAGATATTAGACTGCTTTAAAGGGCTCAGACAATCTGCACAAGTCTAAATCTGCTAAGCCCAAACTTTATGTGACCATCATCCTCCTTTGTTATGCAAGCCTGATTGCATCGGCGTGGTCTAATGGCGCTGGGGCCATTTCTCTTAAAAGATCATTCTTTTAGTCTCGGTTTTTTGGCAATTTAGTTTGTGACTGAAACAATCATATATCTGTGCGTGGGTGTCAACTTATTTGTACCCTGCGGTTGGACTGGTCTGTAATATTCACCTGTGTTAGTGCCAGAATGCTGTGATGCGTTGAAGCTTTTTATGACAATTTTTATCTGTGTTGTGTATGACAACAGAGGTTGGACGTGTGCCATGTTTGACAGCGCTGGCTGAAGTGTGCAGTGTATGACAGCGGGGGTGTGACACTAAGTCTGTGGTTCTCTCCAGTCGTTCCCACGCAGCCGTCGGCTGTGGTGATTGAGGACAAGGAGCGTACCTGCGACTCTCTGCTCATGTGCATCGTCACTGTCCTGAGTCACGGACTACGGAGCGGCGGAGGGGTGGGGGATGTCCTGCGCAAGCCATCCAAGGAGGTGTGTTATGGGACATCACAGGGGGGCATCTCGGCTAGTGCCACGAAGGGCGAATCCAGAGGGGAGAAAGCCAGGTGTAACAACAGGCCGTCATGTGACCGCCCCCTTAGCAGCTCTGTGTGCCGACGTGTCCAGGGCCTCCTGTGTCCTCTCTTTTCTGCTATGAAACCTTCCCTGCCTCATAGTTCCTTAGAGAACACAGTTCTGACTGTAGTTAAGGAAATTAAAGGGGCACCTGGGTAAAATTAAAGTATAATATATTCTATGTTGCAGAGATGAACATTCTAAATGTTCTGGCCCCAAAAAGCCTCTTTTCCACAGCTGTCTAAAGCTAGCTAGAGGACACCTAGACAGCCTTTTTGAGTGTATCAATGTGTGGTTTGTAACTGAATGTCTTCCTCCATTGAAAGGGTTTTTTATTTCTCTTTGTAAGGAATGCAAGCTTGTGACAGCCAGGAATTTTAGGAATTCTCTTTTAATAAGCATATGATTTTTGTCTTTCAAACTGATTTGCTATCTATAATGTATGTATTATTTACTCATTGACAAGGATTCCTTAAAAGCCTTTGTTCAAAACACAGTGACAGGAATCATGAGTGTTTTTGCTCCTTTGTGAGTCCATATATGACAGCCCAGTGGGGTATCCATCATAGCTTGTGAGGAGGGGAGTTCAGACTCTCAGAGACAGTGTGTCACCAGCCTCTGTCCCGGCAGGAGCCGCTGTTTGCCGCCAGGGTGATCTACGACCTCCTCTTCTTCTTCATGGTCATCATCATCGTCCTCAACCTGATCTTCGGAGTCATCATCGACACCTTCGCCGACCTCAGGAGTGAGAAGCAGAAAAAAGAGGAGGTCCTTAAAACAACCTGCTTCATCTGCGGTGAGTGGATCCTTCGCCGTCTGCACCGGGCCTTTTCGGGCGGAGTTGCGGTTGGAAGGGTGATGTGTTTGGGTAGGTGCTGAGCCAGTTGAGCGCGCTGCAAACGGGTGTGCACGCCTGTCTGGCAATGAGCAAGCGAAGGCTGCTGTGCTTCACAGTCGGCCCGCCCGCGGAACGAGGGCTGTTTTTCACAGTAAAGTAAACACCGGCCCCGTCCACACTAGGGCGCGACCCCAAGACGCCCCCTCTTCCCAGAAGGCTTAGTCACAGCTGCAGCGGAGGAGTACTTCCTGTTGCTGCATGGCCGTCGAGCGTTCTGGTGAACGGCCTCAGATAAGACTCCGCCTGGAGCATGACCATGTTCCCTCTCAGCCTTCCCATCAACTGCTAAACCCAGTTCAGTTCTGTGATGTTTTTAATCATTACAGTTTTTTTCCTTCTAATTTAATTAGTTGTTTATTCAGCACACAGATACTGTTCTCATGAACTCCTTGTGGGATCTCACCCTTTTGGAAGAGCCAGAAACTTAAATCGTATCATCAAGCATCACATGATGTTTTCTATGGTCTCTGCAGTTATAAGATACTGACACTGCAAAATGATGATGTGGTGGGGCTGGCATTGTGGGTGTTCTCGCCAGAGTGGCTGAGCAGTGATAGTCCTTGTGGAAAACCCAAGTCCCAAGTATTAATGTCACATAACTCTTTGTAGCAGTTAAATGCCTGTAACTTATTAGTGGAGACCTGATTTCTTCTGAAAAATTATTGTGTTCCAGGCTAGTCCCTATTAGTATGTCATTTCGAAGAATGCATTCCTAGCAATGACGCAAAATCAAAACACGGAGGGCTTCGTTTTGGCTCCTGTTCACTGCTGAAGTTGTGGTTTTAATTCTCCTTCAGAGAGTTTTCCAGGAGCTACATGGGTCCAGAGGGTTACCATGGCCACCTGGTGTCTGCCATCCATGTCCAACTGACCAGCATGGTCTTTTTTTACAATCTCCGTACTCACTCAAAAAGCAGTACAACGATGTGTTGTTTTTTTTTTTTCACAGGGCTGGAGAGGGACAAATTTGACAACAAGACAGTGACCTTCGAAGAGCACATCAAGGTGGAACACAACATGTGGCACTACCTGTTCTTCATTGTGCTGGTGAAGGTGAAGGATTCCACTGAGTACACCGGGCCCGAGAGCTACGTTGCTGAGATGATCAGGGTAGGAGCGCCACAGAGGCCTGCGTGATTCACGAACAGCAAGGACAGGCATGACAAACACGCCCAGGGAGAGATTACTGCTCAAAGTGACAGCCGGGCACAGGCTGTAGGGTGCAGTCTCACAGATCAATTAAGTAGATCTGCGAGAGACATGTTCATGGCAGTAGCCTACGATTCTTTAACTTTTGTAACAGTTTATTCTTTGCCATTTTTGGGTTTTGCCATCTTTTTGGGCAGGCTGTGTTCTTTACTCCTTTGGGGCAGGGCGTGGCAGGAACGCAGCTTTGCCAGATTGCAGCAGGGTGTTGGCACTTATACTTTTGGTTCCTTTCATTACTGTTGCACTTTTCAGTCCTATCTGATCTCTGCACAAGTCAACGTTTCCTTAGAGCGCAATTAGGTAACGTGGGCGAAGTAGCCAGTATGGATACGTGCCTGAGTGCACATCGTTGTTTTCATCTCATGAGCGTCAGAAATATCTGCCTTTCAGGAGCAGCGAAGCGAAACGTTACGCTAGATCCGATAAGGGTACCCTAAACACTTGCCCAGCTCAAGGCAGTCTCACAGCAGTTGGGACATTCCCATACACACATGTTCCATTAATGCATGAAAAAAGAACCGTTCATTCTCCAAATCCAGAAACACACCCAACTACCTCTTGTACTGTAGAATCTCTCCACATGTTTCATGTAGAGGAGCTTTTGGTACCCCTGGTTGACCCAGAAAAAGGGGGTCGTTGGTCTTTTTTTTTCCTGAGATCCAAGGTTTGTGGTTGTTTTTGGTTGCCTGTTACTTAATGCTTGGAAGCCCCGCCGCAATGTTATATAATCTCTGCCTTGTGACCTTAAATTCCTGCAAAGTTTGAGCCCGTCTGTCAGCAGTACAAATGGGAGAATTGAGAAACGCCGTAACCCTGGCCCTGGCATGGAATGTGTTAATCCCTAATCTCATGGCAGTCTTGTATTAGTCATCCTTACCCCCCACTCCCAACCCCCTGCCGCTACTTGCTAGCACTCCCCCCTCAACCTTTTAGCCTCGGGGCATCAGCTGAGCACTGTGGGAACCGGAACGCCTGTCCTTTGGCCCCACCCCATCTCCAGCTATTCACTCAGAGGATCAAAATGACAGCCTCATTGCTAAAATATCCTTACTTGACCTTTAAGTTATTATTTATCAGAAATATATGATTAGAGTGTCTGAGTAATTCTAAAATTGAATGACTTATTCTTACCGCAACTTGTCATATACTTATCACAATCTATCCTATCCTTACCACAACCCAGCTGATCCTTATTGTGATATATCCTAAACTCAGTGTGGTCTACCTTATCTCTACAGCAACCTTTTCCACCCTAATCACTATACCTGACAGCTTTTCCTCTCAAAAAGAACCATTTTGATGTATCTAGCTAGCTAAACTTATTGTCGTAGGATCAATCAAACATGAGTGATGACAGTTCATAGATAACTTTGGTATTGTTTCTAAAAATTATATCTTAAGTGATATTAAGTGTTTAATTACCAATTTAACAGAACATATGTGTGAAGTATGTTTTACTGCACAGTTTGCTAAAAGGGGCATCTTTCATTTCTCTTGATTTCTACCTAGAAAAATTTTAAACTTCATAATCATGAATGCACAGCTGCTTGCATTCCTCTGTGAGATTGGATTCTCATCACACCATCTCTGGCCACTAAGATGGCCCTTGATAAATGCTTGGTGCAACCAGTCTAACTTCTGAGAATTAAAATACCGCAATGGGTGCCCTTCACTCTCTGGAACTTGAAATTTCGATGGAAATGACAGCACATCCTGTTGTCAGATCAGTAAATTACTGTAGGCGACGTCAACCAAAACAAAGACTTTTGGCATGCAGGTATGTTGTTCAAAGTGTATGTTAGAAATGAGACTGAACAGTCAATTATTTCCATCTTGACTGTGAGGTCACTATTAAATTATTTCTTACTTTTACTTTATTTGAATGCCCGACACATTTTAAGGTTTTTATTTTAATTTTTGTATTCTTTGTATTCATTAATTTTTATAAAGGGTAGCCTAAAAATCACAGCAAATAACAATTCATTTATATTATATGTTTTCCTGCCTGAAAGAATGAGTGACTGTAGATTTTTTTCTAGTGAGTCAGAATTCCAGAAACTCCAGAAAAAGATTTTCATGGAGTATTTTGGGGAAAAATCTAACGTTTGAAATACTCTGATGTTTGATCCTTTGATCCTTATTGTGGTCACTATGCTGAAGCTGCTTAGTGATTGGGTGGATGTTGATTTTTCTGGGTCAAACACTTGTAGGCACTCACTCTCATAGGTAAGGGGCGCCGTGGAGTAATGTTGGGGTGTCACCAGATAGCTGCTAATCGTCCTAGACCTGACAGCCAGGGGCCTTCAGCACCAAGTGGGTCATTTCAGGTGAACCCGGCCACGAAGGACCACCCACAACGCACAGTTCTGGGGCTCCTGTGATTGACCCCTGTACCTTGACTGAGCCCCAAAGACCATGCATACAAACACTGATGTTAGTTTGGTGTCCTTGTAAGAAGCAAAATATAAGCCCATATCTATGTATATCGAACATCATGTCTGACTGAAATTTTGGCAAAGAAATGTCTTGTTGATTCTTGACATCTGGGATGATGTTGAAACTTGCCTGATTCATTTGCTTTTTACGTGAGGGTGTGCTACACACAGTGAGAAATCGATGTGCATTAAGGGGGGGTGCACTTGGCCTGTGTTGTAGCTGCTGAAACCACACTGCATCCTGTCACCATGCGTGGGGCCTTGTGGTTATAATAAAGAAAAGTGCATTTCCAATGAATTAATATGAGGCTGAACGTGATGAGGCGATAGTGGTCTGAGACTTACTGGCAGTGTTGTCAAACATAAGTATCTATAAAGAGGGGGGAGGGTGAAAAAAGACAGTCTGACACAAAGTCTTTCCCATGGCAGTCAATAGAACTAAGAATTCTTGACTTTGTGTGACAACTCTCATTAGCACTTTGCATTGTGGTTTGACCTTGATGAAGGGCTTGTCTTGGCTGTCGCATAATTGTTAATGGTATTGACCCTGAAGTGGACTGTAGGTCAAAGGGGCTGTACTGTCTTCCGTGTTGCCATGTGCCCCACGAAGCAGTGTGCTTCCAGGCCGAACGGTTCAGAGCAAACTCACCCATTTTGCACACTTATACTTGAAATAACACACTTATACTTGAAATAACCAGTCAGCAGCCAGTCTGGGAGGGAATACAGAAAACACTTCCCTTGCTGTTATACAGCAGCATTAAAATGAATTCTTAATCTGATCCAAACAGTGGTGATATAATGTGAAGGGTCAGGTACAGCACTGGTGTGAGGGAACACTTTCAGTGCAGTAGAGCAGTATTGCTGTGATGGTAGTGTGCTCTCAGTGTGGTAGAGCAGTATTGCTGTGATTGTAGTATGCTCTCGTTGACACAGAGCAGTGCTTTTGGGAGTGAGTGAAGGTGGTATCAGTGCAGTGTGAGTGAGAGCAGCATTACTGTGATGGTAGAGCAGCTGTTTCAGTGCGGTAGAGCAGTGCTTTTGGGAGTGAGTGAAGGTGGTATCAGTGCGGTGTGAGAGCAGTATTACTGTGATGGTAGAGCAGCTGTTTCAGTGCGGTAGAGCAGTGCTTTTGGGAGTGAGTGAAGGTGGTATCAGTGCGGTGTGAGAGCAGTATTACTGTGATGGTAGAGCAGCTGTTTCAGTGCGGTAGAGCAGTGCTTTTGGGAGTGAGTGAAGGTGGTATCAGTGCGGCGTGAGAGCAGCGTTGCTGTGATGGTGGAGCAGCTGTTTCAGTGCGGTAGGCGTGCAGTGCTGCTGTGCTGGTGCAGTGGTGAAATGACTGCAGTATCACAGCTGTGTCAGGGGATGTGTGGACGTGCAGGAGAGGTAAACACAGACCCCCGCGTCTCACCGCAGGCAGGAAGTGGCTCTCACACACTGCTCTCCTCTCTTGCTCTCAGAATGAGTATTAGTGATGCACTTGAGCCTCTGTGCTTCCCCTGCTCTGTGTGTCCGTCCGACTGGCTGCTCACAGAGGCCCCACCCCCGTGTCTGAGATTGCAGCGTAAACCCCCAGGATGATGCCCTAAAGAGCCTTACGGCTGGCTCCTTTCCTGCAGCTCCTCAACATTGTACGCTGTCAATGACTGTATGTCTGTGTGTGTGTGTGACTGCAAGTATCTGCTTGAGCCTATGTTTGTGTCTTTGTGTTACCATTTTGAATGAGCAGCAGATGTGAGAAAGCAAAACATTATGAGCATTGCGTGTATGCGTCTGTGTGTGTGTGTCTGTGTGTGTGTGTGTGTCTTCATGTAACCATTTTGATTGTGTAGCATATGTGAGAAAGCAGAACACTATGAGCATTGTGTGTGTGCGTGTGTGTGTGTGTGTGTGTGTGCGCGTATGTGTAAACATCTTCTGGAGTGTGTGTGTGTGTGTGTGTGTGTGTGTGTCTGTCTGAATGTAGGTGTGAGCTGATGGGAAGAGGTGCTGGTTGTGTTTGTCTTGCCTGGGCTTGTAGGAGGCCAGGCCGAGACGGAACACACTGACGCTGGTATGCAAAGCAGACTCGCACCATGTTTGTCCTGTGTGAGTCATGCCACTGCTAAGCAGTTTTCACTGCATCTGGCCCATTTTAGAGCACAAGCTCGGGGAAAATGGAGCTCGCTCCTGTGTGTGCTTCTGCATGTTTTTGGATGTCTATAGACTAGCTATATCTTCAGCAGTATTAGCCAAAATTCTTGTGATGTTTGTTTGAATTGTATGTGTGTTTCTGTGTATCTTCAGGTGTTCATGGACAATGGTAACTGATATTTTGATGAAACTGCTTGCATTAAGCACTGCTCTGAGGTTGTGTCTCTGTGTATGTGTTTTCACATGTCAGTAAACAACTATAACTCCAATGGTTTTTCCAATATTCTTTTGTTCATTTGAATTGTGAGAGTGTGCATCTATGTCTGTGTCTGTCTGTCTCTCTGTGTATCTGTGTGTGTGCGTGTATGTGTGCATACACGTGATTTTTGCTGCTATTTTAGTCATCTGTGACATAACAGCCCCATTAGATAGAGTTTTTCAGTTGCACAGGGAGGAATGTGTGATGGATAGATCATGTCTGACCTCTCCATAGAATAGAAAGTGCTTCTGCTGTTTAGGGTTACACATTGTACGACAGACAACAGGTGAAAGACATGGTAGCTTGCAGCTTCCATTCGAGCCATGCTGCTGTTCTGGAAATTTCTGATGGGTCATTTGTCAACATTACTATAATGAAATTTTCTTTTGGGAGTCTCAATGAAAGCAGAATGTTTTATTAGTGCTCTGCCCTCAACCCTGCCATGTTTGTAGGGTTGCAGGGATGGCAAGCATTGTGATTTAGCATCAACCTTAAATATAGTGGTGCATTTACCACTGTACACATGAGTTATGGAGCTGTCATTAAAACACATGCATGGCCACCTATCTTGCAGGGAGTTTTGGTGGCCTGTATTTTTATTATTAGGTATATTCTTCTTCTTCTTAAAACAATTATTGTTATGGAAAGTGAATTGTAAAGCCAAGGAAATTTCCTTTTACACTGGGCGATTACTCCTGGTGCATGAGTATGACCTGATGCATAACACTCGTGTATGCCAGGACAGAACCTAGGGGTGCCGCTCATATTCATGTCTATCTGAGTAATGTGCAGGTTGTTTTCTTAGTCAGTCACTCAGTCCTGCCATTTGTGGCCAGTCCCATTTTGCTTCTGAGAGCTTTATGCGAGCCTGTCTGTACCCCTGATGTGATTTTGATATGGAACTTCCCCAGGATTAATGACATTACTCTCTGAGAATGCATCTGATCTCAGGATCTTAATTGGCGTGGAAACACATACTCATCTGTCTGAATAATACTAGTCAAAGGGGCATTGTGCTGCCAAACAGTGAAATAGCACACTTGATGTCATTCAGCGTTCAGATGCAGGTTTGCTTTCTTATTATTTATTTTGTCTTTGTGAAAGCAAGCTTTGTATGCCTGTGGTTAAGAGGTAATGATATTATTTACCAAACAGAAGAAGGATTTTTCACTGTATGGGAAGTACCTTTAAATTAAATGTCCTGCTTTTAGTACTGAACAAGAAGTTTGAAAATGTTGACTGTAAGACATTTCAGCTTGTTCAGTTGTATTGGATACTGCATTATGCAAGATACAAAACTGGTCCATCATTCAGATTTTATTTAGCCCCTTCAACAACTTCATTGCCTTGTATCACATTCTGCCAGGCAGCTTAGAGAAAAGTAATTTAAAAAGAACAGGAAGACAAAACACTCAAAAGTGAGACAATCACACTGACAAAGGCACAAACGGAAATGATAACTAAAATATTATGTGTATAATGTGCAAAGATAATGATAGAATAGCAGCATGATAATAGATGGAATAAATGTTGATGGTAAAAACAAAATAAGATTACGGTAAGGTGTTTGGAGAGCACCACAGTAACAGTTTTACGTAAGAGTAATTGCATTTCATATTCAAAGGACAAATGGAATTAAAAAGCACTGATGGCATTAGTAGTGTGAAATGTCAACAAAAGCGATAATAAACTGAACAAAATCTTTTCAAGGAAATGTAGGCACTTTTCTACAACAAGACATTGAATGGTTGCAGCAAGTTATTCCAGTTAAAAAGGCTCATTTTTTCCTCTGTTGGGGTAGTTATCTTGGATAGATCCAGTTTTGAAGTATTACAGTGGAGGCAGGATGAAAAATTCTTTTTTTATGATGAAACCTCTAGTGTCCCCAGTGAGCAAGCCAGAGGTAACGGCAGCAAGGAAAATCCCCTTAGAGAAAGTACCTTTCAGCCGTGCCATTTTGTTTTCTGCGCTCTTCGTAGCGGTCTTGCTTTGATGATGCCCTTATCATTTAAATCAGTTACTTGCTTGCCTGGCAGCTCCAGGTGAATTTGCTTATCTTACATTATGGTAGTGCATTTGTGCAGCTGGATTTTCAGTGAAACTGCTAAGGTTCAGAACAGCAGAACCTGAAAGTGAAATTTAGAACCTTTCAATTACAAACCCAGTTCCTTAAACACCAGTTTTCTAAACCACGGCTAAACTGACCTTACTAAGATACCTGTTTCAGAGACACAGGGCTAGGTCATCATTCCCCAAGGGGGTCTGTGGCCAGAACATCAACTGCTGTATGACCTTTGACCTCTGCTCCTCCCTACCTCCCTTTGTGGTGCAGGAGCACAATCTGGACTGGTTTCCTCGGATGCGGGCCATGTCTCTGGTCAGCAGCGATGGCGAAGGCGAGCAGAACGAGATCCGCAACCTGCAGGAGAAGCTTGAGTCCACCATGAAGCTGGTGTCCAACCTCTCTGGCCAGCTGACTGAGCTCAAGGAGCAGGTATTGGACCAAGCAGTCACCTGACCTTACGGAATGTTTGCTTGGGGAAAATGGTCATTTTTCATTTGTTTCTTGTGTTATATGAGAAACTCATTTGAACAGTGCAGAAACCTGAGGGATTATATTGTATGAGACCCGGCATATTAAGGATGGATCATCATAAAAACTGACAGCAAACAGACATTGTTACACCCAACACACCAGCCCTTGTGGCTTTACTTAGCCTGATATGGTAGGGATGGGCCCATAGCCAGTAATGCTGGATATTGTGACATTTGAAGAGCCTTACAGCTTGTGATGACCAAAAAAGCATGTGTATTTATATATTTGCAAGGCGAAGATGAACTAATAGTAGAGTGGCTTTTTTTATCATTTCTGTTGTATTCACCCACACTTACTAGACTGAAAGCAGCACAGGTTTTATCACACCACATTCAACAGCTGAGGAAGTAAGTGAAGTACATAGAATAGACACTGTTATCACCATGTGACCAACAGTGATGGGGGGATCAAGTACACTGTTTGCTGGTCTGTCGACAGAGGGAGGGAGCTGGGAAACTGTAATTGCTGGGGTGTAGCATTTAATCCCAGTTAGATAAGATTGCAAATGGATTGGATTGAGAGTGGATGAAATAATCTCATACCCCAAGAAAAATATGCAAAAAAGTTTTATGGGTTCAAAATGAGCAAACGTTGAGAGGCAGCTAAGATAAATAATGTTACCCGTCAACTTTGCAGGAAGTACCTTGTGAGTACAACAAACCTTTATTCACACTTGAGAGTGTTTCCTAGTTGTCGTTGTTCACAGGAATAGGGTCAGGTATGACAGTGACAGCAGCCTCCTCAACATCACAGATGGGTGGACTGAATTTCCCCCCTACAGTTATTTATGGGATTTAAAAATAAAAATTTAAAAAGACATTTTTGAGATTAATTTGCTGTTTTGCTGTATCAGGTCAATGTAATAATGCAAAAATTCAGTGAATATTTAAAGTCAAAGTTGTCTCAAAGTTACATCCTCCATGACCCTGCAAACAATGATAATATTGTGTATCTCACTATTTTCCCAGGACAGTATAACAAAAGAAGAATTTGGATATTGTCCTACACTAAACATAGGCACATCACAAAACAGTGCCTTGACCCAGAATGAATCGGCTCTTGCTGTCATGCACTAGACAAATTCCCTTGAACTACAGTATTATTGCTGTTTCCGTTGAAATGCACCCCAGCACAGTCAAGACATGCAATCACAGGAGCGCACGTCACACAGAGTTGAGGGCAGACTATGGAGTACTGTAACGCAAGGGTGAATTATAAACACAGACTGAAAGCCCTCTGGTCTGACTGAACGTTTTATTTCTGGAAAAGCAGGTGGAGGAAATGTGTTGTAGAGGTGAGGAGGGGTTGAAACGAGAAGTGGCTATGAGGAACTCTGGGTTCCGTCTTGACACTTTGGTCCAGACAGAGGAAAAGGAAACTGGTGTTATGATGCTGAAAGGTCTTGTCTGGTCTCTGAAAGCAGCAGAGGAAAAATACCCTTTGCTCTAATTTGCTTTCAGAATGTATCAACACAGCTGCTAGAAGTAGAAAAACAGCCCCTAATTCCTTTAGTTTTTCATCAATTTCCTTTTTCAGATTTAAACTCAAGTGATATAATATTGAAAGGTGCCATTTTCATTCAGAGAAATGCTATTGTTTGGTAGGAAGTAACACAGGGATGCCCTGTGGGGTCGAAGGGTCAGCTGTTTTCCACCACATCCAGACATTATAGATGAACATAACATAATGTCTTGATTTCTTAGTTATAAATTCTTTATTTATTTAGTGGTTAGTGTTTCTCTATCAGGTGAAATCCCTCCACTGTTGGGGGGGGACTTCTTAAAGCAAAGCAAAAACAAGCCAGTCCTCTCACAAACAACCCCCTCCCTCTTTTGCGTCACTACAAACCTAATTTACTAAATTCATTTGCTGCGCCATGTATAAAGACTCTCGTACGGTGTCCTTCGCTCGCTCTCTCGTTCCATCTCCTTCTTCCTCTCCACCATGTTATGTCACTTCTTTCATCTTCTTCATGATGTAACCGTCCTCCTCGGGGGAAGATTGTACGTTCTATTTAAAGGCGCTCTCCTGTCGTTTACTCCTGTCACCACTGTATGGTGTTTCTTCCTTGGGAGAGTGTTAGAATGCTTACTTCTGAAAAGGGGATTCTGATCTATCAAGCTATTGATTACTCTCTGAGCCTGGTTCACGCAAGCAGAAATACTTAATGTCATAAGTAGCAGAACGAAGCAGTGGCTTTCCACCTGATGTATTATGGTTGGAGAGTTTTACATGTCTCTTTATGTGTAAAAAAAAAAAATTCAGCATCCTAAGAAAATCGTTCATGATTGTCTAAGGCATAAAGTATGATCCTGTAATGACCAGTTTAGGTTTTAAGGCAGTTTGTTCCTTTTAAATCCAGTTGAATCTCTTTTTTTGCAATAGTTTGTGTCAGAAGGAGGTACTTCTCTTAATCCATAGGAGAGTGAATTCCAGTCTGACCCTATCATAGTGTAACCAATCAGACTTTTTTCCTCCTGCTCGACTGCTATAGGTATTTGTGTAAACTGAGCCTAGGGACTGGAACACTGCCTCACACCTCTATTGAAATGCACACTTATTCATTATATCTGACCTTGGGTCAGTCATAGTGCTGGTAGAGAGGTCTGTTGCCAGAGGTTTCAGGTGGAATAAGTGACATGTGTCACGTTATGACCCAGTTGCCTCCTGTTCCATCCTGCGCATGTTTCCAGATGACCGAGCAGCGAAAACAGAAGCAACGCATCGGACTCCTTGGCCACCCTCCTCACATGAACGTCAACCCCCAGCAGCCGGCGTGAGGTCATGGGTCATCACATCTCCCCACCCGCTTTACACCTGCTCGGGGGCCCGAAGGAAGAGGAAGAGGAAGTCTTGCTTCACGTAGGAGTCCAAACATTTTAACTACTGAGCGTGTCAGTGCGTAGCGTACCAATAGAAACAGAAGTATATATTTAAAAATTATTTAGCCATGTTAAAGTTAAGGCCACCTAGGTAGGAGATGCCCTTTGTCTCCCCGCCCCCACCCAGCCACACCTGTCACATCCCTGCCCCTGTCCAGTCAGGATTGGTGCCAAATGTTTTCTATATAAATGAAAGTGAATTCTGATCACATGGCCTTTACCGGGTGAACTTGAAACACAACAGAGCTGCACTGGCCTGGGAGAGACCAGAGGAATTGCAAGGAGGCGTGGAATCCGACCAGAGCCCAGACAAGAGACAGTCTTTTTTGTATTTATGACCAGTAGAGCGAGCAGTATTTAATGTCTTATTTTTGTATTATGTGCAATATGAATACTTTAATATGCAACCACCATGACGTGTGATCTGTAAATTGTGTCTTAAAAGGGAATGTATACATTTTTTGAAATGGGGTTGTTTGTGTCTCTTTTGCTTAAAGATTCTTTGGGGGGTAATAAAAATCTGGAATCTGTTGGTAGAGATTTCATGTAGAAGTTCTAATTCCATTTAGGATAGCAGTTGGACCAATGGCATTGCATGTATGGGCCTTTCTAGTTTTATTTATTTAATTTCTTTCAAAGCATATATTTAAGTTATATTGAAATTCACAGATGTGCTTAATAAGAATTGTATGTTTATCTGGAAGCAACGTATAGGGTCTTATGTTCTGAAAATGACACATCTCAAAAGTGTTTGCGTCAATCATTTATCCATGTATTATAAATGTCTTCTATGATATTTGCATTCATATATATTGTTGGAATTAATGTTTTAGGATTGTAGTTTTTGGGGTAGCCTAATATTTATTAGTTCAAAGCTATGGAGGCTGTGATATTTTGTTAATTAAAGTTTACTCTAAATTGCAGGCTCTTACAATGCAGTATCTATAATCAGCATCTATGGATTAGAGCTATCTTTTTTGTGATTGACACCTGTCATTGGTGCCGTTTTCTGTATTCGTCCCTTTAAGATTTGTAGGAGAGCACTGACAGTTATACCTGTGGAAAAAGCCACTGTCTTTTTTTCATGTTTCATGACACCTCATAACACTTTATTTATTATGTTGTCAAAGAGATGTTTTTTCTTTAATTCATGTACATAGATATGTCTGATTTTCTTTGTATAGGGGCCTCCATTTTGCAGAGAGACATCATATGATTTTATAGCAGTGTTACTGGAAATGAACCTAGCGCTAATGTAAGAAAACAGAGTGCTGTCAGAATTGTAAATTCATTCAAAGCTATTTAATAAAATGTATGAGTCTCATTCACCTTGACACGCTGTGAGGGTCGTTGTTTTTGTTCATGGCTCTTAATGTTCCCAGCACCAGTGCACTCTAGGTCTACACCGAGACACATGACTCCAACCCCACCTTTAACAAAAACCAGTTCTCAGAAGCAGCCTGATTTGATTACAAAACCAATAAAGGAAAGAGTTGGGAACTCTTCAGTCATTGTCCAGATGACCCCCCCTAATGTGGCAGCAGCGTGTATAAAGGCCAAGAAAAGTGTCTGACAAACCCTCCATCTACACTTATTTGGGTTAGACACCAATCTGGTGGTCTGTGTGGGGAGGGGGCAGTTGGCATACTTGAACATTTGAATGTAAAGGTCAGGTTACTCACCACATTGATATCTGGCCTCAGTGAGCAGATGTTAATGTTACTAACAAAATCTATAAATTCGTTCATCCTTTTCATTCACTTATTCATATATCTAGTCAACAAGGATATCACTTAACAAGTCATTCACTGAAAGAATTATGAATTGGCTCATCTGCCTCAGTGCTGTATAGAAATTGAAAGGCATTTATCACTAGTCTGCAATGACCTGGTATGTTAGTTCTAATCTTGACTCGTTTTTTTTACTCTTATGCTCCATAATACAGAAACATTTTCTTTGGCCTGTGATATGGATCTAATAATCCTGCGCTGAAATTCTAACATCATAATCCAGCCAGGGATATTGTAAAATAATCTGCAGATCATTGTGTTTATCACTTTGTTGATTGACTTTATCCAAAATGACTTAAGCTGGTGTACAATCAACACAAAGAGCAGTGGACCATCAATTCTGAACAGCAGAATGGTTTAACTGCAACAAAAAAGGAGTACCATTGCTTTGGCAGCCATGCTGAATGTTTAGGCATCAAAGAGCACTGCATTTCAGCCGTGTGGTTTTCAGTGGCGTATTTCCAGCCATTGAAATACTTCATCTCTCTATCAGCCCAATAAACAAAGCACCACAGGATATGCTCAGGAGATTGATTTTAAAAAAACATGCTTGCCATCACATGAATTGTGAAATTTGGTAAGTCAAGACACATCGCAATGAGGAAGTGCCCTCCACATGACCTATCTTGTTTATCTTTTTTCTTCTTTTTTTATTTTTCTTCATGGTGCAAACAACAGTATTTCCCACCAGTATGTTCAGCCTGAGTGAGATTACTTTGAACGCAACCTGGTTCAGAAAATGTAAATCATCAGAGGACATCTCAGAGCAGTTAATACACTTACATACTCAGAGTCCTGTATATGGATTCACAGTTTGCCATGTAAAACGTGAGCATGTTACCATGCATGATAGCATACATGTGACAAATATCTCATAGATGCCATTTACCTTTAATAATGGTTTCATTCCTCCTTGGCATGCTGTCAAGCAACTTCAGAGACCATTCCAGCATTCTTGGTGGTTCTAGCAGTCAGCAGTTCCCCGCAGATTACTAGGCTTCTCCTCATGCACCTTGGCCCCAACTTGGTCCCAAAAGTTTGCACTGCCAGTCAAGTCAACTCATAACCTCATTTTCCTCTGTAAAATCCCACCTTCACACTGCTGGCCTGTTGTGTGATCTTGTTTTTGTGTACCTTCAACATAGCTCGCTGTGCAAATCTCAGGAAAGGCATCAAATCACTTGTGCAGTTCAGGTGATAATAATTACCTGCAGCCAGGTGAGTCAGCTTCACTCAGAAAAGATCACTCCATGCCACAGGTTTTCTGTCCCCTGCACCTGGTCCGGACCCCATGCAGCAGTAGCTGTTATCTGGTGACTCTTCCTGAAGTCAGATAGACAATTCCTTGCCCCTGCCTACGGTAAACCTTCAGCTGAATGGAATACAGCTTTACGGGGCTTGTGGGGTTGTAACCATGTCAGGCTCAGGTCATTACTCATTTAACTCAGCATCTGTAACAGCTACCACTCTTTCTACCACTCCCTCAGTGTACATAAATACACTTTATATCATAAAGTTATAAAGAACATGACATTTACATTAAAGTGGCTCTTACTTAGAGATTTTAAGTGTGTCCATGGTTTTCAGTGATCACATTTGAGGCAGGGGATCCCTTTGTCTTGACACAGCACTGAGTTCACACGCAGCCACCCATTAATATGTCTACTGCACTTACAATAACATTAAAGGTCAACTTAAAATGGTGACATCGCACAGAAAAGAAAGAAGCCCAAGAAGGTGATAAGAAGGGGTGGGGGCTTCCCAGTTCTCAACAGCAAATTTCATTAAAATGCTACTGACTGACTTTTCAGAGTAATGCCTCTCTCGTATTTAGTGGCTGAAAACAACAGTGCTAGTAGAATATGTATTTAACATATTTTAATACAATAGGACTAACCAATGGGAGTTGAGATCCTCAGCTGCAGTGGATACTCCAAAGCTACTCTGGAAAGAAATGACCCCCCCGTGCATCATAGAACCATCTCAGAATGTGTGGGTCTTCACGTCCTGTAGGCCATATGTGGTGGTGGAAAGTGAGAGAGCAGCCGACAGACAGACAGGTGGACAGAGTCACTTTGTCAGCTTCCCCCCTGAAATCCCCTCCTCTGGTCCGATGATGGTATGAAACCTTCTTGTCTCTGAAAGCTACAGTGCAGGGTCAGAGGTCCTGTGCCAGGAAGACCTAACCAGGGGCCTCTCAGAAGACGGGCACAAACTGCAAGACTGTGAGAGCCACGATGGCACAGCAAGTATGGCTCCAGATGCAAAAGCTCAATTCCAATTCTTTTGTCAGATTGGCTGATTGATTGCTAGATTGATCACTTTGTGAGGAATTCTTTTGAACTGACTGAGAATGTGTGTTCTTACTGATGCTAGCACTGCGCTGCTGATTTCACAAGGTTTCTGTCACATTCTCCCGGAGTCACTGAAGCACAAAAGATTACACCCCATGCAAACTCAACCGCACATGAGAACTGCCCATCCAGTAACTTCACAGCAGTGAGGTTGATGGCTGCTTTTTATTTGTATACTTTGCATACACAAGTGGAGTGTTTACTGGCAAAGTGTCTGAGGCGCTGACGTGCTCAGCCTACCATGCCCAACTATGGTCTCTCTCTCTCTGGGATTTGGCCCGTTCTGTGGGGAGAAAGTTCCAAATGGCATGCAGTTTGTTTACCCCCAACCACCCACCCGACCCCAATTTGTGCTCTTACGTAACTGCCACTCAGAAACCTTTAACCGAACTCAACAGTTTCCAGCTCCATTTATTTTTCTGTTTTTTCCTATTTTTGAAAAAGAGATGTGGCAGTTCTTATTTTCATGCAACGGTTAAGCGTTTTTATTTTTTTCAGCTCGTCTGTTTGTCTGCTCCTTTTGCAATGCCGAGCGTGACATTCACTCCACAATCAGACAGTGGGGCATCAGTCATCTCAGGCCTGGACTATACCTCCCACATAATCACAGTTTGCTGTGTTAGTCAAAGCACAACCACGCCATGAGTCTCTGACATGTATCTCTCAAGCACGTCTATACAGTTAACCCCTCTTATCCCTTTCATGTATGGTTTGTTTTTATTTACATCCATTCACCTTTTTGTATAACACAATATTGTCAATCAACAACGCACCACTTTTTAAAAAAATTAACTTTTATAGATGTCTTGTTAAATTATTTCTGTTGAACTTAATTGTCAGTTTACTTCCAAAACCATGGGCTGTGTACATGCTTTATATATTTCAAAATGGCTCATGTGAATATTTCATTGATAGCAGGGACGAACCCTCCTGCTACCTTTCCAGTTCCTGACCACCAGTTCTATTAAGGCTCAAACCCTGTTTTCGACACATCTAACACAGCCACTCCATTATGGAACCTCATTGTTTAAAGCAATGTAAAAAACAACATGCCAGGCAATTCATATTAAACTGATTTTATTTCAGTCATGAAAAACTTTCACAAATATTGAGCACAGTCATGTGAAGCATCAAACTATCCCAATAAATTAAATAAATTAATATATCATGAAATATATTCATATTGAATATGTTGAAATATCTACCAGGCCTTTTTGAATTTAATTATTTATTCTAATTAAGTTTAATTTTTATTATTAATTATATATTCATTTCACTATTTTATTTTTCAACAGTTTATAGTACTATTTATTGATTTATTTAATTTGAACAGGCTTTGCCCACCATACGATCAAGATATGACTTTGAGTGCTCACGCTATATGATTCTAAACAAAAACAACCATATCCAGCCAACTTTGTCTTATTAGTGTAGTAGTCTTGTTACTTACAGATTTTTAGAAACTACAGTTTAATTCATTTAAAGGAAGTTCTTTGAATATTAACGGTAGCTTCAGGATTGTTGTAATCACCGCAATTTCTAGAAAAACAATGGATATAGGCACAATTTCTTAGATTTTCACAGTGCATGGTACTCTCCCTCTCACTTTCCATTTCTCTATCCACTGAGTCAAAGCAATAGCCCCACTGGGATTTGAACCTATAGGACGTTCTGAATGTAAAATGGATATGACTACTACTACATAAGGAAACCCTTCAGCGTGCTGTACTACTCAATTCTAAGAAAAGAGACCACCCAAAAATAGTTTTCTATTCCAAGTCAACAGAAGATTAAATTCTGTAATACAGATTATATTCAAAGTAGTCCATGTTGATTATGTGTTCCATCAAGGTGAGGAGTATGTCATGAGGTGTATATTAGCAAAAAAAAAAAAAAAAAGATAGGAAGGAAACTTTACTGAATCTTTTTCAATAACACTGCCACCCCATCAAATTTATTTCACAAAGCTCTTATAGCATATAACTGACAATAAATGTTAAATATAGATTAGCACTGATTTTAATTCTCAATTAAATCTAATTAACAAAACACAGTCGTACACACATAACCAACCATTGTTTCCCTGGGGTTGACTGTTTAATGAGATACATACCTTGTAAGTATAAAAACACTAGTTAGGTTGCTCTGGCCTGAGTATATATTCAGCCCCCCAACCACTAGGCCAAAGAAATGGGTCCAATGGGACTTCAACCCAAGACCTTCCACACATAAATAGGAATGGTAACTACTATGCTAAAGAATCACCATATAACCATCTGTATTGTAGCTTACTGATTAATATAAAGAACCATCAATTAGTCAGTTGTTTTCGTTTCATTCAGATTTATATTTTTCAAGGACATGCACGAACACTTCAGCAGTACCCAGCTGCGTATTGAAAAAGCTAAGACGAACACATATAATCGAGCACAGCTGGGGCAAATACAGAAACTAGTCTTACGAGATTTTATTAGTCACTTCTCGTGGGTGAAGCAGACAGGATTAACCGTTAGCAAGGAAATCTAAATACTGATTTCAAGGACCTAGGACAATCAGAATGTATATTATTGTCAAGCAGGTAAAAGGCCACTCTTGTTTTATTCGTTTCTCTTTTTGAGTCCATGAACATACTGGCGTGTACTTTTCTCGCTGCTTTTTAAGTGGTCTCTATACATCAGACATGCGTGTTTTTTTTTTTTTTTGAGTCATTTCTAGTTGTCTTTGTCACGTAAAAACAAAGCCCAAGGGCTGTCCGGCTGTATGCTATGAAGATATCGTTACAAGACAAATTGCCACAGCATTCATGCGCTACGATGCAGCGTCATTGCCATTCACCCCATGACAAAACTCGGGAACAACGCCTTACCTCCCACGCTTAGCTGGGGTTTGATGTTGTAAAACACACTGGATATAAGCTTTCCATAACTTTTGCTGCTCGCATTTTTTTTGTACAAAAATATTTCCCCACCAGGGCTAATTTAATTTAAAAGTAGGGTGCACTCTACTGAGACTATCCTGGTGCATTTTACTCGCAATCCTGTTTGTATCGCTGTGTAATATGATCAAGGTTTTAGACGCGTATTCTTTCTTTAGGCCTGCAGTCAGAATTGGGGGGCTTCCACTACTAGCATTTATTAAGTGTACGGTCTAGTGTCGAACTGTTATGCTCTCTGAACACTGTGGATGTTTTTGTTTTATATTAATGCTTTTTGTAGTTCTCCCCGATGAGCAAAATGAAAATTTCTTTCTTCCTCGATTCAATAAGGTTGGTGTAATTAGTCGATTCACTTCGCATTATCCAATCCTCAGGGACTTTCCTGTGTGGCTTTCCCGCATACCAAACGGTTACTGAATAGTAGTGGACCATATTCAAAACGATAACCAGGGATAACATGTTTTTTCATTCTGTTCTTCACGTGCAAAAAGTGACTAAGTAAAGGTAACTGAAATATATTTAACGTGTTTCTTATGTGCCTAACATGTACAATATCCTTCACCCGAAATATAGCGCATATAACGGTTATATATATATATACTTTTTCTCCAACAAGACACAGGGCTTCCGCTCTCCTGACGCTGCGAGATGCCCGCTGGATTGGCATTTCCAGGACAAATCAAACCGGCGCACGTTATTTGCAAGCAGTGGCCATGCGATTGTACACAGTCTAGTGCTAGCGGGGCGGTCTCAGTGCGCGGCGCGCTCGGTGATAATCGTTGACGTCAGCAGCGGGGATCCAGTCCTCCGTGCTCAGCCATGAGGAGATCAACGTGACTCCCGGTGCAGCGGGCGACGGCAAACCAATTCGCGAGGAGACACATTGCCCAACAGGTGCACGTGGATAAGCAAATGAATCCAACACGGTGTGGCATCGTGTCTGCGCACTTTCCTTTCAGGATATTTACGGACAAAATGTGCACGCATAACAGAACTGAAATGCACACCTGTCAGCTTTTCAAGTGTCAGCGTTTATTTATTCATTGTAATTGTCAGATGTGGTCAAATGTAGCCTGTGTACAAGGAAATGATTTAACCAAACCCTAGAATACAATTTATTTATTATGGTCTCTGAACTTGGTCCCCTGTCCACGTGCCGTTACGTTCTTTGTTACATGTGTTTTTACACGACGGATACTGTTTACCATTTGGCGTTAAATTGAACTAGGGACTCTAAACACTTAATTTACAAGCAATGAGTCGGTCTGCAACGGGCAATCGCGTTTTAAATAGTTAATGTGTTGCTTCTGCCTACGCGCACTGTTGAGGACTTTTCATATTGAGAATCCGAAATGCAAATACGGTTGAAATTAGCCTCTTGGATAGGCAATGTCTTCGGAATACAATATTGCCAACAATCCATGTAATGTATGTTTCACACTTACTGTTTTTGTATTTAGCTTACTGAGTTATTGTTTTATTTATTATTGTCAGTCTATATGTTTTAATTTAATATACAGGGTGTCCCGATATCATGAAAGTACAGTGAAACGGTAAATCACTCAGACCTAAAATGAGAATCTCACTTTCACTATCTATCTGAAAGTCTAGTTTTTCACGGAATAGGTTGACGGGTTGCAGAGCCTAGTAACTGTAACTGGGAAATTGCAGTCAAAGCGCAGAGTTTTAAATGTCTGCCACAACAGGTAACATGATATTTATGTTTAAACAAGCGAAGAACAATGTTTATATGGCATGAACTCGGTTTCGTGAGCAGTTAACAGCATTTGCCATGGGCTGCAATCCCAAATTCTGTGAAGCATTACACCATTAATTTTGCTATTAAGAAATATGTCTTCGTCCATGTTATAAACAGTCGGGTTACAAATTACATATCACGCTCAAATTTTGTGTTTATAGAAAAACCACAGTGCTTGCGCTTGTAAATTCAAGTAGTGTAGCTGTTAGGAACATGTCATCCTTGACAAATTGGCAACATATCACAAGAAAAAAAAATAGCCTGTTTGTTTCTGTTGCTATCTGTTTTTACTCTAACCTATCCTAAAATGTCAACTGTTAAGTGATTTCTTTTGACTCATTGAAAATTAAGACTGATATTACATATAATACATGTAAAGTGATTTTTTCAGAGTACATGAAAGTCTCTGAAACACAATGGTCATCGTAACAAATGCGAAACTCATCGCGCATTTACAGGGAAAATATTGGTTGAGTACACTATTGTGTTCTCAGAACAAGAGACATTCGTATAATAATAATGCCACTGACTAGATAATAGGCTACTTGCATGAAACGCTGGGATTAGGATGGGGCTGCTGTTTTATGTTTAGAGAAAGTCTGTCCCACTTTCCTTTGTAAACACGGTCGACTTGCACGTTCCGCTCCGGGTCGTTCTATGTACTAGCAGCCGCGGTAAAGCATGGTGGTACACGAGATACGGTACCTCCAATGACTAGCGACGAACGTTCTCGTGCGGATCCTCCTTACCGAGAGAAAATGGGCTGGTCCGAGTTCAGCTGAAAGCGCTGTCCAACACGTGAGGCTCATGTGACGGAGGTAGGTCAGTTTCTAAGCGAGAGACGTGTCTGTAGTCACAGGGTTTATTTAACACGTAGCTCAATCCACCCACACTCATACACTTAACAAGGGCTGCAGCTTCAGGAGTATCACCGACAAGTCTTGCATGGCAGGGTGGCAACATCGTCGCGTGTCGCAAGTGCTCGAGAAAAGATAATATCGGGGCAAATAAAAAAGTAAAACAAACATTACAGCAATTCATTAAAAATAAATAGGCACACGGCGAAAAGAAAACGTTATTCCAAGGACATAATTTTGGTGAACATTTGTAGCACAACTAAGACAATATTATTTTGTTTTCATTTAAATAAGTCGGTGGGAACAAACGCGGTTTTATCGTCTGTTTCTGGGATTCGAAAAGAAACAAAATGGAAAGGATTACAAGTGCGCAGCCACCTCCATGTATGGCAAAACATCCGTCGCTGGAGATCACTGACATGCAAGGGTAAGTCACAGCGAATAGGCGCTAACTAAATGTCGGCCTCTTTACACCCGATATCATGACGCTATTGTGAGCATATTACATTCATACGGTTTTATGTATCAAATGTATACTAATTACACATATTTTTTTCTTTCTGCATAGAATTGATTTTCCGATGTACGTGTATAAGCCTAGAAGAGGCATGAAACGCGGAGAGGACAGTAAGGTACGGAAATTATTTAATTCATTCAGATTTATTTTTATGTTACTTTGCTATTTACGTTTATATGTATTAAATTAAATTCATAATATTTATAACTGTGTTTAAAATGGTTTGCAATTAAGTGAACAGGCACTGAGCATAAATGACCGTTGATATCACATTTTTTCCCTGGTGAATATTAAGCAAGTTGGTGTTTAATTGAAACTTTGTACCATTTTATATGTAGGAAACTTACAAGTTGCCCCATCGGCTAATTGAGAAGAAGCGACGTGACAGAATAAACGAGTGCATTGCTCAACTGAAGGATTTATTACCGGAGCACCTTAAACTTACAGTAAGTTTGGAATGAAGTCAAATATTCTCTCGAAAGAGAGGTCTAAAGCGCCATCTGGTTGTTGACTTTGGGTAGTCTGAAGATTGTCAGTGAACAGATGAACCACAAGATGGAAATAATAGTGGTATTGCGTAGAATGAAAAAAAAAGTTCTTCAGCTATAAGAGTATAACACCTGTTGCTGCTTACTCATTAAATGTCACATTTAATAGCTTTTAAATTTTCTGTTTAAGTTAATACAAAATTATTTACACTTATGTGCCATATTTCTCTATAAATATCTGTAGAACTCAAATACTATATCAGCGTGTCCATGCACTGAAGCTGATGCATGACATTAATGGATAATGACAAAAGTGAAGTTGTAGGATTGCCTTGTCTTTGAGCAATAGGTTGCGTTTATGTAGCTAAGCTGCCATCCTCCCTCTATCACATTTGTCCTCTGCTCAACTGCTGTTATGTAAGAGATCTATGTGCTTATCGGTGGTCTCTCTGTTTTAGACGCTGGGACATTTAGAGAAAGCGGTGGTGCTGGAGCTCACCCTCAAACACGTGAAAGCCCTGACCAGCCTCCTGGAACAACAGCAGCAGAAAATCATCGCATTGCAGAATGGCATGCAAATCAGTGAGTGAAACATGTACTTGCCTGGCACTCAACGTGCCTTAATTTAACCTGCAGCTGCTCAGCCACTCCCTATACTTTCCTATTGTTCCACTCTATTGCATTAGATAGTGTATGCAAATTAAAAGTTTGCACGTGTGTAAATGGTTTGAATTGCATTGGTGGAACATGAATTTTTTTTTACAAACAAAACATCCTTCTATGCCTTGCAAATGTCAAGAGCAGCCTGAATGGCAACGCCTCCTCCGGTAGTTTTGTCACAATGATATGCATCAGTGTACTCAATTATTTCTCCACCCACTAACTGCCGGCAGTCTTTTCACCTGTAGAAAACCAGAATGGTCAAAATTTTGTCAGTTTGCTGTTTTGCAGAATAAATTTGTCATTTAGGAGAAACTTCAGTATGCCAGTGCACTTTTCCCTTGTTTAAAAGCTGCATTTGCTCTTTACAGGTGAGCAGTCCCCTTCCAGCCCAGGAAGCAGCGAGGAGATGTTCCGCTCTGGCTTCCACCTGTGCGCCAAGGAGGTCCTCCAGTTCCTGGCCAATCAGGAGAGCGGGAGGGACGTGACACCCTCCCACATGATCAACCATCTGCACAAGGTGGCGACGGAGATGCTACAGGGCCCGGCCAGCCCCTACGTGGAAGAACCCCCCCACAAAACGCCGGAGCGCAAGGAGAAGTTGGCGGGGGTGTTGCCCAAGGGCGGCGAGGTCCACGGCAAGAACTGTGTGCCCGTGATCCAGAGGACCTTCGCGCACGGCAGCGGCGAACAGAGCGGTAGTGACACAGACACCGACAGCGGCTACGGGGGTGAGCTTGAGAAACGGGACTCCAAAGCCCCGCGGCAGGCTTTCTATGGCAAGGAGAGCGAGCTCAAGTACGCGCTGGCGGAGAGGATGGCGGGCGGCATCAAGCAGGAGGACGATGAGCCGCGGGCCAAGCGTCAGAGAGTCGAGTCCTCAGAGGACGAGTCGCTGTCTGGCGGGGAGATGATTGGTGGCGCTGGCGGCTACATGAGCTTCTCCCCCCACCAGCCACCTCTCTGCATGCCCTTCTACCTCATCCCCCCTGCCGCCGCTGCCTACCTGCCCATGCTGGAGAAGTGCTGGTACCCAGGAGGTCTGCCAGTCTTATACCCAGGAATGGGTGGGTCTGGTGCAGGCTTGTCCCCAGAGAAACACCCCTCGTCCCTTGTGATGTCTCCCCGGGTGGGTTCCCCCACAACCCCACAGACCCCAATGGACTCACCAGCTCTGCTCCAGGCATTAAAACAAGTTCCCCCCTTGAACTTGGAAACCAAAGACTGAGAACATTTTTTCTTTCAGAGCCCACACTCTGAATTTGGATGCTGTTGAGGGGGAAGAAAGAGCAAGAGGAGCCCTTTCCCTCAACAGTAGTGGCGGTAGCACCCCCCTTGACTTGTACCCTCCCTTCCAAGAACACGCAGCTGCACACCCCTCCAAACCCCCTCGCTTTCTCCACCCCCCCAACACCCCGAGAAGGAGACAGCTTGGAGGATGCTGAGACAGAGATCCTGCTGTGTTGCACTGCGAGACACTGTGAAGACTGTCAAGGCCATTGTGAAGGGACTTTTAAGGAGAATATGTTTGAGAATGGGAAAAGCACCGCTGCCCCTATGCTGAATGTCATTGTAATGTCTCTGAATGTGATGCACAGACAGCCCCCAACAATCAGGACCTGCCCTTTGCACACACACTTTGGTTGAATGTAAAAAAAAAAAGACAAAAAAAACAGTAGATGCTGCCTCTGAAGTTTCTACACGCTGTAGACTGGTGACAGGAGGCTCAGAGCCTCGTGCCTCTCAAGCTGCTGAAACGGGAACAGACCATCCTTTCTGACCAGTTCACACCAAATAAACCTGTGACGCTCTCACAGCATTAGCTGTGCGTCTGAAAGGGTTGGCCAGAGCCATCCCACAGAATAGCACCACCCTTCCCATTTCACCCACTACCCCCTGCCCCTCCTCACCCCACCCCAAAAATAGTGCATCTTTGAGTTTTTTTTAAGATTTGGTGTCTCCCGACCCATTGTGCACTTGCATAATGGTGGAGAGATCCAATCATACGCATTGTAGTGTTGAGTTTTGAATCTATTACCATTCGTCAAGTAGATAGTGTCCTTGTGAGAAAATGGTAATGGAATCTATTGTAATTATTTTTCTTTATACTACTTGTACATCTCTATTTTTGATACATGACCTACAAAGTCTGCATTACCCGTTCTGATTTAGAAGGAGATTTTTTTTAGACAGCCATTCAATGTATGCCAAGAGAACATGTACATAGCACCGCACTAGAGCTGGTTTGTGTCACTCTCCATGTTCACTTCTGGTCAAGTTAAGCCTGTTCTATGTTCATGCTGTTGCCTTTACTTGTTAAAGCTGACAAACTTATAACAGATGTTTAACTGTATTTGAATAAATTCTGGAGTCTAAAGCAGAGAGAAAAAGTGAATGTAATGTTTTAAACAGAATATTAGTATATTTTGTATAGGAAGAGGTACTTGGGATTTTAATTTTGGGACCTACCAGAAGTTTGCTCGATGTACATATTTTGTCTATAAAGTAAATGTTGATATACATTATGTAAGTGTAATAATAAAGTATTTTTTTTCCTGTGGAAAACATGTTCGCTTCATTCATGGTTGAGAGCGGTAGCATGTTTAGGTGCAAAGTAACCTCACCTTCCTCAGCACAACAATAACACACTCTTACATAACACTTACATAAGACAGAGAGCAGTCGCGCCTGTGGGATTGAGATGGTAACAAAATAGGATTTCAGAGTAGGCACTGTTATATTTATCCCCACAGACCTCTCCCTAGTTCATTCCTGTGGGAGTTTTTTAATATGCTAGAATACATATTCTAAGTGTTTACATTTGTTGTAGATATAAATGGTCTCATACATACATACATACATACATAGATATAACAATGACAAAACGCAAAATGTTGATATTATTATAATATTATATTATGATTATATTATATTATAATTATGATTTGATAACTATAATTCCATGTACATAATAGATGGGTAGGAGACTTGGCTCTTAAATGATACCATTATGCTATTTTTACATGCGTTTTCTATGAAGCAACTTCTTTATGAAGTTTAAAACAATGCAATATAATGTGTGAGTAGCGATCCTATTTCCTTTCATGTGGGGACAAAAGTATGCAAATAAGAGGAAATCAGCCTGTACAAGTCAGCGGGGGCCCTGACAAAAGAGAAAAAATGAAACTGAAACAACGCTGAGAGTCAGGTGATGTGTAACGTCCAAGAAGGTGCATTGGAATAATTATTTGGGTTGCGCAAAGAGAATGTAGGTTATATTCAGTCGCACGCGGGCTAGCCACGTTTCCTGTCACGTATTTTAGGTCACCATCAGTTTGAAATTTGGTAGTTCAAGTGACGTGATGGGCACATACGCTACATACTGAGTCCCTGCGTTAAATTTTGCACCCTGGGGGTGATTTGCATTCTTGGCCGTGACTGCAAAGTTAGTCCTTTGAGAGTATTTAATTGTTGCTGCTTTACTAAAGGTGGTGCGTGCTCTCGTGTCCTCTACTTGGCGTATACAAGAAGAGTAAGGCATTGAACCAACGAAACTTGTCGTATTATTTATAAAGAATTGTAAATGGAAATACTAAATATTTTCAAAGAAAAAAATAGTTATGTGGATACTTTGCCAATGAATGCGAACAAATAACATAATCAAATAATGTGCATAATAAGTATATAATTACTCAAAGAAGACAAGAGGGGAATTAGAATTTGTATGGAGGCTATGCCAAAACCTTCATTTGAGATTCGATAGAATAGGAAGTAGGCCTATGTATCGTAGCAACCCTGCATCACGCGTTTATATAACTGTTCCTGTTTCCCGGTGTGGGTGTTGTGTCTTGAGACTCCATAGGGTCCCCTTTGACGTTATCTTGGCTCATTCATTGTGTTTACGATGCATGAAATTTAACGGTATCTTTAGACCCACGAATTTGCACAAAGTAACCTGCGAATCACAGCAGAGTATGTTCACTAGCTGATTCGTTTCTGTCGGAGCTGAGCAACAGTCTCTTAGGTTAATAACGCCGATCTCAGGGAATATATTGTGTGTAAGTAATTACAGATGTAAAACTTTGTTCTTTTACACGAGTTCACGTAGGCTACATGTCTGACTGCCAGATTCGTCCACAGACGACACAGTTTCATAGATTAATCTTTTCGGCTTTCCTCGCCGCCTCCTGTCACATGTATGGCCACACTGTTTTTCTCTCAGCACCGCGGGTGTGTGATTGGCCCGTTCTCTTCACAGCCAATGAACTTCACTGAGAGGGCGTGATGTAGTCAGAGAGCTCAGCTGTCCGCAAGCATGGCAGAAGAGTGCCTTTAGCCTCACCTTACCTTTCAGCGCCACAGACAAACCCGAACAAAATCCTCGTTTCTCTCGACCGTGGTGGCCTTGAAATTCCTAAAAACAGAAGTCAGATTTGTCCTCACGTTTTTGCTTATGTGGACTTATAGTGTCATACACATTTGAACATGCGTTGTCAGTTTTTCAAATAGTAATGCCAATGCTGAGTGGTGACAGCAACAATTATGATGATGACAGTAGGGTAATTTATGTAACCATAGACGAATACAGCAAACGGAAAATAATGACAATAAATAACAAATGAATGATTTATATCAAGGAGGAACATCGAATGGCGAATGCATTTTTCTAATTACGCACACACACACGGTCTCTTGATAAAAGAATATGTACGTTTCATTTATGAAGCATTTATATATTTTGTGTAGTAAATATATTAAAGGAAGTAAATGTATTTTTCATAATTTTGATTTTTTTACTTGATTAATGTTACTATAGTTCTAACATCTGTTTTCGTATGCAGAATGCGACGTGGAACACCGTAATTTGTAACATGGCACTTGACTGCCATCTCGCGATTGAGGAGCTCGTGTGCACCTGCAACACCACAATCACTGACAGGCAGCAATAATTCTATCTGGCTACTACTGCTGGTGATAATAATGATAGTATTGAGAAGACGAAGCAAAAGAAGAAAAGCTTTTTCCAGTAGTACTCCTGTAGAAGTTTCTCTCTTTGGGTATCCAGTCCATCAAGTCCATAGCGGCCAATAACCTCGTCTGCAGAGCCAGTTTCTATCAGCACTTCAGACTCCAAGCCAAAGATGTCACTATTTGTGCCTGTGCTAAGGTCTTCGGTTCTTTAGAAAAATACAATTCCAGTACATAGCTGAATGTATTTATCAGCATCAAAATCCTAATAACATTAGTAATAATCATACACATAACAATTATCAGTGTGTTGTAGTGTAGCTTTATTATGTTATGAAAGAATATACATTGAAAAAGAAATGTCTTCATTAATTAATTAATTAATTAATTCATGTTTTTACACATAGGGTGTCCTGTAAACTTATAAAAATACATGGGCCCATGGCATGAGTTCCCTTCACTGCTGCTACCAGACAACAAAGACAGACAGCCTTGGCAAATATGGAAGCTGGAGCCAGCCCTGGTTAAGATTAACTGGGATAATGGCCTTATAATGAATTGAGTTTGCTCCCAGGACACTTGTTGGTCGTGTTGGTTCATATCACTGAACTGAATAAGCCTTTACCCTTTCAGTTGGTCAGGCTCAAATCTGACTCCTGTTCCATTCTCAAATAGCACCTTAATTTCCTGCTAATGTTTGGACCAGATGCATTCAAGGAAGTTACCTGGTGACTTCCAAAAGGTCTCCTACACTTTCCCTATGTGCAATATAGAGATGAAACAGTATGAAAATTTAATATCACGATTATAGTGACCAAAATTATCACGGTTATCAGTATTATCGTGGTATTATTAAAATGTGAAAATGTTCAAAAAGTAATGATACACAAACTGAAATCATTTCATTTTTGATGTGGGTGCATAAGCAGCCTGTCTTTTAAATGCATGCTGGAATGTCTGTGTCACTGTAGATGAGGACAAGGGACCAGTAGCATTACTGGGTTTGCCTGCTGCAAGCTCACCCTGTAAACAAAGGGGTAACAAAGGTATTATAATAATAATAATAATAATTATTATTATTATTATTATTATTATTATTATTATTATTATTATTATTACTCTCTCTCACACACACACACAGTCTATCTTCTGTGTTGCATTTGAGTATATACAATGACCCCATGCAAAATTTACATAAATACAAATGAGTCTTAAGAAGACAGTGATAGTAACTGCAATGAGCCCAACAATTGACATAAATACAAAGGAGTATAGTGTTTCTCCTGTTAGAACACTTTTACAACCAATTCGACGACTGTCGGATTTTGAATGAACAAAAAATGTTGGTTGGGTGACCAAACTACGTAACGTGTGCAATGGGCAAATAGAGTCTGCAGACACACGACGCATACAGCAGCAGAACAATGTGCAGGGGTGGGTAAATTCGGATGAATACGGGGGTCAAAGCCATAATTATTATGCCTGTTACTGTTATTGTTGCTAAATACCCACATCAAAAGAAGGCGATAGGCTAGCCTACATCTATTCTGTCCGTTGAAATGAATTAACATACAGTAGTCTACTAGGTCTTTTATAGATGACATTACTTTCTCAGGCTACAAAAACACTCTAAAATGAAGTGCAGATATGTGTTTTTAAATGCAAAAGTTAAGCTACCTGGTCCAACATTCCCATGCAAGGCTCCAGTTGCTTAAATGAGCTTGTAAGGAAAACGTGAATTTTCGAGTGAGGACGCTAAGGATGCGTTATTCATCGCAAATAAAGCGCAAAGGGAAGAGTCGAGTCTGCTTATGCATGTTGTTTTCTAAAAGTCTTGATATAATATAGGCTAATTTCAGAGTTCAACTATTTACTGAACTTCAGACAAATACAAATAATGCTGTCACATCGTAGTTACGCTGGAAAATCCATACAGAAGAAGGAAATGAACTGGTCTAAACAGTGTTCTGTTTTAAGAATATGCAAACACAAACGTACCCGGAATTCATTCTTTAGGCCTTCAGCTAGCTCGAGGCTGAGGCAAAAAAGTGCCGGCTCCACTACACCACTGACAACGTGTAGTGTTTTTACAAGAGTATGTAACACTGAAAGCTTCAGTTTACATTATTGACAAGCTATTAGCAAGTTAGACAGACAAACCATGACATTTCCCCCCATTCCGAAGTCCCTACATCATGCATTGAGCTACAAGTTCAGTAGTCCTCTTACAAGGCTGAAAAATCTCCGGAGCCCTGTCCTTGCCTTCCGCCATGTTTTCACTGACACAAAACAAACCCACGCTGCATGCTGCGCCTGCGTCTGGGAGACAGTTGCTAACTTTAGTTGATGCTGGACAGTATTTAACGTGAGTTTTTCAAAGCGCGATAATCAACCACGGTTTTAACGATAATTAAATTTTGAAACGGTAATACTAACCGTCGGGAATTTTATCGTGGTTTAACCGTGAAACCGGTAACCGTTTCATCGCAATAAACAATACTTTCCCTCATCAATTTCCACTGTAGACATGAATGATAAAAAAGTCAAGCTGACTTTTTATCAATTTTCATTCAGTCCTGCCTTTTCTCACCACTGACTACAGATAGCCACTCACACTTGGAATAATATACTGTGGCTTCCTCCAGGTGAACCCTCCTGTCACTAGGAACCGACCTCAAGCATTCAGAGAGCGGCTACGTGACTTTCTCCTCTCTGTATTTCTACATCTGAGCTTCCCTTCTGCCCTTCTTCAACAGAAGGGGACTAGTTGCAGTTTGCACCCATTCAAAGTAACTCAAAACCACTGGTGCATGATCTCTAGCACACTGCTCCTACTTTCCCTCAAGCTCATCACCTATCTTCACATCACTATCTCCATTTCTCAGCCCTGGATGTCTGTGTGTCCCCCCCCCCCCAAGGCAGCTCAGTGCTGGTCCACTCTTTCTTAACTCTCACCCCTCAGTGATGGGATGGGCTGCCCTCTACTGTTACTGCAAGAGTATCTCACCATCTTCTGTGAGCAATCTGATTGGACAGTGCCATGGTTTATTTTACTCTGATCTGCTGTGATACTCTAAGCTTGTACCAGGAAACCAGCACTTTTTCTGTAAATTGAACAGTGGGGATTTTTATGGCTTTATCAGCTTTTATGGAATTATAGGTATTAACACTTTTTATCAGTGATTATGAACTGTAATACTATTTCATGTTATTGCAACTTTGTGTGTAAATCGTGGCTTGCGCTTACGACTCAACAATCTCAGTGTACCTATCTTTTTATACTACTTGGCTTTATATTTTACAAGTCATGGGAAAGCACAGTCATAAGCTGCATTATTGTGTCAACAGTGTGTCTTCAGTTAGTAGAGGTCATATTTTGCCATTGCGTTGAGTTAATTAGAACTCAATTAATCTCTCTGCTTGAAAAGATTTTTAAAAAGCACCTGATATAATTCACGTCCAACATTTAATGACACCTGTCAATTTACAGTTGCATGAGTATGTCTCCATGCTATGGCAAGAAAAATAACAGGTAAAGAAAGACAGGGGGTATATTTTCGAATTAAATTAATAAGCCATGTCTGAAGTGTACTCTACACTTGCACAAGCTATAGTACAAATAGAGATAATAGGGTTCATCATATGCTTTTATAAAGCTTTTTATTATTAAATACTACAAGATAAGGATTTTGAGCATTAACATAAAGCAGTGCCCGGTATTCAATGACTTGTATGGGATATTTTCCAAGGCAACAGTGGACGACACATTTTTTTCTGTTCAGCTTCCTAAACACAGAGCATAAATGGTTCCACTGGGGCTCGAACCCAGGACCTTCTGCGTGTAAAGCAGACGTGATAACCACTACACTATGGAACCTTCTGCGAATCCCCATCTGGAATTAAAATCTTCAAACTTCATGAACTACATTCACGACGTAACACCACTCCTCGTATTATAACTGGTTATGCAGTTTCATTTTGAGGTCATCGAATATTTCACGAGTTGTTCTTTACAATCGGACACCAGCAGATGTCGTTGTTCCAACTGTTGATCGCTGTTCCAGTAAACCAAACTTGTCCACCTCACCTCTCTTCCCTTTTGACCGAGCTCCCCGTGCACTTTCATAGTCATATGACAGCCCTCACTTCCTGTAGACACTTTGCACATCAGCCGCTGGTGGATATCTTCAGAACCAAGACTCTGTCCTAGTTTATCTCTGATTGTCTCTCGATTTCAAGATGCTAGCGCTCATAAACCGGCTTTTGGACTGGTTCAGGTCCCTCTTTTGGAAGGAGGAGATGGAGCTAACTCTGGTGGGACTTCAGTATTCTGGGAAGACCACATTCGTCAACGTGATAGCTGTGAGTTAGCTAGCTAGCTGCTGTTTTTTAACATTGTGAATGAAGCACATGCTCGATCGCCCTGTCATTGCTAAGGAGAGTACTTCACAATTTCAGTTTCAAAATGTAAACAAATCGGTCTGTTGGCTTCGGTTAGTTCTATTGATCAGACGAGTGAATTCTAACTACGCTTGCTAGCCAGTTAGCTAGATGTCTGTCTAGTTGGTTAGCTAACGTTAATGTTGGTTAGCTCGCCCGCTGGCGTAGCTTGCTCCCTTTTTAACAGGCCGCCTGATCGCTAGCTTGCTAGCTAAGGTGGTTTGTTTACTTAAAAGGTGTCATTGGTCAAGGGGCTGAGAGGAAGAGCAGTTGTTTAAATGGCATGAAATCATACTGCTCGATAGCTGGAGCTCCCTTGAATTGGCCATTTATTTTTAACAATAGACCTCAGCAATATATTCGTAAGTAACGTTACTTTTATTTTCGTTGACTATAGCTAAAGGGGACATAGCCTAAGTCGTAGTTAGTCATAAGTGAGTAAGAGAAAATTGACTACTGGATACGGAGGCCTTCTTTTCATACCATTTGTGTGTGTCTGTATGTCTGTGTGTCTGGTGGGTGGGGGTTGGGTGTTGTGTTGGGACATTAGCGTGTGTGTCAGGACAGAACGTTGCGCAGAATTTCGTAACGAAGGTGGTAAGGTGTAGTCCAGACGTGAAGCACTTAGCTAACTACCTAATGATGGCGTTTAAACAAGCTCTGGACTTCACCTCCCATCAACATGTAACGCAACGTAACGTACTGAAGTTCGAGCTCAGTCTCCCTGGCGTTTGGGACAATTGGCTGCACAGGAAAAGCTGTTGCATAGATTTAACGGCAGTGTTGCAGCCAACTTTACTGTGGCCGCTAGCTATCTGTATTTCCAGACTAACCATCAGTTTCAGATTAGACCATACCTTATTTTACCAATGGTAAGTGTGAGTGAGAGAAGTATTGAATTGTTGGTGGAAAATTACAGATGCAGTTATACTTTGACAGTAATATGAGTCAGTTACAGTGATATTAGAGGCGAAAGAAGGATTAGCATCACGAGAGCATTTTGGCTACGTCATCCGGCTGGATGCCAGTGTTTTGCGCCACTGGTTATCATGAAACCGGTCCGTTTCCCACACATTAGTTTTGTTCCAACACGGTATCATGCGGTTTTGTAATTCGTTTATTTGCTCATTTTCTAGTCGTTCTTATTCGTCTAGTAAAGTGTTTACATTATTAATATAAAAGATACATCATTTATTTGTCAATATCACCGTATTGTCTGCGCCGCCCAGGTGATTACGCTGTTCTTGTTTCCTGTTATGAAAACGTGACTGTTTCGTATGGTCCGTTTTTGCACGTTGAAGAAAGGTGGATCAACCCACAGCTGTGTCCTGCCAAAGACCTTAAAAATGGTCCTCATTGCCTCTGTTTACGACAACTGAGCACGTTTATAAACCCCCCTGTTGTCACTTATTACTAAAAGGATTGTATTCGGGATAAAAATAGAATTGTTAATCACATTTCCTCAATCGTCTTTATTATCCACTTAATAATCATTCATAAGGTTTGAATTGTTCTTATACTAGCTCCAACTACGGAAGCAGCTGTCAGCTTCTTTCTAAGTGGCACGTGTCATTTAAACTCCAGTGCCTACATCTGTCATGCAGTAATCTCTAGTTTGAGTTGATTAACTTTTTCATCAGAGCTTATGGAATAGTTACAGATTTTGTTTTTTTTATATGCATAGGAAGTGCCTTGCTCAAGGACACAGTGGAAGAGCCCTGTCTGGGGAGGGTGCCTGAAACTGAACCACTCTAGACCTGCTCCTCAACCACTGTGGTATCCTGCTACCCCACCTGGGTTAAGGGCTCTGTCCCCTGTGCTGAGCTGCTTAATAATGTCTTTCTTTTGAAAGTTCTGGTTATTAGGTTTGCTGCTGAGACACACAAGAGTGGAACAGTCATGAATCTATCACAATAAAATGACCGCACCCTTTGCTTTTGTGGTGACATAAGCACTTCTGTGGCACTTGTTACTGTCTGGAGCAGCATGTCAGAAGGATCATTGCTTGCTGCAGCCTTCCTGTGATCTTTCCAGTGGCTATAGCCTGGCTGAGTGACATGTCAGGTTTTGCCATATGCCAGGCAGTGTCCCCTCATCCATTTGAGTTTGCAAGAGAGTCAGAGATTTGTCTGTCTGTCCTCTCACACTTTCTGTAGTGTGAGGCCTGTCAGTCTTTTAGCTTCTGATGTGGAGATTCCTGTCTCGTGCATATATGATGCTGTAGGCTTTTCACAGCATTTTGACTTTTACATCATTGGATCAGTGATACTAGAAAAGCCTCACACCAAGTGGGCTCTTGCCTTTATCTCATGTTTTTTTCTTGGCTCCATTTGTGACTCAGTGGCCCGATGCCAGAGTGATGGGGAGTTGGAACCCTCATTGAGACATAATGCAGACTTAAATGGTACCTATGTCTCTCTGCTTGCCACTTGCCATGAACAAACCTGAATTGTGGGTAATAGCCCTAATAGCCCTGTATCGGAATGACATCCTGTCCAAGGCTTCTGTGTGTACATTACCTGCTCTGACCCTGAGTTGCACATAGCTTCTTATTTGTGGTTGGATAAAAAAAAGCCATAGATAAGCACATTTGGTCTGTAATAAATGTTGTAGTCTGTGAAGTGAGTTCATGCACCATAGACAAACCATAAATTAGAAGCATATTTGTGCCTTTACTATGCTAGTGTTTGTTTCTGTGTATTCCTTGAGGTTTCTATGAATTAAACATGTTTCCTGACCTTTTCAGGAATCACAGATGTAAGTGTCAGCAGCAAATTTAGAAGGCCATGTTCCAAGAGCAGGACTCAATGAAAAAGAAGTTGTTTTTGTAAAGAAATACCCAGAAAGTAATGGAGACAGTTGACTTTATTTTGTCACTTATGTTATTGTTGTTGCTCATTGTTGGTATTTCCTGCTGATTTTCATGGTCTTGTCAACTCTTTCCAGTAGAGAAATTGTGAAGGAAGGATTTCATTTGGCTTTTGTGTTCAGTTATATTCTTAGTGTGGAGTCTGAATTACTACTGGAGTCTTTTGCTGTTGGCCCGAGGGTTTATTCTGATTGGCTGATTAGTTTTAGTCAAACTTTATATGTTTCCTGGTATGCTTCTGCTTAACTTGTAAGGATTGCATCAGCTAATGTAGTGGCTGGTCATTGAGTCTGGAGATGATGTCTCAGATGATTCACATGGCCTGTTCCACCCTTCTGACTTGTAGCAGATATAGATCAGTGGACTCACTTGGAGTATGACATCATCTTAAGAAAGACAGTCACAACGTGTCATTGTCAGTCCTCACACTGCGCTTGTATAAACTAACACAATTTTTTTTCAACTGGATTTTGATATCATTCACAACATAGGCCTTGCAGCGTTCACTTCAGTTATGTCCTGCCACTCCCCATCTGCCATTTAGCCTAACATCTTTTACCGGCCCCTGTAAATGCTGATTTACTTTAGAGATGCATTTATTTTGAGTACGCTAGCAATTTACTGAGTCAGATTGCTATCACAAAATGTGCTAAACCACTTTTCCTGTTCAGTTAACAAAAGCAGAAGTTTCAGTTTGACCCAAGAAAATGGCAGAAGGAGTTATTGTTGACTAGTAGTTGCGTTGAGCTGGTCGGTTGGCATGGGCCTAACATTTCAATGTCTGCAGAGGCAAAATGGTGCTGTACTGTTGCAGATCCCTTGAGCCCTAATAAAATCAGCTCTGTATAATTTCTTATGTAATAATTGTGTTGTCCATTCTGTTTTATTACATTTACATTTACATTTATTCATTTGGCAGACGCTTTTATCCAAAGCAACTTAGAAGTGAGGTACAATACAACACAAGTGAAAAACCATAGAGTCAACAATATTAGAAGTACTGCATGACAAAGTCCCAAAGGTTGGCAAGCTAGCGAGTGCGTTAAGTCATTACAACCAAACCATTACACCAAACCATTACGTTAAACTATTACAGCCAAACCATTACATTTTTTTATAATGCAGTTTATTAGGAGATGGGGGGGAAGTGTTTCAGGTGCTCAGGTGAGAGCGGAAGAGCTGTGTCTTCAGATGTTTCTTGAAGACAGAGAGGGACTCGGCAGAATGGATGAGGTGTGGAAGTTCATTCCAGAGTATGCAGCTAATCTCACTGATTTTTTGCTTGACTTCTGTTTTGTGCATATTCTGCTTTAATGCAAAATATCACAGTGGTTTCAAGTGTACACCATATAAGGAGTTGGCTGTAAATGAAATCCCATTTGGTTGGTGCATCCCCTAGGCTCATGAGATGGTTGTGCTCATCTGTAGCTTTGGAGCATCCTTTCAGAGCCTCATGGCTGTGCTTTGCCTGCTCTGTGGTGAAGGAGAAGGGTTGAGTCAGCTCTTTCGAGTGAGAGAGGTAAAAGGCAACGTGTACACTCTAAACCGCACTTGCACGGAAAGGAAAGGCAGCTTTTCTGGTGGCCGCAGGAAATTCTGCCTTGTTTCAAGACCTGACGGCAGCTTTTTCTGAGTTAGGCAAACTTCTGCCAACTGCAGCATCTGATTTCCCTCTTGGAGCTGAATTAAGTTTATTTAGGTCTTTTACTTCATTCTGGAGACTATCAAACAGGGTTGCATCTACCCTTTTTATCTCTTGTCAGTTGCAGAAGAAGTCCACATTTACATCACACTGCTTTGCATATTGCATCCTCTTCATGCCTCAAGGTGCATGAGGAGTACAGAACATTTCACCAGCTTCCACCCCCTTTTTTGAAAATGTGAAAATTCTTGAAAATCTTGAATTTGTCATTAACACATCATTGATAAGTCTTAGGTACTGTAAATATGATTTAAGCATGAATCCTGTTGAAATAACATCCCAGATTTCCCCATTTGCACTCTGCATAGTGTCTTATAGTGTGATTTTTTTTTGGGTTAAAGGAACTGTTATCTCTGGACATTGTCCTTACGTTCCTGATATCAGACTCGCGTCTGCAGCTTGTACTGGCACCAGCTATGCTATCTATATTGCCTCTGAAGTTTCCCCCACAAGGACGCCTTTGACTGGATAGGAGGAATGTATGTAACAAGTGCATAATGAGGAAGAATCATATTTGCGTAACCCCTGACTTGTAGATCAGGAAGGTCATTATCAGTCTGACTTCTGCCCTTTCACCTTTTTGATTTACATATTCCTGATAGGTGTCATCTATGCAATGTCACTGCCGTATATCGAACACAGTTACGACACATTACCTATTTCCTGGTTTGGCTTATGGTGACTCAGTTTTAAAAATCTGTTGGAATCGGATGGTTATTTCATTTTTTCTTACATATTTGTGTGCATTTAATTGTAAGTAGATGAATAATCTTTTTAAAGAAAGAAAAAATATGCCACTGATATTCTATGTTGGCTACAGTTGATAGTCAGCTTAGTGTGCTTCACATGGAAAGTTCTGTGTGTTGAAGCTATAATTGTTCTGATTTGCTGGGTCATTATGAACATTCTTTAAGGGGTGTGTCTAAAACAGAACATCCATAGCATTCATTGCATCACAGACAGCAGTGGAACCTCCTAGACCAGAAAGTACAGAGAATGGAAGGAATGCAGGAGCTTTATATGTGGTCATTATGTAGAATGTCTGTGGTTGTGCAGTTACAGTTTATTGAACCCATTGCAGATAAGCATTTAGATTTAAAAGAAATTTAAAAAGCCATAAGAATCAGGCAGTGATGATAAGAACAGCATGTTGAGTTTGAGGCATGCCAGCCATCCTCCCTCTGAAAGGTAATGAACTCATTTGGGTTATGTTCACTCCACTCAAAATAGGTTAACTAGTTCATCTCTTCTCTACCAGGCAGTTTACTCTGAGTATATGCTTTACGTAACAATGTAGATTCTTATTCCTGTCTAATGTCAGGTGTCTGTAGAAATAAACGTAATGACTCTATTAAGGCTGTGCTACAGAATGATCTGATTTATTAATGTGTGCATGTGCCGACAGCCGGCATGTAGCACTCAAACGTTTGGTATCATAAATGCTAATGTTATGCTGGAGTGGTGATTTATGTCTGTAGAATGAAATGGGTGTCCTGTTTTGTTTGTCTTAACATGTATGATGTCATTTTGTCATTTTCTGTGTGAAATTCCCTGTCTGTGGGATGACCTGGTTGCCCCCTGGGAATTGATAAAGTTCTGTTATATTCTGTTCTATCTTTAGCCTGACCATGGTCTGGAGTGGGTCATAGGCTAGAATGCATGCAGCTCGAGGGGTGCATAATTAGGTAATTGGAGTGCATGGGGTAAGGACCAGGATGCAGGATGTGTGGTGAGTAATTATGAAAGAGAGCAGGGCAGGGCGCTGCTCCTCGCAGAAAGGGGGGGGATACAGAGCCGCTCCTCAGAGCGAGGGGGATACAGAGCCGCTCCTTAGAGCCGAGGAGAGATACAGAGTCGCTCCTCGCAGAAAGGGGGGGGATACAGAGCCGCTCCTCAGAGCGAGGGGGATACAGAGCCGCTCCTTAGAGCCGAGGAGAGATACAGAGCCGCTCCTCAGAGCAAGGAGAGATACAGAGCCGCTCCTCAGAGGACTTCTTGCAGAGTGCAGCAGGTTTCAAATCCTGTGAGCATCCTGAGTCCAGAGCTTTTCTCCGGGCCTGACTAATTTTTTGTCTAACACTAATGGACTTTATGAGAACAGGCCACGATGCTTGCTAAACCAGCCATTTATGTTCTTCTTATCGCCATTAGCAGTTGAGGAAATGAAAATAAAATAGCTCAGCCTGGAACACAGTGCTGCCCTGAGCTCCGCTTGATGCTGCTGCTGTCAGCTGCTCCAAAGCTGCTGTCCCGACAGCTGATCCACACTGCTGCTCTGACCACTACCCCTCTTTACTGCTCTGACTGCTGATCCACACTGCTGCTCTGACCACTACCCCTCTCTGCTGGCCTCAGATCTGGTCTGTTGTACTTGGATAAAGTGTTCTTGTTTCTTCCCCCAAAGAACCCTTTTGGGAATTTAATTTGTGAATTATCCCCCCCCCCCATTGTCTTGTCTCCTCGCTGGTCTTGTCCCAATTAGGTGTGGAGTGTAGGGGGGTAGCAGGGTAGAGCTGGCACAGAAAGGCTTGCAGAGGGGAACCCTGCTGGAACGTCACAAGACCGCCTCACCCCCTTCCACTTAGCTCCAGTCAGGTGACTAGGCCACAGTCATGTGCCCCATGCTGAAAGGGCTGACTCATACACAGAGAGGTAGTGTTTCCCCTGGAAAAGAGCGGGACCGTCTAATCACGTCCTCTCCCCACTCTGCAGCCCCCCATATGACCAGCGCTGTGGTCACAAATCGGATTTCCTCTCCCTCATAATGGCTCTATTCATTACAGCACTGTGGCTCACTTACAGAAACCAGCCGTAGTCCTGTTATTAGTGTGTGTCATATAGAGAAAGCGAGTCTGACGTGCAGTAGACACACGTTAATGCAGATGTAAAAATTCACATCTAATGACTGACTGATGGTGCCTCTCAGTGCTGGTACCTTTCTGGCTGTAGCCGTGTTTTTTTATTTTTGATTTGTAAGCACATGCTTCTTTCGCAACCCTTGTCTCAAGATGTGTTTAGTTAGCCAGTATGTTATTTAATGACCCATCTATTTTGAGCTCTTACAAACTCATAAGGATTTTTCAACTTCAGCAAGGTCAGCTGATGTTAGCTCAGTTATTTTAGCATGCTATACTTACGTTTTTGGTTGTTGTTGTTTTTTTTAATTGGGAGGCTGCAAAGTGTGTTTGTGTGCACACCTGTGCACATGCCAAAGTGCCCATGTATGTGTGTGTATGTGTTCACATTTATGCCTTGATGTATCTGTGCACGCATGTATGTTTCTTTTGCTCTGTCAGCACAGTTAACTCCGTGTCTAACAGTGACAGTTTCCGCCTCATTACATTACATTACCTTATTGGCATTTAGCAGACGCTCTTACTCAAGAGCGACTTACATCAGTTACAGTGTTATCCATTTATACAGCTGGATATTTACTAAGGCAATTTGGGGTTAAGTACCTTGCCCAAGGGTACAACAGCAGTGCCCCAGCAGGGAATCAAACTGGCAACCTTTTGGTCACAAGTCCTGCTCCGTAACCACTATGCTACACTGCCGCTTCATTAATCTTTAATTTGATAGTGTTTTTTCTCTGCTCTTTCAGTCGGGCCAGTTCAGCGAGGACATGATCCCTACCGTGGGCTTCAACATGCGCAAGGTCACCAAGGGCAACGTCACCATAAAGGTACCACTTTCATTCCTGCAAGAGCATTCTGTCAGCTGTGTTTGCATGGTACACTGTGACTCCGCCCCTGCATGTAGGAGCACCCTATCAGCTGTGACTGACATGGTGCACTGTGACTCCACCTCTGCCTGTAAGAATGGACTATCAAGGGCTCATGATGCCTCACTATTCTATCACTGACTCCGCCCCTGTATTTCGGAACAGCCAATAATTGAAGTATGTCTTGATCAGTCTAGCAGCAGCCTTTTTTTATCCAGAGATGCATTGCATACACAGAACAGTTGCATAAAGCATTTTTCATTGGAAATGCTGTTGAACTCAATGTCCAATGCAGAAAATTTCCAGCATGGCAACAAGTGTGCTTCTTAGTGCTGCTTCAAGAAATAACAGAGCCACTTTATTCTGAGTAATGTCATTTGTTAGCTACTCAAGCACTGATTACATAAGAGCTGCAATTGAATACAAATAAAATATGACTGTAAATGTATTTCATATGTGAAGTATGAAATATGAAAATGACAAGTATAGCCATGAACAATTTGATGCAGAATGGCAGAAATAGACAGTGCGGCAGCTCTGTTTGTACAGTGCTTCTGATGCCACCCAGAGTTTTTGATCTTTTTTATGATCAAAAATGAGTGTTTAATTAGCCTCCTGTCAGCTGCAGCCACCACAAGATCTAAGATGGAGGGCACAACGTGACATTCACATTTACCATCCTGAAACACCTATGAAGCCATGTTCTCATTAGTGTATCAGTTTAAAATATTGCAAAAAACATAAATCTACTTTAAAAGAGAGAGTATGTACTTTTGCAGTTTACAATGTTATTATGCTTATGCTTTTATTATGCTTATTTCTTCTCATCTTTCAATATGTGAAAATGCACTTTTCATTGAAACTGTTGAAAATAATCATAACCTGTTGTGGCCTCATGCATTGCAGTCTTCAGATGGAGGTCTGATATGACTCAGATTACCTGGCAGTACTTTAACATATACAGTAAAGTCATAAAAGTGAGTCCTTTATTGTTGTAGTGATGTCGTTGAGTATGTTAAGGACTTCTCTTTTTGGTTTTAGTTTCACATTTGTGAGCACAGTATATATGTATGTATGCATGAATGTAATGTTCTCCCTTCTCTAACAGCTCCTCATAATAATTTCAGCCATGAGTGCCATCTAGTGGAGGACAATAAAACTAACTTGGCTTGGCTGAGATTTGCTAGCTGATCAATATCTTGTGATATTCCTTTTTCTTCTAATTCCCAGGTGTCACAAGCTGATGATGTCACTCATGAGTGGCAGTAACATGTGGTTGTGTAGCGCTTTTTCCCTGTGTTGGATCTGGTCAGTGACAGACTGTTTTGTTTTGCCCTGCAGATCTGGGACATAGGGGGGCAGCCACGATTCCGCAGCATGTGGGAGCGCTACTGTCGCGGAGTCAATGCTATCGTGTAAGTGCAGCCAAAGCCACTGAAGAGGCTTCATGAACACCGATATGGGCGGAGCCATTGCGTGCTGTCTGTGGTCCACCAGTTCCAACCAAGCGTAGTCTTGCGTGAAGAGCAACTTCTTTTGATTGGCTCATATGAGTTGCTGATTGGCAGCACATGGTGGTTCCATCCATCGTGGGGATCATGAAGCCTCACTGTCCCATCATTGATTCCAGTGTTGGGACTGATGAAAGGAAGATGTTTGATTCCTTTGGACTCTGAATTGAACATCATGATGAGAACTCAATCTGAGAAACTCAATCTCATCAATCTGACCACTACATCAGACAGATTAGATTCATATCAGATTACAATACTTTATTGTCCTTTCATAAGGATGTTATTCTCAGAGCTTGTGCAGTAAGACAGTTGAAGTAAGGTGGGTAGCAACTGTCTTCATCATAGCGAGGAAAAAAAGTAAAAGGCCACATTTAAGTGTGAAAAAAGGTTTTTTAAACACAATTTCTTGTAGACAAGATTGATTTATATTAATGCTGTTGGTTGTCTATTTTTCAGCTGTGCCACTCAGTACACAAATGGACTTACCATGCAAGTCAGTCTTTCCTCTTTCACAGACATTGATTAGCTCAGGTTTGGGTCTGATTTGTGCAGCTGAATTAAAGGGTCAAGGTTAATCACACTTTGTGAAACAGCCTCTCATCTTTCAGTGGTACAGTAATGCTATTGTTCTTTGTGGTGACTTAAACTTCCATTTAACTGTGTTCACTTACAGTTACATGGTGGACGCTGCAGATCGTGAAAAGATCGAAGCCTCCAGAAATGAGCTGCACAATCTGTTAGACAAACCGCAGTTGCAAGGAATACCTGTGAGTTTGCCTGTGTGTGATCCATGCTCTTGGGTCGTATTGTCTCAGACACCGGCCAAGGCCAGCAGAGTTCTCATGAAGCCTCTCCCCCTGTGTAATGTGAGCTCAGGCAGTTGGGAATGCAGCACAAGGAAACAATGTTGTACAGTAATGATGAGGGAATGAGGCTTTGTGACCGAGCCCCATGGAGGGTTTAGCAGCCATGTACTGTCAATCACTGACTCGCATGAACCAATCAAAAGACCGGAGGAAATCACTGATTGGTTCACACGAGGCACTGGCAGCACGCAATAGCTCCACTGCCTCAGTGCTGTCATTACATTCTAGGGTATTGTAAGTGGCCAATGAAACAGGGATAAATTCAGAGATAAATCTGCTTGGCCTGGATTTACTTGTTAGAGGTTGTACCCAGATTGTGATTACATTTTTGCAGCTCTGTCCAGACGTGATGCACTGAATTTATACAGTATTTGTGGAACGTGACCGACGTGACAGCAGGTGTTGGTAGCAGCCTGACTGTTCAGCTTGAACTCTAGAGTGAGGCCAATGCGGATGCACTTTCTTTTTTTTCTCTTTTTAATGCAGAGATCCAATGACAGCTCAGGTGCAGAAAGCAAACAAAGCCCTATAGATTAGCTGTCAAGAAAAACGATGTATCTCCACATCTTTTCATCCCCAGCTTTTTTCCCCACGATGCAGCTGAATCATAAGATTAGACAGAGAGAAAGAGAGATCGGGACCGCAGAGAGAAAAAGCCATTACACTTTTGCTGATACAGGGGCTTATCTGATGTTCTCTTTCTCTTCTTCTTCAGGTGCTAGTGCTTGGAAACAAGCGAGATCTTCCCAATGCTTTGGATGAGAAACAGCTTATTGAAAAAATGTGAGTAATGTACTATCTTTCTCATTGGTAGATCTGATGGGAGATTGAGGTGCAGATTTCATTTATCATCAGTGACTCACTGATTGAGCTAATCATAGTGTTTTGCTGTGGAGAGCAAAATCTTTTGTTTCATGTGTCAGATACATGGTAGCTCCAGCAGTTGTGGGATGCTTGAAGCCTCACTCTCCCATCACTCTCCATTGCAACAGCTTTACTCAAGCTCAAGTCAGCAAGTCTCCTGAGGTCTGTTTTGTTTCAGTGCAGTAGTAAACGTGAAAGACAGGAGTGACCTTTCAAAAATGGTCTAATTTTGAAACAGCATTTTCGAATGCATTGGTGGAAAAAAAACTTCCTCAACAAGACAACTGTAAGCTAGATGTTGTTATAATATATGTCAGTGTTGTACCAGGAATTTTAAACTATATCTAATAACGACGTTTAAATTATGATCATATGATGATGTTAATGTGATCTGGGCTCTTTAATGAAAAACATCCAGGAAATGATTATGCGGCATCGTCATCCTTGACATTTTATATCCAGTGATGTCCATATTCAAGCCACACTCGGATGGCCTTGCTCACAGAATTGAATTACCGCCTGCTGTCTGACCTGAAGCCTTTCTGTAGCAGCGCACTGGTCCCCTGGCCTTCCATTTAGGTGCTGGGCTGGTTTTGTAGAGGACACACTAGAAGAGCATTTCTCATCCTGGGTGGGGCTGTCTGCCAGTGGGCATTTTTAACCCATCAGTGGGCACTGGGGGCATTCACTTGAGTGTGACACTAATCTAAATTAGAAAAATGCTTGTGTGTCCATGTTCAGGGATTGTCATTGTTATTGGTATTGTTGTTATTATTGTCATGTTCAATTGTTAAGGTTGCACTTGAATGAGTTGGCCCTATGCATTTACATTACCACAAATAGGTTTAACAATTGTAAGTACTATTTCATTGTTAACGGACTCGATAATTACACTGTATCTAGGTATGGTGTTTATATTAAGGTATTAGTGCCACTTAATGTGAAAGTGGTGCAGATATTTTCAAATTTTAAGAAATTAATTTCCAGTTCATAAAATAATTACATTTTGCCCTTCTCTTCTTTTTTGTGGACAGTTGAGCTGCCCATGGGTGGCACAGCCCAGCAATGAAATGTGTTAAGGGTGTCCTTCAGAGTCTCCATAAAACAGGTTTATTCAGTCAGCACCTTGATGGAATGTGTCTCTCTGCTGTTGTGCCTCAGTTTTGCAGGTTATGTATTCCTGCTTTTCTGCTTTCATTTCACCAATAGGGGTGTCAGTCCAGTTCCTTAGTGCTGCTTTGTCCAGCCCAGTGAAAAATCACATGAAAACATCTCTGGTTTTACAAATGAATAGTCATTGCTGTGGAAGCGAAAATGATAGCTGGCCGTTGAGATGTGCACACCACACCGCGTAGGTCAGCCCCCATTCAAAGTGGTCAGGCCCACGGAAAAGGAGCTTTCTGGACAGATCTGCCTTTGGCGTCTGCGGGCAGCACCCACCCTCCCTGAGTGCTTTATTTATGTGCGTTTTCTTTCTTTGCAGGAACTTGGCAGCCATTCAGGACAGAGAGATCTGCTGCTACTCTATTTCCTGTAAAGAGAAGGATAACATAGGTGAGCAAGAAACAGTCACGTGGCAGAGAGACTCAGGGCCTGGGCTTCGCAGGATGTCACACAAAACATCACAATCCATAAACATTAACCAATTCATTAACTAAAACCAGGAAATTGCTGAGCATTTGTTGGATGTCTGCTCAGTAATAAAAATCCAGTACTATCACAAATCCCCTCATTTTAGGGATGTTAGAGTCATAAGCTCAGCTTTACTGTGTCACAAACCCCATGAAAAAGAGATGTGTACATATTAATAGCACATAGTCCCAGACAGAGTTTGTGTGGTTGGTGTACCTTTGAGACTTCATAATCATTCCACACCATTCATAAAAGAATGAGTGAATTTTTGTTGTTGGGAAACAGAAATATTTCATTTCTGCCACTGCCAAAGCTTGAGCTGCATTTGAGAGAACTGTCTGTTTGTGAGTGTAGCTCTTGTATGAGTGCTGTATTGGTGAGAGCTGTGTACTTGGGATGTGTGTAGGTGTGTGCGCTATGTACATGAGCGCTATATCTGTGTCAGTACTGTGTGCATGAGGTGTATTTTTGAGAGACCTGTGTATGCGAGCACTTTATTTGTGTGCTGTTATAGTTTCGGTGACTCTGACCACCGTGTTCCATGTCTGTTTTTCCCCAGATATCACACTGCAGTGGCTTATCCAGCACTCAAAGTCCCGGAGGAGCTGAGAGCAAAGACCCCTTCCCTCCCCGCAGCCTCCCCCTATGGTCCCAGCTCCAGTCCCATTGGCCACACCATTCCCATCCTCTCAGTCATTGCTCACCTAGTGGCGATGTTGTCATCCTCCTCAGCAGCGCGGTGTCTCTCTCTCTCTCTCTCTCTCTCTCTCTCTCTCTCTCTCTCTCTCGTACCGGTGTTCTCAGTTCCTTCCATGTCCTGACGTCACCCCCCGCCCTTCCCCGCATTCGACACGCACAGCTTACGGCATGGCTCGTGCCCTCCTAAAGATGTGCGGCCTCCAGATGTTCACCGCCATCCACGGCACAGGGAGGCCCAGAGTTGTCATTATGCTGTCAGCAGAGAAATGCCCTCTGCCTGTCACCCTCTGCCTGTCACATGCGAAATTGCAGCCAGTCAAAAACAAAACAAAAAATGTGGGAAGTCTGTTTTCCAGAAAGCCTGTTAACCCTACACCAGGCACAGGAAGACTGCACATGTTTCAGATAGGGTGTGGGGTTGTTTGATCTGTGTCGAACCCTGTGCAGAATTTATACAGCCAGTCGAGTTTGACCCTAGATAAACAATGGGGTTGATCTTCCTTTGTCTTGGGGCTCCTGCTGCAGGTGCTAAATTTGTAGTCGTTTTCTCCCTTTCCCAAACCAAATCAGGTACTTTGTACGAACTATCCTCGAATCTTAACAAGTTCTAAAGAAATAAAATAATTTACCAGTAGGAATATCAAGCTGTTTTTTAACCAAAATGAAGGTACAGATATGAATGTAGAGATCATAAGCATAAATGTGGAGTAGCAGATGTGAAGCAGAGCTGTGCAGAGGGGGTGTTCTCTTGGAGTTGTGGGTGTCCCAGTTTGGACTGCAGAGTTCAAAGTGCCTTCTGCAAAACCTCTGTCTTCTGGAAAAAAAATTGCACTCCAGATGTACCTGGGCCATATTGACACATATAAAAGAACACATCACATAAGTTGGTAAAAAAAAATATGTGACAGTAACAGATACACATTCCAGAAATCTGGAAGGGCATATTGTCAGGTTGATTGTACTAGTCTGCCATTGACACAACACCTCCAAGTACACTCACTTGCTCCCTCTTTCGCTCACTCTCTGTGGACATATTATGACAGCTCTGGAAAAGCCCACTGTGTTTAATGCACTTATGTTAATAAGCTAGAGAAACCAAGTGTATGGTAAAATATTGAGTGATGTATAAAGCACAAGTCAGAGTGAATGCAATGCTGATGACTTGCTTTGCTTGTTAGCACTGGTGGTGTGGGTGGGGGGGATTGAATGGAAAGTTGTTGCACTGAAGTTCACAAGACTTTTTTGCGCCTTTTTAGAAGCCTAAAGAAAAAATGCCAGCAATTGTCATGTCAGTCAGTCAGTGGGATAGTCAGTCAGTCCTGTAGCCAGTTAAGCCATTGTCAGTCAGTGTAATAGTTGAAAATCAGTCAGTCCTATAGACAGTCAGTGTAATTGTCAGTCAGTCTTATAACCAGCCAGGCAGTCCTGCAACCCGTAGCTATTCTGTGATAGATAGTGTGCCACATGGATGCCTTGTAGTCTCTGAGCTCCGTGAGCATTAACTACAGTTTTTTTTTTTTTTTGCTTGAGTTGGATGTTCCCCCCGCAAAGCCTTACTGAAGCAGTGAAGGACTTTAGAGTGAAATGCTGCCAGGCAGATGCTGCTGACCCTCTGGTTGTCCACAGTTTCACAGAAATAGCCATTCTTTTGAATCGGGCTGTGTGGGCTGAAACTAAAGAACCGGCTGTTGCTGTAGATCCCCTTATGGTAATCTGTACCCACCTTACACAGCAGTGCTTCAGTCTCTATTAATTTACAAAGGTCAAAGGTCACATGAGCACATTTGCTCCATAGTTTATTATTGATTATATTTTTGCTTGTACATACCTAGGTTCAGTGAATGGACTCTTATCTGTGGTCAATGCCTGTCCCTTTTCCCTGTATGTCTCATGCAAGAAGAATCAGTTAGATTTTGTCAAATATACAGTAGTACAGCACTAGAATGATTTGCCACTCTAAGCAATTTCAGCATTGACAGTGGAATTTTATTTTCCTTTTTTACAGAAGGAGATAGTCAGGGTTGTAATCAAGCTGCTTTGTCTTGCGTGTTTGTGTGTTAGTTTGGGGCTCAGAGATGAGCACATCATGCAGACATCATAGAGGAAATGTAGAGTGAAGGACTGTCAATTAGGAGTGTTTAGAAGTCCTGAGAAAATGCTGAGGCCTAATGAATTTAAAATCTTTCACTGGACAAAGGCAACTGTCCAAATCAATTCACCCTTTTTAATCATACAATATCACAGGCCATTCAATTCACTTCATTAGCAGAGCATTAGTATTGGTTCTCTTAGCGTATGTTGACCTGATTGAGGTCAAGTTCTGTAGCATACATTTTTCATTTTTACGCGTTATCAATTTAAACAGGTGCAAAGCTACTGAAGCAATTCAGGTTAAACACGGTGTTAAAGGATGCAGCAATTTGCCATACTACACTACTTGGGATTTGAACCTTTGGCCTTCTGGTTACAGGTGGAGTTTAATGGACATGTCGCCCTTTTCCTCAGTTTGACATTTGAGAGGAAAGAGGTTGTCCCAGGGAGTAACCAGGTGTTCTGTTACCAGGAATAAAGGCACCAGGAGCTCCGCTGGGTCCCTTTACTCCAGGCAACAACAGTCTCTCACTAGGCTGTGCTTTGAGAAAACCAACTACCACTGTAGTGCGACTGCTGGAATTGACATGTGTTTACATCTGGCTTTCATTTATTGCATTTACCGGATTCTTGACTTCACTTGATCATGTGCAGAAATCGCTGTGATTTTTTTTTTTTTAGTTTTAATTTTTTTTTTTTTAATTCTGAATATATGTAAATATTTACAGTACGGATGTTAAACTGGAAGTTGTCACTATCTGTAGGAATTTTGCCGCCTCACCTAACCCCCAGCTTTACATCGGTGACCTGGAGTACCACGCTTTACCAGCCCGACCGTACCACTTAAGTCTGCTCTTTGCTCCCCCAGCATAGCCACAGTCTTAAAGGAACATACAGTCATGGGCTAACTGGACACTTTGTTGGTGTCTTTCATGTATGGATTTGGACTGGAAGTTCAAATCAATGAAAGTAGTTAGCACAGTCATGGGAACCAAAGGCCTCCTTTTATCACCTGTGTTTCCTTTCAGAAACCCTGTGGAGACCCTAGCAGTCAAATTGCTAATGTTGGTGTGAAATGATATGGAGAGATGTATGTACAGACACCACTGCCTTGCTGATTAAAACACAGACATGTGTGTAACTCCTCTCAAAGAGTACTTTGCCCTGTCCCTCACACTGAGTTGTAAAGGCTTTTTGTCCAGTCTTGCTGACTGCCTTACCTTGAGGCATCGCTTTCCTCTCTCTGGGCCTAATTATGCCAGAAGTGATTCTTTCTTTTGTGTGTATGTGTAATGTGGGGACCAGGTCAGGTCAGAGAGTAACCGTGGCTGTACGGGTAAAAGCTTGTTGTATCTGATGTTGAGCTACTTACTGCATTTTATGGAATTCTGACACTATTGCAAAATGAGAGGTGCTTTCTCCCCAGTGCGTTTGTAACTGCATGTGCAAACCCAACCCCATCCCCCCCCATACTCATTCAGTTATAGACTTTGTAAATAAGAAACGTTAACATTTTTATTCAGGTGAAAGCTGTTGTCTGTTTCTTGCATATTGTTTTTGTCTCTGCTCAATAAATTTTGGGTTTTTGAGGGTGATTGTATCAACTCTTAACACACATTTCTCACTATAATTTTACAAGTGAAGCAACCACTAATCACACAAATAACAAATGTTTTAAGTTAATTTTACTGGTGTATAGATTTCAAAAGGTATTTAGAAAGACAGAAAAGAGGTCTGCACTCACTGGGTAAGTTTCAGGTTTTCTGATTTTGGTTTTGTTGTTTATGCACAAGAAGGCAATACCTACTGTACACTGTCAACAGCTTTACATTTACACAGCATCACATTGTTGTACAAAAAGCACTTATCACTTGATGTTTCCAATGGTCATGGGCGAAGTGTCATTTACCTAAGCATATCTGCCACTAGATGGCACAGTGGTACTAGAAGTACCAGGCAGTGCGTCTCGGAGCCATGTTTCCCTAAAGGTACCTAACAGCAACCAGCGTCTTACGACTGGATTTCACGTGCATGGTGTTAAAACTAACACCACTGTTTCTCTATTAGGCCTCATAGACACTGTTGCGACTTCGCAGGTGGTCTGGGGCAGCCAAGGGACGATTCATGCAAGTTATTAGGAAGAGAAACTGGAGCAGTGTCGAAAAATACAAATTATTTGTCCCGATGGGTTCAGCTCTGAATATTCATTGTAATCATATTCTTTTAAGAAGCTGACATAGTGAAATTAGTCCCATATGTTCACAACAGACTGACCATCATCCATGTAAATAACGGGGGTGTTCAGGGTCGAACTGTGCCCACGATGATTAGCAGATGTGTATTGGCTCCTCACTTATGGAAATCTAACAGCCAGCCACATCCCTTCCCCTGCACACATGAATCTTACAAAATTCATTAAAACCTCATGCCCCTCGAGGATCAGCAACAATGCACATGGCTCTTTCTTGTTTACAGCCTTGTACGTAAGCAGACCTTGCCCAAATTCCCTGACCAAAGTCCTGACATTCCCCTTCCTTGGTAGTCCACTGCTGGATACATTCCCATCGTGAATGCAATTTCACTTTGAATCATTTTTTTGGTTTGTTATGGATGTCTTCGGTGTGCTGAACAGAAATACTTTTTGCTCTTCCGTTTCAATGAGTACATTTTTATTTCTGATTTGGACAATAAGTGCTTTTTTTCATGGATCAGGCACGAAGTTCATTTTCTTTTTCTTTTTTGTCTTGTCTGTTGAGCTGCTGTGGTTTAGCATATTAGCCGTGTGTCTGCCCCAGATAAGGCTGAGCTTCTTCATTAAAAGAGTAGAAAACATAAAAAAAACATGTTTACCATAATCCCTTGACTTTTCCCAAGTTTTGGAAGATTGAAATCCATTCACTACAAAATGTAAGTATTTAGCTTAAGGATATAACCAAACCTTAAGTGAAAAACAATGAGGATATTGTTTTTTCGTGATGTCTGTTTAGTCCAATCATAAACATGCCCTCCGTGCAAAAAGTAAACAATTATCGATGTTCTTCCCTAATATTGTTCTTCCCAAATCAATTAGCTCGTTCGTGCTGGCTAAAAAAAACCTATGATTTGGGTTATACCCTATGCTGCTCAGAGACTGTTTTCTAGCGTCACCTTAACTTAATATTTGCATAGATTGATTGATAGGTTGATACAGTTACGGAGGAGGTATGGAAAGTACAACGCGACCATTATGACAATACAATACAAAATTTGGAGGTGAAACGCACAGCAGCGTTAATTGTGTATGGAGAGCAACAATGCTTTTATAGTTTGCCATCAAACCTGCTTGCTTTCCTCACTGGGTTAACTTCCTTGCGTTAAGTCTGGCTTGCCGCAGGTGAATATGTTAATTTTGGAGGCCAATTCAGCCGGTAGCTTTAGAGACAATTAAGGCACGAAATAGTATATAATAGCAACATACTAATCTTCCCACAAAATCTAAACTTGACGTTCTCATATCATGAAGGCAAAATATTAGGTAGCGAGTGGTTGCTGTCAAGGTATAATTTAAGTTGAATTCATTGGAATTGTATGTAATGCTTGATAAGCTTCTACATGATAATCGATATATCCAGCCAGTTTTTCCTGAATTTATTAATTCATTTAACCCACTCATTTCATGCGTTAGACCTCAAGTAATAGCACGTCTGATTCAGCCTGTCAGCTAATAAGCACGACCTTTACTAGTTTAAATAGGTTTGCTGGTGGTAGCATAATACATCAAGTACACATCTGGGAGTCCCTGACCCTTATGACAGAATCTGACAATGGCTTTGTTAGCGGTTTTGTTGGCATGACAGTGAAAAAATATATGAATGGAATATAGTCTAAGTGCATCTGTGTATTCTCGATGAAAGGTTAACGTTTGTAATGATTTAAAAAAGACAAAAATGTGACTAAAAAAGATGTGACTAAAACTAGACTAAAATGTTCATCAACCAAAGCTAAACATAAAATGCAAACACAGTTCCAATCCTATTTTTCCAGGTATTTTCCAGGAATCCTGGAAATTATTTTATCCTTTTGGAATATTTTCAATGGGAAAAAATGGTCTCAACATAAACAAAGACTAATTTACACTTGCTAGGCCAAAAACTGAGTTAATGTGACATGAACTACTCAAAGTTAACGAATGGTGAAATTACCTTTATTTGAACACTGAGCTCATGACACACACAAACATAAAACTCAACATAAGTGTTTACAGTTATAATTCTCTCCATGTTTCCAGCAGTTATTTGGAGTGTTGTCTGTATTGTCTGTTGGTTAAAATTGATCGCTGACATTCCTCTGTAGGTAAAATTTTGCTTGATTTGAAAGGTGTTTACATAAAACTGTCATTAGATGTCAGTGTTACCTTGATTTTTAGATAAGGTTAAGAATTTTAGAGGCAGCATTTAGTTTTGCAACGTATCTGTGGAAAGCAGACAAGTTCGTGTCACATGCTAATGTTCATTCAAAACTCCATAAGGTCTTCTTGGATGATCACCCCAGAATGTTTTCATAAGTTTTTTTTTTCCAAACATTTCCCTTGAATATATGGAAGTAGATCAGTGCTGAAAAGTGTAAGCCATGCATATCCATAGGTATTCTTTGTAACTCATGCTTTGAATTGCCCCACATGTCATCTGTTTTGTGGATCAAAGAAAGCGACTAGATGAGCTGTTGAAGAAAATTACAGTAAAAATCTCCTTTATCAGACATCCCATCCAATAGACACAAAGGCACAATGACATCACTGTGATACAGAAACCAGATAAGACTATCTGGAGGGGGTGTGTGACCACGCCAGTCCCTCAGTGCCTGGGATTCTGATGGCACCTCTATGGGCTCTGAACAATGGCGTGGTTTCAGTAGATGCCAAAGCCCTGCCTCTCACTGTCCAAGAGCCCTGGCCTTCCACAGTGTCCTTTGTTTTACGCTGCCATTTGTTGTGTGTTTGTGCTTGTGTGCATGCACGTCTGCGTGGGCTGGAGACAGACTGGGGACGTTTGATGGTCACGATGGCTTGTCAACAACCGCCGAGACAGATTAGAGACCCTGATAGGAGACATGACCTTTGTGTGAACAACGATGTCACTTGTATGATGTCACCCCTGTGTGATGGGCAGGATTGATAATGGTATGGTCTCGTTCTATTTTTTGAACGTTCTGATAGGGCTACTTTACAAGCTATGGCTGTGGCCATCCTGTTGTCCTTACTGTTGAGATAGAAATTGTAAGTGTAGCCTGTGGTGAGACGAGCAAAACATTTCAATGATCAATGTCCAATCAGATGCACTTAATTCCACCAATGCCTTATGGCCATCTTTGCTGACAAAGGAAAGAAGAGAGGACCTATTTTATTGGTTTCTGATGGGCTGCTGAGATAAGTGAGGAGGTGGTTGGCAGAGCTGGCTGGAGCCCTTCTCCATGATTGGACCAAACTTCCAAGGGTGGGCACAGGTTCAAACATCCATCTCTCAGTAACAGAAAGGAACACAGGCACTGGCTTTCGGTGTTTTTTTGGGGGGTTCATTTTTAATTGCAGGAACCCAAACACCCCCACACTGTCTGTATCTTGCTGCCTTGTTTCCATCAAAGCATCAGATAAGAGCGAGGACAGAGTCAGAGGCATGGGGCAGGATGGAGGGGGACAAAGGACCTTGTGATGCTGTCCCTGGTCACCCTGGCACTTGCAATAATGAGGGCCATTCCCACCCGCCTGTCCACGATCCCCAGCAGGACACATGCCGGGGCCCCATTGGAACAAAACATCCATTGAGATGGATCCTGGCCTCCAGATTCCACTGTTCTTCTCGACATCCAGTCTGTTTCAGGCAGATGGTGAAGGAAGCAGCTCAACTTGTTCCATACTACGCTTAAGGAACACCGAACTTTAAATCTGATCGCCTGAATTCAATAATAGCACTCAACAACGGTCCCCCAACTCCCTTTCCTTGCTGATTAATTCCGCTCTTTAGCATGAACAAAATTAACGTAAACGTGTGGTCATTAAATAAACCAGCCTATGCCAAAACCTCCTGTTTTTCACCAGGCATAAAACACTGAACCCAACTAAATGTATTCAGCGCTGGCCAAATTCTACCCACAACCCACCCCGCAGCCCTCCCGCTGTTTCTTCTCCCCATATTTCCAAATAATTGTAAATTGGCTGGTTTCCTTGTATTCTCCACTAACCCCATCCTCATGTGTCCTTCTGCATAGACCAAGAAGAGAGGACTGTGTGGCTCATTTTTGTCTTAATTGTGAAATATGTATAACTTTAACTTCAAACATGAAACTTCAACTTCAAAAAGTATGTTCATGATACTATCTGAAGACTTCTCATTCTCTTTGTCAGTGTCTTTCTCTCTCCTCTCTCTTTCTTTGTAGTAACAAAGTGCAGTAAAAGTTTATCATGTAAGTATAAAAGTCCTACTGGCACAGGTGTGTCTTTAAAACCAATGTAGACTGATTCTTATGAAATGAGCTGTGCTGCCCATGGCCGTGCTTAACCCCAGTGAGTTGGACAGAGAGAAGTTGGCCTCAGTGGGAACGCGATGAATGTTCTTTTGGCCTGAGAGTGAAAAAGCGTCTCACTCATCTGTGAGATGTTTATCACTCTCAGACTCGGCCGCTGCTAAATCCTCCTTGGCCAGTAAAAGCACATTACAACTTACTCACAGATAATACACTGAGCAGACCACAGTCAGTCCCTAATATTCCTGTCATCAGCACTGCCCCTGGTGAACAGTAATTTTGCTTTTCTTCTCTTCTACTCATTTATTTTCTTCTCTATTCTCTTTTGTGCCTTTCTCATTTCTTGTCATCTTCTCCATTTCTCTTCTTTTCACCTCTGTTCTGTTACCATCTTGTCTCAGTATATGTCCATTCATTGCCTTTAATGTCAAGACTACAAAAACATGCCAGTAAAAAAAGTCCATTATCCACCTGCTCTATTGGATCCCACAGTAAGTCTTTGCCATAGGACACACGATGTGCACTGCATGGATCCTGACCGCTACCATGCAGACTGTATAATCACCTTTTGTTGTTATTTGGCACCTAATCCAAGGCATTGAGCTGGTCAGAATTCTGTATTTTCTAATTGTCTAAACAAACACTGTTGCACCCTTAGGCAAGGTATTTAACCTTGATTTTTCTAGTATACAAACATCTGTGTAAATCAATGATTTGAGAATACTTGGTCCTTCTAAACAATATACAACACATTTATATATATTTGTATATCATATAAAATGCTCAGCAAATGTGTTGTACATTGTTTAGAAGGACCAAGCATTCTCAATGAAGTTGGCCTTGGTTAATCCGACATTACCCTGGGTACAATGGTTGTCTGCGCATAGCCTTTGAATCTGAATCCGGATTGGTGGATTATTGGATGACCTCGTGCTGTGAGTCTGATTTCCCTGTTGATCTTTTTGCTCCTTATTTGGACAGAGGACAAGCCTTGCTGAGCGGTCTTGTTGTTTTTGTAAAGAGTTAAACCCTTTAGGCATGGCTAATTTCTCTCTGGTGGAATTATTTGCAGGAATCCCCTGTGTCAACAGAGGCATGAGGGCAGTGGCCCTCTGGAGAGCCCTGGTTCTCTCTATATTTCTGAGAGACAAGCCCAAGGCTGATTCCCCCTTAGTCAAGTAAAACATTCTGTATGGGACCTTCATTTAACCAGAGGAACCCTGTCTTTCCGAGGGCAGCAGAGGATTTGATTAATGCCCCCTTCAGGGTTTTTAATAGCAGTCCAGATCACACCTAAGCCCTGTGATTGTGCTCACCTGGTATCAAGCTGGGCATCTGAGAGGCATTAAACGTATTTGTCTTGACAAGGCAGTTTATCTGAATGCTAAAGCCTCAAGTCCTGTGATGGCAGCCATTTAAAGATTACTGGGAAGGATCGGCTGTTTGTCTGCAATAGCTTTGTGTTGGTGAGGTCCTGAACCCAAGCTGTGGGACTCTGAGGTCTGTGAACTTTGGTTGAAGACGCTGACCAGCGAGTCACATAGTGATGACACTTGATAGCTCCACAAATTTTGGGATTCATGAAGCTTCACTCTCTCATCAGTCATTTAGATCATTGTTATTCCTTCACTCAGCAGTTGTCTGTGTCTAGGGGTGTACTTGGTTAACATGTATACATAATATCCATTTATACAACAGAATTATACTCACTAAAATGATTCAGGTTAAGTTTCTTTGCTCCAATACATCCCTCCTGGGATGTGAACCTCCAAACTTCTCAGTCACTATCCCAGTCCCTACATCTGCCACAGGATCATCAGGGGTTTTAATCATTTATCTGTGGATAAACATTAAAAATTACGTATTTTTACATGGAATCATATCATCATTGCTCAGGTCTGGGAGACATCACAGCATATTCTTCAATGGAGAGGTATATAGGGATGTCCTGTTTTTTCCTGGAGGCTGTTTTCCTTTTGGATTGTATTATTATAACTGCCATTATTGTGTATTCATGTATTTAGATTCAGATGTTAAGTTGAGATGTATGTTAAGATTTCAAGGTTATGTGAGCACAGATCCAGTACCCATGGTGTCACCAGGCCCTGACACAGTGGCGAGCAGTGTTATCCTTTCCACAGACCGAGTGGAAAAAAGGACTCTTTGCAAAGTGCCCTAGTAATTTTTCATGTTCTCAGTGCTACTGTTAAAGCATTGCTACTTGAGATGGCTAATCGACATTTGTTGTTAAGTAAATACTCAGACATGTCTAGATCCAGGCATTTGGAATAACAGCCACTGGAGGGCACATTCAGCTTCACTAAATGTTCAACCAAATATGTGTTTCCTTGGTGCTGTCTTTCCTTTGAGAGCCCTGTCTGATCCATTTGAGGTTGCCCACCAAGGCAGTCAATATTCATAATCTTGTTTTTCATTAGTTTTAATGTCATCTATTCACTGCTCTTGCTTGCCAGTCCTCACCACGCAACACAAACTAATGGCATTGACTGGCTAACCTCAATACTAAGTGAATCCTGTAAATCCTTGCTGTCAGGTTGCAGACCCAAGATGTCACTTACTCTGAATGAAACCCGAATAAAGGCAGTGCAAATACAAAAAAGCATGCTGCGTTTCTATAAAATATAGAGCTTTAATTTATTAGTCAGCAACATCAACAATGAAAGGGAAGAGAAAAGTCATTTACACGAGTCATTACAATAACATCACCTGTGCATTTAGTCTTTTTTATGCAATTAACAGTCTCTCTAAATAAACCATAAACACAAAAAATAAACCTAAAGAGACACATCTGAAAAATACCAACAAATTGTACAACCCTCTTGTGTAGCTCCCTGTTTGAACTGGTGGAAAACAGGGGCAGTCTGGTAAGACAAGGACTAATGACGTCCTACACTGAATGAGAGATAGAGTAAAAAACTGAAAAGTGTCATTATTTCAAGGTAATGTATCTTCCTCAGATGAGGTGTATTTCCTTAGCACCTTGAGTCTGTTCCTCAGGCCTTGTGTTAACAATTTACACGCAATAAGATTGAAGGTCACCATTTCCTGCTATTTGAGGAAAAGAGAAAACGCAACAGCTTTTTTGTTTCATATTTATATACAGTACATATACATTTCATGCACACAATGAAAAGCCAGCTTCCCAATATTTTGGTATGTCTTACACTCTGTTGTAATGTTGCGCATTTAAATGTACCTTCCTCATGTGGGACCCAACGGTCTGCAATGAAGGTATGGGAATCTGCTCTACTTTGGGAAAAAATGGCATTGATTGGTCATCATGAGATGCCTTACGTTAATACAGAGCTGACCTGTGCTTTGTTTTTCTAACCAGCTGAATGAGAAACACTAAAAGACCAAACAGCCCTACTGTGAGGATTGGAAATCTTACCTTACACCCCCACCACAACCCCCACAGAAGTCAAGCCTATTGCACACTGCATCACAATGCTGGAACAATTCAACAAGTGCAACTGGCGTCAGAAAATTAGCACCTGCTTTCTCAATCACATTTCGTTTTACCTTCTGATTGAGAAAGAAATGAATGCTCTAGCCTCCAATCTTGTACTATTTTGAGGAGCACCGTTTAATTCATGCTGCTGTGTACCTATGAAAACATTAGTAAATGACATCGCTCAGGGTACAATGCAATTTTCATCCAGTGGAAGAGTAGTTTATTACTGTGCATCGGTTCATGCATTGCTGTGAATCTCCTGACACAGTGCATACATCTGAAATGTACACAACAAACAACTGTTGTACCCAGAGTCAAAATTAGTCACCAGTTTATGCCCTCATGCCCTATTCCACTGTTTTGACTGTTCCACTGACAGTACTGTATGTAGAAGTTGGAAGAAGGGACTGCTTATTTATCTTCTTTTCTCTTACATAATCATTATTGAAAACATTTCTCATTATAATAGCATCGAGAGAAACTATGTAATGGATCTGGTTTGCTGAAGTGAGATGATTTACGAGATGCATCGATATCTTAGAGATTTACAGTAATTGTTTCTCATAAAGCCTATTTTGAAATCCCCAACATCTGCAAATATTTGTTGCCAAGGAAACACAGCACTGATTGAAGCCTCCACGGTCTCACGTGTACAACAATAAGAAGTAGAATACATACATAGTAAGAATGTTTTCATTGCAATCAGTGTTGGAGGAGGCTGAGTTCACACACTTTAGTGAAACAAATACAGTTAAAAGGAGCAAAACATTGCTTGACACTGAGGAGCACAACATGCCCTGAAGAAGCCAAGATGCCATCAGTCTGTAGAGGGAAGAATTGTAAGTTGCTGAGGTCGAGTTGTAAGACACTGGTGCATGGAGACAAATGAACACACATTGAGGTGGTTTGTGGATGCTATGCAGCTTTCAGCACAATGCCATAACATGAGGCCACAGTTCTGAATGCTTCAATGACCATGACCCAAGGCAGAGCATAGTCTGTCCCCACATAGTCACACCCTCCCCAAAATCCCTCCCACTGTCTCAGGCTCTCGTTCCCATTGGGTGCAGCAACTCACTAGAACTGCAGCCCAGCAGTCACTGGTCACTGCTCCAAGGGAATTATGAGAAACGTTGTCATCAGTGACTTGGCTCCAGCCTACACCCAGAGACTCTATACCACCCTTCTCTGCCCCTTATTCCTGTTCCCTGTTTGCAATAACCCTTTTTAGTTCATTTCTATCTGAATACACATCAGTATTCTCTTTCAATGTAACAGAATTGTTGATGTCAAAGATGCTTTAAAAGATGGAAAAATGAACATATTTGTAATAACAATAACAATAATAATAAAATTAATAATAACAATAACAATAATAATATTTGCCCAGAAGGTACCTATACACAAAGAGCATTTTTTTCTATTTAAGTACAAAGAAATCCACAGAATGACACTATGTACAACCTACAATAAATACTGTGTATCTTTTTTTAATCGTTAAAAGGAGATTCTGTTTTTTTTTTCATTTGTTGTTTGTTCCTTGCTTTTGTGTCTTTTGCTTGTAATTGTGAAGATTTTTTCCTTTTTTCTCTCTGATTTGAGTCATTTTGCAGGAGGTTGGGGAGGGAGGGGGCCATGGGGGCGGGGGGGGCTCTCCTCATGTCTCCCGCTGCTCGGTTTGCTCATCGTGATTCCGGCGGTTGCGCGGCTTCTTCTGCTCCTTGAGCTCCTTCAGGTCCCTCCCTCTAATGGTGCCCAAGGCGGGGTCTTTGGGGCTGCTGCTGCCGTACTGCCAGTAGTCCTGGCAGTACTGGTTGATGAGGCCCATCTCGGGCTGACTCAGGATGGTCAGGAGGTCCTTGTACTGGCCCGCGCTGGGCGTCCACGGGCTGGACTGCAGCGGTACCGGCGCTGGCCCGCCGGTCTCCATCAGGATGCTGTTGACGGCCCGGCCGGAGAGCACCACCAGCTGCAGCTTAACCAGCGTGTGCTTGAAGTTCTTCTCCGTGGCGGTGCACTGGTACAGGCCGGAGTCGGAGGGCTGCAGCGAGCGCAGCAGAAGGCCCTGCTCTGTCTTCAGCACCCGCCCATCCGACCGCATCTGCAGAAGGGACAGAGAGACGATGGGTGAATGAGTAAGCGAATGAATATACACATAAACACATATGAACAAACACAAGTAGACAGAAAAATGTATGATGAAATGAACAGACATGAATGAATGAATGAATGAATGAATGAATGAATGAATGAATGAATGAATGAATGAATGAGAACTTTTATCAAAAGAGGGGAGATTTGTGTTACAGTACTCAACAGTAACAGTCAACAACAATGACTGATAATGAATTCAAATACATTTGAAAAACAACAATTAAATAAATGAAATAAGCACATGCAACTGCAGAGTCCTACACTGATGTCTACACAAGGTCTAAGGACAGCATTGTGTCAGCAGCGACCATTTTTGAGACAACCTGAAAGTGAGAATGTTTTTCAGTGTGATACAGGACTATGGGTCCCTGGAACCGGTTTTTCCATCAAACCCAGCTCAAAGCCTGGGCTTTGTTTGTTCAGGTTAGGTGTGGAGGGGAAATAGCCCATGCTGCCTCCGGTGGGCAGTGACCACAGCCAGGAACCAGTGCCAGTTCTGAGATCATTCTCTGCTGTTGTCACTGCCACCCTGCTTGGGCAAGCTTCCTGTTCTTGTTGAAAATGACAACCCATCCCACTCTACTCATGCCCAAAGCTGGTGTGCACATACACTATTCCTATTCACATGGCCAACGGCTGTATGACTAATATCCAACTTCCAGACACCCCTACCATCCCTTCCCATCTCAATCAGAGAGCTTCTGTTGTGGTTCCAGTTTGATTCCTGTGAATGCCATTTCCATGACACAGTGCTCAGGGCTTGATCAGCTGCTGACAGCTGTTACATTCAGAATCAGACATTCAAAGTGCTGGCATGGGCACAAGTCCGTTACCCAACAGAAAACCCCAACAAAAAAGGAAGCAACAGGGTTCCAAATGGACCCACCTATAGGAGCAATCCATAGAGGCTAAGTAATGCCCTACCAAGATTTTTATACCAGCATACCAACATGGGGCCCTCCATTCATACAGTGTTTCTTGTCTTTCCACTAAACTTGGCATTCTTCACCCAGGCTGACTTTGCTGAGTTGCATGAGACTCTGTACATTTTGTATTCATTCCACCCCAGTGCTTCAGCCTGAGGTTTTAGGTTCCTATGGAGCATGTCCTGACCCAGAGGGACCCCAAATTTCACCAAGATTACGCAACTCAAAGATAAATTAAACAGTGAGCCGGAAGAGCGAGTTCTGACAGAAACATTTCCTGACGGCTTTCCTGCAGCCTTTTTACTGTAACTGTCATGCCATCCACCACTGCCTTTAGAGAATAAGCGCACAGTCCAAACAGAGGAAGCAGGATGATGTCAGGAAAGACCACAGTGTTAACACAAATTGGAACAGGATGCAATATATTATGAACAGGTGGGTGGAGCCTCAGGGACAAGCCATCCCTGTGTGTGTGTGTGTGTGTGTGTGTGTGTGTGTGTGTGTGTGTGTGTGTGTGTGTGTGTGCACTCTGAGTGACAGACAGATGGGCTCTCACCTCTTTCTTCCTGTCGCTGTTGTCCTTCTGTAGGTGCCACTTGATGGACGCATGGGGAGACCTGGCCTGGCACTCCAGGAAAGTGCTGCTACCCTCCACCCCATACTGTACCATCTCCAGTGTGTTCTTATTAGCTGCAGAAAACACAGCACCATGGAAACCATGACATCACTCTCAACAGATGATCATAATAGGACCACTTTCACATAACAGTAGGGATATTGATATTAGTAAAGTTGATGACTAACATATACCAGCATTTGAAGTCATTGCAATCTCCGTTTTGAACTAAGCTAAGTCCTAAGTGTGTCTGTTATGGACAGAGAGAGTAGACTCACCATTAGAGTTGTAGCCCCTGCACTGCCGAATTGGGTTGCCATACTTTACATCCTGTCGTCGGCTGCGTCTAAAGGGGTAAAATCAACATTTCCACATAAAGATCTTAATTAAATATGATATTTCAACCTAGATAAAACATTTAATTAAATCTCTCAGACCTCATGATAGTACTGTACTATGTGACTCACAAAAAAGTTTGTTACAGTTTATTGGAAATTTAAAACGTTTAAAAGATTCTAAGTTCAATCATTTTGTCACAGCCATTCTTTTAACAGAAGGGTGACACAATGCCTATTCCTGGCATCGGTCCCTCTAAACAAGCTGGCGATGCTACACTGATGCAGGGACCCAGAGACACATGTACAGTTCACAGAAACACACACACACACAGTACAGACCTCTTCTGAGAGGCAGAATAGCGTGAGCAGGATTTGCCATCCCAGGCGCAGTAGGGGTCACGTGCCAGGCAGCAGTCCGCACAGGCCTCTCCGTACACGTCACAGCGGTGCAGGGCCAGATGAGTCACGCCCACCGCAGATCCCACATACAGCTGTTGCTGTTGAGTGACAGATAGCACAGGTAAGACATCAGAGCTCTGCCAGGAGGCAGGGGGAGTGGCATGTTTCAGCCAGTGACATGGGAAGGAGCCTATTTTTACATCAGAAATGTGTCAGCCAATGAGAGGGGGAGGAGGAGCACGTTTTAGGTAATAAGTTGGGAGGAGCCTGTCTCACCATCAATAAGTATGGGAGAGGCTTGTTTCTAACAATGACAGGAGGAGGAGTCATCATGAGAGACCAGTGCTGGCTGACAGTTGACAGTTGACTGTTGCTGAATTGTTAAAATAGTGTTACGGGTATGTTACAGAAACCTTGTCAGAACATTATGTGTTGGCTGGAATGTGTCTGGTGCTCAGGCTTTAAGTGTCTTCATCATTTGGTTCTCCTTCTGCTGGTTAATACATCTTTACTGATTTTATTATCAGCTGTTTCAAATTTATAAGCCAGGCAGTCAGCAGATTTGTAACCCTGTCCTAACGTGATGTCATACGTACCTATGAAGCCAAAAATGTAATAACAGTGAAAGATAATCCAGAAAAAAAGTTTTGTGCTTTTTTCCATACAGTCCTCATTGTCTCACCCAGAGTAACGTGAATTATGAGGGAAACATTAATTGTGCAGAAATTTTATATGTCGCTATTGGCATTTGAAGGAGAGAAAAATCACTTTTTCCCCCACAAATTTTCATTTACTCTTATGTGTTTTCTAAGTATATTGGGTTTTGGGCTCTGAGCTCTGTACAGACAGAATGGTCTGCAGACCTCTCAGTGATGCTGTGCTGTTTATTTTTTACATTTGGATCTGGCACAAATACCAGACACTTACCCGTTTGGATGATATCTTCATTGTCGTAATTGGAGTTGGCACCTGGAATGTAAGGGAAACTAATCAATCTTCAGCAATACATCTTCTGATATGCCCCCACAGTGTTAAAGTTTAGTGTAGACTCTGTGTGGACCATGAAGCAAAACACTGAATCTTGAAAATAAAGCCTGCGGCAGAGAGCCAGAAGCAGGGTGGCGACAGGGTCAGATGGAGACTTAGTGGGATTGACTGACTGAGTGTGACAGACTGAATCTAAGTGTGACCGACTGAGTTTAAATGATTGAGTGTGTCAGTCACCTTGAACACCTCCACCTCCTCCAGGACCAGCTCCTCGGTCTGCAGATCGTCTCTGGGCAGGACGATCACTTTCTGGACGCTCCCTCGATCTGGGAACCGCAAGAGAACAGTGAGTCGTCACACCCCTTCACTCGTGCGCACCTTCATCAATCTTAGCCTTTGTACTCCTCACTCTCCCCTCTCATCTCACAGTCTGCTCCCTCTTTGGAGTGCTTAAGCATTTCTAGTGACCCCACTCCAAGCAACTGCATATTTGATTCTCCCCAGAGTACACAAAGGTGCACAGTACCTGAAATCTCCATTATGATATGTACAACAATACACCAAACCTAAAGATGCACGGTACACATTTTCATGACAGCAGCTGAAAGGGAACAACCATTATGCTTCTCCACAGTACAATCAGGCATGATTTCAGCGTCCAATAAAATCCATTAGTCTCTTCAGCGTTACATATGGGGCTCAGAACAGTTCAGCTGAGTCTCTGTGTTCTGGGGGAGTGATGTCATTACCCTTAAAGGTTCATAGAGAGGAGACAGACAGAAGCATTTGGGAGCATGAGCAGAAAGTTTAGGGTGAGGAACACCTAGTAGGCTCTGATACTGCGAAGATATGGGGACCAAAGATTTTACAATGAGTAAATGATGTACCCCAAAGCCACAATTTTTTCAGTCAACCATCTATTATCTAAAAAGGTCAAATTCGCTGCTCCCCTCCAAAAATGATAAAATGAAAGCCTCCTGTTTTTTGATGGAATGGAGCCACTTCTGCTTATTTGGGGGGCTGTGCCCACCAGATACTATCTATCACAAGAACACCCCACATTTGCAGGTTTCTATTCTGTTGTAGGGTCAGCATGGAGACAGGCAAGTTGCAGGGGCTAAGTGGATCCACACAGACTAGTGTTACAGCTGCCCTTTCCCCAGCAAGCTGTGCTGTGTCCAGTCCTAAATGGTAGAGACACTTAAGGCTGACCCTGATGCATAAAAAAGGTATCAGCCATTAATCTTTTTGACTTGCATGAACGGGCTCCTACGGGTTCGGCCAACTGTGATCACTGCACTATAAGACGATGTCCATGTTTGGATGGGGACGGTGTAGAGGCCATCTGTCTGATGACCTGGCATTCAGATCACATCTGTTTAATGGCTCATGTCTGCCACTTTGTCTACTACTGTACCTCTTTGAATGGGGAAAAAAAGAGTCATTATAAAGAAGAAGGGGAGGTCTGAATGCCAATGCGGTGAAGGCCAGCCGCCCTGGGGATATGATTACAGACAGCGTTCCTGCCCCGTCTGGGATCAGACTGCCACGTCCACAGGGGAGGGGATTAATACTGATCCCTACCAGCTGGGGGCGCTGGCGCTTCCAGAGACCGCAGGTGTAAGGATTGTCTTTTCATAAGTCTGCATGCCGTATGACTGTAATCTCTTCAGCAGGGGAACCACAATCTGTTTTCAAAGTGTGGGTAAACGGGCCACAGGGTTGTACCCATCTTCAGAGCTAGCTATCGTAACATTTCCTTTAAAGCAGAGATGGCTGGAGTCTCTGCAATATGGAGTAGATCCACTAGCTAACACCCAGAAAATATACTACATGAAACATGTCTGACTAACCAGAATAATAAATATATTTCTGCAGATTGGGGTGGGGATAGTGGGCTGGATTTAACATCTTGGTGGGCTGCTTAATAAGTACTCCTGCAATACAGTACACAGATGCACACATGCACTATAACCTCACACACCTTATTAAAGACGTTAAAGAGTTATGGAGAACATGGAGATGTGCATTTTTTCCTGCACAAGAGGATTCCTTAATTTCCCTCAGTCCATTATGAACAGTGCTTCAGGTTTTGCCTTTAACAGTAGACAGAAAGAAAGGGCAGAAGGAATTACACAAAGAGGGGAGTGGTGACTCACCTGTGCCCAGGAAGAGCACCTCGTAGCTCCCATCGGCAGCCGTCACCTGGTCCACAGTGATAGTGGTGAACTCGTAGTCCACGTTGGTCCTCACCACTAGGGGGCGCTTGTGCACCGGGTAAACCGCATTGTACATGGTGGGGTGGTTACGCATGAAATTGATAACCTCGTCAGGGTAGTCCTTGGTGGACTTCATGTTTGGTGTGAAAGTCCCTCCTGGGCACTGTTTGGCAGACAGACAGGAGGAGATTGTTCAAAGTGAGATTCCAGCAAGGCCTTCAGCTTAAATATGCCACAAAGACAGGGGGTCATAGTGAGCTGTGCCCTGTTCCCATCAAACTGCTCTATCTCTCACCCCTTGGGACACATCTGACACCTCTATTCAAATTACAGCTTCAAAGAGCAGATCTGGAGTTTTGGGTTGCATGTGCAATGTGAACATTAAAAGAGAGATTAAATTAAATTAAACGGCCTGTGCTACAGACACAGGAGTATACATCAGCTCAACTTTGGTGCGCAGGCTGGGTGGGTAGTGGGTATTTACTTGTTAATACAGACAGATGGTTTCTCTTTGAAGTAACTACCCATCTTAAGTGCCTATAACGCCAGCTGCTTGACTTGGAATTAAGAGTCTGGCTCCGGAAACACAACACTGTCCTGTCTGCATTTGACGCTCTCTGGATGGAAATGAAAATAAACCATTCATCCTCAGATTCCAGTGAAATAGGTTGTGATTGGTGTTTTTTGGATGGAAAATTATTTTCATAGAAATTAGTAGTGGACACAGTACGGATGGAGAGTCACTGGGACTAGGCTGGCACATGTAGTGTAAATTAGGAGTAGAGGGGCCACACGGGGGTGCTAGCAGGCAGGAACTCACCGTTCCGGGTCTGGGATAAGGGATCTTCCCTGTGTATGCCACCCATTGGTAGTTGGGTCCCTCCTTGTGGGCGAAGGGCCCATTGAACACCATGCGGATGTCAGCCATGGAGTAGACACACACTGCCGAGCCCTTGAACACTGACCTGTGGGGCAGGAAAGAGGAGAAAAGATGAGTGTGTGTGTGAGCATGGGTGTGTGTGTGTGCGTGTGTGTGTGTATGTGTGTGCATGCTTCATCACTCAAAGTAACACTCGCTGGGTGTACAGTGACTTCACTAACACATCAAACCTGCATGACTAGCCAGCTACTGATGGCAGCATGCATTACAACCAGCAATGAATTTGGCTAACAGCAATGTGCTGTATTTTGCCCTCACAAGGGGGTATTTGATTGACGACGGATTATTTGACTGGTGTGATGACGGCATGTGGTTGTTTGAGTGTGTTTTTAACTCGCAGTTCTAACGACCCGTCATCAGAATCTGGTTTATAATTTTCCATCAGTCAAACTTTTGATTGATTCTGGCCTGAGGAATGAGAGGGCCACACATGTGTTTAATGGAAGAAATCTTTTTTTCCATATGTACTCATTCAAGTTTAATTCCCATGGCAGGAATTTTCTGTGAATTCTAATGGTTTTTGGGGGGTTATTATAAGTGTTGACTGATGGCATGTTATCAAAAGGTTCCTAGAGGGAAACCAATTTTTTACTTTACAGGAAGTCCAATTCTCCTGTGTGTGCACACAGGCTTCCTTTTTGAGTCTTTGTAGCCTGCTGTACAAAGGTCTAATACAAGCCTCCCCTGATAGGGCTTTCAAACAGCATTTCCACAGCAGAGACTACAGCTGCCATATGGGCAGAAGAGTGACTGAATATGACACTGCATGGAAATTGCTTCAGTGGAAACACACCAAAGCTTTGTCTCTTGGTTTAGATGTTATAACTGCAGTCCCAATAGTGGTCATTAAAGATTCTTGCAAAGAGCAGGGGGCTTTCATGGTGTCCAGGCAAAACTCCCAACCTGGCTCACTCAAACTGGCCATCCAGTCTGGCCATTCCTGTTGAAAAGTTCCCCTCCCCTTCAACTCAGCTGATGTGTGGTGAATGTTCTAGACTGTAATGCCTACTGTGTTACCTGGGTGGGTGCTACGCAGTAGCAGTGCTTGAGGTGAATCACCCACTCATCAGTTATCATTATTATCTCATCTGGCATTATCATGTGTCACTGGAAGAGAAGTTCCATTGTGTTTAGGTCAAGACCCAAGTACCCAAAGCCCAGGACTGCTGAGCTGCTGTAAAGGGAAGGTGCCGAGGGCTCACTTGTGACCACAGGCTGTTACTCACCCTGAGACAGAGAAGACCCCATAGATGACCGGATTCTTGGTGTCCTGCGTCTGTTGAATGTAAACGTCACCTGAAACACAGAGAGGACCCACTCATGAGTCAGAGAGAAATGGGCTAGAACACTTATTTCCAAAACACTCTGACACCCAGGCTTACACATAGTCACACATCTAGGAAATGGGCTGGAAAAATACGATTTTCTACACATTTTCCACAGCACACACGCAAAGACATGTGCACTATTTGAAGTCTGATTTTACAATGGTGGCCCATCTCAGTGTAGGGACTTGTCCTCAGAAATCAAACTGGATAAGAATGGACTCTCTCTGACACTGATGTCCCACTCTCTGTCCATTGTGCTTGCACCTGGCACCATGCTAGCGGTGGGTGTGTTTGTGAGAATGGAAATTTGAGTGGAAATGGTGGTCTATAGAGAGATAATGGAGTTTGGAGGCTATGGCATGAGGCGGGACAGGGGGTTAGGTGGGAAAGATGAAAAGAGAGAGGTATCAGGGTTAGCGGGACTCCTTCCTTCTGCAGTGTTTCTGTAACACCCCAGCATCCTGTCCCTGGGCAAGGATGGCACTCTCACTATCACACTGTCAGCTCTTCTGGGAGAGGAACAGGAAGCCTCACCGGGAATGACACAGAAGTGATGAGGCAGGGCCAAGGACACGTGTACATAATCAGAAAATGACATCTACTAGAATAGTGGTAATCAGTGACCACACCTGTCATTAATGATTATGCAGGTTTCCAGCAAAACAACCATTTGATCCTCTGGTGATTACCAGGCGTGAGGCACACATGGTGTGTGGGGATGCCTCATCATCGTGGGCCAATCAAAGGCAACCTCAGCTGAGGACTGGAGCCTGTGTGCTCGAGTGTCACACTTAGATAATGTTATCATTGGGCCACCAGGGAGCTCCCTGGAGCAGGCTGCTTTTGGAGGTGTGATTTTCCGGCCCTTTCTGCTTCCTGGATTCTCAGAGAAGCGTGACCAAGGACTTCCCGTTTGGACAGTAGGAGATCCTGTGTCATACCTCTGAGTCAATTACAGGGTCCGTGAGAGAGATTCAGGATGACCTGTGGTGATGTAACAAGACCCCTGGTCCTTGCAGGGAAAATTGGACTCTGATTATCACCCCAAAGGTTAAAGGGATGCTTCTGACTGCAGGACACAGACTGGTCTCTAAACCCATAGCCTTTGACACCAGGTTCACACCCCCATCACCCACACCCTCTCCCCTGACAATTGGCGCACAGTTCTACTCCACACAGAGACAAATTAAAGAGCTCAATGCAGCGTGCCTGACAGGTGACGTGTTGAGAGACCAAATGGAAAAGTATAAAGAAAAAAACTCCATGCAAGTCTGTGCAAGTGCACAGGCATGTTATAATCAGCATTCTAAAGTGTTCAGATCAACAAGAGACAACAGGATGTGATGAGTTTGTTTTCTGTCACAGAAACTGAACATCATTTTCCTCTTAAGCAACTTACACTTTACAGACCAAAGTTGAGCAGCATATGCAGCGTTTTAGAAAATCAAAAGTAAAATCAATAAATCACACAGATGTGTTTATCCCCTTTCCACCAAAGCTCTGAAATCCCAATGGATACAAAGAACCAAAAATGATTAACATCAGGGGTGATTTATAGAGGAACAAAAACACCCTCTCCCAATTAGCTTATACATGCTGACTTCTGGCACACGACATTACTTATAGCCCATATGTCAAGCCCTACAACTAAATACATGCAGCAGAACAATCCAATTACAGAAGGGAGAGGTGCTGGCAGACTATATTTCTTATTCATTTATGTGCAATCATCACATTCGAATCTACCTCTTTTATTGCCAGCACCGAGGAATGACAGGTAAAGAGCTCCAACAAGAGCTGCCAAAACATGCCAAACTCACAATGTATATGATCTTAATTTGAAAGCTTAGAGTGATCCAGGGATATATGGGATAAAATGGTGCATCACTCATTCATTCATTTGAAGATATCTTCATGACGAGACAAGAGCCAAACATGCTGCTGATGACACCATTAAGACCTATCACCAGTCACTTGGGTGATAGGTCTTAAAAACTAAAGGGGGAAAAACTAAGGGGGGGATATTTGATGATAGTTATAGGAGAGAGATGAGAACAAGAAGAGGGAGAAGGACATACTTTCAAATCTCTGGATTTCTCGGTGTTTGCACTTGTGAGTGTGTGCGTGTGTGTGTGTGTGTGTGTGTGTGTGTGTGTGTGTGCATGTGCATGTTCTTGCCAGGTACCACTAAAGTGGGGAGTGTCTGGTCATGATTTCATTCAAAGAGCAGAGGATAACAAGGTGGGTAGATGCAGACCACATGTTTCCAGTACCTCACTGAACTTCCTCCTTTCTGCCACCCTCAATTACGCCCCCCACCCAGGGGCAAGAGTCTCACAGGACAAGACCGAAGGAGCCAAGGCACTGGGACGGTCATGGATTACTCCAGACACAAAAAGGAGACCTGTCAGTGTTGGGCAGAATAAGGCACTGGCAGGAAAGTCCTGAAACTGCCACTGAACAGGCAGAACACAACATTACCACAGAAACCAAAGACAAAAACCATATTGCTCTCACTCCGTTCATGTGAAGTCTGTTCCTCTGTGCTGATGATAATAAGAGAAAATAACCCGTAGAATAACAAGAAAACTCTAACAAGTGGGAGGAAAAGTTTGCTTTCAGGGGGCCCCCAGCACTTGCATGTTAATAAGAGCAATGAAAGGAACCAGACTCACAGTTGCCCTCTTCCCCCTCTCTGCTTTTGTACAGCAATAAAACCCCAGTCTGCACGTTTTTCGCTTCCTCAGAAGAAAAAATTTATTTCTGCTGGATCTCCGCCCGCTGTCTCTCTCTCTCTCTCTCTCTCTCTCTCTTGCTTTCCCTTGGTGGATTCTGAGCGGTGCTGGAGCACTCATTCTGCTCTGATCGCTGCCTGTCCAAACAGATTCCACAACGCTGCCTGAATCCTGTCCTCTCCTATCTAGTGCTGGCACATAAGAGCTAACAGCCTCTCTCTCTCTCTCTCCCTTTAGCATCCTCCTATACAACTGCACCATTTGCCACTGGCAGGCTGCTGATTGCATCTGAGCAATGGAGCAACTCGCTGCTCACATTCTCAGAAAAATGGGTGAAAATGGATGGTGCATGTCACCGATCTACAATGATCATTACAGGTGAATATGAATGGCGATGTTACTGATCTGCATTACCTTCAGCAGAAAAAAAGTCATAAATTGTCTCTATAGCTCTCATTCAGTGGAACAAACCATATAAATCACCATTACAAGTATTTTTTTTTTCTGTAGAATTTACTCCTCCTGGCTTTGTTCTCTTGGAAGTAAATACAGACCTCCTGTGGCCTAAACAAGGTATACATATCCTCTGGAGCAGGACCTCCTATTGTTTGAGCATTGCTGGACCTTATTTGGGTGCTGCATGCTTTGTGGAGTCAAAACTTTTACGTTTTCCAACTGTGTAAACTCCCCAGGTCTCTGGCGTCCTTATTCAAAGGTATGTGCACATAATAATGCCGTGGGGGCTCTACAGTTATTCTTCGAGTTTCATCACAGTTCTCCACAAAGACCCCTAAGGCCCTACTTACTGCTGTGCATGGTCAAAGCTGAATGTTTTATAGATGTTCATTTTTCAAGCACACGCCATGAAAGAGCTACACATTCCCTGTAGTCGGTCTATTTCAGGGCTTGGCCCTGTACTACACACTAACATGACAACTTGTGGAAAGGGGTACACTTAGTGGGGTCACCCTCTTGTGCCACCTGGTGGTGATTGGTAGCACTGCAGGGCAGGCCTACTGTGCCGTCCCTGGGGGACAGTAGACACTATATGCCTCCAAGTCACTAAGCCCCACCTGATCATTAACAGCCACCCAGAGCTCACACTAAACTGTGGGTTTACAACTTCATTAAACCAACAGGCATCACCGTTTTTCACAAACGTTTGCCAACCTTCAACCACCACCCGTCGCAAAACGCCATACTTGTCCTGCCAGTGTAAACCAAGGCCCAATTAATGAAAGAGGGAAAAAAGCTGACATGTTTATTGCAGCCAGCTGAAACCACCTGCTTGGGCCCAGAGGTAGCAGCTTTTAAAAAAGGCTCTCATGAGCTAATGACTCTCAGCCTGAGTTAATGGAAAGACAATGGTGTGTTTTCACCTGTTCTAGCAGGCGTCAGAGGCTGAGGACGTTTGGGGCTGTTCAGAGCCTGGCTCTGAATTAGGATTTAAAGAGCTTCCCTTAGAGCTGCCCAAAACGGTTGAGCACAGACCACCTGGAAATGTCACGAAAGAACGTGTCACATAACGGCTTCATTTATTGCTGAATTAGCACTAAAGTTTCACTGGGATTGCATGTGTTGGGTGGAAACATGAAATCTCAGGCTGAATGAAAGAAAAAACACTGCTTACATGTACAATGAGAGAGGAAGAGACTGACATGCTGAGAGGAACACACGAGTGGGTTCAGTGAAGGCAGGAATAAAATAAAGACAAGTGACTCTGAGAATCCACCTTGACTAAACTGAAGGTGAGATACTATTCCTTATGGGTGTGGTCACAGTCACCTCTAATTGCATACTCAAGCAGTCTCGCGTGCCTCACTATGCTTTTCTCAGAAACATTTCTGTAATTCAGAACAGGGCTTGGGAAATGGGAGTCATAAATTTCAGCGTAGGTATGGAGAATGCTGAGCATTTGGCAACAGCAACAACGCAGATATGAACTTGATATAAACCACCATCTGCCCGTGTTTCCTTTGTTTCAAGTCTATGCAACAAGAGGCATATTTCTCTAACAGCTCCCACTTTACGAACTAGTCTCAAAATGGAGCTTTTGGTTTCACCCTTCTTGAGAGAAAACCAGAAATAATTATTTGTCTGTCCGTCTGTTCCAAGTGGCTATGAGTAGGGCCTGCTCAGTTTCAGCCCTTGTCCTCTATTGGTGGAATGAGCTAGCTGCCTTGATCAGGACAGTCACTTGTCATCTTCTGTCACATATGAAGGCTCATCTCCTCAGTCTACGCCTGGGGTTCACCTTCCTCAGATATGCTCTGATCTGCCAATTTGAAACCCGATGCACACTGACTGCTATTTTTGTCCAGTTTCACTGATAGCTGAGCCAAGAACTAAAAAGCAAATTTATACTGGAGTTGTTAAAGCCCAGTAATGATGTTTTAATTGGAGATGACAGCTCTGCATTGCCTTTTAGGTACTTTTATACTAGACTACAGACACAGTTGCACTTGCCTGTTTGGCATTTGTGTTTAAAAATGCTGTGTCATGGATAAGGGGCATCTGGCATAAGGGAACAAGAAATGTGTGGAATTCCCATTACTCTGCCATACTCTCTGAGTGCAATTGCAAACTGGGAGAAAACAGTAAAGCTAAAGAGGTCCCAACAAGGCTGTACTTTTGGGATGGAACTCTGCTTTCTACTGTGCAGTGAGATACACGCCTCAGCAGGGAGTGAGATGAGGCTCTGAGGCAAGTGTCAATTTCAGGCCAAGATGCCGAGGGTGGTGGTAGTAGGGGCAGTTTTAGACGGGACAGGGCAGTGAAATTTGACCCCTGTGTGGATCAGTGATCTGTCCCATTCACTCACTCTACAGCTGATCCCCATTTGGCAGCAGGCCAATATAAACCGACTACTCTCAGAGTTGCTGCTGCTGGAATTCTAGCCCCTTCATATTTCTACATTCATTCAGTTGTATCTTCCATGAGGGAGAGGGAGATGGAGAGAGAGGGAGAGAAAGAAAGAGAGAGAGGGAGAGAAGGAGGTGGGTGTGTGTTTTTGAGTGTGTATTGGGAAGGCGCTGGGGGTGGGGCTAGGTATGGGGAAGTTAAACTTAACTTTCCCCAAGAGAGCCACAATTTTGGCCATTATTTCCCATTACTTCAAATTAGTTTCACTGGAAGCGAGTTGACCACTCTGGCCCTGCACACAAGTAAAGAGCAACATTTTGAGTAGAGAAAGGGCAGGTATATGTAACTTGATACATGGAAAGAAAGCCACAATTTCCTTGGAAATGCATGTTTTCTGTGACTTTGTTAAAATGTGCCCTTTTGGCTTATGAATGCACATCATAGAAAATGGCATGGACAGGGCCTTCTGTGGTTCCCGTGTGAAGGCTCTCCAGCTAAGGCCTGGTGAAGAATGCCAGAGGCATCACCTGCAGGTCTTTCAGCATGGAGAGGCCCCAATGGACAGAGACAGAGAGTTCCACACAAACGAACAGAGTAGAAATAACAGGACAGACCATTTGCACTAGGATCACATTACTCCAGACCAGTCTCGTGAAGGTTTTTCAACCACTCTTTTGGACATGTTAATAAGGTAGCTATGAGAGAACTGGAAGTGGCTGCAGCCCGTGCGACGCTGGTGCTGAGAAAGGAGGACGAAACACTCACGGAGCTCATCGAAGTGTGTCTCTATCCCATCAGCCCCTGGGACGGAGCAGATGAGCCGCGCCTTCAGGAAGGTGCTCCACTTGTTCACCAGGCAGCAGTGACCACCATCATCATTCTGCCAGGGAGGGGAGACGGAGAGAGTCAGCTCTTTCACATAGACAAACACACACACACACAAATGCATACACACCCACACTCACATTCCCACACTCACACACACCCATGCACACACACACACACACACACACACACACACACACACACACACACACACACACACACACACACACACACAAAATGAATGCAGGTGGAAACACCCACACGCGTTCTAATGCAGTGTCTTCATCTGTGAAACAGGCTGTGGTTAGAAAAGGCAAAGAAACATGCAGAAGATGTTCACTCTCCAGCTCTGAGAGGATGAGACTGGAAACCCTCCTCCTGCCTTTCTTACAAGTCCTTCCCATCTGCCATGGACAACGGCCAAATTCCAGCACAGACAGGGTGAGCGAAAACCATACTGAATAATATTTATAACCTCAGCCCTAAAACATTCGCATTCTCTTAAACATATTTAACTTTGATGAGGAAATTCACTGTCTTAAGGAAGCGCATATGGGACAGGGGAATACAGCAGGGCCCGTTTATTTATAATATATAGCAGCACCATATTATATGTCATATTAACATCCATATATTTGTCCTGAACTCCCCCCATGTTTCAAATAATACTAGGAAATTCATTTGATAGTAATAAATTATTTCTACAGGGGAAATCTGCTGTTTATGGAAAAGGCACAGATTCTGAACAGCTACAATATATTTATGAAATGCTTGGTTCAGTGAGCACAGTAAGGCAGATGGGGATAGGGAGCCCCTATGTATTCTGGTCTGGGACATGCAGAGAGAGGGAAAGTTTACTCTTGGGGTCAGACCTGCTCCAATAAACACAAAAGGGGCGAGGGGACCGTGGAACTGGGGCACGCATGACGGAGTAAACACGGCGCTCTCCGTGTGTGTAAACCAGGCCCGGCGAGATTAACGTCAATGTCTCGGCTCATCCAGAGGGACAAAACATCCCCCTTTTTATTTGCTTTTCCCTGATCCGCTCATTTGTAGCTGAGAAGGGGAATGGGGGTCGGGGGCATTGTTTCAGCAGGAGATTGTGCTCAATCGTGACACCCGTTAGAGGTGGGGGTCAGAGGGCCCTCCGTTCGGACTGCCGCCCTGTGCCCTGATTTTACACAAGCCCTTCCACTCGGGTGCCCCCGTGGCTCCGCTTTCCCAGCTGGAATAGGGTCAGAAGGTCACAGGGTCACAGGATGTTGTGTGTGTGTGTGTGTGTGTGTGTGTGTGTGTGTGTGGGGGTTAAAGAGTAGAAAGGGTGACTGACAGAGTGCTCCCTATTTAAAAGCGAGAGCGCTCTGTTTACATGTGGATTCCAGCATGTCAGTGTGAAACAAACCCAAACGGCCCGGAGAGTGCTTTCTGCACGTTTAATCAAATGCAAGAGGATTGTCACATGTCACATCCTCTGTGCCCCTCAGGAGCCTGTGTTCACTAGTTTTCCAGTGGGGGCATTGCATGACGTGGCCCTCACCTGAGTGGCCCCTCCCATCACTCACCAGGCAGATGCGTCCGATCCGAGACTGGGTGATGGGGCTTTGGCCCATCTCTGATGATTTCTCCCGGAAGAAGAAGTACAGCTTATCGTCATTCCTCTCTGCGCTGTCAGGAATGAGATGCACGTGGACAAAAGAGGGATCTGGAGTGAGGAGAGAGAGAGAGAGAGAGAGATGCATGTGAGGAGAGGCTGGGACTATGAAACAAACTGCAAAGACAAACTGTACTCTGTTTTTCATATACACTGACGTCAGAGGCACCGTGACACAGGCAGGTATCCAATGGCTCCCAATATCAACAGACAGTTTACATCCACTTTATCTGTCACCTGAGCTGAAGCGGACCACATTAAATAAGATCTGCACATTCAGCCCGTCTCACCATTCAGTCTGTGTTTACTGACTGCAGGACCAAATGTGTGAACAGACGCACGCAGAGATTGCCTGGCCAGAGACCAGCAGGTGTTGCTTCTGACCACGGCCACGTTGGAAGACTGGAGTGAGCGCGGCTAGAAAGCCCAGCCTGTCAATTTGCACTGAAACTGGTGCCAAATGGAACATTCTAGCAGAGGGAATAGCACATGCTACAATCGCGGAGGAAAAACTTCGCTCGCGTGCTCCTCCTAATTACAGTGCATCTGAGAGCTCGTTGGATGCCAGGACAAAAAATGCCCTGGGATTTGGTGAGGGAAAAGGAGACCGGAGTGAACTGGTACCGTTTAACCATCTGGAGTTATACTGGTCTGTCCGCATAGCCGTCTGCTTCCCCAGAGTGCGGAAAATGGCAGAATCCGTTCCCATAAAATCAATGTAGACCCCAGCGTACAGCTCACCATCTGCAAGAGAGATTATTATTACTTTATTGGTTTATTTTTATCATATTATGTTTTAATTTACTCATTTGTATATGTGCTAACATATAAACTGATGCTGTACCTTTCAAGTGTGAGAATCACTGTACTGTGTGCAATTTCAAAATACAGTTTTTCTTCCTTTTTTTTAGTTGTTATTGTTATGGCTTTGGCAGTGTACTCAAATATGTCATGCCAAAAAAGCATTTGAATTGTACTGAACTGGGGTAGAGGGATGGGTCTGTCTGTGACAAGAAAATGAGAAACAATTAGCAAATACCCAGACAGGGAGACATACAGAGAAGACAGAGACACACAAAGGACAGAGAGATACACAGGAAGGACAGAGATTAGAGAAAAAAAATGATACAGGAATGACAGAGAGACACAAAGATGGGACAAAAGAGACAGAGGAAGGACAGAGGGACACACAGCATCAGGGGGAATGGACAAGGAGACTCCTCCTGTCAGGGGAATACATGCAGACCAGTTATACCTTCTTCTGAGGCACGTGTGAGGACACCCCCCCTCCCCAACAGCACCAACAAGGCCATGCTGGCCCAAAGGTACAGCTGATGTCCCGGGTCTGGCTGGACTAAAGGGTGTGCGGTGGGATGTTGCCTTGTCCTGACAGGACAGGATGTGACTGAGACCAGGACCCGGGCCTTGTTAAGCAATGGGGAGGTGGGGAGGACGGCCCCCCTGCAGCTGGCAGGGCCAGGGTGTGAGAGCAGGTGTCCCAGCATGGAGCTGGCAGCCGGTCGTGAGCTGGACCGGCCCATGGCCAGCGAGGGGGCAGAGGGTTGGAAAAGGCAAGGAGAAAAACCTGACTCTTTCAAGATTAAAACAAATTCTCTGCATTCCCCAACTTCTTTTCCAAAGTCTAGCGGTGAGAGTGGGAGAAACAGAGGAGCCACACAGGGCGCTGGTATCTGAGTTTTGGGTTTTGGAGCAACATCTGTGATCCTTCATGGGCTAGAAGGCTGGAACACCCCCAACCCTTTAGCAGACTCTCCCCGTTTCGGGCTCTGATCCCACCACAGAGTGGCCGGTAATCTGCGCAGCACGGTCAGCTGTGAGCGTGTTAACGCGGGAAGGCACTGCCAGCAATTTACACTGGGATGTCTGTCTCATCCAGCAGGGATATAATCCACTTACAACCATGGCAACTGCACTTTCTGACCCGGTCAAATGGACCACCCTCGGACTGTGACTAGGACGCTTCTTTTACAGAGGACTGGTTTTAACACTTAACACAAACAATCTAAAAATATTTAAATACCTAATCTATATATTCATATAGCAGCTACTACTACTACTACCACTACTACTACTACTCTCACTACTACTACTACTCCTACTACTACTACTACTACTACTATACTACTACTATAATAATAAGAGTGACTTCTGTTGCCTTTGCAGCTGGCATTTTAAATTACTTCACAACCCTGGTTATTTCCACTGATGCCACCAAAGGATCCAAGACAGCAATTTTTTTTATTTTTAGTCCTAGAATGGGGTCTACAATTCTTCAAACTAGACTGAAAAATGCAGTCAGAATTATCCATCATTTCATGAAAGACTATAACCAGAACTCCCCTGTGTGTTGCCCTGTGCCCAGAGCCCCGGGATGAAGGGGCCAATCTGTCTCCCTCAGCTAATTTCTGATAAAACGCTTCAGCAGACTGCTAAAAACAATGCGGTCCCTCAACAGGACCTGAGAGCAGGGTCACCCGTTTGTATTGCTGTGAGCCTGAGGAGACTAAAGAGATGGGGTAGGACTGCTGTCCAGCTGAGTTATTGCATGCTCTCTGGGGAAGTGAGAAAACCCGACTAAGACATCCCGCACACTGCTTTTAATGGAATGTGTGACCCTGGCAGACAGGTACTCACTGATCAAAGCAGAGACGCTGTTCAGTTTGGGGTCATAGGAGCATTTGCCTTTCCCAGAATCCACTTTGCCCGGCTCCAGGTGGAATATGTATTCCTGGAAAGAGAATAGAAAATGAAGCATCTCATCAATAATGCTGTCGTCCACGTTAAAATCACGCCAGTAACAGTGATCCGTCTTCCTGCAGGCGCATTAGAGAGTGCTTATGCCTCCGTTTGTCTCTCGTATTGGGCGGGAGAGGCAATCATGATGGATGGCACAAGAAGAAGACAATGTCTCAACACCCACGATCCCATGCATTCAGGTTGCAATTTTACGGACATGATCGCAGTGAGAAAGGACAGAGGCGTCAAAACCGTGTCCTCCAAGCCCAATGATCTCTCATCCAACCATCGCTCCTCTTCTTCCCAGCAGCTGTGATCTGCTCACACCTGTAATCCACCACAGAGGCGTCTCCTGAGTGCCGCACCGCAATGATTGGCAGGTATTTGGACTCAATGGCAGAATGCCCTTGGCATGTGATGACACTCCCCTGCCTGCCTTGACCATGAATCAGAACGGCTTCGATTTGCCTTCATCAACTGAGGGCAAAGGCTGGTGAGAGAGACATCACTGTCTCCTTCCGTCATCACCCACACTAAGGAAGGAAAGGCGTCTGCCAGAGTCCTATCAGCCGTCTGTTTATCTGCCTTATTTCAATTCAGTCTACCTCAAGTCAAGTATGTTTTAAAAAAATGAAGTGGCTGGCATTTCCCCCTATGGCATGCCAGATGTCCATGTATATCCATTCAAGGAAAGCTAATCTTATTGCTCTACTTGCCAAAAAATGTTCTTTCATCAATTAATTTTCCCTCAGCTTTCCCCAAGCAGAAACCAAACACCCTGCACATACACTGTACAACAAGGCATGCACACAAGCTATAAAGGGTTAAGCATTCCTCTTCTGCGCTGAGAATGGCAGGAGACCTCAAACATTTGAGTAACACTGGGCTATGTGGGTCTATTATTTCCATTGGTTTAGCAAACGAGCATGAAGCTTGGTGTTTGCCTTGGACCAACAGAGCTGTGGTGGGAGCAGGTCAAACAGTGAGTGTGTGAGGAGTTAGTGCACATTCCTGAGGCCCGGGCGGAGCAGGGGGTGGTGTTACACAGAGTGACAGCGTACGCATGCAGCTGATACTGATCCACAACATCATTTTAGAACAAGCAGACTCTGTGACGCTTGCAACGGAAATGCGCTTTAAACGTCTCTGTTAACATGGGTGACGTTTCCTGCGGCTTACATGAATCGCTCGCGTCATTCTCATGTCAGCTCTCAGATGAATGAGGAGATCTTTGTCCTCCAGTTTTGAAAGGTGGCCAGTGAAGTGATTCTAGATCAAGACGTTCACACTAATCCCATGCCAAAACATGCAACACAGCCCATTTCACTGCTATGAGGCTCAGGGGTATATCCTGCAGGAGCAGAGAGAAATGATGGTAAATATTCCTTGTGCTCTGATTAGTTTGAGAAGGTGAGAGCTAATAGGTGGACACTTTTGACTCCAGAGGACAGAAGTAACAACACGTCATGGGTGTACCAATGTACCATACCCAGGAAACCTCAAAACTGTACTCTGTCCTGTTGACCCTCCCGCCTTGCACCCCTGCTATAGTCCAACCATAGCACAAAGAACCTCTCAGACTGCAGCAGAACCTGCATGCAAAAGTTCAGATAATGAGGGCAAGCAACGTTCCCTTCAAAGTAACTTTAAAGCCCTCTTCCTGCAAGATGCTTAACATGGAGAGGAAGGGGGAGAGAGAAAGAGAGAGCAAATGAATGCTTGAGTACAGGTGGCAAAAAAAAACACTAAGTACGGAAATGCGGAAAAAAAACAGAACAGGAAAAAATACTAAACATTCATATACAATGAAAAGTAGAAAATGAACAGGCACCAGAGAAGCTGCATGCTTTGCTGAGACAAGCAGGCGACTTCACTAGACACCCATGACGGGAGGGCTGTTCAGGGCCCCTCCCAGGATGACAGAAGTGTCAACATCAGACAAAAAAAAAATGTACGAGTGAAGAAAAAAAAACGAGGTGTTAGGTGGCAGAGACATGCACCCCCCCGCACTAAGAGAGAGCGTGCTGGCCCTGGCCCGCTGTGGGTCTGCACCCAGAACGCCTGCCTCATTGGGGAGGGCTCGGGGGCATGCCAGGCCTGCCCAGGCTGGCGATGGGCGCCTGATCCAAACCCACATCCCACCTGCAGTCCCGCTGGCTCGGCCGCGTCGTTGGCGTCCGCGGCTCGGCTGGCCCTCCCTCCGGACTGCGCCGTCTGCAGGTGCAGGGAGGCCTAAAACAGAACACACGACACATGCTGGCGGTTACCACTTCCTCCGCTGGTGGGACCAGGGACCGAGCGAGGGACATGCCCACGGGAGTGACCCCCAACGTCGACCACCGCTGTCTCCACCCTTCGCCAAATTGCTGACCAGGACAACACAACAGATGCTGACTTCCTGTCAGAATGACAGCAAAAACGAGCTCTACTTGACCAAGCCACAGAGTAGGAGATGACAGACTGAATAAATATATCTACATGCAGAGGAGATCAAAGTCTCATCTTCATGGCCACATTATACTGTAGCTTCATGTTGACTCAAGGATGTTTAAGGTGGAGATTTTCTTTCTCCATTTCAGTGAAAATGGCAAAATGTTGCTAACCCCATCCCTACATCTGTTAGTAAAGCACAACATAGTAGGCCCTGTGATCTTACATATGCCCACTGTTTTTCCATATGGATGTTACCCTGAACGCTAGATAAACATGGACACTGAGTGAGATGAAATGAATGATCATGCTAACATTCATCTGTGTAATTTGGTAAATACTTGCTTATATTTGTTTTATCCTTATTGGTTATAGCTTCTAGCTCATAGCTTCTTAGCTGTACAGCATTTGAGTAAAATCCAGGTCTGTCTACTCTGAAGTATGTGTTAACATGCTTGGTTGAGTCAATGGTACTTGGCTGAGTATTGATTACATCAATACTACAACCACCAAACCAACTAGAAAGCAACCATTCAATCCAGCAAGTTACAATGCCTTGTAACTAGCTTCTGATTAGAAAGCAGTCAAACCAAAAGTCAAATCACATTCCAGAGACTAAAAAATGACTGCATATCATCCTGATGTAGATTGCTGCCATTCTGTTTGATTGTGTTCCTTGTCTTTCTGTACCCTGCTTTCATTGTTTTTACTTTGTCAGAGTATGGCTGTGTGCCTGACTCCTAATTTACAGAGGTGGCCAGTGATATTCACAACTATTTTAAAGTTTCTTATGGCTCTACCTCGCTCCTGCTAGGCTGAGCTCTCTTTCCAGATATTAACAAGAGCAGTAACGTTAACCTCCTCCTTCTCCCAAGGCAAACAAGACAAACTGGCCAGGTTTCTTCTTGTAATGTTTCTCACAGAAGGGCAATAAAACAAAAAAAAGCAAAGACCTTGATTTGCTCCACCATTCATTTATGGAGGGAATGTGCGAACAAAAACCCAGATTCAGGCCACATGTCAGAAAGTGATCCGATGGAAGTGTTTCTGTCTCAGAGAAATTAAAGGATTCCCAGGTACACCTGGAGAGTCCAGGCATGCAAATGGAACAGAATCCCTGGCCATTCTGAGCTATGGAGTTAATTTCCATCTAATGAGAACACCTGACCCCTACTTTAGGCCTCTGTCTACACACACCACAGGAACAGCAAGAATTATTTGCTAATTTTGGGTGTGAATCAGTAAAATAATTTACTTGTAAATGTAATTGTAAATAATTTATAGCAGAGTGAATACATCTAGCCTACATACTATACCTCTCACTGCCAAAACCCTGTGTTAGTTTGTGGATATTCTAGCATCCAGGGCTAGAATATCAACCTGTCAAACTTCTCACACTATCCACAGTACACTGAACATAGGACTGTTTGTGTGTTTTGAGGAAGCTGCTATGACAAAACAGCACTTGGAAGTGTGTGTGTTTGTGTGTGTGTGTGTGTGTGTGTGTGAGATGGTGTATGTGGAAACTTAATGAGCAGAAGCTTATTTCCTGTCTGGAAAGCAGTACGCTTGGGGGAGAAGTGTACACAGTGCTGCCCGATTTTTCTCAACTGCTATGGAGAGTGTTCAAGGTGAAATCTGCCTCGTCCATTTCATATGAATGGAAAAAGATCCATCTCATTAAAACATAATGTTAGGGCGTTCCTCTGGTCCTTTAAAACGTGATCTCCCATTGTAGATTACACTACTTCACATCCTGTAAACCTGGAGCACTAGATACAGACGATGGAGTGATGCAGTCCAGGCAGAGGAAGTGAGCAGGACCAGAGGGCTGGCCATTCAGACATATTGCTGGTCTTGGGATGATAACACTGGATGTGCATTACAGCCCTGCATTTGGTCACAATCAGACCGCAGGAGCCATAGGAAGCAGTGGGGGTGGTGTGAGGAAGTCTTGAAAGACCTTACGTCAGGCCCTTGAGGAGGCAGATTATGAACAAATGACTTTTATTTAAGTCCTGTTTCAAAAGCCCCTGAACTGTCATTAAATAACAAATGTTGTATTTAAAGAAATGAGGCAGGGGGTGGGTGGAGGGGGAGTGAGGGTTGAAGGGATGTATAAAAAAAAGGGAAAGGACCCAAATTGTAATTCCTGGCCTGGAGGACGAAATTCAAGCCCTCCAATTAAACCATGAGACTAAACAGGCAGTAGAGTAACAGTGCGCTAGGGACAACAGCTGCTGGAGCTCTGATGGCAGCCAGAAGAGGTGTGTGGGAGGGGCAGGGTTCTTTCAAGCCTGCATGATGGAAGCGACACTCATTCTTTATTAATGGTCTTTAAGACACTCTTACACGTGGAACTGCCACGATCTCTGCAGCAGAGACACCCATCAGCAAATCAGCCAGACATCACACATTCCTCTCAATGCCAGGTCCCAGGGGCCTTGCTGCAGTAGGCCTCCTCACCAGCAGAGGTCAGTCTCATGCTGTGTCTCAGATAATTCTGAAGTCATGCAGTTCTACATAAGAGCACACTGATTGTCCAGCAGAGGAGACTCTCTGTTGACCAGTTCTTCCATACTCTGAGTGGAAGGCAAAGAAACAGCAGCAGTGACATTGTAGCAGTCTAGACATATGAACAGTGTGAATGCTATAAACACATGACCAACCCCTAGATTCAACCCAAACTGCTGAGTGTTTAGGAAAAAATGGTATTCAATCAAACAGGAAAACTTTCCAGATTAACCTAGTGCTGTACAGAAGGTTTATCCCCTAAGATTGCTGTTTTTTTTATTGAATCCAGTGGTAAACTGCATGAATAAAATACAGCTGATAAGATATTTTAACTTTTGTCTGCAAGCTTTATTAGTTCACCTGCATTCAGTCAATCAATAATGTCTGGCTTTGTGATGGAAATCACAAAACATTTTGCTGTGTACATCTGCAAACTGACAAATGACTGAGAAACTAATGCTATAAGCAGTGATCGTTGCTGCAAGCTAACAAGCTAGCAGCTATCAAAAAAGAAGAAGTGATCTCAGTTGATGTCATCCACACATCACATCCACCATAATTTCTTATTAACCCCTCTCAAAAGAAGCAGCAAGTTGACAATGAATCAAAGTGACATTATGCATGACATTTTTACTGCTGTAAGTTCAGAAGCAATAAAAAAGCTGATAAAAGTTCTGTTAACCAAATGTGTTTATGGACATGACCGAACAGATAAGAGCAGAAGAGCTGCACTACAAGGTCATTATTGTTTGTGATGTCAATGGCAGTTGTATAGCGAGTGTGAATCAGCCCTGTGTGGAAACTGGGAAGGTGCCAGGGAGTTTTAAAAGAACTGGCCCTCAGGACATTGCCTCCCTCAGGTCCTACACCAAAATTTCCTTTGATGATTTGTTGGCTAAAGATGCAACCACACAGCCATGAATCACAGGCAGATCAAGGGTAAGTCCATGTGTGGGTCCATGAGTACTTAATGGTTTTCTACTGCAGTAAAGTCAAAGGTAGAACTCGCCAAGCGATGTGACATAAGGCGATTGTGAACCAGGAGGAGAATCACACAGTAGGAGTGGAGATGATATAGGAGACACCACTGGCTGTAGTTGAAGGCGACTTTATTACTTGCATTTTTTTTACAGGGAGGAAATTACCCTTCGGTGCTGAAGTCATGCAAGGGCTCAGTGCTCCAGTGGGAGGGGAGCACAGGGATCACCTTTACCTGAGGCTTGCGTCCTCGGTTGACATAGGTGCAGACTGGATTGTAGGCCCCTGTGCCGCAGACGTACAGGTGTGTCCGATTCCAGGGTTCAATCAGACGGATGAAGTTCCCACACTCCCCCTATAATCAGGACCAGGGAAAAGATTTTTGATTTAAAACATTTTCACCTGAAGATGTGTATATGTGTGTATATATATACATTTCAAGACTGTGCAGGACAAAATCTAGTTCCAGATAATGGAAAACAAAACACTGATTTGATGGTCCAATTTTGCAATCCAGTAGCTGCAAAGAGTACCACATCAGCTGTTTCCTCGAAGGACAAACAATGTTGATTTGTCATGAAGATAGTCTCCTTGAAATGAAAGAATATCTTCATAAAACTGCCCTGATTCCCAGTGACATGATCGTTGCTTACTTTATTTAGAATCATTTCCATGTAGTGCCATTCCAGTCATCATGGAAATCTAATCAGTAACATGTGTTTCACTTAGATTTGCCAGACAGCCAAATGTTCTCTCACAAAATATCCTATAATGCTGAAATATAGGACTTGTTTCATGGTAAACGTTTATGTCCAAGCCCTGTTCAAGCAAGACTTACAGTACATAATGTATTTGCTAAGTATATGCTCCTATCCAGCTCATCTCATGTTGACGTTGTCCCTTAATACAGCTATCTTTAGCATAAAACAACTCAGATTAAGCACTTTGCCTAAGGGCACAACAGCTGTGTGACACACAGGCCTAGACTTTCAGGTTAAAATCTGGGGTACAACCTTAATCTCTGTGCCACAGTGACACCTAATAACAAGCACATTGAGGCAGCTGAGACCTGTGTGAACCCTTCTGATAAGTTGGCTGAAGGTCAAACTGAAAATTGAGGGCATGTTGTTCTCCACCCCTACTCTTGCTGTTGAAAGTACATGTATTTCTTCATGCATTCCCTGGTGACATATTTTAGCTTTGCTTGATGGACACTCATGGCTCTGAATGGGAGTGAACAGTAGCCTCACAGGTGCCATTTATAATAATAAAACCCAGGGAGCTCCAGCTACACCAGAGTGCTGGCTCCTCCCCACTTCACCCTCAGAGTAAACATGACTGGCAGCTGTCTCGGAATGTGTTCCTCTTGGTTTTGTCTCCTACCATGCCAGCCTCATTTGTGGTCAGAATTTGAGCGCTTAATACATCTGTTGTGTCACTGTCAATATAACTGGTGCAAGATGTACTAAAAGAACATAACAACCCTTTTTTCAAAATATTACACTCCCTTGCATTCTTCCAAAGAAGCCAACTTGCTTTATCCCAGAGAGATAATTTGCGTGATCTGATCGCTCTTGAGCTTGTTGTCATCCCTAACAGAGTCTCCTCGCATTCTCTGTGAACAGCGAATTCCTCAATCATCATTATTACACCAATGGGCCCAACAAGTTCTCGTTTTTTTTTTTTTTTTTTTGGAAGCAGATAACCAAGTGCTTGCGCACCGAGACACACTCTCTGTCCCCCTCAGCATGTCATGTACTTTTTACGCAGGTAAATTACAACCCACCATTTTGATGACAAGCCCCCCTTCTGTGCTTTCTTACCGATACCCCTGACAGAGGAACATTAATATGACTCTGACTACATGCTAATGCAAAATTCTATGCTAATGCAGGAATGCAGGGTGTTTAAATGAACCTGTCAGTTGTATAAATAGTGGGAGAAATCCAGTATCCCCCTACCAGCAGGAGAGTGAGGCTGTAATCCACTCACAGGTCCTCTTCCCCTGTGGTGTCAATGAAACATACACATCTCTCCATCCTGCACTTTCACTAAAGTTTCCCAAACAGTCTTATGCAAGGAGTCAACGGAGTTAAGAGCCGCTGCTCTGAGATTTATGGTAATCATGAAAGAGAAAAAGATTTTTTGTGTGTATTTTAACCTGTAGGTATGGGGTTGGGCTGTTCAAGGGCCAAATTTCTTTCCTTTATCTACCTGATCCTTGCCAGTCATAAAGGTTTTTATTCCCCAAAGCATGACTGCTATTTTATGTATATGTTACTGTTGGTAGCAGTATACTAAGGTTGGGAGGTATGGGTATTCCTATCCATGAAGTGCTGTATTACAGACTGTCACAAGGGGTCTCAGTGACATTTATTTCATTTCAGTGCAATAAAACTCAAGAATATCTTCACAATTTTATTAGTATTATTTTTCACTCCTAGTGGGTATTCATCTGCACCTTCAGAGAGAAAATGAAGTGGAGATTCAGTCAGGGGATGCAATGTGCACTGTACTAGTCTGAGCTGACCTAGGTTGCTCTAGGCTCGACTGGGTTGGTCTGGTCTAGTCTGAGCTGGTATGGGCTCGGCCTGATTGTTCTGAGCTGATCTGGGCCAGCTTGATTTGGGCTAAGCTGAAGGCACCACGGTGCCAGACAGCCATTCCCTGCTCCTGTTTGTTTAAGACATTCTCCGCTGGTGTGTCTGTCATAGCCATCGGCCAGCCTGCGCTTCCCATCTGTTTATTCTGCAGGCTCACAATGTGCGGCGCCTGACTGCTACCGTGGGCCAAGCCGCTCAAACACGCTGCCTTTGCAGACTACAAAGGCTTCACAAACCTTCTGGGCCTTACACGCGTGCAATGCAGACCACACATCTACACGTGCCACGGCTCTTTTCTTGCCCAAATTTCTGGAAATCCCACATCTGTCTGTAAAGATACAGCGCCCCTGTGTCTACTGCAGTACCACTAAATGGACTCTAGGGGACTGAAATTGCTCCTATTGTCTGGTTGAATCAAAATGGGTCATGATTTTGGAAGAGTGGAATTGGCAGATGCAAAAATCTATAAATCCAAAGAAATATGTGTGGAAGTACAGTAAATAGTGTCAACACAAATACTTACATTGGTGTCTTTCCCGGACAAAATGCACTCAGTTTTCCGCTGCGGAGGAACTGGCCAGTGGATCTGAGGGGGTAGAAAAGGCATTCTGTAGCAATAACACAGCTCATCGCACACTCCCGTCCACATTAATTTGATTTATGCATCCTGGACCAGCCACACTGGGGGTGTCCACCCAGGGCGTAATTAGTCTCACAGGACCTGCCATATCCAAAGAGTTTTTAACAGCAGTTTTCTACCCACCCTCCAGAAACAAGAACTGTGAGCGTGCTCCAACACTAACGGGAGGCCGGCCAATCAGGAGAGCAAGCCGGGAACAGACAGAGGAAAGACGGGCCTTTCAAAGACGTACACTGTGGAACTGTGGAACTGTGGACAACTGGGGCTATTCTCTGAATAGAAATATCAGCTTACACTTTTTTTCTGTGTACTATGTGCAAATACTAACACATCTGATTGGAGTTTGAAATTAATCACAGGGTATCACAAAAAAACATGTGGAAATGAACTGACAGTATTTAGCTGGACACACTAAGTAAATGGCCCTTTACAAGGCAGCCTTATAAAAGCTGCCTGGTGTTGATTTCCCCACACAATGGGCTTAGAAAAGGAAGGAGATGGGCGCAGTGATCTCTTACTATGAGTGGCTCTTTGTTGATGTCATGCAGGTCCAAGGAGAGGATGTAGTCCTTGCTGCCGACATACATGCGGTCATGGTCCTCATCCATGCGCAGGATGCGGTAGTCCGTGGTGTTAAGCAGGAAGGAGAAATGGTGGGCAGTACCAGTGGACCTCAGCTCTGCAAACAGCAAACAAGAGAGACTTCAGTGATGAATGCTTATCACACATCTGTGTACACACACACTCTCCCCCTCTCTTGGCAGAGCGGCAGACAGGAAAGGTTCACTTGAAGCTCCATCTGCTCCAAAGTCACATTCTTTTAGCAATAAAAATATAATCGTTTTGTATGTCAGGTTGGGAAAGTAACAAACCAGGAGCCCGACCTTCTCAAAATACAAACATTATGAAAGCAATCGCAGCAGTGGTGCTTCCAATTTTCCAAATCACAGCGACCCAGAGCGAAGCCAAACAAATACATACAAAAGTGTGCCAGTAAACCAAATACCTGCCACTCTCTGGGTCTCTTGTGCAACAACCGCCTCAGCTTACCCCAGCTTCGCTGCCATGGGCTCCAAACACACACGCTACACCCACATGTGTGGTTAGCTGGTTGTAAAATCCAAAAAATCTGCCCCATCTTGTTGAGTCGTTTATTTTTTCAAGCTGTTTTCACTCCTCACACCGTGTTATTAAAGGATATAACTGGATGTTTTTGGTTTTCCTCCCACCCGGGGCAGTTCAGATCATATACAGAGTTTGTAGCACCTTCAAAGAAAGCCCGAACCAGGTACAACATTTAATTGGCACTTTCTGTTTACAATTCATGTGCTCATGAGCTGAAACCCGAGAGGGCTTCTTGTTGGCTAGACAATCGCGCTGCGGCAGCACAGGTCAGGGCTCTGGTGTAGGTAAGGGTCCTTGAGAGGAGGAATCTCATTGGATTTCCCTTTCATCTCTGGAGAGCAGATGCCCACACCACTCTGCCGGATCCTCCAGACATCCACGTGCCTGTGAGTTGCCGTGGCTGCGTGTCACATATAGTAACCCACTGCAGCCCAGCCGACGGTAACCGGACCCCTGTTATGTTTAAGAGAAGGCCTGGGGGAGGGTGCACGGGGGTGAAGGGGGTGACAGATGGTTTGTTAAGACTGTCTCCTCAGTTCAGTAGCGCTATGCAGACAGGGCTCACCTCCGAAACCCCGCAACTCCAAACAACCACCTCAAGCTGACAGTGGAATCAGAGGGCGGGAGCACACTCACACGTCAGTGACTGTGTCAGCAGTATGTCTGTTCCATTCATGGCCTCACACACACACCTGAATGACCTAATCTCCCTCTTCAGAAGGAGCGTAAAGACATGCTGTTCCCTCTGTGTCTCCTGAAGCAACTACCTGAAGATGTAATTACATTTTTTTAAATCTTAAATGTCAATTGAATTTTTTTTTCCCGCTGGGTAAAAAATCTGGGCTCTTTAAGTTGACAGGACAGCTGGAAGTTTAATAAGCAGCTTCGGGTAATGAAAGACCACCTCGTAAACCACAAACATGACTCTGGTATTGAGTCATGTCACCGATGACACACGGTGGGCAGGACCACACTCAAACCCGTGTTCCATCAAAATGAGTAAATACATTCCTGTGGGGAAGACTGTACGCCAACAGCCAAACTGGAAATGCTTCCACCACGCTTCAATGGCCATCAACATGGCTCGTATTTAAGAGACAGCTTTGGAAATTAATGTTATGTTTTCTGCTACCAAGTAATATTTTTGAGTGTATTCATAAGGGAATATTAAATGACCAGTTTTTCACGCCCCCACGGATCTAAAATTAAATAAACTGGCTTATGTCAATAATGCACAGTTAATAGCATGACTGTTACTATATTTATACAGTCTGATTTAATATGAGAACCTGTTTACAGAGGATCTATTTACAGGTCACACACTTGATTGACACCTGTCAGCACTCACTGCCTCAGAGCAGCTCATATACCTTTACTCAGGGATTATTTGTCTTTCACACAGTCTGATGGATGAGCCCCCCTGACTCCCCTTGACACTGTGAAAGACAGGAGAAGGGCTTCCAGTCAAAGAGCCTTTCATTGAAGGGAACACACACAAACAGGGAATGATGGACGCAAACTGCCACAGAAAGAGTGTGGATCTCCAATGTGAATTTGGCATCTCATAAAATCAAAAACCATCCCTGTCAAGAGAAGTACAAAAGACATCCTCATGGATACTTCTTGACAATTTCCATAATTCACTAACTCCGAAATGGCTTTCACTGGGCTGCAAGTAAGCTTTCTTTTTAGAATTAAAACAATAATACAGCAAAAAAGAAGGAAAAAAGCTACCAAGCCATGCAGAAAATCCTGTTTTCACTCTTCTGAAGAGAATGGACCAATAAGTTGAAAGTTGAAGGCTGCCCCTCCTCAAGTTTGTGTTAATACACTTGCAGGATTGGAGCTGATGCGTTACTAAGAAGGGGAATTTAACATTTCTATACTGCCATTGTGAGAACTCCTGGCTTTCAAGAGGGAGTGTATTTTACACAAAACACCACAAGGATCTGTTATATCAGAGTAATGGAACTTCCTGGTGCCTGGTCTGGGGCAAACAGAGGAAAGAAGAAAAACCCTAAAACTTAAATCATGCCAGATGCTGTATATTATCTTCTCTATCCTGCAGGATGGGATGCTGGTAGAAAGTGTCCACATTAAATGTTGATCCAGCACTTGTAATGGTAGCAGAGCAGCCCTCACTGGGGCCACCTGAGGAAAACAAGGAAAGCAGGAAAGCGGGTCATGTGAGCAACTGGAACCAAGCTGGTCTAATTCGGAGAACAAAGCTGCGAGTGAACTGACATATCCCAAAGGAACATAACTGCAGTGGAGGCACCACAGTTTGCTGTTTGAGAAACAAAATGTGGAATGGACTTCAGATGGATGGCTGACGCACCTGTCTGTCACTTTGAATTAGTCCAGCACACTCTTGGCCATGATTAATACTCACTGTAACACTCACTGTAATCACATACACACAGACGCTTCTCAGGACTCATCCTGTCACATGCCTCCCAAGCCAGAGTCCGTCTGTGACACTTCGTACACGATGGCCGTGCTGTAGCATTGTGCTTCCACACACAATTATGCTGCTCACTCGATTTTGGAGTGGGTCCATGGGTTAGGCTGAATGGACTTCATGAAACTGCAGCAAGCTGGCCGATCATTCAGAACAGACCGTGACAATGCAGGCTGTGATACTTATGGAACATGCCTGTATTTTCTCAAACCCTGTAAAAATTGGCAGTCAGGTACCCTCTCTCATTCGGAGAGAAGCGCCCTCAGCTCGGCTCGGATCACCGTGGATACCACTCATCCGCAAGCAAGGCAGCACTTTCACCCCATCTACTTATCCTGGGGCTTTGGAGACCCCAAAGCGGAAAAAGTGCAAATAACTCCCATTAGGGCCCGATAAAGCATTAGAGTGGCCAAGCGCTCTGTGCTGGAATTAGGCTGTCTCAGGCTGGGGGGTCTGGAGTCTCGGACACACAGGAGAGCTTTGTTCCAGGGGTGGCCTCAGCTCCTTGGGGGATGGAAACAGCCCCATTAGAGAGGGAAAGTGAGACTGCATGTTGCTGGTGAGGGGAACCTGATCCTGGCTTGCTGTTAAGGTGGGCAGCAGTGCATTATGGGAAAGTAATCCCAGCTGGCGGGCACCCCCCACGGCGGTCCTGTTCACTCTTCGCTCTGATGAGCTTGGACAATCTGGACCCCGATCCACCGCCGGGCTCCTTTAGCTCAGAGTGGCCCCCAAGGAAGTCACTGCTAAAGGCTGGCTCTCACAAGGAAACATCATGATGCTATGTCTGCAAGTTTGATGACGTTAATGATCTGACACTTGAGAGGCAACATGTGAAATCCAGCGAAAAACGTTATACGGATGCAGGAAACAGGAGGATTGTTTTGCAGGGCACCGTGGTTGATGTGACTGAACAGTCACACAGACAGCAAGAAGAGGCGTTCTGCCTTGGCGCCCAGCACAGCGTGGTGTCTGTGACTGACAGGAACAGACAGCTGAGTCCAGCTGCCACGCCCTGCAGGGGCCAGTGTCGTAGCTTGGCACACCATCACGGTACAAAAAGTCACAGCGACCCTCTGCAACGTGAAAAAGGAAACCCCCTCTCCCTCGCTGCCCCCAACCGCTCCCATGTGGGATGTCCTCTGGCTGTTATCACCCGGATTGCAGACTGGCATGTCTTTCACCCCTCCTGCTCTACTGCACAGCTCGCTGTGACCTGGCAACCCGAACAAAGGCACAGGTGCAGCTGCTAACAGCAGCAGGGGGAAGAGGAGCTTCTCTTGCCAGGCCCTTTAATCCACACTGTTCCCAACCCCAACCCCTCTCCTCTCAAGGGAGTCCTCCCCAGTCCGTACCCTTCACCCAACACCCACCGGTCCATTGGGGTGACTCAGGCCATCTTGCCCAACTGCTGCTATTTCTGCTGTTTGTGTCTTCCCTCATGCATTTCACTAGTTTGAAAAAAAAAAATCACATTTGGAAGACAGATGTTCTACTTTGTACAGGTGGCAATGTTGGACAATACAGCACTTGTTCAACTCAGTGTAAAGACTGCTTGTATCCCAGGAGCGGTCAGTTACGGCAGTGAGACCTGTGTGTTGGTTGGGCGATATGGGAGTTACAGGTGTGAGCTTAAGGTCACAGTGCAGATGTGTCTAAATGTTCTTCACATCATCTCACGTAAGCTCAGACACTGAGGAATCACACTCACTTCTGACTGTCCAAAAGGCAGGGGAGGGGGTTGACATGTGGGTGTCCAGAGGACATCAAATTGTAACTGCCAAGGGATCAATTAGATGAGGACTCTCTAAAGGCCGAATACTCCCCAGAGCCAACACCCTCTGAATCCATCACTGCGTCAGGAGAGATTCCCTCTCACAACTCCCCAATTCAAAAGGATTTATCTTTCTGCTTCTTTTGTTTTCAGGATGGAAAACAGAATAATACGTTTAATCCTGTGTGAAATATCTCACATGCTTGTTACTGCTAATCATCATTGTGTAGCCGCAGAGTGAGTGTAACACACAAACTGTTGTATGGCATGGGGGCTCTACAATGATTCATATTTGGAGAAATTCCCTCTCAAAGATAAGCAAACACTTGAGTCTAGGGCTACAGCTCTTCGCTTTAATAGGCTTCATGCACACATACCATAATGCACTGATATCTGGCTCAGCTTGGCTCAGCCTGGGGTCAGTTACAAAGACTCTTTCTCCAAAGCCAGTACAGCTATAAGTCCAAAACACAGGGGCCTTAAGCCCTCTGAACCGCGCGCAAGCTGAAACGCTGGAGGAAAATGCAGTTTATTCCAGAGATCAACACCACATCATTGGCGGCCCAAAAAGTCAGCCATTTACCTCTGAGTCACAAGCCCCATCTGAGGCAACATTTTGACTTTTAAGCACTGTAAGAACCTAGCCACAGGCATACCTGTCACTGCATATCTTTCATTCTTCACTTAAAACTCCCTCAAGACCAAGGAAACTCTTAAATATTATTGTGCACTATAAGAAATTTCAGTTCAAAGGGCTTTATACTTAAGTCCCCAGGTGCGATGGATATCGAACAGGATAAAACATCTATTTGGCTCATGCTTTCAAACCGCTGAGTGTGTGCAATACCAAATAAGTATATACGTGAGTGCTTTTTTTCTACTAAAAAAATACACTCTGCGATTGCATTAAGTAGCACTTGTGTTGTGTGGTTTGTTTAGAAACGTGGGAATGTCAAGAAATTGAGCTTTGAGAAGATTATGGTATCTCTAATCACCTTACAATACACAATCCTTCCTACATCGACTTTTCCTGGCAAATCCGCTGGTAAAGCCCATTACTGGATGAAGGGAAACCTTTCAGGCAATGTTTAACATGAGACAACAAAAACAACAGGAAAAAAAAAAGTTGGCGCAGAGCTCTGCGATTTGCATTACTCGTGTCTTAACTTTCTGCTCCATAATGCTGAGTGATTCTCTGGTTCCAGATTGGGTGCATTAAAAGCCTTTCCGCTGCCAAACTCAAAGCAGAGCGTGTTTCTGCATGAAATCTGACTTCAGTCTTCTAACAGAGAGACTAAGGGTGTGGGGAGGGGGGGTCAAAGAATTTTGAATTCTGAGGGAATGTAATGAACGTAATGCATATATGGGGAATTGCATTTATTTCAGGGTCATGCCTGCTAGATGTGAAATCATGTGTCTGCTTCCTTGGGTGGTTGGGTGGAACTCTACCATTGTATGTCAGAATAGTTCTCACAATGTGAAATGGGAAACATTTTTAGCTGTTTATTTTTTTTGTTTTCTTGTGGTTGTGACTGTACAGAAGTGTAGCTCTCCAGGTCCTGAGCACAGATTTGGATACCCTGAGCACTGTCCCTTTGCTCTTTGTTCTTCCTGACAGACCGGTGTCTGAATTCACACAGTATATCTGGCAAAAGCGTTAATTAGGGTGTCCTAGAGGGGCGGATGAGGCAGCCCGCTCTCACGCTTTAAAAGGAGGCCTAAAATCCAGGCATCATATTTTACAAACTGCCCTTGCAGGGGAGAATGACTGGTCTCAGGTCAGGCTGAATTCTCCACACCCTTCAATTAGTGCATGTTCTCAGAGCCATTACACACACTTTGGCTCAGGGGGGACCGGAGAGTAATTCCAATAATGAAAACAAAATGAGCTGCAATGTTAGTAATTTTGTCACCTTTTTATGAGGCTTAGCTGTGATGTACGTCTCAGCCAGCCAGCTGTGACATAAGGTTTATAGGCTTTGCTCCGTGTCTCCTGCAGTTTCTGTGATTCCGACGTGGTTTTGGTTCATTTCCCTCATACACTTCCTGGTGGTTTCTGCTGTCCGTGCAGAGTTAACAAGGGTCATTTATTCCCCCAAACAGGGTTCCCGTCTGGAGTGAAGTCTGCCAAGCTGATGAGAAGCAGAGAAGCCAGGTTCTCACGGCAGCCGCCACTATCTGCTAATCAGTAATCTATTCGCTGTGGTGATCTGTCCTCAGTAAGAACACCTGAGCCACCTGACATGGTAACTTGAAGCTGATGAAAAGTTCTTCCCATAAACACCCTGCCTTATGCTGGCACTGCAATAAAGTGATGAAAAAAGAAAGCAAATAGATAAAAATCAAGGGAGTGGAATTTTTTTGCTCTGGTTTAAGCATTTGTTAGTGTTTCTTCCTTTTATATGCCACAAAGTGTTGGCTAGAATGTGTCACTGTTCACATAATAGTTTTTTACTTCATTTCTCAGCCTTCATTTCAGCAAGACTATAACGTGAGTTTAGGTCCTTCTGCCTGAACCAACTGCCTGTTTAACCCCATGTGAGCCAGGGTGCTTATGGAAATCCCATGTGATATTTGGGTGTTGGGTGTGAATTACACCCCTTTACCAGGTGTCAGTGGATTCCAGTGAAAGCCAAATAGCTATGGATAGCAAAAGACTGCAGCACCAAATGCTGGGGAAACCTGGACCTTTACATATCCTGTCATCAGGCTCCCAAACTGCTGGTAAACTGCTGGTAATACAGTAGCCACTACAGTCAAATGAGGTCACACACCCCCAGATCTCATTTTCACCTCAACATTGCCGCAGGGCAATGTGAGTCAATCCTGATTGAGATCCAGAAAGCTATGGGCCGGAACCACAGTGCGCTCACGACACATCTCGATGTCACAAAACCGGATATTTTCCTTTCTGGTGTTTTCTGTCTCGGATAGTTTAGTCTTTGCTGCGAATGTCTCAGACAACTTTCTCACGCTAATTTCCTGTCGTGAGGAGATGAGGACAGGGGCTGTCACTGATAAGGCAGACAGGTGAACAAGGGTGTAAATGCCCTGAGGAAGGAGAGGGAGGGAGGGAAAGAGGGAGGGACAGAGATTGAAGGAGCGGAAAGGAAAGGAAGAGAGAGAGGGATATATACACTGTATATAGGCATGTATATTCACCACTCAACTTCTTGGCATCAGTGTGACTTGTCATTACGGCATGCCTGTCTGTCTGTACTGCTGGGGACACAGCTTTCAACCAACTATCCAGAAGAACAGAGGCTGTCTCTAGTCTGTGCCCGTGTCACCACATGTGGAAAGCGAACCTAAAAACTCTGAGGTAATTTCTGTTGTAAGGTAATAGGTGCTGCTAACTAGAAAGGATCAAACACTTTGCTACACACAGACGCCACTTATCCTGTCAGTCTGACTGGATACGACGTCTTCCAGCACTGTTGAAGACAGTTGGGGAGACTGTGAGCAATTATGTCAATGAACAGCCACTACTCTAACACAGATATGAATCTAGGAAAAACACCAAGAAAGCAGACTGTTGACTATGAGATAAGAAAAGAAACAGCAGCTCAGCATTTACAGTTCCAATCTGAAGATGCAATCGGACTTCCTTGTAAAACTTCAGAAGCTGTACGGGGGTGGGAGTTACTGTATTGGAACACAGCACAGCCACGCCACCCTGTTTTCTCATGTGCCAGGGTCTGAATCAAAGGGCACCTGGCCGACGCGTTGCTAAGAGCACAAACAAACAGAGTCAGGTGCTTCAACCGAGCTTCAGCTCAGACATAGTTCTGTCATACGGTACGTCTGAATCTTGGAAACTTGGCCATCGACCCAGTCGTCTCGTGCCCCCTCACTTTTCAAAAACAAAGAAAACAAAAAAAGAGGGCGCCCTGCTTAGCCTGCACCATTTGGAGTCGTGTGCTTCAAAAAGACCACAGAGCAAGCAAGCCTGCTCACCTGTTCGGCTCCACCTGATGGCACTCGGCCCGCGTGGTTAATCTCTGCTGCTTTCACTCGTCTGCTGGAGAGAGTCTGTGCAGCTGAGCGGCGGTCGTGGTGTCGGGCAGAAAGGCCTGCTTTGTGCCCCTGGCCCCACTCTTCTCTTTGAAGAGCGAGAGGTAATGAAAAATGCTGCCGGATTTTAGGAGCGGAGCGACGGGGGGCTTGTCATCAGCCACCTGTATGGGGAGCTGCTATCTGGCCAGCCCATCTCCCATCATCCCCCCGCTGGCCCACAATAGCGAATACCTGCCCAGACATTCCTGGAACGCTGCTTGAATTCCCCCTCTGCACTCACCCTGAGAATCTTAATAAAAACCAGGGTGTGACCCCGCCCCTCTTCCAGGTTGTGTCCAGCCATGCGTGACACTGAGGTTTCTGCTGTGCACTTACAGGGGACCGCTGTGGGTACAGCCACTATACCTGCTCCATAATGGCCCCCTCCCAGCAAAAGCTCTTGCTAAATAATGCCCCTCCGTAACAGACAGCACACGGCACACTATTCCTTGTGCAGTGTGCAATGATGGCATTATCACCCCTCCTGTGACAAGTCTGTGTTTGCTTCTATCAGCCCCCTATTATCACCCCCCACCCACACACACACACACACACACACATAGACACACATACTGGGACTATTGACTCAGTCCACAAGCTCTACAATTAGGACCCAATGATTCCTGAATCCCTCACCACAAGAATGGCATCTGCTTTTGTTCTTGGTCTCAGTTCTCAATGCCTTTTGGGGACAGTGATGTCCTAATCACTGTGCTTATGATGATGGTCTAAAATTGTTCGGATTCCATTCAATGTGTTGCATTATGTTGCATGTGTATTTGTTTTATACCGGACTGCCTCATAAACGAGATGCTACATGCCAAGGAGTTTTTAGCTTGTCAGCCACCTGTTATTCCAGCGTTAGCCCTTCCTGGTGATGCTGATGGACGGATGCTGTGAGAGAGGAAACCCACAAGCCTGCTCTCTCAGATCCGGCCTCTCCATCACCCTCTCACATGGGGTAAAGTCGATGTAGACAGCCAAGGATCAGGGGGACGCAGACACTCTCATCCTTTTCACTTTCGATTTCCTGGTTTTCGCATGACGGCGCTCGTTAATTAAAACGGATAAAAAAAGACCTGTTGATTTTAAGATAGACTGACAGCAGAGGTAATATGCTTTTTTTTCTGGTCCATGCATCCTGTTTTCCCCTTCAATCAGAGGACACGTAAAAGCAACTGAAAGAGTCTTGAGGGCACTGAACCGAGAGAGGAAGAGAAATATAGAACCCTTCACTGGGGTGGAAACACAAGGGTCAGCAGTGTGGCACAGCAAAAAAGGAAATGGAACTGATAGATTGCTGCTGGTGAACTCCAAAATTGCCTCAGTCCATACAGCCCATCTAGCTGTATTATTATGTGACATGTAAAACTGTAAGCTATGTAAGTCGCCCTGGATAAGTACATCCGCTAAGCTGATACATGTAAATAATAATATGAGCTGCCAATATTCACAGCCACTGCTCCTCCGCTGCACAGGTTGGAGTGCAGCCCCTGACACGGGGTTCATTTTTATGTATATATATATATGTTACGTTATAACACATATACTTACAGCTACTTAACCCTGGCTTCTGAACAAATGCACTACAATGGCTGTAAAAGGGATTGGTATTCATACCTAATTGTGTGTTGTGTGAGTGTAAAAGACAGACCTCCCAACCCGAGGCAGACCTCCCAATCCAAGACAGCAAGGGGGATTTTCCGACTCGCCCGACGCCTGGGATCCCCTCACGGGCAAGCTGTATTCTGGGCTCTGCAGCAACTGGAGCCACTGCGGTGGTTTGTTCAATTCAGCTTGACTTTAAAAAAAACTGATGGCACAGAGTCCCATTTGGCTTCAAGCAACTGACAAGGGGTGACAGCCATTTACAGTAAATATCAGTGAATCTGAGAACAAACTACACAGTGTTGATCCAAAAAAAGCTTACTACGATGGCTCAGGCTATGCAGACTGGATTCACGGTACTAGATTGGATTGGTATGTCTCTTTGTCTCTTGGTCCTCTCGGTGTGCTATGCCTCATGGGATAAGAAACAGCCCCTTGTGGATGACCTTTGTAATAGCTCATCTGCCTTGTACTTGAGTCAAATTGCCCATGACTCAAGGGAAACTAGGGACCACACAGCTATCCAGTTTGAATACTCTAATTCAAGTATGTTTCCTTGAATGAGATCAGACAAAGAGTATTTGAGTTCAGATTTTATATTTTTCTCCTCATTATTGGACATTTTTCTGTCATTTTCAGTTGTGACAGGAGTTCTTCTAACATGAGTCTTTTACTCCGCTGAAAACAATGTGGCTTGTATTTTGAGCGCGATTCATGTGTATCCAGAGCTGTGAATCACAGCCTGTAAGCATGCCCGAGAGAGAAACAGCAGCGCTCTATATTTGATAATAATGAAAACTAAATGCAGACCGAATCAGGGGGAAAATCCTTTAAAACCACAAATAAATGACAGGCATTAGAGCAGCGCACTGTGGGCAAATGAAATAAAGAAATTAATCTGTGCTGTGAAATGCCTGTTAAGCTCCACAGTTATTGCCCATCACATGTCCAAATGAGACCACCACCGGATGGGGGCAGCGCGCTCCACAGACGCAGAGGACGGTAAGAATCAGTAACCCTCTACTCGCACCCCTTCCACCCGAGCACACATCTAATGCAGCGCCCAGGACGGGAAAGCCGCAAGTGACAGTCAAGGCAGAGGTGAAAGGTCACGGGCAGCTGCGGAGCCTCTCTTGTGCTCCAATTTAATCGGGGATTACCTCAGGGTCAGGGTGAGCTCCCTGGGTCTGAGTGGACTCAGGAATCAGGGATTGTGGGAATAAAGTGGCATTACTGCCACCCTGAACTGAATCACAATGAGGGAGCTATCACTAAAGGGAAGGCAGGACGGGACAGGCCAGGGAGGGAGGGACAGAGAGGAGCAATACACACGCTGATAGACTGAGAGGTCAGCCACTGTCTCAGATGCAGTGGCCCTTTGATTAATTTCACTTAGTTTCCCTCTGCAGCCCTCTCCCACTCAGAAAGAACTATGCCTGCGATAGGATACAGACATGCACAGAACACATAAATCATGTTTTTTTTTCTTCTGTCTATCCTTGTGCACAGATCTCTGATTTCCTAATCGCACAAAGAATGTGTTATCCTAACCACTGTGAGAGGATGTCAGTTTCACAGCTGTAACTTGTGTTGCAAAAAATAGACACAGTTACAAACAGGAGAACAGATAAATGAAATAAAAGAACACAACAGCTGACACTGAGAAGTAAACCCAACCCTGCACAGATCTGAATAGGGTTTCCCTTCTTCCCTCTTGTAGACAGGGTTGTGTCTGCCTCATGTTGGAATGTTAATCTCTCTGACCCAGAGGGGAGAGAGCCTTTTCTCTCTCTGTTTACATCTAAACAGAACTGTCTGGGTTCTGGGCCAGGGCAGGCACAAGGGTCTGTGTGGGAGAGGCCTGGCGTATGCCAGCATGTCACTGTAATGCAGATGAAAGTGTGCTTATTTCTCCAGCTCTGGTCTGAGGCACAGTGAGCCCCTTGGTGTGAGAGACTGTAATGCTAAGCCCAGGGGGAAGGTAGGCTCTGTCACTGTTCGCACTGGCAAACACTGCACTTGAGTTCATTTTTTAAATGTTGCAATGTATAGTGACGGAGAAATGCCACACATCAGTCTTCACAGCTTTTATCTACTTCCATCCCATGCTTTAACTGCAAAGATTCAGGTTCTTTAACAGCCTGATGTTACAGACACACACACACAAACACACGCACGCATGCATGCACGCACACACACACACACACACACAGATTCAGCTGTTTCATGAAAACAGAGGGATTACGTTCACACCAATGGGCTTAATGAGGCAACGGTGCTTTGGTTTGTCTGCAAACAATCTAACTTGTGCAGTCAAACTCTGCTCTGATTTTTTTAGTGCACCCTGTGAAATGATCTCTGACCTGCAATTAAAACAGGTTTGTACAGCAGTGAGGGAGGGGAGCTCAGCATGAAAGCACTCCCAGAGCACGGAGACACACTGCTGTAAGAGGTTTTCATGCTTAATGTGGAATGACAGCTTGCTGCCCCTTAGTCGCACATTGTAAAAGCGTTGGCTAAACATTCCCCAGTGGAGGAGTGTCTCCTCTTATCACACTCACAGAACACTTGCAGAGCCAGCAGAAACAGCAGAGACAGGCCCCTGAGGGACTCAACTAATTACACAAGTAGTTAATGCTATCCAAAGCCAGTGCTGCCAATTAAGCACAATTGTTGCTAAATCAAGAAACTTTTTGTACCAGTCAGAGGTATTTCTTTTTCTTATCTTAGCACCTAATGGCAAATCTAGGGCTTTCTCAGATCAGTTTTGGAACTTTCCAAAGTTAATCAATTAACACAGCATGGATACCCCTGCACTGCATATGCCCTTCATTGCACTTTCTAATGCTTGCAGAAGTAGCATTACATTATATACAGTACTCATTACATACTGTGCTCAGCTCTTTAACTCCTGGCCCATCATAATGTTAAGCGTTATTTAATGCTTTGTAGTGTTAAATTGAGGATGCTTTAGTCAGAGAGAGAAGTTGCAAAAGTGTCCAAAGCATCTCCCCTATCTCACACCCAAGTTACAATCATAGAGGGGTGAAGAAGTCATACTCTAATCTCAAATGCATGAAATCCATTTCAGAATGCCAGCTGTATTGCTAGATTCACTGTCTGAACTTTACTGGGAGGCGACCCATTTTTGGCGTATGCACAATTCAAGACCAGTCCTCACAAGTAATACGACTCAGCTGACAGAAGATGGTCAGGGTTCTTCCATAATGTGAGGCCACCTTCATCACACTGTGCGGTCATGTCATGGAAAGCGATTGTTCCTTTGCTTCCTGGAAGAGACAGGAAACGAAAGGCGATTCTAGCCATTACTATTGTGCTCTTCCGCCAGTGGCTCTCCTGTCCCTGCCTCATGTTGGGTGTCTTATGTGTTACTCCTCATCAGCAGGGACACACAATGTTGGCACTCAGGATAGGGGTCATTGTGTTTTGGGAAGGGAGGAAGAGGGTCATTGTGTTTTGGGGAGGGAAAAGTGGGGGGCACGTTGCCTTATTTTAACTTCACTTTCGCCTTCATTCTTTCTATGCCTCCTGTGAATGAAAACAGGGCCCTTCCTGTGTATCTGGTCAATGAGGGACCTGTAGAGTTCAGCGGGGGTTCAACAGGAACAGATCATTTCCACCAACAAATGGTGGGGAATAGCTCCAGAGTCGCACCCTGCACTGCTGCGTATTTTAGTACCCAGGTGCCCCTGTTCCCAGGCCAGCATTGCAGGAAATGGGATTACGAGATAAATCCCATTTTCCCACGCTTGTGTCAACCGGGTCATACATTTCGCCTCATCGTTTTCTTTCTCTTTTGAGAGGGCGCTCATCTGAAATAAAAGCGATTAGCTGCTAACAAACAGTGTGCTGTTTTTGTCCGCTGCCGGCCCTCCGGACCCCTTACCAAGCAGAGTTCAAAAGCGCGCTACATCCCCGCCGCACGCTTCCATGGGAATGGGGTTAACCCTTTATTGAGGCGTTGCAAGGTTTGCACCATTGCTGAGTGTTAGCTGATGCTGTGCAAAGATGATGGTTTTTACATCACCATAATCATCAACTGCCACAATCATTCATCATGTCCCATCATCATTCAAAAAAGCTCAACTTACAAAGACTTCAAGAACATCTGACAATTCATCTACTGCACCACAGCATCATAAAGAATGCCTCAGTTGAAGAAACAACTGATTGTATCAACTAATGGAAGCCAAAACAACTAACTAGTATGAATGGGTCACCCAATTCATCCTTACTTGGCATGAATATCTTTTTTTTTTAATGAGCATTGTTGTAAGAAGGATCTTCCATAAAATAAACATGCACTGCTATTTATGTCAACAAATAGTTGTCACAATTATTGTCATTACTGTATCATGTATTACACATTTGTAACCGTGGTTTCACAATTCTTTACATTGTAAGCGCATGCCAATAAAGCATAACTAGAATTTAGGGAACATATCTGTGTCCATTATTTGGGTGACTAAAGACCAGGACAATTTCCAGGAAAGAATTGTGACCTCCCAAAGGGACTGTGTGGTCTTTCCTTAAATAAAACCATGCAGAGATAAATGTCTCCTTCAGTGGCTGGGACAGAACACATTAGTGTCAATTTTGGTGAGATAGCAGCCACTCAATTAGCCTGCCTGCCCTGTGGCTCCCTGTTCATTCCTCCTTCCCTTTCTCTTCATCTATCTCCATTTCTCCCCCTTTCTCTCAAACCACTGCCAAAGCAATATTACAAATGATCCATAATATAACACAACTTACTCCCTTTCCCTCCCTTTCCCACTCTCTCTCTCTCTCTCTCTCTCTCTCATCTCTCTATCTTTCCATTTCTATCTGCGCTGGGCTGAATCTGTTTTCACTGTGTGTGTGTGTGTGTGTGTGTGTGTGTGTGTGTGTTTTGGGGGGAGGATAAATGGAGACTGGGTCAGACAATCTCTCAGAGTGGATTGTCATTCTCTCTTTGTTGAGACCAGCAACCAGGGCTGTGATAAGGGCTTAGGCAGGTTGTGCACGGCCCCCAGACCAAAGTTTGTCCACAACAACCTGTTTATGGTTTCTGCAGTGTGTCCACACTAGAATTCCCAAAGGTATGGGATTTCAGAGCCTGTGGGCTGGTCCATGAATTCTGGTCCATGAGTTTTAATGCAGAGAAATTTGCCTGTTGCTATGAAAGCACTGATACCAATATAGAGCGCCTGCTTTGAATCCCCCCCCACACCACCACACAAATCATTCATTCATGTGCACCATCAATGGGTGCCAAACAAGTCTGAACCCTTTAATATAAATGTTCCTCATCTGCTCATCAGAGATGTCAAATTACACTCAGCAGTCATAACAAGATGTAAAATACAGTCAGAGTGAAACAGACGACTATACTTCTTCCAAGTCAGTAGCCTAATTATAATTCAACGTGAAAGTCTCTGCTCAATAAGCAAAAAGAAAAATGCTCCCGGTGCTGAACACAGCAAAAAAAAAAAAAAAACATGACAAGCACACGGGTGCGAATAAACCAGATATGTAATCAGCCATACACCGTGTGTAATTAAGACATGATTTACAGAATGCTGCTTCACAGCTTAAAGGTGCAGGTTGTTGAGCACAGGATGGCATTGTTTTGTATCTTTTTTCTTCGTCTCTGTCCACGGTTACACATTACTACTGTCAGGCAGATGGCTCAGAATCATGAAAATGGCACATAGAGAATGAGGTTTGCATATCTCTGAAAGCGAAGCACTGACAAGAGAACAAAGAAAGATGACATTTCACAAGGTGGGAAGTCATTAAAAGCATGAGTAAAAGTGAGCATACAGATGGACAGAAAGAAAGGAAGGAAGGAAGAAAGAAGTGTGTGAAAGAGTGCATTGGCTGCATTCCCCTGAGGTGGAATAAAGGCTGGTGTTTGCTTTGGCGGAGACTGCAGTAAAGGGACCGGGACGCCTGGAGCTCCCCTTAAATTCTTCACCATAAGTCCGTGCTCCATGCTTCACAGTGTGCCTGTCCTTCAGGTTAGCACAGCCCCCATTTCTGATCCTGAAAATGTGCTTTCTTAATTAGGACTCTGTTTCTGTGCCAGGTAGAGAGTGGGACATGTGAGCTGGTCTCCAGGCTGCCTCTTTGTGCCTGGAACCTGCAGCAACACTCTGAGGTGCTCAGAGACACAGAGGGGATATCAATCACCATGAGGAGCTCATAATCCACCACCTAGCGCACTATTACATTTCAGTGAGACCAGGCAAATCAACAAGTCCTCATCTGAGGGGTATGCTCTTATTTCTGTGGCTTTGAAGAAAACAGCGTTTGTCACCTACAAGGTATTACTGCATCAGATGCAATCACATTCAACACTGACCTGTATTTGCTTTTGTTTTGTGACACTGAATTCCTCCATTTCTCTTTCTGCTGAGAGCACACTGCCATACCCTATTCTGTCCTACACTGCAGCTCCATTCAATGAAGCAAGTAGCAACTTAATAACTCCTGTCACAATGTTGACAAAGATGATGACGATGGTGATAGTGGTGATGATGATGATGATGATAATTATATGACATGCTGCTCCTAACACTACCAATTTTCTGCTCCTAACGCTGCCAATTCCTTTAATCTAAATTAGACTCTTACATTGCTATCTGTTGCTGAGGTTGCACGCATGCCTTGGGTGAAGACACTGATTTTGCTCCCTTGCTATATGTTTCAACACAATGATCACTGACTTTGTGGGTGAACTGGAAATGCAGGCTGCAGAAGTGAAATATTAGTTTTCCATCTGAATTCTTCCCTTCTTTTTTTCTCACTTACCTCTTAGGCCCTGGGTCAAGATTGTAGAGAGAGCATTCAGCAACCCCTTCCACTTTACTAATGTTACCACTTTACAAACACACACACACACACACACACACACACACACACACACACATTAGAACAATGGGACACTATGGAACGGCTCTGTGGCCCTCCTGTTCTTCTCTTGACCTCCATCCTAGATGAGCATGCAGTGTGACTGTGTGAACATACTGCACCAAAAGGCACTGCTTAGTGAGACCATTACCAATCCAGCAGCTATTGATTGTGATGGACGCGACATAATCTGACCTTCACATCAAGGAATCTGATGGTGATGCATTCTGACAACGATCGATACCAAAGAGGACGACTGTGAAAGACCCACTGAGGCGTGTCCACAGTGATGTGATGGGGCAGACTGAGTGGAAAGTTTAGAATTGATCGAGAAAACGTGACACTATCACATCTAGATGATGGGCTTTACATTTGCCCTAAATCAGCACGACAGACAGATTGTGAGATAAAGCAACACATGAAGTCTTCATTTTGCCCCTCGGGGTAAAATTGTAACATTCTGAGAAGGAGAGCCAGACATCAGAAGCAGATACATGGTCACAGACACCACCAGAGTTGTGAACTCCCCAGTTCTGATCACTCCTGATTACAAGTTAATAGGCCAGGTTTTCTGACTGAACCATGTGTTAAATTGCACTCCTTTGTCCTTCAAAATGAGCTTCAGATTAGTGTATGGAGTGATTGAGAGAGAGAGAGAGAGAGAGAGAGAGAGAGAGAGAGAGAGAGAGGCACAGAAAGGCTGTTCTGTGTTCGCAGAGGCTGGGGATGGACAGAACGGCTGAAAGGGTGGAGAGAGCCGCTAATGAAAGATCGCTGCCCCCCGTGGCTCTCGTTCTGGCTGATTTTCCACGGACTGCGGGGTTAATCTCTCTGCACCATCCCGCCCTGACTTGGACAGAGGCACTCTGTGTGCCTGGTCAATTGCAGTCCAAGCACGACTCCCGGGTCTCCCCAACCCCCGGTGCAGAAACAAGCGGGGTCATCCTGCTTATAGCCATTAATTCATCATCTATCAGGAACTGCTCCACTGCGCCATTCACACTGGCAACATTTTTTTCCCGTCTGCTACTCAGTCTACAGTGTCTACAATCAAATTGGAAAGAATGGTAAAACAGTAAGGTCATACCTTTTCACCTTGAATTAAACTAAGCCTACACCACATAGGGTACTTGGAGATATCCATCATGACAGATGCAGGAGAAAAACAAACACCGTGCTTCCTTCTTCACTTAATCAAATTCTTCTGTCTTTCAGTCAAATGTGTAAAGCAAAAAAATACTGAGCACATGCACCATCCCATATCAGCTGAGGTGAAAAGGGAGGGACATATTTAACCAATTAAAAAAGGAGCAATTACACAGCCAGTCCATGTGCTCCAGGACACAGGAGAACCACTCACTGTTCGCGATAAATTCAATGGGATGAAGATGGACTAACCTTTCCTTCAGGCAACATGACAGAGTTCTGTTTTTCTGTCCTATCTGTTTACTATGTATGAGGATCCAATCCTCCCTCAAAATGTCTCTTTCAGTACCTCTCCCACTTTGTGCCCTTACTTGCGTGTTTATGGTTGAACCAGAGGACTGGTGGTTCCTGCTCTGGTCACCAGGGTCACAGGGTTATCATACTTACAAGCCATTAGAGACACAGCCAGGACAACAACCCCAGGGGCCCGCCAGACCCCGCCAGACATCCACCCACTCCCCCTCGCCCACTCACACCCACTTGACCCCACCATACCCTGCAGATTAAAGAGAGGCCATCCCTGACCAGGGTTGTGTCAACAGAGACACACAGCCCTAGCCTCCAACACTGATGGCAACTGACAAGCGTAACGCTTATAAAAAGGAGAGGGAGAAAAGTTTTGTCATGCATATATGATAGCTCCTTCTGAATCACTCCAGATGACGCACAATGCAGGTTCGGAGTTGTGTGACAAACTTTGTCTCCATATTGTTGTAGAGGGAGATGGTAACCCTGGGAAGGACTGGGAGGGAATCAAGTGCAACCATGCATGCATATATAGTGCCTTTCACTAGTGGCCAATGTGTAAATGCATAGGAAAATGCATATTAGGAACTCGAAAAGCTAAAAACCAGAGCCAGCAGTAATAGTGGGGTCCAACGTCAGAGCTCGGAGCCTAAGGAATGTGTTCATTATCGGTATTGATCCGCTGGAGACAACTGCAAATTGACTGCCCACCCTTGCCACAGCTCCCCTGAGAAGTAAGCAATGTCGCAATTAAGCCTGTGCCCTGATTCAGAAAATGTAATTTCTGCTGGAGTGCAGATCGCAGCCCCTCCACATCAGAAAAGACAAACCCAACTAATCCATTCTATTACAACCAGTGAGCACACCAATGAGCCCGCTAATCAATGTGGCAAACAGACCTCGGCGCAGAAAAAATAATTACAAATGGCTGCTTTCTTCATTTTGATTCTTAATGGCATAATTCTCATTTCTGCCGAACATCAGCTAAAACCCTGAGGCGTGGTTTTGCTTCCGCTGAGAAACAGCAGGTAGTGATTATGACAGACATTCCAAAATAAAACTGGCCCCGACACGACAATATACACAGGAGACCAACAAGTTATTAAAGTCAACTGTGCTGTTGTTTCCTGGAAAGAGTCAGGCTCAGATATTAGGCATTCCTTAGTTTTGCTGCAACGGTGTGTTTGGAGATGAGTGTGTTGTGAGACGCTACGCCTGATTTGCTTCAGTCTTTCAGAGAGCGTCATTCTCTGGACTGAAGGACTTGGGGCTGAGGTGTCAGTTGAATCGAACAATCAGTGTCTCTCAGCACTTCAGCGAGAATATCTCCATAATGAGTCATTGATCTGAGCACTTTAGTCCTGCCTGTCTTATCTGCGCTAATGGGACTACCTTGAAATATCCCACAAGCTGAAATCTCCCCTCAGACAAAGTGCACTTAGAGTTCAGTGGCTCTACCATGCGAGCCCATAGCTCTCATCCGATGGGCACCCCCCCAACCTTTCCTTCCTTCTCTCTCCTCTTCCTTCCCTTTGTCATCCAATCACAAACATGCGGCTTCATATTCTGACACCTCGAGCCTTCACATAAATACAACAGCCCTGGTTTGACCCCCTCCAGAATGCATCACAAAAGACCCCCCGCCCTGGAACCCCCTCCGCTGTGGGTAATTTATAACTGGAGACGGGCATGACAACGGGAAACAGCAGGGGGGGAAAGAGAGTGCTCGCAAGGGCAAAAATGGGCATGGAAGGAAGAAAGCAGCCAGGAAACTGAAGACAGTGAAGGGCCCACTTCCCTCTGAGTGCTCTGTTTTACCTCCACTCATCTTTTCTCTCCCTCTGCCCCCCTCACTTGCCCAGCGGGTGCAGTCGGAGTGGGCGCACTGAGGTTGCATTCAACAGACAGACCCCTTTCCAGGCCATAGAGATGAGGGTGCACATCACACAAATTCCCACACTCTGTGTTCTGCCAGGGAACATTAGAGTATTCTGTGGCTTCAAGAATGGAAAATTCACATATTGTCTTTCCCACTATGTTAAATATAAACAATCAGTTAATTATCTTTTGTTATTTGTGGGTCTCTCAGGATCGTATTGTAAATGAAAAAGAATTACAGAATGATTCTTTTTTTTCAAATAATCAGTTATCTCACGAAAAAAAAAAAAAAACAAGTTTCAATCAAATATTGTCACATCCCTAAATGTAATCATATTACATTAAAATGTAATTACATTGCAGCATATATTTTACTTTTCATTATATGTAATTCTGTAACATTTTGTCTCCCCTTGCCTTCCCACAACACTGGGACTCTCTCTTTGCCACATGACCCAAGAGCAGGAATGCCTGACAATATGGGATAATATTCCATCTGTTGCATGAAATGGCATACCTAATCTGCCTCCGTTCCCATACACTCACATGTGTGTATGTCATTGAAAGGGGAATGAGCAAACAGCACAGTCAATCAGAAGGCACTGTCTGTTCTTGAGGAGAGCAGAGTTTGGCTCTGACCCATAGCTGCTCTGTCCTCACTTCCGGGTTTCTGCTTTCTCACTGTCTGTGCCATAGTCTTCACCACCTGTCTCATCTTCCTCGCTTCCTGCCCAATCATCCTCACTGCCTATCCCATTACCCTTTCTTCCAGTCCTATCAACTTCACTAGCCAACTAAAGCTCCTGGTGATTTTCTCTTAACGATTCCACTTTTAACAGAGGCCCACTTCATTTACAGGCTAAAAACCACCCCACAGTGAAACACACTGCTGACCCTGTCAATCTGTATTGCTCTGGTTCCTCTCTAGCTGGCATCTCGGAAATCATCAGCTCCCCTATATCCCTCAATGGACTCTGAGGGAAAAAAAAAATCTACTCTAAAGTCAAACTCTGGTCTCCACAGTCACCCAGTGACCCCGACATTATCCCAACTGGATCGCAAGGGTCAGCGCAAGGAGCACGGCCCAGAGAAAGTGGTCTTGTCCCCATGCAAATCCAGCCCCAAAAGACACTTGTTCATCATTTTCCTTCCCTTCCCCCACCCAAACCCATGGTGATAAATTCAAATGCACACAGCCGTAAATGGGAAATGACTATGTTAAGAGAATCAGCAGCTCCATTAGAATAATCCTTGATGAGCCCTGTGTTCGATGGGGCCTATCTCCTGCCTGATTACAAAACCAGGCCCCCGGCTCAGATTCACATGGTACTGACAGGCGGGCTGACAGCCCGGTAGATTACTGTCCATCACTGAAAGGAGATCCCTGTATGACCATGTCCCGCTGTGACCGACCGTATGAGAGACGTTTATCTCTCACGCCAGCCAGAGCTCTGCCTTGCTGATCCTTTTCAGGCTTGATGGACAGGTGGGACATCCTACCCTGTGACCTTGTGCCCCCAACCCTACACCCCCCATCCCCATCCCCACCCCCACCCACCCACTCCCCATCCCATTGCCAATGGCCCATTGGCCAAGCAGGGATGGAGATTCAACAGGCTCACATAAGGGGAGAAATGAAAAAAGAACAGCTATTTCCAGAGTAGAGACAGAGACAGAGAGCTGTGCTGGAATCTGAAGAAAACTTGACCTCAGACCTCAGTGTGTGAGTGCGTGTGTGTGAGCGTGTGCGTGTGTGTGTGTGTGTGTGAGAGTGTGCGTGTGGGAGTGTCTATGTGTGCATGTCTGTAAATGTTCCTATTAATAAGGCACAGAGAGTGCAGTACAGTGGGGTACTGGGACAAAAGGAACAGTAAGCAGGAGCACACGTTTTCTTTGCCAGATGATTGGGTTCTTGGCTCTTGCTGCATAAGCTGCATTCCACTTTGAGGCACAGACTCATGGCTGCAGAGCAGAGCTGAGATCTGTATCTCTGCTGGAACCTTATTGCAGCCCTCCTCACCTTGGGCTGACAGCAAACTCCCTCTTTCTCACACTCTTCTTTAGACTTTTAGGGTACTACCATAAACCATATTAAGCCATCGAGAAAGAGTGCTTCCTTCAAGAGAGGGTAATACAGGGTACCCCACAAAGTGTCAGAAAGGAAACTCACAAATTATTCAAAGAGAAACCAATCTGCACTCGATATACCATGCTACAGTTAGTCCCTTCATACATAAAGTGCACAGGGAACCCCTCAATCCACAGTAAAGCATAAGACTGCAGGTTAAGAACTATATGAAATGTTAATAATGAATCTCAAGAGAGAAATGGTGCATACTATCTAAAACCAGTTTTGACCAAAATGCATGAGGTGAAAGAGTCATTCAATGGAGTCACAAAATTAATGAAGTGGAGCAGGGAGACAGACATAGGGCAGAGGGGAGTTTAGTGATTGAAAACAGGCAAATCTGAGCTGGACCGTGTTCCACCCTGGAAGCTTATATTCAAAAAAAAACACTCCAACAAAAAAACACGGACATGTGTTGTCTCATGCGTTTCCAGTGTAAAGAGCCTAGGAAAAAATGGATTTTTTCTTGCGGAGATGGTCGCAAAAAGACTCAGAAAAGAAGGGTAGAGGGGATGGAGAGCATTCAGAACAAGTCAGATTTGCCTGTGCCTGAGTGCACTGCTGAACCTTTCAGTAAGAGGCAAAATGAAGGGGAGGGGGTGGTTGTGTTGTAAAGCTTTCAGTGTGGGTTCCATTCTGACAGCGACAGGGTAAGAATGAGATAGTGGGGGTGTTGGGACAAATTAGTGCTGTTCTGTCTCTCTCTCTCTCTCTCTAATTCAAATTCTATCTTTCAGTGTTTCTCTGTCTATCCCTGTCTATCAGTTTCTCTCTCAGTTTTTCTTTCCCTCTATCTCCTCCTTGTCTCTCTCTCTCTCTTTTTGGCCTCTCTCTGTCTGTCATTCAGCCCCTGTTTCTTTTTCTCTTCGTCTCGATAAAGACACAGAGGGATACATGGAGTGCCATGTTCTCTGTGGGCTCAGGAATGAGGCAGGCGTGTGGTATAACACAGCCGAGTGGGCTCGGTTAACACAGCTCTGAGGGAGAACATGGAAAAGCCATCATCCCCCATCTCCTCCACGATCCCTGGATGCTAATCTCATTTTCTGCAACTCTCTCTCAGGCCCAGGGGGTAGGGTTGTGGGGGGGTTAGCGTGCGCTGTGATGTCCAGATGACATTCCATGTATGTTCTCTCTGTAGATCTCCACAATAAAGTGAATTGAAAAACTGACCTTTTTTGAGAATGCTCACATTTGCTGGACCAGCCACATGCTACCCAATGTCTCTGTGAAGTTTGCACAGTCATATTTACTTTGAAGCTATCAGATCAATAAGGAATGTGCCAGCCAGCATGGCTCCTCATCAAAAACAGGGCTGTGTCATTACATGAGCTGAACTATGTGGAAGCATTTGGTTTCCATGCCACAGGGGATGAATTCCCGTCAGGGCTCATCCTAACAGATTGATTTCCGTTTGCTGTGCTTTACACAGGCATTCTAATGAAGGGGAGAAGGTAACCCCCCAGCTAATTAAACAAAAATCGGTGTGAAACCGAAACAGAGTAATGGGTGACACAGCACACATGTGTCTCCCTCCTGTCCTCTTCCTTTGTTTGTGGCTCGGGGACGTCAACCCGCCCACATGGGATGCGCTTGGACACGTTTTACAAAAAGGAGGAATTAAGAGCAAGATGCCCTTATCGCTAGGACTTCCTCCTCCTTTTTTTTGGGAAAGTCAGCTTTATCAGCCCGGAGAGCTTGACGCATGAGACAGGAGGTGTCAGCGTGTCAGCGAGTCATCCTGCCTCCATCCAGCATGGGACGGGGCGAGCTCGGGCGGGCGTGGCGCAATCGCCACTGCAGGCGGTACCGGGACAGCCGGATGCTAAATGTCTCTTATCGCACGACACCTGCGTGCGAATCAACACTCCAGTCGGCCACAAAGGAGGCTCTGATATGAAATCTAAAGCGCATGTTTTCACACACTGTCTCCTACAGAGCCACTTCTGCCGTTGGATCACCATACTAGGGAAGTCGCCCGCTAACTGCAATCACGGAAATCTGGTCACGCTCAGCTCATCTGATTCGGATAGAGAACGTGAAAGCGAATGTGTCACTCTTTTCTCTTTTTTTTGGCTTGTTTGTTTTCAGTTACCCACTTGCAGTGCTGGAGAGGTGCCGGTGTCGTGCCTGCTGCACACAGAAAGAAGCTGTGGAAAAAAAGATATCCTGATTGCTCATTTACCACCTCCTCCACCATATTCATTTTGAAAAAAGTATTTTAATTGCCATAGCAATTAAGCCAGACAAGTCAAAACTAAGGCAAAATTACCTAAGGCAAATTCTTTTTTAATTTCTGCACTATATTCTGTAAGAGGATGTAGAATCTCACAGAAGGTCTAAGGTGAATATGACCCTCAGTCAATCAAGCTAATGGGGTAATGTTTTGATTTTCACATCATGTGAAATTAATAAAAGCCTGCTTTGGTCTCGACATGATCTTTCCTCACAGTGCCTAATCCACATAACCATGGCTCTTTGAGATGGTAGCTGCTGAACAGGGTGTGACAACAACTGACAGGAAAAGGTATCATTGTTCACATTCTTTAATTGTACGTTTCATTAATGCCCTTTAACCTTTCAGAACAATACTTTCCTTCAGAGTGAGAAATCAAAACTTGACCTAATGGCTTTTTCTTTTGCAAGGGAAGTAGCGTTTTCATTAACTTCAGAAGATGGTCCGAATGGCCTGGACAATATAATTATTTATTCACCTCTCAATGAGGTGACTTTGAAACATCAACAGTACATTTTCTTGTACGTAACTGACATCCAAAGCTTTTTTTTGGAAAAAAAGTATGGGACTAAAAGTATTTAGTAATACCAATAAGCTACATTGGTAATTATTAACAATCATCAACAAACTCTTAATGGCTCTTAATGGTAATGGCTACTATGCTATTTATTGTGGCCTGTTATTATAAAGTGTTACCAAAGTAGGAATTACCAATAGAGAGCTGTGCAATAGGTGGTAAGGCCAAAGGTTTTCTCACACCTTTATACAGAAGGAAATGAAAAAGATCAATGGTCCGGCTTATTCAGGACAGACATTTTCAGCAAGCTGTGTCAGCCATCACACACATGGGGAGAATCAGGCACGCCTTTGAACTCGGGGCAGAGTATCAGTTTACCATCTCGGTAAATAGATTAAGGGACAAGGCGTTTAATTAAATTGCGTTACTGGGCCATTCAATCCGCAGTGATTTTCCAGCAATAATGCATATGACAGTCTCTTTTGGTCCCGTTAGAGCCTGGTCAGATCTGGGCCCTGAGGCATTCTTCATCAGGTTCATTCACCGGCTAGAATTTAAGGTCTGAATCGGACACAAGCCACTTGATCTGAAGCTGGAGCAGGCTTAAACGTTTCATGATGAAGTGTTTCACATCTTACATAAAAAAGGCAGGAATTTTTGACCAAAAAAGTTGCCTCCAGGATTTGCTGCTGTAAATTATTAATGCAAAACTTTTTTATTTAGCAAGAAGTTAGAGATGTTCAACGCTGGGTCAGGACTTCCAATGCAACTGAGTGTATTACAGTACACATTATGTATGCAATAAAGCATATTCTCTGCACTGTGCGTTGCAAATAATCATTTAAGATGACGACATCAGTTCTATAAATGTGTTTTCCAAGACATAGTATCCAATGGAAATCAATCCCCCGTTTCATATATACCAAATGGCAGAAACACAATATGGTAGCCGAGAAGAGTAATGATGACCCTCGATAATTCCATCTTGTGAAAGACAGTAACTATGAGAACATTTCTCCTATTAACTGATATTGCAGACTGCAGAGTCACCCTGTTGCTTTTCCTGCAATGAAAAAGGATTCTGGATCCTGTCCCTGCTCTTTATCCCACCATCCCTAACAAAATGACAGGAATACTCATTTCGCCTGAAGGAGACTAGTAGGAAAAAAGAGAAAAGGAACACTGAGCGAGCCATCAGATTTTTACACGAGAGACTTCAGATAATAACATCAGTCGCTTTCCATGAATGTCAGCGGAACATCTGCTGAGATGTCATTCAAATGAGTATAAAACACACTCTGAAACATACTCTGAAAATAAATTGTCTAGCTCTCCAAGGCAGGGTGAAGTGAATTGTTAGGTATCTCTGGAGAAAACGATAATAGCATCCCGATGATGGAGAGGCAGTTGCCAATCCTCGGAGCGGAGCGCAGCACAGACCCGTGTAATGATCTTTTATCGATTAGCTGTCTCTTTCTGGAGATGAGTGCTAAAGACACTGATCAACATGCTGCTGCAGGGTCTCGGTCGCCGAGAGAACAGACTCAGGCCTTACCTCTTATGTGCCACACTCTAAACATTGGACACTATTAGGGTCCTCAAATGATTTAAACTATTTCATGGTCTTATAAAAGAAATGAAATGGAACATGAAAAATGGAATGCACTGGAGCTGCTTGGTGAATCTGGGGGCTCCAGTCAGAGCCTTGATACATTTTAGCAGAACAGACACCTTTATTCCGGGCTTTAAGGAGCTCCGGACCGACGTTGGGTTGTGCTCCATCACAGGCTTCAATGCTGTTGACAACTGAGGGAGGGAGCCGTACAGGGCTGGCACTGCACTGTCCCTATGTGTGTGGAAGGGGGAGTGGCATGTGGGTGACAGGTCATGCCCCCTCAGCCCATCTGCTCCACTGGGGTATCAATTAAACCCAACTGCACAAGCTAATAAAAGCAGCCTGTTGATAGTGGAGAAAAAGCTGAAACTCACCAGGCTCTAGACTAGAGGACCTTCTTGCTGGCTAGCTGATGCTTGCCAAGAGCTGAAATAACCTTGAGATTAGAATAGTAAGTTGATGCTAAAATGGCCCAACACACTGCTACAGGACCAAAATGTCACCTTTTAAAGAACAAATATATTAATGTGAACTTGACTCTACAATGGGCTCCTGCGGCCCTTTTTCCATTGAGTTTGCCTGATATGCGGGCAAGTTTCATTACTGAAGTGTGGTTTATTTCATTTTTCATGGAAAGGTGGGAAATATAGTCCAGCTACTACAATTCTTAAAGTTTTTTGTTTATAATTCTATTACAAGAAGCAATGCTGGACCTCCTTCACTTCATATTTTACATATTTATATCCCAACTGATTAACTATTCCACCATATCTAATTGATTTGGGACCTTGACAAGTAATACAGACATCACAAACTAAATCCGGGATGAAATAAAAATGGTTGGGTCATGTTTTCTAACAGCAGCACAATTTAATGTGTGCAGGCAAATGTGACATTAAATGCCAATTAACATGGTACGGAACCAAACCAATACCACAGATGTCAAATTCATTAGGATCGCCAGTGAATTTATCCTAAAGAAGCAAATAATGTGATTCTGAATTAATTCGCGCATACATTGCCTCTGCATGGGCGTTAATGAGTTAATCCCACCATAAGCATCCCCCCGCATGCCATTAACCCACAATAACTCCACACATCGTCAATTATCTCTCCGCTGCTAATTTGTTCCGACCGACTTGATTTATTCAGCGCTGTGTTCGGATTGAAAACAGGAAAAGGCGTTTATTTTCTACTGCTTTTTTCCCCTCCCATATTCCCCAGGGTTTGTTTTATGGGTCCTGCCTTATTTGGGTTGAAATGGCGGCCATTAAAAGGCCATTTTTCACACTGGGGCAGGCGGAGAGGCACATACGGCTCCTGTAAAAACCCTCCCTCCGGTCCGCCGCAATGGAAACACTTCTGTTTACTCAGTCACAAGATCAAAACTGCGAATGGTTGTCACGGCCAGGCTACATCATTGCATCGCTGACAGAATTATGATGGCATCTTAAAAGAAAGTGGTGACAGACTTACAGAGTTGTGCTAGGCCTACAGAAGGTCTCACAAGCCCACAGCACTGAAGGGAGTGCTGAGCTCCAGACAGAGGACCCAAGCACAGCCAGGGTCACCATTCACCTCCTCCTCCTTGTCTCTCCCCTTGGATACTGCTCTCTTTCTCTCTCGTTCTCTCTCTCTTGCTCTTGCTCTCTCTCCTCCTTCATCTTTTTCCCTTCTCTAACAGGCTCAAGGATTCAAACTGGCTTTATTAGCATGACATGAGATCTCCAGTGTTGCCAAGGAATCCTACAGTGCGGACATATAAAATCAACACTCCCTCCTGTCCATCTCCTTCATCTCCTCCCACTCTCTCCTTTTGTCTTCTGCCTCCATCTTCATTCCAGCATGGATACTAAGGTAAGTCCTAAACCTGTCAAAAGAGTATCAGCAGAGAGGGACAACTGTGGGCGCACACGGAGCGCTGGCTGAAAGCTGATCCCCGCTGTATCCCCAGGCTGCAGCAAGGACCTAGGACCCAAGCAGAGGTCCTAATGAGTGGAAGCATGAAATGGCACCTCTTCTCTCTCTCTCTCTCTCTCTCTCTCTCTCTCTCTCTCTCTCTCTCTGCAGTCTTAACCCGCTTGTCTTCCCACAGAAGGGAAAGGCGAAAAGGGCGCACTGATACCCTGGGAAACACAGCAGGACACCCCTAAGGGACCAACATGATACCATCTTCATGCTAAACACAGTAAAGCGCCAATAAAATATTCATTTCCCTGTTCAAAGGATGAGGAAAAAGCAGGCAGCATTTAGAAAGTTAAACAGGGACAAGTAACCCCCCTCGCAAACACAAACGCTTTGTAAAAATTTACAAAACAAGAGAGGCATGTTTGATTACACTTTTGACAAGTGATGGTGCCATGGAGTCCTTTTTAGGGGTGCGTGAAGAATGTGTTTTCTGTTGGTTGCATCTGTGGTACGTTCTCCCCAGTTCCGTGATACAGTACAGCAAGCAGCAAGTTCATTTCAGAAAGATGATTTGGGCATGCAAGCACATGTAAACATACATTTAAACATGCACATACATACATATGCACACACACATACAAACACACAGGCTCTTTCGGCAATGCATATCACTGAAAAGGACCTGGTGTCTTCATTAGCACATGGTTTGGTAGCGTGGGCCCTGTGTAGGCCCCAGAGCCTGGCTCCCCAGTACCCTTCTCATTAAGAGGATTTTCCCGTCACTCAGAAACGTGATCCCTCAGCATTCACAGCCCTGGATGGGCGACCTCTGCTCTGTCTTTGTGATAAATAATGGTTTCCCCAATGTCACAAAACATCGGGAGACAGATCACCATCAGAAATCCAACCTGGCAACCTGATAGCCAGAAAATATCACAGACGCCACTCCTGCTCTAAAAGTCTCCAGGAACAACAGCCAAGCCTGAGTGAGATCAAATAAAAAAAGAAACAAGTTTTAATTTGGTTTTAACATGTGTCATCTTTCCCTGAACAGTACGCACTTGATGCAAACACACTTCTCTCTGAAGTCTATTGAATAATTTTCCTCTGCAGTGAAGTACGTCAGAACATTTCCCAACACTTGTAAACAACAGCCTCCTTTTTCCCCTTGTCATTTATAATGCACGCATTTCCTAAATTTCAACAGAGTGCTCAGCATTGACATGGCACAGACATGGCCATGAGAGAGAAAGCAAATAAGAGCTTCTCTTTCCCTTAAAGTGTTACTGTTACGCATACTGATCCGAATCCTGCGTTTGGGTTTGCTCTAGAGAGCGGCTACCTCATTTACCGTTGCTATGTTGCCGTTAAGCAGTGCAACCTACGATAAGGCATGCAACAATGTAAACAGGAATCTACGAGCTTGCTGAGGAGGCATTCACTGACAAGGGCCTGATGCCGGTTTTTGCATCCGCCCCCAGGTCTCCCAGAATATGAATGAAGCTTGTGAATGAGTGGGGCAAACCCACGCAAACGCCCCACTGGTGTAGAGCCATACAGTTCCCCCTGGGAGGGCGGAGCATGGAGGCGACACCAACAACAACAGGAATGCATGCTGCGGGTCCCCCTTTCACACCCTTGTCCCATTAAGGGAAGCTCTCGAAAACGGCTGAAAAGATGGGATGCAAACAAAAACAGGCCTCGGGGGATGGAGGGGGAGTGTTGGCACCACATCAATGGCCACTCATGAAGGGCCATCTCCTCACATAACAATTAACACCTACTCCGCCAACACACAAGTGTCCACCCAGAGAAACAGCAGTGCAGGCGCAACACAAAGCTTCAAAGGCCCCTTCACACCACGCGTGGCCGCCCTGTGCTTCCACACTCAGCACGTAGCTCCAGCAATTCCAGCCGTCTTAGGAGGACCTGGATTTGGCCAAGTAAAGGGCCCCGGTGAAAAGGTAGAGAAGAGAAAGAGGGCCGATCCACAAAGGCAGAGCTGGGTGAGAGGGTAGGCTGCCGAGGGGTCCTTCTGATGGCATTTTAATTTGGAGGTGAAACAAAGCAGTCAAAAAGCCTGCCTCTGAGAGTGTGGTCAGGCATGAGCTTGCTTCCAAAATGAAATCTCTTTTCTACATTCGGACAGCTGTTTGGTCTGTATCCCAAGAGCACCCAGTGAAACCTTTTTTTTGGCCATAACAATTTCTGTCTGGCGAAATTTTATTCAAGCAGATTGTTGCTGAGACATTTCAAGCGAATCACTATAGTTGGGTCAAAAACATACGCACACACACACACAGAGTACGTCCAGTCATGATTTACACTACCATAGTGGAGGTTGGAGTCTGGACTTCTTCCACACCTTCTGTCTATAATAAACCTCCACAATGTATAGTTTATGAGAGATTGTTATGAGATGGCAACACTTTTAACCAAGTTGATGACTTTAAGAGGACTTGTTTGGAGAAGATTTCTTGTCCTGGAGGGCATTGCTGTGTGAACACAGAACCATTTTGAATGCCCTCTGACAGAAATATTTGGACACATTACCATTTAAGTACTTATTGTACATATATGGTGAGTAACAGAAAGCAGGGCTCTGTTATACTCCAGACACCCATCCAAATGTTTTCATCTCCAGTCTAAATGATTAAGACTGAGATGTTGTACAAAAAAGGGAATCAGAAAATTCACCTTACAGCGCTTTAACCAACTGAAAGGCTTTCCAAGTGAAGGTGCAAATACTAACTTTGCATCAGTTCAAATTCTAGTAAACTGTTGAGTGAACAATGTCATTTATTTTCAACAGTTGGCCTGCGTGGCCTGTGAAATGTGTGGCCTGTGAAATAAAGCATTGCATAATGACTAAAACCGTATTGCTTGCCAAGATCACATCAGATCTATTTAGGAATGACACATTTTCTCATACATTTTGAAGATTATTTGGTTAGCTGTATAAAAATTTAATCACAGGTGGACTGGCATGACACTGAGTCCTTCACAAACGACGGCCAGATCTACACCCTTCGTACAGTCGATGGAATGCGTTAATGAGTAATGCGATATCTCTATCAAAAGGGCCCCATTCAGAGAGGGGGTTGTCGGACCATTCACTAAAAGATGTTTCACACACGCTCTCCTGAAGCGAGGACATGGTTTACACTAAAATGAGCTCAGTCAGCAAACAGCCAGTGAGGATGATAGGGAACAGAGCATAACTGTGCTGTATACTGTATCCTCCTGCTGTCAACCCGGCTCTCTCACACTTCCATCCCCTCTGCTCCAGATAGTAGCAGTTCCCACTGCAGATGCTCTTATCCAGAGCGACTTACATAGGTTACAGTTTTTTACATGTTACCCATTTATACAGCCGGATATTAACTGAGGCAATTCTGGGTTAAGTATGTTGCTACGTTGCAAGGGTACAACAGCAGTGCCCCAATGGGGAATTGAACCTGCAACCTTTCAATTACAAGTCCTGTTCCTTACCACTGTGCTACACTGCTGCCCCAGAGTGTAACACTACGGACAGAGGGAAGGACACAGATAAACACAGTGTCAGATGAGCGTTATTCGAAACCAGACTGCAGAATGACGGCCTCTGATGGCTCGCTCTGCGTGAGGATATGGCCCTTAATGGACAGAGAGTTGCCTCTAACGGCCTTCTCTAATCCCCCCTCGCCACCCAACCCCCAACCCAGAGACGTGAGCGACCACCACCCTCCCACGCCCATCAAGTCAAAACCAGACCTGTCGTCCTCCGGCAGCAGGACAATGCATGTCTCTCGCGGGTGTCCAAATGTTTTGAGTGTGGTGGCGCGGGTCAGCAGCCGCAGAAACCGAATCCAGGGCTGACAGGCAGAGGGTAATAAACGACAGCAGGCTGCATAAACACGGGGGAAGGCGCCCTTGACCCCCGCTCCTCCGAATTTCACCCAGAGGTCACACCTCGTTTACTGACCTTTCAGGAGAGAACTCCCACGTCAGGACATCTGGAGGAGACTTTTGAGTGTGTGTTTATGTGTGTATGCATCTGTGTGTATGCATGCTTTGTGTTTGTGCCTGCCTGTTTATGTGTGTGTGTCTTGTGTGTGTACAGTATTTATCCTAGATTTCTCCCACATGGGAAACTGCACATAAACACACACACTCACACGCACACAAAGACTCACCAGCGCAATCAAGTACCAGTAATGATGAATCATAACTGACCATTAATGCTAGCAGATGGCCTCAATGAACCAACTTGCTTCATGTACAGAATCTACTCCATGTGGGGAAGGGGATGAATGAGAGCTAATCTCAGTCTACAGGGGGAATTCCTTCTAGCCTAAGTGCTGAAGTTTTCACATTTTTCTCAGCTTTGAAGACAATAGGTCAAGTTTTGTCTGTGACAAATACTTAACAGCTCATGAGAAAAAAAACAACTATTGAGATAGCCTGGCAAAAATACCCACAGCAGTTCATTCAGAAAACAGATGGTGATTAATCTTGTTTTTTTCCCTCATTTTTTCCTTTTCATGCTGGGATAGAACTCACTTCCTCGTGTTGCTGAGGAAAAAAAAATAAAGATGAGGACAACACCCAGAGGTTATGACATGAATATTAAAATGCTCATCTGTTGCTAGACAAATACTACTTTACAAAAAAAGAAATCCATTATCATCTTGTTGAGTTTCTGTTATAACTGCTACCCCTGCCAGGGCTACCCTGTTGTCATGTAGTCAGAGGGTCACTAGAATAATAATCTCACAGTGGTCACATGAAAAGACAAAGGAATACTCAGTATTATGGTTCAGACAACAGCTATCCAAAATCCTCCCAATCGGCACAACCACAAGTGCTTTCCCAGCATTCCTGAAGATCTCCTCTGCGGCTCCTCCACTGAGAGGCTAGCTAATGACAATCACAACTTACAAGTGCCTTTTCTTCCCCTCCAGAATTCTTGATGCTATTTAAAATCTGAAGACCCTCAGAAAAAGAAACAACAACCACTCCACGGGTAATTAACCCTAATTAATCATTCCTTCAATCAAGGCCCAGTTTCCAGGCTGTTGCATGAATGCTCCTAGTCCACTCTTCCTGAGGGATGGCTCCAGTCTGCCCAGCTGGACTGGCTCTTCAGATGAGAAAGGCTGAACAGACACAGCTCTGCAGTGGCGCAAAGGTAGACCCGGCTGTCATTCATCACCAGTGGCTCTAATCCGTCTGGAGCATTATCCCACCTGACAGTTTAATCTTCCACTAGAGCAGCACTAGATCTATGAATGTTCCATTCAGTTCCACGACCCTTCTAATAAACACCTGCCTGTGCCTCACAAAGCCCCTGGTGTCATGAACCTTTTTCATGCCATCAGTTCTGTTGTTAGGCCTCGCCGTGCACAAAGCCGCTAAGATGCACAGGATATCCCTCAAGGGTGTCACTCTGCATAAGCGATTCATTTGTGAGAGTCAAGAGAGGGGCACGGCGACAGCCAAACCCAACGGGCGTCTGCAGCACAGACTCACTCCTCCGGTTTTACAGGATCGGCCTGCTTACAAAGAATAAAATGCTTTTAATGACCCTGGATCTTATTTTTGTCCCTTGTCATAATTCATTTGGGTGTGGCTGTGGCTGTGTGGTGTGTTGGTATGGAGACCTGTAGCAGGCATCGGGGCAAGGACGAGGATGTTTCTGTCACAACACCTACCCTGTGCCCCCGCCCCAGCAGCCACAAAACCTTGACTTCCCCCGAGAGCACTTTTTGGAAGAGGGATTGAAGCTACAAGGTAAACTGCCACTAAATTCAGCAAATTCCAACAGCCATAAATCAGTGCATTTCCCTTGCCCCCTGTGAGCACCTTGCCCTCTCACTTATGATGGAGAGAGGCCGAGGAAGAGAGAAAGAGATCATCCATCAAGGAACCCACAGCTGCTAAGAGGAAAAAGTCTCTTATGGGGAAAAATAATAACAATAACTATGATCTACACAGGCTGTCACGGTCAGGCTAGAAAAAACAAAATAAAACTGTGAGTCTCCTTCCTGTGAGTGTTGTAACTGGACCTGGGGGAAGCTGTAAATGTTGCATCCCTAACTGGTACCCTCCGCCTGGTTGGTCATATTGCCTCAGTGTGAACTAAGATGAACTCAGCTTCTGGATACAGGCGATTAAACACAGCCTACTGTTTTTAAGTAATCCAGTCAGGACAGTTACAGTCTCAACTGTACAGTATTTTCTGCAATTAATAAAGGAAATGGGCCTATGGTTAAAGGTTAGAGGAATAGAGGAAGTTCTGGGAGAGTGAGGAGAAAAGAAGAAGACGGAAATGGGTGAAATTACAGGGGGTTCCTGAAGTCCTGAGTACCTGTTTATGTCAAATTTACTGACCGTTCCTCAGAAATTAGAGACTTGAAAGAGATATGGACAGATAGAAAGACAGGGAAAACAGAGACTTCTGATATGTTGAAAAAATGCTGTTTTATTAATTGAACAAATCAATTAATCAATTAGCTATACAGCCTGAAAGCTGTTATGCACAGCTATCTTGTAGAGGTATTGCATAAGGGAGAGAAAAAAATTGAGGGGAAAAAAGAGAAAAAAATCATAAAGGAAAGAAAAAAATGAATATCCTGTTTTGACACCAACGAATCCACGGTTCTTCATACACAGAAAACAGTCTGCCATTTATAGTCGCCCTATGTTCAACATTCAGCAGGTCATTTATCAGCATGTAATATGCCACAATAATCATTTTAACAGTGGAAACAACCAGATATGTTAGCCACACTAGAACATTTCATGGTTTCCGGTAGTCTGTATTCCTCGTGTTTAGCCTAGTCAAACAGAAAAATTTACAACACAATTTACTTTATACTGGGTGTCAGTACTCCGCCCCCCTAGCTGTGTGTTTGTGTTCTTCCCCTGTCCATGTGCTTTTGTTTTCCTTGTGTTCTAGCCCTGCCCCGTTCCCCGCCCGGTCCCCGCCTGCCTCGTTACTGCATCGCCGCCACCTGCCTGCTAGCTCACCTGTTCCCCATCGCCTCATCTACTCTGCCCTTTATAATGCCCTGCCTGTTCCTGTCTCGTTGCTAGTTCGTTGCAGTGTGTTTACCTGTCTCGTTCCCACATTTTGATTTCTGCTTGCTTGTTTTCCTGTTTTTGACTTTCGCTTGTGCCCCGACCTGTGTCTTGCCTGCCGCCTTGTTCTGTTTGCCTGAGATTCTGCCCGACTGGTTTCCGACCCTGCCTGCTCCCGTTCCTGATCCTGGATTTTCCCTTCGGACTGTCTCTCTGGTTCCGACCCTGCCTGTTTCGTGTTTTCGAGTCTGCCTGCTGGTTTATAATAAACCATACGGAAAAATCTCTGTGGTCTGCGGCTGAGTCCTTGTCCGTGCCTGACACTGGGACCTATGCGTGCAGTTCACATTGTACATAAATGCGGTAAATGTAAGCTATATAAAAACTAAAAGAGAAGTTCAGTCAGCAACAATCTAAAAAAAAAAGGGGGTTGAAACTGTGATAGTTTATTATTGTATTTGTATTATTATATTGTTATTGCCCTATTTGTTTGTTGAGGAAGTACATTGGCAATGCAACTGTATATTTGTCATCCTGATAATGTGAATTCAGAGAGACAGATATGGTGGAGGAATATGACTGTGGTTAAAACGCCTGGCTGAATGAATTGTGTCATTCTCCAAAGCCCCTGCCTGTACCTCTTCCAAATACACACCTGGCAAAGGCCGAAGATATTAATACAAAAAGGAAAAGCTTATCATTTTGTTTGGATTGTGTGCAGTCATTTCACCCCTGGGAGTAAATGCTGCACGATTAAGCGCTCTATTACATGCTCCTTGTGTAATCAGCTCTAGAAGATAAAGGACTCACATCAGCGCAGCAACGCTGGCCTACTCTTAATTCTTGCATTAGTCCCTTTGGGCGAGCAGAAGAGATATACATCTATCTCATGTCAATATATTGACATGTAGAAAACAAAACAAAAAAAGTAAAAATCATATGGCTGTGTGGCTCCGTGGAGAAATCAAAGTGATTCATGATGTTTGGATGGAATGTCCCTGCATGGTCAGTGCAACAGATGCAACAACACAAGTGTGAAAGACGAGAAGAGACAACAGGGGGAGACGGTGGCTATTTCCTACGCGGGGCATCTCAGTTTCCATCAGTGCGAGGCTCTGACAGCAACGGTAACCGGACGCCAGCCGACTTCCACAGGTGAAAGTCCGAGCGAAGGGCATCCCACCGAATCGATACATCCCTTATCCTGTGTGGGCTAAAAGAGTGCGGGAGGAATTCCTAGCATTCCTTGCTCCTCTGCTTTCACTGCTAGTCCCTTGCCATCACGCGCAAAAAAACAGAGCGAGGGAAGGAGACAGAAAATGAAAAAGAGAGGCTATACAGAATAAATGCACCAGGAGACAAAATGCCTAAGACAGTGAGGGGACTATAATTAGACCATACCCTGTCACCTTCGGTTTCTCCTCCTTAAGTAATCCTGAATTGGGGGCTGAGTTTCCTGCTGAATGGTCTGTGCCTCCCGGGAGACGTTTTGCTCAGAGGCCGCGGAGCAGGCCTCTGTTCTCACCATGCAGAGTGCAGGAGAGAAGGTTGGAATGAAGAGGAAAGTAAATGAACAGAGAGTGAAGTTGAGCAAGAGGATGCCATGGCACTGTCACCATTATTCATCTTCTACAGCTGAGGAAACTCCCAGTGGCTCTTATGAAAGCACTCACCCCAATTCATTTGTCCAACTGGCTCTCTCAGTACCTCTCGTCCAGCTGTGCTGACCAGAATCCAGCAGCTGTGAGAACAGTGAGCCTGACCTTTAACCTCCGGCTCTCTCGCCACCAGGACCTACAGAGACCCCTGTTCCCCCAGACTACACCAGTGAAATTACATGCTGGACCACCCATGTGAATTTGGAAACTGACTTTAAATGTTTCTTGACAGGGATTCAGAGTAACCATAGACTTGCTCAGACTGAGTTATTAGGCCCTCTCACAGAAACAGCCATAGTTATCAAGCATAACAACAGATACTCATTTACACACATATAAAACTATTGTGCCAACAGCTGAAAGTGTTTAAAGGCAAAAACATTAAGAATGATGAAATTGAGGTTGATTAACCACAGCACAGGTGGGATGGGAGTTGACACTGACACAGATTGGAAAAGGCATTGTAGTAGCAACGCATTTTTCTTAGAAGCAATGCCTTGGAATTTGGAACTGCAGGCCACGGTATTTGGGACAGCACGCACTACGATGCCCTGCTCACGTGTGGCCCGGTGGGGCGTTCATGAACCTCCTGACCCGTGTCTATCGGGACATGCTCTATCTGCTCTTAATCCTGCTCAGTGGCACACGCAGCACCGCGCTTTCGCAGATTAGCGGAGCAGTCCCAGTTAGTTATTTATGATGGGAGCTACTGTGGGTCAGCCCAGCCTGGTGACTCTCGCTTCACCCTTCCTGCACTCCTCCAGGTCGCAAAGCACACAGTGGGGGATTAACTGTATTTTTGGAAAGGAGAGACTGCGTCTAGACCACACAGCCGATTCAGGATCCAAAACCTCACAGGCACACACACACACACACAGAAACACAGACGGTAATCTGACAGCTGGGATGAAGTGTGTTTTCTGGTAGCAGCAATCTGCCAGCTTGCTTCCACCTGGACCGGCTATGGGTGAGACTTTTCTGTTTCCCTCAGAGGAGGGTGAAGCCAAGCTGTCTCCAGGCCTCCACCAGCACCCCCTGTCCCTGTTCCCTGGTTAACTGCCATATTAGAATACAACACCGTTCAGAGATTTTCCTATTAGCAGAGATGTGCTTTCCTTAAAACCTAGCTGACTGCTGGATGAAACTGAGGTCTGAGTCGTGGCCAAACCGGTGCCCGTATCTCGGTATCTGACTAATTTTCAGTCAGCATTTCTTTCAGTTTTACAGTAAGTGAACAAGGTCTGTGCGTGCTCCAGCGAGCCATCTCCAATGAGGCATATGCTTTCAACTGTGCCAGGAAGAGAAGGATTGAGAGCGAGTAAGAGAGAGGGAGAGAAAAAAATAAAGAGAGCTGCTCTGTGCAGAACAGCACCAGGACACTGAATTCCAGAATCAACAAGAGGAGGACAGAGACAGAAAACGAGACATGAGTGGTGGTGGTTGTTTGGGGGGGTGCTTAGGTAAGCTACAGGACCCTGGATCACTGGTGAAATGGAGTATATGATACACTGTGACCCAATTTCACACACCACAGAATCAGAGATCCGGGGATATGGTCTTAACTGATTGGCAGTGGCTCCATGGGCCCTGTACTTGTTCTTTGTTGCCACTCTGTTAGTATACTGTGCTCTGAGACAGATTTCCCCTCTGGGACTGACAGACCTTTCTCAGGTTTATCCTACCTGGGAAAGCTGGCAAGGGTCACCCAAATTCTCTCAGGCGGGTTGGTCTTGACTGTGGTTTCTCACCGGAGTCCCATGTCTGACATTTCAGTTGCCCATTGATATCATGGTATTGCTTGGCTGACTGGGTCGGGCCAAGGCACTTAGCCCAAGCTCCGATGTCAGTGTGGTAGATAAACAAGTGCTATTAGAACCTACACTGCTTTTGAGAAATGGGAGGTGGATAAACTTCCTCTTCTGAGATCACCAGGAAGCATGGGCTGTGGTCAGGTCCAGCACAGAGCAGCTCCCTTTCTCAAATTCTCTGTCTTCTTTTCTCCCTCTCTCTGTGTCTCTCTGTTTTCCTAGCATCTATGCAGTCTCAGTAAATGTAAGTTACCATAACTGGCACAACTACCTGCATTACCAGGAAACAGAAGTGGATGATGGGTAACAAGTTATGAAGTGACTGCCAAGTGAGCCAGACAGTCCTCTAATGTGTTTGACTACAGAGATGTCAGTGAATAGTGGGTTCTTTGTGTGTGAGAGATCATCATTTAAGTATTAAGTTATGGCTGCTAGAGAGCAGCATTGGGGATGAAATGGAAGACGAGGCAAAGCATTTAGATTTACACCCAAACCCCCAACCCCCGCCCCCCTAAAGTGTGTCGACATAAAACACTCTGGCTAAGGAAAGCATCCCTTGTGACTCCTTCCCAGTAACAACAGTACCTCATTTTACCACAAGATGGTGAAAAGGTCAGAAAAGTTGTCGCTGCCCTGAAAAGTGCTCTTGTTGTTCTTTTTCACTCTTGGCTAAATCTTTCAATGCTAGATTACTGCTGGTGCCCTTAACCACAGCAAAAAAAAATAATAATAAAAAAACACTTTTTTAAACACTTAGAATTTCATATGGAGATATATGTTATTATAAATGAAATGGATTGTCAGGCTCCGTAATGGACTCTGCTAACCCCATTGGAGGGTCCTTACTCCGTCAACCAAAATATGTTGTGATTTAGCCAGGAGATAAAAAAGATCATGACCCCAGTTTGATGAGAGGACAGATGTGAGGGGTCAGAGCTCCCCTGCCAAAAGGTGGAGGTGGAGTCCTGTTGTCACAGCGCTACAGCAGCCCATGGTGGTGATGATGGAGACCGCATTCCCAGCGCTCCCTGTGGATTTGGCATCTGACGTGATGCCACAACACTTTAAAAGTGTCTCCCAGACACTTTTCTCCATTCCCTCAATGCACCGTAACCCCACCTGTGTCCCGAAAATGGCATGTTTCATGTGTGAGCAGCTCTGGCGCCACAAAGAAACAGACAGCCAAGACCGACTCTCCAAATGAATGATTTCTCAGCAGAACTTGGATGTTCTTCATAAAGCTGAAAGACTGCAGTTATACTGAGTGAACTGTTCAATTTTCCCACTACATATTATCCTTGTCTCTTGCTACCAAATTTATGCAAGCACTACAAAAAATATTTGACTAATTTTTGTTTCTTTTGTTACATCGGTACATTAACATTTGTTAAAACTGCAAAAGAGCAGGACTGCATAAATTCCTTGGTTTGAGTACATAAGTCTTTTGTAATGCCCAAAAAATGTCAAAAATGTTCTGGCTAATGATACGCAATCCCTGACACGCTACAGGTCTAGTTTAGTTCAATCAAAAATACCAGACTCCAGAATGTGAGAAAAAAAAAGAAACTTGATGCACTTGTGCACTTGTATTTGTTCCTCTGTCTAAATCATCACCATCCCCTCCTTGTAAGTCACATTCCACATTTTTTCAGCATATGCACCAGGGTCTTAGAAATACATGGCCGAGTGCAGCACAGAACATAAATAAATAAATCAATAAACCTCCTGTCACTTGACCACAGCGACATACAGCCTAAGAGCAGACACAGTTCATCAATGGACTGCTCATTCCATTCTATTTCTACAGATTTTGCTCAGGGTACAAAAGAATAAAACATACTGGTTGAAAATGGCCAGCACTTCCTAGTGAATAATATCTTACATTAAATTATTATTAATGATTTCAATGTTCACTTTGAATACAAACATGGTGCACCAGGTGTGTCAGGACATCAGCTACATTTCAAGTGAACACAAGCAACAGGCATTCAATCATTAATTATTGAGGTGATCCCTTAAAGTTACATTGGACAACAACAACAACAACAACACAATTTAGTTGTGCCTTCACAGTGCACAGTTCAGCTAGGGAAGGGTGCTCTCCTATGTCTATCACTATGTTCTCCTGCTGAAAACGTGATTGTTTGAAGTTATTCACCAAGCTAAAGCTTTGGTTTGCTCTTCACAGATATGCACTATTCCTCGTATCAGAGCTGATAACATTCAGAGCTGAGCACGAACTGCTTCCGAATCCTGGGCCGTTTCTAAGGGCAATGCCCTGAGAACTCCAGACTCCCCCTGGGTGGAGGACTCTCTTTGTTTAGAGTTGGAACATTCACCTTTCACACCCAATAAAAGAAAACAGGACACTTTGAGCCAAATGACTGAAAGCATAAATAAAATAAGAACCCGCTGAAAACTGAACACTGTTGCACAGTGAATGGGACAGGACTCTGTGTTTTCAAATGTTGTGGGATGTTAACATAAATATCCATTTTAATTGTACTACTAAAATCAGCCCTTACTGCCCACAAACTGTGTGCCAACAAGCACACAGGCGGTAGAGCAGCAATCTGGCAAATTTATGATTAAAACAATGTGTCTGAACCTCTGCGGTGTAATGGCTTCTCAATGCTTTCCTTCTTTTTTTGGTATTTTTCATTCAGAGCGCATTCATTTGCAAAGAGTGTGTTTATACTGTGGAGGGAGGGCAATAATCTGCAGAGCGACACACATAAAGGCAATGTCGTCTCTAAATGAGTTTACATGGAGGCCTTCATGTAAACATTTACTTAGCTGGTCACATGCAAGGATCAATGCCCTTTCATAATCTCTGCATGCAGATTTAACTTTCACTGCAGCCGCTTTGTTCCCGGCTTTGTCCTCAACCAGCGCTGCAAAAAAGCTGAATCTGAAATAATATTATGAAAATATTCTTTTGCAGTTTGGCTGGGCAGAAGCTGGACTGGATGGGTAATCCAAACACTGCTGACAAAAAAACGAATGATCTACCCTTGGCCCTGTGTACACCCAAGAGTCACGGACGGAAAGTAAATTTAATAAAAGGGCCATAAAACCTATAATGGGTTCCTCAGTCAACTCTGATCCCTGTGAGTTCCGTCTGAGATTTCAGACTCTTTTAGGCTCAGCAATTGACCTTGGGTAGCTTCTCTGACTTTAATGGGGAGAGCGGACTTGACTTTCTTGTGTCACTGCCAATGAAGGCGTCATCAGATCCTCCTCTGGAGCAAAGGATCAATTTCCATGGGTCACCTTTCACCCTTCCTCAAAGCCAGGGCTTTCTCACCCACACGGACTCCTAGGTTCCTACTGGAAAACTGGCCAGCCAATCATGTTTCACTTCCTGACTGTTTTGTCAAAGTCCTCCTCTTCACATCAGCCAGGTGGAACGAGATAAACCTGCCCAAAGTCCATTCTCAAGACTCTTACCTCATACTCCAGTCTACTGTGCATAAATACTTTCACTGAAGGCAAATATTTGGGAAGATATTGACAAAAAGTCCCAGGCAGTTATTAAATAATACTATGCCCTTTGGAGTAAATCCAGATTATTCTCTCCAAAAATAACATTGTTATTATGATGCTGTTTCTTTAAGGGTTTTGTACTAAAATTAATGTGATGGGGGCTACCACATGTCACCATGTCACTACCACAGTAAATCTGTTCGTAACCATACATGTTGTAGGAATTATGTGTGAATCTTTGCAACAAAAGATTGCAGAAGATTTGCTGCATCCCAAATACATCATACCTATGCAGTAAATTGATCTGTTCTACTCAGCGAGCGCATTTCATCATTTCTATTAAGGATACTTAGATAATGCATTTTATGTGAGGGTTGATCCTATTAGCAACACAGCATTATGAGACATCATGAGATTAATCCCCATCTACATCTGCCATTCGTCTCAGAAAAAATTGAGTGAACGGCCCTTGTTTAAGTGATGGACATCCTCCAGGGGCTGTCCCTGCCAAAACCCAGAGGAACAGAAGGTGGAAGCCACAGAGCTTGAAAAATGGCAGCGATGCTCTCGACTGACTATACGAGTGGACAGGGCCGGTCTCATTTGGAGGAGCCCGGACACTTAAAAGGTCAAGGTTTTAACCTTGGCCTGGAGCAGCAGATCAACTCGATTCACCCATGTTATTACTGAGAGGATATCACCGCCGTGTTTCTCATTAGGGTTTAATGAGCTACACTGCCATTAACGTATCGTATGTGCATTTTCAAATAAAGAACGCCTGTGTGTGTGTAGAGGGCAATCACGGCTGAAGTCCCTGCTGTCACCGTGCCAGCTAGGAGAAGCAGAACCAGAATCCTCATTACACTCAGAATGGGAAAGAAAGAGGCCCAGCAGCGTTTCCGAGGTTCAAATGTAGATTGCTACCACTCAGGCCCAACCTCAGCCAATACCTCTCTGATTGGGAGATATTTCCTTGTTAAAACTAATTACAAACATAAGAGCTCCAATGGGCCATAAAATAAAAAAAATATAGGCATGTTGTTGGCCAATCAAAGAAAAAAAGAATGTATCCCTTCTACATGGGTGAAACGTTAAAACATCACAAGAAAAAGAGTGAAGGCTGCATTCCAGCCGATGAAAAGCTGAAACTGGTCTGCTAAGAGGAAAATAACTAAGAACCTGAAAATTCCTTTAAAACCGAATCAAACTCAAGCAACAAAAAATACCTAGAAAAGAAAAAGTTTACTTTCACAGATTTTGCAGGTTCACAGATGCAGAACCAGTAGACTGTTAAATCCGACTTGACTAAGGAAAGAAAACAAACAGGTAAGCAAAAAGAAAACATTTCACTCATGGAATGTGGTTTGTACAGACAAGGCAAATTCCTTAACCCCTCCTTTGGTTTTGCTACTTCAGAAAAAAGAACTATAATTTCTTACACACCTAAAAAGCATTTTCTGTTTCTAAATTACCCCCAGTCTGAATAAAAATGAACCCAAGATCAGACCAGGTATTCATCTATTGCATTACTCTCTCAACAGGCAATGCGAATTAGTACACATCCATGGATGAGAAAGGATTCCTCTTTTATAAGCGCTGAATGTGGTGGATTGTGGAATGTGGAATGATATTTTAATACAGGGTGATAAGATCTATGAAGAGATGCACAATCAGTCGAGATGGCTCCACAGTCAAAACCACATTTCAATACACTATCAGAAGGAGAGCAAGATAGCGAGAGAGAGGGAGAGAAAAAACTTCTCGGGGCATATTGGAAAAAGGAGGAAAGAAATGCCAGGCTCTGGATTTGTGCCCACTGAAGTGTTAAATCCGACTTGATTAAAAGGGGAAAAAAAGCGGAAAAGCCTGGCTACAACAGCAAGCTGCGGCAGTCTACTTAATGAAGTCAACTTCTGCTCTCGAGCCCTGGGAATGCAGAGCAAAGCAAACACAAGCGTTCCTGGTCGCCTTGCTCTGTCTGATAATCGCAGGTCTGATCTCTGTGCAGGACAGGCCTGGGGCATCGCTGTGCTCTGGCGATCCGGCCAATTTGCTCTCCGTAATCCCCACTGTCTCAAATCCCAACTGCCCCCCGGCTAATCCATATAACCACCAGATCGCAAGGTGCACCATCCCACTGCCTCACCCTTATTCTGTCAGCCCGTGTGTTAGAAAAAAAAAATCTAAATAACCTGAGAATTAAACTAAGAATGATGCCTTTGATACTGACTGTAAATCCCCTGCAGACAGCACTTCCCTTATCACAGCATTGGGCTCATTGTGGATTTCATTTGCTTTTTCCCTTTCTTTCAACCACTTCCTCTACCTTATGGAGTGAAAACAGCTGTTGGAAATCTCCATACCAGGATGTTCGAGGGGAAGCGAATTAGAGCCGCATGATTTGTTCCCGTTCATTAGGAGCGTGCAGCAGTGAAACATGAGCGTCCGTCTCCTCTTTGACCCCCAGTAAAAACCAAAAACACTTATCGGAGCCCAGATAGGCCCAAATATTAGTCATCGAATCGGTGGTCATGCAAAGAACACACACGCTGTTCATCACCACAGTCCGCTGGTCGCAAAATTAGGCAGGATGGCGTAAAATGGCCCATGAGGTAAAGCCCCTCCAGAGGACAGACTGGGAGTCAGCATAATAGGAAGAAGTTTACCAGCTCTCCCTTCTCCCAATAGAGGCTGTCCTGAACAATAAAACAAAAAAGCACAGGAGTTTCAGATGTAGGATGTCCCTTACCTTTGAAGGAGAGGAAGACGCGTGGGGTGGAGAGGTTGTCACTTCGGGACCCCAGGGCCCACACGGTCAGAACCAAGAAGGTCCACACCGACCACAGAGCGTCCAGTGGCATTGCGCGTCTGTTTCCAGTAACACAGAAATGATCCCAGGTCCCTGGGAGGGAGAGAGATAAAGACCTCATCAACCCTGCACAGCAGCAGATCAGACTGGTGAGCTGTATCACTGACTAAGACAGGGACACAACTTCAAGAGGCACCGCCAAAGGTTGCTGCAGGCCACAATCAGAATGAGGTCGATAATATGTAACGGCTGAACACAACTTGCATTTCTTATCGCTTGCTCTGTAATGGATAACTGGTTTTGTCATAAATAAGTTATCAACACTATAAGAGGCCACCCAGGAGACACTCAGATCTGTGTTTAAAGGTTTGCAATTGTACTGTGAGTCTAATCTGCTCTTGTCTGACCCACATGAGGTGGTGTGTGCATCTGAGTCTAAGCCATGCTGTGTTTGACCTATAATCATAAACAAGACTACCCACAGGGTAGACAAAATGCAATGAAATGAATATTAGACTCGTGGTGCATTACTTTATGCAGTATAGCAGCCACATGCCTGAGACATGCCTGTGTTTCATATACAACTCCCGCCCACGACATTCCATGGAACATCTTCAGGCACTTCAATATGAGCATGCATAATAATGTTCACTTTAATATGTGCATACATGCCTGCATGGAAGGGCTTATTTTATTTTATTCACTCGTATAGCAGATGCATTGATATCACTGATAGGGTCACTATCCATTCAAAAAGTCACACATAATGCAGCCTGCACACAGGTGGGTTATAAATGAAGCAGTTAGGAAGAGAGAAGTGAATCTTACTCAGGAGGTTCTCCAATATCCAAATCAAGGACACACACAACACACACACACACACACACACACACACACACACACACACGCACTACTCAAAAACACATTCACAAACACACAGAGAGAGAGGGAGAGAGGGAGACATTTGCGTGTGTCTGTCATATGGTTCATGGACTCAAAAAAGAGAGAGAGAAAGAGACAGCAGAAAGACCACACAGCGCCGCAGAAGTATTGGAACTGCATCAAGACAATTCAAAGCTTACAGATCACGTGAGATGGTGAAGTTCAAGCCACCCTGCGTCAAAGATACCAATCTGTCAGCGCCTTAAGCTTCTAACCATAAAACAATAGGAAACAGTGCAATGTGTGTAATTCTCAATATGGGGATACAGCGGGATGGGTGTGAGGGGGGGTGCCTCTAATCTCCAATAGTTTATAAACAATTCCTCTGAACAAAACTCATACTTGGCCATACAATGTTAAACAAATGGTGTCAACATGTTCAAGCTGCTCCCCTTCCCCCAACTCTCAGTTGTTAATATCTCCCTAGAACACTTTCTTCTCACAGTACCTCCTGCCATTAATATCACTGTCCAACATAATCTCGTGAACTCTCGCAAAATAGTGTAATTCAGGCAGTACCAGTTCAAAAAGTAATAGCAATCAAATGCATATCTGTCACCATAATCTGCATTTAAAAAATGACTCCTGATTGTTTGTATACTGCTATTAGTATACTAATTTGCTGTATGTACCAGTACAAGTCAGGATTCTGAATCACTGAACCTCTCATGCTTCACAGACATATCTGTATATGCCTAGTGCCCCTGAAGTGAGATTGAGAGTGGGCATCCTTTAGCAAAAGAGGAACCAACCCAGCCAACCCAGTCTCATTAAATCATGTCGCTTGAGTCACTCTGAATGCAGAACTTGCCAGTTGAGCTGGAACTGAACCTGTATTATGAAATGCACCGAGGTCACTCAGTGCAAAAGGTACTAGCTATATGAGGTCCCATTAGTGTGATTGATTGTTTTACCCCAGGATATACTTTCAGCGCCCACTTTTCCCTGAACGGATTTAAGCTCACTGCATAATCACACCAACTCTATCTTTACCTTTCAAGTTTGGAGCATTCACCCCCCACCCCCTCCGTAAGAGAGAAGGCAGAGCAAGCTACTTCAAAGAAGACTACCAGCAGCAAATAACTGTCTCCAGCAATTACTGTCATGTCACTTGATGTCCAGGTACAGCTTACCAGTTCAAAGAAAATATGCACATCGTCATAAAGTAGAGATTCCCAGGCTTGGCAGGGTAAGCACTTCCTGAAAAGCGCCACTGAAGGGTCTTCGAACATCCAGCTACTTCCTGCACCTCCCGCCCCTTCCCCCCCAACCCACCCCTGACTGCAGCCTGAAGGTGCCCTCTCCATCCCTGTCATTCCATCCCTCGCTTCCTCCTCTCTCCAATATTCTCACTGCCTCTCTAATCCAGAGTCTCCACAAGACCTTCACTGTCACATCCAGTTATCTTGTCCGTGCCTCTAAGGAAGTGAGAGGCATTACTACTGGGGAGATGACAAGCCTCACACACACAACCCCGCACTGGGTTCCGTGAGAAATACCCTCAGAATCTGAAAGGTGTGGTCGGGGGGGGGGGTTAAGCACTTCACCCGTCCCATAAGCAACACAGCTGAGAGAAGCACCCAGACTTCCTTAAAACCCAAGCACACAATTCAACAGATTCATTGCTATCATTACTGAGTAAAATTCTGAGTATCAAAAACCCTCCACGCTCCACGTTACAACATCAGTTCCTTAACCACTTCAAAAAGTGCATGCAGTTACAAGGAAACTGCATCTATTTTCCTCATGAAATGTGCATGTCATAGACATTACGCATATCTATCTTTGCACAACCAAGGAGGCAGGGCTGTTACAATGAAGATTTGCATAGCTGAAAAAAATCTTGTTGCAACAATGAACTTATAAGTGAAAACAGCTGGTCAGACCTCAGCTATTTGCAAGCAATTTGCTAACTATCCATCTGTTTATTCAAAGTCAAAGCCCTGTCCCACCCCCTCCGAGTTCAACTTTGAATTCCACTTTAAGAAATCCACCTTTCTTCTAATATTACCATTTACATAAAATATATATTTTAATAGTGTATGTTCTCAATATTCTGCACAATGCATAAAATATCATATTGTAAACGATGAAGCATTGCCTATGACAGCCCTCACAAATCAACATTACAAACTGATCTACGACGTAGCCGAAAAATGTATACGTTAGAGCTGGCCGTTTGTTTTATTAATCTGCGGCTGCATGTTAGAATATCAAAAGTACTACATAACATAAACAAAATAGGTAATCTCTACTTTTTGGATTTTTAAAATGTGTTTGTTGCGCACAATGATGAGATGCTGACAGTATCAATGGTTGAACAAATCAATGGTTGTATCGACACCTGACCTTATGCCTGTACCTATATAATTTTGGGTATCTAGTCTGAAATTTGCGAAACAATAAAAGTACATGAAATCATGATAATCACACGGACACCATGCAAATCGAGTTTCGCTCAGCAATAAACTTCCAATCAATAAAAATCCGCCCAGCCCCTGTTCTGTTTCATATTAATATTGATTCATTTTGACAGGTATTTCATCTGACACATGGAGAGATAATCTACCTGTGGAAACCTTTCGGATGATCCTAAGTGAAAGAAATTGAGCAACTGTTTATCTGAGATGAAATACTGCCAATCCGTGTTTTATTTTCAAAATCTAATAATAATAATGAAAGATTTTTTTAGAATTCTGCCATGAATGACTGGACTTATTTTTGGCATGTGACGGATACCTTCAGCGAAGCCGATTCACAGTGTATCCCGACAAACAGCACAAGAGGCGCCGTAAACAACACGGGTCCCAGTGGGGTCTGCAGCGTAGTTTCAGTGGGTTCTCAGCACATGTGCTAATATTTTTTTTGTTCATTGTCAAATCACATGCGTTTCGAAGATGAACAAATGACCAATCTTAAGTCCACTTCATTTTCTCTTCTGCGATATGCCCTTGACCTGTATGAATGGTCACTACGCCCTCAAACAGCAGGAATTATTTGACCAAATACTGCTAATATAATGAATAACACCCATAATGGTACTTGACAGCTCAAAACTAATTCCATTAAAAGTGTAGTAAATATATGGTTGAAATATTAGTGATTCATAATGTTCGCTAATTAGATAGTTCAATATGTACATAATATACTATATGAACTGATTATTGTGCATACATGCATATGCATTATTATGGAGTGCATTTCAAACTTTGACTTTCTGCAATGACTGTTCTGACTCGGCGCTACACTGGGAATGCTTTTATATATAATTTACGGGAAGAATGGCCATAAATCGACTTTAAGACTTGTTTTTTAGCCACGGACCCTGGCACGGTCCTGTTTCTCTTGTAACCACAAGACAGCGGGTTGCCGGGTCAAGCGGCAACATGCAGCAGTGAATCGCCTTTCTGAGGTAAAGGGAGAAAAAGTAAAGCCGACACCTTCAACTTCGCAGCTATTTCGACCAGGCAGAACGGGCGTTGCACTGCACAGCACGCACTAACTATCTTACTCAAGCTGAAGTGGAAATGTGTGGAAGCTAATACACGTTGGTTTACAATGTTTAAATAACCTTGGTCACCCTAATGGCGGTATCTTTCACACTCAAGTTTGACTACCATTACAACTATATACACACTGCGCATTTCAAGAACATACGGACTTGAAGACTCTCCAGTTGTACGCGCAAGATATCTCACGTTGTCTCCACAAAAAAACAACCCCGAACAAGATGCACGTGTGCTTTTAAATACACGAATAAGCGAACAGAGAAACGGATAAATCAGTTTAATTAACACTCCCAAGATGCATTTTTTACAATTTCGGTACGGCCCTGTCAGCATACGCGCGTTAATATTTAAAATAGTGCCAAATATCTGCAAGTAAGAGTGGATCGGGGCTGTTGATCTAGCGTTACAATATGATCTCAGAACTTAAGTCCTCACGTAAGAAATCGCACGTTCAACAGTATAAGTTTACACGATGCTTTGTATGATAAATCAGATGCTGTGTTCGGGGTCATGATAGAGAATGGGTTTCGCTATCATGGGAGGGCATAACCAATACATGCAGGTCATGTGCATGTCCCGGCTTCTTCCTAAAGTCAAAATTCCACCCGCCGCTTCTGTTCTGTCTAATTAACACCAGTGTTCTGAGTTGACAGAAAAAGTAAAACAAGCGAGACGTCGGAAACAATGCACCTTGAAAGCGCCCAGACGATCGGGACTTTAAATGCATGGCATACCGAGGTAGAGACAAGTTTCTACAAATTGCGACCTTGCATCTCCAGGCAAATTACGCGCACGTTGCTTTCAACGGAACCGCCATAAAAAGCTCAAGACAGGGTGCTTATAAACTAATTAAACTAAGATAGCAGAAATGTTTCAATCGATTCCATGCACCTCAGAGTGCACCCTCAAATGTTTTTAACTCTTCGCAAATATTTCATTAAAGACTCTTTTGACTCTGAAGAAAATCAAATGATCCCATTCCTATATATATACATACAACGACTACTACTTACTTTATTAATAACAATTATCCTAGTCATAATACTCTCCTGTGAAGCTGACCACACGCCAAATCTTCCTGTTCAAAAAAAGCTTTGCCACAACTGCAAACCCAGTGACTTTGCGGGAGCTGTTTGAACAGCTGTCACATCTGTCATAGCTGAATATATTGTAAATCGCCATGCAATTTCCCAAATAACGCATTTAGGCCTATAAAGAAATGTCATTGTCATTGCAAATTTAAATAGTTACCTCGTTGTTAGCTACTCTCCGCCACAGACAGCTTTGATTCCACTCATAAAAGTCATTTAGATTAAAAAAAGTAAAGGAAGAAAAAAGGAAAAAGGGGAAAAATCCACTGAACTCAAAACTGTCTCTTCTAATAAACTGTGTCAATCCTTTATCATACGGCTCCGGTCCTTAACTTGGAAGGTACCTGAGCTTTTGATATCTCTGGGTTGGTTTGCTGTTAGTTGTTGTCTTTTTCATTGATTGAAGCTGACCAAATCCCACTTCACGAATCGTCGAGATGTTGCGTGTTCAGGTAACGAAATGCGCCCAAGATTGGCAGCTCCGTAAAAAAAACGGCAACTTGAAGTATTCCTTATTCTCTTGAATTGATCTGAATATTTAGGTGTAGACTGAATCGCTCTGTGCGTTAAGGAGCTACTGACTGCTGGAGAAAGGCGCTGGCAGGTGGATGCAATGCTCTCATTTACATTAGTCACGCCCACGGGGCGGGCATTTACCTTTTCTGCAGCCGCCCTTCGCTCCGCCTCCCTACGAGGACGTAATAAATGTGCAGCTGTAACTTGCCCCTGTCATATGCGCAGGAGTCGTGAGCGTTTGCGTTGGACCTGGTCGGCCATACATCTCATATCAGGATGGATGAAAATTGTAAAAGAAAAAAAATATACGAACGTATTGGCACACTCTACGGACCACTTGCACAGAAGGAGGTCAGGGTGGGGCACAGTGGAGAAAATGGGGGCTTATCATCAGAAAATGTCAAATTTCCTTTCTGAGTGGGGCACTGTAGTGTAGCAAGGTTTTCAATCTGAACAAAAAATGTGAGCTTTGTTAGCTGTTCTGTACTGGAATACCATCTATGCAAACTAATATTGCTTGTGATGTAATTAACTGACTGTGAATAAATACTTTCAAGATGCAGTATTAGTGCCTAAAGCCATGCATGAATCATGCAATCTTGTGCCAGTTGTTTTTATTTTATTTACATATTTATTTAAAAAGGCAATTGGATAAGTATGTCCCTTTGTGTTCAGGGTTTTGGCACTGGCGATGGGTGTGTTTTCAGAACTCCTGGAATCTTTTCGAAATTTGTCCTGAAGCTCTGATCCCCCACAGGACAAGCCAATGCCATTGCTTTGAAAACAGCTCCAGCATCCCTCAGCGAGAAAAAAAAAACGCTTAGAAAATCCTCTCTTGGTTCTCTGACATTTCCCTGAATACCATTCTGCAGCACACCCTCTGAAGTTTTATTGTGTTATCAGTGCAGCCATCTGCAATGATGAGGAAATGTTCCGCCAGTGAAACAGGCAGAGACAGTTCAGAAAATATGTTTCAGTGGTTTCTTTTTTCCTCTTCGTTTCAAACTTTTCCCTTGGCTTAGTCTAGGAAGAAAAAAAAATCATTTCAAAGGGATAGGTTTGCATGTTAATACACGACATATGCAGTATGAGTCAAGATTTGTCAAAGCTTTGAGCAGAAGCTTCTACAAGATACAAGGCACTGCCTTTTAGAATTCTGAGACCGATATGCACCTCTATGTCTTTCTCTCTCTCATAGCAGTGCATCAGTTATGAAAAACTCATGCTAAAACTGTTATTAAAGCACAGACCTCAAGAGCGGGTATATTGTGGCTATACTACTGCATGTTCTGCCAGGTTAGAATAAATGCATCTTGCATCTATGAAGAGAAGTCATTTAGTTGCAGCTTGGATCGGCTGACACAGTAGAGGGAGCATGAGGATGGCAGTTGATGATTACCACTCTGCTCCACCTAACACCTCCATGACCGAGGACTGGGCGTGCAGATGACTGCTGGATTGCAGTACTGATGTCACCCACATTGTAGTCTACTCCTGGTTTATTTTTCCTGTGCAGATATTTCTTAATATGTGATCGATATGATGTAGACCTCCATGGCATAACAAGAGTAGTTCCTTTTTGCATCATGCCATATTCTTGCAAAGAAATATTTAAGACTGCCAAAAGATTTTGGAGACTAACTGTATCCACAGTACAAACTGTAAGGCAGGTGAATGCCATGATTGAAAGAAAATGTGTGTGCAGTCTACCACAGTAGTTAGAACTTGCTTTGATTTGTGTCAAGTATCAATGCTTTTTAGTTGTCCTTCCAGTCTGGAAGAACAAAATCCACATGTCCCATACAATTAATCACTTTCAGTGGAAAAGAACTTCAACAAAAACAAGTCATAGCATAAAATGAATCCTTCTTAGTTTTTTGAAGCTGTGGTTAGAAATTCTCCATCACTCCATCACTGACAATTGTCAGTGTTGGGATGCTGCTATTGTATCATTGAGCAAGGTGCTTAATCTGAATTTCTTAAATCAGTATTCACATGTGTAAATAAATAATATGTAATCTAAATTGCCTATGGTAAGAGTATTTGGTAATAGAATATAAAAACAAAATAAAAAACCTTGTACATTCTGCAAGAAATTTGATTTTGTTTACTTAGCAGTGCTGCATTGGCCCATTCCTGCAGGAAAAAAAAAAAAACATTATAGTTCTGTATATCCTGTATCTGATCTTCATCTTAGATTACAATGTTATAAATTGTGTTAGCTACTAGCAGCCAAACTGTGCAAATCTCTACAAAATATGACACAAATCTGTCTGCAACACAAGAGGCCTAAATCTGATTCAAGCTCTTAATAAAGCTTCCCACCCCCTTCATGTATCCAACATTCAATGTTTTCAAAGTGTCCTTTCAAATTTCAATAATAGCACCGATTTTGCACATCTGAGACTTCCTCCATATGGAATAGCAGTGCCAGTGACCTGGGAAGGCTTTTTGTCTTTTATGTTTCTGTGTTTTCCATTCGTAGCCATGAGCAGCTGAGGGCACCCCCCTGAGTTGAACACTTTTTGAAATGGGACTTGGAGCAGGGCCAAGCACAATTGGATGTTTCATTTTGTTTTACGACATGTGGAAACTGGGCTTGGGCTATCTTTTGAGGGTGACTCGGGCAAAGCCCAAAGCCACATCCTGTGGACCCCACATGCACCTATGCATGCACTTCAGATCAGATGGGGTTCAGATGAGAACAAAGACCAAGTAGTGGGTAAAGATGTGATGTTCTTGAAGTTATATTGCACTCTGCAAGACTGCTAAATCTGTCAGGGAAAATACTTATCACTCTCTGTCTGTGAAGAGCAAGGTTCTCAGGATGACCTCAGGCACTAAAGAAGTGCAGTGTAATAGACCAAGCAGGAGAGGCCACTGTAAAACCATGTGAGAGATTCCTACAAAGTAGAGGTTCTACAATCCACTTTATATTAACGATGATTAAATCTCCAATTCCTGTCCAGTATGAAGGATAGTACTTAAATGCTGTTTCTCTGAGAGCTTCCACACACAAAGGCAAACACAGGAAGGTCCATACTCCTTAAATGAACCTCCAGGTTACTACCCTGCCAAAATTCACAGGGCCTGCAGTGTACCTGCTTAGGTGAGAACAGGTACACTGCTGTTCCTCCGGGTGACCAAGAAGATTGAAGGTCAAGGGTCACAGACATCTCAATGTTAGTGTTGCACCGTGACGTTTTTGATTGTGCACTACATTATATTATGGTGGCTGCATTTGGGATTGTGTGCGTGTGTGTGTGCATGTGCTTGTGTGTGTGTGTGTGTGTGTGTGTGTGTGTGTGTGTGTGTGTGTGTGTGTGAGAGTGCATATGTGTGTTGGGGGCCAAGAGTCCACTCCTTCAGCCTTACTAATCTCTCCTTCTCCCTCTCCACCTCAGCCTCAATCTTTCCTTCACTTGTTCCTTCTCACAGCGTCTCGGCCATGCCTACCTACCTTTTGTTTGCTTTTAATCAACTGGATTTAAAAAAGAAAATCCCCCTCCAATAGTATCATCCAGCCACACACACAAGTAGGGGGGACAGAACTATGGCACTGGGTAATGTTGGTGTTCTCTTTATGAATAAGGTAGGTGTCTGCATGTCTGCGTCTGTGTATCCCTCTGGGACTGGGCCAAAAGAGTCCAGAGGGACGGTGACAGAATGGCTGAAATTGACCCGACAAGGCAGCAAGTAGAGGACAGGGCTGGGGGCAGTGTGAGGGGGTGGCGTGTGGGGGCACACTCTGGTCAAGCCCCACGGGACTGGACCATCATTCCCCTCCAATGGCATGCACAGGCAGTCCTGGTAGGGGGAGGCCAGGAAACGCAAAGTTATGTTTGGGACCTGGCTGCTGCCGGTCTCTGCGAATCCCCAGAGTTCTTGAATGGCTCATTCTGGGATTAGGAGTTCCCTCATTAGCTGGCCCCCTATGCTCTTTTCTGGACCACTCTCTCCATTCTTTTTTTTCATTCCCTGGAACACAAGGCAGCTCGTCATGCCCTAAATCCCAGGCTTTCCTCTCAAATCTCTCCCTTTCTCCTCCTCTGCTCAGACAGTGGGTTGATATCCTCATTGCATTCGGTGGATGCTGCCTAGGAAAGTTTCTCATATAATTGTTCACTATGACATGGCTTTACAATTTGTATAATTCATGAATGTATAGCAACAAAAGGCATTTGATGAGATAAAACTAATTCACATTCAATGTACACCAAGTGACCATGGCTAACAGGATGAATTTCAAAACATGACTGGGGCGGCAGTGTAGCATAGTGGTAAGGAGCAGGGCTCATAACCAAAATGTCGCTGGTTTGATTCCCTGCTGGGATATTGCTGCTGTAGCCTTGGGCAAGGTACTTAACCCAGACTTGCCTCTGTAAACATCCAGCTGTATAAATGGATAACATGTAAAAATTGTAACCTATGTTATTTGCTTTGAATAAGAGAGTCTGCTAAATGCTAAGTAAAGCAAATAATAACTGTTTCAGTGAAATCCCTGAAACCTTTAAGTCTTTAAATAGTTCTCATGCATTTGAGCCCCTTTACAATGTACTTTAAAAGCTGATAAAAATTCTTAAATGAATTTCTGTGATTGTTAGATGTCAATTTTAGCACTCTACTTGTAACAGTTTAAGCCAGTGTACCTTAAGAGCACATAATTCACTTGCTTTTGAGCTTTCCCTTAGAAAGCACAGCGATTTTAATGGCTAATTTCCTTCTGCATTGACTGCGAAGGGTACATTTGCATTTAGATCATTGCTGCTATAGACTACAAATTTACAAAAAAAAAAATCCTCACTCGGAAAATGAGTGACAGATTCGGCCATTTTCACCTATGTAATGATCGCCGTTAATTTCTTTTCTGACCTCTTTTTTCTGTTCCTAATTTAATCTCTCATAGTTAAATTACCTATATTACAATCACAATGTGGCCTTGCCAGTGAATGAGGGCAATGTTAAGTCAAAAGGGGAGCAGAAAGTCTATCTTTTCTAAGGCATTCACTGTCTGTTCCCTGTGCTGTCATCCTGACCTTTCATAGAGCTTCTCTCCTGGAGGAACTTGGCAAAGGTCAAATGGGAGAGATCTTTTTAATGAAAGTAAGCTGGCCTCTTCTTCTTCAAGTGAGGTCTGACAAGTTATCTATTCAATGAAGGCAGAATGGAACTGTGGGCTGCAAAGAAGAAGCAGCTCTCATCTGCAGCTGAGCTATCTGGGCATTTCTGTTGCAGTTAAAAAGTTTGCCTTTTACTTTGTGATTTTCAAGCTTGAAATATGTGATGGTTTTGCATAGTTGTGGTGAGCACATTTTTTCCAGACATACATGTGCATGTATTTTTTCCTCCAGGAATGTTATCACTGTTATCACTAACTGAAGCAGTGCGTGCTATTGTTTTTGATTCCATTTTTAAGGGGTGACATTCTGATCAGGGTAAGTGAACAGGATGACTGGTAAAGGCAGAATGGGTGATGCAAACACAAGCTTACTGGCAGGAGTTAGAGGAGTCTCTCAGGTTACTTGCTGTTGTTTTGAGAGTCGGCCCCTCTTACCTTCTCTTTCTCGGGCAGTGAATTTCTCTTGAGTTGCATGGGACAGTAGCATCCTCGGGTCGGTGCTGCTGAGCTGAGTGCACCTACCCGCAGAGGAACGTCCCATGCGGGTTTCGTGTAAAACTTCACCCAGTCATAAGCAAAACTGTCTCACGCTCACCTACCTATTGGGCAACCAGTGATGTAATGTTATGCAGAGATGTCACAACAATATTTACTGCATGCCCTCTTTCTGTAACACAGCCATCACTTCCTTGTGTATGGTCAGTGAAGGGGCTCCCACTTTGAACAACCCTGTCTCTCTTACACCCCCCTTCCCCAAAACACAGACATCAAGGCTCAAGGGCATCCTCCAAATTCTGGGACTGTTTACATTACATCTTTTCCCTGGAGATTCCTACTGGTAAATAAACACTACTGTAATTACGGGGTTGTGTTTTGGGTTGTGTTTGTGTTTGTGTGTGTGTGTGTGTGTGTGTGTGTGTGTGTGTGTGTGTCTGTGTGTTCACAGTGAGTTTAACTCAGTGATAAGGACCTTAGCTTCCCTAGTGCTATCCTTGGACAGATGGACTTAATTAAAGCCCTGTTATGCCCCCCATGCTCTTAGCATTGTGAAGACTGCAGACAGGGGACTCACCTCATAACCTCAAGCGCTCTCCAGCCCACAAAACAACACAAAGCCTGCATGTCAATATTGACCCTGCTTCATTCTCATAACAATGGGAACTTCAGTCACAAAACACTCTTTGTTTTAGGGCCTACCCTCCTTGTCTTGTGACTCCTTCACTCTGCTTCAAAACCATTAGCTTTGAAACCATGCCCCAGATTCAATCAAAACTGTAAAGCTATCTCAAGGGAAAGTGTTGATCACAAAAATCTGCCAGGAGGGACCTGGCCCTGGATTACAACATGAAGACTTTTCCCTTTAAGATAGATTGAGAGTTTTGATTGAATCAGGTGTGATGTCTTGGATTATTCAATGCCTTTCTGCCAAGAAACCTTTAAATAAATGGAAAAAAAAATGGCAAAGGTATAGTTACTACTACAGCAGAGCAAAGTACGCAGACTGTGTAGAGAGGTTTACATTTAAACAATTTAATGTTAAGGTTAGTCTGACTGAAAGTTTCATTACTTACCTCCATGTATTCTCCTGAATATATCACTATGTTTGTGACATCTGGCTGAACTCAGTGCCTGTTCTTGATGTGGCTGATTCCTCTCTCCATCTCATGACAGCTTGAACCCCGCATTGGCTTACATACCAACAGGTGCACATGACATGTACTTAGCAATGTTAATTACTGATGGAGTTCATAAGCCAGCACACACACACACACACACACACACACACACACACACACACACACACACACACACACACACACACACATATACATACATATTGACTCTTGCTTTGCTGGGCAGAATGCCCTGTTGAGTTTAACAATTATTCAACATGTGGTAATCTTTCAACCTCAATTGGAAAGCTGTTACCTGGCTGTGTGACAAGATATTAAAAATTCACCAGTCTTGCCTGGATTTTGACTACTACACCGACAGACTCATTAGCATTTAAATGGGAAAAGATAATGCAGCAGTTGGCAGCATCTCACCTTGAACAAAGAGGATCTTTCTCAACTCATCCTGGTAAAGAAACAACCTGAGACAAGAACTTGAGTGTGAATTTAAAAAAGTCTGAAACTGTCTTCCATTGCATCTGACAAAAAGTACTGTAGAATCCGACTACTGTAAGAAATATCCACTAAAATAAGTGACACAAGCAAAGAGAAAGGATTTTGTACTTTTGTATTTTGAGAATAAATACCTGTGGAATGCAATGTGTGGAGATTTGTACAGAGCCAGGTGAAGTGGCCGCAGCTGTTTTTAATATTTGCATCCGTCTGTTTGTATTTAAGTGTTAATCTTCATGATTGTCAATATTTCACTTAACAGCTTGCAGGAAATATGAGTAGGTGAGGTGTACAGGGTGATAATGGCTTCAGAAGTGGAGGAACAGCAGAGTGATCTGTGAGAGTAAGGATTGCAGAGAGATGCAAGACACATGCACACATGCACACACACATATACACATACACACTCTGTGCGCACGGCTGTGAGGGAGCTACTGTATGAAATCCGACAGCAGGAGGTGTGGTCTTCCACCACTGACGGGAGTGGTGTTTTTATCTCCGGGAGGCCACAGAGATGACCGCAGAGACGACCGCACAGAAGCAAGGGGTCGCGACTCCATAGCAGCTGACCGCAGTCTGTGCTGCCTCTCCCCCAGGATCTCGTCTGTGTGTACAGCCCCCACCTACGCCTGACCACCAGCCAGCTCCTTAGAGGCACTTCCACCTCCACTAAACAGATGCAAACACCCTGCATGCACTGTCTTCAGCACTGTGTGATTCAATTCAACTACTGCATCGACTGCAGTATGAATCTGCAGAAAAGAACTACGACAAATGTCTGGAGGTGGAGCTTGCCATTGGAGCCCTGCTGAAGTTTTTGCTGACTGACTCACAGTTTCTCTCTGACAGGGGCTCTCGCATTGGTGTCCTCACACTGTGGTCCAGGATACAAAGAACGACAAAGGGAGATTCTTATGAAAACTGATGTTTTTTTCTTCTTTTTTTTTTCTTCTTCTTTTCTTTTTTCCCCTTTATATAGCTCTGTTTGGGAATTAGCAATTGCACACTAGGCTCTTCTCACTGTAACAACCTCTGTATTCATGCATGAGTGCTGAAGCGAGATGAATGCAATCCTCCACAAGACTCACACATTGCCAAAGGCTATAATTTTGCAGTACAAGTCACACTGTGCATCACAGTAGAGTGGGTGGTCATTGGAGGATAGGTGCTACCCTACTGTTGTCATCCAAGCAACTGCCAGGTGCCTGATAAAGTGCAGGGTGCCTGAGAGCAGTGAGGTAAGTAAGCCCTGGCCTACCTACCCACCCCTATCCCCACTAGAACAAAGACATTTTTCTCTGCCGCTGTAGGGTCCCCGTCATGGTGGGCAAAAAGAGAGCAGGCACGCACACACATGCACGCATACACACAGTATGTATGACACTATGTTCACTGAACAGTAACAGAACACCATCCCATTATCTTAGATTGGTGCAATTGTGCGTTGTTGTTACTAGCAGCAATGCTGACCCCCCCCCCCAGGAGGTTGAACCTGCAACCGCTCTCCATTGCCTCTCCCATCCCCTCACAGGTCCACATCCTTTCATCAGACCACTGAAACCACTTTCATTTCCTCCAGGTTTGACACATCGTGTGGGAAAAGGAAGGAATGAGGTGTTCTGGTCCAAGCTGCACAAACATCCAGTGACGCAGGGGGAGAAGACTGGAGCATGGCCGAGGGAGTCTAGTATTCTCAACTGTCTGTGGGTTCATTTGTGTGTGTGTGTGTGTGTGTGTGTGTGTGTGTGTGTGTGTGTGTGTGTGTGTGTGTGTGTGTGTGTGTGTGTGTGTGTGTGTGTGTGTGTGTGCGTACATGTGTGTGCTTGTGTGTTTTTGTATGGATTCATTTCACTCATAGCTTTTTGACCTCAGTGTTAAAATATGCCCACTATAAATATACTGTAATTGAATAAAATCACGAACCCACAGCAGCAGCATTGGGTGTTCGCAAGTGTAATGTTCTGCAATAATCGGAACTTTTACAGCCTTGTCTGCTGCTAAACACAGAGGACACAAACAGAGTGAATTCTTTTAACTGTGATTTTTTTTTTTCTTTTGGGAGACTAAATTGTTCTCACAAAGCCAATAAACATATTTCTCTGTACTGACATGTAGATGTGATTTCAGCTTCCCAGGTGTGCCAAAACTTTGGTGAAAATCCAAGGCATGTTTCATTTGAGGGCTGTGTTCATTTTGATTCCAACACTAATGTGCCAAAGTCAGAGATTTCACCATTGCATAACTGTGTCACAGTTTCATGAAGAAAAAATAGAATTATTTCAAACTGGCATAATGAATTTATTCTGTGGTTGCCCCCTCTTGTCTATTATTTCCATGCTGTCTTAGGGAAGTCATACACCACCACGGTTTCATTTTCCAATGCTGTGGTAATGATACTCAGATTTACATTTACATTTATTCATTTGGCAGACGCTTTCATCCAAAGTGACTTACAAGTGAGGTACAATACAACACAAGCGAAAAACCATAGAGTCAACAATATTAGAAGCACTGCAAGTTTCAAAGGTTGGCCAGGCAAGGTACAATCTAGCAGGTAAAGCTAACGAGTGTGTTAAACCATTCGATTACTTTTTTATCATTTTATTTTATAGTTTAAGCACTGGACAGGTGCAAATCTTCTGAAGCTAAACTGCAACAAAATTGAAGCCATGTTCATAATCCCAGAAAGCAATTCTATCCCAAATTGCTCCATTTAGTTTTACTATCAGTAGTGTCTGTGGCCCCGGCTTCATCTGTGGTGAAGAACCCCTGCTCCATCTTTGGTCCCACACTCTTTTATGAGGCACATGTGAATACTGTTACGAACATGTCATTCTCACACCTTAGAAATATAACAATTCTTAGGCCCTCAGTCTGTCTGAATAAATCAGACTCATGCCTGTAGGCTTACTGATTAAGCTTAACCACTGTCCCCTGTGGAATCTCAACTACAGTCCTGGTTGGGCTTCAGCATGCTTAGAATTTAGCTGCCAGGGTACTGACACATGCAAGTATGTGAGAACAGATTGCCCTCATCCTGAGTCTGCTACACTGCCTCCTGCATTATGGGATAGACTTTCTTATTGATTAAGCACTCAGTGGCCTTGCACCAAGTTATCAAAGTGACGTCCTACAACTCTACCTGCCTCCTTAGAGACACTGTTCCTCTGATGCTGGCCAACCCCCTGTGCTTAAAACCAAAGTTCACCCTGTAAGGGTAAGGCTCCATAGAATTCCCTACCTCAGCAGACTTGAGACTACAAGAACACTGTCACTATCTAACCTAAACTTAACACTCATCTGTTAAGCCTAGCATATTGTTCATTTTTATGCCTAATTACTTTTAACATCTTAGTTTTAGCCCTTTTCTGGACAGTATATTTTAGCAGCCCTAATATTTGGATTATTTTATGCTACAGATATACAAGTCAAATATTATTTACAAGTCAAGTGTTATTATTAGAATAATTGTTGTGGGTATATGCTTGGTAAACAAATGTATGTAACTAATGGATAGGTACAACTGTGGATGTTGTCGGTGGTCTGCCATCTGATTGGAGGGTTTTGATGAATGGGAGAATATGTTTGCAGGACCACTGACATCTGTCATCATTGCCTCCATTAGTAGAAAAACAAACTAAAAACTAAAAACAAAAACTAATTTTGATTCTTATTTTTATGGTCCTTAAAGGTGTACAAGATTATGCAATGCAGACTCTTCCAATAATTACAAAGCTGAACTGACCAGATGTCCTCCAACCTTTTGACATGCCGGAGGGTTGAAGAAACAGACATCGACCGCTTCACCAGCATGGTGGGAATGTGATTCTTGCAGGCAGTACTGACTAACGTGTTACCTTTATTGTAGCCAATACTTTAATGCTTTGCTTTGGCCGTCACAGAAAGATTTTGAGAACAGGATGCATTAGCTCGGCTGCCGATTTTCCATCACGTGCCCCTGTGTGTTGCCAGTGCTTTTATGAAGATGGAGTCTCTGTGGTGAGACTCACTTGTTGTGTTCTGGTTCCACACAACTTCTCTTGGTGTTATTAGTATCTGTGCTTATTGTATATAGGTTCGTAGTAATCCTTAGACATCTGAGAGACCATTATATGGAATAAGGGTGGAAAAACATCCTGTTGATTCCATCAAACTGCCTAATAGGTCCCTCTGCAATCTCCAATAGAGTATATGGAGAAATCTCTGAGCAAATGTTTAAATGCCAGTGGAAAGGTCATGTGCCGGGGGGGCTGTGAAAGGGGCTATCGGGGGCAGCAGTGGGGCCAGAGATGTACCTCAACTGCAGATCCTGTTGATTTTATTTATGTGTTTATTTATTTATTTGTTTAAACAGCAGGTGATGGTATTTATGGGAATAAGACTCATCCATTCTCTGTGCTGTGCTGACAGCCGGCGGAGGAGGCAAAAGGGCAGTGAGAGCTGTGGTGTGGCTGCGTTTAAAAACAGTTTAGCAGCTGCCTGGCTCTCATCGCCGGGTGCCCCTCCCACCAGCACAGCCGTGCCATTCTGTCTCCTGGCCTGATGTGTCAGGGGCCGAGCTGGTATGCTGTCTCTACCCAGGTGAGTGCCAGGGCTATTTTCTGCAGTAGAGAGATCCAGCCGCCCCACGGAGAGAGGAACAGAGCGATAAAGAGAGACAAGGAGAGAAAGAAAAGTACAAGGAGAACACAGAAAGAGCAAGGGGAAAGGCAGAGAAAAAGAAAAAAGGGAAAGAGGGACAAAGATCGGAGAGCAGTATTAAAGCCATTAAAGACTCTCAGAATCAATAGTGTTCATGTATGAGAGAGGGAGGGAGAGAGGGTATTTCTGGAAAACTATTTACATTAATCTGCCATAAATAAATATGTCAGCAGCATCAGAACTTCACCAACCAAAAGGCTCGGTAAAGCACTAAAAATAGTGCATTTTTTTGTCTGACCTTGTCTAAACACAATGATATTTTTATAGACTTAATGCACCCCTCCCACCACTCCTGTCCTCTGCCTCTCCTGTTCTGATATAATGGAAGCTTCACTCATTCAGCCAGCCTTACACGCATCTGATGACAGCCCAGCATTTGAAAGAAATAAGTATACATGGACCCCTAATTAGAGGCTCTAATATTGTCCCTAATGTAATGTAAAATGCCCAGTGTTTGAACAGGTGTCACACACTTTGTCTAACTGCATACATTATCTCACTGTAGAGCACAGTTGGCAAAAGGCATGTTGTCAGACCATAACGCAGAATGATTTTTGGAAACTGTGAGTGTACTGTGAGTGCACCTGTCAAACTACATATGCCAGACTTAAAAATGGATGGAATGAGAACAGACCCCGCTGTATACTCTTTGAAATATGGGGAGTTGTAGTATGTGTCATCAGTGTGGGATGTGTTTCTGATAATTACCCTTCTAGATGGCTTGCTTTTTCTTGCTTGCTTGTTCAGAATTCTTGAAGTACAGAACACTACTGCTGGTCACACAAAACCCTCCAGCAGTTTTTACCAGGTCACCAAAGCTGTTCCTTTCTACTTATTGTCCTCAGCATGTTAGTTGTAGTAGCTACTTCATGATTCTCTGTGTCTGCCCAACCTGCGCTTTGGAGCTCAGGTCTTTCTGCCACTGGGGCTCCATTTTGGCCTCTCACTACTTCTTGTGAGACATACACACTGGAAAATTACATTTCAGAGCAGTTAGTTTTATGGGTTGCGGGCAGTCATTCTCATCAGCTTGCCTTGCACAACACCAAATGTGAATCTGGCAAAACAATTTCAGACATACTAGATATTGACTTGCAGCAAGTCACCACCTGACAGTCTCAAAGAGCTGATCTATTAAGCCAGTGAATGATTTTAGTGTGCATGTGCCAAATTTCAACGAGAATCACACCCAACTTATCATCAGGGTTAAATCAGGGCTTAGATTGCACTGTGCATTTAGACCTTGAGAGAAGCTATTTTAATGGAAGCCTCTACCGCCCACTCATAACCACTCTTTGGTTAGGCAGGACCTGCCATCTTTCCTCCCCTGAGTCTTCTCCCTCCATCTCTTCTTTTCCCATTTCTGTCTCATATTCCCTTTCTTGTCCTACCCTCATCTCTTTCTCCTTTCTTTCTCTACCTTCCTCTCCCATCCCTACACCTCTCTCTTTCCCCCATTTTTCTACCTACCTCTCCTCTCCCCCTGCCCCCAGTGACTGTGATCCCACCCACCCACCCACCACCACCAAGACAGGCTGTTTGAACACAACAAGGCTTGTGCCGGCAAAGCATTGCTTTATTCTACACACTCTTTTCTTTTTTCAAACGTTGCACGCACAGGAAAACAATCGCACAGTAAATCAATCAGCATTCGTATTTCCTGTGACGCTGTTGGTTTTTACATTATGATGTCGCAGCAGGGCGAGCCCTCTCTGGGCGTCTTTCCTCTGCCCCGGGACTTCCTGTGTGCCCTTCGAGTGGGCAGAGGATACTGATCAGGGCAGCATTGCCATTAGTCAAGCATTGCCCGAAGCAGATATGGTGGCAGGCCTAAGGCATTCAGAAACTGGCACATACACTCTGAATTCAGCCTGTGCCATTATAACCCTGCATTTCGAAGGCCACACAATCAGAATTAAAAAAAAAAAAGAATGAGAAGCGAGAAAGTAAGCAAAAGAAAGAGCCAAAAGTCAGCGTGGACTTTGTTTATGACATAAGACAAACATTTCTATAGAAAGAAAACGGAGTCTTTGATTATCCGAGAAAAACAGCTCACTTATTGAGTTACATAATTAAGCATGCATAATTAAGAATGTTTGCAAAGAAACAGCCCCAACAATGGCCGCAGTGTTTCTGTGCATTCTTCATATCTGTGGGAGATGAAAGTTCAGAAGGCTGCGAGGAGTGGATCTGCACAGACATCTGCTGCTGGAATTTCCCATACAGACTGCGCTATAAATATGCATGTCAATTGCTCATAAATAAATATAGACTCTATAGTATATCATACATAGTCACTTTTTCCTCTCGAGGTCTATAAGACTTTCCTCCATGAAATTAAATGTTGACACATTAGGGTTCTGTCTAATGAATCTAGGGGAGGTGATGACATGAGAGCGGTAAAGTCTTCCAGGTTTGCCGTATGTCCTGTTTTACCAACAGAGGAAACGATATGAGCATCCGTGACTGTAAAACACATCACTGATCAGCCCTCCTGAAAAGGAATTGGCTCAGTCTCTTAGATAAAATGGAGTGGGAACACAGGAAAAAAGTCAAACGTTTAAATTTATAATTGAATGGGTAAAGACTCCTCTCTGTACAACTTTTTCAAAAAAGGCATCAGTTGTGGCATCAGTTATATCACAGCTTGCTAAAACGGTGTGCCGTTTCCTGAGCAGCCAGGGTTTGTTTTACAGGTTGCTGTGGGAACCCTCTCTGAGCAGATATGAGGATGTGGACCCTGGAGGGGGGCGTGGCCACAGTATCTGGGCTTGGAACGTGGGAAGCGATGCTGACGGAGCTTGCTGCTGATCCAGCCTCCATTTCCTGTCTGGGAACTGCCACTCAGGGCAGGAAGGGGTGAGCGGTTATCGGAGAGAGGGGTCCTGGGAACAGGGAGACTCCACCCACTGCCCGTCACCCCACCGGCACTCCTTTCAATTTGCAACTGCAGGGACAGCATTCTGCCTTCCTGCCCCAATAACCCCCCACCCCCACTCCACACACACACACACACATAAACACACACACCCGGCTCCTAGCATCTCAACCCCCCACCCAACCTCAACCTACAGTCTGCCTATAACCCCATTTTTCTGCCTGCTAATGCTGACCACAACAGACAACTCCACCAGAAATGTGGCACTGCGAAGGTTGAGAGACAGACATATATTTAAACTTCTGCTGATGCATTTCTCACAAAGATCAGATGGACAGTTATTCATTCCACTACTCATTACAAATCCATGCTCTGAACCTAAGCATAGCAACACATCTTTCTGTTTTCAGTAGCATGGCTGTAATTTGCAAAGGAGCTGTTTCTCATACTTGAAGTGCTTATAATCCACCAATAGACCACTGAGTAAAAGTAGGAAAAAAACTATTTCAAAAAGACGTAAAACAGCAAACCCTCTAATTCCTTTAATTAATAGCCTTGTAATTACTCTTGTGAGCCAGAGCACTTCAGCCGTTATTTGTCAGCCAACACAAACTGACCTCCAGGGCTGTGTGCGAGCTCTCTCACTGCCAGGGGAATGTTTGCACGGTACACAACACTGCTGTGTGTCCTTCTACACTGCCATGAAATAGCAGCCGACATTATTCTCACTCCAAATGAGGTGTGCTGAGAATCTGGCCAGCACTCCTGCTATCTTTGGAAAGACTGTGCGGGTTTATAGACGGGGAATTTAGGCTGGAGACCTGGGAGAAATGAGGATGAGGGATACATTTGTACACATCTCTGTGCATAGGTCTGAGCAAACAGCTACAAAAGGCTTTGAATGACAGTAGTGTAGCGTTTAGGGAGAAGTGTAGTTTATAGGAACAAGTCTTGTAACCCAAGGGCTGCTAGTTTGCTTCCTAGTTGGAGCGTTGCTGTTGTTCTTCTCCTAGTACATAACCTATATTGTTACACTAAACATTTACCTTTATCAGTGTAAATGATATCTAATTTGCACTAGGTAAGAATGTCCGCTGAGCATAAATGTAACAGCATGGGTCTTGGCCTCACTCATTCTTCCTTATAATCTATAACTTTCAGGAAATTAGGTGTAAGGCCTGTGTGAACATCCTTAAACTGAGGGGTCATTACTGATCCATTTTTATCAGGAAAGATTTTCATTTACATAACAGACATGCTTATCCACCATTTACATAAATTACAATTTTTAAATGTTATCCGCTTACACAATTGGCAAGGGGCAACTTGTATTAATTACCTTGCCCAAGGGTAGAACAGCAATAGCCCTCTCAGGAATCGTACTGGCAACCTTTGAGTTAAGACCCCTGCTCATCACCACTATGCCACAATGCTGCCGCCAAAACTACAGTGGTAGCCAAAATCCAGTCTCTCTGCAGATACAAAGGCAACCTATTGTTGGATGGGGCATGTGTACAGCGCGTCCACAACATGTGGCTCACACAGCTGAGCAACATTAAGCTGCTGAATGTGATTATCGAATTCCTGAGCACAGAGCTTCGGGATGGGGCCTGTTTGGATATGGTGCCACACACCTCATTCTCTGCTTGACCCAGAGAGGCCAAACAAGCCCAAACACAGCTGCTGCTCCCTGCTGACGTGCACCTGTCTGCCCAAAGCCAGCTCGCAGGAAGCGCAGTAAAGACCAGCCCCACATTGTACCAGGCAACCAGACACACCACAGAGCGCCCTTTCCTCCAGCATTACTCACACTGCTCTGCAAAACGCACCCCGTAACAGAAATAGAGATTTTAGCTGTTTTTAGCTGTTATTTCAATTACAGGAATGCCTTGACCATTCTGATAGGGTGTTATGACATCCCCTCCCTGCCAGCACGAGTCCAGGAAGAGTGATTCATTGACTGTTTCTCATGCACCACAATGGTGCACGGTAGCATTGAAATGACGGCCAGCGATAAGGGCATTGGCACTTACTAAAACCAGCACTGGCACGCTTCACAAATCCTGTGACTCGACCTTCCCTCGCTTGACTTCCCTGAGGAAACGACACACAGACGGAGCGAAAGAGTTTGTGCCTCCACGTATCTCGGTGGATCTCACCAACAGCTCTGCAGTGATTGTTTGAAGTGTTATTGTGACAGTGTGGCAGAATCCTGGGTGGTAAGAATCCCTTCAGTAAGTAATTACGCATATTGCCAGAGGCAGGAGGCACAGCAGACAATGTATGTGAGCTCTCTGGGTGCAGCAGGGGATTGCAGAATTACGTTTGGGCAGGAGGTAAGAGCTGTGCTGCTTAATACAGGCACTTGTCTTGTCTGCCATTGTGCTGCAGGGCTGAGAGACCTGCAAGTCTGGGCTGCTATGAACCTCTGTGCAGACAGCAAAGAGCAGCTCACAAAAGCCCAGGGATCAATCCTGCTCCCCATTTTTTTCCCCTTCGTAAGCAACTGTTACATTTCAGAAGTTATAAATGGTGCACAGCTCCTTTTAGCTGTCATGTTCACAGCATCACGGAGGGCTTATTTCCCTGCAATTTGCACGGGTGACTTAACTATCCACTTGAATCCGCTACATGTGGATTCAGAAATGCATTTTTTAAATGTGGGGATGATTTCTAGTAAGTTTGGGGAATGTGTGGGATGATGTTGCTGGTGAAGCTGTGGCCCACTATCTGTTTAATGGTGGTGAGAGTGGAGAGAGAGCACTGGATGTTTTTCATAAAACGGTTGAAAACACAGGAAGTGCCCTGCTTGCCTGGAACTTATTACCCTGAAGGCTTAGCTTACAATGCCATTTAGAACAGTCAATACTGATGATGCAAAAACAATACCCCTCTATTTGCAGTTTAGTCAGAGGGATTTAGACTGCAGTGACATTCTCAAACAAGTTTGGGGTTCATGAAGCCTCACTCTCTCATTACTAACCAACCCCTCAGGTGAATTCTAGAGCATGTCTGATTCCACGGCTCCTCAGTGTACTTCACACTGTGTGGAGTTGTGGGCAGGGAGAAAATGAAAAACGTCTATGCAGACAGGCTTCAGCTGAACATTCTTTCTCCCTATATCAGTGAGGCTGACTCTGAGGCAATGACAAGAGTGAATTTGACAGGGGTTGTCCAATGTTGGGCTGGACGCGCCAAGAAAAAAAAAAAAAAAAAAAAAAGCTGTCCGAGCCAAAGTACAAGCCATGGCAGTACATTTCTCTACTTGTCAGGAACTGGGCTGCATTGCCAAAGACACATAAAAGGGTTTTGCATTGACGATCCCTTTTTTCAACAGTATGACACATCTGCTAAGCAAATACTCATATGCTGGGCTCCTGACTTGGTCTGCTAAACAAATACACCCCGGGACATGGTGCCCGTTCGGTCACGCTCACCTGGCGTCTGCTACCCAGGGAGGACGTCCGACCCGGGCCCAGAGGTGACAAGCTCATTTCCCAGCCAGACAAAAAAGCGTGTCATGGGCGGTGGCGCTGAGCGCAATGGCTGGCACTCTAACGGCCTGCTGAATGACAAATCGAAACTGAGTTTGACACCACCTCGTTTGTGCCTGGATCTCTTCCCGCCCCTGAATCTCCCATCTCCCAAATCCTCTCCCAAACCCTGCCCCACTCAGCCACAAGTCCCCCCGCCCCCACCACACACACACACACACACACACACACACACACAGAGATGTCCTGATTCTTACAGTCCAACCAGAGCGTGGTGTGAAAAGTGGAGTTTGCTGTGTGAAATGGATTTCATTGAAAAAAGCCTCAGGTTATTCTTTGATGGACAGGTGGATATCAATCATCTACAGGGGGGATTACTTGCTGGGAACAAAACTCAAAGTGCGTGTTAACTCGCACATCCCTCTCCTTCCCCCAATCCCCAAGTATCAAATCCCATATGCAGTTTGCTAAATCTCACATTAAAAAATATATAAATTCTCACAGACACACTGTGAATCAAATCTTACACTCAAAAATGTAGTGTATGTAGAAATGTGTAAAGAATTACATATCCTGCCCACTTTGACTTTTGTCATCTGAGATGGGGGCACCAGCCAAAACACCCAAGTTCCTGATTTGTTTGTAATGGTGGCAATGCATAAAATGGCATTGCCCAACACCACCACTGAGTCCCTGTTAGTCACACATAGCCATGCCAGATCCCAAGCAGGTGGAGAGTGTACTGCAATTAGGGAGATTAACTGATATCTGGTGCATCTAAATATGATGTATGTTACTAATTTTCAATGACTAGTCATTTGAAAAAGGTCTACCAAAAACTATCTTGAATAATCTAATTAATAATTACCATGGCTTATCAATGTAATGAGGTGCATTCCCTCTGTAGCTGAGTAAGAGACATGGGACACTGCTTCTTCTAGGAGTACTGTAGTTCTTCAAAGGATAATTTGCCTTTGATTTGCCTTGTGTGATTGATCTTTGATCTGTTACTGTCTGGACAGAGTTACGTTCTTCATAGCTATAAATTAAACACTCATTTTCACTGAATAAATTATACCCATCCATTCTGTCTTCAAAAATACCAGAGCTTTTGCATATTTGTATAAATCACATTAATATGGTTACAGCAATTAATGATTTTTACAAGCAGAGGGAGTAGGCAGCATGCTCATAACCCAGTGTACATTCACTGTCACACTCAAAAACTCAAAAATACAACACAATGCTTAATGATGCTCAGAGAAGGCCACCACGAATGAACTTACACACCCAAGAAAATGTAACACTCAAAAACATACTGTGCGTGACCTGTAGCAGTCAGAAACATGCGGCATGCTGTGTGAGCTGAAGGTCTGTTGGAGCGGTGGCCAAGTTTGGAACGCTCACTGAAGACTGGGGTGGTCCAGAGGAGCCCAGAGAGAACTCGCAGCTTTTCTGCAACGTCACAGCACAGACTCTGGTTGACGATAGCACCGCCCATGAATCCCCTTGTCCTCTCACGCAGGTCTTATTGGTGTTGTCAGTTTTATGGGGCTTACAGCCCAAATCTGAACTGAGCCTTCGACACAGGGCCGAACCTTAGAGCAAATTAATATGTATCACGCTCCACTTATAAAAGCTGTGTTCACCCGCAATTATGAAATAGTTTCCCTGTAACATCAAAGCCTATCCCACTTTCTGAATACGGAGAACATATTCCAGCTTGGGTATATAAGGGGGCAGTTCTGAAGCATTTGTACATTTCATCACCGCCTGTGCATGCCAGATCATTAAATAGGCCACAGCTGGAACCTACTTATAAAAAAGGACTCAGCTGTACATTTGGGGTGGCCCTGTTTCTGTTTGCACCTCATCATGTTGCTCCGACACTTCAGGCTCTCACACCATGTTCATTTTTGTGCACGTTCCTGTAAGTAGTAAGGCACTTCCTGTTGAGTGGCACTTCCTGCCATGTGCTCTTAAGAGCATAATGCTGTGGAGACCGACATGCAGTGAGACCTGAAGCCCCGTCAGACCCAGTTGAACCTAAGCTGACATCGGGAGTCACAAATGACGTACGGGGAAGAAATGGGTGCTGTTTGTGATTGTCCAATTGCTAAGATATGGTATTTTAGCAAGAATATGGTATGTTGCAAAGAGTAAATCACAGTCTGAGGACCAAGAAATCCTGTTGTGGAAGAAGTACCATTTTGTGTATCTCCATTCTCAAACAGGGCACCCCAGTCATGCTTATGTTCTTTTCTTTTGGTGGGACATTTAAAGATTTTTTTTGTTTGATATCATTTTACTCTGGTGGTTGTGAACTGTGAACTGTGGTAGGAAAAAAAAACACTCTCCAGAAGCGATTTGGCTTTTGCCAGCAAAAAAAAGGAGTCAGATGTCACTTCTCCACAACGTCTTCCACAGTGGACGGAGTTGGTTAGTCACCCCAAATCTGTTGTTTCTCCTGAGGTGGCTGCATCCAGGTAGAAGTGGCCCTTTTCTTTGATTTTGTTTGCATACTAGCTGGCATCCTCAGTTACATCTTACCTAAATCCACATGCTCTTGACGTTTTAGTAGGTTTGTGGCATGCGTGGGTTGTTACAATAATGTGCAAAGATAAAACTTTTAAGACAGAGGATATGTAGAGAGAGGACAGGTGAGAAGGGGAGAAAAGGGGCTTGCAGGACTGATGCAGTCAATGAAAGCCAAGCAATAATACATACACAATACCTTACAAAAAACATAAAATCTTTTTTTCTGAAGGCTCTTGAAAAATGGACTGGGGTTCAGAGCTCAAAAGTTCTTCAAGAGTTTAAACAAGTAAGCATTTCTGTCTCTCTGAATGTGATGTACCATGACACCTTTAGGGTGCTGACTAGGCCTGAACGCTCTCTGTGTTTGTGGAACATGATCCACCCTGGTGTGGTGCGCTGTAGCGTTCATCACAGGAACCACCGGAGACACCTGGCCAGGCCTCTCTTGAGGGACTTCCTCATCATTTCTCCTTGTTGGGGGGTGTGATTTATGACATGTTGCATGTGTGACTATGTGAGGCGTGGGGAACATGTGTCAGTGGAGGTGGGGGAGTTTGGTCAGCATGTGGTACCAATGAAACATACATACAGACATCCCCTGTATAAAAAGCCCAAACCCTAGAGAAAGTGAAGCTTGTCACTGTGAGGGAAAGGAGTCGTTTAGGGGTGTGGGTGGGGGTGAGGGCAGGGGAATTTTTAGGTTCAAGTCTGAGCTGTAGACCTTGGTTCTTTGAGTTCCACCACTGGTCATAATAAACAAAGACAGAAATTAGGGAGCTCAAATTCCAGCACATTTTCTCTCAGCACTGCCCAAAAGAATCACTCAGCAGTTCAAAACAACACAGACAGGTCATTTGGATAAGAGTTGTGTTTGGATATAGCTTAGCTCAAGTATCCATCAGTGAAACATGTACTATAATATCTAAACTCTGTATGATAATTGATACCTGCTTATATGTAGGACACATTGGACTTTCCTCAGATACCATCAGATAACATTGGCTCCGACAGACTCCCACAGAGATTAATGCTTGGAATAGACCATAAAGTAAGTCGTTGGGCTTTTGTTAGGGCTGAATGCTAACAAGTTGTCACCTGGCTGTTCAAATCTGTTTACAAGACTCACCTGTGTTTGTTTTTATTGTGAGGTTGCTGTGATAGGAAATGTGCCGCTGCAGGTATGCGTCGGTAAATATCTCTGGAGGGGTTGAGGAGGCTCGTTTCCTCTCCAGTACCAAAGGATAAAAGAGGGGCCTCCTAATTTCTGTGGAGAGGGAGACAAAGCAGCAGTAATTACACTAACTGTACCAGCCCTCCTCAGATCAGCAGGGGTGCACCCAACAACCCCCCACCCCTAACCCCAGGCTATAAAATGAAGTCCACGTATCCCCCACCCCAAGGCAGATTTACCCCTCCATACAAGAGCAAGGACGATCAGGTATGTGGCGAGGCCTGTGCTGTTGTTTCAACCTAACAATGGACTTGTATGGTCAGGAAACTGAAATCTATTAGGATCTTACCTGGAAGAAAACAAGAGAGAGAGAGGGTGGTGAATACAAGAGAGGGTGGTGAACAAGGGAGACAGAGTAAGTGGTGGGTGTGTACTACACAGGGGGCCGCTGTCAGATTCCAGTCCATACAGAGACAGATCCAGGATTCTCACAGTCAAACACAGGGTCTGATAAGCAGAGAGCAATCCACAGATCCCCCTACCCACGTTAAGCACCCAGCGCAAAGGCCTTAGCTCCAAGTGCCGGCGCAGATAGAAGCCGAGATAACGGCTAGTGCACTGACGAGGAGACAAGCGGGCGCAAGATGAAAATGTGAAGCATGATAATGTGTCATGACAACAAGCCGAGAGAGGTGGTGGAGTGCAATGTACTTACTGTGAAAGTGAGCAGAGCTAAAGGGTTATTAGGCTGGGGCACCCCTGTTCCCCAAAGCCTGGGCATGCTTCACATTGGGAAACCCGCCCCATCCTGCCCGTGCGAACACAAGTATTTTATCCTGCCGGTGCGAGATAATGAAAATGTAGTGGTTCGCTCTTCCAGCGTGGATATCCAGCACTTCACCCCACCTACATGAAAATGTGAAAATGCAATGTTCTTGCACCCGATGCCACACACCAGCTCACAGCTTCCCCTCGGATTTGATTATGCAGGGTGCCGATGAATAGGATGGGAGAGAGGCCCTCCAAAGCCCTGACTGAGGCTCCTGAGGAACACAGAGGGGAATGGAGACAGTGCCTTAGCAAACTGAAAACACTCTCTGGCAACAGCAGGGTGGATTGACTCTTAGGCCATGTCCACACGTACACGGGTATTTTTGAATTTTACCTCCTTCGTTCTTAAAAAAATCTCCGTCCACACAAAAACGCAAACACACGCTGTCAAGAGCATTCTAAACCAACAGGCGATGATATAACCCTAACCGTAAAGCCATGTTGGTCAATCAGAAGCCTGAAAAAAAGTTATTACGGTGCACACTCTGATGTCACAGGCCAAAAACTCTGTTTTCCCTGTCTACACGTGAACACTGAAAACGGAGTTTCTGAAAATCTTCACCCTGGAAGGTGTTTTGCAAAAGATCCGTTTTTAGTGACCTAAAACACCGTTTGCGTGTGGACGAAAGGCCAACATGCATAGAAAAAGCTACGTTTTTAAAAATATCCGTGTAAGTGTGGACAGGGCGTTAGAACAGGAAAACAAACAAACAAACAAAAGTGTTAACCCCAAAGAACTGGAGAGCACACAGGAAAAATTAAAGCGAGAAGGCTAACAAGAGGGCACCATGGTCTGCTGAAACTGGTCCTGGTTTCACTTCAACAAAATAAAAAAAAAACATGCATTTAATTAAATGTATTCAGATTTAAATAAAAACATGCATTGTATACATATATGTAGACTTGCCATAGTGTGTAAACATAATATGCTTTCTTATTATTGCTTCCCAAATAAGCATAATCTTAACAAAAAAATACAGAACACATAATATCCACTACCTTGTTTTAACAGCACATGCAAACAGTCTTACAAAAGAGCTCTAATCCTACGAAATAATATATGATAAAATGATAACCATGCTGATATTTATGAAACAGCAGGCCAAGCAAAGAGATGTATATTTTGTGTAGAGTTAGATGTATTTCAAAGAAGAATAATGAGGAGCTCAGGTGATTGTAAGTGAAGGACAAACATGGTCAACAATGTGAACTTCAACACCAGAGACGAATTGCAGGTCAGGGTCAAATGGCTAGACCAGACACAGAAGGCTGCAGTTTGCTGGACTTTCTAATTATCTCCAAGAAGCCAGCTGCCCAACAGAGACCATCAACCAACTCCTGGAGGACTTTATTGGCTGTGTCCACCCCCTTTTTCTCCAATGAGAGGCCTGGACTTTTGTGTCACTCAAGCTGTAATTAACAACTATAACACTCTTCTCAGACCAAGGTTTGCCTGAGATAGTTTATTTATTCATAAGCCAGACTGTCATAAAGTACGCTTCCATGCTAGCATTGTGAAGCTCACAAGGTTTGGAGGCTGGTTCATGGTTTGTTCAGAGATGCTACTGAACAGTTTCCTGCTCTCACAAATAGATGGAAATCTCATCAAATTGGGCAATTGTGCAGAAAGAAAAAAGTAATGTGGTGACAATTGGGGAGATATAGAAGACACAACTGACTACAATGGAATACAAATGTAATTTTCTAAATCCTGTGAAAATCACCCCAGCAGATTTTGAAGATATGTACACCAACAATCTTCATCTGCAGGAGGTGTACACTTGGACAGGAGGCATGAGAACAGTTAAAAACTACATAGCACAGATGAAAACTGTGAGTGAAGGAGGGACCCTACTGAAAACCGTGAGCTGTGCGGTGACATTTTTTAAACCTGCAGTGGCTTCACACTGTTGAAATCTATGGAACATGGAGAAATACTGCTGTAAACTCTGTGAAATGCATAATCTCACAGACAATTATCAGATATGGAGTGATACTGTTGACAGGAATATGAGCAATGGTGTGACACAATTTAAAACCTTGGAGAAATGAAAATCTTAGGCTTTGAAGTGACACTCTTTCATACTATGGACAATACCATGCAATTGAAAATTGGGATATGGGTTGATAGAAAAAAATATGAGCAATGGTAAGACACCATTTAAAGCGTGAGAAATAGCATGACATCACAAGGAGAAGGATAACTGTTGAAAACAATCCCAAATAGCATGCATTATTGTAAACTATTATATGTTGGAAGATTACAGGTCTTGCAAACTGGAACTTTTCCACTGAAAATGAAAAAGTTAATAGCATATACTTAACATTTTAAACACAAATCACCATGCTTAGACAGTAATTTATGTAAATTATACAATATCTGAATCATTCAATATCCAGGACTAAAGAGTGAAGACATATGGGTATGAAAGCCAAATAATTGCACAGCTTTTATGAATTAGATATTATTGTGTAAACAAAAAATGAGTGCTTTATGTGAAAAGATGTTTTGTATTTAGTCAAAGATACATTATTACAAGTGTTCATACACTTTGTTTACAGGCAAATAAGGAGCACTTGATCTCGCACATCTCTCCAGATGTGCATGTCTTCCTCACAATACCAGTAACATACACAGTAACGAAGTAGAGTTTCCCTGCAATTAAAACAAACCAAACAAATATTAGACACAGTCATGTATTGTTTAATAATTGGGTTGCTAAGAGCTGGAGAGTACACCCACCATCCACTCCCCATAAAACGCAGAGAAACAGAGCATAATTGCTTCAGTATTAATGTGCACAATGGATTAAATAATCAAACCCATGCCTTTTTGTAAGCTCCTCCCTCTGAGTTTCTCCTTCAGCCGTCACTTAGGGATTACACTTATGCAGAGCTGTTTTTTATCAGCCGTTGTCGCGGCTAATTCGAGCTGACTGCAGCCTCCATAGAGGAAATCGGACTGAATTCATGTGTCTGTTCTCATTAGCACTAGTGTCAGGTAATAGAATCTGCTCACAAGGGGCTAGTTGTACCAGCTGGGCAGAATAAAGGCCAGGTCTAAATGGTGTTAAGTTGGGTGTTCGTACGCACAACTTTTTGATCTGATTTTACGCCAGTTGCACCAACATAAACAATGCCTGGCTGTATCTACATTCAGTGTATGTAATAAACATTTGTGTAAATAGACACGTAGCACTTGTTGCCAGGCAGCTCTTGTTGCTAAGAATCACCTAAGTCACACCTTCATGTTCCAATACACTCATAGCTTACTGGTTAAAAATATAGGTTTAAACAAAAACACTGTTGAGGAAATAAGAAAACTACTAAAATAATATCATAGATACAAGGACACATTGTTTGCTGAACATAACAATACATACTTTGAGGTTGGCATGGCAGCTGGATTTATGCACATTAATTATCTACTCCAATACTTTGAAATGCAACCTCCATAAAAATGTGAGTGACAGATCAGTCCATTTTTTGCTGATACATCCTATTACCAAGATGACAGTTCATCTGCAGGTTGATATAGGCCTTTTACATAATCAAAACATTTCTATAAGTATGTTGTTGGTGTAAATATCAATCATATCCCATCCAGTAAATATGATTTAGATTCAGAGCAATTCTTTCCAGTTTAAATTATTTCCTTATAAATCTATCACCACACAACATGTGCTATTGTACTCTGTGTTAGCAAATAAAATGTGTGAATGATTGATTTGTGCTAGCATAAAGGACAGTCTTACCCTACATCCTTTGTCTGCTCTCTGCTAACTAATGGATTTATGCCCAAGCATACCAGAAAGAATGGGGTAAATCCAGGTGGTGCAACAGGTGTGAATTTTAGGTCTGACTTCAAGCATTCTAAAGCACACATAGCATTAAGCCAGACATACGCCAAATAGGTCAGACAGTCATGTCAGGTTATTGTAAGATGATCTACTTCACAAAAGACTGCCCACACCCATAAAAAGTGACATATTTCCATGACACGTGCCATTTCATATGTTAAATCATGTGGATAGCTCATCCCATTTACTAACCCCACAATGTCTTCCGATTCACAGACTAAAAAGTCTGTGCAGAATCTGCACAACATTAAGTGCACAGGCATATGAAGAGCCCACAGCAACAACAAAGCAATGACAACCGTGGTAAAAGAAAGACACAATAGCAATATGCAAGCATCACAGCAAAAAAAAAAAAAAAAAAGAAACTTTGGACAGTAACAGAAGGTGGGGAAGTTGTGCCACATCCTCGTGAGGTGGTGACACATGCTACAGCTTTCCTATTTCACGAATCACAAATTCCACAGAAAGCCTCTGTTTATGATTTTCAAACTTCATAGTGTGCTGCAACTTCCCCTGTGTGCTGTTAATAAGGTCATGTTCACACACGGCACAGTAACAAAGGGAGCACTTTTAATAGCTGTCAATTATGGTAGAAGCAGGGAGCTTAACAGTTTTTAGTAAGGCTTAGTATGGTGCTGAACATTGACCTGTGTGTTTGACTAGGAAACACAGCTGATTACTAGTAGCTGTGCAGTATCTGTTGATTGGCCACACAGGAATGTGTGCTTGCCCCTTGAATGTGTTCATACGTGTGTGCATGGACAGTATTATGAACAGACGTATAACTGTATTGAGGGATGCTTGTTACAACTGTGTATGCCCCGTGTGACAGAGAGATCAGCCCCCCACCCTACTCCACCCCACCCCATCACACACACACACGCACACACATACATCTTACAGGCGGGAGTCTCAGCCTGTGAGTTACTAAGGGCTGACTCTCCTTTGATATTCATAGCACAGTAGCGGGCCCCCTGTCTGTGCTTGGTTGCACTCTCCGCATGTGTGAGAAGTCGCAGCTCACATTTGGATGGCTAAAGCTCGTGCTAATGGGGGAGTGTGTGTGTGGGGAGGGGTGAGGGTAATCCTCATTCACCTGGGGATCTCTGACTCCTCTTTTCCGGCACATGCTCTGCATCCCCTACCTGCAGGGTCCCCACTGGGTTGTGTTACCATGGCTACAGCCTCAGCAAAGTTGCAGTGCTAGACATGGAGATCATTTCACTAGCTCTGGGGTGAACAGTCAGAGAGCCCTTCATGGCCTGGATCCAATCTATTGACTGGTATTAATTTTACATAACGATTGATTCTATATTCCATACGTTGAAAGTATTGCAATGTTATAAATGTATGTAACTGTTGTAAATCTGTTGCCAGTACAACTTGCAAGTGATAGGTTACAAATAACCATGTAATGGGTATGCTGTGATGATGTTAAAAATAACATTTGTTGATTATCATGACAACTGCTATCTTTTCTGCAATGTAGAAGTTCCGGTTTATGAACAAACTCCATTTCAGTACAATCTCCCTGAGTCTTCTCTGTCTGACAGCTTTCCAGTATACATTATAGTGCTTTAGGTACATGCAAACACCAACAGTCTTCAGATATTGACAGAATTCAGCATCCATGTCTTTTAATGTGCTTTTTATTTGGAAAACAAGACGCTCCTGTTGGTCCACATTTGCTGTGAATCTTGCACTTGCAGTACCTCCTTCAATGTACATTACATATGTACATTCAGACATGCACATGCACACATGTGTGTATGCACATCCACACTCACACAGATACATACAAACTAAAAAGTGATTTGTGATGTTGAACCCCATGTCAATGACCAGCTGCTCACCTGGGGTTTAGGTGTAATCCTCTGTAAAATACCCTCACCCCTGCTGTTATTTGCATAGTGGATGCCTTGGAGGGGGTCCATAGAAAGGGAAATCTTTGCTGTGAAGGCCCTTGGATTTGTCTCGGCTGTAACAGTGGGATGAAGCTCCATTTACACTCACACAAAGAACTGTTATTGATCCCTGTCAGTGCAGAACCTCATTGTGACACTCTTCTTAGAATTGCTTGGCATGTCCTTCTGAGCTTGAGTTGGCTGAGCACAGAAGGCTTACTGATCTGAAATAAACTGGAATGAGGGTCAACAGGACATATACCTGTTCTGCTCTCACCAGCCATGCTGCAGTGCACTTGGCCAGACCTGTGTCATTGGGATTTTGTTGAATTTCGAGTAAATGTGACCCCTGACTCCTTCCAGCAGAGTCAGCGGTTCCTCACTTATGCTAGCTGTTGGTTTTTGCTGGTCAGTGCCACAGAAAATAAAGCTTAGCTAAGGTCAAGGGTCACTTGTGGGTGCACACTGCTGACATTTGTCAGTGTGCAAGCTGGCTTGTGATTTTAGATTCAGGGCTTCTTTCTTTTTGTCATTTCATTGTATTGTTGTAGCGCTCCCACAATCAAATTCTAATTTGACTTTCCCAATTTGGCAGCAAGGAAATCATATACAATTTGCACGGCATGGTAATTTTCACAATAATATGTTTACAATTACTTGTGAGACGAAATCAGTGCTTTAATGTTAGGTAGTTAGCTACAACATCTAAACAGAAACAAGAATCCTGCATGCCACCCGGAAATGCTTCACAGCTCTCACAAGTGACAGAGTGGCCACAACAATCTGGGATGCACTTTTGAGACAAACGTCTCCTGTGAGAACATAAAAGAAAATCACTCCTTAAAACAGCTATTAATAAAACGATATCAAAACAAAGCCCAGCCCTAAATCACAGTGTCCAGTGTCAGATAAGAAGCAGACAGGTGTGGCTAGAGAAGCAGCAGCCCACATCAAACCTCCATCACTCAGACAGAGACACAACACCTTTACTGTATACCTTCTGCTTCTCACATGGAGCTCATGAGGTGTCTAGACTCTCTCCACAAGTGATTTCTAACCAATCTCCAAAGGTAGGGCACATCCATGCCACAATCAAAAAGGGATTTGCAAAAGTGTAAATGTCCCCAGAACCTTTGACTCACCTGAAAGCAGCTACCTGGCCCAGAGGTCTGCTAATACATACACACATATGTTATTTGGTGTTTTTATATATTGGAGAAAACACAATGCATGAAATGCAAGTAGATGCTCAACTCTTCGCTCTACCTCTCTCTCTCACTCTCTCCCTTTCTCTCTCCCTCTCTCCTACCCTCTGTTTCTCTCTCAAGAGGGAGATAGCTAAAGGAATAGCAGACAAAATGTAAAAAGTAAAAAAAAAAAAAAAATACACAGTTCATCTCTGCACCTGTGCTGCACACTGGCTGGTAAATTATTTAGCGAGAGTGCTGACATGAGGCTGGTTGTCAGGTGGAGAAAGTCCCACTGGTCTGCTGCGGGAGCTCAGGTACTCGAGAGAGCTGATGGCTCACAATGAGAACAAAACAGCATTGACACCAGGCTTGTCAAAAGCAGTTTCAGAGGCCTGGACAGGGGTAGCGACTGTTTGACCGCTTCCTCTAAGCGCGCTCGGAGCGAGGCTCTAACAGGGCCCTGGAGGATGGAGTTTCCATGGAGACCAATGTCCGATTTGTGCAGCAGAGAAGGCCGGCTGGCGACCCCAGCTGTCAACATTGAGGAGTGAGTTTTCAGGAAGTCCTAGCGGAGCAGGGTACGGCTAGACTGGATGCAGCATCGGACTGGCCAGCTCCAGCGAGAGTCTGCTCCTGTGGCTCGGTCAGTGAAAGAGCACTTTATGCAGGCAGTAACCCAAGCAGGGTACAGGCCTCCCTTTCAAGTGCCGGATTAGAGGCGTGATGACATTTCTTACAAGAGTATTAATGCTCCCCAGCTTAGCGCTGGGCTAATTCTGAAGCGCCCACGGTAACCGGTGATGCTGGAAAACGCTGTTGACGATGCAGGTCCCTCAATGACTTTAATACTGTCCTTGGTGAAATTGGGCCAAAGCTCTAATTTGCACAGAATGCATATGGTGAAACCAGTTGATTTTTTATCTTTTTGCAACTCCATCTAAATACGAACACTGACTTTAATAGTAAAGTAGACATGATTAAAAAAAACTTGATTGACTTAGACAGCATTGGCGCTTATCGGACTCTGGGATAAAGCAGGTGGTTTGAATCATTATCTGCCACTAAAATAGGATCAGTGCTGTCCTAAAGGACCTTGGGCCTTTGGATTCACAGCCATTGCAATCCCCTCCTGTATTCAGAAACACATTCATGGCTCCACTCCAAATCCCTTTTCAAAATAACCGCACATATATGTCATACCTAATGAGAGAATATCATTCCTCTTTAGGAACTTCGGTGTTAACTGCTAACACACAAAGCACCCATTAGCATTCTCAAATCTCACCAAGAGAAAAAAGGATATCTAGGTCTTAAAATCAACCTGGGAAGTCATGCAAACACACTGTATACTTATATTAACATATTCTTATGTTAACCTCCTTCTTACTAATGTTTGAATATTCAAAATTATAAAAAAAGCTCTCCATTCAAAATCATGTGGGGAGACACATCTCCTGCTGTGTTGTAGTGTTAGGATATTTCCCCTGAGGATGACCAGCCCCCCGACAACCCCATGCGGGAATCATTGTCTAAGTAATAGCTTCACACCTTGGCTCGTGAACATCCACACTTCCTGCTGAGTAGGGTAACAAAGGTGTGGCAGAGGGGGATTAAGAATTAAGAATGGATCATCATGTACTGTCACCTGCTGTAAATCAGATTTTATCGCTGCACTTTGAATTCCACCTTCCAGGCGATTTAAGCCATTTCCAAGTCATCGGCGGCACAGAGTTTTCTTGGAAACTGGCCCCGCAACTGCAAGCAGTAAAGGAAGGGAAAGCAGGAAAAGAACCCGTCGCCTGCTCGCTGTGCTGACGGCGTGCTGAAACCCAGAGCGGGGCCGTGCTCCGCCACACCACTCCCGTCGGGTTTCCTCACTTCAAAGGCAGACTAATGGCTCGTAATACACAGCCTCTTGAGTCAAAGAGGTGATTTTTCAGCTGTAAACGGCCCTGTCATCTCTCGGAGTTGCCGAGCACTGCTCCCTCCAAGAGCGGACACGTCCCCCAGCAGCGGGAGTATGCAGGCGTCCTGTCTGTGCACCATGACGAATTCCACCCTGCTCACAGAACAATAACACCAACAAAATAGGAAGAAGTCATGGTATTTACATGACATTTACATTTACATTGCGTCATGTGACAGACGCTTTTACCCAGAGTGGCTTACACAGTAAACATACAAAAAGTGTTTGTTGTGCCTGTAATTCAAAAATAAAGTAGCATAAACCACTGACTGTAAAAAAACACTTTAACATGTCACTAATGCTAGTTGGATCCAACTGAAAAACACAACATCTGCAGCTGTTTTTTTTACCGTATTATTATAAATACTAAGACTGTATGTTTTTAACAGAATGGTTTCACTTGTGCATTTAATTGTATGAATGGGGTCACCCTCAGTATATGAGCTGATACAGATCGTTAATTGCAATATACTGTACGTGTCAAAGATGCTGGGCTATTTAAGGGGGTAATTTCAAACAAAAAACAGCCTAACACAAGAGCAAGACACTCTTGTTAGTTAGACCCAACCTTGACATTTGATGGTTTTGTGGCCCTTTGCGGCTAACAGAACACAGGAGGAAGTGTTTTAAGATAATTTCTTTTCTTTTCTGGGCTTTCTTGTAAAGCAGTCTGTTTAGGCTCACATTCCTCTCCTGTTATTCTATAAACATGTATGGCAAAGCATCTGTCCTTACATCAGGCTGCTCTGGCTTGGTATCTGTGGTATGTAATTACAGTGTGTGCAGAGAAGACTTAAGGTGAATGGCATAACAGCCATTCAGCCAACAGGAACAATAGACAGAAAGAAGCACCACCATCACACCTGCCTGATACTGTGTCCAATTTACCATTTTTTAAGCTTAAAATCAGGTGTGCTCCTGACACCAAGCTGAAGTCATTTGTCTATGTCATACGATTTCAACTTCACTGGTCAGTTTTTTGATGCAATATAGCTTTGCCCTGGAGAATCTTTAACACATTGCTCGCAGAGCTGAACACAAAAACAAACCTCCTTCGTGAAGCAACGAACACTTTTATCTTTAGCTGAACCCAGAGCTTGAAAATGTAGTTGGCTTTAATAGACAGGAACGTGCAAACATGCAGTACCTTAAATCACATCTAAGGGAATCTTCAGTGAGTGTGGCACTTGAATGTGAGTAAGTACATGCATAGAAGCTCACTTAATACAGTGATCATTTGACCTGTTCTCCTAAAGGTCATGGCCCGTGTTTTGTTGGGCTCACTCGACAAGCCTCCCGCCGGTATTTGGCAGCTGAAATGTGTGACAAATCACAGCCTCACTGTCTCATATTGATGTCCCCACCACACTTCCATATAAGACGAGAGCTGAGGACGGACAGGGTTCCTTGATGCGATACTGTATTACCGCGTCCCCCTTGGCCCTCTCCCTTTCCTTGATAGGTATCACGTTCTAAGGTGCGGGCAGCAGGTGGATGCCAGGGGTCTTGAGGGAATGTTCCTTTCATCTGTGTCCAGCTCTGCTTTCACTTTCATGTGTCAATCCGAACACCCCCTCCGACCCACACAACCCCAGCTAAGAAGATCCCGTTTTAATGTGTGAAAAATTACAGCGCTCCACTGACGACATACATATCTCCTTCCCGGCGCACTTATGTGTCTTACCCCGGCACTGAAATGGAAGGCTAAGATCTAACCTTGGGCACACGGTCTGCTGCTCTGTGTTTATCCAGGGTAGACAATATGATGACAGGTTTTCTTAACAGGAGCATGGCAACCTGGTTGTTCGCTTAGTCTTGATAGTAATATGCTGCGCAACTCTGCATCTTCTGTGGCAGAGCCGGAGATCAGTGCCCATGAGTGCTTAGTGAGAGTTTGGGTGGATCAGTGGTTATTCTGAGGGTGGTGTTTCATCCTAACCAGATAGGGGAAGCAGTGTTGGACACTTTCCCCCTAACTGGCTCCTTCTCTCTGGCTGCACCCCAAACTACCCCATGCCCTCGTCGCCATCCTGACCGTGTCCCATTTCTATAGGGAGGCAAAACCCAGTGAGGGGAAGTGGCTTAACCTGCCCCCTCTAAGTGAGCATGCAAATGTGCTGACATGGGGATGGAAGGTGCCCCAGAAAAAACATTTTAAATCTCCTGCCCTCCTCCCTCCCCTATTATCCGCTGAATCGCTGACCTACTTGCTGACATCACAAAATACTCATGTTGAGGGGCCTCTCGGGAAGGTGATAGGGGTGAAGGGACGGTTTGAAAAGATTCTCACTCGCTCCCATACTTCTTTCCTCTTCTCTCTATTCCTTTCACTCTCCTCATTTCCCTTTTTCTTTCATTCCGCTATCCCTCTTACACCATCTTTCCCTCCCTCTCTCTTTTTCTCTCTCTCTCTCCCAGTCTCCCCCTGTCTCTGGCCCTGGCTGCTGAAGCCCTGGCTTGCTGAGATGGCCCTTCCTGTCACAGGCCGACACCTCCCTCCACGGCGAGTGTGATCTGTGCTGCTGGCTGCTGGGGACCTTGAGCGTCCTGGCAATGATGGATCACAGCTGCGCTGGCCTTCTGTGTATTAGAGGGATAAAAAATGACATTCACCTGTTGCGGAATGAGCTTGTGTGGCCCCTGCGTCACGCTGGAAATGTACAGCCCCTGGCAGCGGGGACCATGGAAGGGCTGGGGGTTGGGGGTTGTCCTACTGATCTCAGAGCAGGGTCAGCAGCTATTAATAACACATTGTTACTGTCTGAGAGCCTTGGAACATGGCGGCAAAGTTGGTGCCATTGCCCCGGGGCCCGCCAGTCACACACGGGCGACAGGCTTTCCCACGCCCCACTCCGTGTTGAGCGTGCTCATTACAGCGCCTGAACTCCGGGGACAGCTGTGCCCCACGGCCCAGCCGCACTCGTAACTCTGCGAAACGTGACAAACCTGTGGCCCTGGCACTAATCAGACGGCTGTAAATTAAACGCGGGGGCCCCCAGCGGAAATGAAATTACACCTCCACCTGTCAATTAAGTTAGAGTTATTTCCCTCTCAGGTCACGCTGTAAACGTTGTCGCCAAAGCCATGATGAAATATCCCACCATTTTCTGTCTTTAGAAGTATACAGTTCTTATTTTGACAGATTTAACTTGGGTGCTTGCCATTTAAACCCATGTCACTATAGTTTTTCTCACTGATACATCAAACAGAGCTCTAAGGAACAATACATCAAAACACTGAGAGAGTCTCATTGATTGAATAATGAAATACATGAAATGACCTTAAAACCGCAGTTCCAGGGCATACCTCTGGACTCAGTGAAAACTGGCATGCTTTTTTAAGGGAGAGTGCTATTTAATAAAATATAAAAAAAGGAAAAAAGCTCTTCCCACAAAAATATAGTGCTGTTTTATTACATGATTACAAGTGAGTTTTTTTCATTATGATGGCTTGGCAGTTTTAAATTGAGTCCAGGGGTCAGCCTCTTCACTGTGTGGTCAAACTTGTACCTTGTTGCTCAGAGCTGCAGAGGTATTGTGCCATTCCCACAATCCCACAGTGCATACATGATCAACACTGTCAGCATGGAAGTCTCCAGGGTGAAATGGCATAAGGCATGTGCACGCAATCACCAAAGCAATCGAGCCGATCTAACTCAAATACCCCCATTCCCCCCAGAGCAACAACAAAGACTTCCCAGCAGGTAATCTGCATTCCGTGCGGAGAGGGTGTGAGGCAGAGATGCTAGCCAAACCCCAGCCACTGTCAGCCCCTCTCCTCACATTGTTTTAGAAACGTCTGCCTTTTGTTTGAAGTGGAGAGATAAAATTGTCAGACTCTCAAAATAAAAGGCGGCACGGAGCTCAAAGGAGACGAGACACTGGGAAATTAGTGGCAAGATGGAGATAAGCTTTATTTTTCGCTATCGCTCTCTAATGCTCTTTATCGGGAGGTAAGAACAAGCCCTGGGAGGGACTGCCTGAGACATGGAGGTAATTAGGGGGCAGGTCTGGTGTAAACACAGCAGGCCTGAGGGACACGCACCTGAGCTGAACAGCAGCCTCTCACAGGACTCAAGGATGGCTTCAGACACACTTCATGATGTTATACCTAAGCTGGCACCAGGCATGCCCTCCCAGTTCACTGCGGTGAGGAATGCACTGTGATGTCATAGCGAATCTGGTGCCAGGAATATGATCACTGCTCACTGCAAGGGGGGCATGCACCATGATTCCATAATGAAGCTGGTAACAAGACTGCGATCATGGCTCACTGCAGTGAGATACATTCTGTAACAAGAAGGAAGTTTGATGGCTGTGGATGAAATGCTTGGTTTAGGGCATAGATAGGATTGCCACAACAAGTGCTAAAGGTTGTAGTGGCGTACACTCTTCTGAGTACCACTCTTATTATGATGGCACAGTGACTTGTCTGCACTAGGGCGACTAACAATGCTGACAATCTTTACACATTCTGTAACCCATTACAGCAGCTGGATTTATTATGGGATCACTGAGGTCATACGGCCTGCTCAAGGGCACAATAGCAGTGTTCCCAACTGTGATGTGATTACCCAATTAATGACCCAATACTCCCAAGCCCAGGGCTGTCCTCCTGCTGCCCACAATTGCTCTGTGTCCATTTTAATGATGCAAAACCCTTGCACCTTGCACCCTTTGGGCATGTCCCAAAACATCACTGTTAATGCCATGACACATAACCAGAATGTTATGTTGCAGCAAATTGTGTCAGGATTTAAAGGTCTGCACAGATGCAGGTTTTGCGTTTTGGAATAGAATGTTGAAATTTTGGTGAAATCAGTGGATGGAATGCACAATCCTTTGAAAGAAGCTTTGACAACCTTTTTTTTAAATTTTTGCCTCTCTTTGTTAAGAAGTTTCAAAATAACAAAGGGTTGATTGAATTAGAGCTCCCTACTGTCATGGCACAGCTTGGAATTCTTTTGAATGATAGGATACATCATTTTCAGGCATGTGGCCAGAAAAAATCATGCATGTATTACACATCTCATCTTGGATTTATGGTCAGATGAGTATTTGTTTAACAACCAGTCCTTTGGCAAGCTGACATTGTGCAGAGGATTGATCACTTTGCTGCATAAGAACAAAAATCTAACTCTTGCAGTATCCAGAAGAGTGACTTTGTTTGGTTCCATTGCAAGAATGTTCACCTTTACATCCAGGCAATGGTGTTTCTCATCAGAGAAATAAATAGATTTTTCCATTCCATTGTCCGGCCTCTCCGTGACCTAGACTCAACGTCCTGTTGGGTCTCAAGTTTGACGTTTGTCATAAATGTAAACCACCCCAGGACACTGGTAATGAGTGCAATTAGTCCTTTCTCCTGATTGAGGTGGCAGGATCAACCCTCACAGACTAAACACAATCTCTCACAGACATGATGAGGGCCACCTTTGGACAAGCTGGACAAGTTGCTGATTGGGTGGTGTGATCACGTGATCAGTTAACACACTTACCCAACATCCTCCAAAAGGTCAGCAGTGACCAGCTTTATGGTGTTTGACTCAGAGGATGTAAACATTTTCTTGAGGACCCACTGCACCAAAAAAGTCCCAACAACAGCAAAAGAAAAGCAACATTCCAATATCCCACTCCAAAGCAACAGGGAACAGTTAAACAGTATTGCATTGCAGTCTAAATGCCATAGAAAAAGGTCCTATCAAGGTTTGTGCTGTTGTACACAACTTGATCATTTTGATGATTTAGACATTGTGAACATTTGTAAAAAGCTACAGCTGGCAACATGATGTCTTACACTTTACAGTTTGCATTATTGTTTTTATCATTCCGAAGTCTAAAATATATTCAACAGTAGTGATGAAGAGGCAGATTTTGTGCCCTGCCCTCCCTAGTGACCTTTGATTGGTTACTAAGCATGTGACTTTGTATTGATATGGAGACAGTAAGGAAGAGATGCCACCCTTTACCAAAGTTTGTTGGAATGAAAGACACTCTGCCCTGAATTTGAACAATACCAACGGTGATTGAACATGTCCAACTGGGAGAATCAGCTGAAGACAAACGGAAAAAAAAATAACACGGACAAGTAAAGCAAGCAAGCACTGGTGTTTGTTGTGGTTTCTTGGGGATGTTGAGTCACTGTGAAAATGCATTTAATTGCCTGCCAGGAGCACTGAAAAACAAACAGGCAGGGCTTGGTCTGCAAGTGCTGTCAAAATCCTGACAGTGAGTCATTGCAAACCTAGCTGGCCAGAACAAAGGTGTATCATTCTCAAATGGGAAAATCTGTGTTTGAGATACATATCAGAATGATATGGCAATCATGATGAGTCATTCTGGCTCCTCTTCCTCTTTTCAAAAATGGCAGGCTGGACTTCCAAAGCATTTTCTTAACTTGGCTTATCTTATTTTAACTTAGACTTAACAGGTCTAACCATTCACCATACAAATCATACCAAAAGCTAATTGACCTCACTTGTGATCAACTGAAGCAATTCTGATTGGTTCAGGATAAAATCAGCTGCACCCGTAGGCTTTCTCAGCAGGTTTCCTTGTTTATTAATGGATGCCAGCATAAGGAAATGAATATGGGCAACAAGGAGCTACCAAAACATCTCTGGGACTGAGTTATTGAAATGTAAAGATCAGGAGAGTGTTATGAAAAGATATCAGGCCTTAAATATATCATGGAACACAGTAAAAACCATAATCAAGATTGATTATCAGATTAATAGATTAATTGATGGATTAATTATCGTACCATCAGGACCTTGCCTAGATCAGGCGATCCCTCCAAATGGATCACCATGCAAGGATGAAACTCATCAGGGAGGCCATCAAGATGCCAACAGCAACATTTAAAGAGCTGCAGGACTTTATGGCAAGGAGTGGCCACCATAAGCACATAGCAACAATTTCACGTTCTCCACAATTCTGAGCTGTGAGGTAGGGTGGCAAGATGGAAGCCACTTTGCACAAAGAAAAACATCCAGTCTCATCTGAATCATGCAAAAAGATACTCTGGATCTGCTATTGCCATGTGGAAAGAGGTTTTGTGGTCTGATGAGATTAAGGCAGAACTTTTTGTCCTTAATTCCAAACGATATGTTTGGCGCAAAGCCAACACAGTCCATCAGCCTAAGAACTTAGTCCCTAATGTCAAGCATATTTGTGGTACCATCATGCTATGGATCTGTTTTTCTTCAACGTGGACAGGAGCTCAGATGAGGATAAAGGGGAAAATGAATAGCACAAAATGTCAAATGATTTTAAAGAAAACCTGCTACCCTCTGCAAAAAAGCTGAAGATGGGGAATAATTTCACCTTTCAGCATGACAATGACACAAAATGCACAACAAAATCCACAGTGCAATGGCTGAAAAAAAGGAAGAATAATGTTCTGGAATGGCCCAGTCAGACTCCTTATCTCGACCCCATTGAAAATCTTTGGACTGATGTGATGCGAGCTGTTCTTAAGCAGTCCCCTCACAATTTAAGTGAACTCGATTTCTGCTATAAAGAAAAACGGGAGAAAACAGCTAAATCTAGATGTGAGAAGTAGTTATAGAGCCTTGTCCAAACACACTCACAGCAGTTATCAAAGCAAAAGATATTTCCACCAACTATTAATTTAAAGGTGTGCAGACTTATGCAACCAAAATATTCAAAAATGTTCATTTTTAATACTTTTTTGGAAAAACTGAGGCATTTGATTTTCATCTAGTTATTGTCGGTTACAATGTGTTAATAAAACACCCTGGATGGATATTTGCCACAACTTTGACATCAGTGGCTCACTTATGATGAAATCATGGCTGCAATTGGTCTGACTCTCAGCATCCAGTGGAATCTGAACACAGCCTTGCATCTGGGCCTGTTCTGGCCTTCCCAGCCCCTCCCACTCAACCATCTGACACCGGCTGTGCGTATGGGCGGTCCACTCCACACATGGCATGTGATTGGTCATTTCTGGGTTTTTGCAGCATTAGTTATCCAGTCTTTCCACATTGGCCAGTCAGCTTTTCAGTGACAGGCCAGGTGGGCACATTCCAAATGACATAACAGCTTAGTTTAAAACTGAGTGGTTTCGGGGGGGTCATTCCTAAGACCTAAAGGAATGAAATTGTGATGTCAAAAAATCACATCAGAAGATTGTGGCCCCCCTAGCTGTCTGATTACAGCTATAGATATTCCAGTATACCTAGAGGGCACAATAGCCTCTGAACTCAATCAAAGCTGCAATATCATTTGAAGAGCAATTAAATAGCAATTAAATAGCAAAATAGCAAATTGATAGCAATTTTAAAAAATCTAGGGGTAGTTTAACTGAAGAGTAGCATTAAAACATTACCTTTTCCCTTAGCATTGCCGCACGGTTTTGATTGAATCTAGAGGATCTATCTTGCTGCTAGCATGACAGCATGAGAAACACAGAGAGGGAGATAGAGAGAAAGGCACGATTTAAGAATCTCTGCCTGTCCAGTTTGATTTATTGCCCACTCCATGTTGGTTTATTAAGCGAGTGTGAAATTAAATGAACGCCAAACCAATCACTCTTGCATTAATTCTTAAAGCATTTCCCAGGTGAGAGCCAGACTCAATAACAGCACACGCCCGGTAGCCAGGCCCCCTGAGCAACTATGGATGTCCATAATAGACATTATAATGCTTCAACACTGCAGTGCCATATGCCATATCATCACAGCACAGACACAATGGACAGCAATATACAAATGTACATATGTATATTCCTGTCCATCACTATTTTGGAATCCCAACTCCAGGTTTACTGCCAGCTTTACTGATAGTATGCAATAAAAACAACTTAAACTGGCCAAGAAAAATAAATAGCTTTATAAATTAAAAAGAAATGGAAGGAAAATATAAAAAATAACAAATATGTAAAGATTTTTGACAGGAATTTATTTTTCAGTGTAAGCTATACTATAAATGTTTAGTGTAAAAATACTGAGTGACTTTTTTCTTATTGCTTTCTATTCAATTCACCACATAACAAAAAAATCTATTATCATGTCACTCAAGAAATGTATGTCATGCTGGTGAGGCTCCGCCAGAGCAATTTTTCAGTGCTAATGATAATGGAAAAAATAACCGATGTGTGTTATGTCAGAACTTTACATTTTGATCCGTTTTTGGATTTAGATGATCTGAGCTTGTTGGCTTCCATACAGGCATGATCAGTCTCCTTTGGGTGTAGCACAGGGAGGTTCAGAGGAAACGTGGCATGCTCTCAACTCAGTTGGCTCAGCCGGCGGCCACACAGGCAGACATAATTCCAAACACTCAATCATGAAATAAAAGATTGCTACCAATAAAAGCAGACTGCATCAAGCCAGTCAATGATGGCCATCTGATTTTCGCACACATAAAATATGCTGTGGAATGACATCAGAAGCGGCCATGACCCGTCCAGAGACATACAGCTGTCACTCACTTTCAGATCAACTTGATTTTTTACCAAATGTTCGGGTGGAAATTGAAAACACATCAATATTTCATATACTAGTAGACCATCCTTAAAAGGAAAGCGATATGGGTCTAGTGCATCACTTATTACATTTTTATCTTGTTTGTCAACTGGAACAGAGAACTGTCAGATAAAACATGAAATGGAAATGCAGCCAAGTCAAGGCTGGGGAAGGGGGGAGGGGAAGTGGATCCGCTTCACTTAGCATCCGTTTTTTGGGTATGCGATCTTAACTGAAGCTGCTTTCCCGTCTCCCTGCTCACCGCACGTTCTGCAGTTCTATGCATTGCATGCGGAGCGCTCAAAATATTCGTGCCTGCTTTGGCTGGAACCCGCTGTTGTTTTGCCTTTGACTCACGCCTGAGAGATAAGGAAAGAGAGTGATAGCACAGAAGAAGCCAACCACCCCGCCACCCCCATTTTGAAATTGCGTACAGATATGTCCTGTCCTAGCCAAATCTGAAGTGGCCAACACCGAGTAATTATCCCCAGGCCCTGCTAATCGTGTTTATCTCTTGGCCAATTAGAGTCAGCATAAGGGCTTGCTAAAAGATACTGGTGGACACAGGGTGCAATGGACAGACAGGTGAGGACTTGCACTGTCACACTGTCACCATGCCTTGGTAACTAGACACACAAAGACTCACAAAGCAGGTCTCGCAACTTTGATCTCAGAACAATGATATTTCAAGACTGAATAACATTATTCTTATTCTTGTACTTGTATAATTTTCTCTTGTACTATAGCTTCTCTGTACTTAGACCCTTAATAGTAAGTAAACCTGCTCTCATAATAAGTGCTCCAGTAATGTTTCAATTTCATGAATCTTTTCTGTATGACTATATATATTATAATTAATCTTTGCATTGTTTAATAATTTCCCTTGTCATATGTAAATGTCGATGCTGAGACAAAAGGAAGACGGCCCTTTGTAATTCTCTCTCTGATGTCACAAAGAAAGGAATGTGAATGTTTTTGATTGTCCTGCATTAGAATGAGGAGTCTGCGGCTGCCTGTGGTAGGGGGGGAGGGTTGGGGAATTGAACAGACCCCGGAGCGAAGATTGCCCCCAGAGACAAGGCCAACCCGTCACTGCACATTCACAGCCAGCTGCCCTGCTCTGCAAGATGTCCACAGGTTTAACTGTATCTGCATTTACGGGAAAGGTCAAAGGTCGGATGTTTCTCTAAAAGATTTTTTAGGCTGCGGATGAACTGATAAATGGCAGATATGTGACCCCATTTCTGCAGTGTATCTATCCTGAGATTTGGAGAATATGGTTTCAGCCTGGTTAAAGCTGTGTGTCCAATGACTAACTTCTTGGGTTGAACTGTACTGAGCAGTAAGTTGGACAATAAATTCCGTTTTGAAACTGTGCAGCATTTGAAGGTTGCTATGTGTGTGTTTTTTGTCTGTGCGCCACATGCCAAAACATTGTTCTGTCTTTTCCACAACATCTCATCCTGACCTGGATGTTTTTCAAGATGCAACAGAAAAGGGCCCATTGAATTCCTGTTTGCTTTGAGGGATTGAGGCTCACTTTAAACCACCAGCTGTCTTTTGCTACCTTAACTCATCCATGAGAATGATCCAAAAGCACCCATCTATTCATGGGCTTAAGGCATTACGTAGCCATTGATCACTGTGCCCTAATCAGATTTGTGTTTGCGTTCTGTGCAGGGGCAGCATCAGGAAGAACATCTGGTTTTGCTTCTCCTGGGAAGCATGGACGTACAAGAGTCCCTATCAGGAGGATTTAGGGGGATGAGGGTAATCTCAATGCACTGTTTTGCAGGGAGTGTCAAATTACATCTCTAATATAATTTACTGTGCTTAAAGAGAGACAGGGTAAGTCTCCTTCCTTAAACGATGGGGATGACTGCAAGCAGGAGCAAAGCATAGCGCAAACAGTATCCTCTCATCAATCCATGAGGAAACTGAGGAAGGGTTATCAGGCAACCTCGTCCATCCATCAACCTCATCCCGTAGTTGCTGTCCCCCCATGTTTATGTGCCTCTCAGTAAATCCTGCACCGTTTTTTCTTTCCACTCTGTAACTGACCCCTGGATTCAATCAAAACTGCAAAGTCATCTTAAGGAAAAGTGCTATTCAATCAAAAAAAAAGAGAAAGAAACTCCTCCCACACAAATGTGGCACAGTTTAATAATAAAGTGACCCCTGGTTTAAATCAAAACTGCCAAGCCATCTTACGGAAAAAATGTTCTCACTTTGTTCTGACATGGTGCCACATTATTCTTGGAAGTTTTTTTGTTTGATTGAATAGCGCTTTCGTTTGAGATGATTAGACAGTTTTGATTGAATCCAGGGCTTGTTCCCATTTTATGACTTTGTCTTCGTAGTGTAGGTGCCACAGAGCCCCCAGACCGCAAGTGACCAAATGTTTAATTGGATGTAGATGTCTGTCTGGAATGTGTTCATTTCTCAGCTCCCAGTGCAGTAATATAGACTGATAAGGTCTGAAGATCAGTCATCATCACTTTTGATATCAGAAAGACAGAGCGTCAGGAAGACATACTGAGTGTTTGCACGGCTTGTCTTTAGTCCAAAGAGTTACAAAATGGATAACTTCCTTTAAGCGATAACTCGGAGAGGCTCATTTCCTTTAGCCCTAAAGTCTTGGATGGAGAGGTGCATGGGGAGCTCTGAGGCTCGTTCAGAGACGGGGAGGAGGAAAGAGCGGCTTTGAAGAAAGTGATTGTGGACCCTGCTGTGCATCATATAAAACGAAGTTGAGATGCAGACGCACTGATCGGCAGCAGGCCCAGATCAATGGCAGCCCCTGCTCCAGTCTTTCCTGTCCTTCGTCTGTTTGATGTTTCTCCTTTTCTCCTCAATCGGACCAAATATTTCTCTCCTCATCTATGTGCCACAAGAACATCTTTGATAAATTGACACTGTGCATTCTTAGATCCAGTACCTGACCTCTCTCTACACCCCTCTGATACTTGCTCAAACAAGTGTTGTGCAAAACTGCTGCAAGAATTAATTTGCAACATTTTTGAAACTGTCTTTCCTGTTGTTGGCAAACCCTGAGTTTCTGAGATTCCCCAGTTGCATACAGATGTACCTTTTCTCATGTGGTTACCTTTAGTGATTCTTTTTGGCACACAATTCTGTTCCCCTTTTACACTCAGTAATGGTAAGCTTCAGCCAAACTGTACTGTGAAAATATAAGACTCTATCTGTGCGGAGTGAACACAGCTGATCCTGCATTTACTGTTCTATAGGGTGGACATAGATAAATCTGTAATCGAAATCTACTCATATTATACTACATGAGGGGTTGTTTTAAGAATTATAGGGTAGATATTGTGATATCGAGCTTGCATTTCTCTGCAGTATTGTTCATTCATGTTTGCTTATGAAGATAAGGATAAAAAGTTAACACCGGTGTCCAATGCAACAATAGTATAAACTATAAGTAATATATAATATAGATGGAACAAGTGGTTTAAAAATTAGTGTAAAGGAATATATGTTAGGTATCTATCTAACAGTTTATCAAGCCACAATAGGACAGTTCAATGATGCCACTGAAACAGTGAAGCTGTGGAATTTAAGCCGGTTTTATTTCTGAATGTTTCACAGGTATGCAGGTTAGTTTTGTTTACAGAGCAGCCTACATCTGCTCTATGAGTGTAGTTTACTCTCCTGTGAGATTGGAGGATCACATTTCCCTCTCTCGTTGAATTTACAGCTGTGACAAAGAGAAGTATCAGGCCTCAGCTTCAGTATCTCTTACATAATGAACACATTCTGTCTGTCACTGTTCAGAGCATTCTTTCAGGTAGAAAAATGTGCTTTTAGTTTAAGGTTTATGGGGGAATTAGTTAGGCCAAAATCACGAATACAATCTACCCTTCTTGCTTGTAATTGCACAGAAAAGGCATCTTGAAGACTGATTTAACGTCCAAATGTTCTGTCTTGGAGAAACAAAAGGAAAAAAGAAACTAAATTTAATTATAATGCTGGGCCTTTAAAAGGTATCGAGGGACACTAACAAAAACATTCTCCCTTCACTTTTATGAAGCACTGTTGCTCCCCACATTAAGCCTGACACTTTAATAATATGGTGAATGTGAGTTATAACACTCTGCTGTTCAGGAGTGTTGTTGGTGATTATTACTAATGTCCCCTTTTCCCCACAGAGAGAGCAGCAGGGAATTACGCTGCAGCGCAGTGTAGCAAGTAAGACAGGACAGAATGAGCATTCTCTCGCTCTGTTGGTTGGGGGTAAGGACAGAATGAGCATTCTTCTGGCAAGATGTCAAATCCCTGAGGTAAGCATCACTGACCCCCCACCCCTACCCACAGGCCCATCCATCGGATGAAATTGAGAACCTGTCTGAATGTTGCATGCTCCGATGTAAGCATGCTCTGGTCCCAGTAGAACAAAGCTTCTGCAGCAGAGAGCAGTACAAGCCATCACTCCAGAATATGACATGCGGACTCCTCTCAGAGTTACTCCGGCTTTAATTGAGCCCAGAGCAATGGGTGGATGTTTTCTTTAACACAATCTGGGAACAGTTTCCTTCTTCCAGAAAAGAACATGGAGATGACATCATCATTAGCCTGATCAGCTTAATTATCTCCTAATCTTTTTTCCCCAAATTTACTGCTCACTTAACTTGTCCCGCCTGCTTGGAGGCGATCAGTGTGTGGGGATGAAAAGCAGTGCAAAAGAGATCGGACAACAACGTGAACAGGGCCATGCTGTGCATGTAATATCCCCGTTATTATTTAAATTTAGGCCAACGGCAAAATGATTCACAGTAGTATGTGTCTCTAGACAAGAGTAAAGCCTGTTAGGGGCTTTGTCACTAGTTTGGTACATGTTGCATTTTGTAGCAGTGTCACATTCCTGGGTGTTGAGTTATGCTGATTATGTCACACAGGGTGTAGAACAGTCCCCAGAGCCCTCAGTGGACACTCTGCCCCTGTTTCCTGTTATAGCTGCCCATTTACCTTATCTCCTACCTTACCTTCACCACCACTGTTTCACTTCTCAAAGTTCAGCTCAGTCTGTTAGGCTGCTTTAACTGACGGGTTGCGTTCGTAAATGTTTCTGCGGGGGGCATTGGGAATGCATCTCGGTGTGACTGTAAAAGGGAATGGCAACATAACTTCGATAAATGAGGATTTATTGAGTCTCAGTTTAACCCCCTGGTCCCCCAGGAAGCCCCAGGCCCCAACACACCATGCTTTCACACAAATAAAGATGGAGGGACGTACAGGCGCATGGCAGAGAACATCTGTTGCGAGTTAGGACCATTAAATGTGGCCAGAGCTTTAGCGTTTATGTGACCACCAGCCCCCCAAAACCCCATGCATCCCCCTTCCTCTCTGGGGCTTGATCTACCCCCTCCAATGCTGACCCTTTTCCCCACTTCATCCACAATAGCTAAAGCCCCACCTCCCCACCACTCCTCCAAATGTCAGTCAAAGCCTCCATCTTGGATCATTGTTATTCATAGGAAGGCCTATGGACAGGTCCACTCCATGATCCTAACACACTTTACCTGGACATAAATGAGCACTACGGCAAGATATGGTACATCCAGCACTGGCCTATGCATAATTGTTTTGCAAAATCATGTTGTTGCAGCCCTTGGCTTTGTGTCTAAACATACATCATATTACCTTTTTCTCAGACATACTACATTACATTATGGTCATTGAGCAGATGCTCTTATCCAGAACAACTTGCATAGGTTGCCACATTTGCCATTGGTTTCTGTGTTTATTGAACCTAGGTAGTGTGTAGCATGGGTATTGTGAGCCTGGCATATCTATATCTACAATAAAAATGAAATAAACATTCATGCAATGTCCTAAGAGCTGAATGATGAATGGTTGAACATCTGACTGGCTGGAGATCGTTACTGCTGTCTCTGAAATAGTTCTGGACTCATGTAAGCAGGTCTGTGCACTGGATGCATAAAGCACAGCTAGCCTGTGTTAAAATGAATTTAGCTCAACTGTGAGAGAGTAGAGTCGCAGTGCTGTTTAAATCAGGACGCACGTCATCCAAGACCAGCGACATGTGGTATCTGGTATAAGCAATCTGGCTTGAAAGCAACATCTGACCTGCCTTTCAAAGCCCATTATTGTCAAATCTTTATTCACTGCTAAAATTGGGTTATTTGTATGTATATATACATCTATAGGTACAAAGCTGTCTCGCAAAGTGTGAGCTTTGATACCTTGATACTTTGATACTGATACCTTGAGTATCAGTTTCTTTTCAGCTACTAAGTATGAATCATAAAAGTTGATGACAGGTGATGAATAAAATCAAATCAACAATAAAATCAAAACAGACCACACTGACAGCCTGGTTGAGAGGGCAATAATTCTAAGATGAATGAAAACAGTCTTAATACATAATTGTGGTGATACTAAAGATCATGATTATGATGGTAAGGTTGATAATGATGATAATGATGATTACTATTATTAGTAGCAGTAGTTGTGGTTGTAACAGTAGCAGTATCAGACATTAGGGTGTATTGTTTAATGTCAGCTGGTGAACATGACTTACCGACAGTTGTGTGATGAGAAAGTTTCAAAAGTGTAGCAGTCACATGATCCTCTAACCTTTGACCTTTTGCCTTGCATACCAGCAAATGCTATGACACTACAAGAGCTGTAATTTTCTTTTGCTACAGAAAACCGTGTGAGTGATGTTTTCCTTTGAAGTGCATGGGGCACAAATTGTCAGTACTTGGATGTCTCTGTAATTACAGAGAAGGGGTGTGGAAGAAGCCTGAAAAGTGTGTATGTGTGTGTGTGTGTGTGTGTGTGTGTGTGTGTGTGTGTGTGTGTGTGTGTGTGTGCGTGTGTTAAAAGCAGATTCATCCATAGGGTCACCCTTGGATCATACTCAAACCAGGTCAGCACTTGGGAGCCATTGACAACTGGACTGTGTTCACCTCAACTGCCTTGCCTCAAACCACCCAGACTAACTTCAACACTTCCACTGAAGTGCATTGGAATCAATAAGCTATCATTGTAAAATAAGTGGAAAGACGTGGATGTTAATGTAAAAACATTTGCATGTTCTCATATGCAGTGTCTCTAAGGATCACCCAGCCCTCTGGATGAGGGTCATCAAGCAAGTCTGAGAGACATGGAGAGAGCAATTAGAAGGTAAATGGTCATAACAGTGTGTGGCAGATGTCTTTACAGGTGTATCTGACAGAGAAAAAGACAGACATGCAAGAGTCCCCAGACGCAAAGCCTTTCCTCACCTGTCTCTTATTGGTGATTAGCTGTACTGGGGTGGGGCTTAGAACATACTACTGGAGGTAACAGGTCCTCACATCAGATGACAGTATCCTGAAGCATTTTAGCCAATCATCAGGTATGTATGTGAGATCATTTCCTCCAGTAAAAGCTGTAATAACCTGGGCCAGCAAAGCAGCACTGTTATTAAAATACTGAGCAAATAACCAGAAAGTTGTAAGTTCAAATGTGCAATGAGACACTGCCTGAAACCCTCAATCAAGGTACTTCACCTGAATTATCAAAAAACATCAGTAACTATCCAACAGGATAAATAAAAAAACATGATATACTGTACATTCATACATAAAGTGTTAGTATGGGTGCTGGAATAGAAATGGGGCAGTGGCACCCAGCATTGTGTTGATTCTGAAGTGAACATGGGAAGTCTCAGCTGTTGTTGATTCCAGTGCAGTAGATACAGGCAGACAGCTCCTAGATTAATCAGTGTCTGGTGAAAAGTTTCAGCTTATCACCACTCTGGGAACAGCTGCCATGTGTTTAGATTTTGACCAGCTTTATCTGAGCGTAAGCAGGGTGCAGTGAACTATGGCTCAGAGGAGACACACACAGGTTACCCACTCTCCACAGCCAGGGAGAGCCAATCGTGATATGGCGTGAGTGTTGGGTGTTGGGCCCAACCTCTCCTAAATGGCCAGGATGCAAAGGGATGTAGTGTGGACCAGAGATGGATGGTGCCACTTCTTGTCAGTTTGGAAAGCATCCAAACCCCTCTCATCTCCTTTACCTCTCTAATGGGAGCCATTACTTTCCCAGAAAGAAATCTGTTTGGAGTTAAAGACAGCTCAATGTACATTTTCATTTTTGATATTATCGTTTCTGGAACACAAGACTGCACCTTTTGAACAGGAAATGATTGAGCCAGTGCACGAATAAAGGCCACATGTTTTGCCTGTAATGTACATGGTATGGTTTAGGTCATCATAGAGTTTTTAAGTATTTAAGTTACATGGATATTTTCCAGGGATGGGGTGACAGCACAGTGGTTAGAGAATTGCAGCCAGAGGGATGCAGGCTCAAACCCCAAAAGGGACCTCTGCTGATAAACCTTTGAGAGAGTACTTAATCTGAACTGTGTGTTTTACTGACACACACACGCACGCACGCATGCACGCACACACACACGTACATGCACACACACCAAGTCCATCAGGTAATATTAATGCAATGCTTATGTCCCTGCTGTGATTTTTCACAATAAGCGCTTTACTTTGAACTTCCATTTTCTGTGCATGCTGAGACAGATAAATACGCTCAGGTTAGAGGTGTCCCTTTATAAAGGAGCTTCATTATTCATTCATTTCTATATTTAACCGCTGTGTGAACATGGAGTGAACCAAGCTGCAAAGGAACATTGGAAATTTAATGACCAGACAGTCTATTCAGCCCAGCTAAGACTTGTTTTTCTTATAATCTAGAGTACATGTGGCACAGTGTCAAGCCTGGTTTTGAATACTCTAAGGGTCTCTGCTTCAGCTACAAATCCTAGTGAGCTATCACAAGCATTTATAGAAAGCATTTATAAAACATATAAAAAGTACTTCCTAGTGTCAGTGTGAAATTTACCTTTAAATAATTTCCACCCATGTCCTCTTTGAAATCATCTTGAAATATCCTCTCTAATACACTTTTTTAATCCCTTTAAAAATGGTATTACTCCCAGTCACACTCATATCTGCCTTTGGTTTGTTGACAGATGATGTCACGCCACTTGTGTCCCATAGGGGTCATACTGACTGCCACCCGGAGAAACATTTTAAGGAGATTATGACATCGCTTTAAAAGATCAGAAGTCAAGAGCTGAGTCGTTACTTTCAACCTCTCGTCTAATCAAGGATGAAGATTGCAAAAACAGAAAACAATTTTCTATCTTATTTTCATCTTAATTAATGAGTCAGTCTGTTTGGGATGAATGGGTTTATCTCAGATGTGGATGTGAGAGCATTTTTTTCTGTAGTATGTAATCTGCAAGTGCCTGCCCTGCTTACGCAAGCCCATGATGGGGGGTTGGGGGGGTCAGGGGATGACACGGAAGAGTCGGGCCGCCTTGGATCCCCTTTCTTCTGCGCATTTTCGGCGCACCATCCCGGCAATGTAACCGCCGATCCTCTTACAACTTCACACACCGGCGCGCATCTGCCGCCGGCCCATCATCGGCAAGGAGGCGGCAGGCCAGCGTAACCTGAGCGAAGTCTATCCCGAGAGCGGGAGAGACGCGGGGACCGGCTATTATCGGCGCCCCGCGTCATTCCTGGGTGCGAGCGGGTCGGGGGAGCCTGGGCCAGCCGCGGGCGGAGCCAGGCCCCGGCGTGTGTAAAGGAAGGCGGTGCGTCGTCTGTAACGGGATTGGGTTTCCCCACTACTTGTTGCCCGATGCTAAATAAACGCTGGCATGTGGTGGTGGAACCTGACACTCTGGCTGAAAGGGGTGGCTAACCCAGAAGCCGCTCACAGCACCCACCTCCTATCTCCACCCCCACCTTCCCATCCCGCCAGGCCATTACTACTGCTCTCCTCTGTGCCCCCCACACTCCACACCAGCCACAAGGGAGATGGAGGCCTGTGATTACCCTGCTAACAAGGCTGTGAGTGGGACACCAGGTCACGCCTCCCTAGGGTATATGTCCTCCCTGTTATGCTCCTGCACACACCAGGATCGGAGCTTACAAAGCATTAAAGCTATATTATATAAAAAAACAAGAGTTGCATTCAATTCTATTAAACAATACTTTATTTTCTATAAATATTTTTCAATGAATGTCCTGAACTGGCTGAAAACAGTAATGCTAAATGGATAAAGAACTAAAACTGACAAAACCCTTACAATGAAAGGCACCCAAAAGCCCAATGAAATAAGGCATTTGTGGCATCATCCAATTGTCCAGGGCTTGTGAGCACCAGTCAATGTTGCAATGCCTGCATAGATGTAAAAATGCTGCATGCCTTCCCATAAGCCTCTGCAATGCACTGCTGCCCTTACATCATTACACACTTTGCCAAAGTTAAGTGCATCTCCCCTGGTTGTCATGTTCAGATCCATGTCTCACCACTGCAGCACCATGTCCTAAAACAGCAGGCCACAGGGACAGGCAGTGAATTCACCATCACAGGGATGGGGTTGAGCAGACCTACAGAGAGACAGATACCTGCCAGTGGGCTGATTGTGTAGGGAAAAAAAAAAATCAATGATCGCATTTGGCCCGTGTTCCTAAATAGGCATAGCAGTTGCAATGATGAGAGGTATTACAGTAAAACCAGAAATCGGGAATTAGCAGTGCAGCCAATCCCCAGATGGGGTACACAGAATGTGCATGGATATATAAGTGTGTTTTCCACCCTGGATTTCTTGCAGGACACATGGTAATGCAGTATGGAAGAGGGAATGCTGCTAGCTGTACTGGCCTGCCTCATGTCAAAAATAATACTGGCACCATTGCATTTTCTTTCAGGCATGAATACATCTCTCAAAGCAGCTATGAGGCACATGTCTCTAGAAATAAAGGTGGTATCCAAATAAATGGCAGCATTTAGAGCTTTATTGTGTTATTGTAGCTAATATCAAATGACTTTGTTTTAGTTTCAAGCAACACTAAAACACAATGCTTTGCTATAGACAGAAAAATCCTTTTATGGGTTCATGCAAGTCAGTGACTGTCAGCATATGGTCACACATGAGGCCTCACTCTCCCATCTTTACCTGTCTCAGTCATGACAAATACAAATAATGCTTATCAGACTTCCCATTGGCAGTGATAGCTGGTGAGAAATGATACCTACAGGTTCCCAGCATCTGGTGTTCTGCCTGTGGCAGGATGAGGTAATGGACTGTTAAATCTGCTCTAATCACATCCTGATCACCTCACAGGGAGATTAAGATGGGTGACTGTTTAGATAGGTCTCTCAGGAGCTTTCCCTTGTCATCGTCTATCCACACAGAGCGATTAGCCCTGGCAATTAACTTCATGCTGGCTAATTGTGCATGGCAATTGATACATGGCAAGCCAGTATCTTTTAATCAGTTAGGACAGGCCAACTCCCCCTTTCAATTTAACTACCGAGGGTGCTCTTTTTGCCTGACAGAGAAACAACAAGTTTGTAGTTTAATCTGTTTTCCACTGGCAAATAACAACATTTCATGGGGCGGGGAATGAAAACAAAAACGTCTAATATATTGTAAATGGATTACACTTTTGCTGATTGAGTTTGCGAGGGTTTGTTCATTACATTATCACTTAATCAAATGCAGGTAATCTGTGGATGTGTCTGATGTAGCTCAACATACTAGCTGTTCATTAAACATACTTGATTAGTTAATAAATACTTAACACTTACTTCAGTGTTACCTCATTCACCAGCTATTTCAGGAAATTACAATATTTGTGGCATCATTTGTCATTATATGGCAGATGTGCAGGACTTTATGGTTCAGATCTAAAACCTGTTGCTACAATTTCCGGTACCTGTTCGCACAGACAGCGTTCAAACATTTTTTGTGATTGAAAAAGCATTGAAAAAGTATTGTGAAGGTGAAAGAAATCTCTGTTGTGTTACATTATATACAGCCACACTAAATACTGTATAATGAAAGAGAAACTGACAGTAGAGAAATGTCAAAAATACTGCAAATGCCTCCCACCTGCACATGTGTTTTGTGAAACACAGCTATGTATCAGCACCCCTTTGGAAAAGGGAAATTAAATCTTAAATGCTGTTACTAATGCCATAAATCACTTTCATCCACTATATCAGCAGGCTGACATGGAGCCATACATGACTAATGTCAGGACAGGCCCTTACAAAAATAAAAGAGAGTAGCTATAATAAAGCCATGTGACCAGTGAGCAACCTTTCTTGGGAATATCAGGCAAGGACCATAAATATACAGTTCTCTGTTGCTGCTGCTGCAGAGAGGCCGGCATTGGGATGCATGAAATATGGAGTACAGTGGATGGGACTTGCTCCAGGAGGGCAGTAAAGACGAGGGTGAAGCCTCCTGCAGGTGCAGCTGCTGCTCCGCACAGTCAGCCTCAATGCCGAGCATCATACCATGAATGACTCCCCCTGATGAGTCATTCTGGGAGGGAGGCTGAAGCAGATCGGAGAGTTCCTCCGAACAGCAGCCTGTCAGCCCATCCGCAGGACTTTCTGCCTAAGGTTTCTGGCACCCTCCCTGAGGGCCTGTCACACCCTGTCCCCCAGGGGAACAGACCTCTTCCTTAGCCCCAGTGCCCTAAATATGTCATAGGCTGATGAAGTATCACTCCAGAGGCTTCAACAAAAACTGGAGTGTTCACAGAGATCAGGCCTCTGCTGAAGAAAATCTCAGATTGGCCCTACTGCCTCCGTTGGGCAGATGAGATAAGAAGGGTGGGGCAAAGCAGAGACATCCCTTGTATCGGGTGCAGGGAGGGAAGTGGTCAATAGCACAGTTTATGCACAGTCAGTGCCGTGATCTGAGGGCCTCTCACCGGATTGTTTACACTCCCTGAAGCTGCTGACAGCTATTTCCTATGTATTGCATTCTGCACTCACAGTGCACCTCAAGGACCTGTATTACACACACACACATGTACACACAGTCATACACACACAGACATGCACACACACACATGCCCACCTGCATTCCCACACACATACATATGTGCATAGACATGTGCACATGCTAACCAGCTTGTACACACTCATGCGCACACACACACACACACACACACACACACACACACACACACACACACACACACACACATATTGGGGAGCTCTGTTTCCTCAGGCTACTTGGTTTAATACTCCAACAGCACTACATTTTCAATAGCAATTGAAATGTATAATTTATGTGTCAGAAGAACCTGTATTAAATCTCTCTTGTGCTCAACAAATTAATACAAACAACTAATAATTCATCTGAAGAGGAATTAGAGGATTACACAAAACTTTGGAATTATGAAAAATAAAACAAGCAAATAGTTGGGACTAAATTCGGTGATAGAAGCCATCAGAAATTAATCTCTGGCAACCCCAGCTGTTCTCTGTGTACCAGAAGGAAGTATGTGTCCTGTTATTTATCAAAATGTTCTTCTCCCTCTCCCTCTTTCTTACATCAGTCATCTATCAGCTAGACTCACAGCCATAGATATTTAGCGGCAAAGGGAAAATAACCGGGTGGAAGTCATTTTAAGGTGTCCACTTTGAAATGATCGGATTTAAAAAAGAAGCAGGGAAAAAAATGGAGAGAGCATTGAAGAGAGGGTGAGATACATGGAAAGATAGAGAAATATTTTTTCAATTAGTTTCAAGGAAACAAGGACTAAGTAGGGAGAGCAGCAGCTCTGGCTGCCTGATACTTGCTGCAATGCCAGAGAACGGCATCTGTATGAAGGATTAGTTCTGGGCCTTGTTCACTGTACTGGATCTTTTTGTTTCAGGACAGAACATTTTGATTAAAGATAAAAAGCAGTAGTGTGATAAACCTAAGGGTCCCTGTGTGTGTGTTTGTGTAGTTTAGCATTTTGGATCATTTGTGTTGATCAATACTGCACCTTACCAAACATTTCAGTTAGTCATTTGGAATTAATTGTTTCTATTATATCTTTGGCGGACAATAACCTTTCGAGGACAAAAAGCTGGCACTTCATCTGCATGCTAAAGGGAAAAAAGAAAAAACATATTGCCATCCATCTGGGAATGTCATGCATAACCAGTTTTTATATGGAGGAGGTTTCTATTTATCCAGGCAAGAATAAAATTTGATTTGGCAAGATAGCATTTTCATTTTGGAATGGCCATATGGAATTGGTCATAGGAATAGCCAGTTGATTTCACCCCAGTTTAGTTCAGGTCTGAAACCCAGTCTGCCATGCAGTAAGAAAGGAACCATGACCACAGCTCCACTCTGACCATGCATCATACATCACATAATGTCCCGCAATTCACCCTCTGTGTGTGTGTGTGTGTCTGTGTCTATGTATGCCTCAGTGCTTTACTTATACTCTCATGGCAGGAATTTTCAACAAAAAGTTAAGTGCTGAAGCAGCAAGTGAAAGGTTACAAATATAATGTCCCCACCATCCTTGAAACTTTATTAATGTTTCCTAAGTTTCCTGATGAATCAGAGGTCCATTCTGATTAGCGTTAGGATTCCAGCTGCTGAATTTTCCTCTGTTATTTTCGAACGTTGCCTTTGATCTTATTCCTCTGCAAACAGTGGCCTTAAATGTCCCTGGAAATTTGTGCTCATTTTTCAGGTTTTCACAGGCGTGGGGTGTATCTGGGGCTCTCCGTCATGATTGAGCTGTCATAATGATTGGCGCTAAAATGGAAAATGAACTGGGGCACCAGGGAACGTTTGGGAAAGACATCATTATCAGTGAAAGTGGAGGAAAGGAACAGTCCTACATTGCTAATGCAGAAAGGGAAAGCAAATTTAGGCTTCTATTGAATACTTCATATTGAAATTTACAGTCCATTTCTCTCTATCTGTAAATTTTTACAGATGGTAACTGAGATATGATTTGATTCAAGAGAATCATAAGAAATTTTACATGAAAGTCTACTGTGGTTGCAGGCAAAGGTTTAGTTAATTTGCATTGAATGTAACAGTTTATAATCCAGAATATGTAAAATATTCTATCCATCAAATGTCCGATCCATCATTGTTTATGTGACTGCATTATCACTAGAAAATAGATATTAACTATTAACAACAGATTGTAGTTAAGAAAAGATAAGACATTTATGGGTTTGACTCACGGTTGCTTCCATGAATTACTCTACTCTGTGTGCATGAATCACAGCAGGTGATGCAGTATTTATGACCCAGAACACATGTCTCTAGGAATCATTGCCTTCAGGAAGTGAGCAGAATCCATATCTCTTTTCTTATGAACCTCCAGGCAAACAAACCCTCAACAGGTGTCAGGATGGGAGGCCCGAAACTCGACTAAACCTGCACACTGAACACCCTTTGAGACATTGTGACCCTGGGAACTGGGAACCACAGAGGCACCTGTGGACCCCCTTGTACAGTTTTATCTGCCCAACTGTCACGCCTTAATATAGAGGTCAATGTAAGACTGTGTCTAAGGAAGGCGGAACACAACCCCTTCCCCCTCTTTCACACACACACACACACAAACACACACACACACACACACACACACACACACACACACACACACACACACACACACACTCACACCAGGACCAGCCTCTGCTCCTTCTACTAAAGGACAGTAAAGCTTCCTCTTGCTCAACAGGATAGAGTAGCTTTGTATCTATGCAAGGTTTTTGCCTGTGTATCATAACATGCATGCCTAACTCCTGACCCCAGACACACACATCAGCCCAGCTGTGCTCTTCAGTTTGGTGCCCCCTTCCCCTCCCAATCCAGCAGCTGTCATCCCCCAACTTTGAAAACTGAAAGATACCAACAAAGACCCCACAAAATGAAACCGAACCACTGCACTCAAAACAACTGTATCTGAGTGGTTCTTTCCCTCTAGATGGATCAGGATAGACTCTAGACAGGTGAGGGTTCCAAAGTCATACACCCCAGAGCAGGTGGACTTTGTTTAGGTCAACACCCAGCAGTAGGGGGCTCAGATATACCCATGTGGATGGGTAAAGAAAATACTGACAGTAACAATGTTTTTACACGTTAAACCTTTATAAGGAGCAGTGTACAGTAGTCAATCATGCGCTTATCCCACGTGGAGCACATGCTTTTATAACCCTGTTCAAAGTACTGAATCTGAATGACTTCAGTAGATACAGTACTATAATGGCATCATTGGATAAAAAGATTTAAAAAGAATTGAATGAAACAGTTAAAGGTACTGAAAAGTAGATATGATTAAATAAAATAGTTGATGGTACTGATTCATTTTAAGGATACATTTCTAAAAATGGACACAGCCCTTACCTCTTTCTGTGATTCAAACGAAAAAAAAAAACCTCTTTTTCTCTGATTTCCGATTTTTTGTTTTTAAAATAATTGATGATGATGTACCTGAATCTATTCTGTTATAACTTATCCTTCATCCCTCTCCACCCTTCATGCTTTCTCTTGTCTTTTCCTGGATATAAATTCACCCAGATGTTTATATCCCCCCCCCATAGCCCTCTTGATGTTCCCCCTTACAATCTCCCTGATATTTCCCATTATAGTCATCCTGATCTCTCTCCTTGTATCCCCCTGATATTATTTATATTCTTCCTGAAATTTCCCTTATGTTCCCCTGATGTTCATTATTGTATTATACATGGCTGTGAAATGATGTGTTAAGTATTCAGCCCTCTCAGTAGAGAACTGCGCCACATCATCAAAATATTCCTGAAGGAATCCCATTCCATGCCTACAAGCCAAGAAACACATTTTGTCAATAGATTAGATTAAGAATCATAAAGCGTCTCAACGGATGTTCCAGATAGCTGTTATTTTTTCTTTTTCATAGACAAATGGATAAGATGGCATGCAAGGGCAAGTGTTTCAATCACTGATGCATTAATCTGTCACCACCGCAAGGATCCCATCAAGTCATGACATCAAGGCAAAATGCATTTTTAGCGCGCACCCACTCCCATCTGTCCGCAGCGGAATGCCTGTGTTCTAATGTGCATTACAGCAAGTTTGATAATCCGCCAATGTGTAAAACTGTCAAGAGCCGACACAGCTGGGGCACTGCAGTGGAGTCCTGCGGTCTTGCTGCATGGAGAGAGTGGGTTGCATGGATACTTCGCGCAAAAAAACAAAACTGGGTAAACCGCACTTCTGGTGTGTGCATGGAGGAAGTTCCCTCCTTGTGCATGACCTTTTGTTTGAAAGACAGGAAGTGATAGAGAAATTCATCTCTAAGATACTATTAAAACACTCCTCAAGGAAATGAAACAAAGAGAGAGAGGGGGGAAAAAAGGATCCCAGATGTTTCTCTCATGAAACATCATTTTCCCCCCATGAGCTGCAAAAATACAACATGAGATTGTTACCATAATATTATGGTAACTTTGAAACATGGATTTGCCAGTGAAATGGAAACAGGGGGTCCGATTTCACTCCTGGGGTTCCCGACTCCATCACGGATTTTAGCAAAGTGCACTCCGTGTTTACAGGAAAGCCATGATTATTCCCAGCGATCAGAGCGTGAGGTCATAAAAATGTCGGCACAGTGCAATTTGTGCTTACATCACTGACGTGTTTTCGGGATCGTACTGTGTGAGAAATAGGCAGGTTGGGACGGGATGGAAACAGAGCACGTTGTGTTTCTACCATCACCCGCCAGCAAACTGCCCACATCGTTCTCCTTTTCAGTGCATTTACCACGTGAAATCAGATTGAATTTAACAGATGCTTTGGCTTTCTTGCCTGAAGCTGACCTTTTCCTTTCGGATATGACTACCCATCTATCATAGTTCAGAAATACCTGCATGAATCACAACATGTCTATTTTACTGTATAACCGATTCAATACTGCAATAAAGTCTGTGCCAAATCAGAGATCTTTTGAATGGATATGCTGTTGACTTGAAATATATGCTATTGATGTATGCTTAGAAGCCTGGCGGAGGCATTGGTCACACCAGGCAATGTAACACACAGCCTTCCTGTCTGTGCTACGCACATGAGACGAACAGCAAGGGTCCCCTGGGACCAGAGGCCAAAACACAGCCAGTCCAATGACCTGTTTAACTTGGGATACAATAGGCCAGGGCCTCTTCATCCTCAATGCCCACCCCCACACACACACGTACAATACACACCTTCGCTCCTGGACAATGTGCCGTAAAAACTAAGACAGGACTTGATGTCTGGGCTTCTTTCCCACAGACAGGGAGGGGGGATTTTGGCCCCCCTGCCCCAGGGTATACAGAGGACCTCTCTGGCAACAGGACGGGGCACCTCGCTGTACCCCTCAACATAAATAACCTGGCTGAGACTAAGCAGCACGCCCTCCTGCAGCTGTTGCGGGGCCACCTTTATGAGTTGCGGTGTCACTTGGCGTGCCCTCCTTAAGCCATAATGATCTCTCTCTCTCTCAGAGAAATGGGCCAGGTAAGGCTGGGAACACTCCCTCTTCGCAGACAGGCAGTAAAGTATTAGGTTGCTGTGCCGTTAAACTGATGAATGGCCGTACCGATGTGAACCGTGCAACTACTGGCTCGCACATGCTTTTCAATCAATCCCAAACCTAAATAAAAGGACAGGGAGGGAAATATTGCTTTGCTTTATGCCCAGTCAGTCATCCAGTTTAAGTTATTCTATATTCCGGGTTTCCCTTTCTTCAACAATGTCGACTGGATTATTGGATTAGTACGCATTCTGTGACACTACAGCGGCCCATTTTGGGTTTTCTTTTTCAATGTTATAAAGTTTCACTGTTGAAAAATAGCAACTAGTAATTTTAGGACCATAACACTAAATGTCCCTGATACCTGTATATTACATGGGTACAACTTGTGTCTACATCAGAACTACATGCATACACATTATTATTGTTATGATACTTGCTACCTGGGAACACAATGACTTTCCTTAGCATGATGGCTAAAATCTTGACAAATATACCCTGCCACATACATGTTACACATCCATGCATTAAATACAGGTAGCAACATGCAACAAGTAAACCTGGAAACAGGAATACAATTTAAATAGACATACATGCAACATGCAGTTTTTAGTCATTACACTGTAACTGCAGCAGTACCGACAGGATGAAGCCTCATTAAAGAGGGGTCCTGCTCCAGGGCCATCCCAGGCACTGCCTACAGGGGTGTGCTAATAAGCACACAGCTCAGGAGATTGTATTTGGCCACTGCCTGTAAGCCCTCTGCTGGAGTTGTGCGTGTGGAAGGACCAAGGAAGTCTTCCACGCTGGGATAAGTTCATTGGTGCTGTTTGACCCTGGGGGGACAAGTGGCTTCCCTCCCTGCCCGTAATGTGTTATGGCTGTGTGGGCTGTGGAATATGACTTGTGTCAGCACCTTAACTGGGAACAGCTTAATGGAACTAGATTGCTGTGACACATATAGAGTTCACAGGAAGGCGTCAAACTTTATAAAAGCAGTCACCTGTGCAATCTCCAAAACTTTTTTTTTCCACTAACGCCCCCACAGCAAAAAGTAATTTTAAAACCTACCTCGTCTCAGAAAGAGGCAAACCATGACACCAAGTCACACAACACTGTAAAGTTGACTGCAGTCTGTTGAAATAGAGCTTGCAATCTATTAAATCCAATAAGTGAAATAGTGGACTATTTTCTCTTTGCTGCAAGCTAATGCAAATTCTACAGTTATTTCAAGGTACAATAGTGGTTGCACTGGCCCTGGGTTCTATAAAACCCATGGAAACCACAGCCAATACATTCAACCTGTAAGATCACATTACAGCTCACCATGAAAATACTCTCCTTGCAAGCTGGCCAAATCTGTGTGTTTATAGTGGAAGGGCTTGCGGAGCAATGAGACATGTTCAAACACACTTAATCAGATTTGACCTGCAAAGCACTTCCCTCTGTTTAGGACAAGGCACAGAAATAGGCCGAGCTGAAACAGAATATTCTGGACCGGCATTTGGTTTCCCTTGCCCCGTTTGAATTACAATAATAAAGAGGTCCCACATACTGCTTCAGTCGCATAACCCAACATGATTTTATTACCAATAAAAGCTAACATATCATTCGCAAGGCTTTGGACAGGGCAAATTTAAAGTGGGAAAGGAGTGACCAATGCACCATTGTACATCACCACAATAAAACTTGTGTGCATGTGTAGTGCCATGTGATGGTGTGTTTACATAGAGGGAGAGGGCTATGGAGGAAATCAGCTATGGATCATTCTCTGAATCACCTACTCCTTTCAAGGGTGTGGGGGTGTGCATGGCAACATGGACTACAAACACTCACCAACATGTTTGTTTAACCTGACTCACAGGGTTTCTCCTATTACAAAGCCTGATTACCTAATTCACATTTGGGATTTTTCAAAAAGCAACTGAAGGTGTACTTTGCTTTGCCCAAAAACAATGATCAGAATGTCACTGAATGAATGGGGGAAATCTGTAAAATGTATGAATGGCTTCTTATGATGTGAAAAACTGAAACCATTTACTAATGCTAGTGTCAAAACCTTAGTTAGAAAACCTCAGTGCCAAAACTTTGTGAGCATTGGACATTACAAAGTTAAGTGAATCTGTGGAATTTGTCAACAAAGAAGAACATGAACATTGAGGTATCAAGGCCTGGCCTGAATCAGACTGTCTTACAGCCTAATGTGGCAAGTCTAAAGTGCAGAAATCCCATTTGATTGACAACACAAGAACACTGCTCTCTAATTAGCCATGACAAATGACAGAGTGTCACTGGAACCCTTTTTACCAGCATGCACCCAGCTCACTCATCATTAGTTTTAATTCAGGTTACGTTTCTTTTGCAGTCAAGTCTTGAACCGAGGCTCCATTTTAAGAGGGCACGTAATGTTTGTTTATGTTAACCCATACTGGGAGACAGAGGATTCATCTGGTTAAAGTTAGCTTTGTGAGGAGGGAGGGGTTTGAGGGAGTCCAACCACCTATGTGTTGCACCTTTTCCTCCTTCATTTCCTCCTCAGTACGCCCCCTTCCCTTCACGCCTCCTCCTCTCAGCTTGCGGGCGACCTGATGAGGCCCAGATGTGACCCGCTAATTTGGCCCGGCTTGGAGATGGGCGGCAAGCCTGAGAGAGATCCATCACTGCCCTGCCCCCTCTCCCAAAAATCACTCTCAGAATAGAGCAATGAAAAAGAAGAGATGGCTACTCTTCTGACCTGATCAAATTGCTTTTACAGCCATCTGAAATGTATCACAGTGCACTCACATACATCACAGGACAATCTGATTTATATGAGCTGAGGTACAAATGAAAGAATAGGTGATGTTGTTCTTCATTGGTTTAATAATATAATTTAACCAGACAATGACCGATTCATTTATCACACTGAGAACTGTCAAATGTTTTATGATCTGTCCATTCTCTTATGAAATCTGCTTTATTTCACTTGACAGTATGGGATGTATGTATTTGCAAAACATACACTGCAGTTGTACTGGATTTATGCTTCTGCTGAGATGGCAGGAATAACCTGAAGACTGTCTCTGCTCAAGAGCGCCCTCATGTTTGTCTACACTGTAACAGCATTTCACAGGACCCAATGATAACATTTGTGTTTTTCTCTATATATTTCAGACAGATGCCTCAAGAACAAAGCTCCTCCACAAGCTCTCATTGGGGCTTGGCTGTCTTTGAAACAGTGGCTGCCTCTCTCCCAAAGGCTGCACGGCTCCCATCATGAGAATGAAACTAAGTTAGAACAGATTATGATCTGTATGATGGAAATTGTGCTTCTTTGCTCTGAGTAGGGTGGCTTGGAGATGGCTTCCACTGCTAGAGTGCTAACGCGCATAATGACGTATTAGAGGTCCATTACAATGAAGATTTACAGAGCTGTTCCCACTGCACAGACCTCACACTTTGCAGTTGTCAGAGCTTGAGCTTTCTGTCCCTTTTTCATCTTGTTATTGCTCTCGTAAGAGCCGCCTGAGTTCCCGTAAGTGTATTGTGTCATCTTCAGTGGAATTCTCCTCTCCTGTTGCACACTCCTTTCTGTCCTGTAATGGGAGCCCAGTACTTTCCGTAATGATTTTTATCTTCTGCTGCAGTGGCTATTCTGTTCTCTTCCAGACAATGACTTTTCATTGCAGGCCAAAAGGGAAGAGTGGGGCGAAGGACTGTGGGGTGAACAAAGCTGTGCGTTTGGCAGGCGTTCACTCAGACAGAGGCCCTTTGTGTACCTGGGCATGTGTGACTGGGTCTGGTTGTTGAGAGTAGCACAGGTGGGTTTGAGAAAGTGGAGGATACAGTGACCTGGAAGATTCCTCTTGACCTGTAGGAGTATATGCATGCAGGGAGGGGTTGATGGTGAAGCCACTCAAGAATCATTACACACATTTCCCATTCCATCACCTCCTTAAAAGGCAGATAAAATCATGTTATCTCCACTGACCCTTCATGAAGAGGCCAACTTCACCCTAAGGGGATAACCCATAAGTTCAGTAATTTTATGATGTGGAGTGAGATAAGGCAATGAAGCATTCATATGTACCATACTGAGGTGTATAGTTTGCCCACACTGTGTGTGTGTGTGTGTGTGTGTGTGTCAGACACACAGTACCCAGGGATGGACTGAGATGCAGTCTGGCAAACACCTACTCTGTCCTCATTCAGTTCCCCTGCCAGAGTCAGTGGAGCAGAAAATGACTACATTGATGGGCCTGGGAGCACTAGGGCCAGAGGCATGTCATGATGCATACAAGAATTCATCCAGCCATTCCTCTGAACAGGTACAGAGCAGGGACTCATTCAGCAGCACCCCCCATCCCCACCCCCACCCCTACTTGTCCTGAAATATCACCATGTAATCTCACTCTGCAAGCACTGGCATGGCTGTGCCCTGTCCAGGCCATCAGATGAATGTTAGACAGACTTCCTCTGCATTCTTTGACCACTCTGTCTGGGGCTCAGGCCAAAGGGGACCTCCTCTTAGGGCATGGCCTCTGTGTCTCCATGTTAACAGTCACCTGGGGCGGGAGGGGCGGGGGGTTAGGACCTGCCAGGTCCTCCTAAAGCAAGCCTAAAGCAGGACTTCCTGTCCAGCAAACCTTTTTGTTCTCCATCTGTACAAACGTGACACCTGTACAAAAAGTCTCCTAAATCCAGCTACCTCTTGGTCCATAAAAAGCAAAGTTTCTTTTAGAAAAAAAAACACCTATTGAAGGCATCTTCTTAGGTGTTACAAATGAAAGGGTCCACCCAGAAGCAGTATGGATTCCCTCAGATTCCTTTGAAGAACATAGCCATCTTTTTTTGAGAAATGGGAAAAAAAGATGAAAAACAGATTCTTTGGAGAATTCTTCAGAGATCAGAGATGCAAATACTCACCAGCCATGCTGAAAAAGTGCCTCTTTCAGACAGAGCCACATTTTACAACACTGAAATATGGCCACATAAAGGAAACATTTCTCCTTTTTGTTTCAGAGGAAAGAAATACAATGTAAATTGATCAAACAGTGTTGTAAATTCCTATTGTTAAATGAAAGAAAAGTCAGGCAATATTCCATCCAATTGTCTGAGTGAAGAAAAAGAATAAAAAACTCTGTGTTCCCAAAGGAGGATGAGTGAGAGCAGACTCCCTCTCCATCAGGCCTGCATCTGTAATAGAAGAAAGGCAATTCTGGGCCCTGATCATGTGTAACAGACACAAAGTGCTCTACACTGGATATTACTGTGAAGCAGTAGACATGGAGGACAAGCTAAGCCAGACAAACAATGCTTCTTACCTTCAATATTGTGCTTTGGTGGCAAGAGGAATTCTGGGAAGTAAAAACTGTCAGCACCAAAGGCTGCAAGACATCAGACAGAAAAATGTTAAATGAAAGTGAAATTATTGTAGCTCATGAATCTTCGCTTGTAGTTGCTCCCCTTGCTTTGGCTGGCTCCAGTTCATCTTTCCTCTCTTCCTCTCCTCTCCAGCATTTGAAACACTCCATACACAGACCCAGTGCAGATGGAGCAGTATGGTTTCCCTCAGGCAGACCACATGTAAATACTCTCACTGTAAAACCCATATTTATCCAATTGTGGGGGGACTGTGTGGTGGAGTGATTAGCAGGGATCTCCAGAGTGGATGAGTACAGTCTGGATGCTCAGCTGCCACTCTCCCACCACCGCCCTTCCGATCCATTTAACCCAAACCATTAGACTTCTGACCGCAAGAATGACAGCTCATCACATGTGACACCTCGGCCCCCCATCCCTGGGATGGCACTATATGTCACCTCTCTCTCCTTCTCTCTCTCAGTCTTTCGATCTCCCTCATGTCATATTGTGGAGCATAAATACTGAATCCTAGTTCAAATTCTACTGTAACCCTTTCTCCACAAAGTTAGGTGCCCAACCATACTTTGCAATGGTTTGCAAAAGACACAGAACCTTTAATGGGGGCAATGGGGTGCTAGTAAAAAGCAGGGCCCATTTCCCTAATGCTGTTGGTCTGAGTCCCAGGTGGGACACTGCTCTCATGCCCATGGGCAAAGCACTTAATCTGAATTACTTTGGTAAAATCACCCATCCTTTGGATAAGGGTGTCTGGAACGTAAAGGACGATGACAAGGATCAATAGCCTATCAACGGGTGACATCGTACCAAGCATTCATCTAACCAACACCTTCATTGTGACATCACTAGGAGTCTAAAGAGAGCGGCTGCTTAAAACTTTGACTGTGCGATCCAGGTGCACTGTGAAGCTATAGCTACAGGAGCACTTTCTCAGTTGGGTTCATATCTCAGTTTTGGGTAACTGCAAATGAAAGTGCACCTTCAGCAGCAGCTCTATGCATCCTGAGAAGTTCATTCATAACAGGAGCACCTGGTGGGAGTAATTACAGCTCCGCAGCATGTTAGAGGTCACTTCACGGGACGCTTCATCACTGGGGCATTTTTCACCAAAGGTTCATTAAAAAGCTGTGTTGCCCCATTCCAGTGCCCCATGTCTGAGGAATGAAACGATCCATCTTCCGTCCTGTTTGCACGGAGAGCCACGCAGCTTTGGGGAACAAGGTGACTTTTAGCACTGCATGACTTCCCAAGGAGCAGGACACTTTTTAGCCATCTCAGATCTCAGATGGGTGGGGACGTGAGTGAATCATGACATTTAGAGGTCTGCGGTGTCCGTGGGGAGAGGCACTCTCACTCACTCACACACACACACACACACACACACACACACACACACACACACACACACACACACACACATTCACATGCTCAATTCTATGAACTGCATCTGGGGTCCACATGTGTCTTTGTGTATATATATGTGTGTGTGTGTGTGTGTGTGTGTGTGTGGGGGGGCAGAGCTGTCACCCTGATGCATTCTTCCCTACACAAACATGGCTGAAAAGTATTGCAGTTCAGGATACTACCCCGTGGGAGACCTTTTTGTGGTTATAGCTGTGGTTGAAAGATGCACAGAGATGTGACACATGCATACTTTTTTGAGGAGGGGTGTTGTCAGAGATTCACTCTTTAAATAATCACAGGGAAATAGAGTCCCTCAGATGAAAGGACATAGTAATCTCAGTGTTGCCCCCTTCTGGAGTTGTAAGCAGAAGGATCAGAGCTGCAGGTCCAGGTCTATCACAATTCATTCAGCTGTAATGTGCATGTTGAAAAGGTCAGCCTCCAAGATCATGTAATATTAAAAATTAAATTTAGTCCAGACTCAGGGTATGCATATTTATTAACTGATGAACTCATCAAAGTTAATGTCTGACCTTCTCTGCTGATTGAAAAGAGAACTTATTTTTTGTAACAGGGAAACACAGTGATACTTAATCAAACTGCTTTATTTATTGGTTTCGTATAAAGGCATTTTAAACAATAAAATTCAATCTCAAGATGCAATATGATGGTAGTGGTCTGACACGCCTTATGTACACTTGGGTTGTGAACACAAGAGTGCTCGTTCAAACCTGAATGTCAAAGTGACATTTATCCCTTCCTGTGTTGAAATGATGTAGGTATGGACCTTGATGCTGTGGAAACATAGACCCATTCATGAATGAACGCTCTCTTCCAGTGCTAAATTCCAGAGGACTCTTGGTGTTCACCAGCTCTGCAAGCCTCATTATACACCAGGAAGAGAACTCATTGACCCTGTGGTTCCGTGTCATGTTTGTAAAAAAAAAAAGATCTTTTTTATGAGGGAGTCAAAAGTACAGCCTTCTTGGAAACGGTTTAAGACCATCACAGGGTCGTGTGATGAGCTCCACACCTGTGCAATGCATCCCTGGAGGCCTGTGCACCTGCTCCATGCTTTAGGCTTCCGTGACTGGTGTAACTGTGCAGCTCTGTGCAGAGATACAGGTTACTGCTGAGGACAGCAACTCTCTACCACCTCTGCCTTCTGAGCTGTATTATTCTACTGAAAAAACTGGTGGAGAGTTCACATTTTCTTGGACAAGAAAGTGGAGTTTGACCATAGAATATCAATTTATTCTGCATGAATGTGATTTAGGGGATCTGATCTGTTTTTATTTCCTAATCAAATTCATTTTAGTCAATGGCATGTGTGACTTTGACACCGCAAAGATAATTGGTCCTTCCACATCAAACATGCCAGATCCCAAAAAAATTGTGCCATTATATGCTCAGTTAGTATTCAGACCTTCAAGTACTTTGGTTGTCGAGTATTTAATGTGGCACCTTTGACATTGCTGCTTTGACAAACTACCATTAGGTCATACAACAGCTATGTAACTGGCTATGTAACAGCTATACAACTGTTTGCAATGTAAGAAAGGCAGCTTCAGTAAAAATATTTACTTCATTGGCAAGTTCCTGAACAAATATTCAAAACACCACTACCAAATGTATGTCCACATATTGCTGCATTTTCTACAAAGGGTTTATGTTTTTTGTTTATTTCCCTGTTGTTCCACTGGTTTTTTGGTTCTGTGTTATCTTCTGTAATTGACTCTTATAGAATGGAAGGACCCATTTCCTCTTGGAAGTAAAACTGGAAACTAGAATCACCATAAAGCTAGGCTGTGCGAGAGAATATCGAAAGTTGATTCCATCAAGAAAATAACAATGTTGTTGTATCACAATAGGACATGATGTGTTACGCTTTTGAATTTATTGTACAACTTTGTAGTTAGTGTAATATTACTAGTTAGCAAAGCACTAAGTGATGGGCCAATACATTTTTGTATGGGTTCTTGTGTGCACTGAGTATACTATTGTTCCTGTGACTGTACTAGGAGCACTTTTGTACTTTATTAACTCTGGATTGGAGTGAGTAAATGTAAATTCAAGTGCAATAAAGAGAGGATGATGTTAAAGGAAAGCAGACAGGAAACTTATCCCTGGGTCCAGCTAAAATGCAGCCTTGTATCTGATTTATATTTAAATGCAAGTGTTGCTTTTTCCATGTGGCCTTTTTTTTCATTTTGATGCTCACTGAACTGTGTAAGTAAGAGCTGAATTTGACTGTGACTCAAATTCATGAACAAATGTTGATTGAATCCAGGGAAAGATCCATGGGGGATGATGCATTCAGAAAAAGGTCTAGGAAGAGTCTTTTGCTTGTTGTCATGAGTGTTTTGTCACTGAACACTACCCATTTCTATTTTAAGACAGCTGACAGACTCTGTCAGTTTCAGTGGTGACCGCGTGCCTTGTATTTGAATCAAATTCCATTTACCAATATTTTCCCCTCGTTTTGAGTACATAGATGCCGATACGTTTATAGTGGTACTGGGGGATTAAATGAAATGCTGCAGGCCCTGTTTCCACTGAAATCATTTCGCCGCTGGACATTTCCAACCACAGCCAGCGAAAACTCACACCATGATTTGACAGACTGGACATGTCTATGAAACCAGGAAGGATACTGGAAGGGACCTGACCGCTGCATCCTTTCCCTTAGGGTTTGTTAATGTTATTCAGTATGAAAGTATTGCAGGAGAGGTATGGGCCACAGATATGTACAGTGGTGCATACAAGTTCTTTCACAACTGAAGTCTTTGCACATTGCAGGTTCCTAGTGATATCATAACTGTGCTGTCAGTGAAGTGCGTACTGTCTCTTTAAGAGTCAGTCACCTATTGATGATGTCATCAGCACCTCATTTTTCTGTTCAGGAAGTGTTTAGTTAATGGAAAAGTTAGAAAAGGCTTCAGAAGTTCTGGTCACGACAATTCTCTTTTTCTGTTACGTTTCATGTTCCTGGATGTACAGTCGGTATGTTTGTGTTGTTAACAAAGCCTTGAATGACATTTCATGTTTTAATGTGAGTTTACAATATATGTGTTGGTTAGTATGTGCAGGATAAGATAATCCATTGTCATAGTTAAAACACTTAAAAATGGTTAAAACACTCATTTTAGTTAATTGTCAAAGCACAGGTTAAAATGGCATGTAAGTTGCACACTTAAAAGAACTCAGGTCTCATTTCATGGTTGTTTTATTGATGTATACAGGAATTCATGCATTTATTATGTTGTATCTTCCTACAGTTTTACCCGCTTCCAGTACACCATTAAACAGAGTTCACCGAGTACTCTCTCCAGCGTGGTGATTTTGGAGGAGGAGTTATCTATCTGTCAGCTTGTGCAGGGCGTACAAGGGTGGCAGAATAGTAAAAACGACTGCTTCCTAACGGGCTGAAATACAGCAGAGCAGGTCAGTGTCATCTCGTCAGAACAGTGTGAAGCAGGCTTCCATAACATTATGGAAGAAAAGAAGTCACGATCCCCAAACAGCCTAATTACCCGGTCTGGTGGGTCAGTAACATCTAAGCGCTCTCGCGCCTCCTCTGCCAGCTCAGCAGCTGCCGTAGCCTTAGCAGAGGCTGAAGAAGCCAAAGCCAAAGCAAAATATGCAGAAAAGGAAATGCAGATTAAAATGCAAAAAGCACGTTTGGATGCAGAGAAAGTATGTTTAGACGCACAACTTGATGTCCTAAATGCCGAAAAAACAGCAGCAGCAGCGGTTGCAAAGGCTGAAGCATTGGCGGCAGCTCTTGTGTCTGGTAAAGAATCCATCTGTGAGTCAAAAAGTGATGTAGGATTCAGTTTTCATGATTCTGCTCAACGAACGAATGATTATGTACAAGAGCAAGCCAGATTACAGACTGATGCTCAGGCAGGTCCAGTAATGATATCAGAAGAGTCATTGCCACCACTACAGTCTGTGTTATATGAAGACTCTTGGCCACAGCCACCACCACCGCCAGTGCTATCCCAAGTGCGGGGTCTAGATATAGACAGCAGCTTTCCCCATAGCTGGCAATCTGAAAGGGCCACCGCTGATGTTGAAACACGTTTCCCCAGTAGTCACGCAGCCAGCATAAACAGGCGTGTAACCTACCCTGATGCAAACGTCGCTGGGCCATCACGGATCACAGAGTATTCAGGCTTTAGAGAGCAGAAGCACAATGTTTATTTCGGCCATGCCAGACCACCTGAAAACCACGGTCACTTACCTGCAGATACTCACCACCATGGTGTGGCTCAGCCATTAGCCTCAGCACCGACGCCGCAGTTTCATACTTACCCACAGGTCAAGCCATACCCGTCTTCACCAGTAACATGTGCCCAGCTTCCTGCCAGCACCCCACAGGCATGCTATAGAGACAATCAGAATATATCTGATCTTGTTAGGTTTATGGCACATAGAGAAGTTATCGCCACAGGCCTTCTGCAGTTTGACGATCGCCCAGAAAATTATAGGGCTTGGAAAGCGTCATTCTTAAACACCACAATAGGCCTCAACCTCTCAGTTAAAGAAGAAATGGATCTCTTAGTTAAGTGGTTAGGTGCAGAGTCAAGAGAACAAGCGAAACGGATAAGAGCAGTGCATGTCTATAGCCCAGAACAGGGACTTCAGATGATCTGGCAGCGACTTGACGAATGCTTTGGAGCACCTGAGGTCATCGAAAGTGCACTACTCAAGAGAGTTGACAGCTTTCCTAAGATTTCAAACAAAGACTGGAAGAAATTGAGAGAACTGGGAGACTTGTTGATGGAGCTTCAGGCAGCAAAATCAGAGGGAGTGCTTACTGGTCTCGCCTGTTTAGATACAGCACGGGGCATAACCAGCATAGTTCAAAAACTGCCCTTCAGTCTGCAAGAGAGATGGATGACGTTAGGCTACACGTTCAAAAGGCAGCATGGGGTTTCCTTTCCTCCTTTCTCCGTTTTTGTTGATTTCATATCAGATCAAGCAAAGATGCGCAACGACCCCAGTTTTCTCCTCCCTCTCCATGCGGACTACACAAACAGAACATCTGTCTCAGTCCACAAAACGAATGTCTCTCCGGATAAAACATCAAATGAAGACGTGCAGAAGGCCAACATTGATCCAGTGAAGCTGTGTCCTATTCATAGGAAGCCTCACCCCCTACACAAATGTCGTGGGTTTAGGGAAAAGTCTCTGGAAGACAGGAAGGCCTTTCTAAAGCAGAATGGTATTTGCTTTAAATGTGTGGCATCAACCACACACCTAGCAAGGAATTGTGAAAAGTCTATAAAATGTAACGAGTGTGGTAGTGAAAGACATCACTCTGCCCTACACCCAGGACCTGCCCCTGAGTCTGTAAAGGCCCTTGCCCCTCCTGAAGATCATGGCGGGGAGAGGAGTGATTCTTCCAAGGAAGAAGTGTCAGCCAATTGCACTGAAGTCTGTGGGGGTAATCTGAGCGGTAAAACCTGTTCAAAGATTTGTCTTGTCAAAGTTTTCCCGACTGGTCATCAGGATAAGGCAATCAAAGTGTATGCCGTCATCGATGACCAGAGTAATCGTTCTCTGGTTAGATCAGAATTCTTTGATGTTTTCAAGTTAGACGGCCACAGTTCTCCTTACCGTCTGAAAACCTGCGCAGGTGTAGCAGACACAAGCGGGAGACGAGCTCACGGCTTTCAAGTAAGTTCCATAGACGGACAACTCACTCTTTCTCTTCCAACCTTAATAGAGTGTAACAATATTCCGAATAACCGGTCGGAGATCCCCACACCACAAGCTGCTCTTCATCACCCACACTTACAGCCTATAGCAGGACAGATCCCAGAGCTCAATCATGGCGCTCCAATCATGATGTTGCTTGGCAGAGACATCATCAGAATACATAAGGTGAGAAGGCAGATAAATGGACCACATGATGCGCCATATGCCCAAAAACTGGACCTTGGATGGGTCCTAGTCGGTGACGTTTGCTTGGGCAGAGTCCATAAGCCACCTGATGTCAATGCCTTCTTCACCAACACTCTAGAGCACGGCAGGCAGTCACTCTTCAAACCATGCCCTAATACTTATCAGGTGAAGGAGAGCATCTGTCAAGTGAGGGCCCCAGGAACGTACACTACTGTCTCAGCTGAGAAACCGGCACGAGACAAGTGTAGATTTCATATAGAGGACGACATCTTCAAGAGAACGGAAAATGATGAAAAACTAGCCCTTTCCATCGAAGACCTGACTTTCCTCCACATCATGAGGAAAGGCTTCTACAAAAATCAAGAGAATAGTTGGGTAGCTCCCTCCCCCCTTCAGGCCTCAGAGGCGGCCTCTACCGAATAACAGAGAGCAGGCCTTGAATCGCTTCAGGTCTTTAGAGCGGTCTTTCTCAAGGAAACCTGACATGAAGGAACACTTCTTTGGCTTTATGAAAAAGATACTGGAGCAAGACCATGCCGAAGTGGCCCCTCCGCTCAAGAAGCACGAGGAATGCTGGTATTTACCTCTGTTCGGGGTCTACCACCCGAGAAAGCCAGGCCAGATCAGGGTGGTCTTTGATTCAAGCTGTCAGTATGATGGCGTGTCCCTCAATGATGCACTCCTGACTGGTCCTGACCTCAACAACAGCCTCCTTGGAGTGCTCATGCGCTTCAGGAAAGAAGCAGTAGCTGTAACTACAGACATACAGCAGATGTTCCACTGCTTCCTTGTCAGGCCACAAGACAGGAACTTTCTCCGATTCTTCTGGTATCAGGATAATGATGAAAGAAAGAATGTCATTGAGTTCAGGATGAAAGTCCATGTCTTTGGCAATAGCCCCTCCCCTGCTGTTGCGATTTATGGTCTCAGACAAGCGGCAAGAGAGGGCGAGGCAGAGTATGGTGCAGACACCCGAGAATTCGTAGAGGGGGATTTCTATGTCGATGATGGGTTAAAATCATTACCTACAGCTGCGGCTGCAATCGACCTCCTCAAAAGAACACAAGAGATGCTGGCTTGTTCTAATCTGAGGTTGCATAAGATCACCTCGAACTGCAGAGAAGTCATGAGTGCCTTCCCTGCAGAAGATCATGCCAGTGGTCTGAGCGACTTAGTCCTGGGCAGTGACACATCGCCAGTTCAACGCACTCTTGGAGTCGCCTGGGACCTTAAGAGCGACACATTCACTTTCCAGGTGTCAAGCAATAGGAAGCCATTCACCCGCCGTGGAGTCCTGTCTACCGTGAATGGCTTATTTGATCCTCTTGGGTTCGCCGCCCCAGTCGTCATTCAAGGCAAGGCTTTACTTAGAGATCTTACGGCAGACTCTCAAGACTGGGATGCGCCTTTACCCCTTGAAAAGCAGGAACTGTGGGAACAGTGGAGAGATTCCCTCCAAGAGCTCCAAGAGCTTCACATCCCCAGACCTTACACCCAGGCTTCCCCTTCTGCTGCCCTAAACCGTGAGCTTTGCATCTTCTCAGATGCCTCCGTCCTAGCAATAGGTGCAGTGGCATATCTGAAGATCTTGGACTCAGATGGGAATCATCAGGCAGGTTTCATCCTTGGGAAAGCCAAGCTTGCCCCACGTCCAGGCTTGACTATTCCCCGCCTTGAACTCTGTGCTGCTGTTTTGGCTGTGGATGTGGCTGAGCTCATAAGATCAGAGATGGACATTGAATTCGACAAGGTGACCTTCTTCACAGACAGCAAAATAGTCCTTGGCTACATCAACAATGAAAAACGCAGGTTTTATGTGTTTGTGAATAATAGAGTTCAGAGAATAAGGAGAAGCACTCAGCCACAACAGTGGTGTTATGTGCCAAGCAGCCAGAATCCTGCTGACCTGGCGTCAAGATCTGTCTCTGCAACCCACCTCAGGGACACAACATGGCTTACAGGCCCAGCATTCTTGACCCAGCCAGATCGGACACCTTGCAGTGCAGACAAATTTGACTTGGTGAGCCCTGATGAAGATGCAGATGTGCGTCCCGAAGTAATGGCACTCAACACTATAGCCAAAGAACATCACCTTGGTGTCGGGCGCTTTGAGCGTTTTTCCACCTGGAACTCACTACTACGGAGTGTTGCATGTCTGATACACATTTCCCGCTCTTTCAAAAAGGATCCACCCAAGGACTCAAGACATTGTAAAGGTTGGCATCGCTGTGCTGCAGCCTATGCTGTGGATGAGCTTGCAAGAGCCAAGAATGCCATCGTCAAAGCTGTTCAGGAAGAGGCTTATGCAAGAGAAATTCGGTGCATTAGAAATGGTGAGAACATCCCTAAGGATTGCCCCCTCCTCCCCCTGAATCCTGTTATGGGTGAGGATGGCCTCCTGAGAGTTGGGGGACGCATTTCTCAAGCAAACATTGGACCTGATGAGAAGAATCCCATCATAATCCCTGGGCGACATCACCTTGCAGTTTTGATTGTGAGACATTATCATGAGCAAACTCAACATCAGGGGCGGCATATAACTGAAGGTGCTGTACGTATGGCAGGTTACTGGATTGTGGGAGCTAAAAGATGCATATGCTCTCTCATCTTCAAATGTGTTACTTGCCGAAGGCTCCGCGGGAGATGTGAAGTCCAGAAAATGTCAGACTTGCCCATGGACAGAGTCAGCATCGAACCTCCATTTACATATGTGGGAGTTGACGTGTTTGGGCCCTGGACCATCTCCACCCGCCGCACCAGAGGGGGCCATGCCAACGATAAGAGATGGGCGGTACTATTCACCTGTCTATGCATCAGAGCAATCCACATCGAGATCATAGAAAGCATGGACACGTCTTGCTTCATAAACGCCATGAGACGCTTCATCGCTATTCGTGGTCCCGTGAAGCAGATACGCTCCGATCGGGGACCAATTTTGTGGGAGCAAGCAAAGAGTTGCGCATCCCTTCCAACGTGGATGAGAACAGAGTGTCTAAGTTTCTTGCGGAACAAGGATGCTCTTGGATCTTTAACCCGCCCCATGCCTCACATATGGGGGGTGCATGGGAGCGGATGATTGGGATTACACGGAGAATTCTGGACACTATGATGCTTCAGATGGGACCCTCAAGAATTACTCACGAAGTTCTTACCACATTGATGGCCGAGGTGACCGCCATTGTGAATTCTAGGCCTCTGATTCCTGTCTCCACGGATCCGGAAGACCCATTCATTCTGACACCCACAACTCTACTCACACAGAAGTTTGGTCCATGTCCTGTTCCTCCAGGTGAATTTGACGGTACTGACCTCTGCAGACGCCAATGGAAACAAGTACAAAGCCTGGCAAGTACCTTTTGGGACAGGTGGCGGAAACAATACCTGTCTACACTCCAACCAAGAAGAAAGTGGCAAGCAGATAAGCAGAACATCACAGAAGGGACTGTAGTGCTTATGAAAGACTGTCAATCCAAACGGAATGACTGGCCTTTAGGTCGCATCACTAAAGTATTCCCAAGTGATGATGGAAAAATCCATGGGTGGAGATCAAGGTTGCAGACAAAGAAGGAATGAAGTTGTTCCTAAGACCTATAACTCAAGTAGTGACACTCCTCCCTGCTGAGTAATGATAGGACAGCTTCCTTATTTGTGTTCACAACTGCCAAGTTAGTGGTATCCTAGGATACCAGGCGGGAGTGTGCTGTCAGTGAAGTGCGTACTGTCTCTTTAAGAGTCAGTCACCTATTGATGATGTCATCAGCACCTCATTTTTCTGTTCAGGAAGTGTTTAGTTAATGGAAAAGTTAGAAAAGGCTTCAGAAGTTCTGGTCACGACAATTCTCTTTTTCTGTTACGTTTCATGTTCCTGGATGTACAGTCGGTATGTTTGTGTTGTTAACAAAGCCTTGAATGACATTTCATGTTTTAATGTGAGTTTACAATATATGTGTTGGTTAGTATGTGCAGGATAAGATAATCCATTGTCATAGTTAAAACACTTAAAAATGGTTAAAACACTCATTTTAGTTAATCGTCAAAGCACAGGTTAAAATGGCATGTAAGTTGCACACTTAAAAGAACTCAGGTCTCATTTCATGGTTGTTTTATTGATGTATACAGGAATTCATGCATTTATTATGTTGTATCTTCCTACAGTTTTACCCGCTTCCAGTACACCATTAAACAGAGTTCACCGAGTACTCTCTCCAGCGTGGTGATTTTGGAGGAGGAGTTATCTATCTGTCAGCTTGTGCAGGGCGTACAAGGGTGGCAGAATAATAACATTGCAGGATCATTGTACTGTCTCAACAGTGTAACTGGCTTCAACATGTGCACAGGGCCGGCTTTAAAGGCTGTAATACTGAAATATTATCAGAGGGCAGTGTTCTCCTTCTGTGGGAGATTCTGTGAGACACTGTGAGATCTCCAGTGGCAGGTGAGACCTTAGTCTAGCACTCTGGAGAAGCACTGCTTTATTTGGAGAGCCAGTAATTAATTTTTGGCCAGCCCGCAGAGAGGACTTATCCGTTAGCAAGACTTCGGACTTCACACCTGGGATTAATGGGGCTTTAAAACCAGAAAACAATTAATGTTAAAAGGCCTATCTCTCCTACAGTCCCCTCAGACGACCGCCAGTCTGTCCACAGATCCAAATTACACCCCAATTCAGAGGAGACTGTTAATCTAGCTTTTGGAACTGTGCCCTGTCTCCAGCCTAGAGTGACCTGGTGCCCGTGGGGGAACTTCCTATGCACACAATTACCAAACTGCAACAAAATCAGGCTGACTGAGGCCCTGTAACTGATGAAAGGAGAGAAAAAACAACTCTCCTGTTCACCCTCAGCTCTGAGGACCCAGACAACCAGAGAGGCAAAAAGACAAACAGGCAGACAGATCAAAAGGCAGGATTGAGATGACAGACTCCTCATCAGAGATTCTAAAGCAAAAACTTCCCCAAGTAAAAGCATTTCCAGTAGAAATAGTCATCTGAGACTGCAGAGACAGTGTGGAACCAAGGCACATGCACCAAGACAGTTTTCATGAGGAAATAGCTGAAATGTATATGTGTGTATATGTGCAGGTGAGGTCAGGTTTTTTTTTGGATTTGACCAAGAGACAACCTAATATTTTCAGGTACATTTTGTTTAAATACACTCCAGTCTTTTAACCATAAGAGCATAGTAACAGCATCCTGCACAGCATCACACTGCAGGAGAGATGTGTTTCCTCTGCACAAGCTCTTTCTGAAGGCCCTGAAAAAACCCAGGAATAGGCTTCATCTGTGGTCTGGGCTCTCTATACACCCTGCACAACCTGCATCATCTCTCCAGATTGAAGATGTTCATTATTATGCTTCTCTTTAGTCGTTCTGTAACTAAACACATGCATTCCTGCTTGCTCCTGTTCAGCCACATCCAGAGCCAAATCACCCTCCACCCCCATCACACCTTTGTGTAAAAACAACATCTTTCAGACGTGCTGCCACTTAAGACACCCAGCCTGTGTCATGGATAGACGGACAGTCTGTGAATATATACATTGATAATTATCCCTGTTCAGGAAGAAAGCCCTTCTTTAAAAGTGAAGCGCTGATGAATCTGGCAGGGGGAGACAGGAGGTGAATTGTGTGATATTTTCTTTGGAGAGCTACCTGTGGAATGCATCTTTCAGTGCTGACAGAATGGGTTGACAGTTTTAAGGTGTTGAATTGCCCAGATTTTTTGGGGGGAGGGGATCTAAAAAGATCTAAAAAGCTTTTAATGTGTCTTTTAGTCTCTGGGTAGACTTTAATTGTCAATTAGTGTCAGTGTCAGACAGTCAGAGCAGAACATGGCAGGACCAATCCCAGTATACCTTAGGGCTATGGCCTCCAAAATCAGAGGTGTATGGGCAGAGATAGGATATGTAACTCTTGTACAGTTATGTAACTGAACAGACAACATGCTAGGGAAGAACCCATTGACTGGAGGTCATAAACAGAGGACACAAAATGCCAGTTTCTGCTTTTAGTTTTGTTCATAACTAAACTTTTTTAAGTGAGTGTTGCTTTTTTCAATACTTACACATCATCATTAATTTGGTGGTTAATGATATTAAGAACAAATGAAGTTGGCGTAAAGAAATATGACTCTCCTCCAAGGTCATTTCCAGGTAAGGGGAAAATTTGTCACAATGACAATAAGGCATGCAAAGAATCGTTGTTGAGGAGCCGACAAGATTTAGGTTCAAACAAATAACCCGTTGCTATACAAGCCAGTATGATGTCTTTCCTGAATCACAGCACAGGTTTCTTTGTTTCTTTGTTTCTTTGTTTCTCTCTCTCTCTCTCTCTCTCTCTCTCACACACACACACACACACACATACACACACACACAAACTGGCTTGAATTTAAACACTCATGCCACAAAGTTTATTAAAACATGTCAGTCCTTCTCTATGAGGCAAGTGAAACCTCTGTGACATGCCAGCGTTTCATGGCACCACACAATGCAGGTGTGGCATCCTGTGAAAAAACAGAAGACAGTTGCCAAAGAAAACTGGTTGCTGGCCGGCTGGTAAGGTCAAAGTCATTTTGCTATTTTATATGTTATAGAAATAATCTCCCATAATTGCTTGTTATTCCAGCCAACTTCAAAGTGTGTGTGTGTGTGTGTGTGTGTGTGTGTGTGTGTGTCTGTGTGTGTGTGTTCTCACAGGCATCTGTCTGACAATGTGTGTGTATATGAGCAAGTGAGCAAGTTAGACAGTCAGTGGGGTCTCTTTTTACAGGCCTTGCTCAGTCATGTTTGGCAGCAGTTCTTGAGTGGAAGGGAAACTCAATCCTTTGCTGCTTGGAGTTCAGCCCTAATAAAGGAAAATTACAGTTTTCCTTAAGGAAAAGACTTGGAAACAGGTCCTGTTCTTTGCACGAGTGTGTGGTAATTACAGGTTACACGACATGAATGAAGCAATATTTCATACAAAGATGGAAACAACTACATCCATATGCCTGGTAAACCATAACCAAATGGGATCAGGGACAAATGCTGATATGCTGCAGTGATGATAAGATCTATAATTATTGTCCTGCATCTGCCCATGAATATATTCATCATATCTTTCTCTAATAAACAAAATAAGCAGACGATCAATAAAAGAGACAGGATGTAAGACTATGAAAACAATAGATGGTGACAGTAGATGGTAGCTGTCTCTGTCTCTGACTGTTGATTATTAGTGACTAATTGGACATGACTATAATTTTAGGTGTCACCAAGTGAAGGGTTGGCCCCAGTTTGTAGAAGATAAAAAGAGCCTCCATGCCTCAGTGGAACTCATTGTGAGATGATTCAGTTCCACTGCGGATAAATTATAACATGGCAAAGACACTGAAAGCTGGCAGCTTATCAGTGAAACAGCTACAGAGAACTACAAAACTGACTTTTGACCTTTTATATTCATGTAACAGTGCTCAGAAATGGTACAGTGGTGAGAGGAGTATTTCAGTCACAATCACTGACCAAACCTTAACATGTTACAAGAGATACTTCAAAGCCCAATATTCCAAGCTATGTAACTTTGAATGATCTGAATAAATACAGCATGACATAGTGTAAATACATTGAGATTAAGCTAAGTCACAAAACTGACTGGGGGAAGGAAATGCATGCCAATGCTGTATCTAATGGCAAGCAAACAAGCAAAACTAAGAGAACTGATACACTAAGCGGAAAGTTTATTCGGGAACAGGGAGTGTAGTGTAATGCACAGTAATTCTATAGCCCAGTCCACAATGAGATCAACCTAACAAAAAGATCAAATAATGGGAGGAGGTGATGGGATTCATAATTTGTCACTATCCTTTAATCATGAGTGGGTATCAGGTCATGGCGTGTTTCCAGGTGAAACTGAGGAAACATGGGACACATCATGGCCATTGGCACCGGCAGGATATCACAGCTGAGAATGTCTCTCCCTGTGATTTATCCTGCCCCAGCTGCACGGGCGGCACACAGGCCCCATGTGAACTCAAATGCAGACAAAGGGGGTGAGCTTTATTTCAGTAACACCATCCCATGCTCACAAATTAACCTGCGAATTCTACAAGAAGGGACTGCCTGCAAGCTATTGTCAAAGCTGGTATCGGATCCTCAGAAGAAGGCGTGCTGACGGCCATCCAAACCACAAAAGGTGCAACGTGTGGACTGAGTGGACCCAAAGAGTTCTCCAGTTTCACTGGAGGCCGTGATCGTCAATACACAATAGGATTCGAAATATCTGATAGCTCCCTCACAGTCAACAGAGGCTTGACACACACTTCATTGCTGCACTAATGATGCATTCACTGCCACACACTTTGAAAGTGCACTAATGTTCCACTCAATTTTACAAACCTCACCAGTCTATCAATGAGCTATTTATTGTGATACCAAGGAGAACATGGAGACTTCAGACCAGAGTGGACTGAGGGTCAAGATCCAACCAGAGGCACAATGACTTTTCCACTGTCCCCCTGGGCTCAGGTATTTTGTCCCTGGTTGACTGTGTGGAAGGGTGGTGTAGTGGGTATGAACACAGGCCTGGAGATAAGAGGGTTGTCAGCTGAACCCACTGGCGGGGTGTTGCAATTCAGCAAGTTGCTTAAAAAGGATTATTTTTGTCAACATCCAGCTTCACGCATGGAACATGCGTAAATGTAAGCTATGTAAAAAAAAAACCCTGCGTCCTCCCAGTAATTTAATAATGTAACCTTAATTTAATATATTTTCATGTTTGCTACTGATGTCTTCCAAGCTTGTTTCCATGCTGTCTAACACAATGTTTTTAATTAGAATGAATCAGCTGTACATCTTATTTTGTGCTTTGACCAAAATTAAGCTCTTAGGACAGAAAAATGAACCTTTAAAATCCTCACCTTTTTAAACTGTACAAAATAAGTTTTGAGTGTATGAAGAAAAATGCAAGGTCATATAACAACTGCAATAATAATCCATGACTTTAAACATCATTCACACATGCAGTACAACACAGCAGCATTTTTCAGATCATCGTGTGTCTCAGATAAAGACATAGAATAGGGCCCAACATTAGGAATTCACACTGATGAATAAAGATGCTATGTAAAAGGATGATCGGTGAAAAAGCAAGTACGGCACTGTCCCTCAGTACAAATGCAAACAAATCTGGCATGTCGCCTTTTTTACATTGAAATATGTAAAAAATTCCCAAGCACATCTCTGAAATGTTTGAATTCCAGGGGATGTAGTTTATCGGAGCCTTTGGGGTAGCATTAACATGTCCAAAGCAGCCATTTCCTAAGTTGTTTAGGTCTTCAAAGCCCCATAGAGCAACGCAGACATGCATAGTACGCACATGCATTTTATATTCCCTCGTTTAAATGTTTTAATTGTTTCTATTCAAGTTTCTACTCTAATTTCCAGTGCCTTATAGGCGTGCTGAATTGCATTGACTTTGTCAACCCTGAAAAGAATGCCAAGCTGTGTCTGGGATGTATTTTAAACATTAATGCTTTTCTTCTGAAACAAAGGAGAGTGGGGCAGATGAGGGTCAGATCACTGTGGAATATCCCAGTAAAAGTAAACCATGGGCCGCGTCTCAAGTCGACAAGGGACGTACTGTAGAACACACTGGATGGCGACCAAAAGGGATCAGCACTTAAGGCTAAAGAATACATCCATCTGTTCCAAATATAGACCCCCATACCTAAAGTGGCCTGACTTCCCTTAGAAGGCAGGGGGGAAAACAATGGAGGAGTGGAGGAGCACAGCTCTCAGCGTTAGATATGCCACATTCTCTCCCATGTGCCCACTTACAATCACTGTCATTCCATAAAGCCCGAGTATAGTTACCGCTCCGCAGAATCGTGAAGCCATTGTTGTGCCCCTATTAGCCCACAGGGGCCTCCTGAGACAGGAGTGACCAGGTGGAAGGGCTGTCCCCTTCAACAGGATTCCGAACATGACCCCCCTGCGCAATTTATTGTTGGATGAGCCGGTAGGGCATGTATCTGCTCGGCGTTGTTTGGCGAAGGACAGCTTTGCTGACAAGGACAGGGGGATCAAAACATAATACACATGATGCTCCCTGCCCACTGTCATGACACCTGCATGAGAGGGTGGGATTATGGGATGGAGGCCAAAGGGTTATACTAAAAAACAGATATTTATCACCTCTGAGACAGACTGAGAGCATGAAAAGAGATTCATCAGGGTAGACATGATGTTATTGACACTAATTGGCCCAGGGAGGTGGAAGAGGGAGGGATGAAACAACTTTTGGAATTTTCAAAGGCATACCTCAGATGACAGAGGCAGAGAGGAGTGAAGTAAAAATGACAGGCTCAAAGAAAAACAGCAACTTTTTGCTTTTAAAGTTCAGTCAAGGTATTCACATACACACACACACATCCAAACACACATACACATGCACACACACACACACACACGCACATCCACGCACACTCACATACACACATTCAAAAAGACGCACGCACGCATGCACATACACATATGCTCATGCACACTCAAACACGCACACACACACAGGTCAAGGTGAGGTCATGTGAGAGTCGGTGAGAGGGGCTGTGGTGCTGATATTGCACTTGCAGGCTGCATGTCTCTCACTTCTATGCATTCAGCTCATAAAAATGAAAGATTCACTCCCAGACTTACCTATTACAATAAGCCAGATGTATATAATATATACAGTATATTCTTTCACTGAAAGATGCACAGTTCTATATCTTTAAAATGCAATAATATTAATAGTAACACTTCTATTTACTAATTATTATTTACTAATATAGCCTTTCCTGACTCACTCAAAGTTTTAATCATTTTGAAATGAGAAAGTTCAGGATCTCTTTACTCTAGTTATGTATGAGGGCTTATATTATAACTTTATAACTGTACATATTCAGAGGCCTAATTTGTCTGCTTTCAGTAACAGAAAACCCTGATTGAATGTTACAGGCATTACTTTTTAATTTAAAAGTCAATTAATAGCCTTTTAAGTCAGATTTAATTTCTTTTAATAATGGAAAATAGTTTAATTGCTGTTTGCATCTTCAGTTCAAAGTAATTTACCGCTTTAATGAGTGTTTGATTTGATTACATATTTTGTGCAAAGCAAGCCATTTAATCATTCTGTCAACAAGTTTTTTTCTGTTTGAACGATCAGGTCTCTTAGATGGCTGAGAGTGGAGAAAATGAGGAGAGCGGGAGTTCTCTCACAGACACACACACACATACACACCCATAAATGCCATGTGAAACTCAATCATCCATCTGTGACGGGGAAGCCCTCTCATATTCAGACACTGACCCCTCCTGCTGCCCTCTCAATATCCCACAGATATCCAGAAAAATGGCTGCACAGGAATGAGAAACAGCTTTATGAGCATCTATGATGAAAAATCACTCTGTGTGAATTCACTTTGAGGTCTGGATCAGAGGGTAGCCGAGATAAAAGGGGTCCAAAAATTCCAGCTGGATCAAGCTAAAAAACTTGTGAAGAGCTAGTTCTAGGGTGTACCTTCAGGTCCACACTAATTCCCATCACAGTGCTGGTCACTCACTCATGCTGCTGGGGACTTGCAGTGAAAGATACAGATGCATAGTTTCTTTGGAACCTCAGTTACTTAAAGACAAGTCGCAGCAGGTTTGAGCGCCTCCTCCGTGGACACCTGACACACAGGCTGGTGTGATGGGTGTCCCGGCCCATTTTTGGTGCCGTCCTGCTGCTGTGATTCCGAAGCCAGGGGAAGATGTCATGCAGGAAGCAGCTGTTGTGTGTGCTATCTATGTGATCCCAGAGCCATACGGGCTGTCCTTTATAGCTGCTTACCTCACAGAAGCCGGGTTATGAAAATATCAGCGCTGTTTGTGCATGCGGCCATGGGCTGAGGGAAGCTAAATCAAGAGCGTGAATGAGATCCCAGAGGCAGGGAATCTGCTACATGTCTGTACCCCAGTGAAAGTGATTATTTTTCTCTCAGCCTCAGTCTTTCAGTCTTTCACTGACAACTCGTTGCTTGAACAATCCCACATCACCCTACAGGTAGAAACAACGTGGTGTTTGGTCAGCTGATAATGCTGATATTGCATGTAGTTAATTAACCTGTTCTATGTGTGTTTGTGTCATAGAAATGTGGTCCGTTTGACCTGATCAGTTCATGGTCAGTGCATCTAGCTGCTCATTGTCTTTGCTCTATATAGGCACCTGTTCACTAGTTGTGTTTTTCTCAGTCTGTCTGATTCACAACCAGGGCTATTAGGGAGTGCAGAAGAGACATGATAGTGTCATAGAGTCCTGGACATCTGAGTCTGTTCGTCTGTTTCTTTTCTGCAATCAAAACGCCAAAGGCCTCTTTGCTTTCAGATGGACAATCTGCTTATAAATGTCTCTCCGCTTAAGGGCTGCGTGTGTGTGTGTGTGTGTGTGTGTGTGTGTGTGTGTGTGTGTGTGTGTGTGTGTGTGTGTGTGTGTGTGTGCGCGCGTGTGTGTGTCAGGCGGGGGGGGGGATATCTGCAAGGAAGAGTTACTTTCTATATCAAGATAATTGTGTCAGAACAGAAGCATTATTCTCAATTATCTGCCAGGACTCCAGGAGCAATGGAGAGAGCAATTACAGGCAGTGAAATGTGACAGGCCCCAGAGTAATGCGAGAGACAAGGAGCCAGGCCCCGTGGAGGAATGCACCATGCGCACAATCCCTTTCACAACCTCTGAAGAACATCAGAGCCTCAGCCGGGACTCACAGACTGCCATGTGTGTGTAGTTATGTGTGTGTGTACGTGTGTGTGTGCATGCACATATATTTGTGTGGATGTATGTAGGTATGTATGTATGTATGCATGTATATGTGTGTGTGTATTTTTGCGTGTGTGTGTGTGTGTGTGTGTGTGTGTGTGTGTGTGTGTGTGTGTGTGTCTGTGTGTGTCTGTGTGAGCAATAGAGAGAGAGCAGCTAGTTCACATTCTGGCTGCACTGGCATGTCTCAAATGTCAGCTCCCAGGAACTGAAGACCAGCGATGACCTTGTGACCGTTTGGTTGCAGAGAGGAGGCCGACTGAGGCCACGGCTACCCCAACCAAGCCTCGCCCAGTTACCCTGCCCTGGACGTCACTGTGGCTGTGTGTGTCCTGGGACCTGCTGCACCCCCGGATGTCAGCAGCGGTCAGTTCAAGTCCACCCTTCAGAGTCAATGGCAGAAAGGGCGAATGGCGATTACAGATAAAGGGAACAGCTGTCTGTGGCAGGGATTAGGAACTTGCACACTGTTAGCATGTCCTGTGGGCACAGTGTTAACACATTTACAGCTCCCCTGGGCAAAATTAACCCCTGAAAGGGTTCTGTGAGAGCTGGTGGTGACACGTCGCTTTGGCAGCACAGGGCAGAGTGGGAGCGGGACAGGGTGCAGGATGCTATCGTCATCGACGTGCTGGGACGACCCGCAGACAGGCACATTCAACACATGCCTCTCGAAGGGAGGCGAAACAAGAGCTCCCCAATGGTTCCCCTCCTTTAATGTGCACCATATTCTTTTTCCTCACCAGAAAGTTTTCAGCCGAGAGACGTTCTGCATCTGCATCCCACTTTCACATAATTTTTCATTCGTCTTCTTGAAGTGAAATTTGTCACACACTATTCAGAAGATAATCCCCCTCTAGTCACTCCCCACCTGACCCACACAGCTGTCCCATCCTCAGCTGTCTCTCAGGGGCCTGTGTCTCCTGTGAAAAGAGGCATATGTGTGGATGTGGAAACTTTGCAGTGCTCAGAACAGAGTTAGGAACTATGTGGATGTAATTAACACCTTACTGATGATGTGTTAATAGCATCCAAATGTGGGCAGGCTGCCAAAGTAAATGTTTGGAGAACACTTATTCCCCCAACTTTCGTCAGTTTTAAATCGAACGAACTGTTCCAGCCTTCCGCTGTTTGTTGCCCTCTTCTTAGATTGGGGGTCAACAGGTTTTTTGATTTTCGCCTGTTAAGTTACAATAAAGGATGTTCCTAATTAAGTGAGAGGAAGCGTTACAATTAGAACAGATTGCATTTTCAGTCAGGGGGTGATAATCTCAGGATATGGGCTTGTGGTCACTGACAAAGAACAAAAAATACAAAGAGACTCATTTCCACTACAACACTACAACTGAATGTACTATGAGGAAGACAGGGAGAGAGACAGGGTGTATACTTCAGAACTGTCACGATGATTAGCTCCTTGTCTGTTGCCATAGAAACAACTTCCCTCCAGTGAAAACATCTAAGATGTTACCACTGGTTCCAGGGATTCGAGCCATTCACATTGGCCTGGTCTCTGCCCAATTATGTTTTGATTGGCGCCAAGATCACTTCTACTTATGGTGAATTATTCATTGATTTGCAATAAAATACAGTTGCAGGTTATGTCCATGAGCTACTCTTCACTGATTCTCATGCTAACACTAAGCTCTTTTACTCCATAAGCAGAAGCTACCAATTAGTCTTCAATCACATCAACATTTTTGTCTTTATTTTTAGGACTTTATTGTCCTTTTTCAGAACCTCTTTTGAAGTTCTTTAGTTATTAGTTTGAGTGTTTAAACTGACCTGTACTACAAGAACAAGTTTAAAGTTTAGTTCATAGTGAGAATCTGACATACTCATCAGCTGCTCCAGAGAGCTACTCTGACAAATAATGATGCAACTCCTTAAGTGGCACACCTTGTTATTGTAAAGTGATTCACAAAGTAATTTTTTTGGATTCTCAACTCAAAACTCATTCTTACATGTACAGTACTTTGTGTCAAGTACAATGGTAAAAATGTGCTACAACAAAAAATTTGATTAGCCTTTCAGATCCCTCTTTTTATGAAAGCAGCTCTGGATCCTCAGTGCCATTTCCTTGTGTTCAGAGATGTGGTGGCTCACTTGAAGATTTATGGCTGTAAACAACCGAATGTTACATTCTTTCACAGGGCTGTTTTCACTCAACCTGGGGTCCATGATTTTACATTTGCAAGAATGACAGGGACATACATGTAAAGACAATTGCATTGTTGACCGTTTTGATGTCAGGGATCCTTGCCTAAGGAGCCCGCTGACCTGGCTCCGGTCAACAGCAATGTGACTCGTCCCACCCTTCTTGACCTTTGGAGAGGTCTTCTCAGATGCTTCCATTTCCTCTTGATATATGCCTGGGTGCAGACCAGGCCCTTTACCCATTTAAACACCTTGGTTTCTCCTGTCCCAGTTAGCATGGACAGCATTGTGCTGTCCCAAACCACTTGACCCATCCCAAACTCGATGACCCCCCTCCAGTGTTTATTAGTGGACCCCAGCAGTCTAGTTCTTATCTGGGCCTTGTCTGGGTGTGCAGGTCATCCAGGCTGTGGAGACGCTGACCAACACTTCTCACATAAAACCAGCAGAAAAGAGCAAAGGTTCTTTTAAATTAAAAAAAAAACATTTTAAAGTCCTAGCAACAAAGAACCCAGCCTACACAAACTGACAGCAGGAACAAAATGAGCTCCCCTAGCTCTCCAGCCACACCTGTATTTAATAAGCCTTCAATTAGGCAGGTGTGGCTTGTTAGCCAATAGGCTGGTTCCCATACAGATTACAAACGTGAATAATTAACAGTTGGTGAAATAAGATCTCCTATTGGTCTGTTTAAATGATAGAAGAAAAAAGGCCTTTGAATTTAATGATTAACACAATTAACATTCTGCTTCTAGGAGGTGGTGAAGGCTCTCCTTCACACAGGCGCTAAAGTAATCCTCCATCTAAAAATGTGTCCTAAATAGTGTTCTACACATATCAGGCTGACAGCTGTGACTCACTTCTCTTTAGCCCCATTGTGCTAACATCAAAATACCATAGGTGCATGAAAGGTCAGGAAGCCATGGGCTGAAATGACATCTCATGTACCAATATTTCTAAGAACAACAAGAATAAATAAAAAATATATAAAAATATATTTTTTTTCAAAGATTTTAGAATTGGAGGAGACAGTTCTTGCCTGCCTGCAATTTATACCACTCTTTGTGGATATGCATACCATTGTGTTGATCTCTATCGATGTTAATGTTTAATTAGTGTTAGTTATTATCTCTATGTGGGGCATCTGTAGCCACTACTGTTTGGAGAGTTGCATTGATGATGATTCATACATCATTATCCTGCACATACTCTTTGCAGCAAAGGTTGCGGAGGAAAAACAAACCATTTTCTTAAAACACATGATGAAACAGTCCCACCATTAAAGAAAAAAAAAATTAAAAGCAGCGCCTCAAAGACATTCAACATAAAAAAGCATCTCTCAAGCAGTCCCAGCAAGACGCCTAAAAGACGTCTTCTTCCATTTCGTATGCTGATGGACAGCCTGAGGCACAATAACAATGTGATTCCTTTGTTCCTAGATAAACAGAATATTTTAGGAGTCTTGATTGTTAATCCGTCTCTTCGGGCGAAGGTGGATCTGCAATAATGTGGGGAAAAAAACAAAAACTAAACCAAGATAACCAATGCTGCAAGACACAATGGCAGCATTGTGCATGATGCCCAGTGTTTGGAGAGTAAAACTTGCTAAATGGAAGCTGCACATTCTTTCTCTCTCTCTCTCTCTCTCTCTCTCTCTCTCTCTCTCTAGTAACTGGGTTTATAACCAGGGGGTTAAAGGTTTGAGACCTAGATTTTGCCACTGTGGTAGGCGCACCTGTTTGCAAGATGCTTAAGCTGAATTGCCTGAGTAAATATTCAGCACTATAATAGGTAATATATAAAACTGTAAGTTATGGGAGTGGCCATGGACAATGGAGACTACAAAGCAAATAAATGACATTTAAAACCAGTCATTTCAGCCCAGCTACATGAAGTCCCCAGAAGAAAATGCGTGCCAGTGATTAGCTGAGAGGAGGTTTTCATCCCCAGAAAGGGAGCTCTCAGGAATATTGTAACACTAGGAACTTCCCGACTCTTCACAAATCAGAATGCATTGTATTTGCATGTACTAAAATTAGAATAGTTTGCATATACTACAAAGTACATTGTTATGATTATCATATAAGTAATTTTCTGAGTATGTTGCATAATATAATGCAAAACTGCATACATAAATTGCATATATTGTAAAATGTATCCTAAAATATATAATTATGCATCTACTGAAATGGTGACTGCATATTTATTTATTTATGTCAAATGGATATATAAAAATGACTTCTATCATTAATGCTATATTTTTTCATGTTGCATTTTTATGTTTTTCATGAAGATGGTGAGAATTTATATTAGCAATGTATCTATCAAAAATTCAAATGAATTTATACACAAGCAATGAATCCAAAAACAAATAAGCGGAAAGCAAGCATAACATTTACACATAATTGAATAACCAGAATGATATTCAAATATTCAGATAATATCAGAAGCATATAAGATCATATATCAGAGCAACAATTAAAAAAGATTTGAATTTGCTTTATTCCAAATCTGCTGAAGTGGGAAATGAGTGTATACAGACTGTTCTCATTCACTCCTGTAAAGCCAATGTCCATACTCCCATCATGCCTATGTCACCACCTTCATTCAATAAAATTAGGGATTAGCCAGCTGGATGGGTGTTGGGGAACATGTGATGAATGATCATTTAATATGAAGTCAACATGAAGACATGGCATCGAGCTCTGAAGCGGCTCGCTCAGACTTTTCCCAGTTAAGTTTTCTTTTCACCTCGTTTCCTCCGTATCGTTGTAAAGTTGTTTTCAGGAGACAAAGTTATCAGAGTGATTTATGACCGCGTCCTGTCACCAGGAGGCCTTAAGCACTTGAAAAGAGAGAAAAAAAGACATCTGTGAGATACAAAGAGCTAATGTATCAGAAAATACCGCACTCACATCGTTAAAAAAGGTGTTTTTATTGTACGGCAGTTTCTTTGTGGGAGATCTGTAGCATTTCTCTGCTGTCAAATCAAATGGCATGTAATAGATTCCTCAGCCTAATGGAACAGGCCTGTGTTTGCCACTGCAGGGATTGGACTCTGTGTTGACGCCATGCCCAGGAATGGGTCCAGGTTTATCTGATTTTTATCAAGAGATAAAATCGAAAGCACATCATTTTGTGGGAGTCCCTGAGAAAACAGAAACTTTTCAAAACTTTTAAAAAGGAAACAGATTAAATAAGAGCTTTAACTCTGTAAGGTCATTTCCAGTATACACTTACGCATTTAAGGGTATAAGCAAAAATAATTCATGCAAAATATGTTGTATATATTTTTTACTCAAATTTATTTATTTAGTCAAATGGATTCCATATATTTCATCCTCTCCTGAAATATGTGCCTTTTCTATGCACAGGTCATGTGTGTAATCATTTAAGAACCTCTTTCCTTTTGTTTTCATAATCAATTCAAAATGTGCCTATGATGGATGTGACACAGAGGAATAACACATAAAAAAGACAGCTAGAAAAAAAAACAGAGGTGCGTATCTAATTAAAAAGAATGCACGCCAGGAAGCCAAAGCAGACTGTTGTGCGCATGCAGTGAGGGACTACATAATGTCAGTGTTAGCTCATGTGAGACAGGGTGCAGTGGGTCCTGAGAGTCCTGCTGAGAGGCTTCATAAAGGACTCCACCTGGTACATAACTCTGTAACAGTTTATACTGTATAAGTTTATGTACGCTGATCTGTGTATTAGCTTAACACACACTGCAGACTGGACACACACAGAAATGCAAATACACACGGGCGCATGCACACAAGTACACCCACACACACATACGCTTGGGCACACCAGCATGCACGCACACCCACATACACATGCTCACGTACACAGATATGCATGCACACGCACAAGCATACATATGCATATTCACACACACACACTCACACACATGCACACGTATGTATGCATATGAGTGTCACACACATACAGTATGTATACACAAAAACTCACACACACACGTCCACCCAAATGCATGCACATGCACATACATGCACATACATACACGTGCAAACAGGGACACACTCCCCACACGTTAGTGCCAGACTGCATACAAAAAACACAAAAGAAGATACTCTTCATGCCGAATGTCTTCACAACGATTTCTTTTCCATGTGTGACCTTTGCCCTCAAAGGCAGTAAACACCATAAATCTGTGAAGCCAGCCTATCTGTTAAACAAATCTCTGCTCCACATGCCACCTCAGCCCCTGAGACAGAAGGTCAGCCATTTTGACAAGATATTGGAACCTCTATCTTTGTTTATGTAAGGGCCTGCATTTCTGAAAGATACTTGAATACAATAAAAAGTTCTTGGTCAGGCTTTCCTATCTACTCTGAAATACATATAGAACGATGATTGGGAAGTAAAATACTGATATTTTACTTTTTTGTTCTTTTAATAAAAGAACAAAATAGGGAGTAGCTTATATGGTACTTCTAGCAGCAACAGTGTATGTATATATATATATATACACACACACACACACACACACACACACACACACACACACACACACACACATATATATAGTTACGAGGGGGTAGTATCTCACTCACACACCTACACACATACATGCTTTTGTTTTTCTTTCTTTTCTTTAGGCACCTGCTGCTATGTCATCACGCAGCTGACGGTCCCTCGATGGGTGGGGCTCCCTCAGATTGCCTTCATAGGAGCTCCAGGTAATCAAAGGTGTGGTGGAGTTTGGCTTGTGAATGGCAGCAAGTTTCAAACCAAGCAAGTGGTTTGCCTCCAAGGAAGAGGAGGATATGAGCTTGATCAACTTGTGGGCACGGAGCCGACTCAATGTATGAGTGGTAAAATTATTTCAAGTATATGTGCATTTTGTTGTTGGAATAAGAATAATGATGGCATGCCATTGAACCACATTGCGACAGACACCAACGCCATCCACGTTCTCTCCTGCCCCCCACCCCACGGGCTGAGGGTTTCTTTTTTTTCATGTCTCTATATATATATATAAACATATATGCATTACACAACATCTATTTGTTGCTAACACACAGATACCAGGGACTCTGTAAATATATCCATGTGGTTTTCTGATGGTAGTTACAGAATGGTCTATTTATATTTTTATCATTTTATCATTGTATCATTAACTGTGTTAATCCCTTGCATTCTCAAATCATAAAATGGTGTGAGTTTCCACCGGCGTCTTGATGACAATAAAAAAAATAATTTTTTACGAGTTTGTTTTGTTTCAACAGAGTAAGAGAGATTTCTGAACTACTAAATTATGGAAAACAACTATACAATCAGCTTGCCAGGAAAAAGAAACAAAGACAACGCTCAGGCGTGACACAACTCAGAGTGTGGAATTGTACAGTGGTTACCTCAGTTAGGGCACCAAACCGTTTGCTGTGTTCTAGTCAAAGATCTTGATCAATTCTCACTGTAAGACAGTAAGCATCAGGCTCACTTATACAGAGGCATTATAGAGTACTAAATTAGAATTCTACCCAGAGTTGCAAAAAAGCATGAACCATGAAGGAATCTGTTTTTAGTGTAACCATAAAGAAATTATTGTATGTTACAAGACATTTACAGTAAAAAAATGATATATGTATATATGTATATATATATATATATATATATATATATATATATATATATATATATATATATATATATATTTATATGCTACAGTGGGGTGTGGGGGAGATTGGGGAAGGGGGGTAATAATCATATCCTGTGACCAAATTAATTGTATTTTGGAGGGAAATTGTATTTATATTGAAAAAGTCTAAATGTAGGGGAGATATTGATTAAATCCAGTAGTAAACCTGTGGAGCCTCAGTAAGTTTGCTCTTGTGCTCTGTGTCAACCACAGACATGGTAGTCTTTGCTGTGTTTTTACGCATTTTAGGGGCATGTACTGTATGCTAACAGAAATACAATTAGCTTGGCTTTTAGCTGAGTCTGCGCCTTAATGTTTCTTCAATGAGAGTAATCACCTGTAGTAGCAGGGACCTAAAGGGTCTTCCATCAATTTTGTCAATTCCTGCAGCCTTTGAGCTTAATTTTTATCGTATTGTGATGCTAACGCAGACCGTTTATTCTAATGGCATGCTTTTCTTACCAGTTTATTAAATTGCATCCAGAGTTGAGCTCATGGGGAGAGATGTCATACATCAACCAGAGAAACAACCCTTTCATCATACCACAGACTTTCATTGTGAGCAAAAACCAACTCAATCGTTTCACGCGATATACAATTTCACATAATCCGCATTATAATATCAACGGTATGGTATTAATAATGGTATAACAGTGTAATTGATCATGTTGAATTACAGCCTGTGGCCTGTTGGCTTCATTATCCATTTCCTGTGGCTTGTTTTCACCTGGGGGACAAAAAACATCAGATTGTAATGGCAAAGGAATAGCACACCCCTAATGGTGGATGCTCTATGCAAATCACAATAAAATTTCCATAAATGAAAATGCATGGAGGGAATAACAGGCTCGTTAAAGAGTTGAGTAATCAAATCACCGGAGGTATGCTGGCAGTCATTTCAGTACCGCGACCAAGAATCCCATTCCGGCCCGCAGTCTTTCAGCAGTGGCTAAATGAGATTGCAAAACGGTCCAGCATGCATCTCTCAGCTTTCAGCTATATTAATCCAAAGAAGAGCACCTGCCAAATCTCAGAGAACGTCAAAAAAAGAAAATACTCAGAAAAGAACTGTGTCCTCTCCAGCATTCCCCTTCCCTGCATCCCGTCCTTCTGAATCAAATGAGCCCTCTGAACGTACCCTGTCACATTTATTGCAGTGGAGAAGGGGCTGTGCCCTGGAGGCTAATGGCTTCAGGCTCTACCTGCTGGAGATGAACACACCGCTGCTGAATGGAAGTCTGTGGAGATCGAGGGAGCGCAAGCACAAATGTCCAAATTCTGCATTTGAACTAACATCTGAAATAGGTCGCTGAAGGATGGGAAGATTAAAAAACTATATTTTACAGTGTGCTACAGATAGATTTATGCTATGAAGATATTAACATCATAAACTGCTGATGATAAAGCCAAACCCCTACAATGCATGCTGGTCAGACACCTCTGGGGAGGTAGCAGTCTGTACTGAAGAATGTTTTTTGCCACAAACTCACTTCCCTTATACTCGTCAGAGGTAACTAATAACTAACTAGTTACTAATAAATCAATCATTGCAGGTGACATTCAGAGATCAGGGTATTTCCCATTTGATTGGAAATAACCCTCAGAAAGCGTGGTTCCTCAAAGCAGAACTATAAGGACAAACTTCTGGAGCCTAATTAAAAGCTGTTTTTTCTTGGCTGAGATTTGTCCATAAAAAAATCTTGGATCACCAACATACATGCGGTTCTGTGTCTTTAAACTTCACTGGAGACCGCCAGCCAGTCAGTAAACAGCGCAATAAGAACGACATCACAATGCAATAAGTGTTACAGTTCTAATTGTGAGCTCAGAGCTGTGTGCAATGACAGGCCACACAACATTTGCGCTCATTAAACTGCATCAGATTAGATTTTTTCTGAGTCAAAATGGTTCAGCTACATGTGCAGTGCACGCTCTGACAGCCCACAGATGTGGTGGTGGAGTCGGAACACTTCCACTGCACAGACCTTTCCTCCAGAACGCAGAACACCATGAATGGCAGAGGCAGAGGGAGGCGACGCTCATGGGAGAAATAACCTCATAATCCTGCTCGCTTGTTAGAGAATGCAAGCGACTGATGGTGATTAGGAGATTAATTGCAGATGTCTGGGAGGCTCAGCTGATTGGAATGAGGGCGGGAGCGTGGGCTCCAAAGCCTCTTAATTAAAATGAATTAATTGAGGCGAGCATTGACACATTCACTGAAAGGGAGAGAGACAGAGCTAGAGAGATGCTAATGCACCCCCCAAACCCCATAGTGGCCCACTATGAAAATATTTCAAACAGAGAAAGAAATTTCTGTCATGAATGTCCAAGACTTAAATGTGTTTGTAAATTCAATTTGATCCCACTGACACAACCGGCTTCCCGCTCACAGTGAAATAACAACCGATTAGTTTGGTGCATTATGTCATTATGACTGCTCCATGGGAAATTTTCAAATTACTGAAAAAGAGGCTCTACCTGTGCAGCAGAGCCTGTGCGGAGTATTCTTAAACACTGAACCCTGTTGTGAGACGTCTGACGTCCCACTATAGCTGTCCGTTTGCCGATGAGGAAATTGTTGATGAAGAAGAAAAGTCTTACAGCAGTCAACATTAAGCAGCCTTTATCTTTTCCTCAGCTCTGACACACTTCACATCTTGTATGCAGTCAGTGTGTGTTCTCTAGCCCCGATTGTTTTTGGCAAGTTCAGGTGACATGGCCTTGAAACAGTGTTCATATCGGGTGTTGAGTCCTATGCTTTCCAGAGAAGTACTGCCATTCTGCGACATTACGTGCATTGTTCCACCTCTGCTCATCAAATGTGCGTTCATTTGCATTTTCCCCAGCGGCGTACTTGACGACATGAATATGAATGTGCACTGATTAGCCTATTGTGTGAATGGATTTGGAGTGCACATTCGTGCAAATTAATCCCTCACGTCTCATGTTTAGATGTGTTTCCCATTCTCGAACATCCTGTGCACTGTGTCTACGTATGACACAAAGCAAAGACAGAAAGCTATAATCCCTGGACCCTTACCCAGCAGTAACAGATATGAATGTTTTAACAGGCTACTGTCTCCAAACTAATGGTTGACTAGCTGGTATTAACCATGCTGCACAAACCATGTAACCAGTTCATGTAACCAGTTGCAATTTGTAGACGATTGGAACTTCTACGGGGACAAGCCAAGCCTATACAGAGGAGACAGACCCCATGCTAACTGGAGTGGATCATTGGTTCCATCTAATAAAGTAGTGAATGGTCTGAGCAGATGACACATAACACCTCTCAGGGTATGCACCTGTAGCAGACTGCTGCTTGTCTGCCTTGTCGACACACTGGTGTGATGTAGCTTAGACCATTCATTTTGCTATGTTACAATACAGCAGGGTCTGTCAGACAGAATGACTTTGCTACAAAAAGTATTGTAGCAAGAATCTTCTGCCTAGCTAAGCGCCCAGGCCTTCCAATACTGCAGCAATGCTGCTGCACTGTGGAAGACTAGGGATTGCCTCCTAGCTCTAGAAATTAAGTTTGTTACCTCCCCAAAACACTTATTTTACTCAAAGTGGTTAATATTTTAATATTAATATAATATTTTACACTTCTTCCTCAAAGCAGGGTGCTTATATTAAAAATCCTATTAGACAATGCAGTGGATACTGACGGTATTGCAAATACCATAACTGTATAAGAGGGCTGCTAAACATCAGATCAATGGCTAATAAAACAATCATAATAAAAAAATGACTGCCACCAAGATGGATGTCCTTGCTCTGACTTCAGGGATGATATGCCTCTGATAGAAACGGCACCAAGCAACTACTCTTTTCAAAAAAGCCTCCTCTCTCATCTGCCATATAAGACATCCTGCTACCTTTTTTTGGGATGAATGTGAATGTCAGCACAGAACACTCTGTTGACTTTTCCACATTTGCGCTCCAGATCTGAAATCTGGCACAGTCTAGCCTTGTAAGGTTTCGTAGACTATCAGGGGAGTATTCAACATGTGTTCTAGAATTCAGAGAATTAAATAAAACCAGAGGTTCACACAGATATAACCCTGTTTTAGGAGATATTTAACATTCATTCCAACTGAACGATGGTTCTTTCAAACATGTTTTTCAATAAGTATTCAACTCAGCACTGAAGGTTTTGTATGAAGCTACTTAAATGCACAGATATACCATAGGTGCTAGTTATTTATTGGCCAAGACATGCACAATTCAACAGCTTCAACCCACCCTGTTTGACCAATTCTTTATTAAGTTTGAAAGAGCAGTAACAAATGGCATATTTTATGATGAGCATTTCCATTGCCACCCCCTTTTTTTATCTGCTCAGTAGTGAACCATAGCAGAGATATTGTCCCTGGATGCCTAGCTGTCTTATATGCATGAGACTGAACAAGGTGAAAGCCACACATGCCTTTAATGGAAGGCTATGTGTAATGTACAATGTCTCACTAATTGCACAACATTTCATTCAGATTTGTTTTGGTAACAAACTGCGACACAAGACAAAAATCCAAATATTTATAAAATCATAATAGTTTTTGATTGCACATGCACAAACAGCATAGCTTACATGCCCCTGAACCAAAGAAAGCAGAAGAACAAATGAAACAGATATAGAAAGAAAGGCAAAGAAGAAGGACCGAGAGTTCAGGTATGAATTGTAACTGAAGGAATGAAAGGAAAAGATTAAACGTTGAAGGACTTTATTTAATTACTGAGCTGTTCATCATATACTGTACCACACCTTAGCTACTCAACATTGAGAAACAGCATTGTTACCAATCACTTCAAAATTAAATCTATATCTGTAAAGTTGCTTTGTGACAATTGTCTTGTAAAAAAGTGATATACAAAGAAAATTGCATTTTGCTAAACTAAACTTAATTGAATCTTTTGCTTATGGTCAGAGTATCTCCCATTCATTCTGTATACAAAATTTACATATGTCTACATATGTACAGTGTATGTGTATATGGATCTTTGTTATTGCTTTTTTGAAGTGCCAGTTTTCCAGTATAAACATGAGTGAAGAAGCCTCATCTCCCAACTGGCACAGAACAAATGATCCTCTCCCTGCTTGTACTGCAGAGCTAAAGAGCTGGGAGTTCCTCGCGTGATTGAGGCAGGGTCTCTGAGTTCACCTCCTGCTGGGGTACCTTTGTCAGACATGACCTTCTCACACGCAACCTGACACATTTATTGGCATCACTGGGTGGCGAAAACCTACGCAAAACGCAGCAACACCTGAGAGCAAGATGCAGACATGATTATCCGCCCTTATCTGATCCTTCTGCACCTGACTCGGGGAAAAGTATCCGCACGCCAGTTCACCCCTCCTCTCAGGTTCATGAGGTTAGCCCAAAACAAACTGAGTGGAATATAAAAATTCTATCTGTAAATTACATACACAAGTAATCTCTCTCTCTCTCTCTCTCTCTCTCTCTCTCTCTCTCTCTCTCTCACACACACACACACACACACACACACACACACACACACACACACTCACCCATCTGCATACATGGTCTCATTCTCTGCTACTTCCAAACCATAATTGCTTCTTTGTTACCACAATTACCATAGAAATCAGTCACAAGCAAGGTTACGCAAAAAAATCTGAAAACAAAGACATGCAGGCCACAAGACTGTGGTTTTAACAAAGGGAGTGGCAGTATCATAGCTGAAAAAATACAGAGGGCACCAGAGAGCTTGTGGAAAGACTGCCTTTCTGTCAGTAAATGCTGTGCCTTGTGCTCCATATCACCAGAGTAAGAATTCAATAGGGAATAAAAAGCTCCGGAATGTCTGCGGTTGATACAATGACACATCACTCACATCACGAACATTTTCCCTCAATTGCACAATTCAATTGGCTACTGTTAAAGGGAAAATAGATCAGTGTGGGCTGTATTTATGAATGATCTTTTACCCTGTCTTCTTTTTGTCTTCAGAATAAAACAAAAACAAAGAGGAAAGTTTGATGTTATGTGAGTGTGGTGAGAGTATGAAATTTTTATTGTGAAAAAACATAATACAAACATACAGTCCTGGAATCAATCAACATTGATTTTTATTAATTTTGGACAAAAGAGTCAGAGCCAGAAATATGGATGTGGGATTTTTCCTCCCCAGGAGTGTGCACACATGGGTGTTTGTCTTTGCAGTTGCTGTGCGTGTCTGTTTGGTGTGTGAATTTGTTTGTTTGTGTGCGTGGTGTGCACGTGCATGCGTGCGTGCGTGAATGTGTATGTGTGTATATGAGTGTGGTGTGTTTGTGTGTGTGTGTGTGTGAGAGTTCTACTGTAACTCAATACATGTCACCCCACTCTATGAGCTGATGAGCTGAAAGCCTGCAGAGTCTGATGGCTAACACAGACACTATTATCTATTGTTCATCTGCAGTCAGGTTGGCAAACTACAGGGTTTTCTGGCATGGGCCAAGGATGAGTGTGCTACACAAACAGTAATAAGATAGCAGGTCAGCAGCCTTTCCCTAGATACATAACTGACATGTGCATGCTCTCTCATCCTGCCCTGTCTTGTGATTGTCTTACTAGAACACACAGCTCTGCATTGGACCTACACCATCAGGTCCCCAGGCATGTCTGATGGATACTGACTGGCTTCAGATTGCTGTTGCTGACAGTGGACAGTGTAGTATTGTGAGTTAAACCAAAGTAACAACTAAGTAAGCACAGAGATTAAAACAGCAGCTTTATATACTTCATTCATTACAGAAATAGCATGTCTCTTTCTCAATGCATGACTACTGCACACTGCTGTAATTGTCTCATCATTTTCATATTCATTTTTGTACTTTGCATTACAGTGGTTTCTTGTACTAGTTAGTTGTACTATTGCCATGACCCTGATTGTACAGAATGATTCCTGAATGTTGCAGTCAGATGGGAATGCTGTTGAGGATTGGAGAGAGAGTGGAAGGGAACTCAGTGCTGTGAGTTTGTAACCGAAGAAAAATCAGTCTTCTATACATCAGACCACCTACATTACAATAGAGGCAGGTGTAGAAAATACTCATGCCAGAGGTTGCCTACTATGCACCACCTGAAACTAATCAAGTACTCAATGTCACTGCAGCCATCTCAGCAGCCAAAAACAGCACAGCAAAAAAAGTAAAAACGTCACATGTGACACTCCATGGAATTTGTTACACATTGCCTTAGAAATGCATTTTGTTCTATGCAGTAGAGCTTTAAAAGAAAACCAGAAACACGGTATTGATGTCTTTTTGAAATCACGCAATGTTTTTGCATGCCCCTCTTGGGCCTAAACCGATTAAGTGTATCAGATTCACACCCGACCTTTATGGTTTTCACACATTTCTGAGAGTAGACAGGTGTTTTGTAGTCAGTAATGATACGCCTTCTTTAAGGCAGGGTGGAAGGCTGATGAGGATGGCTAGGCCATGTGGCACAGAGGAGGGGAGGTGCATGGGAACTTGGAGCTGAGCGAATGACAGCTCCAACAACTCACTCACTTATAAACCAATGAGAAGTAACTGTCTGCAAGGCTCTGGAGAGAATAGAAGCTCTCCTGGTGAGATAAGCAGGGACGGCCCATCAATCAGCCCACAGAAAGGCAAGGGTGGACCAGACTGAATGGCCAAACCCTCCAGGAATGCTAGGACGCCCTCGGACTAGAGAGGCTGAAGGAACAAAGATGGCAGTGCTCTCTCAAGGGGAGCACAGTCAAGGATTAAGTAAAAATGAACCCCCTTTGTGAAAAGAGGACAAAGTGAAGATATCTCATGTAATGGGGGTGAAGTCCGAGAAGAACGGGGGACAATGGCACAGACACGTCTGTCTGGACTGAACACTCTGAGATGGATGGGACCACCAAAGGCGCATTGATATCAGACATCTACAGATGAATTAGTGATTTATTAGCAAGTGACGTACATCTCATTGGAATGAGTACATGTGACCCAGTACACAGCACTTTAAAATGGCCATAAAGTACCATTTAATGATGGTGTTGATAACTTTGATAATCCATGACCAAGCATTGAGGTTGACCTCACCTCAACCCTCTTTACTAGTATGATCAACAGTAGAAAAGACAGTGAATGATGTTCTCCCAGTTATTCTTATGATACTGTCATTTTTTTAAAAGTATTTCTATTATCGACGACCCTGAAAAGCTGACAAAATCAATTGCATTTTGCCCATCATACATTTTTACCCAATGATTACTATTGCATTCCACAGACAAACTGAGCATCTTGAAGAACCATATTTCAGGAAACCACACCAAATGCCATACCTGTTCTAAAACTTTTATGTTTTTTAACATTTAAAACAGGATGGTTTGAAGGACCACATTTTGTATATTATAATTTTGTTTTTTATAATATTTCCTATTATTTATGAGACCACAATGTCAGAACTCTGGAAAACTGCCTCCAGGAGATGGACTGTATTTCAGAGAAAGTTGTAGAAAAGAATCCAGTCCCTGGTGTTTGTAGAAAAATTGATCAAATTAAAATATGACTTTTTCTCATTTGTATTATATTATACATGCACAGAATTGACCGTATTGCCATCTGAAGTAAAAACATTCCCATGATGACACACAATAGTATGTCTTGACAGCCACCACTGAAAATGAATGTGAACCAAAGGAAAGACATCTCTGTGTGTGCCCTCAGAAAGGAGCTAACCATCTGCATTACTCATCAATGAACAGGGCAAAGCGGAACAGACATATGAAACACCAGTGTCAGAAGAATGGGAAATCGGGGGAAAAGAAAAAGCAAGGGAAAAGAAAACAGTGGTTCTTGCTTGAAAGCTAGTGACAGCGCTAATTTGGCAAATTTGGTTCAGCTGTGGAGGCTAAGTGGGCACATCCCACTCTCTCTGTGTTCCATGAGGAGCAGGGCGGAGGCCAAATTCATCAGTGAGCCTGGCCAAGGGAAAAATCAGTCCTCCAAGAGGAATGATCAACTCACTGCAATGTTTTCCAATATAAAAATACTCTCTCCCACAGGCAGTGTGTGAACTATGGCCTCTCTTTTACAAATGCACACCAGGATTTTAATAACCTACATTTCATTTTCATCATATTGTGACATTGTATAATTATATGTCAGAAAAAAGCCTTTTTAATGAGGCCCAGGTTACCTAATATACTCCACTGCAGTCCAGTAAAATATAAAAATTTATTTCTTTGAGGGATAAACTCCCTTTAGACACTTCCGAGTCAGCTACACATGGAGTGAATTTGTGATGCAACAGGAAGCCCCACTCTCGTTGTGTACCTGCATTTACTCTTCCTCCTCAGTGCCATCATATCTGACCTCATCTGATTGCCTCACAGGTACAGTCTAAAATCAATGCTAAGTTTTGAGTGATGACCAGGTCAGAAAAAGTGATACCAGCTGTTAATACTGTAAAGACACACTGGACATCACACCCACATCTGTGCTTTGGTTCAGTGATGTGAAAAAAAACTGAGTGACCTGAGAAGTCAGTTGAATTCTGTGACAAGCACCGTGACCAGACACACTCTGACTTGGTAAAGAAGCAGAAAGGTTCATATTCCTCAAGAGCACAACAAAATTGGAGTCCTAAAACGGGCAGGTGGAGCTGGTATCAGGTACCCCCAATTAACTTGTCTCAGTACCATTTGAGGCCGTGTTTACCCACCATGCAAAAGGTGCCGCCCGAGGCCAGAGTGATCTACATTCAGACAGATTCTGCGGCCTGGCACTATTCTTACACCACTCAGCAAAGACAGATAACTCTCCCCCCGGGCTGTTTGATTATGCCCCGAAACAAAAGCATTCCGCACGCGCTTCATCACCATTAATGTGTCAAGCTGCGCTGAAAACACAAACACATGGTGTGCACGCACCTAAAGAGACGGGTACACACACAAGCTGTGCCATTATTGTCTGCTGTCGCCATGGAGATGCATGATTTGCGGGTCACGTCAATCTACAAATGGAGCACGGCTCCAAACGCAAAGGAATAGAATGCCTCTTGTTGGCAAGTTATCAGTCGCAACGTCCTTTCTGTTTACTTTGTTTAATATGATCTACCAACAACAATAATAATCGTATACCACAAATGTGTTATGATGTTAGGTATTGAAATCTATTGCCTATCTGTATGACAGAGTGTGTATTTTGACACTCATTCTTCCTTGCTCAACATTCTTGCTGGCATTGCATGTTAATTACATGCAAACTTATGTGTAGGGATCTTAAGTGCCATTCGCTCATCCAGTGGTATGGAACAGAATTAAAGACTGGAATATGTACTTTGGAAGCATGTCAATTTTAAAATGCTGCTAAAGAGGTGTTTGGAAACCCGAGGTATTAATGTTGAGAAAGTTAAACGAATGGCTCATTTAGCGCTCAGCATGTTATGGAAAATGGGCCTATGCACAGGAATGAAACCAGACATGATGAAACACCATATCTGTGCATTTTTAGGGGCCTTGCGTTCGCTGTCATGAAGGGCACTCTCTGTCTTTTAATGGGAGCGGAAACGTCAGATAAAACAAACAATGTGCCTTTCTTCAAAGGTAGACAGGTGACCGCTGCTGATGCCGAGTACATTTTCCCATCCCACTGTGGTTCAGGAAACCGAAGACAGCACAAGTGAGCCGACAGCTGTTCCCAATCCAAATAATTGCCCATTATTTCAATTTACAGAGTGCAGCAGAGCTCATGAGGAAAGCAGATGTTAGCAGAGCAACAGTAAGGCAGGTTGGCCACTGTCAGGCATAAAAAATAATGCTCACCGTGTGTTGCTTTATTTAGAAAAATCATTTTTTAAAGCATGCTTCTAAATTCAGAGCTGTAATTTAATTACAAGTCAATATGGTTCCTTAGTAATAACATTAATCCTTAAAAAATGACATGTGTCATGATAACCTCTTGTGACTTAGTTGTCTTTAAGCCTGTTACTGTTTAGAGGAGTGTTCATCTGACTGTATTCACTGCAAAATTGACAATAAAGAAGTGTGGAGAGGAGTGTGGCTGCATTGCCAGTGTGGAGAAATGACAGCCATGTTTTCTTAATGCTGTTGCCATTGGGGAGACATGTAACCACTTTCAAAGTGCTGAACTGTAAACCCCAGACCGCTTTCCAGTGAATCTAAGAAAATATTAATATTTCCTTCATGAAATCCACTATTTGAAAGGTGTGATTCACTATTTAGGCTGTGGGTGATGCAATGGAATGGAGTGGAATATTACTGTCAGCTTTTGTCTTTACAGCTGTGTGACACCTCAAGGAGTGGTGCAGGAGTAACCTTCTGCGCTCCCATTTTTTTGGCTGTTGTTGGTCATTCCTGCTTTCTGAGGGTGTGGGAGGGTTTAGGACCTGGGACAGCGGCAGCCTCTCTGACAGGCACCTGCACATGAGAGGCAGATTGCTAATCAGCCCAGCTGTTACTTGTCGCTTTCATTAGGCCTGATATAAAGACATAGCCAACAATGCCTTTGAGGCAGAAGGCCTGGACAGACACAGCCATTGTATACGCCAGGTCTTTGCCCACCCCACGAACAGCTATAAGACTATCCTCAAAGCCATTGTGGGAGTAATCTTTTGTTGTAAGCTGAATTTGGACATTTTCTTCAGTTTTACCATGTTGTGTTTTGTCTCAACCTGCTGAGGAAAATAAAGCAGTCGTTAGGCCCCTTTAAGTTCATCATTTATTTGATTGTTTTTGTCCAATCACTGTCTGCATGGTGGTCACCCCTATCACCAGTTGCCTTACAAATAACCATTGAAAACTGACTAGCAATGTCTGCACATATAAAAATATATTGCCATATTTGCTGGGTAGATGTCCTTATCTAGAGCAATTTGCATTGCTTGCATGCCATCCATATACAGCAGAATATGTACTAAAGTGATTCAGGTTAGGTACATATTCCAGCATACAACAGCGGTGCACCATATGGGAATCAAGCTGGCTGCCTTTAGGGTTACAAGCCCAACCTATTATCTCTATAGCACACTGCTGCCCCTGAAATGACTCCTGAGTGATGTGATTGGGATGAGAAGCATGATAGTGTTTATTGCCTCTGCAAAGAAGAATGAACATTCAAAGGGCTAGTGATTATACAGTTTAGCTGGGTTATTCCAGGGCCACAGGCTAAATGTTCATCCATACATCATTCCTGATCAGGAATATCAGCCGTTCACCATTGTGATGATTAGTGGTAAGGGGAAATAAAGTCATATTTCCCTGCTTACAGTGTCTGTTGTGAGTCATGGGTAGAAAAGGATGAAATGTAAAGAGAAACCTCCATGGGATTTCAACTGTTTCATTCTGCCGGTACTGGTGGGAGATGGTACAGATGGAGTCTGAAGCCCCATGCCCTTAGTTTATCCAAACATGGGTCTCCTTTGGTGAGGTGATTCTGTGTGAGTTGCTTATATGTCCAGACATCTCTGTTTCCAGGCTTCTTCTCCAGCTCTTGTTCCTCTGCTCATCTCCTTGCCTTCCCACCAGTGTCAGGCTTTCTAGGCTTCCTGTCTCTCTCTCCAACTATGCCTCAGTTTATTCTATGGCGGATGGACATAGGACACCACGAGAAACTGGTGGATAACAGTGAGAAGGGAGGTAGGTTAGAAATGTGTGTAGGGGTTGGGGGCACAAAAAAGAATATATGTAAAAATATATATGCATACACATGTAAGATTAGGCGATGCATGAGGAACTAGGAGATGACTGAGGTTGGGAAAAGAATTAGGGAACGGAATAAGCTGTGAGGACATGAGAAGGACAATGTGTTTTTTTGCTGTAGAGCTTATTTTATTTACATTTTCTTGATTTCATCTGTTTGAATAAGCAACAAGCTACTGACAAACTGCTTGGATTTTGTTAGTCAGTGCATATGGGGTCAATGAAACCATCTGTCACCAGCCAGAAATAATTAAAGATGTCACAGTAAGTTGTGAGTTTGTTAAGAATCTGAAACCTTGCATTCAGATCCATCTATCATCTGCTGTATTATCTTTTGCAATTTTGTGACTGTACTTTCCTGCTTCTGAGAAATCCAAAACCCCAAATTTGAAGGACTGATTTAAGGCAGGGGGTTGCTGCAGAGTCAAGGACCTCTTTATGTATACATCCAAAAGGCTATATGTGACTGCACTCAAGCCATGTCCATAATACTTGTCAGTTCTGTTGTGATTAAGGGAAAATATGATAGCCAAATATTACCGAACTTGCCTTCCTACCGTTGCTAACCGAGCTTCAGTTTCACGGTGACATCAGAGTTTGGCCCCAGTTCTCCAAGACAATTCATAGAGACAGTGCATATGTGCTGTCATCTGATGAAACATGACCATACGCTCCACAATAAGGAGAAGCTTACCACACTTAGGCTTAAGGCAGTGGCAGCCAGCCAGGTTTTTCAATGATGAAGTACTGTATCTAAGTACAATCCCCCCATCACATCTCTCATGCCACATGTAGCCATACATTGCTAAATGTTAAGTACATTTGGCATCCGGTGTTGTCACAGTGACCCTGCTTAAAAGAGCCTGAACCCTGACCAGGGAACTTTGGCCCTGGCTGTGGTACCATAAGTGCTTAGGTTGAAAGACTGTGCATATTTTTTGTAAAAAGATTTCCCCCCCATTTGGAGTACATGCACAACAATTGCAATAAATGGGAGTAGTCATGGTTTCATGTTTATTTGGGCTTTCATGATTAGTATAATCAAAACAATTTCTGCTTACAAACCACCACCAGGTTAGGAGATCTGCAGGGAATGGACTTTATTATATTATATTTTATTTTATCGACTTCAGTAAAGAATGTACGACACACTAAGACAACTGGAAGACGCTAGGTATGTAAACCACTACATTCAGAATAGATAAAAGACAAAGGCTAATAGATGAACACACAAGACATGCTTGACCAATTAATGCTGGCTTAGGGCAAATGGATTTCAGCTAATAGAATGGATATGGAGGGATTTGTGTCCTGCTTTTCTAAAGGAATTTCCTCTCTTGCATAAAGAATGCAATTATTCAAATCAACAGGGCGTTCCCCTGACAGCAGCTTTTCCATGCCCGTCAGGTCCTTAAACGATTGCTATAATTATGCTCAGCATGTGCCTCTACCAGCAATCATTCACACATTTATTCATGTTCGGAGTTCTAAAGCGTAATAACAAAATCAAATATTGAAAATATTGTCTACAACCCCCACCAGCATCTCTGAGATAAGGTGAGAAGTGAGGACGGAAAGGAAAGCACAGTACATAACAACAAAGAGGGGAAACAAACCTGATATTTCAGATCTAGCTCTGTTTTCTATCCATCTGTATAGAAACTATGAGACAAATAAAACACTGAACGGAAGCCTCCCCCTCACTCTATTGGCTCATGGCTCCCTGCCCCCAACAGATTTCAATCTCTGATGGCTGTGACCATGCTGACCATGCTGTTTCGAGTGCTGTCCTGTCACTTCTTGTGGCTGGTTCACCAAACACTGGCAGCCTCTGGACTGGGCAATAACTGGACCCTAGAGACTTCTGGCTCTCAGCCTGCTTCAAAGCTCCCATGATGTATGTGTAGATTATAAAATGGATACACTATTTCCTCTTTCTCCATATCATTATCCTTTGTCTTTATGCAGCGATATTTGGGCAGCAATTGTTTCAATGATATTCTTTATCATTTTGGTCAATCTGTCCAAAGGCTGGAATGCAGTAGAATGCTCTAAATAATGTAAACACTGAAAAAAGAGTGAGTTGGCATTAAACAAAACAAAATTCAAAGACTGTCAATGAGTGGGTAGTTTCTTACAGAGATTGAATTGCATATTCTTTTCTTGTTGCCCACCCTCCATGGATAGATTATGACTGATTTAAACAAGATGAAAGCCCTTTGAGGTTTCAGTTGGCAACATGTACCTTTTTTGGAAGAGCGCTGAAAAAGTAACAATCTTACGGCCACACAGGAAATAGACTGAGCACAAAGCAAGCAGCAGTGAATGACAAATACACTGGAAAATCACCACCCACTCCAATGTAAATTGCACTACTCTGCCCATTACCAATCTAGGCAAAATTACAGCCCTGACACTGTCGGCACTCAACTGAAATAATGACCCCATTGTTCACAGTAAGATAAGATACATTTGGGTTCCTATTCCCATGCACATCGGTCTGACTCAGAAGTCTTCACAGCACCGCTCACAAAACAAATCGTTCAAACCAGGAACAAAACACTCTGTCAGGGTTTGAATTCCCTGATAAACCTAGTGAACCAGATTGGCAAACTGCTGAGAATGCTACAGGAAGGCTGAAAGTTTTGAGTATGAGAAAATGGCCCAAGAAAATTAGACATGACATATTCCACCACCCCAAATGTCACACAAGAAAAAAAAACCCTAAAAAAAACTCTAGTAGAACTAATCTTCCAAAAGCAAATGACTTTCTGAAATGAATTTTAACAGCTGGAAGACAAAGGTTTCCTTGCTTTGGACAAACAACTATGTCTTTATTGTACTTCCTAGAAATTTCACAGGTTTTCCTTTCCTCCAACATTTCTTTGTTGATCTTTTTGCTACATTCCTGCAGCAACTAGAAGATAATCAACATATCAGCTGTCAGACACTCTCCAACGGTAAGGGGGAATTCACCCATTGTCCAGCTGTAGCCGCGGCAGTTTGGAATGAATGACACACATGCCTCTCCAGAATTCCTTTCACACCTGGAGCAGAACGCCAACAATAGTCCAGGGATTCCAGATCTCGTGAAGGGAGCTGCAGATGGCAGACAGTCCATTGTACAGGTCTGCCCTGCATTTCTGAGACAACAGGGTTAAGGTTCACAGCACCAGGATAAAATTGACGGCTGTGATACAGCCTCTCTTGCAATGAAAGGACACAAGAAACATTTGTCATTATTTCTTTTATGCTCTCTTCACCAAGCACCCTGAAAACCAATGTCAGATCCATCATGGTGCTTAAACGAGAGGTGCTGAGGAGTTTAATGCTCGATTTGGTCAGAAAGACAGGCAGAGATAGAGATGAGAGAGAGGGGTGGTGGAGGATCTGTCTGCTAGGAATGTGGAGGTGCCAGGATCTGAATGGAAGAGAAATGGATGAGAGGTGACCTGGGGGCCAGGAGGATAGCTAACATATTCATGCTTGGTTCTGACTGTGCTGGGATAACTGACTGGTTATGTCATTGCTGTCTCCCCTGAACAAAATTGGATAAAATGAGGCAAGTGATTTTCTCCGCCTCATTTTGGGTTTTCTCATGACGTTCTGTGGATAAGGCAAGTGGTGTAATACTCAAAAGATCCCTTAAGCTGTTCTGCAGAGAAAAGTATGGATTTCTGTAGTTCTATTCAGTCTGTCCTAGCATTTTCCGAGGTCTCCATAGTAAGGTATGGGAGCCTGATCATTCAAAAGAAGCAAAAGCTGCAGCAAGTTTAATGATTGAGAACTGGAAAGTGTTGGTGGAAAGTCTATTGCAAAGATGACTCTGTTGCATGTAAAAAAATAGAGTCCTGACCTGCATGTCCCCTTCAAGGGAATGAAGGGGCCTGCATACAAGAGCCTCTCCTTTTTGCATTACTTGGCTAAATAGGTCCCTCCCTCTCTGCCTCAGCTAATGGGTGCTGAGAATTCTGCTGCAAAATCCCCCTCATTTCCCACCTCACAACAGTAAAATACTTCAAGATTCATGAAAGGTCACATTAAAAGCAATTAATTAATTCATTCATTCAGGTCCTATATCTCTGTGTTTTTTTCATTATTCTCAAGTCTTCTTGTCATGGAATCAATCAATATGCCACTGCCCATCCAGCTATCAACTCACAAATTTATATCCTTACAGTGAGGCAATACCAATCCACCTTGAAACACTCTGATCCAAACATCAGATTACTTTGCATCTCTGAGCATATCAATTTTGTTGTCGATCTCCACCCTCATGCCTTTGAATAATGGGGGTTAAGTATATTTATATGAAACTCTCCAATTCTGTCTGAGCAGGAAAATATATACATTAATCTCCATCTACTTCTGAACATGCCAGTTTACATGGCAAGCCCAACCTTCTCTGAGCTCAGTGAGCAATAGACGGGGGACATGCACATATAGAAGAAGCTTCTATGCCCATTCATATTGTTGTAACAGAGCATAGGGACTGTGGTGGAGCTCAAGAGTAAATGGGCATGTTAGCATCCACTACAGAAACTGACCTTATGCTGCCTTGCAGTGAGAATCAGAAAACATAACCAATTAAATCTTAGAAACCTTTAGTCTGAATTGTCCCAGAGAGAAGAATCATAAATCATATTTCTGTGAGAATCACTCTAGAGTAATTAACTCTAGACTTACAATAATGTAATGTAGAGGCCAATCCAATTTCAGTGTGAATTCCCAAGAAATCCCCAAGTGTGAACCCCAGGGGCCAGATTCAGTCAGGCAGCATTTAGTTTAACCATGTAAAGCACTAGCATGCTCAAGGTGCTATGATAAACATGAATAACAGTGGTGTGAAGGCTCCTGACTCCAGTCTTTAATCAAGAATGTTTAATTGCATCATCTTTTTTTACATTTTTCAATGTTGTATCATATCAAATAGTCTGATATGTAACATTATTATGTCAGGAAGACCTTTATGTGTTTTTAATCTGAGTCCATTGGAAAAAAAAAGAAAAACTTTTTCCACTGTCACAAAAAGGTCCTCTTTGAATAGATAACTTAAATGAATTCAGAGCTGAAAAAAGGGGAAAAAAAACAATGTCAGCAAAAATAATTAAATAAAAAACGTGTTGAATCTTGTCAGTTTTTAGAAAGCAATGTGTCGGCCGAGGCATGTGGGTAGGATAGTAATGCTGCTCTGCAGCCTTATATTTCACAGATAAGGAATTCCCTCCAGAGGCTTCCCTGGCCTTTCCTTGTAAATGGCTTCTATTTACTCACCAGCTACATTGTGCTCTGGGAGGCTAGGACCTTGTCATTCTGTCCTGCATCCCACATATATACAGAATGATCAAGGGATTATTCTCTTTACACCTCCTTTTCATTAGGAATATAGAAATCCAGCATGGCCATATAAAATGGACCACATTAAATCTGCTTTAAACATGACTTTTTGATAAATACTCAATCTATATGGAAATACGAGGTACCTTTATTTTATCAAAAACATGAAAATATATTACCTTTTTCTATTTGATCAGTGCCCTGGAGCTAAAGTTATGACTTTTAATGAAATGTGTGTGAAGATGAAATGTGCTGTTCGCTGAGCACAGAGGCACAGGAAATGAAGGAGAGACGGCATGAAATAACTGTGAGTGACACAATGACCTTTAGCAGATTAAAGTTTTACGGTTCAAGCAGAACTCTACGTTTGGAGATCTCAGCAGTTTTTAAACTTTTCTTAAAGAGGACTGTCAAAATGTTTGTTAGGCTTTAAAAAATCCCTCCCAAGCAAAATATTACTTTTCCTCAACCAGTGTGGATGGTTATCAAGAGAGGACCTTTTGGCAAATGAAAAATGTACCATGGATGAGACACTTGTGACATTGTTGCATAAATTGTGTTAAATTAGGGTATATTGCCAAATATTGACAAGGTTCTATTATTATTATTATTATTATTATTATTATTATTATTAGTAGTAGTAGTAGTAGTAGTAGTAGTATTGTTCTTGTTGTTGTTGTTTTGTCATTATTATTATTTTATTATTATGTCAAATTCAGTATTGAAAAGCAGGCATTATGTTATATTGGATTGTATTAGATTATGTTATATTGCCATAACAGTAAAAAATGACAATGCAGACAAATGATAGATGACTCCTTTAGTGGCATGTGGAACCTGTGGGTAAAACCTCCAACTGCATCATACCACAGTGTTGTTGAGACAGATACTGCTGACTTGTTCAGGAGAAAGCTCTTACTTGTTGTTTTGTTGTTTGTCAGTTTATTATTATTTGTGGTGGTGGGATTATTTGTTTTTCCCATCAACCCACTGGTCAATTAGTAATTAAGGCAGGCATTGCCTAAGAACCTGAAACACGAGTCAGGCATTATGTTTTGGGGTCCGATTTGCAACTGTTGTTAGCACTTGGAGTAGTAGCAGCGCTGGGCTTTGTCTTGTCCAGCAGAGCAGACGCTACCTGAGCTGTATTGTCTGAACCGCCGTGTCCACACTGAGTGAATGGTCTACAGGCTAATAGCGGAGCAGACGCTACCTGAGCTGTATGGTAAAAAATGACAATGCAACGAAAAATGATTTGGGTCGATGACTCTGCCTTTAGTGCATGGCTGGAACCTGTGGGTGGTTTTGTGTTGTTTTGGTTGTTTGTTTCTTTTTCCCCGTGTGCAATCTAGAGTGAATTTTAAATCTTTATTTTTTTTTTTTTACTTTTGTTTGTCCCTCCCTGCTCCTTATTACCACAATGCCTTAGAGGGGGGCATTGGATAGCCTAAGGTGCGGGAGACTTCGCTAGAAAGCCGGCCCTGGTGTTTCTGGTTCACAAGTAATTTGATTTACCATGCTGAGTGAGTTTTTTCCTCTCTTTACCATCTCTTTGTAGTGTGGTGTGAGGTTTTGGAGTGTGTACTGAGATTGAGCCCATTAGTCACTGTGGTATTGTAAACCCAGCTTCTCTAGGGGTTCTCGTCATCTGACTAGCGGGCCTCCTCCCCTACTAGTGGCCAAGTGGCTTCCACCCCTGTTTCCCTATTATTTATGAGTTTATTCTGTGTATTTTGTGTGAACAACAACCCTTTATTTAATAAAGACCATATTATTCTATTTTTCTAAAACCTGTGTTTTTTTGGGACAGAGTTCCCTTTGCTCCGATTATTGTGTTCATTGGCAGGCTAAAGGGGTGGTGTATTCAGCTTATAGTCGGGTGCTATATGTGCATTAACTATGTAGGTGCTCTGTGTAGTTTCCACCACTTACAACCCGGCCATGTCTCAAAACATGCAGCAGTGTAGTCAATGCATGCATAGCTATGCACTTCTCCTATGAATTTAAGACCAGCATAAAAAACAAAGAGCTGTCCCAAAGAGTTCTACAACTGTGTGGCATTCCACACATAGCAATTTTGTTGCAAATCACGACCCATGTGTTGACCTGAATGAGGTGTTTGCAGATGCCTGTCAGAGTGAGGGTTTGAAACCTCTAATCTCCAAGATGTGATTTAGCAACATGGCAATGACTTATTTGCCACTCATAAAACAGCAGCAATAACTGCCATTCAGAAACTGGCACAAAGTACCCAGCAATTAGTGTCATACAGCATAGAGGTACTCTGACCTCATTTCTGTCTAATGTAAATAACCGCTCGCAGCTCAGCTACAATAACAAAAATCAAAAGTATACAAACGTTTGGATTAACACATTCCATGCTGTTTTAACTGAAAGCAGCCATTAATCTAGGGCTTCAGGGGAAGCTGAAAGGTAATTCATCTGACAATAAATGCTGCCATAAAAGTGGAGTTTTTTAAAGTTTACTCAAACGCTAACATCCTTTTGTGGCGCTCATTGCATGACACTAAAACACTACCTATTGTTTTTACTTACATACTTGAGAAGCCTTCGCTTTCACCTTTTAAATAATACAATTCTGACAAAAACAAGTAGGGCTTTTCCTTATCTTTAAGTCCAGCCTGCACATCCTCAACACTTCTGTCATTACTGCCCTCTAGTGTTGTCATCTAGTTTCTTGTCTTAATCTAGTGCGTTTAGTAAATTCTTTTGCACTCAACAAAGCTTGAAAATCACAGAAAATGAATAGCCCAAATTTCATTTGGTTGTTTTGGTATAACATGTACCTTCAAGAAGATGGCTGAACATGCATTCGTCCTTTGTTGGGTAACAAATCCAAGACCATTTTCATCTCTGGGGGAAGATTTTCCTTGCCCTCACACTGAGGGAGTTCTACTTTTACAAATGAGAGCTGTCAACAGAAAACATGAGCCTAAGGGGAAACATAATCATAAAATGAGTGGTAGACCAACACCCTCTTTTGCGCTTTCCAAATTAAACATTAAAAAAAAAAACAGAAACAGAAACAGGCTTCCACTCCAGATGCTGTTCAAATGGTCTGGCACTGCTTAACATGGTCTTGGTTTCCTCTGCACCAGTATGGTTGTGGACAGAGCCACAGCTTCTCACTGGCACAGTGGAGCATGCAGTTTCCCTCAACAGGGGTTAGTTTCCCTGCCACGTCCACCGATGGGTCAGGTGCAAGTTGGGGTGTCCCAGTCCCCCCGAGTGTTCATGTCTCTTCCCCAGGCTACAGTGACTTGTCAGTGGTGGGGCTCAATGACACACAGTGAAAGCAGTGACCCAGCTCCAGCAGAGTACCCCAATTCACTACACTATGGAGACCCCACCACTGAATAGGAAGCATATAAAGGGTGGGAGGCAGAAACAGAAAGAGAGATAGAGCAGAGAAGGTGGCACAGACAGAGACAGAGCAAACAGAGACAGACTAAAGGTGGGAAACAGTGACAGAGTTTTGAAATAATGGTGTTTTGTGACAGGAGACCCCAGGGACACATTATCTGCTCCTGTCACAGTCCATCACTGAGTCACATGGGAAAAATGCCATTCCACTTTTTACATGTTTTAAATTGGAGCATTGCAGCTGCCAGCAGTCCAAATATCTATATTAAAAATAATTCTTTCCCCTGCAAAGAAACATTTGAGAGAAGCTTTTTCAGGAGGAATTTGAGCACTTGGTTTATGGTTGTAACCATGTGACTGACCTCTCTGGGTAGATGTTCTGTAAAGATGAAGGCTACAGTATATCAGGAGAGGAGGAATGAAGAAAAACAACAGTGTGATATTTCCACTTATAATACTGTCTGGGGTTTGGGAATGAGGTCATTTTCTCATTTAGCGCCCTTCCTCCCTTTTTATTGGCTCCGACAGTGCCATAATGTTGTCCAGAGCAGGCAGATAAAATTCAAAGGAGAGGAGACAAAGCTAAACACATTCTTAGAATCAGATCAAGACTGGAATCTCAAAATCGCCTTTTTATTCATTGATACTAAAAACATTTTTTTTCCACAAGGAGTCTCACATTATGTGTTAGGCAGATCAGACGTGTGCCTTAGTCCCAGAAACTCATAATATTATTAACAAAAAGTATTGTTTCCATACATTGATAAATCCTAGAGATGGTAGGACACATAGTGGATTAGCAAGGCCTTGATGTGACTCGAGGACTGGAGGCGCAGGACTTCTGAAGATCTACATTTGAGGACTTAACGTGCCAATCAATGTTGTCCACTCTCTGGACTATCAGAGTTGCTTTTGTAGAGATCAGCATACATTTCATCATATTCCAAGCTAACATTCAGTCAAGTGTGGTTTTCAGCATGTTCAGATATGTTTTATAAGGGTGACAAATCTGATGCTTCCAGCTGGGCCACTTGAGGAAACTGCCAGTCAGGAACCATGGGCCAAGCGAGAGTGTCAGGTGGTAGACACGGCAGGTGAGGCAGCTCTTCCTCTGTGATGGAGTGAGGCTGCTTTTTCAATATCTGGGTACATGGCGGTGTGACGGGACTGTGAGACAGTGATTTATGCGCGCTCTGTGATCTCATTATGGAGGGAGTGATCTGTCAGGCTGCTGCAGCGACACACCTATCTCCCTCCTGAAGGGGGACATCCTGTAGCACATCAGCCGTGATGGAGTTGCCATTGACCCCACTGTACTGGGGCATTGTCTTTTTTCCACCCCCGCCTACCCCAGCTGTGGCAGCTCTGATAGTCATAAGTCCATAGAGCTGCTTGTTGTTTGCACCCTCAGAACAGAATAGGGGCTGGGCTGTCGTGTGTGTAGTGTGTCAGTGTAAAACAGGGACCGTTATTGTCCTGTGAGACTGCAACTTGGACTGCGCAAGCACTGGGTGTTTGACAGACAGGTAAACGAACATAGTTCACCCGAGTCCTCAACAGCTTCATGGTTTCTTTACCCAGTGTAGGGTTTCACCTTAGAGTGGGAGACTGACAGCACTCCCCCACACAAGGGTTGCCACCATGTTTGATCCCCCCCAAGTGAAGTAATGACCTGGATAGGATGCCATGGGGTTTGGAATGTTATTCTTCTTAAAGGGGGAGCAGAGTGAATGGGTCAGAGGAGAGGGAAAGCAGAGGGGTACTGTAGAGCAGCATTTCCCAAACCTCTCCTGAAGGACCCCTTGTCCTGCATGTTTTAGATCTCAACCTGCTCCAACACAGCTGATTTAAATGATCAGTTTGTTATTAAGCAGCTTCAGGAGTTTATAACAAGCTGATCATTTGAATCAGCTGTGTTGGAGCAGGGAGAGATCTAAAACATGCAGGACAAGAGGTCCTCCAGGAGAGGGTTGGGAAATGCTGCTGTAGAGCACTGCCTCTTTGTATCAGTGTTGCATTGTGGGTCAGAGCAAGCAGCACTATTCAAATCAGACTGTTCTCTGTTTTGGTTTTGAACATGGCTGCGTGTTAAACTATCTTCTGTTTTGTTTTCTTCATCATGGCATAAAACACTGCCCAGAGTTCATGCCACTTTTTCCACACACACAGGCAGATGCCTATTCATAGTACCCTAAACTAGCTTGTGATGGAATGACCACAATGTAAGGGCATGCTTGCTCTTACAATGCTTTATTGGTTTGGGAAATATGGCCATTTACACAATTTTCATTAAAAGTAAGGTCCCACCTGGAGTTCAAACTCATGACCCTCTGTTCCAGGACCCTCACCATTACTTCACACTTCTCAGGAACACTCCTCACTCCTTCCAAACCCCAGCGCTGATCAGGCCCACTGCGACTGTAAACATCTCCAAACTCATGCTGGGCCACACCTTCCAACACCTGGTCCAACCCTCCCGTGAACTTCAATACATGCAAAATAATAAAAAAAAACATCTCAGAGGCTTGTTAAAAAAACCTGCCCACAAGAAATGAGATTAATTAAAGCCTTTTTAACGATGTGGACAGTTCTCCAAGGAACCTGCTCTTTTCCAGCTGCAAGAACTTTTGGTTTATTAGCCCCTCCCTTAGATCACTGGGAACCATCCTGTACCACTCATATTATTAGGGGTTTATTTCATAGATTTGCTTGTTTTTGTTAGAGTTTTTTTTTTGTTAAACTATAGAACACCGCCCTGGATCTCCCCCCAGGGTAGGGCTGCCACGTGTTCCCTCTCTGCAGACTGTGAGACTCCGCTCACTGTCATTGGCTCTCGTCAGAGCACACTTCGGCCTCTGAGTGTGTTGGAGGGAGTTGAGGGAGGCGCAGGCATCAGGGGAGAGGAAGGGAGGAGCCGGCTGAGACAAAGGTAACCTGTGCATTGAAACTGAACCCTGCCTGTGGAACTCAACATTTCATTTTTATCATTATGTTTTTTTTTTGTATGTTTGTTTTCTTCTTCATCCGAGGGCGGCTTTTAAATGGACAATGTAACATGATTATCACTTAGGAACACGATCACTTACGAACATGAGGCGACATTTGGAACAGCGATGTGCATCACTTTTTTTCTCCATGTCTGCAAAAAAATGTAACCCTCTCATTGCACTGCACTTTCACCACAGAGACAGGCATGGTTTTCATTACTTTGTCCTGGGGTCTTCACAGCAGGGCTGTGCCTGTGGATAACACCATTGGTAACCAGAAACAGCCCACATCACAGAGGCTCATGCACAGCACACACACTCAGTTGGAAATACCAAGGTCAACTCAAGTATTAAAGTACAATAGTTTTGACTTTAATATATATATTCTTCACATTTGTTAGAATCTGTAATGCTTCCGTATGAACAAAATAATACAGGTCTATATAGGATAAAATATGAAACCCAAAAGACACTTTATTAATGCCACTTAGGTCTATACACTTACTGTACATACATATTGAGCAATGAAGTTAATATATGCATGTAATTGCATTGATGTGTAGTGTCTCTTGCTACGCATTTTGTAGGACACATGGTAACATAAATTCCATATATTACGGACTTAAAATTGGAACCCATTTTCCATATAATCCTGATCATTCTTGAAATTAATTTGATCTCTTGAATATTAAGATGTTCTGATGAAATGTGCTCATCACTCATCACATTGTCGCCAGTATAACACAAGTGAATTGGGATAAGAGTGTTTGCGGAATGAATGCATGTAGATGTAAATGGAGCTTGGAAGAATCCATGTCATGTGGCTGGGAGTGGCCGCACAGCACCAGTGGCTGACTTACTCTACAGAGAAAGCATTCAACAGGGGCCATACGGAGTCTAGCGGAGACACAAATGCCTGAGAGACATACAGAACAAACGTTCTTCAGTGGCAAAGTAAATAAATCACCCTTTCTTTCACCTTAAACACATCTACTGCAGTTCACCTGTCAAGCTGGAACAAGCAACCACCCAGGTTAAACAAACGCAGTGTTGGGAGATGGGGAAGTGGTGAAAGGTGAGCTTTGTGCTCATTCCTGTTTGCAACAAGTTGTGCTTAAGGTCTCTGAGGACAAGGCTAGCTGTGGTGCTCTGATCTGAGATATGTTACAGAGGAAGTGGGCATGGAGGTGTATGCTGCAGTTTAGGGGAATACAGTGGGCTTAATCATCTCTGGACGGCAGTGCTCTGTTGAATTGGTTCAAGAAAATCCCTCCCTCTCTGCCTCAAATGATGTGTGGTGAGCAGTCTGTTGGGGATCGCACAGAGGGATGCTACACATTGGTGGTCAACCCCCCACCCTCACAACCACCCCATTGAACACTGATTGTAAAGCAGGTTCATTGAAAGTATTGTCATTACATTACATGCATTTAGCAGACACTCTTATCCAGAGAGACTTCCAGGACAATAGAACATAAGTGTATTCATTCAATTTAATGAGCAACAGTGTCAGACCAGGCTAACAACACTCCCAGACCAGTGAGTGTGAGCATAACACTATTCGAGCCCTGCCACAAGTTAACAATCTGCCAAGTATAGCCAAGTAGCCAAGTGTACTACTATACAACAGTCCCTAGAGCACAGAATCCAAAATACAAAAAGTCATCATCATTATCACCATCATCAGTCTCCAGCTTTAGACATTGTGTGATTCTTTGAGTTTGGCTACATATAATGGCACAGAAATAGAAACAGGGACCAAGAGATCAGGGGGCTATTTCCACAGACAGGAAGTACACAGGGGCTAATCCCCTGATTAGTAAACAGAAACAGAGACAGGATACCCGTTAGTGCGTGGGTTTTGAGAGACTCCAGCTTTGTTCCTGCTGCTTCAGCATTTCTAGCTGTTCCCAGGACCTCAGGAGAGTATACCCAGGCTAGGTAATCCCTACTTCCACTACTCCTGGGGGAGAAGGCCAGACTGGAAATGGAAAAGGGGAAAAACGCAACTCAAACACAAAATCAGCAAGTTTTACAGGTAGTTAAAGGAGGACCCTGCCCCATGAACGCAACAGAACTCAAGAGCGTGACAGAATATGCTTTCCCAACTCCCTGAGTTTGTCTTTGTGGCTCTCCAATGCTCTTGCCTCAGGGAGTTATGGTTGTAACACTACACAGGCATGAGGTGAGTCAGACTGGTTCCTTTACCCGATTACCTCAGACTGTGCTGCCCGGTGTATGGTACTGTATGTTTTCAGTCCACTCTTTTAACAATATTACACTATTGTGGGGCAGCCATGGTGAAAAGTGATCAGAACAGCAGTGTGGGGCAGTGAGGAGGGTAGCAGTTTGGGTTAAGGATTCATGCGAAGAAAGAAACAGTCAAAAGAAAACTAGATACACTAATAACATCACCTCATCTGAGATAGTTATAATGAGAAATGTGTCTAATTACTGTAACCTGAACTCAAGGTACTCTTTTTCCTACAGTATTATCCTGTTCCACAATACCACCCACGCACATAAATAGATACAAAAAGTAGCTGTCGGTCTTACAAGCCACCTTTGTCTCTTTTTAAAACCTATTCAGCATTGCATTCATTTGCAGCTGAATGCTTTACTTGCAGCAATTACTACTACTGACTTAACTTTATCTGGTCTGGTTACCAACAAAAGGAAGCAATGTTAGGCTTTGCAATGACCATGAAAGATAATACTTGACTGCCACCCTGAGGATTTAGATGTTAAGACAGTACTGTTAAATTGTTGGAAGTCCCACACACCCTTCTTTCTCTAACCTGTTTTAAGTTATCAGCAATCCACTACTTTTATATTGTGGCTAATCTGGGCATGTGTAAAGCCTTTTTATGTTCTTAGAATGGGCAGTTATACTCCACAGTGAACAGCAGTGTAAGACCACAGCTCTGTGGGTTCCTGTTGAAAAGCACCCTCTACTGGTTCTCCACTATTATTCAAGCAGCAACCTGGGAGGTCAAACGGGAAGCTCTACTTAGCTTCTGTAATCTACAGATGGAAGCTACATCGCGGTATGGCTGCTGGCAATATGTCAAGGGGTTCAATTAGACTATCTGAATTGCAGCATGTGTTTTATGGAGGGGGTATTTATGGGCTGAACATGATACATCAGGTCTGGATTACCTTAATACAAGATGGATTCTGTGCAGTCAGCTCTGTAAAGATCTTTAAACAGCCGCACCCGGCTGAGTAATGACTGAGTGACGCTACCTTCACCAGCCAGGTAGATCTTGGATACCCGGCTGTCAGTTCAAGATGATCTGAAATCAAAAGAGCCTGCCCAAGGAAATGTGAGACAGTTTTTTAACAGATCCCTGTTAACAGGCCCATAGAAGAGGAAAGGCCAGCCTGTCCCAGAATACAAGTCATAATTTACCAGTGTCATTGTCAAAGAGCCACAATAAAAAATATATATTTTTTTGAAATTGTAAAACCTGATTCATACTGAGATTATATTGAGAAATATTGAGAACTGTTTCAGTAAAATGACAGGGACAATCTAAAATTTTGCTCAGAAATGCCCTCGTGTTTGTCTGCAGTGCTTCATAGCGTTTCACAGAACATGAAAATAGCCAAACCTTTAATCATTAAATTATTAGTATTAATATACCTGGTGATAGATGTTTTTTTATTTCCATCACAGTCTCTTCAGGGCCCACACTATAAGTTCTAAAAGGCCGCATGAAGCTCTAGGACTTAGTGTTGGCCACCCCTGCTACAGAAAATCACAAACACAACGAGCTTGTTGATACAGTTTTTTAAGCATAAGCCTTCTTTCATTCTCCTTCCTTTTTTTTTTTTTTTTTTTTTTGCACGTGTTACATTTTCTCCTTGGGGCTCACAGAACATGGTTCCTCTGTCCTCATTTCCTCATCAGGAGTGTTGAGGGTTAATACAGATGGTAATGTATCCACATATTGGTGCCAAAGGAGAAGCAGCCAAAACAATAACTGTTCCATTACGAACAATGGCACACTTTTGTGTTGCTATTTTTGTGCTGTGCTGTGCTTTAAATCCCAACCGAATTACATGCACCCCTGTGCATTATTCAGCCTGGCTATCTGTGACACATACAGCATGATTGTGGCTATTGTGGAGTCAGGGAATGAAGGGGTAAACAGCTCCACTTCCCACATAGGCCACACCCTTCTAGGGAAGGACAAGGGTAAGCTCCACTAGCTGATGGTTCAATTGCCTCAGTACCCCAACACTAGATTACATTACATTACATTGTTGTCATTTAGCAGAATATCATATCCAGAGGGACTTACATACTGTAGGGTACAATGTTATCCATTTATACAGCTGGATATTTCCTGAGGCAATTGTGGGTTAAGTACCTTGCCCAAGGGTACAGCAACACTTCCCCAGTGGGGAATCAAACCAACAACCTTTCGGTTACGAGCCCTGCTCCTTACCACTATGCTACACTGCCACCCTAAAAAAGAGAACTGCAGCTGCCTCTTTTCTGAGGACTCTATTTAGTTCTTGTCCCAGACGCTCTGACAGCCACCACATTTCGAGCAGACGCACCAGTGATTAATATTCCAGCCGGCTTCTCTCAGTATGTGCAGCACTGCCCTCCTGGGTCCCAGCAGATCCATACTGGTACCACCTCATCAACCGAGGACACAATTCAGGCCCTGCTTTGAGTGACAGCTGGAGTCCCGTGTTGGCAAGTGCGCAGTCTAGGAGAGGTTACGATGATCTCAGGAGAAGGGAATACATGGCCCATTAGTCAGGCTTCATCAAGTCTCAATATCATAGGGGAGCACAGATAAGTCAAATTTATTCATGGCTCAGAAACAAGGGATTCCAGCTGTAGAGGAGGAAGGAAGGGGACAGACAGAGAACAACCCTCTGAACATTCAGACGATCATTCTTTATAATCCTGTATTTACCATATCTCTGAGACCCACTCAACTGGCACATGCCCCATACTGTAAAATGCTGGAAGTATTAACATCTTCCTGTATTAGGAAACTGAATAAATCCACATAATACAATGCAATAATATGCAACAACAAAGCTATAACAATTTATTAAATCACTGACTGAATGAAAAGTTTTAAACTCAAGAATGAAATATCGCACAGACATTTCTTTACCTCTTAAAAAGGAAAAAAACATAGAGCAACTTTTAGTGTTTCAACACATTGACACTTGAATTGGATTCATTTGATTAAATTGGATTTCCCTGAATTCACTGGTCATGATAATTTGCAGAAATAATTTAAAAAATGACACATAAATGTGAACTCAAAGTTTGGGCCAAGGAGCCACAGTAGTAAGACTGCAGTCTTTTGTTTTCTCATATTAAACTTTGAAACTATGAAACCCCCTCCCCTGTTCTTAGATTCACTCCCAGCACAAAAAAAGGGTGATCCATCACCCAGGATAGTCATATCCCCACCTAGGCCACAAATTCATTTCCATTCTATATTCTGTCAAAAGCAGGAATGTTACTTATTATTACATCAAATAACTGTCTGCATTGGTAAAAGAAGGTAATAATGATACTCAATGCTTTTGGTAGTTTTGAATTCAATGTGTATGACTCCAGGGTATTACATTCACAGATATACATTCAAACCCATGCTATGATATCACAGTTACATACTCCATACATTATCTTGATTGTCACCGCTATATTATTTTTATCTTAAAAAGTCTGTTCAAAGGCATTCTTGGCAAGCAATGTAATACTGCTTGTTCAGGCATGCAAGTTAAAGCTTTCATCCAAGGACCTCAGTATTTGAATGCCTCATTTGAGGCACATAGCTAGAAACGTCATATTTGTAACATGACAGATGTTATCCAGGTACCTATTTAAAAAAAGAATTATAATTTTAAAAAATTGTATTCGTGTGCTGGCAAGGATATTGGCGAAACATCAAAAAGAGAAGTGTCAGAAAATCATCCTAGATAAAGTTAAATACTCGGGGGGTAAATGAGGAATTTGTCAAAATAAAACATTGTCTTGCTGCAGTGGGTCTCACTCAGTCATGTTAAGCCCTGGTTGACACACTTGTTTCAGGAATGACCATTGCATATATCATAATAGGGGGAAATAGACCACCTTGAAATGAATAGGCCTAATAAGTTCTGACTGTACCTTACCCTCCCAGAATCTGGTTTGAACTTCAGAGAAGAATCCATCATCTGAATCATTAATTTCTCAATATTTCAGAGAGACACTCTGATAAATGACCTTTAAATGCCAGATAGTGTCACAAAAAGTAAATATATTGGCATGGTACAAAAAGCATTGTGTGTGAGGTCTGGCTCAACCATGCTTTACTGATGCATGATATGGATTCTGGGTAAATATGTCATCTACTGGAGCACACTGCATTCTGCTGGGTAATTCTCCAATCTGTTCAAGCCACTGTGGGAGCCACAAATACTCGCTTAAAAATGTGTCAAGACCCTCCACCATATATTTTCAAAAGGTGCTCACTCATTGTTGATTTCAAGTAGAATGACTAATGCTTGTAGGTCACAATCTGACAAATCAGAATCCATCTTTTTCAGCATGACTGGAAAGGACCTCCAACGTGCCCATCTAGACATGAATCACCAGGCTGGAAGTCTGTACATCAATATTTATATTAATTTCACAGCTTTGTTTGTGAAGTATGTTTGTTGCAAGTAGAATACAGCTGACCATTCAAATTGCTGGGGATAGCCACGGGGTGTTGAGGGAATTCTGTATTCAAAGCAAATACACAAAGGAAGCCAGGCTAGCTGTGATAGTTGTGTATGGTGTTATGGCTCAAAATAAAATTATGAAAATGGCTGTGAAAGGAATAGCTGGTCTAACCTAAGTGTGTGTTGTGTGAGTGTACAGGAAAAGAAAAAACTCAAAAAGTGGCATAAGGCAGACCTCCAAAGCCAAGACAGCCAGGATGAATTTATCAACTTGCCTAACTCTTGGGACCTCCTCATGGACTAGGTGTCTTCTGGGCTCCACAACTACCAGAACAGTGGTGGTTTGATCTGTTTATTTATTATTTTACTTATTTCATTAAAAATTTTAGCATAAAGGCAATAGTCCAACTCAGTTTCAGGGAACTGATGGAGAGTTAAGTGACTCCAAAAATACCATCTTGAGAGTCCCAGGGGAGCAGACATCATAACAAAATCACCTAGCCTTTGGGTAGGCCCCAAACAAATGCTATCTACTGGCATCCCAGTGAAAACCAAGCATAAAAAAAAAAAAAAAATTGCCGGAAATTTGTCTCCCCATTCAAACTGTATCCAAAAGAATAGCCAAGAATGTCTCCATCAAATTCAAAGATTCCGCCATGTGTACTTCTCCCTCCTCTTCTTCCAGTCAGCGATTCCCCTGTTTCATGCTTACCTGGAAAGGAGGCTACCTCTGTCTGCATGATGACATCAACAGAAAGTGTTAAAATTTGTGTGATGTGTTGTGACATGTATCTAACAATAGGCAGAGTAGGAGGTTATGAGGTATTTATAGCACTCTGCTGCTTTCAGCCACACAATGAGTGAAACTCAGGATTGCTACAATATTGTTGTAAGAAACATGACAGTAGGGATATGTCTGTTATACATATTATTTAATCAGTGCATATTTGCAGGTGGGCGTTCAAGGGTTAAACAGCTGGACTACACCCCAAAAAGAGCTGAGTGAGAAAATTGCTGCAATCCCTATGCCTGCGATATATCTCAACGAATTACACAAAATGTGTTCATTTTAGTATCACCAGTCCTTCCACCAATCTTTCTTCTTTTTCTTTTTGTATTTAATATAAAATTCTACCAAACACATAGTGAGAAAGAACATTCAATACTGTGTTCTTTGAAAGCACAACTTAAAATCCTCACAAGTCCTTTCCCTTATGTATCATGGGTGCTTTCCCCACTGTCTCAGGGGTCATATTGACCCTAAGACAATAGGTGTTACTTTTTTTGTGGCAGCTACACTGAAAATGATTTTTTTAAATTTGCCAAATTTCCATTTTTGGGGTCATTTTAGGAAGCTACATTGGAGGCCATGTACTTAGATTAATGTTTTATATCATTGTCTTAGGTTTGAATATGATTTCGGGTCATTATGACCCCAGGACAATAGGAGGGTTAAACAGGTTCACAAATAGAATCCCATTGTGCTAAAAACACAGCACTCAACATAAAGCACCCAGCAGAAGCTGTTACTCCTTTCAGTGTGACACGGTGACAGTCTGCAGCTCAGACCCCAGAGAGGCAGTCTGTGAAACGCAAGTCTTAAAATATCAACATGCTGTAGAGACAGCAAGCCTCTCTGTGCTAAATCAACACATATTTATTGAAGATAACAAGGTGCAAGCTCTCCAAGTTTCAACAGCACTGAAGGGTTCCGAACAGAACGCACCTAAATGGCTCTACCTACACTCAGGCACTTGAAGTGCATTTCAACAGTTAGTCTTTTTTTGATCATCGCCCGAGGAAGACTGGGGAGTCGAAACACGTTGCGAGCTCCTGGGTGCAGGCGGAGACCCATTGCTGTGTTCTGTTTCGAGTCCTTGAGCACTGTTCGTGCTTTGAATGTCTATGACTTGTTATCTGTAAAAAATATCCGTTGTTTTTTTTGCACCTTGTTAAGCTAGCTGCATTTACCTCCCTTCCTGCATTTATGGAAAAATATCAACACTGAGAGTGTGCAGTAATTAAAGCATTCACTGCAAGTGTTTTAGGAGACAAATTACACCTGGAGCTGACAGCAAGGCACGCATGAGCAAGAACATAATGGTCTACACCAATGTTCCATGAAGAAATTTTTATTACCATCAAATTCATAAACTCAGTCAAAGAATACAGAGGTTACACATGAGAGACAGGACCTATAGGAGCCTACAGGTCCCGGTGACAAATACACTTATAAATACATCAGTAAGTACATGGGGAAATGAACAGATTTCATACTGAATACAGTGACACGCACTGAAAAAAAGCATTGCTTTGAATAGTAAAACACAGTCTTTTATTGTGGTCATAACTAGGTGTATGAATATGGTAAGATCATCTGAATAATGCCTCAGTACATTTTACATGAAGTTCAATGAATGTTAAACTTTTTACATAAAAATCTATACCTGCAGGGGTTCATTAAAATAAAATTCAGTAATACTACAACTCAGTAATGTAGCTATAATTAACTATTTATATATTAATAGGTCTCAGAAACACATAAGAATACAGCAGACTGGGCAGAAAAGACTTCATCAACATTGTTGATCAATATAATGGACTATGAACAGAACAGATTAAATAGATTTTCATTTTTCCCTTCTGTAGAAAATTACTCCAATGCATCTAAATGACAGACTTCCATAGAAACCTGCAGCTGCACAGAGATGAATACACTGCAGAGAAAAAAGAATGGTCAAATAAAGTCAGATACAAGCTCTGTGGAGAATCTGCAATATCAAAACAGAGTTACTGAAACAAAAAGCACAAAAAATGGCTGAAAACTGGAAATGTAGCCGTGGTCTTGCTCTTCTCAAGATCAACAGCCTCACCCGCAGCTGGTTTGGATGCTGTCAGAAATGCATTGTGGGATGGTGAGGGACGTTTGCAGAAACATAAGTCAGAAAAGTGACTTTATGTGATCTGGGCGCTTCCTGCTCAACAGCGGCAGGGTGACATTCACAAGGGCCATCTGGACAGGAAACACCCTGTTCTTTGAGACCACGACAGCATTGTCAGTTCAGCTCTCACCAGCATGTACAATATGTGTGCTTTATGAAGCAAGAAATGCAGAGGAGAATCACAGTATTTGTAGCAACTGCAATATTGCTCAATGAATAGTAATTACAGTGAACTCTGGTACCACCTCTATAACAAGCATTCTACCATTCACTAAATTGGGACCATTGGTGGGAAGGAGGGAAAGACCATTACATAACCAAATAATAAATGAATGAATGAATGAATAAATACAGTACAAATAAGTCACATCATCATTTTTGTATCTCATCAGCCCAGCTGAATTTCAATCCCAGTCCAGTTGATGGTTCGCAATACTAGGAGCTTTAGTTTAATTCTATTATTTTTACCAGGAGTTTTACATTTGAATGGAGGGGAGGATGCAGGAAAACATGGCTTTTAGTGTCGGTATGCAAAGAAATATCAGCTAGCTTCAGACAGCAGAGAGAGAGTGCAAAAGACAGAACAAAAATCATTTAACCATGTGCAAGATTTCATGAAGCAAAAGGTCAGGTGTGTTAAAGTGGACAGAGAAAAGAGGAGAAAGAAATGAACAGGGGAATAAAGAGTTAAAAGCATTTTTACAGAGGAGAAAGGGGCCAGGGCTTCAGATGGATAAAGACCTGCACTAAGGGGGCTGGGCCATGCCCATCACAGATCAGACAGAAGTATAGGTGCAAGCAAAAGGGACAGCTAAGAAAAAGAAGGATACTTACCAACTGTATGTATTAAATTACACAAGTGATATATTAACAAGATTTATATCATCGTACATATTTGATCTGCAACAGGAAACGTGTCATAAGCCTGTTGTTTCAATGATTCACTCTGAGGACTGAAAATTTGTTTCTAATGATCACCTTAGACTTCATCTAATATATGTTTAGGATATCCATGTGTCTTGATTAATGTTTCTGATTAAGTGTATCTCTCAAATGGGTACTCACAACAGTGTTTTCAGTGGTTTCAATCACTGGTACTGACTGAAATTAGAGGCATTAAGAAGAAAAATACCATGACCTGACATTGTCTTCAATATTTCAAGATTATCTGAGGTCCAAAGACAGGGAGCGATTACAATATGGATGTTAAAAGGAAATATCAGCAACAAGTGAGACAGAGCATGTGAAAATGTGTCAATGTGTTGCAGGCATAATAAGTACAATACTTTTGTAAGGCAGGAAGTAAGAGCACATCTTTATCCACCAGGTACATGGAATTGATGTAGAGCTGACAGGAAAGTAGTAAAGGCATGCCATTTGGCTACTTTTCTACACAGATGTCTATTTACAGTCCTGTACATTTACACTCGGCCAGCCACATGAGCTGAGGAGTGACAGGTGTCAATCACTCTCACTCAGTCTGCAGCCCCGTAGACCACACTGAAGATTAACCAAAATAAATAAATGAATGAATAAATAAATAAATAAATAAATAAATAAATAAATAAATAAATAAATAAATAAATAAAATGTGTACAGTGACTAGTGAACGGATATTGACGAAAGGAAGAGGGAGCCCATCCACAGTTATCTGGAAGTGAAAGGTCCTCTCTTTTTAAAGGGAGAGCACTGTAGATAGGTGGGTACCGTTCACTTGCAGAACGCTATCATGCAAATCTAACATTACAAAAGGTAAAGCCAAGCTGTTCACAATGTCATAAAGTGGCATGAGAGGTCATGAAAGGTTGGGTAGAAATTACCAAACTCAGCTAATGACGCAAAGAAAAGTGGTTCAAGTTTGGCATCTAGTGTATTTGTTTTTCCCTCACCATGTTATCACTGGGGAGCGCTCAAGGAGAAAAAGTTTAAGGCGTTAACTAGACCTGCTTGCAAAGAGAAAAGGACTTTGGCAGGGATATACTGTAGTCAAAAGGGAATGTGTCTGCAAGGCCAGGAGAGGGTTTGCAAGACAGACAACAATAAAAAAGAAAGAAAGTTTGACAGGCCGATGAGTCAGCCAAGACTGAGGGCTCGCAGGCCTTGTAGTGGATCAGGAAAGATGGAACACAGGTCTGTGAGATGGTACTAATGCTGCGAGTGAGGGTTTAGCAGATTCAGTGTCACCATGCCAGCAGCTAATATACAGTGTGCGGGGTTGAGGGTGAGTGGGGGTGGGTCGGAAGGTCGGGAGGTGTGGTGGGGTGGCGTGTTTAGCCGTTCTGCTCATCCCCGGGCCCTGCGGCCGGTTGGTGGGGCGCTGGGGTCTCCCCGTTACACCGCGTCGAGGGGCTCTCGTCCTCGGGGGCGGGGCTGGTGTGGGTGGAGTCGGGGGGCGGGGCAAGGCCCTCGCTGGCCCCTTCATTGGCTGTTGTGCTCTCTGGCTCAGCGCTGGGGGCCTCAGTAGCTGCAGGGGCGCTTGCAGCAGCGGCAGGGGTGTCATTCGCAGCCCCAGGCGCGGCCGGACCTGCAGAGGGGCTGGCTGATGCGGAGCTGCTCTGTTCGGGTGCTCTCAGTCTCTTCATGATCGTCGTGACCCGTACCGCTTTCTGTGGGTGACATTCGAATCAGCAATGACCCTGCTGCACATGTATTTATACATGTATGTACGCATGCATGCATGTATTTGCACATGAATGCAAGCATGAATGCATGTATTTTTGTGTGTATGTATGCATGCAGGATGTATGTATGTATGCATGTTTGTATGTAGGTATATATGTACGTATGTATGTATGCATGTATGTACGTATGTTACATGTATGAGTACGTGTGTATGAGTCAGTGCTACTTACACTACCAATGTAGTATTTTACTTAGATTTCTGAATTATAAAAAACTGATTTCAGAAGCATGTTGTTGAGTGGGTGGAGGAGCAGCAAAATGTTGTAATCATGTCTTATCATAGATACTGTATAATCAACTCAAGCAAATTCCTACAGGCCTTAAGCCTCTGAGCCCCATTCAGTGGTCAGCTTGTGTGGCTATTGTGATTGAAACTGATCAGCAGAGGCTGGTCACGTGAGCAGCAAAAGGCAATCTCAGGGATGCAACAGCAAAAAGAAAAAGGAACAGTTACCTTCCACTTGGCTTTGGCAAAGTTCTTCTCGATCTGTGCACAGACTCCATCCTTGATGTTCTTGTCTGAAGCTGCATTCCCAGATATCCTGAGAACAGAGGAAACCTGTATTTTAAAAGTCCTTGCGGCTTGTTCTTCTGTTACATACAACAGAGGGGTTCCTAAGAGCTGAGATGGAAACACTGAATCGTGCATACAGTAACATTGTGAAGTATGAAATGTGCTGAAAAACTCCCAAAATTAAATTACCGGACTCCTGACCCTCTCTCTCTATCTTTCTTTCTTTCTCTGTTCACATCTGTGTATTTAATATGCATACTTACAGGGCATGTCCCAAGTGGTTAGGGGGAGGTGTCAATGTCTGGGGGAATGTTTTTCTTGTGGATTATTTATTTATGGTCTGAGGCATGCAGTGTCAAGGAGAAGAAGAATTGTGCTTTTGACCTTTCTGTTTGCTCAAGCTAAATTGCCAATATAGTTGACCAGAATGAATAAAATTGGAGGGGCAGGTCAATCTGACCCAGTAGATGTGTTGATAAGGCTTATAACGCCAAGGTTGAAAATCATATTACCTATTATTCATTTATTCTTGTCAGCTTTCAAAGGGTCATGGGGGACTGATGAGTGCATTTGTGGAATGACTGAGGATTGAGCAGTAATGTTGCACTTACTTATTTATTTCCTGTGTATTTTTTGTTCCTTCTTTGTTCATTTTTTGTTTCCTTGTATTGTTTGTTTGATTTGGTATGGTTTCTTGTTTTTTCCCTTTTGACCCCTTTTTAAATGGATGAACAGTAATGTTTGTTGAGTTTTGTAGTATACTGTGTTATATAAAGATGGCTTAAAATGTCTCTCCCTCTCCATTTCTCCCACTCACCATTCATGGTTGATAGCCTCCTGTGCAGTTATTCTCTGATCCTGATCCACTTCCATTAGACGGGACACAAGCCCCTTTGCTGCAAAGCAAACACAGAGGCAACTTTTAACTAAGACTCAGGTCTCGTCTAGTGTCTGAGACAGAAAAATAGCATTAGGGCTACAGGTTTAATTGATTTCCAGTGATTGTACTATAACTCATATACCAGAGGGTTGCAAGTTCAAAGCCCAGGTATGACATGTTATACAATATTTTAGGAAGATGTTTAACCTGAATGTTTTTTGATTAATTAAATTATAAAGATATGTAAATGCTTATAGGTTAAAATGCAAGCTATATAAGGTACTTGTTAAGCACAAAAGCAGCATGATATGAATCAATGAATCATCGTGATAATACTAATAAGCAGCACACACCAATCCAATCGGCTTGGAATTACCTGAGTCTGAAATGTCATCCCAATATGGGGAGTCGAACTCGTAGTCTCCTGCCAGGATCTTACGGAACAGGTTCTTGTCGTGGTTCTCATAATCATCATCGTCGGTTTCGTCATAGAACGGGGGGTTCCCTGACAACCTGGGAACAGAGAGCGCAGGTGAGCGAGGCACAGACACACTAAATGCTAAAATCTAAATATTCATGTTTCTCTGGTTTATGTTTATACATGTGTAATTAGTGTTATTTTGCGGAGGTGCGTTCTGAGCACCTCATACTCACAGTATGTACATGATGACTCCCAGTGCCCAGCAGTCTACCGGTCTGCCGTACCTCTGCCTCCCAACTACCTCAGGGGCTGAGACAAGAGAAACAGGGTTCAGAATATTCACTGCAGGAACCTCCTCCCATCCCATATCATTCCACATACCCCTTACCCACCATTACTGTGAACTTTACCCACATGTACAGCTTTGAGCTCCACCCCAATACAATTCTTCATACTCTTCCCCCACCACCCACCATTAGCTCTTCCCACACTGAAAATATTAAGCTCCACACTTACTATCATTCTCCATACCCCTTCCAAATCCCCTAGTGTTAACCCTTCCTGATACAACTTTCTTAGCCCCTTCCTTACACCCAACTGTAAGCTTCTGGCCCAGTGACCACACTCTCCACCCTCCACCTTTTACTGTATGCCCCTCATTTCCTCTTCTCACCCAGGTATTCGGGAGTCCCACAGGGCTCTTTGATGAGCCCATTTTCCAGCTTGGCAAGGTGAAAATCACTGATTACTATTTTGGACTGCTTCAGACGGTTGTAGTACACCAGGTTCTCCAGCTGAAATGACAGGACCCCGGTGTTTTTCCTTTCAGTACATTCTGATTGGGTTCAGAGCGCACACACACATAATTTGCAGCAAGGTGGATGTGTCATTGATAACACCTCCTTTCTTATTTCCATCTCTGCTTTTAATTCCCATTCACAAAGGCCCAGGTTGGCCGCTGGCTCTCAGCTGAGCTAAAGCTGATTTGTGTGCACGTGTAAGATAAACAGTCAGAAATGTCAGGCCACTCTACTGTTTTGATATGATAAAGTCCTCCCTCCAAAATAATTGGCTAATCTTTTCAGTCAAAGATATAAATAGGAAAATTAGTTTATTACTATAATTCATCTGATAATCCATGGCTGATTGTGTCTCTGTAATTCAGTCAAGCATGATGAGGAAATACAGTGGCTACATCAAAATTAAGAAGTTTTGGCTTATCTATTCCCAGCTCCTTTCCTGCATGGGTTTATGGAAATCAAACAGAACCACAGTGCAGACCAATGATTTTGGACCAGTTCAAATGTCAGGTGCCATTTGGAAGAGACATGCAATTTGCCTTAAAGATGACCCCCAACAAGACAGTATTATGAGGTTGGATTTTGCGATTCCCATCTGTGGCCACCAGATGGAGCCCTGCTGACTGTACCTTGAGGTTCCTGTGAACGATCTGCAGGGAGTGCAAGTAGGCCACCGCTTCCATCACCTGTCGAATGACATTGCTGGTATCCCGCTCTGAGTAATAGCCTTGATCGAGGATCCAGTCAAACACCTCTCTGCCTGTTGCACTGTGGGTGAATCCAGTCACATTGCAATCATACTTTCAGATGATTGATCTATGACTATCTATATCTGTATAGCTCATGCTTCATTTGTCCATCATGAACTGTGGAATGAATTTCTTTTGCCAGGACAATAAAAGCAGGGTTCAAATATGAATTTTGTTATTAACTTAATGCCTGAACATGCAGGAATATAATTTCTAGCATTCTTTATATATTGGGTTCCAGCTTCAAGATTAGCCCATGGCTAAAATAAGAAATAACATAAATGAGAAAAGAAAAGCAAAATAAGAAAAGATCAGGCATATATAAGACAATTCAGAGCAGTTAAATATATAAATAATAATTGGCCTTTAAGGGAGCTCAGCAGAGTAAGAATGTCGCTCCAGCCTCAGGCTATAACAGCTCATTCCTTGTGAATCCGATAAAACCCATTGTGATGAAATAATGCCATCTCCTCCGAGGCAAATAACAGAGTGACTTACAGCTCCAGGAAGAGGAAGTACTCTTTCCTGGTCTCGTACACGTCGACCAGCTGAAGAATGTTAGGGTGCTTCACCCTGTGAGTGGCAGAAGGAACACAAGAGAGAGATTAAAAGATGGGTGGGAGGGTCTTTCATGGCCAGACACAATTGCATCAACAAATGAAGAGCCCACTAATCTCAGTCAACCAGGCCAAGCAAAAACATGGCTCTCCACCATAAAAAGTGCTTTATTTAACATAGCCAATTTAATGCAGATAGCACTTATTCAGCTGTATGCATTTTAATAAACACAGCTGAGCAGAAGGTTGTTTCAGGCTATTGTTTGCTGTTTCATAATACGTCCAGTACTGTAAACCTTCCTGTTATAAAAAATATTTTAATGAGTATGAACATGTGTGTCATTTTCATAAACAGAATTGAAAAATTTAAAGAGACAGAGGACTCATGTTAATGAGGTGTGGCCGACCATGTCACCTAAGAATAAAGAATGAGGAAAATCAAAATTTCCGGTACTAGAGCTGTCTTTGATAAGATACGTATATAGTCCCCCAGTTACACCTCGATGAAGACACTGCTGCAGCCAAAACCGTTTCATATATTTATTTGGATTATTTTAGCCTAACCACAAACTAGAGTGCAGGACAGTGTGCAGTCCTCCTCATTTCTGTGTCGACATTAATTATAATGCAGTGCTCAAACATGTTAAAGACTCACCAGTTTGGTAACTATCTGTGATTAGCTCTGCCCTGTGAGTTTGAAACCCATCTGATTCTCACAATAAAACACGGTGCACTGCTAATGATTATGGGTAATGACATATTGTTGGACAGGTGTCCAGAGCATGAGGAGTGCAATCCTTATTTTACCAACATTTCAGTTTTATGATTCAATTTATTATAATAATCTCCACATTTAATAAATGCCACCATTAAATGTTTAATGGCATAAAGTCCAGGTTTATGGTGTGAAAGACACTGGTGAGTGAAAAAGGAGGGTTCAGTGAAGTTAAGACAAAATTCTGAAAAGGCAACCAAGACTTATTTTCTTATCAGGGGTTTTGTGTGTGTGTTTGTTGTGTTGTCTTTCCTAGTTTCATTTGTTGGTTCATTCAGTGTACTTGCAATGTTGGGCTAAAGAAAAAATAAATATTTCATCCTTTTGACTGGGTGCACTATCCAAATTGCCCTGTAGCTAAAAAAAACTTGTCTGAAGATTGTGATTTGCATCTTGTTGTTCTCCATATTTTGTCATCCCTAAACCATCACACAGAGCATGTCACAATACCAAATATTTATAGTGCACTTCACGTCTACAGTATATTTCAATATATAAATACTCGTGCCGGGTTCATACCTTATGAATATTTGGCTTAATACCATATGCATCTAACATAAAAAAGATTTCTAGCCTGTGTTGAGGAACATAACTCCCAGTGATGACTCCATGTCTATGGGAAAGTAAGACTGAATTTCAGACAGTCTAGGTTTGTATGGTAAAGAAAATGCATTGTATGGTAAAAGCTGAGAGTACCTATACCGCTTCCACCAAAGCCACAGGCAGACTGCACCTAGAAGTAGAACTGGACCTCATGATAACACCTGCAATGATTTATAGATTTATGGATGCTATGTGTATAGAGAGCAGTGCAGTTTTTTTTCTCTACAGAGATGAAACATTTCAATGTGAGGTTTTTTCTCTCTTCCTTTAATGTTTTTTTTTGCCTGTTGCTGCCAGTAACAAATTCTTTGATGCTGCTCAGAGTATGCTAATGTAAGTCTAATAGGAAAGCAAGGTTAGTAAAAAAACACTGTAAATGTGAGATGAATATATGTGAGACAAATACAGTTAAAAAAAAATGCTACACAAGATAATTATTCAGCGGTATGGGGTGGCTTTTCCTTTGCAACACTTTTTTTTCTTGCTTTCATGATATACGTATTCTCTCTGGAGGTGCAATCATAGATGAAAGATTTCACATGGTTTTATGGAGCATCAAAAACACTGCACTGTATGCTAATAAACATTGCACTGAATGAAAAAAAATTGATGTTGGTCACCACAGCCTTTAAAAGGATCTAAGGGATAAACCTCTGTTTTACCATCACACAGATTTAAAGAATAACCATAAACTACAAACATATCAATTTTTAAAAAGTTTCCTGCATTTAAAAACACAAAAATCAACAACATTCCTACCTCCACTCACAGTGTTTGTAGGATATGTCAATGAACAAATGAAAAGTAAGCCTGTCAATTAAGTCCATAACCTCACATTTTTAAAATGAGGATCTCATTCTTGGCAGCTTTCCGGACCTTCCTTCCATCTTTTTTCAGGAATTTCTTACAGGTGTACATTTTCAGCGTATTCTTGTCCTTGGCCCGGAAGATCTCGCAGAACTCCTCCCTACAGACAAGTGTGTCATATGTCATATGAAATATGAACATAACAATGTACACAAACCACACATCTTTTAGAGCTGAAATGTAAATTTTAAAGATCATATGATACCCTAAAAATTGGTGTTTTTTTTTCAAATTTGCATTTACCATTCCAATGAATGGCCTATAAATATAATTTATGCTGTTTTGTCTAATTACTTACTTTAAAACTCAAACAACTCTTTGGTAAAAGGACACCAAAATGCTTAAGACACCTCAAGACACTGCCATGCTTTACGTATAACACAGTGGTACTCACTCCAGGGCATCAATAACACCTCTATCATTTACCCTTCCATGTCCCACATGACAGGTTAAGTGTACTCACGATTTAACAATCTGTCCCAGGTCATATTTGTCTGTCACCTCTGAGGGACTGTTGTAATCCTTCTTCTCCCCGAGTGTTAAACAGCCGAATGGCATGGCCACGCCTGCCCTGAAAGAGAACACATGACAGGAAGCACATTGTTACACAAAATCCTCCACCATCAGATATCAGCACACAGTACTACACACCATCACACAAACTTGCTAAACAATTGTACAAAGTCACAGACCATCCAACACCAATACACTGCCAAGAGAAGGCCTTCGCTCTATAATTCACTTTCACCTCTTACACCACATCTAATCAAGGCCACTCCATCTCCTTATAGGTACAGCAGTTTGATTGCACAGAGCTTCACTCAAGCAGCATGGTCACCTCACCTACACATTACCACACTGTTGTGCCTCATATTCAGGGTTGTCTTGAGTTCTTATACTGAATCCCAGCAATGACAGAAACAAGTGGTATGACAGAGTGATTCAGGAGTTGGGTTTGTAGCCAGGGCCCCAGGGGGGCCACTAAACCTTCGAGTAAGTTAATTCACTTGAATTGATTCAGTTAATATCCAGCTCTATGAATATGTAATGGAAAAAAAAACATATAAGTTCTATACTTTGTTCAGTATAAGAGTGCCTGCCAAGCCAATGAATAAAAACTTGCAGTGTCTCCATGCAGAGAATACTGTGAGATGGAAAAAACTGTTGGGCTCCTGTGTCCTCAGACACATTAAACTCCCTGCCCTGGATAAGTAGTAGCCACTCATTACAGGCATAATGCCCAGTCTCTTTTAGGGGAAAAGGTCAAGGCAGCATTTTACGGGTCTGGCTGGCTGTGGTCATCTAGCACCACTTTGACTGTCTGATTCCTTCATCTCCTCTTCTGTCAGTCACTATGTGTGTCTTGGCTCTGCACCTTGTGTACTGTTTCAACCTCTCTGAATCCTCTGAAGCCGCCTCCAGTCTTATTAGGCAGGGCTGCGGCAGGGTGGGTTGAGACAGAGTGGAACAGTAAAGCGAAATGCAATCTTGCTTCCACAGAGACATGCTTTAAATTGGGGGGAGAGGGGAACTCTGGGAAGAGTGTCCAGGGAAGCTCGTACAAATTACACCACTTTATCAGCCTCAATGTGCACTTCCCAGCACAATCGCTGTGCTCTGCTGTGTAACACCAGCAAGCCAATTTAAAAAACAGCATTCCTTGTTTTATTGCTACAGCGAGATTACTTTTTCTAGCCAGTTCTATTGGTCTCATAGTTATTGGTTTTATTTATTTATTATTTATTCTTTTTAGGCAAGACCAAAAGCACAAAAAGTAACTGGATCACTGGAAGTCATCCACATCATGCTAAAAGAAAGGGTTACAAGATTTGCCTGGCTGGAGTTCTCTTGATCTATGAAATTGAAAAACAGGCTGGCATTTTGAAATACTGTTGGCTATATAAAACATTTTGACAGTCCTTTATAATTATTTTTATGAATATGTTCTGATCAGGGGTTGTGAAATTAGTTATTTTCTAAAAACCTTTTTTGGTTTATCTTTTTTTTTCAGTTGAATAATTTGGCAGTCGCGTCTCTGTTTGTGTGCAGAATGCGGAGGTGGTGTGAAAATGCAGAAATGGAAATGAGGGCTTGAAAGTTTGTTTTTTATTTGGCACAATGTGACGTCATCATGTGACTCTGCTGCTGCATTTGTGATTTCACATTGGCATGCACTACATGAACTAAACTGCTAAACCCAGTTTAAACAGTTTCTTCCCCCTCTTCTATCTGTAACCATCCGTCCAACACTGCCATAGTCTTTCCTGGAAGTTTACTTGCATTTTAAATGGACATCTGAGTTTTGCAGTGCAGTATCACAGGCAAACTTCAAGATAAGATGCTTGTCCAGGTGCTTTAAATAACAATATTCTGGCAGTCACAATCTCAAATTATATTAAGCTTGCCTCACCACACCACCCTCTATTCTTGTGCAAAAAAAGCTGAAACATGATAGTGATGCAATCCTCAAGTGCACATAGGGCTATTTCTCACACTGCTAGCCCACAGTGCACTGTCTGAAGGATAGGCACATCTCCCCTGACATCATCTGAGTGACTTGCAGGTTCCTCACAAGCTGGTAAAGAGTGTCAGGAAGTAGCAGGCCAACCCTTGCTGATGAAAACTACACTCCACTAGCAGAACAAAGCCAAATGTGCTCAACAGCAGCAATCTCTTGTACGTTCGGTTGTTGTTGGAAAATAAGTTAACCCCATATCTGTCCTGTAGGGCTCAGCCTGCATTTGAATCAAGCACCTTAACCAGATGAGACAACTGGAGTACAGTCTTTTTGCATATCAGCATAATGACATACTGATGTATTTTGGTTTTTAACCAAAACTGAAAGACCACTTGATTATAACTGACTGATGGCTGTAGATGACTTGGTTATTCCTTACCAGAGGAATCAAGACAAACATAACCTCAGCACAGCCAACATGGTTCTCAAATATGATTTCATTTACCACCACTGGCATACTGATTTATGCATACACATCTATGCACATATTAAGTAATAGATGTGCAAGCGTGATTTTGTTCAATAAAGCCATTTAAACCAAGAGGAAATTCAATGGAAGAAGTCCAAGCAGACTTCTGAAATCTCTTCCAATTTTCAAGAATATTTCTCCATAATCTCTGTAAGTGAAAAAAGAAAGGCGATATTACAATTGTATTTTTATTATTCTCATTGAGGATCTACTCAACCAGCTCTTGAGATAGTACAAAATAAACATCTGCTGAGTCTCTTTCTGATTGATGATGTAAGAGAGAGCTCATAATTCTATGAGAAGTAGCTGAGGTGAATTCCATGTCAATTTAGTGATCTATCTCTTCCTCCAAGTTGTCACCAGCAACTCAACTCTAAGATCGTGCTCAATCCATCATAGAGCAACTGGTTTCATCTTGATGGTGAAAGCCTTCCCATTGTTAAAGTGTTGTGAATGTCTCCGCTCAAGAACCTACAACATTCTGAAATTAGGCAGAATCTGTAATCACAAGGTCCATTAAAAAACTACAATGTCTAAATGGGTAATCTGGTTGTCTATTTAACCTCTTCATTCAAACAGAAGAGGTCCCCATCCCCTCTGTATCGGATGTCCATTATGATTCTGTGATGAGGTGAAACATGGGACCTTGTAACTTATTTAGAAGAAGTGGCTTGCCCTCTGAGAGGTAGCAGCTCCACTGGCACCAGCTGATATTGCCTCTGTGCATTGTGCTGCAGATATATGGCATGGGAGGTGGGCAATGGCACTGCACCAGAGAATCCCAGGCACCTCTCTTGTTAATGTGTGGAATTGACCAACAAATTAGATTCTCCCTCTTGCCACTCGGCAAAACATGCTTCTCGCTCTGCTGTGTTTGAGTAAAGCCAGGATTAGATTACGTACAATCAATAACACAGACGCCCTACAGAAAAAAATTCCAAACACAGACAGAGACTGTTTCACAAGCTGCTGCGATTAGAGAATGCCAGTGATAGGGGGAAATTGTTGTGTTTTGTTTGATTTGATCAAATGAGGCTTACTAGTTTTTTTTAGCAGTCTAATGAAGCTGCTGCTCTTGAATTTCATTGAATTTCATTTTAGAATAAAAACATCCCACTTTTAAGCAGTGAACATTGTAGACATTTGTCTCTTTTGTCCACACAGATGCTATAAGCTGATAATTTTATTCTTGGAAGTTCTGAATAGCTGTAATAAGGTCATGACAGCGAGATCAAGTCAAACATGCCATTGATATAGGTGAGCAAAAACAGAGGAGATGGCTTTCATTCCCTCCATTTTACCTCCCCCTCTCTCCTCTCATGCTTCTCCTCTCTGACTCTCAACCTTTTTCTTTGATTTTCCCTCCATCTCTCTGATGCTGCCTATCTCTCTGACTCACTATCTCTCTAACTCCGTTACTGCCTCTCTGACTCCCCTCTTGTCTCTCCGACTCATCTGCTCTGTCTCTGAGTCCATATGTTTCACAAATTATTGCTGTATATGAGTGACCTCTGAATGTATTAACATCAAAATAACTTGATCATCTGACCCAACAGAGCATTATGGATGTGTCCTTTAAAAAGCTTAACCTTAAGAAATGACCCTATCCAAAGCAGTGTGGCCAGAGACATACCCGTTGGTTTCATTGACATTTGGTCTTTGTCATTTGACTCACACCAAAATGCAAATGTTCTTTTTTTTCTTCACAAAGTTTTGTCAGTTCAGAGATTGCCAAAATGAATGTGAAAACGACAACAGGTGATTAAGAGAACCTTCCACACCTTAAAGGAAGCTGATGACATCATTTGCCATCCAGAGAAATGTGCTGCAAAAACAGCACATCGATCTCCATGTTTATCTCATGCTAATGAGCTTCTGAGCAATAATTACAGCATAATTATACAGTAAGTATTCAGCCCGATGAATGAGAAGCCCATTGTTTTCTGAAAGAAGATAGGAGGCAAGGGTCGGCCGGGAGTGTGGGTTGAAAGTTACTGCTGTCAGAAGCCATTGGAACCCCTGTCAAAGGTTGCCCCAAGCTAATGCTTTAGAAGGAAACACTGTGTGTGTGTGTGTGTGTGTGTGTGTGTGTGTGTGTGTGTGTGTGTGTGTGTGCGTGCTATATATAATATAACTGCGTCTGTGTGTCTGTATATAGACACAAACATGCACAAACATATAAACCCATCCATTTATAGCTTAACATTCTTTTCCGTCTTTTCTGTAACCTTAATTAAAATGGCACTTTGGTCTTTAATTTTTTTTTTGTTGCTGGGTTCCTTTTAACTTTAATAAGCACATCGGCTGTGGGACTTCTTTAACAAACAGCCAATTAGCTGAGCACTTAAATGTCAGTGCATGTGCATTAGGAGAGTCATTGCTAGAATGCAGAGGTGTAGGAGAGGGAGAGGGTGCAGGTGAGAGGGTGAAACAGGGGTGCGAGGGGATGGGGTGAAGAGAGGAGTAAGAATAGGTGAGAGGGATAAGACAAGTGTGACAGGGGAATGAGTGGGGTTGGGGCGAATGGAGCTCTGGGCCCGTATTTATCAAATGTCAGAATTACTCTTAAGAGTCCTGCTAAACAAGTAAAAATGTCCTGTCTCAGAGTAGGAGTAGTAGGAGTTGGGAGTTATTTAGGAAGCTTCCTACTCCTACTCTCAGCTTTGAGTAAGACCCTTTCCTGCAAGTGCATCTCCATCGTTTTTTTGTGAATTGCTGCAAACTTATTTTATCAATTAGCTTTTTTGTTAATAATCAGACTAATAAAATGTTTGTCAAGACCACATTGTTTTATTCCTTCATTATGGTTAATGTTGCCTTACTTCCCAGTTTCATCTGAAAATAGTACAATAAAAATTCCACATATGCCAATGCGAGCTCATAGCTTGCAGATATTATGTAGAAAGACCCTAGCTGTTAAAATATGTATGCCTTTTTCAGGGCTTTTGTCTTCACAAATGTCTCCACAACATTAACTGCGATCTTATGAACGCTACAGATGATATAACTGATGTGAAATACTTTTTGTCATTTATGGGTTTCATATACTGCTATATAAATGTTTGATGTGTAGCTAGCCACTGTATTTGAGCTGTGCAGCTGTACACATCATGGGATTGGATCTGTCATGGTTTTTGTGAGTATCCCTTATCATCAAATAGGTGGCATTGAGGCAGGATTTATTATTATTATTATTATTATTATTATTATTATTAATTTTTATTATCATTACTAAAGTGGTAAGTGCTGACACTCTTCTCTAGAGAGCGATAACTCTAACGAGGTCGGTTTCAAATAAAATATCCTTTTCATGTGACTGATGTCTTTTTACCAGCTCAATGTCATCAAATGTTTACAAAACATATTTTTTTCTCCTGAAAAGTGTGCGCAGGCTGCCTCAATGTCGCCACATGTTGGCAACTTCTAACAGGTTAGGAGCGCTTACGAGTCCTCCTAAATACCCGCTGAGATAAGTGTACTTTTAAGTCTATAGAATGATGATAAATCACCTTTACTCTTAGTGTTAAGAATTGAACTAACCTGACATAAGTCCCAGAATTTTTAAGCTTTTGGGGCCTACTTCCTACTCTGAGACACTTGATGAATATAGGCACTGGAATTTGTACTGTCTCCAGCAACGGAAACTTCCTCCTTTTGCACATAAACAGTGTTCCTATCTGCGGTGGTGTACAGAGACAGCTGCTCACAGCTCTATTAAACAGCCCCTCAGCATGCTGCTCCCACACCTGTCTGTCACTCTCAGCGGCTGCACCAGCCTTCTGCTAACAGAGGGGAGTGAGACAAACTGAGGGTACAGGTCACCAAAAGAGCAGGTTTGACCCATATAATCAACCCCTCTGCATGTGTCTGAACCGCTGTGTTTGTGTGCTACACGCGTTGGCTTCACAACAGATCTGATCACGCCTCTGCCTCTCTAATTCACGCATACCAGAGGCTGTGTAATGCGAATCAGGGCATATGCAGCTGTAATGCTGCACAGCTCACAGTGTGGCGCAAGTATGCTAATGAAAGTTGTATAACTGTGAAAAGCACCATTAGTGTCAGAGCATGCTTTGACTAAGAAGGAAGCTTTATGGATGAAAGCTAACTGTGGGCCAAAACATGCATTATAAACACATTTTTAACAACGGCCTGAATGAGGGACTGCTGTAAGTATAATATCTTACAAACCCTGCATCTGAATTTATAATTCTGATAACAAGTCAATGGTGCAATCAGATATGCTAGCAATGGTGCAGTGATAACAAGGCTATCCACAGACAAAATTTCAGATTTTTAAATAATACATTGACAGCAGACTTTAACGGCGTGATCTGTAATTGAGAGTAATAATATGAGCAATATAATAATTAAATAATTCAAACAGGAAATAAACACAACGTTGTTGAGTAACATTAAGTAATTCTTCCTGAAAAGCCACCTCTGAGATTCAACAAGCAAGTTGTATTGCTTCCATTTTAAGTCTGCTAATGAAGGATGGAAGGCATTGGGGAAAAAAAAGATCACCTGGACCGCAGTTAAAATATGCATCCAATTAAATAAACAAATCAGCAGAAAGACATGGTGCTAATTTCCTATGTAGATCCTCCTTCCTCAGTGGAAATATCTGCCTCTGGAATGCTCTCTCATGCTTATTGCTTTTCCCTTCAAAAAACAAAAAAAAAAACACAACATTCCCCTGCAGGGCAGAGTAACATATAGATTTTATGTAAATACAGAGGAAAGGAAAAACTCTGAAAAGAGGGATGATTTCTTTGCAATTAGATTAAACAATTTTGAGGAGACCCACGAGCCTTCAGAGTGCTAATTAAACACGCAGCACAGAAGCGCATGTCAGAGCAGCAGCTCTCCCCACCACATGAAGAGTGGCCTTGCCTGTAGAGCCCACAGCACACGGGAGGAGACGGATAATGACCTCGGATTGGGAATAAGCGGAGCAGGGAGAACGAGCTGGCGGTGCCGCGCGCAGAATCCATCATGGCTGCACGTATGTGGGATTATAATGAGGAAGGAGGGAAATAAAGAGCAAGCCACTCTGGGATTCATTACTCGCGCACACACGCCCTGTGTTTGGGTCTCGCGGGGGACCGCCGCGCACACCATGTCTAAAAAGCAGAACCCATGCCCGGCTCAGATCCTGTCAGAGGTTTGACCCAGCACATGCTCTTGCTCTGCTTTCAAAACTGCGGCACGACACATACCCTGACCTCTGCTTGCGAAGCTACAGTCCGACACACATCCCGTCCTTTGCTTTCAAAACGATACTAAGGCACACACCCCATCCACTGCTTTTGAAACTATGGTCCAACAAATGCTGCGTCCTCAGCAGACTTTCTCCCTCTAAAACCGTGAGACTCTTTCGATCTGGAACAATCTGTATTTAATTCAGAACCACACTCAGATAAATGCACTGCATCATTCAGGAATGAAGGAAGAGAGGTAGAGAGCACTGCAGTGCTTTAGAAAGAGTGTCATGCGTTTGATTGAATCAAAAAGGTGCTCTTTGGACTAAAGGGAAATGAAAGAGATTTGGTTATGGCTTATATTTTGAAATAGTGAAAAATCAAAGCCAATGTCTAAAAATTGCCAAAACATTTTGACGCGCAAAAATTAAAAAGCTGTTATAAAAATGGCTTACCAAGGCATTTTGGCTGACATGCCTTCAGTGGGGTATACAAAGGCAATGAGCCTGCAAGGCTAAATGGGTAAGTCACACACTCAGTCAGCGCCAGGTGCAAGCAATCATCATTACCACCGCTGTGACAGCAGGGCACTGCATCGTTCACTTGCTTAGCAGACGCCCTTCTCCATGGCGACTCACAGGGCACGCAGTTAGCAACTGCTCACGTTCTGTAACCTGCTCATGGCGCTGGGTTTGTGGAAATGAAGCGCTCCTGCTCAGAGGTGCAGCAGCAGCGTCCGCACTGGAACATGAAGCTAAGCTTCTGCAGTCCAGGGTGTGGTGCCCAAAGCTCCACAACAGCTGCTCACAGAGCGGATAAGAGCGGGGTGACATCCAAGGCCAGAGACAGAACATGGCCGGAACATCACCCTGACAACTGTGTCTGACGGAGATTAGCTGATGCCCAGAGCCTGTCCCCCGCTCTCTGTGTTCCAGGGTCTCTGTCCCTCACTGGTGCCGGCACTGCCAGAGACAAGCTCTTTCCCTTAAGGTCACTCTGAAGCCTCGCTGTCAGAACTGTGTCCCCTGCCGAGGTCAGGGCCATGGAGCCCGGGCCGAGTCCAGGTCACTTCGGGTTCGACAGCGTTAAGAGCTGCCTACCTCCCCCACCCCATACCTCTGAGCATAGAGAGAGAATGAGGTACCACAGAATAATGAGGAGAGATTCACCATCAATTATTTCTGGCTTGGAGCGCTGTCTGACGGCACCTCTGTGCCTCAGCGAATTCCAGCCTTTAAATCTCCTCCACACACGCCACTCTTTCTCAGAGTTTCACCACCACTGCGGCTGTGCTGTCGCCCCCTCCTACCCTCATGCACCTCTTTGGGGCTCCACGCATTGTCCCGTTGGGCCTCTCCAGGGCTGTTCTCCCCTCTCATTCAGACCTCTGTTCAGCTCTCTGACAGCTTCTGTTGTGCCACTCGACAGGTCCTTTAAAGGCTTCTTGTGGCACACGACAGAGCTCCACTCTTTCGTCCTTTGATTGGGTTTTCTTACTTTGTCTCTCGTCTTGCCTTCATTTCCAGAGGTGTTTTTCATTCACATGGACCTACAGAGGTCAGACATTGAAAAGCACTGCCTCCCATTCTCTTTCAGCTTCTCATTCTGTATCTATCTGCCTCTCTCTCTTGCGGTCTCTTTCCCTCAGTTTGTCTCTCTTTTTCCTTTCTTTGTTAAATTCAAGAAAGGTGTTCCTTTAATTACTAATGACTTTCCTCAATAGGAATGAGCATTTTGAGGAATGAGTGAGTCTGTTCCTTCAAATAATGATAATAAACAGCTCTATCTGAAGAATCTGGAGAGTTCATTATTTGTTTAGTGATTTAATGCCGTAAACATCTAAGGTTCTTTTGCATCTTTACCCCTAGCCTCTTTCTAGTGCCATCCTGCTACCTCACACTCATGGCTGTAATCTGCTGTCAGCTAAGACAGCATTAATCTCACTATTCACATTTCATATTCAAGATGGTTGTGTAACGGAGATAACCAAAGTGCTCTGCCAGCAGGTTTTTTGCAGCATTTTGTAAGCTGCCGGTGTGAATATGTTGCCTCTCTCCACTGGTATGCACTCAGCTGGCCCTGCACAGTTAACCCAATAATGTCTTTGTCAGTGTAAAGTGTACTGTGCAGTGGAGAAGTAACACTATTTTTATATGTGTGCTTGCATATTAGTGTGTGAGCGTGTGCTTGTGTAAGAGGAGAATGCCATTATGAGAGCATGCACATGGGAGTGTATGTGTGTGCATGCATCTATGTGTGAGTGTATGTGCTTACAAATGTGGGTGCATCTGTGTGAGTTCATGTATACGTGTGCGTATGTGTGTGTGTGTGTGTGTGTGTGTGTGCGTGTGTGTGTTTATGTGTGTTTTCAGTGATGCATAAATATGCACAAAGTGTCTTCCTTAACCTGCACCACATCTGGGGTTGCATCTCTCTCTGGGAAGAAAAGAATCAATTCTGGATATCTAATTACCTATAAAACACACTTCTATGTGAGAGCAACATCATAGCGAATTTTTCATGAGGAAGGCACCAAGGGGTTGGGCACTTAAAGGGAACAGTCAGGTTCACTCCAAAATTAACTAGAATATGAGATCGTGCTAAAAAGAAAACCTGCCTCCTCCCAATGGCTTTCTTCCAACCTGCCTGAAAGTCCAGAGGGAGCACATTGCCTCTGTATCATAATCTCCCCAATGGATTACTGTAGCAGTAAAATAGATAGATAGATAGATAGATAGATAGATAGATAGATAGATAGATAGATAGATAGATAGATAGATAGATAGATAGCTCCACTCAGCTTTTGCCTTGCAGCAGAAGAAGGCTTTAGGGTAGTATGGCTGCTGGTACTTTGGGTTTTTCAGTATTCACACCATTTGTTGCTCTTGGTTGCTCTTGTTGTCTTACTAGGACACTGATAGTCGATGGCTCACTAGATACTGGGAGGGCAAAAACTCTCAGAAATCTCACTCTCTGGGCTCCTACAGTAAATTTGAAGGCATTTAAATTTGTTCAGCACATCTGGCATTTGATCAAACACTAATCCAAATAACAGTTTCAACTGAGCAACACAATTTCTTTTTTTTTTTTGATTGTTTTTTGTTGACCATCAACCCAAATTCCTAGCATATATAAGTAAGGATAATCAGTCACAACCATTGAAGACTGACTTACATCATTCATTTGTGCAGTGAAAATAACATTGCAGCCATCCTCCTCCCCCCTTTGGTGAGCGAAGCCACTTCCACCTCTAATCTCATTAGATTTCAGTTCCGCGGCACTCTTTTGCTTACAGACATTTTAATTGCCTTGCGTTGAATTGACATAACATGAAATATTTTTGGCCCACGCCATAGATAAATAATAGCAGGCTCACTTTTAATGTCACAGCCCCCCCAACACCCCTCTAATTGAAGATAGCATCAAAATGCTGACTTGAGGAATCCTGAAAGTGCAAAGGAGGACAAATGGCAGGCCATAAATTCAAGAAGGCCCATTTATGAGCCTCAGAGAAAGAGAAGAGAGCAATAAAGCCAGCGATGATGAATGTTTTCTGCACATTACAGTCAGGCAATTTCTTGAGGCTGGCTCTGCTTCGGTCGGTGGGTGGGGGTGGGGGGTGGGGGAGTTTACGTTTCATCCAAGCCCACTGACCATGAAACCTGGTATCATGCAGTATCACCTAAATGCTACTCTTGGTCATGCAACTACAGAATGCAAAATCTCCATTTCAGGTCACGAAGCATTTTAACTCTACTTTGCCAAAAAGTGTGGTATTTTATATGCCCTGAGGGGGGTCTATGGGGGAGAGGGATGTAGGTCACTTGGGTCACTTGTATGCTCTGTTGGAAAGATCTTTCCATGTATCAGTATCACTTGTTTCCACATATCTGCAATGCACCTAATACTGTCCAGGTTGACACACCACAAGAAGTAGCATAGTTCTGCTACTCCTGATTTTGGACAGACCATGCCCCTATCCATAATCATGAACACACCATTAATGAGGCCAGCACCCAGTAAAGATAGACAATTCAGAAGATTGTGATTATAATGAGATTATGGAAAAAGAAAAATTACTGCATCGGTTTTATGGCAGGATGTTCAAACAATTTCTGCTAATGGTAACATTGTAACTATTACCATGGTAAATGATTATAGCTTTTTGAATGTTTACAAATCATTGTTCATTATCAGCTCTCTTAAACCCTAAAGCAGAGTAGTAATGCAGTAAATGAACCACATGACTAGATCGACTTTTAAAACATATCATTGATTTACATTAACACTTTTCCCAATCTGAATTATAATTACTCTCATTTGTGAAGGTGAGATATTGATGTGACAAAGTGTGTGCGATTGTGAGGTATGTGTGTGCCTGCGAGTGCGTGTGTGTGGGGTGAATATGAGGTGTGTGTGTGTGCCTGTGGAGTTCTCATAATTTGGTTTGATGTCTGAAATTTGATGAATCGCCTGATTTGCTCCCACAGGAGTACCCCACTTCTTTTCCCACAGGTTTCTGAGGAATCACCCTTGGGGGCCAACTGTCTCTCACCTGAGCTGTTTAAGTACTATTTCCTATGGACTGTGCCTACGCCTTTCTCTGTCTCTCTCCTCTCTCTCTCTCTCCCTGTCTCTCCACCTCCCTGTCTCTCTCCCTCTCTCTCCACCTCCCTGTCTCTCTCCCTCTCCATCCCTCCTTTCCTTCCACGAGCTGGTGTGCAGTGCTTGGCAAACATAAAGCCTCCTGCTGATTAGCAGATCAAAGTGAGAGCTCAGGCTTATTATTAAGTTCTTCTGCTACCTGGTTTAGAGCTACGCTTTGGACTCCCAGCAGCAAAGGGAAGTGACAGAGAATGCTGGTCCCAGTCTGAGCCCGGGCCAATCAGTAAACGGCCCCGTTACTGCTCCCTACCTCCCAATGATGCAGTTCTTCTGTGCAGTTCACAAGTCACTACAGATCAGTACAATGGGATCAAGATCACCGTTCATGGGAATGGCACAGGGTTTGTGTCCTAATGTATACATTTTTATTTTGTATATACCAGGGATGTTCTGTGGTCCTGTAAACAGTTCATTCCATTGTAGGGGGGGATTAAAATACTGATTAGTATCTTAAATGCAAATCTTTCATGTGAAGCTATCATGTTTTCTGGATTTAACTCAGTCTGCCTTTAATTCTATTTAAAAAAGAAACGTTGAAATGACACAGAATAGATGGTACAAATACATGCAAGTATGGTGAGAAACCCTATCAGGGTTTGTAAAAAGCCACACCATACAAATCAGAGAAGCCCATATAACTACAATGATAAAATGGTACAACATAAACCAATTTTCAACCAAAATAATGGAATAAAAAGATGTAATATAAAAAAGTTATGAACTGAAAGGCAGATAAAAAGAAGTTTAATAAGTGTGGTTTCATATTACTGACACAACCAGTACCTCTCTGCTCCGCTTCATCATAGACACTCTCACAGTCTTTCACAGACAGTCTCAAAGCATTTTTTCTCTCTTCTTCTTCATCACAGTCACTCTCTCCACGTCTCTCCTCTTCATCACAGACATGCTCTGTCTCTCTTCCTCATCACACACCTGCTCTATGTCTCACTGTTCTTCATCATACTCTGTCTCTGTCCTCCTTCTCTTCTTCACCACTGACATACTCTCTATCTCACTCTTCCTCAGCACAGACATGCTCTCTGTCTCACTCTCCCTCATCACAGGCACTATCTCTGTTTCTCTTCATCATCACAGACACTGTCCTCTCACCTCTTCATCACAGATTTGCTCCCTGTCTCTCCTCCTCATCAGACACTCGCTGTCTTCCTCAATCACAGATATTCTCTATGTCTCACCCTCTTCCCTCCTTTTATTCATCACAAATGTTCACACTGCTGTCTCTGTTCCTTCCCTTGCACTGACCCTATCAACAGAACTTCTTATTCATGGTGGAACATCCTTCATATTAGGTGTCCATTCAGTGGTGACAGTATTAATCCTCGCAAATTTAATGAGAGGTGCTTCTGAAAGAGGATGACAATTTCAAATCTGAGACTAATGCCTAAATTAAGCACAAACTCTGAGAGGCAGCTCTGAGGTACTCGGCTGCATCCACCAAAAAAAAAGCAGTAATTATATAACTGCGTAATGACATCACCTACCCCTTGTAACACTGTGTTCTATAATCACATTCTGTGCTGATACAATACTCACACCCAGGTGCCTGAGTGATAATTGAGTGGTCATTTTGCAAAATCACTTCAGATTAAAATCACCAAAAAGGATCCATGCCTTATGTGTTCTTATTAAAAAAATACATATGTGTGTGTGTGTGTGTGTGTGTGTGTGTGTGTTGTTTCTGTTCTATAACATCAACAAGAACCAAACAGAGATAACAGCAATTAACAGCAATTTAGCCAAAAGAGAAAGAGAGAACAAAACAGATATAAATATTCATGATGCTTTTTTCCCAGACGTAACACGCAATGCTTGCATTCAGATTTTAGAATTCTTCTGTACTGTCACAGTCCTGCAGTAAACCCAATTTGATGGGCAGTGTAAACACGAAGATGTTATCTCTGAAACTATGACTATTAACAGTGGTATACCTTTCTGTGTGGTTTGGTGTGCTTTTCCACCGATGATCTCAGAGAGCTTTTCTGGGAAGAGAAAACACATCACCCAACTGCCAATGTACAGCACCCACCTGGGTGATGCACCATTTCAGAGAAGCCATCATTTAAGGTAGAGCCATAGGCAATATGAGGACAGTTTAACTTAAGAGATTAATCACTGTGCAAAAGGAGAAGATTAGATGGTATTTGCTGTATTACTCTCTTGGTTCCTATTCCACCTCTTTTCTTACAAACTAATGTTGCTTTAAAAGGCACCTATGGGTAAAATAACTACACAAACAAATGTTTGGTTGGATGTATGAATTATCCAAGATTCAACCTTGTCACAGCAATTAGCTTGGTGTTTACCTGGTATGTCAACCACAGTCTTTCCCTTGGGTTCACTTTTGTATGCTTGATAACTTTTTCACAGATCATTTTGTCCCCTTTTTTCAGAGAACAGCCCTGAGCATGCTTTCAGAAGATCAGCATTGTGTTAGGAGCCCTCAGTACAGTACATAATGTGGTGCCCCCTGCTGGGGGAAATTCTGAATGCCAGTAAACAGGGCTCTTTTCATCCCTTGGTCAGATCTTAATTAGAAGCTTGTTAGCCTCTCCCCTTCAAAGGAAATCAAAGAGCCATCTGGTCCATTTCTACAGTTTAATCTTGAAAGAATTTGCCTTAGCTGCAGCTTTCATTTGGATTTCTCTTTCAGTGGTGCAGATCAGTTCACTTGCGCCACATGCAAACACGGAACCAGAGCACTGAGATCCTCATTAAGAGAAAGGAGCTAATTCTTTGTGTCCTGGATTTGGTGTTTGTGATGTGGCATGCAATGACTGTTTCAGGTGTCAATGTTGACGCAGAGTGCTCGGAGACTGTGTTGGGATTTTGCCTGTAGAGAGCGGGGCTGAGGGGTACTTTTAGGAGGCTGTGGTTTTTTCCATGGGGTGTGTCGGGGAACAGTACTTGGTGGCTCATAGAGGGCAGTGTTGGGGAGCAGTTTTAAAAGACAGGATCCCACAGTTAAAGGGCTGTGTTTTGTGGTTGGGATCTCATTCTCCCTCTTTGCAGAAAGCTAGTGTTGAGTGCTGGGGAGGAGACAGTGGTACAGGTTCCATATTACACTTATCAATTTGCCTAACCAAGAGCTTGCAGTGATACACAAGGCCTTAGCAGAGCACTGTGAGTCAGCTTCATGAGCAGGCCAAAACATTTTAACAGCAATGCTGGACTGAAGGTACATTGTATCAAGTGTCATCCCATTCTCTATTTCCTTCCTGTCCAGACAGAAAAAGCTAAAATATTGTCCTGTATGGACAGGTGTAATTGGCTGTGACAATCTGGCATACTTGCCCCCCCTAAACACCAAGAGAAGCCCATGTTGCTACAGTATGACCACCTACTCCATTCTGTACCACACCACTCAGGAATCTGAACAAAGTGGACAAAGAGTGATGTCATGTTGCAAGGCCTTCGGATCTATCAACACATACCCTAAACCTCAGTGAAAGACACCATGCTCGTCTTGAAGAGTTAGATGCAGTGGCAGCGCTCTGCTTCACCTGACTTTCTCAAGTCTGTGGCATGTAAAGCCAGCTGAGCACTCGCCGTCTCCCCCGCAGTTCCCGCAGTAACAAAAGCTGGATAAGGAAAGCGCGTTTCCAAAAGCCGAGCGGAATGTTATGATAAGAATGCAAATTGCATTATATATTTTATTTTGCTTGGCAACACGGAACAAAGAGGCTTAGTGAGCTTGTACACCAGGAGAGGCAGAGAGAGAGAGAGAGAGAGAGAGATGTGACTCCCCTCCTGTGCAACCTGTCACTGCATTCAGGCATACCTCGTACCTCACACACCTATAACAGGGTCCTCATTGACCTAATCACAAGGAGTTCAGGACCTCCATTACTTTACATTTTGTCACTAAGAAGGCACTTTGACCCAGTGGAGTGGACCCACACAGCAATGGTGCAAAAGTGAATCTAATGAAGTCACAAGAACAACAGTGCACACAAAACATGACAAAGCACATCTGAACATACATCGATCCATCAAGCAATATTGTAATAACGAATGCCATCATGGGTAGAGAAGTGCTACGGTAGCTCTACTGCGAGTGTCACAGCACTGAACACTGAACAACTGAATGTCAGATGCATAAGAGCAGATCACATACCCATACGCATACATACTCTCAATCATTCAAGAACACACATACCTGTGTGTGATCATCCTCACATACATGGGCCACCAGATGAGTCTGACTGCATGCAGAAACCTGAAGCCTGGGGGCTCCCGAGTGGCTCAGTCGGTAAAAGCACTCGTTCCGAGTGTAGACTGAACACTACGGCCCAGGTTCAATCCCGGCCGTGTCACTAGCCGCCAGTGACCGGGAGCTCACAGGTGGAGCACATTGGCTTCGTTCCGCCGGGGATAGGGGTGGGTACATCGGCAGGGGCTTCGGTCCCATTAGCAACAGTGACCCCTGCTGGTCGATCGGGCGCCTGTGGTCCACGTTCCAAAAGCTGCATATGAAATGTCTTCCTCCGACTCATCTCTGTGCTAGCTTGGCTTGTGGACCGCAGAGCGAAAAGAAGCAGCGGCTGACATCATGTGTCTCGGAGGAGGGCACGTGCTTGTCCACGCTCTCCCGGATTGACAGTGGGGGTTGTGCAATGGGACCGAACATCGATGACTAATTGGGCATTCCAAATTCGGGAAATTGGCCATTCCAAATTGGGGAGAAAATGGAAAAATGACAAAAATAAATAAATAAATAAATAAATAAACCTGAAGCCACCTGAACTCTGTTTCTTCATGCATTTGCATCAATATCTCCTCAACATTTTACTTCAGAGCAAAATCACATGGCAAAATGGTATGCGCATATTTCTCAATGACACTGTTTGTGTTCATGCCACAAAAAACATTCCAGCATTACTCTAAATGTATTTCTTCTTTATTGTGTAGTGCATAAAAGTATAATGATATAGATAATGAATTTTTTGCATGGTTGTTCTTAAGTGTCATGCTTTGTACCCTCTCTTCCTTGGAGGCAATACAAAATGTCAGATTACACTGCTTACGAGAAGACATATGATGCATCTTTTTTTAATAAAAAGAATTAAACTGTAATGAATGTGTGATGTTCTGCTTTCCTTGCGTTTGGGAAATGATGCAATTTTGTCTTAAACATCTTTCCCACTATTATTTCCAAGAGGAAAGACAACTATTTAAAAGAAGTGACAAAGCATCCCTTTAGGTTTAAGCTGTACTGCGGTTTGTGGGATTGTTTTGTCTCTGTTCTTGTCATCACCAGCATTAGAATGCACTAAACTGTTTAAAATATGATGTTCTGAATTTAAGCTGTTGCTAGACTGAAAAAGTCACTTTTTTACAGAGGATATATAAAATGACACTTCAAAGGCAGACTCTGTCATCCAGCCAGCAATTTTTAAATAAGTGACATTTATGATATTCATGATGATAGAGACACAGTAAGGGTACAGTGCACAGACACAGCAACAGGGACAGTGAAGGGGCAGGAAGAGAAGGAACGGGGAGAGGCAACGGGGAGAGGAATGGCATCAGGGAGAGAGGAGGGACAGACAGAGGTAGAAAGGAATGGGAACAAGAAGAAGGCAGGGCCTTAGATAGGACACTGGGGGAGATGTGGTTGCTGAGTCAGGCAGGTGAGTAAAGGTGCAGATGGAAGGACACAGGCCAGCTCACCAGGACTGGCAGATGGAAGAGGAGATCCTCAGTGGACAGAATAATTAAATTATCATATTTACCTCATTTGCTGCCGACACCAGGGCAGACACATTATCACCAACCCCTTTCACACGTACAAGAATTTCAGATAACTCAGGTTCTGCACTCAGCAATTCCCATTTAACAATGGTATAAAGTTACCCACATTAGTAACATAATTCGTTTATTACATTTTCTATTTTTCACTCCATTGGATGTTCACTTCCATATCCCCACTTATTTCATTTCTGATGTATCACATAATCCTTGCCATTGGTAACAAATCTGAGTATTTTCAAAAGTAGTATAACTGACACCACAAATGTATAATTTTATTTATTGACCAGCCACATGTTTTGAAATGAGTAAATTCAATTTCATCCCTCAGAGAACAATTTACCTAAAGAATGTGACAAACATGTTTAGCAAGCTAAAAGAAGGAAAAAGAAAGAAAAGGAAAAGAAAAAAGGAAGAAAGTTGCAATGAATTGTGGGGCAGAACGCTCTCTGAATTCTCATACAGCATTAGGATTGTGTTAGGACTGGGCATTTTGTATAAATTCTGACATATAACATTGTAGTTTTATACAGAGATGAGTCTTGTGAGACCACTTTCGCATGCAGAAAACACTTGAAATGCATTACAAAACACAAGACTCACCTCATGCAATACATTTTTCATAGAACACACCATGCAAAAATTGAACAAGTAAATGGCTTAATGACTCAATTCATGAGTGGTTTAATCAATGTTTAATTCTTAAAAAAGCACACCAGTATATTGCCTTATGCCAAGGGATAAAATATAAAACATGTAATAAGTATTATTACTTAGAAAGCATTCTGAGAGAGGTACTGAGGTGCACACCATCTTGGATATGAGTCTCTGCTAAATAAAATAGTATACATAATCACATTACTGTATAAAATGAATAAACAATTACTCTACATACTTGCTTGAATTCTGATTCATTGAAGGAACAGAAATTTACTCTCACACACATTTTGAACTAAGTAATGTGAGGAAATGCCACAACATAAAGCTGTAATATTCCATATTGCCACACTCTACCTGATTGATTTTTTCTCTTTACTTTGTTAGGACATAAACCAGAGCTGTAATTACAGTCAAACAACAGATGCTACCTGTGTCAATGGAGTGCTGATTAGAGAATTTTGCAGATGAAAGCAAAATGCGAAAAACGATAGTGAGGAGAAAGACTTCATTAATTGTTATCGCCCAACGTGTTAAACAGTGCATCTATAGCAGTCTCCCAAAACAGCCAGAGCCTATGAATATCCAGACCAAAAATAACCCCTTATTAAGCCAATACTGGAGATTCTACCATATAAATAGACAGGCGACAGTCTTAAAAAACACTGCCAATCGCTAACTGAGCCAAAGATCCAAATTCCCAGATGTCATGCGTGCCTTTGAATACTTTGAGATCCTGATGGTTTCAGATGGGACATGCTGTGCCGACAGGGAACAGAGAGCCAAATTCAGCTTCTCCCCTCGGTGTGACCTTCCAAAATCCCATTCAGCTGACACAGAGACACAGAGAGGGACACAGGGACAGAGAATATGGGTCACCATCAGCAGGCCCTCAGACACAGTGGCTGCCATCCAGACGTGTGGCTGACCAAGGCTGCTGGGGTCTCCATACATACAACAGTCCCATCAATTCTGACATGACAGCATCCTCATGTCTAAATAACTCATAGCATTACTTGGTGGAATTACAAAACATGTCATAACACACATACGCACACGTGTGAAGTTCCAAATGAAGTTTTCTCAAATTTGGAGGAATTTTTAGACAATCCCTACACAATTAACAAACCCATCCCATCCTCAAGTATAAAAAACCCACTCAGCACTCCCATTTTGTGACTGCTATTCATGGTTTCCTTCTGCCACCCCATCTTCTCCTTTTTCTATTCCTATGTATGATGTCCAGATGGGGGGTTGACAACCTCAGCCCACCCCAAGGTATGACCTCTTCCTCAGACTCCAAGCCAAAGAACTGTACCCCTATCCCTTTGTTCACAGCCATTTTTATTGTATTAAAATTCATAATACATGTACATATATGTTCATATACATTTCTGAAATGAAATGCATACACACACACATATACATGTATGCACACATACACAGACACACAGGGTCGGTAAGTTGAGGACTCTCTATGCGTTAAACAGACCGTGGCCCTCCGGGTGAGTCTGCACGGGCGAGCGGGTGAGCGGTTGGGCAGGTGGGTGGGGCTGAGAGAGGGCTTGCAGATGGCTGAGAGTCTCTGAGGAGCAGGAGCATCGCCTGCCCATCGACTCGGCCCACCTGCTCCATGTCGCCCTGCTGAGAGCACTTCCTGACTCACGCACTTGGCACACACACCACACAGCGTCCCTCTCTCCTCTCCTCTCCTCCCCTCCATTTCCTCCTCTCCTCTCCTCTCCTCCGCCTCAATCCTTTCATGCACAAACACACAGTTTACAGAATTCTGGGCACCCACCTGCGTCAACATCTTGAAACAAGATGCAGCTTAACTTGTGGATTTAACTAGACTACTAACAGTCAAATGCTTGATATAAATCACAAGAAAACGGTTAAAAGTATGTAACTAGCTCTATTAATTAGCACTTTGAGAAATGTGGGTGTGCTCTCCTCTACAGTGAATACTTTTGCCCAATCGACAAAAAAGGAGCTTTGTTGTGTTTCAGATAAGAGCTGATAGGATCTGTGCTCTTGAGACATGGGGTGTACAAGTACAGAAGCCCCAGTGATCCTTTGCCATGCATACCAAAGGTATGATGATCAAAATATTCGCTCTTCAGTGAAAATTGTGTAATTTATATGGAAATGGAACTGGATTTCTTTCTAACACTACATTTTCATAATAAAATGCACTGGGATGAGGGATCTTCTAATGACCCACAGAGAATACTACCTCAAAGGGATTTAGATTTCACTTTAAAGATTTCCTTTAATGTGGTAAACAGTTATAGACCGATTCACACTTAGGTGCACATAGCGCTTTTTCCTGTGCACCTCACTATGAGGATCCAGACTTACATAGGACTGTATGTCTGAAAATGGGAGGTACATAGCTGTTCACTTTCAGTTTCAATTTCTCTCACCCTAGAAAACAACACCTCCCTTTCGAGAGCCTGGTGGCTGATACACATTCTCACAGAGTTCCATTACAGTTAATTGTCCTCTATGCAGAACTCAGCCACAAGAGTATTGCTACTTTATTTATGATAGCTGTGCAGATGTTTTCTATAAATTAATGCAGTTCTGGAACTGAGATGTGCACTTCTGCATTAAACAGCAAATGTTGAAATGTTAATAGCAACTACTTTAATGAATTTTTAAAAATAAATAAATAAATAAAACAAGTCAGCCTACTTGCTTCTTTCATTATCATATGAGTCATCAACAGATAATGTACATGACGAGAGCAACAGACAACATGCAAATCAATCATATGAACTATGATTTTTAAACCTGCTGTTGACTTTTTTATATGAAACAGTCAATTAATATTGAGTGTGAAGGTCAGCTGGATCTGGTCTCAACAGCCTTTGCCATCCATCCATCAGCAACAATGTGTAGTGCAGGACACACGGACATCACTTGTAGAAAACCATATGACAGGGGACATTATTTGAGGTTATTTTTACACGTGTTTACGTAGCACATATGACCACTGTGCGCATGTAGTGGAAGCCAAATGAAATGATCACACTGGTTGAGTTATTTTTCGCACATTCATGGGGGTCCACAGGCTGAATCCCACTGATGCGTTTTATCTGCCGTCTGTGCCTGCACATTTCAGACCTAAGAGAAAATGTGATATTTTTCAAGAAAGTAAACGTTCAGTTTTGACAATTGTGTGGAACTATCAAATGTAATAAAGTGAAGTATCTGACAAATAGAAACTGCTTGCTATGTTTATTTTAACTACAAGTCTGTCTAATTGTGCACTATGTTGATATCGCACACAATTGCCACTGTGGTGCATTTTTACTCTGCAAGTATAATGGTTGCAGAGAGAAAACTGACTTAAGTATCAGGGCAGAACACAAATATCTGTGTACTAAATGCAAGACATCCTCCATTCAGAGGAACTCTTCTCCAAATGGGCATTTCTCAAATGGGTTGCATAAATTGCCATTTCAGAACTTGTGTGGGGTAATAGAGTCACGGATATCTTCTGGGAAGCTCTTGGCTGGATTTTTTAATCTTATTACAGTGAAGTATTTCAGATGCATTCTGTTCTGTACCTGTAAGGATGAACCTCAAAATTGTTCTTTCAAAAAGAGCCTTTAATTAGCCAATTTGATGATGAATGGCTTGATGAGCTTTCTGGAAAATTGCTTTCTTATTAGCTGAAAGGGCAGAAGCCCTGTGAACTCTACTTGAGAGTTATACTCCAAATCCAGGACCACTCTGCCTCCTCTGTTGTAATGCCTGATTAACTCCCATTGTTGTGTGACTAAAACAAGCACAATGGTACCCTACTGTTTCACAAACCCACATTCCATGTTTATTACTTTGGAAACACTGCAGTGGGCAGCCTGGAGACTGCAATCACAGTGGTGACAGCACAGTTGGTGTCACGCTGATTTACGAACACAGTGAGCAGGAATGGCACGGCAGACAGAAGAAGAGGAGCTGATAAACCAATTTCATATGAAGGTGCAATTTATGTTTGCGAAAAAGTGCAGGGGTCTGGGAAAACCCTTTTACATGTGGAAAATTAGACATTTTTAAACTCTTGGTACTCATGAACAATATAGACTGCCTCAAGCACAGAACTGTGTCGAAACAGATTTTATCATCCCGCCATTCCTGCCATTAGGATGGGCAATGAAGAAATTGCTTTACTGGCATCACTGTGACAGCAACTCAGAGACTGTACTGGAGGCAACACTGTTCATTTTCAGCAAATTTTACTCATTTAGACTGTAAGCTATCACAGCATTATCAGTACTATCCTTACTGAAAAATGATGCAGCCATGCTGTTGATGGAAGGATGTACAGTATTCTCACAGGGTTGCAATGCAATGTCTCATCTGAGCTAAATCACCCTTCATGGCCTTTGAAATGATATGTAATGACTATGGGTATGTGGACATGAAAGAAAGTAGCAAAAAAATCCTGTTGCCGAAAAATGAGGTCCAACAACTTCTGACAGGTTTCTGTAAACCATCAACGTGAACTGGGCTGCTACTGCAACACATCTTCAAATGCAAACTCGTTTTCCTCACTCCTGCACTGATGATGCAGCCTTTTCTTTCTGGAAGCATGTTCCAGTCAATCAGTACTGAAACAGTACAAATCTAAATATATCCCCCTTCCCTTCCTCCTGGGCTGTACAGGAATAAGATTAGTCAGAATTACAGTATTATGTCAGTGCAGAGAACAAGATACACAGTGGCGCACACAGAGTAGAGAAGTTGTTTGCAGCACATGAAAGAGATGGGAAAAAATGACTCATGCAGCACGCGTGACAGGGGTCACTGCAGTAGGAGGTGGTAAAAAGAATGAATGGATGGATGGATGGATACTGTTTGTGGTGGAAAAACACTGCCATCAGCCCCTCTCTGCTGACAACAGCAAACATGTCTTCCTTGGAGAGGAAGGACACTCTTCACCAACACCCAATACAAGAACTCTAAATAACCCCGTCTCCACTCTTCATTTTAATCATTTCCAGCCACCCCTAGTACCCCTAACTGTGTGTGTGTGTGTGTGTGTGTGTGTGTGTGTGTGTGTGTGTGTGTGTGTGTGTGTGTGTGTGTGTGTGCATGTGCGTGTGTGTGTACCTGTGTGTGTGTGTGTGTGTGTGTGTGTGTGTGTGTGTGTGTGTGTGTGTGTGACTGTGTGCATATGTGTGTGTATGTGTAGGTGTGTGTTGGGGGGTGGGGAAGATTAAACAGAGACCTTCAAAAGAACAGCTTCTGAGGATTGCTATTCCAGCAGCCTGGTAGAATACTTAAGAGTTCCAGAGCACAGATGAACGGTGAGAACTGAACAGAACATGGAATAGGATCACAGAGGTCTCTATACAGGTAAGTTTGAAAGATCCCACCTGTTTGTTCTCTTTCAGTTTCATCATCTGCATTTAGCCTGTCTAATGCACAAAGAATCTGTGGTGCCTCCTCACTTTACAGATCGGCTGAGCTGACCATACTGTTCTGATGGGGTTTTATGTTGCCTTGGTTACAAAGTCTTTCATCTGTGTCTGCGTACTGTAGGCCTCTTTCAGAACACAGCTAGCAGCAAAGAATTCGCAGGGGGGGGATGATATTGCGTTGTCGGGTTGTGTATGGCTAAATTTAGGTGCTGCCAAGTCTCACGCTTACCACACAAGGTTAGCAACAAACTAACACTTGTGTTGTCTTCAGCTAACCAATAGGAACTGATCATGTGTGTGGACGCACGGATCAGCAATGATGCTGTGGACAGTGAGAGCAAAAGGAAGAAGAGAGACAAAAAACCCACAAATATCTATGCAGAACAAAGAATGCTGGGGCCAGAATGCTGCAACGCCCAAGAAATCCCATGTAGGTGTGTGAACTCATCATTCCACTACAATATAGTATCATCCAATGTAGTTCCCTTTAGGCAGCTTAATTTTATTTCCTACCCACTCAATTGTGCTCTGTTAGCCTGGTTGGCAGTCTAGTGGCTTGCATTTGCCTTTTAGGGTACACATGCACTCAGACCCTTATTTCCACACATTGACCCCAACCACCCATACTGCGATGGATACTTCCATTTCATTTCCACAAGTCACTCTCCTGATTGGTGTTTTTTTTTTTTTGCTTGTTTTAAGCTGTAATAAAACAATATAGAACATCAAAAACCAAACAAGCAAACACACACACACACATTTCTCGTAAGTTGTCTCCCATTCTCCCTGTTGTTATTGCAATCATAATGCATGGCCTGCAGGGAGCTTAGCAGAAGACACCTCCAGGCCAAATGTGTGAAAATGTGAGACAGCCCTCGAGCATTCACAATGCACTGCCTCTGAAATGATGCCAAACTAGTGCGGTCCAGGTCACAGGCTGCATTCATGTAATTTAGAAAATCTGCACCAAGCTCTGGAATGCTCCTTAGACACTTGAGATTGATTAGCTCTCTCTCATTAGCTCCCTACCACAGCTCACCTTCAACTGAATATATTCCACCAGTTGGCCAGAATCGTCCAAATAAGGACAACGCGATAAGGCACCGCTATACAACAGCCATTTAAGTTAACTAATTCTGTGCAATTATGCAAATGCTCGCTAAATAAATCCCTCTCTCCCAACACTTCACTTCATTCCATTAGTGTACACCCTGTTTCCTCACACTTGTGGCATTTGTTACGTGATACCTCCACCTTCATCGCTCTGTTGTGGTGTCTTCCTCAACAGCTGTCAGTCTCCTGCAAAGCCTGAGAGGCAATGCTGCAAAGGCCACCTCTACAGCGCACACCTTCACCCTAAAACCGCACGCCAGACAGCCCCACACTTCATTCCTGTCAAACCACCGCAAGCAAAGCATTAGCCCCTGAGGTCAGCACTGATTGTTGTCAGGGAGCCTTGGTGCGCGTGTTTGGATTGGTGGTGACAGACGGCTGAAGCAGTGGGACTTGTCCACTCATTTTTTCTCGTGTTGAGATGTTAACGTCTCCTGTCACGCGACTCCAGTAAAAATAGATCTTCCTTCCGCCTAGCCTTGCGGCACTCAGCTGCAGGAAGAGGAAAACCGTATACCTTTTTGATATCATCTGACGACAGGCAGCTGACCACACCCATGATTAAAAGTGAAAACTCAAACAGACCAACATTTAATATGAAGCCTGAAATCAATCGGTGACATGACTTGTCCTGCTGTAGAAGAATAGCAAATATGCTAACTGCAGACCACAAGACCCCTGCCAGTTTTAACAGAGAACTTTTCAAACAGAGAAAAGTGGGGATCTGTGAAGCTGGGATGTGTGGTGCAGACAGGGCTGTCCCTGCCTTTTGGCTGCTGTCAGATGGTTCTGCTGTTTATACACAGCCTGGGTGCTTTTCAGTACCCTGGACAGAGGCTGCCTCATTTAGAAGCACAGGCACACTCACATTCATTCAAAGTAAATGCTGCAATTGCTTGTTACCTTCACCAGGCCTGATGGAGGCACAGCCTGTGGTGGTTTGGGGAGACACCACACACTGCACAGTCCCACAGATTCTTTAGATCTATTAATGGAAATTGCCCTTCATTTGGCAAATCACTGTTTCAGACCCCTTATGAACAGTCTGCATGTTCACCATGTCATTATCATCTTTCCTGCCAAAACTGGAAGCCAATTTTCAATCTCACATCAATCTGTCAGTAATTTCTCAGACAAGTTTCCTTTCATTCTAGCAACCACCAAACTCATAATGTTGTGCAATGAGCAAAAACCTTGCTTAAATTTACTCAAGTTAAGAACAAACACATAAATTCAAAATTAAGAACAAACTATATTGTGGTTAGATAAATCCAAGGCCTAAGGGTCTGATACCATCATTTCTTTAATGGAAATATGGAGGTTACCATAGCCCACTAAAATAAAAACTAATTTTGCTTCTCTATTGTTCTTAATTTTCAGTCTAACATCTACAGTGTATGAACACAATGGAATCACAGAGCCTTTGTTTACACTGAGTTTAATTCATAAATAATTAATTTAATCCAAAAATTCATTCAAAGTATGCCAGTTTTTTTTTAATATAAAAGAAAACACAATGTTAAAAAAGCATTCTAAAGTGAAACATTAATTATTAGTTGTTGTTTATTGTTAATTTTTCAATATGCTAAGATCTGACATCTGAGATGACGGTAATGCTTTATGAGCAAATTCCATTATCTCTCCTGTGGTATCTAGCCCCTTAAGTGACAACAGTGATGCCTGTACACATTGTAGCCAGGCTGTGATGACCGCCTCTGTGGGCCCGGTGCTCTCCTCCTTCAGAGGCACTGGAGAGGCAGAGCTCTTTGAGGGGGTGAGAACCTTCTGGCTGAACACAGGGGTGCTCCTAAGGTACCCTGAATGAAAAACACCTCCCACTTCAGAAAGACTACGTGAGGTGTTTTTTTTTTTTTAAAAGGTAGACCCATCCAGAGTCAAGCCCTCGGCTGTGCTACAGTAGGTAGGAACAAAGTTTGAGGTGCTGGTATCAAATTCTGTTTGTCCTCTGTGCTTCTCCACTGAAGGTTCTTTTGGCACCTACTGGCTGTTTCCCTGGGGGCAGCTGTTCTGGCTCCAGCCCACCCCCGGTATAGGGGGTGGGGTGTGGGGGGTTGGCTGTGGTGAACAAGCTGACAGGGACCCGCCCACCTTCTCCCTCCTTGCATAACTGACTCTCTGCAAGATGAAAATGTCTATGGTGGCAGCATGAATCAACCGGAGGTGAAATATTAATCAATTTCCATTAAAAATTCCCCTTTAAATCGCTATTTGTAGACGCTATCAGCCGGAGTGTCTCTTTGAAGCCGGCTGGTGCCACGCTTAACCCTTTCATTGGAGATGAACTGGAGGACTGCCTCGAGAGATGTTCTCTCTCTCTACGAAACTACAAACCCCTTTCCTCGCTCTCTCTCTCTCTCTCTCTCTCTCAACAAGGATAATTTATTCATTAACAGCAGATGGCTGCCAACAGCTCTTCAGAGGTCAAAGGTCATCCAGTGTAGAACATTTCCAACAGTAAGACGAAGTGTCTTTCCATAGATCTGACCGCTGAACTTCAGTGCACCTCTGAACCCGGTGATTTACTGTGATTTTTTTCCTACTACTAATGATGAACCCAGGCATTTATAAAGATGGATTCAGAGCCTCTATCTGTTCATTCACACACAGATCAATTAACTCATTCGCAGCTCTCACACAGACTCTACCAATCAGGTACCCTATACAAGTAACGCATTTTTGGAAGCTGTGAGCTGGCAAGCAAGCATATGTTACAAACCACAGTAATGAAATGCCTTCTGTGCTTGAGCGTTCCTTCTAGAACATTCCAGTGCCGTACAATCCACAAAGAACATAATATTAATGTTGTAATATTAAAAGGGTTGCATTAACACTGAAATATTGTCCAGATTTTTTGTTTCAACTTGCATGTGAGTGAAATGCACTTATGACTTTTTTGAGAAAAAAAAAAAAAGTATGTGCGTGTTTTTTATTTCTTCCAGGAAAAAATGCAAAGAATTGTTCAATCATCCTCTCTTCAATCAAAGACACAGACAGAGAGATCTGTGTATTTGGACAAATAAGGCTTTTTAAAGAAACATTAACACTGCCTTTATGTGACAGGCTATGGCTCCAAGGAAAAGAACAATGATGCAATGTGTCTAAAGTAAAATTTCTGTTTTCCTAATGGAGCAAACAAAATGTAATACTGCATTTCAATAATACTATTGCATTATGTAGACTTTGTCATTCTGCCTTCAGTTGCTTGTTAATGCTTTCAGCACACAAACAGACACAATGTGTATCCAGGATGACGTGAACAGGCATGCACATGCCTCTACGATGTTTTCCGATGACATTTACGGACACACAGAATAAAGCATTTATGGGCTGCCCTTGTCAGTGCTGTTATTGTGTGCAACAGGGCATATTTGACCTCTGCAATTAACCTGCAGGCTGTTCCCCCAGTGACGGCCACATGGTTTCTGGTCTGGCTTTGCATGAAGCCTAAATTACACTGTTACAGCCATATCGAAGTACATGTCACGATGCACTATGAAGGGCACGGAACAGGTTTTGTTTGCTTTTATGTTGCACTGAGACTTCATATTTAAAAAAGAAGCTAATATAAGGGTTTTTGTTACTCCGTCACAACACACAGCTTTTTGTTCTATTAGCTATTCAACAGACTGTGGCCATGATATGTTCCAGCTCTTTCTGCAGATTTGATCTGTTCTTTTTTTTCATTATTATTATCATCTTTTGTTGTTGTTTCTTTTTCCTTCTGCAGATGGGTTGGTAGCGTGGCATTTTCCATGCCGCCAGCAGCTTCTTTTTACCTCGCTGAATCGATAGCGCCTCAGAGGAGCCTAAATGCTAAACGGGAATTATTCACCTCAGTTGTCATCTCCTGGGAAAGGTTAAGAGAAAATAAAGGGAAGAGATTGCTGCCTACTACTCCCATGTGACTATAATCCCATAAGAGTCAGAAAAGGAAAAAAAAATCTCCACAGTCAAGTCATTTCAGTATCAATTTTTACACCTCTGTCCATTTCGGACACCTCAACCATTAACTCTTTCTGCCCGCCATCTAATCTGCAGAGAAAACTGAGATAAGATGAATCCCATCTGAATCCCGTCCTTGTGCTTCTTTGAAGCAGTTGGTTAGCTGATAGTTAGACACCAGATAACAGGTAGATGTCAGATGGTTAACCACATTCCAGCCCATTTCCCTCACTTGCTCCCCCGAAGCCTGAATATGAAGAAGACAGAAAACAAACTGCAATCATCATTACACTATTACAGGGGTCTGTTAGCTTTCAGATCGTTAAGGGCATTCTTCCTGACATGCTGTAAACAATATTACAAATTGAGTCTGCTATAAAGTTGTAATTGTTACAGCATGTCAGGAAACAACCGCTGATTTTTTTGGATCATCAGTCAATTGTGACCTCCAATAGACTATGTTCCAGAGCTTAACCATTGGCTCATTACATGGAGACTGCCAAATGCAGAACACCATGCATCAATTAGCAATGTGATATAGGAGCAAACCTAACACAGATCAAGACCTATTGATGTGTTATCCTAATGATGGTATAAATCATGTTAGTACCCTGACTGGAACAGCTGTTTCTGTGAGACTCTACAAAGTGTCACAGAAAAATAATTAAGTAAATAATCAACTACCCTGTGGCAGTTTCCATCAATCCTACAAAGTACCTCTCCTCCCACTACCCTCCTCTCCCCCATTTCAATTTATAGTCTCCCACCCTTCCATTATTGAACATAGTTCCAGTTCTGTAGCAAAAGTGTAATCAAAAGTAGAAGCTCTAATAAAACCTGATGAAATAGCAAACTATTAAACAACATAAAAAGAGGAATGCTGTCTGCTTTTTTGTCTGCTGATTCTCAGGTATCCCGTCATAGAGTTTAATGCTAAAGAAAGATCAGTGATCAGTTTAGCGGGTGAGGCCAAGCCCAAACCATGGAGCTAAATGAGCCACAGCTTCACCAGAACATTCCAGCTGGGAGTGAAGCTTACAGCCCCTGTGTTAAGGAAGGGGCTTCATTTACATGGGTAGAGCTGGAAAAATTACATTTTATACAGAAGCACAAACACCTCTTGCTTTTATGACACAATGTGTTTTCAGAAAAACTTTCATAAGCCTTATCATTGGGAATTGAATGTTATGGAATTACCATGATTGTGATCATTGTGATTACTATAATAATTACAACAATGATGTTTATTCTTATTCTTATTAGAATTATCTTGTACATCTTTGGGGGGGTTCCTAATGGGCAGAGGGAATTGGGGAGCTGAGATGACGCATCCAGGATGAGTGCTGCAGACACACTGATGACTGCAGGGAGAAGTAGTTAAAATCCACTGCTGCTGAACACTTTGAGACGTGTTTTCCCCATACAGACAAGCAGAAATGATTGAATCTTTTTTTGCACAACCTTCCAAAATAATTCTGCAAAGTGTATTCTGATTGTTGAAGGGCTTCCAGAGAAAAAATATAGCAGAATTGTACCCTCAATATCCTTCACACCAAAAAAAAAAAAAAAAAAAACAGGAATTAACAAAAGGTTTTTTTAGCTTCAGATGTATTCAATTTTGGCGTATCTCCATGGCAGATGCAGCATTGCTGTGATTACATTTACATACATTGCTGTGTCCTCACCCTCACACTGCATTAGCTTTGCAGACACTAACTCAGAGCACCTTTAGGAGCCTCTAAAACATTTACACATATGGCTGGATATTTACAAAGCTAAGTGCCTTGCCCAATGGTACAACAGTACTGCCAAACCTGGGAACAGAACCAGCAACCTTAAGGTTACAAGCCCCCCTCCTTAACACTAACCCACAGTGCTGCACACACTCTGTAAATACTAACCTTCTGTGACTTCTACAACCCTTAAATCCCAACCTTCATCCTGGGATAGAAGCCCAAGCCTACAAACCAAAGGCTGAGATTCTCAAAAAGCCTGTCCTTCATAGTACAATTGCGTAAAAAGACTACGCTGAAGGCATCCACTGCCATTCAGTGCTGATGTCTTATACTCCAAATTCTGACAGTATTTATGTTCTCTGTCAACATGCAGTCCATCACAGGATGAGTGGAGTGGGGACAAATGACTTTGCTAGCAGTTCAGAATACTGCTGGTGATTGGACAGCTTGTGTCCATTTGAGGTAACCATCTCAAGTGACCCAATGAAAGCATCAGTTTTCTGATAACCCATTTAATTAACTCTGACTTGAAAAGATTAGCTGAAAACCTAACAGTGTTTTAAACTGATACAGAACACTGATATGTTTAGTCCAATATGGTCCTACATGCCAGACCTGAGGTCTTCATCTGAGAGGTGCTGTGCATTTGAACGTAACAGTGAATATTCAATGAGAGAGTGATGTTCTCCATTACTCAGCTACAGTTGTCCTCTCCCATCTTTCCCATCCATTACAATACAGAGATGATGGATGAGATTCCATTGCAAAAAGCACCATTACATAATTAAGTGACAAAGCTCAGCAGAGAGAAATGACCATTGTTTCATAGAACCTTCATGCAATCTCACTGAATCCCTGTATCTGACAGGGAACTGTAAAGCAGACAAAACTGTCACTTCAGGCACAATCCGAGGCAGGTATTCAGTCATTTTATCAAATATAATCTCAGGGATACTGGTTAGGTGTCACAAAGACTTCACAGTACCACCACACTTTGCTTGAGAACCAGAAACATGAATTTTACACCTACAATGAACACCAAACCAGCTGACAGGGGAGTATGGCACTGAAAAGGAATACTTATAAAGATCAAAGGGAGAAATTATCCAGTGCTATTGCGAGCTCACAAAAAGCCTGTGCGGGCCTCTGTGTAAGGGTCTCTTTGAGGCACTCTCAATTCAGTGAAATTATGCAATTCACTGCATAATGAAATGTTGCCAGAAGATAAATGCCGAGCTAATCTGTGAAGCCTCGGCACAGTTTAATCTATTGATTGCTCATTATAAAGGCGATCTGATGAAACACATGGAATGTGCAAAATTCATTAACACAATATCCTGGCTGAGGACGGGAAACACAATTCACCGCTGCGGAATCATCGTGATAAAAGGCAGCGCAAGACCAGTTCCATCATCTACGAATTTCTATGAATGGAAAAATAATTTTTTTAACAAAAAGTAGAGAAACTTTCATGTCTGACTAAGCATAATCCCAACATTTCACTCCACCTTGAGAATAACTTTCCCTGCACTCTCTTACCCCCCGTCATTCGCAACAAGAAATTACAGTTAGACTCTGCCATTACTTTGTCACAAACACATTAGGGTTTAAATTACGCAGCAAAACTCTTAAGATTATATATCAGATATGTGATATAAGAAACATTTTTGTAATTAAATGTAGAACAAACTCCACAAATATGTCATGCAACAGTAGTCTGATTTACTAAGACAATTTTAAAAATGATCTGCAGTATGTCTTCTTTTTCTGAAAGGAATTCGATTCCCTGATAATATTTAAAGATTAGCAAAGAAATCTGGGCAGGCGCTGTCATGCTAACGACATCTGATCTCTGGTGATCACTACTCCTTCCACACCAGACATGAGCAACTCTAAGCTGTTTCCGAGCAGCTACGTACAAAGATTCAGTTTGCTTCCTTCATATTTCGGTGAGTGTCTCCTAAAATGCTTCCCTCCGAGTGACGATAACGTCATTGCAACACTGTCTCCGTAACAATATCATCGCACAGCACCATCCGAACTTCATGCGGATACTTTACTGAAGAAAGTTACCCCGAGCGCTGAGAAAGCGCCCATGCCAGCTGATATTTTGACAGCAAGACGCGTGGAGCGGAGCAACAGGAACATCCAGTCATGCTGTTAATTTTCGGCTTTCTTCATTTCGAAGCACTAACGGAAACATTCAGAGCACGATGTCCTTCGCAATGTGCGTGTGATAGAAATACATTGCCATTGCACATGCCTTCATTTCGCTTCCAGTCTGGACAAGGCAAAATGTTGCGACTATCGGTGTCCTGAATTTAGCCATCACTGTAAAATAATTTAACGGATTATCCATCGAAGGTATTTTAATACCATGCAATATCATTTGTATATAAAAGGCCTTGTATTACGTGTCTATGGCAGCAGCACTGCACTCATGCCTCGGGCAACTTGTTCATTACTGTACTGTACTCCAGGGTATAGCGTTGCGATTGATTATGTCCATCATGAACCGAGTTACCGAGTGTGAGGCTGCACTTCTCCATAGCAGAACACTGGAAAACACATCGAAGTGTCAGAATGTGGATTACAGGACACGTCAATTGATATTACTTGTGAACTCCCACAGTAGTAATGTACTTGTTGAGCACGTAGTAGCCTACTTTTACAACAACTGGCACTGTAAAACAACCATACAGTAGATGGTGCGGAGCTGTTTGGAGTCAAGCGACAAACCCGTCGATTTTGTGCATATGCGTGCATATACGTAGCCCCCCCCACACACACACACACACACACACACTTTTTTCATTTTAATAGTTTATGTTGTACTTCGGAAGTACATAATTTCTATCTATTCAAACAATACATGCGAACGTGAAAAGGAATAATTGAAATATAATAGTATTTTAATTACACAGAACAGAAACCCCAAAACAAATAATCCAAAATAGTTGTAAAACGTATCTAGTAGCCTGTAGTAGCCTATATTGTCTTTCAAACAATTCCAAACAAAAGTGAAAGCAGACTAGCAATTTAAATTGCAGTTTATCAGTAAAAGCATTTTCTTCTGGCAGAATGCATCATAATTAATTAAATAAACGCATGCTCTATTTATCCAGAAAGATTGTCGTTCCTGTGTGATATATTTTGCATTATGTATTTACTAAAACATAAGTAGCTGCATTGTAAGTATGTTGTTTATGTGCAAAGCAAGTCCTCTCGATGGTAGTGAGACTATACGTGTATAAAAGTGTCCATTGTAAGCAACGTCTTTTTTTTTCTTTTGACGAGTCAGTAATGCGATGTGCTCTACTGCAACATTACGAACTGTACAGTAGCTACGAATATGATTCACATAATATGTTTGACAGCCACAACCTTATGCTCTACATTCCGCAAACACATGTGGGGGTGAATTTTCACAAGTTTGAAGTAGCTTTTGCTGAACAAATGACCGCGCGGATAGCACTTTTTACAGTCTTGATGTAGCTGTACTCATATAACCGTTATAATAAGAAATAATCAGAAATTCAGACGGAAATCACCATTAATAAAAATCTAATTGCTTTTTTTTCTCGCATTCGCTAATGTGAGTAATTTCGTAGTTCGTGATTATCACTGCATTTCGCCAAGACGCTTTCGGTATGCACTGCGCTTACTTACTTGAATAATCAATTCCGCTGTAAATGAAGAGTCCAATATCGCTTTTTCCTCCTCCGTCTTCTTCACAGAAACTACTGACAACCGTTTAGTTGGCTCGAGGGCTCTGCTTACTTTTTGAACCTTGTGCTCTTCTTCCTTGAACGTCAGGGGTAAATCCGGCAGCTTTCGTTGCATCCGTTGTGCGCTTTACGCCTAGACTTCGCCGTGGAGAGATCGAGGAGCAGGAATACGCACTGCGAGAGGGGAACTAGAATTGAGCGCGAGAAAGGGGGGCAGAGAAAGAGGGAGTTAAAGCGAGTTAATCTGACGAACAGCCGAGGGGTGTGGCTACGCAATAAACCTCGGCAGATGCAAGTTAATAAATATTTATGTATGTCAGCCCATGAGTGATGATGTGCTGATGACACGAGGATACATTCTGTCGCGCATTACGAACGTTGCGTTTTTTCCGCAGAAGTCCGAGTTCGGATGTGTGGAGTTGCTGTAGGGAACGGGACCCCAGTTATACATGCAGTGCACAGACATTCTTGTTAGTTGAAGTGATAGCAGTAGTAGTACCTGTATGGTTTAAAACGGTCGCTTCAGCACTTCTAGCTCATTGTGTAAGAAAAGAAAACTAGTCATGCCACTTCTGATACTGTTCTAAATATAACTTTATACTATTAACAGGGACTCTAGCAAAGTGTTGTAAAGGTTTGTTTAAGCATGGATTCATTTTACACTATTCGTATCACGCTGACTCTTTTAAGCCACGTTTCATTAGAAAGATCATAAAATGGAAGATGATATAGTTCTGTTTTTCTTCCCCTCTCTCTTTTCAAGAAAAATGATATAAATTCTAGGTTGTGTCTATTTAATTGGACAAAAAGGGGTGGAAGGGATTGATACTGGGTACACTTCAGTTTCCAGTCAGTTGTATGTCACTCATTTTCAGTTGCCTCCTCTCTTCTGTCTGGAGTGGCAGTGTGTAGCTCCAGCTTCTGTCTCATAATATACCCCCAGCTCCTGATCTGAAGCAACGCTTGTTGCATTTGCACTGCTCTTTATATCAGTTGAAGATAAGCCAGATGTTTTAAAATGTGTAATGGGTTGTCATTTTATCTTGTGAATAAAAATTGATAAAACAATTTTATAAGACAATTTCAGATGCTTGTACAATTTATTTGTGTATTAACTTGGCCTGCTTGCCATAAACCAAACTTCGCTATGGTGGCATTTCCTCCAGCAGTCTTCAAAAGTAAGAGGGGCTATTTTGGCCCTGAAGCAGATGCCATCAGCGGGTTGTTGTTAGTGGTGATGTCATGCTCTAACATTCTGTGACTTAATGAGAGCCCCTTGGGTATATGTGTCCCCGTGAATTAGCCAGAACACACATGTGTACGTCCACATAAGTGCCTTTTCATGTTGCCAGAGAAGAGGAGATGCTCAATACAGTCAATAAAAGATCTGCAGGGCTCCCATGGTGACAGCCCATGTCTCTCTGGTTATCTGTGCCAAGTGGGTGCTAAAGATACATCCCTGAAGTGCAATTAGGCATAGCCAATAACTAATCAACAAGGTTAAATCTTTCATCAGTACAAACAGGGGCAGACTAATGCCAAAATAAACAAGGAATATATATTCTGTAAACACAGCATGGCTCTTGAACAATTGCAGGAGCCAGTTTTTCCCAGGTGCTAGCTTTAGTCATATGTGTTTGATACCTGATTGAATGCTCCTCATTCTGAAAGCCTGTCTGACAGAAAAAAAAATCACTGTGTCTTTGGTAGAGGTGATGCCATTTAATACATGACGGAAAAAGAATCTTATTCTTACATGGATCAAATTTACATTGTCACGTTTTCATTTCAGGAACTTGCATCAAGCTGCAGCGAGAGCAGCTTACTGTACATGTTAACATGTCATCCATTCATATAGACGGATATTTACTGAGGCCATTCAGGCTAGGTACATTGCCTATCAGCAGCAGCAGTGCTCCAGCTGGGCATCAAACCAGTAAACTTTGGGATATAACCCCTGCTCCTTACCAGTGCACTACACTGCCTCTAATTCACCACTTTCCTGAAGTTGTAAATTACAAAATCCACAATTGTCTTAATTTCCCAAAATGCAACTGGTGTAGATTTGTTTTTAATATTTTGAAAAAAAAATCTAATCAATTAGTTTTCCTCAATGGGGAATACATGTTTTCTGATCTGTGGCATACAATGCTAGGCCCTGCCTACAGATATTACTGTCACCTCCCTCATATGGGCAGGAAGCTGATAAGATGCATGCTCACAGAGCTGCTGAGCAGGGAGAAGCTGCTGCATGTAGTCATTTTTAGATCATAGCCTCCCATCAGTACAGACATGTTTCTACAGAGAAATCCCAGGTGCTATTGTTGATGGACCCCATCATAACCATGTCCCGATGCTCTGCCGAAGTGTGGCTCCCAAGGAAGTCTTAATGCCTCTTTCTCTATTGATTGCAAATCCCTGTGGGGAAACATGCATGCAGATGTCCTCACCATGGGTCTCTCCTGTCCCGGGAATCCAGCTTTAGAGAGGCAGGACTCAGAGTCAATATCCATAGGCACGATACCACAGCTCATGGCTTCTTTTGTCCAGGGTCACCTTCTGACAAAGGTAAAACTTGAAAAATAGAAAAGATTCACATCTGTATTTTATGACATTTGTCTGGCTGTCCATGTTTCCAAGAGCAAATGCAAACCTCCTTTGCAGTAAAAGGGTGGTGGAATTTGTAAAGGTATTTTTGTATTGTTATTAGCACTAAGAAGACAACCTGTGATGTCACAATGTCTCCAAAGGTCCTGCCGAGGTAATGGCATAACAACAACAAACTTGAGTTCGTTTCACAATTTCTAAATAAAATATAAGAAAAGAAAGAAACATTAGGGCCTAAGAATGATCTTTTTTCAATCTACCTGAACATGAAGCTTTTTGGTTTCATCACTATATTTCGTACAATGACGTAAACATTTGTATTGCATCACCTCATTGTACATTAACCTTTACTTTCAATTTTCCTGGATCTTGTAGAGGTCTTGAGTGCTGCTTGGGGCCATAGATGTGAATAATAGCAGGAGGTGCAAGCAAACACCAACACCTGGGGAGAACCCCTGCTACCGCAGTAAGTGACTAAACCTACGGGACATAATGACTTTTGCGGCTGAAAAGGTCTTCCTGCTTGCAAGTACTGGCAAAGTTCCAGTGTAATATCTTTGAAGATTCCATAGTATTCCAATTCATTATTGAATACCAATTTATTCCAGTTTGAATGTTCTGCAAATTGTAAATGCTTTGAATGTTGGGAAGACAGAGGCTGACTTTAGCAATATATTGTCTGGATGAAAGTCTGTGTCATAACAGAAAATATTAGAATAACAGAAACTATTTTCAGCTCTTTCCTATTCTCAGTGAACATATTGAGTTTTCTGTGCAAACATTAACCAGGCACTTTACTATGCCTGCATGAAGGCATCTGAATAAATGCAGTCTCTTTTTGTAACATAAACGTCATCCTCTATGTTTGGAACGCAGATCTGTGGAATGATAAATCACGTGCAACATTATGTCAAAAGGAAGGACTCACTGCAGATCAGAACTAGTCAAATGAGACCGGAGTGCAGAACAGTCTCATGCAGAAGTAAGCCTGAATTTTGACTCCAAAGTGAGTTTGAGGGCTCTGCAGTCATTGTCATTGTCACTTCCCCTCCTCCATTGCTGGAGAAATGTAAATGAAATCCAAGAGCAGAACTGAATTTAATACATTCAGTTCTTCTCCATGAGAGAAAATGTATCATGTTTTTCTTTGTTTTTCTTCACAAGCTCTCATGTCATTGATTTACCCCTAGAAAGGAGTCCTATTATAGTGTCTCAGCTTGTCCTTATAGCAATGCAGCCTGAAAAGAACAATAGTCATATCTGATCCTGCGTTTTGAAGAGCAGTTTTATCTGTATATAGGCCTCCAGTAATAAGGCAGGAAACTCGGCCTGCTGCAATATAGAACAGGCGCTCCACTGAAACATTCCATGCATACAGGAGATATTGCAGTGCCAACAGCATAAGTGGGAGCATTATGGGAGCCTGGAGGCCTATCAGCCACAGCAACTGAAAGAACATGGCGGTACATAAGGGAGGGGTGAGTCTGGGGGTTTCAAACTAAATACATCATGTGAAAGCTGCTACTGCCTGCAATTTGTGTGGGGATGATCACCTGGGAGGATAGGAAAAAAACAACTGACAAGAAATCATTGTTATTATCATATTTTTACCATTATGGTGTTATTGACCAAATATACAAGTGAATATCAGCACCTTCACTGGCCCGTTAGTTCATTCATATGGTGGCATGTCTTTGTGTACTCTCTCTCTCTGTCTGCACAAGGAAGTTGGTGATCCTTGGGGAAAAGGCAAGGGTCCCCAACCAGTGGCTCCCTGTCCCCTGTAGCTCCTCCCAGCCTGCGGGCGTGACCCATCCATGTCTGTGACAGCTCAGACATCCCCAGGCACTGTTCCAGAGGAGTATAATTAGAAGCTGTTACTTTCCAGAGGGGGCATCAGATCACAGCAGCTGGCCCAAGGTGGAAACAGGTATTCACATCTCATTAGCAACAAAGGCCAAATATGCACACCGCATGTGGGCAACATTTAAACAAAGCGGCACGCAGAACATGCCGCTGTAGAAATAAAGACAATGGCGCTGCTAAGATTTGTGAACTTCCTGCAATGAGAAGAACAAACCTTCAAGTAAGACTGCAACAGATGTACAAGAAATATTTCATTGGTGCTTTGCCAGTAATAGGAAGGAAATCATGTGAAGGTACAATAAAAGGTGCTAAAGTGCCCAAGTCTACATGTGGCCTGTCATGTTTGAGCTAAATGGTGTGGCCCATAAAAAATTAAGCAGAAAATATTTTACACAGAGATGGTTCATAGATGTGGTCAGACAGAGAAGATATCTGAAGTAGTGTTTATTTGTGTAAATAAAACTGAGAAGCCAAGAGATGTGAATGCAGGATCCACGCCTTAGCACACTTGAACAGAACCATCAATGTGTTCAAATCGTCTGAATTCCAAGTTATATGAAAGGAAATGTATACAGCAAGGAAGCCGAGGAAACAAAGAGAAAACAAACGCAGGCTTTAGGCAGGAGCAACACAGCCTGCAGCGAGCAGCTGAAATCCCACAGCCACTGAGGGAAAAGTTCAAGAGCTTCATTTCTTTCATGGTGTTTTGGGTCAGGCCCCACGCAGTGAAAGGAGTCGGGGATCACAGCAAGCAACAACAAGAGCACGTCAAGGGATTCAGTTCCTTCCATTTGGTGGTAATGCTGAGCAAAAATATCAATTAAGAGGCCTTGACCAATACATCATGGAAAGAAAAGGCTTTTCTGAGACCACAATACTGCCCTTGTAATGAGTGTCATCATTTTCTTAAACCTCTGTCTGTTTCAACCATTATTTTTCAGGATCCAAGTCCCCACCCTCCTGACATGCATGTTTTTGGCAGAGAGATTGATGGTGTAATTTCATGAACCATTATATTATTTTGCATTATTTATTTGCTTGCCAGGGTGAATTAAATTGGGATCATTTGATATGCCATTGATTAGTAAAGCTGGGTATTTACAGTACTGAAGCAGTTCGTGTTAAGTAGTTTGCTCAAAGGTATAACAGTAGCACCGTATCTGAGAATTGATCCTGCAACCTTTTGGTCACAGGCCATGTTCTGTTCCTGAATCAGAGCTCCACACTGCTTCCCATTATCATGCAATGGATCAGGGTTTGAAGCCAGTCATGTCATCAGCTGGTGATGACCAGGAGCCCACAATGTACCAAAAGCCACCCCAGCAGAACAGTTTGATCAAGTTCTGCCAGGGTAGCAGTTGATACATTGGCAGGGGTTGCTCATCTCACTGCTCTCAGGCACTCTTAGACACCTACGAGTTGCTTATGCACTGGCAGCAATGAATAGGCTCCTATCCTCCAATGAGTACCCATTTCACTGTAATGTGCTGTGTGACTTTTAGTGCAAACAGTAGCCCTTGGCTATGTGACAGTGTTTTTGCATTGCATTCATCTTGCCTCAGTGCTGCTGAACGACTACAGTAGTTGATGTGATGAGGCGATCCTAAAACATAACTGGCAATGCCAAAAGAGGGGTGTATAAAGGGGAAAAAGGCATCAGAAGCTCTTCATGTTCACAGCCACAAAACTTACCAGTTATTACTGTATAAAATCTTTCTTACCATACTGTACTGTACTGGAGGTCCAACACTGTACATGGTACTAATCCAGAGAGGGTTCTGCTGCCATTGACTGTAAAATTCTGAACTCTGAAGTCCATAGGCAATGGTGTAACCAGTAACCCAGGTCTCACTGAATATCCAGCATTTTAAGAACAAGGAAGAGGTATACACTGAACCAAGTATGCACTGATTGATCCAATGAGAGATTGATAGAGAGAAGAACTGTGAGAGCTTTTTTTTTGAGCACACATCTCAAAATCCTTCGCCAATATTAAAGCGATAATTGACAAATGCTGCCTGCTGTGGACAGAGTAATTAAGTGTTGAATATTGACTGCTTCCTGAAATGGGCTTCCACTCACCCCAGACAAGTGAGAATAGGAGTGCCCTTGGATCCCTGAGGGTTTGTTAGGTCAGAAACTGTCCTTCCACAACCCTGCTTAGGATCAATGACAGCAACACAAAGTGATAAGATGTGCATGTGATGTTATTTTCAGGTCTGAGAGTTTTGACTGTACCTCCAGTGCCTCTCACACACAATTATTTTCTCAGATCTCTCCTGTTGCAATGCAGTTTAAATGCATGCAATTATCCGATAGCGTGCAAACCCTGAAATGTGAATATAGTTTGCTTTAAATAACTGCCATGATCCTGTCTAGATTCTCTTTGCGATCCTCAGAAAACTACTAAGCGTACTGATTTACTTAGCATACCAAGGCCCCCTAAGCAGTTGTCCAAAATGATGCCCATAAATTCCCATAAATTCCATATTTCAGGATTAACTTACATTTACATTTTGTCTCGAAGAAGACACTTTTATCCAGATTCATATACAAGATGTGACTACATTTAACATTACATTAACATTTTTAACATCCAGCAGACATTCTTAGACAGAATGACATACAAGACGTGAGTACATTCAACTTTACATTTACATCCAGCAAACACTCCTATCAGTAATCTAAATTAAAATCATATAATAGCAAAGCAACAGGGTTAGATATGCTCAGAATATGTAATCATACATTTGGACAATAAGAGCGTTAATTTTCCAATTACGTGCTTGAATTCTAAATCTCAATTGATGACAAGCCACAGCTGGATGTCTGTATAATCTGATGCCTATGATCAATTGTTAAAAGGCGCTTGAAAGCATGACATTTTTGTCTCAGTAATTGCTTTTATTGTTTTTAGATGCAGATGCTCCACCTTGTTAGTACACATCTTTGCTGAGAAACACTTAGGAAGGGTTGGGTGTATACTGACCGATACTTTCAAGATAGATAATATTCTGCCCAAATCACACAACACACACAATGTACATTCCGCAGGCTGAACAGTTTGTCATATATCATAATAGGTGTCTGCAATGTGGTGATATGCTGAAATTATAAATCCACCCTTTCAAAATGTCCATTGCCTACGGCAAGGAGAAGAACAATCACACTTGACGTATGTTATTTTGACCAACCCCAGACAGAAAAACCTCAGAACAGAACAGAAAATTTTCCATTAACTGAACTTTGCCCTCTTCCTTTCATCTTAATTATACCGGTAACAGAATTTGCAGACATTTGGCGAAGTATTAGCCCTTGCATTCCAAAAGCAATTGATCAAGGTAATAGCTGGTAGAAATCCTCATCCAAGGGGAACTCTATCCTTTCATTTAAAATGGCAAGGAGCTCTTTCTTACCATGTAACCTTCTAATTAAGGAAATTATAAATGTTATTACATGTGAGACCTTATTTTAAATTCAACAGCAGATGAACAGTTACTAACCAGTGGCTGAAGACAGTGGTGGTGTGACATTCCAGCCAAACAAATAAGGACCACTTTGACAATATTATATTCAATTAGACCAGATGCAAAGGAAATTTGTTTAAGAAAAAAAAACACTTCAAACACATGCAGCCAAACACACAAAATTCACCATGGAAGGTATTTAAGTATTTAAGAGTAGTTTCCAAGGTAAGATCTAAACCAACCAGCCATCTGGTTATAACCCAAGTTCTCTGACTGTTTCTGTACACTAGTCACCTATGAGACAGGTCAGGGTCTCATCTCACAGGGAGCCATGGTCAGGTGTACAATTTGGAAAGAGGAGAGTAGAGAGAGAGAGACCCAAAGGATTTGTGGATTACTGAGCATTGTCATCGTGGGGAGAACAGCTTGTGCATTGAAACATCTACCTCTCTGTAGTTGCATCACAAGACCCAACACTACTGTTGGGGGGGAATCATGTGAACTGGCAGGTTTTGCATAAAAACCAGTTTTAAAAATGAATAAATCAGAGTTTCCACCGAGAGGGAAAACAGATGGCTTTGTCCACCGCTGCCCTTGTCCAGTAAAACTGCCTGACAGAATGTACATGTGTCATCAATGGAGTATTTATAAACCTTTATCTATTTGCTTAGGTAGCTTTAAGCAATATGATTTTAAGTGGACTACAAGTGCAAAATATCATATAAACTAAGATGCAAATATTTAAGTGAATTTACTATAACTCCTATTTAACACAATCTCAGATTGGTAACAGGGGAGGTGTAGTGGGAAACATCAGTTTTCAGAGGGCCATCAGCAGTTGCCAATGAGGTCCAGCCCTGTGTTTAATTCAGATATATTGAGCTAAAGATATATGCTCCATGTCCTACAGTATCTCGTATATTCCTAATTAGCTGGGAATTAAAGAACAAAGATAGTGTTGATTGCAACCTACTTAAGACTGTGGACTTTAATTTTGTCCTTTAATTGAAAGGGGAAGATATAAAGGCTGCTGGGATTGGCCTGGGAAGAACACATGCACACACATGCTCACTCACAAATATATACTTACCTATTCATGCATAATTGTATCTTTATAGATATGTATCTTTACTTTGCAACATGTCACCTGACCCGAGAGTGAAGGAGACAGAGACAGAGAGAGTTGCAAGACGATGAATTTGCAGACATTATGTATTGCAGACATTCTGGGTAAGAATGTCATTATTTTGAGGTACATTTGCAATATTATGATATCATGTCAAAATATTGAGTTACAGTCTCATAACTTTGATGTACCATTTCATAATTCTTACTAAATCATTATTTAAAGAAAATATCTCAGAAAAATACCGTCATCATAATTATTTCATAAGAAAAGCTTATCTATAACATAACTTGTTTCCTAGTGCTTCCTTCTGTCAAACCAGCTTTTGAGTGATTTCAATCTATTTGACAGGGGACATATTTCCATGTAACACATCCATTTGAAAACCCAGCTCCTAGTAAGCAGATGATGAACATCAGTCAGCATATTGGATATGAAAAAAGACAGGTGGAAAAGGAATGTGAATTGAGAAATGATTATGAAAGGAAAGAATGCAAATTGAGAAATGATTATGTATGAAGAAGATGCCGTGGTTAAATTCAAACACAACCTCACATGGGGCAGAGGAATTTCAAACTAGAAAATGGAGAGCACTATTTTTTCTTTCCAAAATGTAAGTTTCTATTTTTGCATTTTAGCCATTTTTAATGAAATTCATTTACTGTTTACTATGTACTTTTATTTCCTAATTTCCATTCCTCTTCCTTATTATAATTTTTCTCACATTTTACTTCATATTTTGACATGGACTATCCTCCGTATGGTCTCATAGTCCATGATTTTTGATGTAAATGAATAGGTGAAAAGAATTATATTTTTCACTCCTTTGATGATCTCTGAGTGTTTTACAAGAAGGTTTGAAATTCACCTCAACCACCATCAAAATAGACCATTGACATGGAGGATCCGCACATCGAAAACCAGAATAAATAAACAGCACTAGGACCAAGTTTGTGTCACCTTGTTGCACAAAGAGCACTGCCCCCTATTGGACTGTCAACAAGGCTTCCTATGGCAGCATGTTTTCACCAAGTGGTCTCTCATCTGCTTTCTAGCTTCAGCTATTTGGAAAAGGAAGGCTACAGGGTGATATAGCAGCTGGAGACATTTGATTTTAACCATTTGCTGTTTCATTTTCCCCACAAAGACTCAGAAGGGCTTCAGACCTGCTCCATAGGATTAACCCATCTGGCATCATGGCTCATCATGGCATCTTATCTTAAATGCATCTTCAAGCAATTTCCCCACTCGACTGGCTGCATTTATCACATTCTCTCAGTCCCTTTGGTCTACCGCAGATAAGAGAAAGAGATACTGTAGTGCAGCTGTGAAGGAAGTCATTTAATGTGCCTCTGCATTGTCTTCGGCCTGGATTTCTCAGCAAACTGAATGCCATTGTCATTGCTGGAGCGCTAATTGAAGTGCTGGAGCAGTTGGGAAGTGTCGGGTCGGCTGTCAGGCCACCACATGTTGGTATGACAGTTTCTCACCCATTACCCAACATTCCCCTATCGTTTACTCAAGAAGCAGCAATGGAACAAATTCTACACATCTCCAGGCTGCAAGTGCTTATCTCTCATGCCTAGTCACATGGTATTCACTTCTCTTTCCCTAGTTTCAACAGTTTGTAAGGTTTGTGCCAATGTACCAGGGGCACAACGTTAAAGAGACTTATTAAAAAAGATGTGACCAAGCAGTAGAGCCCTTCCAGGATACAGGGAGCACAGCCAACAGGATAAGAGATAGACGGCTTCACAGACAAAAACACTTTAATTAAGTGAGCAGAGTTGTTGCTGTATAGTTACACACGGTGAAATGAGATCAGGAGGTCTAACGCAGGCATCGCTGAGAGAAAATCAGCTTTTTTTTCTCTTCTTGTGCAGTGTGCAAAAATTAAACGTTTAAACAAAAATGGAAACAAGGGACGTTTCAGTTGTCACCAGTTACGACATCTGACATAATTGGGGCAGCTGGTCTGCCTTGTCGAGGTTACTATGGAAACGGAGTTTGCCGCGAAGAGCACGCCGACTGCTTTGTAGGAGGTGTGAGGCTGTCACCAGGTGTGCTGCGCCCATCCCATGCACCCCAAACCTTACACCCCACCCCCTAAACTCCCCGCTTTCCCTCCATCAGAGTGGCCAACAGCCAACAACGGAAGCATTCTTGTCCGGTTACAGTGACACTCTGCCAAAACTGAATTGTCTCAGTTCAGCAAGACTCACCCCAGAAGGCAGACAGGCCACAGGGTTGGGGTGCCAGCAGCCTCTCATCCTGTTGGGAGTCATTCATCTGCAGAGCCACAGCCGGAGGGACCCTCTGAGAGAGATGGGGCAGAAAGGGGGGGCTGTGTGGTGTTGACCATCTGCACCCCCCCAGGGGAAGAGGCGGGTCATGCATACAGTCATTAAATGCAGCATTGCTTCAGGTTCCACAGCACATTCCCACATACTTGAGATGTAATGGGGTTAAAAATGGTGTTTGGTAAACACAGACGGTACTTAACCACTGGTTTCAGTCAAACTTTTTCTCAAATGAAATGGCTATTCAATCGAAAAAAAATCATCCATCAAATCATCCTTGATTAAACCAGTGCCATATTACAGATAAGTGACTTTTCCTTGCAGTTGGCCCGGTGCTGATTGAATCCATTGGGTCACTGCATTATTGTAATTTTTTATAACTTTTCCTGATGATGGCTTAAATGGCTTCTGGTTGTTTTGATTGAACCCAGCTGTGAGTTTCCAACCCAATATGTTACTATGATAATGTGGGTGCCCTTGACAACTCAAGTATTCTCACTTTCACACCACTGTACAACCTGTCCATCAGCTCCTACATGGTGAGTAGTAATGACTAACCAGGACCTCCCCCTCAAGTGTTCTTCCTACACAGGTGGAATGGCAGGTCGTTTTTCAAATGTGGATCTATTGTACAGTGGAGAGGGCAGAACGATCATATTCTTCCACCTCACACTATAGTTTACAAAAGAATTACTCAATCTAGTCTTGCAAATATTCAGAATACATGCCTCAAACCCCTGAAAATGACTGCAGCTGTAGTCATGATTTCAGTTACAAGAGCATGCAATATTTGAAGACCATAAAAACAGTCTTCACTATCTCTTCCAAGTTTGTTTTTTTAAAACCTTGCAAGGATGCACAGCAGCCCCATTTCCTCACTGAAATATACTTTCATGCCATGAAAATAAACTGACATATTCCGCCAGATGCAGTTATATAAGGAATTAGCGAATTCCAGGAAATATCAGTGAAATAGGCATTCAAACGAGTGACGCGTGATCATTTTTTAGCCCCCAGCGTTTCAAGATCTCATCAGAAATTGACTCAGTAGGATTTTGAACCTGCAATTGACGACAGTCATTGACGAATCAAAGTTTCACCATATAGATGCTGTTCAATACCGTTGGTTTCCTTGACAACGGAGTTCATATGTCCTCTGAAAGCACCGTAACAGAGAAAAGGGGGAAAAAAATCTTTTAATAACTCACAGGCCACAATATGCAAAGAGCGACCTCGTCACTTCGCCGAGCATTTTGTAAATCAATTTAGTAGAATAGCACAGAGGGATTTATTCATAGCAAGGGTAATTACATAATTATGCACCGGAGTTCAGCTGCATATCCAGTGCACAGACTGTTCTTGATGATTCTTGTCTGCACTTACCTTTTATCGCTGTGGGTTTTAACAAGTGAGTGATTTCAAAAGCAAATGATGTCACAAGCTATCCCACAGCACATGTTCATAGAATTCAATATATTTGAACAGATTCATAATAGAAGCCTAAAAATGACAGTTTTAAGTCTTCAGTGCAAGCTATTAATTTCTTTCTGTTTTCAGTGCTACAGTAAATAATCAAGTTAAAAAGCAATTTTCCCTCAGATAAGAACAGAATACATTTAATAAAGGGAACAAATATTTCAAAGCTATGCTTAAGTGGATACATCAGACTTTGAATATCAATTAGGTTGACTTATGAAATGTATTTTTTTTCAGATTTGTCTTGGTTCCTGAACCAATTAAGATGTCAGGTGCAGTTTTGTTGTCCTTGTTTAGAAATCCAGTCATTCATAATCATTTTATGTACACATATGTATGTGAGTGATTATGCGTATAAAGCACTTACAGCACATGAACTATTGAGAATTCAAAACCACATTATGTAATGCAAGCCTGATCATTCTCTTTTCATCAGTGATGATATCTTACAGGCATTTGACCTATTAAGGATAAGTCTCAATAGAGTTTCAATACTTTTGCAATATTTTGGTCATATAATTTTGAAGCTGGCAGTTCATCACGATTATCAAGGCTTTCAGTGAATGCTCCTGTGATTTGTTTATCAAGGTCAGTGTATTGAGACATACTCATTCAATGGATTTTTTTCAAATGGGGATAATTTGTCTGCATCAATATCATTTGAATATGTGATATCAGTAGATCTCCAAAAGTTTCAAATACATCTTTAAATCTCATTTGGTATGGTTCAACCTTACAGAGGGGTACTCTCATTCATTTTAGCAAATTCAAGCATTTACACAAACCTGTTTGCCTTCTGTCAAGAGAAGACAATATACTCATATAGTCTCTTTAGAATCCATGTGAATTTCCAGAATGTTCTGAAACCAGTACAGCCTTGATGGAGAGGATCTGATAACTGACTGTAGACAGCTACTCTGCACTGAAGATGTTCAATGTAATGGAGAAAGCAACAAAAACACATACAAAATTTTCAACAAAAAAGCCTTATCTTAGAGTGAGGATTAGTTTGTCATGTAAATCACCTCCTCTTGCTTATTTACTGGCCATCAGCAAGTGGCTGAGAATTGCCATGTCCCACCCACTTGTCTTGGTGGCCAGATTAAAGTGGGAGCATGATTAGTGTGTTGATACAATGCTGCTGTTTTGATGCCTTTGGTTTTGCTTTGTGTCTCTGCCGCCTTTATTCCTTTCTTCCCTCTTTCTGTCAATAGCTTTCATCCCCTTTCTTTTCCATTTACATTATTTGGAAGCACACACCTGTGTGTGTTTTCTTGACTGCCTGTGTTCTGGCTCTCTGTCTGCTTGTATACATGCCTAGTACATTGTGAGCCGTCTGTACGTACAGTGTGCTGGAAAATTCTGAAATAAATTAATCTAATTTCTTTGACATATTTTACATAGATTTTGTGTCCTTTGTAATTACATTCATTTATTTTGTTGTTAAATGATTATTTTTATAAGCATGTTTAGCAATTTGTTGATATACAGCCACTTGTGGTGCAATATGTCATATCATGGATGTTCAAGTCATGAAAATGATTATTTATATGAATGGCTTGATCCTCCTTCCTACTTCATCTGCATTGCCAGTGCTGAGTTATTAATTACATTCATAAAAGCATTGGTCTTCATGAGCCGCTGGCATGAATGTTGGTGGAAGGAAACCACTGTATTTCTGCTGACAAAACACCTAAACATCTCATGATTGTGGAGGCAGAAGGAAATTGTAATGCTTGTTGGAAACAAATGTGTCCTCCTTCATTCTTTGAGAACCAAGATAAATGCCATGGTGCCAGGGAGAATAAAGCAGCAAGAGCTACAGTACCCCTCGATGTCAACAAAACCATGCGGAAACTCAGGAACTTAATGGATGCAGCCATGGCAACACAGGGGAAAGAACTGCCTTTTCAGTTTCTTATTGAGTGCATTACAGTTGTATTTTCCCATTTTTCCCTATCTACTTTGTTTTCAACGCACACACACACACACACACATATATGTATATATATATATAGTTCAAATATGCTATTCATGGCTAATTAGAATTTGTTTAGCATCATCGTACTAAAGAAGACTGCATACAATATTGATTAAAGAAATTCCCACAGGGATTTAAAAGGCAAAGGATCCTATCTGACTAAATGAGATTTCTAAATCTCCCAAGCATCACTTTAAGCTTATCTGCATGAGACGTATGGATCTAGCTATGGCAATCACATGCATCTTACATAAGACAACAAATAAGCACAGAATTTTTTTTTTTTTTCATTTTAAATTCAGCCGTGAAATAAAATGCCGTGCAATAAAATGCAACAAGCAACACTGACTCTTAGTCGCTGCAGTTAGGAATCTGTTGTTCAGCTATTTTTTTTTAAACTGCTCTCAAAAGGCTTCAGTCAGTACCCAAGCCTATTTTCACCTGGTAAGTGTGACTGTAATGTTGCCGAGGAATGGGTTGGGTGAACTCTTGATTACCCTTACGTAAGCACCCTGCAGGTCTACAAGGCCAAAGCACTGCACTGAAACTGCCAGCTCCCCACAGGGGCAGGCAGAAAAGAGCAGAGCGGTCCATGCGGAGAGGGAGAGAGAGAGAGAGAGAGAGAGAGAAGAGAGAGAGCCAATAAGGACCTATGTAAGCAGCAGAGTGAAATTACTCTGCCCTCCCTGCCGGCGCACCCCCTCAGCAACCTTCCCCATGAATTGCAGCAGCTGTTTACGGATACCATAAAGAGATAAGTGGTTAAGTCGCGATGGAGTAAATGGATGAAAAGGAGAATGGTGAAGTGGTGGTTTTCATGTGGGGGTTGTGTCAAAGGGATGAATGTGCCATTACGGTATCTCAGTCTTTAAGTTTCCATTATATTTCACAAGGGGAGGAAAGTAGCGTTTCTCTCACAAAAAAATTATCCCTCCACTTAAAATGTTTTCATTGTGTGAGTTTGTCCTGAAATAAGGTGACTAATGTCCTTCCATCTTTGAAATCATGTCAATATTCTTAAATATATAATTACTTCAATTGCTGTTGAGTGATATATAACCTTATGTAACTATTTTTGTAAGAATAATATCACTAAATGTTTTTTTTTTTCCTTCGTTTTGCAGTGTGGGCTGCAGGTGTTGCACATCCAGCTCAAACCCAGCCTGGCTGTGGCTGGCTACGGTACAAATGTCCCTGTTATTTTCTCACCATTTACTTAATCCTGATTGGCTGCCAAATGGAGCTCGTTATGCAGATCAGTCTGTCACCTCCCTGCATCTAAGAGCAGATAGCTTTTGCTTTTTTTATTTGAGAGCTCTGCTTGACAATTTAGAGGAGAGTGTGTGAAAACATCGTGTTCCCTCCTTAAGTACCTTTTGGGGGAGGGCAGGAGGCTCGGCCTGTCATTTATGTATCTGGTGCCTTTGCAATTAAGGATGAGGATTGGAGGGGGCAGGGTGGAGAAGAAGTAGGAGCCACTGACTTGAGGAATAACCCCCTCTCCTCTTGATAATTCCTGAATATCTCTGAGAAAGCTGAGCTGAGATGCCAGGCCCTGGAGAATGGGAAGAGCAGAGACGCCACTATCTCTCCCTGTCTCCCTTTGTCACAGCCTAGTCTATTTTCACTCGCTAATCAACTCCACTGGAGTAAAAAGAGGGATATTCCATTTTCCCACTTCAAGGCACCCATGAATATTTCATCTGGGGGGGACATGATTACTCACAGAACAGATAGCCGGAATCTCTTGCTTCCATCCCTGCGGAATCTTGCAGACCTTTCGCGAGGTCCCTTCAATGTGTTTCTCCAATCTAGGCGCAATCTGTTTGAAAGGGTTATGTGCAGAGACGTGCTACAGTTTCTCATAATTGACAGTTTAAAGGGACCTGTCTGTAGTAATTAGGAAATTTACATTGGGTTTTGCATCAGAAGTCCACACTAGCCAGGTCTCAAGAGATGGTGATTCCCATGTTGCAGCAGTGCAGTTGTTGGGTTTCACATTAAATCGAATCTCCAGCTAAAATCTTTAGTTATTAAGACTTATTCAGATTGAGCTCCATCCAAGGCCTTGTCTTCTATTTGCATGCCACCTGAATCTTGGCACACAGGCCCAGAGGCAGAGAGAGCACATTCTTACAGTGGAGAGTAGAGATTCTTAGGAAATGTATGCAGAATGCCAAAATAGAAACTTGAGAAATGTAGGCAAAGTGACTGAGGTGCTTATTGGGGTGAATACAAGGTTAACTTAAATCCTCGGTGGAAGCCAGATTCTCAGAAATACTGTATGCTGGATCGCACCATCAAACATCCATAAGTCCTGAGCATGTGTAAAATGTAGAATACATCAAAACAGCAAACTCCCCTTCATACGGGTCTCCAAAAAATAACAATACTGTTTTACAATATTGCAGAGAAAGTGGCTGAATGGAATCTCCATATTCTTATCCTCTTACAGCATATGGTCTCAGAGTGGTTTCAGTTGATTTGAAACTGTGTGAGTTTGCCCTCTGGGCGTGGATGTAATAAATCACACCAAGAGCAGAGACCTGGACTCTTCTCCTTCATCTCACAGAGGCAAGGATATGAAATGATCCAGAAGAATTTGAAGACTGTTGTCTAACCAGCTGGTCCCAAAGAAGCCACTACTGCATGTCAGTAGGCAACCTTTAAGCAATACTGATTTTTGCTCTCCATTGAGAAAAACAAACAGTGGACAGAATCTTTTTATAGATAGATTGAAAGCCACTTCATGATGTGATGATGGGGTGGCAAAAAAAAAAGAAATATCAAACATGAAGCAATAGGCAACAAGAGCAAACATGGCAAGCACAAAACAGTGGATGCAGCCACCCAGCACCCAGATCAAAGGTATATATATAATGTTTGAAGCAAACTAATCTTCATTGTCAACTTAAGAAATGTCCCATGCACCAAAGCACAACACATACAAAAGCTATCACAGTGTGTGTTTCACAGGTGAACACATGAGGCAATAGAAAGGAATTTCCCCAAAACCAAACCACACTTTCTCACTCATCTGTCCCTCAATTAGTCACAATTTCGTACACAATGCATTGGTTCCACAGTCAATAATTCAGGTGAATGATTTATGCATTCAGGTGAATTCAGGTGAATTGATTTATGTATTTTGTCATTAATGAACATTGTTTTACTAAATTTTCAAAAGTGAAGCAACCAATGTTACCCTAAAAATGTATGTGTATGTGTATGTGTACGTGCATACTTGTGTAGTGTGTTGCGTGTGTTTGTGAGTATGTGTGCACAAATGCGTGTGTGAGTGTATGTATGTGTGTGCTTGCATGCGTGCAGGCATAGATGACCCTGGTCTCTGTGAGGACATCTGTCACACTGTAATTGTGGGCAGACAATAATCTGCAGAGGCCTGGGACAACATAACCACGGAGCAGAAGCATATCTATGTGAGTCACCTCCTTTTCACTCAGAGATAGCCTCTGCCCCCTTCAGTATCTGCCCAGATGTATTTTTGGTTTTCCAGCAAATGTTCCCACTTTTCAATATATATTTGTGCACAAGCCAGAGTGCCATCTCAGACTGGTGGGGAAAGAGGCATCATATTTGTTCTTAGCCCTGCTGCAACAGACTCTGGGGTTCATATGAAAACCAAAGGAAGCTTGGGGTAGCACACACTCAAAGGTCACTAAGAACAAATTGCAGTGGAGGATCATAGGATATGATGCATAAATGACCACAGTGATGTTGGGCTCTTTTGACAAGATGACAAGAACATTAATCAAAAAGAATTAATCATCAAACAATAAAAACATACCAAATTTACAGAATGTGCTTTTAATTATGTATCTGTGGAAAAAAGAATGAAAAGTACACAAAAAGTTTAATTCTCTCTTTTATCTCTCTCTGTCCTTTTTCTTTCTGTGTAAATTAAAAGGAAATCTGAAATAAGCTTTGAACTTTGACCCTTGCGGCTGCAAACCCAATCCTCTGTCAGAGCACAGCAGCAGGCCAGGCTGTGTTACTCACTGTTACATAAGATCTGCACAGATTTTTGCTCCTGCTCTTGGTTTTGTCTGGAAACCAATTGTGCTGCTGGCAGAGTGCTTTAGTTAAAATACTAGCCTGTCTGTGTGTTGCTCAGCTCAACAGAAATGACTCTTCATTAGATGAGGGGAGGAGAGGGACTCAGAGGAGATCATTACATTCTGCACACACTGTACTGCCATCCATGTGCGATGATGAAGACAGAAACAGGTTCTGACCCTCTGTTGCACCCTTCCCCACTCCCTTCCAAAAAGAGGGCAGAGATGGTCGATCAGTCAGAGAACCAGAGGGACTGGATGAGTGAAAGTTACACACCCCAGAGGCTGGATCAACAGTTATAAAAGGTTTTCGGGTTAGCATGATGACAAAATTGTCATTGCTTTTGATGAAACAAAAGCCAAAAGAATCCAGCCAGATTTAACCTTTAATATCTCCCATGACAATTTGCTGCTCTGAGAACCATTTACGTAACTGTCTCATTAGACTTTCATCTACCTCAGATGTACTCCAAAACTATGTTAAAATAGATTAAACTCTACAAAAGAATTTAACATCTAATTATTTAAATGTGAACCGGTCTATTCATTCTCAATGACTGCCTTCCTTATTGTCATGGCCTAACCCTTTTATTGGCATTCTGGCCTTGCAACTATGCAGCCTAATAAATGACACCTCGGATGCCACACTGTTTTCCTTTAAGCGTTGAGGGAAGCACAGTTGAGCCACTGATATATTCAGTCGAGCACTGAAATAAACAACCTCAATCTCTTCTATCAGCTCTGTGACACCGTCTGTGTGGACCACGTCAGCAGGAGTAAAACTGTTCCCACTGTTCTCTCCGCCCACCATGTTTACATTCCGCTAAGGTCTTTGCCAGAACTATGAGCCACCCCCAAAGCGCTGGCCAATAACCAGCTGAGCAACTTACAGCAGCTCTGAGCAGGGCAACATCAATTATACAAATAAAACAAACAAAGCGGCAACAAAAATAGGAAAAATCAGTCTTTGAGGGAATCAAATGTCTACATTTCCTCAGACTGAAGGGTCACCACAGTCTCATGAGTGGAAAAACCTGTAACGCACTGTGCTGCTTCTGGATGTCCTGATGAAAGCCAGCTTGTTTCCACGGCCACCGCTCTGTTGGCACGGTTACAGATTGCTTGGGATATGCAGGTGAAAGAAAACCATGAACACAGCACACAAGACCATCCATAACACTGGGGGTTTAGATCAGGGAGAGGATGTTAACTCATATGCTCAAGTGTAACAGCATACATCATCCTGACACACACCCCCACACACACCTACGCCCTCCTCAACATACACACACACACACACACATACACAAACACACTCTTCCTTATTGCAGCAATGTGTACTGCTCCTCTGGTATGGTATTGTGTTTATGTGCTGTAAGGCCTTCAGTCCCTACACTTGGACATCACAGGACTCACTGTGTTCATCAATATTCCGTTTCCTGTGTTTCTCTCCTCTCCCTGATAATGCGCTGCAGTTCTTAAGCTTTTCAGGTTTAACGGGACGGGATACTTGGAACGTCGCACACTGGCTGACACTGGTGCTATCCAAAAAAGCACAAGTGCTAAAGAGCTGCTATTCTCCAGGTTCCTGTAACATAAGCCTCCAGGAGGTGGGCATGGATCTGCTCCAGGTCTGAAACAGTGCTGGAGTCAGTGCTCCATCATGAAAGGGAATCAGCGCTCCAATTTTTTGTGTCACAGCCAGACTCTCTTGGATGTGGGTGACAGAATTGGTCCTGCTCTAAGCAGCACTCAGAGGGGGAAATGACTGCTAATGCCACTTTCACTGTGTGTGGGTGCCTCCTGTCCTCTCCAGCAGAGTCCCACCTCAGTCCTTCCCTGACAGGGATGCGGTCATGCCTCCCTAACCCCTGTCTTTTTGGTTAGCTCTAAATCCCCTCCTCTGTGTCTAATTACAGACCTACTGTTAGGGGCCCATTCTGTTCTCCGCAACTTTGTGAGCAATATTGGAGGACTGTGTGTGTGTGTGTGTGTGTGTGTGTGTGTTTGGAGCAGGGGGTGGGGGGCACAGGGTGTTTCCATAGGAACTAAAAAAATTAGAAAAAAAAACTGATAACAGGCTTTGTAGAGGTTTGTGTTCTGTGGAAATTGTGGAATTAAACCTTACCAGACTCTTCAGTCTGTTGCACAGGTTTTCAGTATGTTAACTTCAGATTGGACCTAATATTTGTATAATGTACAGACAAGCATTAATGGTCCAAGTGGTATTCCTTCATTAAAGCAGAACATTATCTCACCTTAAATACTGATTTGCCATTTTCCGATTCATCATTGAAGACTATGAATAATGCCTTCATTGACCGAGGTTACAAGTCTGTGGTGGAAAATAGACAAGTATTCAAGCAATTGTCATTTTATGATACTGGCATATTTAAAGGTATTTTAAGGACATGCTGCACTCCTAATTGAAGTTTTGAATAATTAAAGATAGTAGCAATAATAAGGGTTGAGGATTTTAAAATGAAGCCATTGCAATAGCTATAATGGATTGGAGAAGGAAATGAGGAAAGTGTTTGTTGATATGCAGTCTATTACATGCGGCCAGAAGGAATAAAAGGACCGCAATGAAGGAATGAGCACAGGATAACCTTTTTCCTGGATGCATTTCAGCTCTGTAGTTTATTCAGCCTTTAATGAGAAGAGAAAGGACAGAGGATGACAAGGTTAGCCAGCCAGAATGGAATTCCACTTAGCTTCCCCACAGCCCAGCCACTCATTTTGCCCTCTTCATTAGCGCCATCTAAATGCCAGGATTTTACTAGGAAACATTTAATAAGCAAGTTATTACCTATTTATTGACTACTATAGGTGCTGTTATTTTAATCAAGCGATAGATAGTAAGTGTGTAGTAAGTAGATAATAAGAAGTCATTTTTACTGTTGGTGCGGTTTCAACGTTGTCATCAGGAAGTGGCTACAGTGGATTCAACTGGAAATGTCAATGTTACCTGACATTCAAATTCAAAACAACAAATCTAAAAACAAACAAAAATGATTTCAAAATAACTTGCTACTCTGAAACTGGAAATGTAGCCTACCCATTTTCTCCCTGCACACTATGTGTTCATCAACATTGATCAATTGTGAAAACAGGGCCTAAAATAGGCGTGGTGTAAATATCTAACTTTGACCATTTATTTTGTTTGTTTCTTTTGTTCTTTCTCTTTTTTTCTGTCTTTCCTCTTCCTTTTATGCGCCTTTCTTGCCTCTCCGGCTGCGTCAGCTGTCAGCCAGGACCGGTCCTGCTAGTGGGTGGCTGAATGCCAGCCTCCTCCCCAGATGCACATGGCTCCGATCCCTGGGCTTGCACACTCAGGGTGAGGATGTGGGGGCTCCAGGGGGGCTCCTTGCGAACCCCCTCCATCTTGTCCTGGAGACTTTGCTCACGCTGGTCCCTCAAATGTTGGCAGCTCCCGGAGGGCAGACACCTCCACTCGCCATGCCCCCTGTTGTCTTGGGGGGCCACAGAAGTGCGTCAATGGATGAATGTTAACACACTCCGCTGGCCTTCCTGCTCCCTCGGTGGGGGTGGGGGGGGGGGGGGGCAGGGGCAGATGGAGCCGGTGGAGGGCAGAGAGGAAGAGGGCGGGATAATGAGGTATGCAGGGACAGAGAGGGGTACAGAGAGCGACACTGAAGAGACACTCGTGGAGATGGAGAAGGATTACCCTGCAGGCTGCCAAACTGAAGGCAAGAAACACACCCCGCAGAGTAAGCCTCCATCTGGGTTTAAACCCTCCTTTTCCCCCACCTCCCCATCTTTCCCCAAGGAGCACATGGCGTCCTCCTTGCCCAGATACATATTTGCATTGAGTGGAAGAGATGGCAGAGAGGAATCCAATGAACACGTTTCACTCCTGCAGGAGGGTGGTCGTGATGCAGATTCGCATCATTCGATTAGAGGCAAATCCATGGCACAAGAGACAAGAGTGGCATATATAGAAGCGTGGTGCTCTACGAAAAGCTGAAATGTAATATATAGACCTTCAACTGGCGTGCACCTTCGTGCACGCCGCTCCCCGTCTGCATAACAAGCAGCTGGTGGGCGACGAGGGGCAGCTGACGTCCGCTTGTGGGTAGATCTTCAGTGAGTTTAATAGAAAGAAGAACCTTTCCATTGACGGGGAGTGATGGAGAGCCTTCAAAAAAGCCAGAAGTCACTTGAGAACATCTGCTGTCAGAAACATTTGATTCCTCTTCATAAAAGACCCAGATTTTCTGCGAGCACGCTCCGTTGCCATAGTTATGGTGAGGCAGTGGAAAAATACAACTGAATGAAAAGCTAAATAAATAAACAAATTTCGCAAGCAAGGCTCAGTTTGCGAGGATGTGGAACACATTAATAACATCCTGCTTGCATAAAGAACAGGGCAGACAATGGTCGCAAAATGATGCGGTTCAATTTAATACATCTGATGATCTGGTGTGCTGGATGCAATTTATTCTGTGCTCTGTTAACAGATCAGTGTATTTCTGGCTGCGGAGATGGTACATTTGCCTATAAAATGAGAACCGATTATATCCTTCACTGAAGAAAACATTTTGACTACCTCGTCTCATAAGCTGTAAATCCACGATAAACAATGGCTTGACTGCGCAACCAGTGCCCAGTGGTTGTTTTTTTCCAGGTGTGTGTTTTAAACTGATAAACTTACTACATATTGTTTATGCCTCCATGTGAAATTAAAAGTGAAAGGCATCAATGGAGCCCTCCATTTTCCATCTGTCTATCCAACGGTCGGCAGATGCAATGCTATCATTAATGAAAAAAGACAGCCATGCAGCGTCAAAAAACAACCCTATGAATAGACACTTGGCAGGAGCTCTTTTTTGGGAGATATGAAGTGGGAGAATGTTGGACAGCCTTGAGCGTGTGTGTGCGCATGTGTTTGAGGGTGTGTGTGTGTGTGTGTGTGTGTGTGTGTGTGTGTGTGTGTGTGTGTGTGTGTGTGTGCGCGCGTGCCTGTGCTTATTGGATGACGGCAGTGTGGTCCATCTGGAAGGGAGCGAATGCAAGCGGCTGACGTGTTTGGCTGCCTGCACTCACAGTGCACCACTGACACAGGCATGGAAACCAGGCCTCTGATTGGCTGGAGGGTTTTTGATGTTTCAGGAGGTGCTGAGCCGCTGTTCACCTAACGACTGTTGCCACGCTTCTGACAGAATATATGATCAAGCTTTCCCCACCCGGCCCATGAATAAATCTCTTCCCCATTGCATCAGATCTCAGAGAAAGATGTCCTGCTACCCAAAACTTCTTTTGTTTTTGTACCAATTAACACCCGCGGCCTGAACCTATGGATGAGCCAGGAAAGTGCTGAGAGTATCTCATTTGAAATGCTGTAGTAAATTGCTTTTCTTTGTGTTTTTGATATGATTTCAACTCATAATATATCATACTCAAGATTCTAGAGCAAACAATATCACACCTTAGTAGAGCGGAAAAGCCAAAAAGTTAAATATATGATATCACCACAAAGAGTCTAGGAATGGCAACAAGAAACACCTTTTCTTCCCTGTAAATCAAATCATTGATAGCTCTACCCATACCTGGTATTGCACAAAGCCTCATTCCAGTGGCTACAGACAGGCCCTGGACACAGTAGGCTGGGGATTATTTTTGTTTTCTGAGGTAAACCACCTTCAGACTCCACTTTGTGTGGGTTGTTGTCAGGAGAGATAAGTTCTTGTTCTATGTGACCACAGTCTATGGCAGGTATTATGGGAGTACAGTGTGAAGTTCCAAATATGGCGGCGTTGTTGTGCTGGTGGAGTGTGGTGGGGTGGAGGCCATGGGACGGGAGGGGTAGCGTGCTGAGGACAGTTGGAGGAGTGAGGGAGGCTGGCTGCATCACCGGCCCACGAGGACTCTTATCGTGCTCCAGATTTAACAAAGTGCCCACTGCAGCGGGGCTGGAGAGGGCCCTCGCACGGCCCAGAGAGGAGGATGATGGGCTGTTGGAGGACTCCCCTGAAGACAACTCCCCGCACGCTGCTGCAGCAATGGCTGACATGTGTGGGGTCAGTCAGGCACGATGCTAGGGAGGTGGGGAGTGGGCGGGGAGTGGGGTGGAGTGGATTAGGGGTGGGGGCAGGGGAAGGGGGGTGTAAAGAGCACTCCTCACGCTCGCTCTCTCTCCCTCTCTTTCTCTCATCTCAATAACTCTTCAGTCTGATTACTCAGTTTGGAAACGACACTCCTGTTACATAAACCTGCTCTCTCACACGCATCAGGTTCCAAACTGTTGTCTCTCTACATACCTTGGAGATACTGCAGTTTATTGTGCGTGGCTATGTTCATTTTACACATCCAATACTTTGCTAGGGCGACCCGATATGAAGGGCTAATGGATTGGCCCAAACCAGGCAATAAAGAATTAGACAATTGTGGTTCTTCAACACTTGCTACTTGCCTTTTTGTTACACATTTTGAATAGGGAGCCTTTTATTTTTGCACAGAAAAAGCCTTTACGTCCATGTATCACTCCCTCTGTCTCCCTGCTTCTGTTCCCCAAGGGACTGCCCATAAATTCCATCTCCACTCAAGTCAAGGTCTCCTGATTAAAAAGAGGGCTCAGTATTCCCACTCCTCCTGGAGGAGCATTCTTCCCATGCTGTTGCTCTGTTCTGATTTGAATATTTCATTAGTTGCATTTTCTTTCCCCTCTCAGATAAATTAATTGCCTTACATACCAAGTATGTTCTTCTCCATTGTACAGTTTCAAGAGCTATTATAACCATAATAAGCATGTGAACTCTTTATACAAACCCTCACATCTCTCCCATGAGTTTCCTTCCATCACAGATGTTTTACAGTATTTAACCACAAGGCAAAAGCAATAACACCACCAACTCAGCAGTAGCACAGCATAGCAGTTAAAACACAAACTGCAACCAGAGGGTCACATGTTCAAATCTCACGTGAAACATTGTCTTGTGTAACCTGGCTTATCCGCTGGTGCAATTAGATAATGAATATTATATAAGGTGATCAGTTACACACATATGTAAACCACTCTGGGTGAAGATGTCTTCAAAGTAAACCAGTCATGTAACGCAACAATCACTCACAGTTTTCAGGCAAACCCTTCAGCCACGTTTTCACTTGCTGTTTGACACACAGCATGGGAGACGACCTGGATGAGAACTCAGGCTGATAGAATATGCCACAGCAAAAGTGGTAAAAGGCACAGATGTAATCTGTCTCCTTTAGCGAGCATGACAGTTTTTAAAAAAAGCAACCAGGACAAGAAGAGGTCCATTTATGAATGTTTTAAGCCCCTGGGGCAGCGTTTATATTCCGAGGTAGGCCGAATGAACGGGAAATGAGGAGTCATGTTACAATTCAGTATCTCTTCATTCAGAGATGTTTTTAGAGAATCAGCAAATTCAAAGGAAAAAAGAGGAATATCCATAAAGAAATGTACACCCTTTCTTAAAAAAATATTTTGAAAGCTGATGTTGCTATTTTGTAGGAAAACAGCTGACAAGCAAATTCAATTTCACAGTCTTGTTAGACACAGGATAACCAGGGACTGCAAGTGAAATACTTGCCTCAGCCTGGTGTGCTGAAATTAGGCCTAAAATCAGTCTAAACTTTCTTCTATTCTAATTTACTACAAAAGCATTTCAAGTAATGACTGTCCAGGTTCTTTTATGTATGATATAGGCATTTTAATCTTGAAGCATTTACTAATTTTAAATTTACTTGCTTTAGGTTGCCTTTTGATATATAGCTAGTTGTGTATGTAACACATAATGCATATTGGCTACCCCAGCCATTACCGTACCAGCTCATTTGTGTGGTTGCTAATGCAGAGTAATTTTTAAGGAATAAGACGTGCAATACAATTAACCAGGACAAAACACTCAAACCTGAATCCTCATGGTTGTTTGTGGAATAACTATAATCCAGCTGTTGCAACACTCCTCTGTATCGTATTACATGTGTGACTGTCAGTTTCCAGTGAAATCTAAAGTTTGAATTTGTTTTGCAGCTATAAAAAAACATCACGGTTGTGATTCTCTGGGCCCCCAGTATGCTTTAAAAATTAATCTGTGCTTGAGATAATAAAGGCCGTCCATGCAGCTTAAAGACACTCTGTTCACTCATTCCCAAAAAACATTCATTACAGAGCTAACAGTCCAGACGGACATCTTATCACACCTGACGGAATGAGCTCTACCAGACATACAATGATATGTCGCAATGTCACAAATGTCATAAAATATTTCATGTCATTTTCACTCCTGTTACTTCCTTCTCCATGGCTATTTTTACAACTTGTATTTCTGCCATTGTTACTGGCTGCCTGGAAGCGAATGTCTGTGTTTTATTTTTTTATTTTTGGTTGGGAGAATAGATTATTTTTGTTCTAAAATAAGTTCTCTCCTACTCCATGCCAGCTGGACTGGAGGGCAGCGATGGTTTTGTTCTGGAAGACAGCCCACAGTTCCAACTGTTTTCTTACGTAGTCTAACGCAACTGTTGCAGGCAAACAGAGTCCTCAAGACCCTACGTGCAGTCAACAATGGGCCTAGGTGGCCAATTGTGATGACACGCTCAGCTGTTTCAAGCCCAGAGTAACTGATCCATTGAAGACCCCTTCCCCCCCACCACCCTCGTGATTACCACGGCTTTAATGGCCATGCTGAGGAACACTGGGCTACGGATATCCTGAAGGGGATAATTTGGAGATTTTTACAGGACAGTGCAAATTTGAAAGTACAGAGAAATTACATCTAAAAAATAAAAACCAGGTCTAAAAATTAAAAAAAAAAATATATATATATATATATATATATATATATATATATATATATATATATATATATATATAGTGAATGAAGTTTGGTGAGGTAAAAAGTCCACATTCAGATATAAGGCCTTTCATATTGAAAGATCTACAGTTTTTTTCTTTTTATTGGCTCTTTCATACTTTCAGTAATGTGTCAGTATGGAATATTCATGGTCTGGATCACATTTTGGTCCATAAGGCATACTTGTACTAGGCATAATTATGACTTTATACCTCTCACCAAAGTGACTCACAGATGTATGAATATGATGTGTCTTCCTTTTGCCAAAACCGATCTGAATAAAAACATGTGTTCTTCCTTTTCTTAACATATGACAGCAATGTCTTTCCAACTATCAGTTTTAAGAATTCCTTTAATGTGTATTTAGTCTGCTGGATGTCTACAGAGAAATGAAACAAGCAAAGATAGGGTGGCAGCGCCAACGCTGAGGAAAGTGGTACACACCCAAGCAGTTAGTAAAGAAGTTGTGGATCGGTTCACACAGCTTGTTCCGCAGGCTAATGATTCTGCAACAGCACCCACAGAAGGAGCAGAAAGCTTTCAATGCCTCTGTGACAGTGTTTGATAATTCTGCAGTCCCTCCTGGATCACAGGAGGATATGACACGACAGTCTCCAGACTCAATGTGACTGACTCACTCGGTGTCTGACACCTCTCAGGCCCTTGTTGAATGCCAGCAAAGTGATGATTCCTCCATGTATTGCAGCATAGCAATCAGTGCTTCTTGAGGGAGACTCAAGAGATGAATCCTGTCCAGTGGGGGAAGAAAGGAAACCACTGAAACCACTCTAAGCCCAGAGATCAGCAATGAATTCTCATAAACATCACTGCGTGAGAGGAACTAAAATACACACACACACACACACACACACGGTCTAAAAAACACATATACACATTTTCACATACAAAAGAATACATATAATGATCTGTGCTAAGAACCAACCAAAGAACCAACACAACTATTTCAGACTAACAATTGGTCAAGTATACAATATGGCAAGTATGGCAGTATTATCAATGCAGAGCAGGAAGGAGGCTGTAGTGAATATGGTGCTGGGAGGGAAGGACATTCACATAAAGGACATCCAGCAAAGCATAACTGCAGATGACATGTTCCAAGGGGCGGATGCCATCAGCACAACCAAAAATGGACACAGTTTGAAAAGTCACCAAGTACAGCAAATGTATCTGATACCCTTTTAAAGAAATGAAGAAAGAGTGAAAGGTTTGCAATGTGAATAGGTATGAATGAATGCAATGAACAGTAAGATGTTTTGTGAATAGGAACTGTGTAAGTGTCTTGTTTGCAAATATATGTCTGCACTGTTATGCACAGTACAAAATAGGAAGGTTATGAACATTGTTCTATAAAACCTAGCAAAGCACATGTATTGCACTGTATTTACTGTTTTTGAGAGGGATGAAGTTTGATGCAAGTGTCAACCATTTGTGTGTATATTAAGTGGGATTCAATCTGAGCTTTTAATTGCTGATGCTTTGGTCAGAAAGTGATCAGCCAGCGAGCCATAGCTGATGTGCCAGGGCAGAGTAGAGAGAATATAACAATATGTCATGGCTCAAAGCCCTGTGCAAGGGCCGTACAGCTTTGCCCATCTGCTGGACTCTCTGGATGTGCTCCGCAATCACCTTGTGCATCCAAATGCTAGGATTACATTTGTTGTGGTTTGGAACTATGTGAATATCGATAATCACAGCGGTTTGCAATGTGCTCAGAGTTCACCACATTGTCCCTGCCACTCTGCCATTTGTCGCTTCTCAGTCCATAAGAGGAATTCTTTTCAGCTTGTATGTGGAAAGTCTATGATTGTCACCCGCATGAGCAAGCCACCCTCATGCAGGCAATGGATGAGGCATGTGATAGCTTCACAGCACAGCAGTGCCAGCAGAAGCTAAGGTGCTTCAAGTAAATTTTCCCATGGTGCCTTGCCAATAAGCATGTAAGTTGTGATGTCAGTTGGAAGATAGGGGCTCATGCAGACATACTGTTACTACGATTATTTTGTTTCTAATCATATAATAATCAACAGTATTTATGAGTTTAGACAGCTATTATTTAGTGTCTGATGTTGTTGTATATTAGTATGTGTATGTCATTATCAACCTGTTATTTTATGTTCGTCTTCAAGAACTTCAAGTTTCAAATTATTTTATAGAGGGAGCCATTAAAAGATAACCTATTCTGGACAGTGACATTAGATAATGGCGAGACACTGGGGGAATTCCCCTTGCTTGCATTTTATCACTTCACTTATCACTTATAACTTCACGGCAATCTTTCAAACATGAGGGAGATTGGTCACCTTGAGAAACAGTATGGAGGAAGGTTCATATTGAAGCGGTTCAAGCCCATTAATGGCCCAGCAGCAGCTCCTTTGAAAGACTCATCCAGCACACCTTGTCCAAACCTGTCCCCCAATTAAGGTGTTGAGGCGGAGCCCTTCTGTACCAGTGCCATCCTGTATTTATCCATCCTTTATTTAAACACCTTTGCTGGACAGGAGCGGGAGATTAGAACATGCCCTTGACCATGTCTGCCCCTCTTGGAGAGCACAGAGAGGATCTCCTCCCACCCATGAATGTTTAACCAGCCCCGAAAAAATAAATAATTCAGCCTATCACAGCAGGGCTGTGGACATGGGGACGTGGGGGCATCTGCGATAACCCTGCACTTCCCCTCTGCTTCCCACTGTAGTGACGCCCACCCCTTTCCGGACCGACAGGACAGGCTGAGAGCCTGATCAAACAAGCGTTCCACAGAACTCGTCCAGCAGCGCGTCTCCAATGGACCCAGAGGGGTGAGTTTGCATTCAGCAGAAACCTTATGAAAAAGTAATGCACAGAGCATTGGAGTATTGAATAACTAACCAAGGGAATCTATCTGATACATGTCAAAGCATGCTTTCCATATATAGGAAAACACATCAATTATTAACCATTGTCTCTTTCAAACATGTACAATTTACATGTATTTATTGTGGAATACTGTGGGAAAAAATGGGACAGAATTCAAAAAGTAAGTATATAAGCTTAAATAATGAAAATATCATTTATTTAGAATAACACTTCTATGAATACATTATTTTAGCATACCAAATGTCAAAGGAAAAAGAAATAATTGTTAAAGATAAAATTATGATAGGTTTCACACCTTCAGACAGATCCTACAACTAATGCAGAACTGTCCTGGTTGGTTGGTAATAGGGTTAATGTTGTGACATTTCTCAGAATATAGTTCACATAGCTGTCACATAGGATGGCTTCACCATTTGATCCAGAGTTGAACTTAATTTAAACTGAAAAGCTTATATTTTACCTTGTTTTGTGCTTGCTGACAAGCTGCTGTGATATGAACATCATCTTAAAACAGAAAAGCATAAATCTATGAAGTTACGGTTAAAACTGTTCTCTGGCCTGATAAACCAGTTCAAATGCTTCGTAGCAGACTACTACTATGAAGAAATGCAAACAGCATACCCAAAGCACATACAGCACAAACAGAGCCACTACACTATCAAACGCATTGTCTCATTTAAAGAAAATGTCTCTCTTAATTTGTTGGCTCTAGTCCAAAAAGGAAATCTCTTCCTCTGTCACATATGAGGACTGTCAAAATAGAACATGTCTTTTAAATCTTCATCATTGATCCCTTTGTTGTAGTTAAAAATTGTCAGCTTTGGTCTCAATCACGTCTTGCCATGCCTAGATCTTGGTCTTGGCACACGTGGTCTGTGTCTGTGTCTTCAGAAATGGGGTTTTGGTCTGGGTCTACGGCTTGAGAATGTGGTCTTCATCTGGGTACTGCCTTGATTTCATGTCTGTTAGGTGCACCACAGCCCACTGGTGGAACAGCAATGCTGATTTTTAGTGGTCACTCTCTGTGATCATTTCTGTGATCTCTGCCTTAAACTCTTCAAATGTGAAAATGAACAAAGCAGAGCAGAAAGCATTCTGTGTTCATTTGCACCTGAAACTATTTTGTTTCTCTATCAGTGAGGTAAAAAAAAAACATGCTTCACGACTCAATAGAGATTATGTAACGTAAACATTTGAAAAAGGTGTGATTTTGCCTGGAGATGAGCTTCTCTAAGCACACACACAGCCACAAGAACACACACACACACTTCTATGTTCCTTCATACTGATCCTAAGTCTTTATGCATAGCTTTAAAATATTTACGAAAAAAAACAGAGTGACAGCAATATTATTGTTATTATTGTTTAGAGTAATGGTACTTTTTAAAAAATGAGAGAAATAAATAAATAAACATCATTTTAACAAAATGTCCAAATATATGAATAAGACCCATTTAATTTCATTAAGCCAAATTCTAGCACTGCTATTGGCTACCAACAAATCTTCAGTGTCAAACAGCAGTTGCCTTGGCAACAAGCACACCACAAAAGGTGCCGTGATGAGAGACAGGCAAATGGTGCATGGTGCAGGAGGGAAATATGTGATAGAACCATGCAATCAAGGACATTTACTGTATTGTACGGCCCTTGTTGCGACCTCACACAGATCTCCACGGCAACATCCTCCAAGAGATCACACTTTCACATTGATCTGCATGTACGTGTGTGCAGAACTTTATCTTTCTTTCAGCACAAGAACAATGAACAGCCCTTTGTGACTAACAGCAGAAGGTAGCTGCAATGGGGAGCTCATTACAGGCTTGTGCTGGCACTGTTGTACTGACGGTGTGCTGCGTTAGTTGCACAGTGGCAATGGGGATCTCAAGGTTCACGTCCTCAGGTGAACGCTGTTCCTGATTTAGAAAGGGAAGGGGGGAGTTGCAGCAGAAGAAGAGGAGGGGGTTGGGGGTGCAGGACGAGCTATCTCATCTGTCCCAAAGTCTCTCCTCACGACTTGGCTACACACACAACACAGCCCCTAACCCCAGGCAGTGTCACAGCCCCACAACCTTGTGGAATTAGATCGCTTTAATCTGAGGGAGATGTGGCAGACACACAACTGGTCTATAGGTGCGTTTCTCCTTGAGCGGCTGGGCCAGCGGCGTGGTCTCATAGCCAGGGGCACAAAGTGATGGCCTCAGCACAGCTCTGTCATGAACGTTAAAAAGCGCTCTCCCTGTTCAACCGCTGTGGCTTCCTTCAGTCTCACTTCAAGCGGGGCTACTGACACGGGCTCATCACACAGCTTATTAAGCCATAGTACAGACTGACAGGCCATTTCCAGTTTTGTACACTCGTTGTGTGCGGCAGCAGTGAGGGATTTAGTTACACTTGGAAGGGACCTTCTCCTTTCCTAGATTAAATGAAGGGATCAAGAATTTCACCACAAGATGCTTTGACTTCATCAGCCCCGTTGCTGCGAACTGCGTATCAGTGACTTGTGTCACTTGTCTTACTTCACCCAGCAAGACTTCAAAGCACGATCGAACCTTTTATTGTTGTTTCTTTTTTTGGCTGTAAGGAGGAGACAGACATGTACATTCTTTTACTTTTTAGGGAAGAATGACATCTAAACTTATATGAATTATATGAACCTGCACGAGTGACTCATATGGGTCACTCAACCCCCCAAATCCCACACCCCACCCCCAACCCCCCCCCGGCCCCCTATCTTACGTCTAATGTACCCCAAGCCACAGAACATGAAAGGGACTGCAGGATGACACGTTGCGCATTGGAAGAATGCACAGAACACCACTGAGGCCCGGGCGCTTCTGCTAACAAGTTGGCCGTGACAGCCGATTGAGCTACAGGAACAGACTGCTCCCTCACAAGGCCGCTTCTCCTCAACACCCACCTAGAGAGACTCAGTCTATTGTCGGCGACCTACATTCACAGCGCCTGGAGGAGCTGTACCCATCCGAAATCCAATTACCACAAAGTGCTCTCGCAGTGAGAACATGGCAAACAAGGCTGCCTTGGCGCCCTCGCTCCATCGCTGCTGGAGCGCATGTGGAGACCATTATCAGCGCTCAACCACTGCTATCAGACAGGGTTAATTTATTTCTGTTAGGTATCTGTTTGGTTGTTTTGAATCATTTCCAAGTGTAGGTATTTTAAGGTTTATTCCTCACATGACGCATCATATGTTACATGATTGGGCTTTTGATACCATTAACAGTACAAACCCATGCACTATTGTCCATGCAACCTACAAAAGATCTTTACCTAAAAGAGATCTAAAGGTTAGACACCTTCTTACCACCAAGCCAGAAAAGGTACTGGCCCTTTAAAGTGCAAGCCATCAATGCTGCAGTGGAAATTTGTGTATAAAAATGGTGGATTTAGCCAAAACAAGTGAAAAAATTGGGCTATATCAAACCATTGCTGTGACAGCATACAGCAACAGGGATTAAGATTCTTAACAGCTGCCAAAAATTTGGACCAGACTGCTTTTAATGGAACCACTTAATCTCTGAAATTACTTGTTTCAAATATTCATAACTGAAATGCATTGGACTGTAAATGACCATTTTAGCAAAAGCATTATTAGTTGAAGTAGAATAAGAAATGCGTTAAAAGCTGAAGCTGAAGACTAACACCAACCTGAAGTTAAAAAACAGTCATTTTTACATCATTTATCAACATTCAAACATATCCAAAGACAAATATTGATGAGTTTTGTGCTTGTATCACCACTGTAGACAGCTACAAATACAATATCAACAAAAGACATGTTACTGTTTACATACAAGTAGTTATTCAGTGCATAATATACAGAGGCTGGGACTGTACATCATTTTAAAATCAAACACTTTATAAAGGACCTGCTGTTAGCCTTTACACATTACTTCCATTGTTTGGCTAATAAATTGTCATTTCCTCAGGCCAGGGTAGAGGGAGCTTCTCTACTCAATAAAACAAATAAATATTCCTTTTTTAAAAAAGTAACTCTTTACACATGTGCACTCACACAGGCACATGCACTCACATATGTGCACATACACAGCTGGATGCATCAGGTCATGTCATGTCATATCAGGCAGCACGCCAAGCACATTCCCAGCCTCCCAGGCTGTGTGTGGAGGCTGACCCACTGCCATGATGACTGATGGTGCTTCCCATCATGGGCCTTATAGTTTAATGGCTTAACCTTTTCAGGGTGATGCCTGCGTGAGGAGAAATGTGCCATTGTGGTTAATCATATTTGTTTGTTAATATTCTTGGTTTTTACATATACATATGTATATATATATATATGTGTGTGTATATATATATATATATATATATATATATATATATATATATATATGATCAGAGTAACAACCTCCACATCCCATCTCAAGATCCTGTCCAAGATCAAGATCTCAAGATCTCTGCCCTCCCCCTCCCCCTCCCCCTCTCTTGTACCTTTGTTTTAGTTCTGTTTTGCTTTCTGTTGTTGGCTGCTCCCCTGTGCATAAAAAGACACAAAAAAATTTTTTAAAGATTAAAAGTTAACTAAAGTTCTAAAGAAGATGATTATCAGCAAATACATTAAATATTAATTGGTGTGGGCATATGTCATCAGGCATAATTCTCTAAAGAGAATATTATTACTCATCATAACCAAATTTATAAATTCTGCTGCAACTTAAGTTGTAGTGATAGTATGTAACAACCCATAATTGTTGCATCAGTCAAGGTTCTAATTTAAAGGTTCAAAACACTTCAGGGTCTGACTGACGTAAAACTAAACTTGTAGTCATGCTGAACCTAAACCAAATCACGCTCTGGATTGCAAATATGACATTACCTTACATTACATTCATTTAACAGACGCTCTTATCCACAGTGACTTCCAACACAAAAGAACAGAAGTGTATCCATTCAAGCTGAATGAGCAATAGTGTCAGACCAAGCAAACAACACTCCCAGAACCAGTGAGTGTGAGCATAACACAATTCAAGCCTTTCTACAAGGTAACTTGTGCAACCTGACTAGACAGCCTAAAGGAAAGCCAAGTACGCACACCACCATACATCACACTCACTAGATCACAGAATCCAAAGCACATCACGACACTACACGGAAAACCAGGATGGAACCAAGATGCAGTCTGAAAAGGTGGGTCTTTAGTCTGTGTCAGAAGATGGGCAGTGATTATACTGTCCTAACCCCTGTAGGGAATTCATTCTACCACTGAGGGACCAGTACAGACAGGGATCGTGTCTGAGAGGAGAAACCCCATCGGGGCCAGACAGTCAGTTGCCCCATTGTTGCAGAGCATAGTGATCTTGTCAGAACATATGGTTTGAAGTCCTGTAATAGGTATTCATTGTCCTGTACGCCAGCACCAAGGTTTTGAACTTGATGTGAGCGAAAACAGGAAGCCATTGAAGTGAGGTGAGAAGGGGTGCAACTTGACATTTTGGGAGATTGTAGACAAGTCGTGCAGCTGCATTCTGGATCATGACCTTGTACAAAAAAAGGAGTGGAATGAGCTTGGGTCATACTCAATGGCCCTTGGATATGCAGGAAATGTTGGATTTAACTCCAGTGTTTGCATTTTAAAATGGTTCAAAAAATACTGAAAAATTGAGCCCAGATCAGTTTGGCTGCTGAAATGTTAATAAACAGGAGGTTCACAGCATGTTCTGCAAAGAGCTTAACAAGGACGATACCACCTGCGGACAACAATGACAGCATCTGAATCACCAAGCATTCACAATTCTTCACCCTCAGTGTTAAGATGATCCCACTATATTTGGCATTCTTGTGTAACCCATTGCTGACTCGCAATTGCCAGAGGGAAACAGATAAAGAGCTTTTAGTATAACTTCACTGCTCCATCTTCCTGCAACATCCTCCCCCCACAAGGATATCTCCTTTACCCTTGAAAGCATGATGGTGTCCACACCCCAAGCTGCCAAGAATCTTATAGTTCTGGATAACAAGCTCTCATTTACTGAAAATATAGATGGAGCTGTCAATTCTTTCTGTACACTATTTACAAAATCCATCCACTTCTCATTACATATGCTACGCAGCTCATTGTCCAGCCATTTGTCTTGGCCCAACTGGACTACTGCAGCTCTCTCCTTGCCAAGTCTCCCTACATGTGTCATCAGGCCCCTCCAGCTTTTACCAAATCCTGCTGCTGGTCTTGTCTACATTACATTACATTATTGGCGTTTAGCAGACACTCTTATCCAGAGTTACTCATATAGGTTACATTTTTTTAACATGTTATCTATTTATACTACTGGATATTTACTGAGGCAATTCTAGATTATGTGCCTTGCCCAAGAGTACAGCAGCAGTATCCCAGCTGGGAATCAAACGGGCAAACTTTCAGTTACAAGTCCTGCTCCTTGCTAATACGCTACACTGCCACCCTATAACCATCTATAACCATCTTGTCTATAATCCAAAATATTCACCTTCCCTCCCCTACTGGTTACCAGTTGTGGCTGGCATAAAATACAAATATCATCCTAACCTATAGAACAGCAAGAGGAACTGCAACTTCTTATCTTCAGTCAATTATCAAACCTTCCACTATACCAGACCACTCCAGTCTGCAGCCTCTGGCCACCTTGCCATCCCTTAAACTGATTCAAATAACCTCAAACTCTGTTCATTCTTACTGTATCCTCAAATATATGCAAATGCGCACTTTGTAAAATAATGACGTTTAGATTACAATAGATTACGATTTTTACATGTTATCCATTTATACAACTGGATATTTACTGAGGCAGTTGTGCATCAAATACCTTGCCCAAGGGTACAACAGCAATGCCCCAGCGGGAGCAAACCAGCAATCTTTCAGTTACAAGCCCTGTTCCTCACCACTATATTACAGTGCCGCCCATATGTCACTGGTCCATATGTCATACTGCGTATGACCAATACACTTTTCACTCCTCCAAAAGAATCTCATAGAACCTCTAAGAAGGCCCCAACTGCTTGGGGATCCATTTACCCCCACTTCAGAACCACTTTGTCTTTCTAACTTGAGAATTTTCTCCTGCTTGACTGCGTCCTTTTTTCAAAGCTGTGTTTTTATCTGTCCCAGTGATGTTAAATGTCTTGACCACTGAAAAGGCAGATTGCAATGACTCTTCATTATTTTAATTTCACTGAAAGGTCAGTCTGAGTCTTTCTGAGGAGAGGAGACAAGTGCAGAATCGAGAGACACTCAGATTTTAATCTGACTGCCTCTCAGGCTCCCCAAAAAATTCTGCATTCCACCAGACTGGGGGCATTTTTCGTAATATTTAATGTTCATTTGCGAGGCACACTGTGAACTGTGAGTAATAGTTTATTCTGGTCAGTCCACAGTTCTGGATGCACCCAATCAAAAACCCACCTTCACCTTTTTTTAATCTCACCTATGTCATCTTTAAAGGTATTGGGCATACGCTCCAAATCAAACTTTAATGACTGCCTGACAGACAGATATAAAAGCTCAGATACTCATTTTCATGATTGACAGAACCACTCATGGATATCACACTATACCATTATCATCATCTGTCTGTGTGTCAATGAGTGTTCATGAACTGTCCTCTCATACCCTTAGGCTTCCCAAGATCCTGTGAGCTGACGATGACAGGTGTCATAACTAGAAAATCTAGAAAATCCCACCTCTGTCAAGTCTACATTCAAATCATGTACCATGTACCACAATGGTCAGTACCATTGCTTTATAGAATTTACTAAGCAGCATTCCCATGCAAATTAGATTCAAGTTTTGAATGACATTGAATAGAAAAATGTAGGTTTATCTAGGATTGTTTATTCTGCAGTAGCCAAATTCCCATGAAATGAGGATAATTTGAGAATGGAATTACAGGGTGAAATACTTTTTGATACACATTGATTTCAAATATATATTGTCTGTGCAGGAACACACTTGTGGATGCTCTTGGCAGAGAACACCAGTCGCCAATGATTTTTGGTAGGCGGCTTAATGTACAAGCCAGTGAGCTAGCCAATTTGTTAGCAACACCAGCACACTGACATTGCCAAATGTGAGAGTATATTAAATTACACTGACATATTTTACTTGCAATAAAAGAACAAATTAATAATAAAGTTGGGCAATTTTCCACCACTTTTCAATGATATTGAGAACTTTGACCTGTTTCTATAAATTTTCAGTGACTTCCCATGTTTTCATGGAAAATGTTTTCAAGGAAATTCAAGGATGGTGATGAAGGTGAAGAAGGGGGAGGACTCAGGGCAGAACCTGTGGTGTTAAGGACAGTCACTTAGGATGTGATAGCAACCCCCCAATCCAGAATGCGAAAGCGTCTGTGTTTATCATCCATGAACCGCTTTGTGCATGGATAGAAAAAGCAGCTTGTGTCTATCCATCCACACCCAGATAGACACAAGTTGTCTCTCTAGCCACAGCTATTTGGCCTATTTGGCTATCTCTCACATCTCCCTAAAGCTATGACCATTATGAAGGGAGAACGGTAATGATACTGCAAATGTATATGCTTATAGAGATTCTAAATGTTCCAGGTTATGTACAATGCATTTATTACCTTTGGTTACATTTCAATTGCTTCTTTTAAAATATAATTGTGCATCTCATTGTATAATGTATGCAGTACTGCTGTATTTAAACTAAGAATGACCCCTCTGTGAAACAAATTAGCCAAAGGGGACAGTGAAAAATTTGTGATTCTGAGTCTGATTGTGTGTGAGAGAGAGGGGGAGTGAAATAAAGCAGGAGATGGAGATGGGAAGAGAAATACAGATACAGTGTAAGACTGGAATAGAGGGAGGGAGACAGAGACAGAGGGGTGTGGAAGCACTAAAGTGGATAGAGTGGAAGAGAGAAGAGAGAGAGGAGAGATAGAAAGAGAAGGAGAGGGGTGTGGAAGCACTGAGGCGTCTTGGTATGTAGCATTGCACTGGGCTTTTTTGGCATGGTGGTGATGATCAGAGGCGATGAAGGCACGGCCCAGTGTGCCGGCTCACATTAGCCATGACAGCAGACTTAGCTGGCAATGCCCTGCGCGGAGCGGAGGCACAGACGATGACTGCCGAGGGAAGAGACAGCGGTTTCCTTTGGCTCTCGGCGACACGCGCGCCAGAGTGTCCGAAAAGATCCACGAGATCGCTCGGGCATCTGTCCCGCGGCGACAGTGCACAACTGGGTCATTCCCTCAAACAGAGTCTGCCACAAATGATATTTGGATGCTTATTTGTATCTCTTTGTTTGTTCTTTTTTAAATGAGTAGTCTTTTTATTTTTTCTAGATAAGATGTGAGGAGAAGATCAGCTCACTATTCTTTGGCACAGATAACTAAACCCAAGCTTTATTCTTGGTATGGTGGACACCCAGGGATCTGAGGCTATTGTACGTATGAGATCCAGGCCCCTTTTGTAATAGACCCTATAGGTAATATCTGTCAAGTAGAGTCAGAAACAAAAAAGCCCCATTAAGCCTTGCTGACCTATGGAGGACTGCTTCATGCTGACAGATTAAAAGGGCTTGCTCATATTGCATTGAAAAAAAAATCTAAATACCCAATATGTGGACATTGTGGATATGTTGCATACGATATCGAATTTATGAAAAAGAGCTATTGTGGGAATTGCAGAATGACAGTAACAATGACATTGACACTACTCTGTTACAGAGTGTAGTACCAAAGCCAGAACCTAGTTTAGAAGCACATCCCTGGGCTAAGCCCTGTATGCTCTACTTCATACAAGTGACAACACACAACTGAGGCACAGGTAGCTTCAGGAAAATAAAAATCTCAGTCCTGCAGTTTGTCTGCTTTTGACACATTCAAGACAGGGGACTTATTCAAACTCCTCAAGGGTGATTAAAATACACTATGGAACCATGTTGTCACTCCTGCTAAATGAGAGCATGTTAAGCCATTATTCAGACATGTCGCACATTCGGCAGTTTCATTACCTCTGTGAGTTTGCTCTGATAGGTGCGGTTGATGGAGGTTCTCTTGAGCTCCATGGATTTTTCCTGTCACTTTCTGGGCTAGTGGGCTGTGGTGCAGACACCATCAAAATGTGTAAATAAGGCTGAAGCTACACGTTGCATCTCCTGAGCAAACAGTTTGTTACAGGCTCATCCGTTGGATAAAGTAACACACAAGAGAGTCTATGCAGACTTTATGGGCATACATACCCATGATGCCTTGCAATGGTAGTTGAAGATGGCTGAACATGTCATAGAAGATTATTTGACTCCAAGCTCTATTTGAAATTCTACAGTGTGTTTTTATGTAACTACAACATGTAAGCTTTGTCATAAAACATCTGCATATCATTTTATTTACACAAATAAGTTTGTGTTGTAAGTTAAGTTCTATAACTGCCAAAGTCGATAGTGTAACTGGTGTGTTCCACTGGGATGCAAATGAACCAGAAGAAAAATCTTGTTCATGTGCAAAGAAAGGTACCTAGACTGAATTTGCATGGCTACTTTACTGTTAAACATTTACCCATTTAACAGTTCCCAAATAATCATTTCCATATTCAGTCATGTTGATATCCATAAATAAGTTGCGGGAGGGTGTGAGAAACATTATATCCAAGCCCCTTCTTTGCAATCACATGCACTTATTGATTGATTTTGTTCACACAGCAGCTAAACTGCAGTTATCAATACAAAAGATGTGTGAATGAAGCTTTATGATACACCTACAGGTACTACTACAGACACACACCACAAAAGGTTCTAATGATTCTAATAATAACAATAAGAGGAAGAAGAAGAAGAAGAAGAAGAATTCTAATAGTGGCTCTAATGATTCCCTGTCTATAGGACAGCTTGTGTATTCCTAAGGAATGCAATTTTTATATGTTGCTACTTATAAGAGCATCTGCCAAATGATGCCATTTTAAATAACAACTCAGAATAATACAACTACAGTGTATGTATCAGGTTTTGAAACTTTGAAACAGGTTTTGAAGCTGAATTAGAAATTATAAGGGAGTGCTACAACGTTGTAAGGAAAGAAGAAAACAAAAAATTCATCATTTAAGAATATACCTGAAAAAATAGAACAATTACTGTAAAAGTCTCAAGAAATACTGAAAACCATATTCAAAATACAATCAAAGCACTGGATATTATGTGTATGTCTTTTTTTGAAGTCCTCCTTGTTGCCCATCCATGATTTTTCTTTGTTTCCTGTTTGAGAAAATCCATGTATTTTATTTCTTTGATTTGCAGTTGCCAGGGGTTCATTTCCTAATTCCCAGTGAAACTGGACTCTAGACAGGACGGAGTGAGCTCTGCCTGATGCTGCAGCCAATGCCCACGTTTGAAGTGCACTTCAAATAAACAATCGTCCAGCAAAGCCTGGCTTCTGTCAGCTCCCAGCACACAAGGACGCCTGCACAACCTCCTGTGAGAGTCCAAAGATCAGCATCCCGCAGGAACCAGGGCATGTATGCTGGTTCACTGGCCACCTTTTGTGTCAGACACCAAAGTGGAAAGTGATTAGTCACTTTAATGAAGAATGAAAAAATGCTACACTATTGCTTGGCAGCATCTTTATTCAGAGCAACCTATGCTCTCACCTGAGAAATAAGCATGCAACCTTAAGATTACAGGCCTGGTTCCTTAACCACTACACCACAAAATGCCTACAACACAGTATGTCTGGCTTAGTTTGATCCACTTCCTTTCAACTTTTCTTTCATACATGCATAAACATGCAGTCAGTTTCCTGTTGACAGACTCCATTTGGAATGACTGACTGTGCACAACAGTAATGTCCCTAAGCTGATCTGGGTGCAGTGATGCATGTTAGCCTGCAGGCTGTTCAGAACTTCCAACTTCCGTTTGTTCCTCCGTGTTCGTCTTCCTCTTGTGAGCGGAGTCCTTTCAAAAGGTGCCAGTCATATCAGCAGCTTTCAGTAAAATGAATACTGGACACACTTTAGAGGTTTGGACCTTTGAAGTGCTTAGTATTTTTTTTTCTGTGGTGACTAAATCCTTTGCCTAATTTGAGTGCTCCCAGAAACGGAAACACAGAACCTCGCGGTGGTTAGTTCCAAATGCTCGGGGCCATGTTGTCACCAGTGGCTACACTTTCCCTGCACTGGGCTTTCATTTTACAAGGTGCATACCTGGCTCTAGTGACACCTCCCTGCAAGACATTCATGGCCAGTATGTTCTGTGAATTCTCATGTGCTTTGATATGATACAGCCTTCACCAGGTTTCATCGCCCCAAATTCTGGAAATAGAACATTTTAGCAGCCAGCAGCCTAAATGTCTAGTGAATGTGAAATCAAGCAATCAATCAAAGAGACAACCATGTCAGCATACCTGCTTTGGTTACATGCATTGAGAAGCATGCCACAGTAATCATGCCACATAGATTTCATTTACAAGAGTGGGAACATTCAGAAGTTGACAATTTAGGAGTAAGGTATGTTCAGACATATAACAGTATAAAAGTTACTATAGTATAATAGTAGTATAACAGTTCAATTATCTATAGGGTTCAAATAGGTATGTTATGGTTAAACGGAGACCGAAGTATTCCACGTGCACATTATTGATTAACTTGGCAGATGCCTACATCCGGGGTGACTGACAGAGCCATGGAGCACAGAATCCTATGTATGCACTTCTTTCATGAAAACTTTGTCAATTTGAGAGGCATTTTATGTGACTCATTGTAGATCAGGTGCAAATATCTGAATAAACACAAACTCCACATGCAAATTGAAGCGACAGCAAAGTAATTCCACATCTGCGCATCTGCCGTGGCACGTCACTCATAATCCCTCTATTGAGAAGTGTCATCAGGAGTTATTTCGAGGGGAGAGGAGAAGCAGAACCAATTGACTGTGCTGAAAAGGGCTTTGAAATTGAGTATGCAGCTCCACACCTTAGACTGTACCCTATTCTCATTTACTAACTGCTGACGCAAATGCACCAGGCCTGTTGCCACCAGAAGTATAATGGCAGTATTTTTCTTAGTACAATCCAAAGCCACAGTGATCTCTTCAAACCTATGCTTGTCACTTCCAGGATCTTTTGAAGATGACATCTTTTTTGGCATCAATCAATGTGTATAGTAATGTACATCTCTATTGAAAATTAACTGGAATATACTTACTTAATTAGATCAATCCCAGCTCAGATCAATAAGCTTGCTTTTATTTTGTAACAGCACATAAAACATGTTTACACAAAATTATGTGTAAAGCTTTCTTTTATTAAAACTACTTGTGTGACTGTCAATACCTCACAATCTGTCTTAATGACGTATGACACAGATGTGTGCTTGTTAGCTGATAACAATATCACATAAACTGATGCCAACAGTTGAACACTTAAGCCTTGTTTACACTCACATAGGGACATGTTCAATTAGAATTGACTCTAGTCCCTCTACTACATATAAACTATTCAATTTCATAGTGAAGAACAGACCAGAAGATGTTAAGGTACAAAATATTATAAACAGTAACATCAAATAAGCATCTGAGGTGCTCTGAACAATTGATCCGTGAGCTTGCATGTACTTCTGCATAATATCATAATATCCCTTCCTAAGCCATTTCCACTCACAGACATTTTATGTGACACTTTTGAATTATTATTCATCCCTCAGCTTCTGTGGAAACTTTACCCTGTTTGTCCTGGAGCTGTTTTGGTCAACCCCCTGAACCAAAGGTCATCACCAACTTCCACTCCTCTCATCAGATTCCATGATCAATAACACATTCCCCCATCTGCTGTCAAAGAAGCCACCATAACACAAATGACAGCAGTCTTGTTGCATAGCTTGTTAGATGCGAAACCAAATGGTGCAGTGCATGTCGTTGTGTTCTGAAAACAGGCCCTTGTGTGCTGTGGGTGAGCATTCCTGCAAATGCTACACTTCGCCAATTAGACGGCATGACGATAGTATTCTGCACATCACCACGGAGCATGATGGGCTGCCTGTAAGATCTTACTCTGTTATTTTAATTAACTGCCAGGAATGCAGATAATTACCATATACTTCCCTTAGATGTTTGGGCTTAAAAGAATCCGCCAGGCCGCTGACAAATACAAAGATTATGTAGATGTGGAATAAAGACAAAACCAATCTAAATGATTATCAATAAAAGAAAAGTGCATTTATAAAAAAATTTCAGCAGGGTCAGAATTTTTTGATCAAAAGCAAACTGAAATAATTAAACTGTGATATTTGTTGACTTGACTGCTGTTATTTATTTATTTAGTCTATTTATGACAGGGACAATGTACAATTTCAAACACAAAAGCTGGCACATTCAAAGTAGTGTGCTGGTCACTGTGGCTTGTGTCTTACACTTTACTGTACCTTCATCAATAGGGCTCTTCTGTTTGATGCATGCCCATGTTTTTTCTTAATATTTCAATGTTTATTAAAGATGAGATTTTAAAAGTTTGAACAGAGGGCTTTATGTGGTTGTTCCCAGTTGTCATTGCACAGTAAGATAAACAACAATATCCTGAATAATTATCCTGAAGTGTGCGTATTCATTTTTTCTTCACTGGCAAACTATCTTGACTTTACCCACTTACAAATACCCCAGGCTTATGCAATTTAGTTAGTTTTCTTTTATCTTCAAGGTGTCTTTTCATCCTATACATCATCTAACCCCCAAGATCCTATGCTTATGGAAGACCATTTATTGAATTTATTTTTAATCTATCATCTCTTATCCTGAGATTGTCATGTCTATATGCCCAATTGTAGAATTCATTTTCTATCTATATATTACCTTTTGATGTCTAAAGATACATCTCTTCCAGGAATAATTATTCATCCTCTTTCTTAATATTAATAGACAAATATTGCGAAGTCTTTTCATCAATGAAACTATGGTGCTGATTATTCAATTGTGTAATATCACTACAGGGACCAAACATTCCTTTGAAAAAATATTCCAACCTCAAAGCATAGATAGAAAATAAGCATTACAGATGGATAGTAATGATTTTTGTCTGGACATGCCATGTCTGTGACAGCACAAATGTTTTAAATGGATTCCTATCTGCAGCAACTATGTGATACCACAAAATGTGAAGCAATGGTATCTGTTAAATTAGGTTAAATTAATTACTTAATTAATTGGTGGTATGTGATTTCAGGACTTCCTCTGATACAGATAGAGCATTATCAGATAGACCATAATCCCCTCATGTATTAATTTCCCTTACTCCACTAGGACATGACCATTAGAAAAATTCCATTCTTATTGACATTAGAAATACGGTACTTGGAGCTTAGAGTGAAATCTAAATCTAATCACACTTGCAATTTGGACTTTTGTGAGGTGTTAGTCTCTATCAGCATGGTTGAACTGTACTCTCATCATCTACATTATCTCTCTGCACTTCTCTCTTTTAAATTCAAATTCAAATGGAGCTTTATTACCATGACAGCAACATGTTGTGCTGCCAAATCATTCAGTTTACAACACAGCCTCTCAATCTCTCTTGCTCTCTTCCATCATATCATTCCATCTTTCCCCACATTTTTCTGTCTTCCTCAAAAGATTCAAATAATTAATGGGATTCACATTGTCTTTATTGACATTATAGGAGGTATGCAGTGCTGTGATGTGTGGATGTGTGCACCTCAGACTAACCCTCTCAAACAATCCTTCATCCCTTTTCCCCTCACTCTCGCACTCACTCTCCCTTCTCCATCTCACTCTCCCCCTCTTCCTCTCCTGCAGTCTGCCTGTGCCCTGCATTTGACACTGGGTCATGGAGAATGGAAGCAAACTGAGTCATCAGCATAGCTCACACTGTCTTTGACATCAACAACCTGTTAAATGGGTAGGTGCCGGTAGCAGGAGCACTGGGGCATATCAGGGGTTGGGGACCTTGTGAGTGGCAGTTCAACATGCAACAGGTACCCACAGGGTTACAGAGGTACTGATACACCTAAGGGCAGCACAGCACGCTGGGATACATTTGCCCGTTTGTCTGGACACTGTCATCAGTAAGGTTTCACCAATCCTTTTTTGATTTTTCTGTACCGGTTTAACTTCCAAGCATTTTCAGCCCCCATAGGTCCACTGTGGCATCAAAGAGATTCTATCCCTCTCTGTAATCCTAGAAAGTTTCAGAAATAGTGAAGTTTTATAACAGTTAGCATTTAAGATGTTGAAATCAGCTTCAACCATACTGCAGGCTCCCTCACAAACACATTTAAGACAGATATGTTAACAGCGGCTGAAGTAGGGAAGAAGACCTTTACAGGTCTGCATATCATAATAATGGCTTTACCATAACTATTACAAGACTAATTGTTTTCATACATTACTGTTTATAACTGTTTCAGTGACTATGGCTACCATTGAAAGCTCAGGCTGTTTCACAGCAATAGAGAGATAGCTTTGGGCTAGAGAAACTTGAAGGATTTGAAATGATCTGTTCAAGGACTTTGAGATACTGGGTTATTTATCATTTCTACAGCAAGAACCCTGAAACTCTTCTCAGTTCACAATAGACCATGAATAGTGGTGCAAAACAGAAAAATCAATCCGGCTTGTTTTTCACATACTTTGATGCTGCACTAATTTTATCATATACCTCTAATCTATTTGCAATTATTTTACTTACAATAATCAAGCATTTTACTATAGTGAAAAAAACAGATTGTGGTAAATACAGAAGTTTTTATTGAATCAGAAGGGAAGTGAGTGCTCATCTTTATCACTTTCATGTTGTGATCTTATACATGTGTAATCCCCTCAGGACAAACTCCTAGTCAGTTCTACCTCCATAATTCTAAGTGTCATATAAGGCAATATGAAGTTTTTCTGTGTTTTTTTGGACATAAAATCTTCTAGTGTCATTCTAACTGTATTGTGAGAACACGTGTCCACCACAGGAGGTGACTTCAACCACCTGGAGATAGTATGAATACATTTTTAATACATTTTTAATAAAGAATACATTGTTGTTAGGGACCTGTGTGTTTAATGAACCTAATTGTTTGCCTTGGTGGTGTGCTACATGGCTAAGGACTGCAACATATATATCACTGAATCTGGAGAGCCTTCACATATCCCCCAAAACAGTTTGTTTAAATGTTAATTGTACTTGAGTAACTCTTGGTTAATGAGCCTAACCCACCTTATCAGAGGAATAATAAATACAGGTGCAAGTGACTGGAGAACAGACTGTTTTCAGCAGGTTAGCTTTGTGCTCGGGGTGGTTGCCTTGTTGAATTTTAAATAATTTTTACTTTTTTTTTTAGCAAATTATACTCCTTTTATGTGTTTTATGAGAAGCATCAGCCAGCTTCTTCACAATATACGTATATACTGTAGCACTAACAGTTTGGAGTCTATCATCATGAGCCAAGAGTCTTAGACAAGTATACGCAAGAGGGCACTTCCTCATGCAAATTAGAATCATGCAATAGACACAAAAAGTGTTAATGTCTTTAGCTATTTCAACACGAGTAGTTGAGTCATCCTGAATTTTAATTGGGGAGCACACTTCCCTGCCCTCCTCCACACTGTTGCTCTATTGGTCTAATTAAATGTTATGCTAATTCTTGTAGCCAGGAGAGAGAGGCCTGGGGTATTTGCTTAGTAACATTGAGATAAGTGCCCTTGTTTGCAAAGTGTTAACAATGAGCACAGCTTTTCTGCGCAGGCAGAGTTCTGAAGTGTTGATGTGTTTTTAGCGGAGGAGCCATCGCTGAGTACGTATAAGCTCTGTTCTCTGAGACACCCCATCAGGGAGAGAAGAATGAATATCTACTGATGCTTCATCAAGATGCCCTGGACGAGAAATCCACTTCAAATGTTAATGTTCCCATTTCAAAGAACTCATTTCAGTGCTGGGAGAAAGGTCTTCTCCAAAGAGACCTGGTGGCTATGATTATAGTGATGTCATAAATAAGCGCCTGGGAAACAAGGGTGGAACAAATTCGCAACTTTGAACAGATTTCAGAACAAGGAGAAGACTGCCCAGCAGCTGTTGTTTTATTAATCTGCTCAGCAGGTGGGTCAATGTTCTGAAGTAATCAGCCCCAAGCTGAAGAGGATGAGTCAGCTGGGGAAATGCAGTTGATAGTATCCATAATCAGAATATTTTCTTTGTAATCATTTCACATATATAAAAAAGAACACATGGCAGATAAAAATGATGCTCCTTGATTTTGTATCTGTAAGCAATGTGTGACCCATGAGCTGGATTAATATACTGTCTGGAGTTAGATAAAGCAATTTTGGCTCAGACAAAAACTCCACATGACCTCACAGTCTGTGGGTAATTAGGTGGTACTGCAGTAAGTGCAATTTAATATTGAAGTACAATTACATAAACATCACATGGCAAAACAGGCATGGGTTCAAATCCTGTATGAATGAATCAATGCTTTAGTAAGGTACCTCAGGTAAGTACAGTGATAACAGAATGTGTCACAACTAAAATGTATGCTACACAACAACATGATAACATTTTTATTAAAAAAATATTTCTGAACAGAAAGGACAGTGTCACAGTATACACTCTACTTTATATATGCCAGAACCAAAAACAACAGGCTCAACAGAAGATTTTGAATTATAAACATATACTCTGTGTACTGTATGGAGACCAAAAGACTGAAAGAGACAGAGAGAGTGATGAATTATTTGAAAAAAGACGCCTACATTTTTATTTACTTACAATAACTTGAGAGAACTGAAATCATCCAAGGACAGCCAGCTGAAACTGGAATCAGTCACTTTGACAAGGGTGCACAAAGAACATAGCAAACACATAGCAATTTCCCACAGCCAGCTTTGCAGAACATTATAATGTACTTGTTCATATAGAGCATCCACAGTACCTTCAGTCAGATAGAATGTATGTTAAAATAATATCATTTTAAATATAAAGCATTAAAGCATGCCTACAGTGGTTATAAGGCCTTACTCTTATCCCCACATGGACTCAACCCAGACAACCATCTCAACCACACCCTATTCCATATTCACAACGCCTTAGTGCCATCTCGAGTTTATCACCATTTTGTTTTTTATGTTGTCATTTTTGACACCATCACCCAAGTTCTGGAATCCCACAGTAGATACAGCTGGACTAGACTAAACTTACAAATAGATACCAACTCTAAATAAAAATACAAGCAATACTTGTTTCACAGTATCTTCAAAGATGTAGACATCCATAGTACAGGAGTCAACAAAAAAGACTTGGATCTCATAATCCCCAGTTTTTCACTTTTAGGGTTGGATAAATTGATCAAGCACTTTTACGGTTGGTACGTAATTACTGTATATTGAAATGCAAATGCAAGCCCTTTTGCAAAGGACATTTTAATAAGCTGATTAAATTCATGTGTAAAATGCTTGCAGAGAGTTTGATTAAATGATTTAATTAGCATTATAGCCCATAGGAAGCTTATGGTTAAAATAAAAATCATTGGAAGCGGGGGGTTGGCATGCATTTTATGAAACATGTTATTTGCTTTTCTTTTCACTCATCTTTTTAATTGTTCAGTTTTTTAAAACTGCAATGTTAACATGACTCATTAAGAATGGCGGAGAAGCTAACAGGAGCAAATTACCACTGCCTTTGGAAGCAGCTCACTGATTTGAGGGAAATCGCATGCGTTAGCCTTCTGTGCCACTTAATCAATCAGACAACCAATCAATCAACAAATCACTTCATCAATTATACAAACAATCAATAACTGAAATGGCATTTACTTTACAGGCTTTCAGAAAGGAAATGTTACTGCTGTGTAAAGTGCAACACAAAGAGGTTTTGGTTTATCTGTTTTAACCTCTCATACTCAAAACTCTTTTTAAATTTCAAGAAAGGGGAAAAATTGCAATGTGGAAGTACATGCACTACTGTGTGTCATTTTACATAGATAGGAAAAGGTTCTGCTGAGAACTTTAGCTCTCACTTATGTATGAGATTTGTGGCCTAAATCTGGCTTTTGCCTACTGCCCAGAAGGTGTAGATTTACAACCCCTCTAAAAACCAAATGAGGCTTATGCCTGCTCAGTGTGCCCTATGTCAACATTGCTACCATCATTTATTCTGTCAGAAGGTGAATGCTCAGGACATGTCAGGCCACAGTGCCCAGGCTAGCGTGGTGCATATTCCCTGGTTTGTATATTAGACTTTATCCACAGAGGTCATCCAGGCTGAGTGCAGGTATCCAGATTCTGTGCCATTACATTGCAAAGTACAGGACCTGCATATCCAGCCCATGTTTTTCTGTTGGGCAGGAGGCAATGAGAGCTCTGAACTGCCAGGTACAGTCTCTTGCTTTCTTGACAGTGTCTTTTTCTTTTTTAATATAGCTGGTTTGGTCAAAATAAGAGTCAAAAGAATACCGATGTGCAATGGAGTAATCTTCTGAATACTGAATTAAAATTGCCACACTTCTTTTTTAAAAAAGTCAAGTCTTGAATTGTGCCTGCAGACTAGCCTGAAGGAATTTTAATGCAGTGCTTTTTTAGTTTATGTCTTCTTTTGCAGAATTACATTCTGGAGAACTTCACTTAATCAAACAGTTTTGCGCTGACATTACACTGACACCTATTTTTTACTGTTCATAAATGACCACATTTCCCCCTGCAAATGAAGAAGAAAGAGGGGACAACAACACAAATGACACTAAAAATGGGACAACAAAAGAGTATTAAAAAATACACGTCAGTTCAGGTCGTTGCTAAGAGACAGTGTCAGAGGGAAAATATACATGTCTTTTCAGTCATTGAATGTGGTTCAGTCAAATACGCTCTTGCACACTGTACAGTTTTAATCCTATAAATTTCACCATGATGTTTTGTTAATTAAATGCCAAAAATGTATATAAAATAAATTTTGTGCGACCATTTGAGATGAATTATGCACCAAAGAACCCCATTACAGACACAATAAACCACATTAATCTTTTAGCTTGACAAGAGTTGTAACAAAGAGCTCTTGGGACAGTGGTGTGTTTGTAAGTATTAGTGAAACCAGGGTGATTCCTATGCGTCTAACGATCAAAACACATCCATGTTTCAGACCCTTACAAGAATTGTACTAGAGTGAGACCACAGTCGTAGTAGCGCATTAGTAATTTAATAGCAAATGCTTTTTCATTGTCATTGTTGAGGGACATATTAAAGCCATGCAGTGCATCCTCAACCGTAGGCAGCATCTGTGAGAGTTTATCAAACCACTCGCTTAAAATTTCCCTTGCAACATAGTTGTATAGTTGTGTTGTATATAAAATATTAAAACAAATAACAGATCACAAATAAAGAGACAGCTTGCCAGCATGCCAGTTCTATTGTAACACAAGCATAATTTAGACCACAACCATGAAATAATACTGATATAACTGTCAAAATACCAACGGTATTCTTTACACATCAAGCAACAACTAAAGCATTTAGGACAATATGAATAGTATTTAAATCTTTCCTGAGTTCCTTCTAAGCAAATTCCAATAAATCAATTCAAATAAACAAAATAAAGTTAAGAAATACAGCATGAAAATTTGTGCTGTATTTCTGTTCTCTGCTTCTTTGGTGTTGATTCTCTACACTCAGAGCTGTTACCTAGGAGATGGTAACAATCCACTGTGATCGGCAATACTGTCATTCTGCACCACATTCTCAATTGAAACATTCGACTACTGTCTAAGATGCATTGTACACACACACACACACACACACACACACACACACACGTTACATGAATATGTGCATGCATGCATCAGTAGAGAAATGCATGTATGTCATAGTCTTTCTGTATAGTGTGGTATGTGCAGCATGTCACCAGCTGCTATAAAAAATGAATTGTGGGATAACTATTAGGGGGTGAGTTGAATAATGCAGGTACAGACCAACCCTGGGAGTGCCGGTTCAAGAAGAGATGGTTCTATCTGATGGTTCTATGGTTCTATCTGTCACACCCATCAAATGGCTTCATAGAAACTAGACTTGACGCTCCGCAATCCATCCGTTACCATCACAGCATTGCAGAACTTTATGAAAAAACCCCTCTTTGATCCCTGTGTAATACTTCAGAGATCGAATCCATTTCTATTGTCCTTAAAGAGAATTTTTGCGCACAGCAAATCAAGACCTGTTGTTAAAAAAACATAATATCAAACTCTCAATTTATAAGGTTTGGAAGATTTAAGAATCAAGACGCAATTATATTTCCACATTACATATATCATTTCACATATACAGTCCGGAGACAACAAAAGCATCTGACCCTAATGCCTGTTTTCAGAGAACACTATTGATGTTTTGCCAACATAATCGAGCAGCTGCAGTTTTAGAAAAACTGAATTACAGTACAGTGTCGGCAGCCTCATTGGAGCGCATAAATGCCACTGTGCATTACCAGTGTGAAAACAAGTCACTAACACACCAAATAGATTTAACTGGACATTTTTAAAGCCTCCACAGAGCTCTTATGAGTGCTCCACTGTCTGTTTGTTTTGTGAACAACCATTTAGTCTATGTGGAAAAAATACTTCTAATGGTTGATGAAGACCAGCAAAAATGTCTGACGTGTTGCTGCCAGTAGCTTGTCAAAGGTCACATAGTATGTGGTGAGACTGTTGTTCAACATGTGTGTAGACATGGTTAAATCAAATTGCATCACCAGTAATACAAAATTTTAAGACTCCAGGGCGCCCTGTTTTTGACACCTCACTGATAAAAGTCTAACATCAAGAGCAGATTCACATGCATTCATATGCATTCAGATGCACTGCAACAGTAACCTCCAACTGCAGCCAACTCAGTCATGAATTGTTAAAGCTGGAGTCCCTCTTGATGTAGCTGGGCAGCTGACTTCCATACCTTTTAATTGTACCTCGGTTGCAGTAATATTGCTTCTATGTGTGGGTGTTGAAACAGCTTACTTCCTCAAAACAATCTGACAACAGTCCTATGTGTTATCTGTTATACAGGAAAAAAAATGTTGTTCTGTATTTTCATTAAGCAAAGTGGAATTTTCAGTCCCCTGCCCCCTTAAAAAATGTTTGCACGTTAGCTGTGATATTCTGAGTTAGGCCTTTGTACAGCTGCGAAAGTTGCACTGCTCTCAGCATCGAAAAGGTACAGTCCAATTAAAGGACAGGAGTAATGCTATTTTTCTTCTCCACCCTTTTGTGAGACCTGGCACAACCCCTCAACTGCAGCTGAAGGCCTCTCACAGCTGGAACACAAATATTCCACCAGTAATTAAAGCTCCTTTCCAGCCCTTCCTATTTACAGGGGAATTCTGAAGAACTCTAAAAACGTGAGAGTTTGAGTTTGAGAGGCTGGGATGTTGTTTTCCAGCATTCTCGGGCTGTTTGTTACCTCTGGACCTGGCTATAGCTCGTCAGGTTATTTCAGAGCTGCGGATAAGCTCCACACTCCACCCTGCGCTCATGCATACAACATGACTCACTTTGCCCACAGGAGCGCAGATGCACCGGAGGCCCCCAAATGCCAATACTGTCAGAGATCAATGACGCTCTTCTCCCTCTCTCCTGTGATTCCAGCAGACGTCAATCCACGCATATCTCACAAGATCCCTGTTCTCTCTCCTTCCTCTCTCTCTAAGCTCCCTCTGTTTCTCGCTCCCATCTTAGGCTAAGACGAGGCCTGATGGTCTTGGATAACAGTGAGGGTTCGTTTAGGTTTTGTTTGGCTCCCGGGGGTCCCTCTTTGGGGGGATGTGAAGGAATTTAGCCCCAGGCTGAACTGTTTTGAGAGGAACATGCTAGAAGCACTGCTTTTTGCTTGATGTTTATTTTCTTAATTGCATATTTCCTCATCTGTTTTGTAATACATTTTAAGTAATCAGTTTATTCTGGTCATGTCTTAAAATATGAAAATAATAAGACACAACAGCTATACTTTTAATACATACTTAAAACTTACTTACATTTAATACATACTTAATAATAAACATTTAATAAAATATAAACATATAACATGAATATGATTAACATATAGCATATATAACATGTCATAATTTGTATCCAGTGGGTCAATGTTGAATAAAAGACTAATGTTTCTGCATAGTAGGCAAGGTCATTCTCTTTGCAGATTAATCTTGTCAGGTTGAATATGATTCTTTTTCATATACCAGTGTTGCCAGTGCAGATTGCAGTCCAGGAGCACCCGGGTATACACTGCTCTGTCAAAATATTCCAGCCTTCTTGAAGGCAGTGTGAGGGAAGGCAGGAGGCTTTGCAGTTTTCTCTCAACATTATATGAAGTGCATTCTTTTTATCGCCCCACAAACTTTTAAATTGGGTGACATCTTCAGCTTCAGCACAGCACCTCACCCTATCGAAAGCTGAGATCTGTCTAGATACACAGAATTCATAATTCCCCCTCTAGCAAATGGAAAAAAATCACCCAGTGTAAAAATGGGAAAAATCCATCACTGACTATCTGGCTCAACATAGTGATTCAATAAGGGACACTGAAACAACCCGTAACATTGAAGCAGAATCTTGCACAAGTATTACACAAAGCTTGCACCAGCTCCTCTCTCCTTGTGATCCCTGACATTGACACTCCTGGACAGCTTCAGCCTGCACAGTTCTGAACTTTTGAGCATTAATTTAAATAACAAAACTATTACTCCATCTATAATTTGCCTTATATTATGATTTTGGAATCAGCAAGTAATGCATGAGAAATTTCAAAGACTTAAAGCTTTTTATTCAAAGTTAAGCACAAAGATTATTGTGGTTAAATTGAACCTGGTCCTTATTGCCAATCCCAATACATTAAATTTTTTGTTTGTAGCTGTGTATATTGTACCTGCGTGTAGACATTTTTGAGCTATAAGGAAATTTGCAATTTATTTGTGAGGACAATAGAAATTAATTCTCATTCTGAAAATCTGAAGCTTAAATTGCATCATGAATGAACTTTTGAGTTGTGTCCTTCGCTACCTCAAGTGGGATTTACTAGACTCCATCGTGCTCATTTCTTCCTTAACCTCTTTAATAAAGCACTTCTTCTTCTTCTTCTTCTTCTTCTTATTATTATTATTATTATTATTATTGTTGTTATTATTATTATTAGTACTAGTAGTATTGTGTTTTGTTTATGATCACTGGTTTGGATTTCACAAAAGAAGATCAACTTGGCCACATCACAAATGCTTTTACATTGGAAACATACAAAGATGACACTTCATTTTTGCCTTCATTCTCTTTATATCTTTTCACAGAGAACTGCTCAGCCATATCAGGAAGTGCTGCTTTGCAGAATTTTGTGTTTTGTCCCAGGTCCCTTTTGTGCGACACGGAATAAATCTTAATTAAATCGAGAAGTGTCAAGCATGTCGGCACCATGTGATATTTTGTGTATCATCCTGATAAATGTTATTTCAAAGATAGCTTTTTACTTTCTCTTGGACTTTGCATTCATTCTCTACAGTGTCTCTGCCGAAGCCTTGAATATCTGCTCCACTCTTTCATACACGCTGCAAACAAACCCCTCTCACCCTATTTACTCTCTGGCTTTAACTGTGGGCACATTTATGCCAAAGCCAGGCTTTTCAATGCACCTTTCAGTTTGTTTGGACCTTTTGAGATTTTCTCCATCATCTCCCAAACACTGGACAACAATCAAGGGAAATGAAAGGGAGAAACATCCAGCAGTTCAGCACTGGAGATTGTGACACAGCGGTACAAGGTCACAAGGATGATTCATTGCTTTTTGAAAACAACAGAAAAGCAGAAGCTGGAAAGCTTTTTGGCAACGGGCTTGAGCATTTCTGAAAGCTCGTCCGTTACAATGTGCAGACCAAAATGCTAAAGCTGCAGCCACCCACCAGGTTAAAACAAATGAACTTTCCGTGGGCCATGCAGCCTGTCTAGACTCAAGAAATTCGAGTCAGCACTGCCAAATGCGATGGTTATGAGTGCAAAACAGAAATTCAACATTTACAAACACACATCCCTTTGAGGCGATGAAGCTGCAGGATACCTTAAATGTATGGGTCATAACTCTTTATTTAATTAAGAGATGCCAAAGGCAGATAAGTGCAGTAAAGGTTTGCATACCTTGCTTGTAAGTGTAACTATGTAGCCCCACCCAGGAACCACACCTGATTCTTGTGACCAGTCCAGTTTCTTTAACCACCTCACTGTATGGACATCTGTTTTATGTTTTATTTGTAACATTGGATTCATTAATAAAGATGTAATTTAGAGAATTATTCTCACAAAACAGTAAATGCAATTCATAAATGCCAATTCAACAGACATATGAAATTGATAATTAATTTAAACATGTAATAGTCTTGTTTACAAAATTTATGTCTGCCATAATATCAGCAGTAGCTGGTAAATACTACATGAAACAGAAGGTGCCATTTCTGTTCTTATAAACAGATCATATGTTTTTATTCATAGTAATTAAAATTATTTACTTTTCAACAGTGCGTAAACTAGCATTATCAATTAGTTTGTAAACTATATATTAACTAATAGTAAGTGGGTAATAAATGTGTAATAAAAGTCTCATTGCTTATTTGCATGTCTACTAGGTGAGGGAGTGCACATTCATAACAAATCACAACATCAATTCAAAATATACATGTATGAAAGGCATGTTTAAAAACAAATAGTATCCAAAAAAACAGTAAATTAATTCCAGAGGTTATGGTAAATATGTAACAATTATAGCTATACTTTTTTATTAAATCATTTAATGAATAAGAGAAACATTATATAACAAAGAAAAAATAGGGAACTCAATACTTGCTTACTAATTGTTGGTGTGTAGAAGTTTAATTAATGATTGCTGATGCATTGTGACAAATTTGTTAAAGGTATAAACATTTCTTGGAACAAAACAGTTGTCACAGCTCAGGCAGGGACTTGGGTGCAGACAGGAATGCAGGTTGCATAAAACGAGTTTAATGAAGCCAAAAACACAGTCCAGGAATCAAAGTCAAAAAAACAGGCAAGGTCACAATCCAGAAAATCACAGCAACCAAAACCAAAAACAGATCCAAGGGCGAAGTCCAGTGAACAGGCAAAAATCAGTAAAACAAGCAGGCAGGCAGAACAGACAAACCGCTCGTACGTGTACGAAACAGAAGGACTGAGACGAACTCGCGACGAGACAAGAAACAAACGGGGAATATATAGGGTAATGCTAATGAGGAGATGGGATGCAGGTGTGCCGGCAGGCAGGTGGAGCCGGTCAGGTAATAGGGTGGGCAGAGACAGACCGGAGAGCAGGGCAGGGCTGGAACACAGGGAAAAAACAAAAGCACATGGACGGGGAAACAAAAACAACAAACAGGCTAAGAAGCCGCAGTCCTGACAGCAGTATCATTTACCTCACTGCAAAAGATTGTTGTTCAACCATATTGAGCTTCATAAAAGAATAAGTGCAGTTTTATGTTTTTCAGGGAAAGTATAATGCAAAAAACAGCATATGACATTTATTTCAGACAAGAAGAGTAGCAAATAACATGTGACACTCACAGGGATACACACATGATACTGAGAGTCTCCTGAGCTGGTAGAAGCATTGTGTTACATAACAGCACAGAGTCATGCAGATCTTCCACTCTACAGCAGGGGCCTACGACTGCAGCATCGATACGTCAATATCCACGTGATAGAAACCAGAGCTCTTTAAGCACCACTGCAAAGCCACTTTCTGACAGGGGCAAGGTACTTGAAAAGGGAAGGCCAGGCTGACTCTAGCAATTTAAAAATACACGCATGATGTATACACTCAGGGCTGTAGGTTTCATCTGAACATTGGAGCACTGCTGTTACCGTTAACATAAAGGCTGAATTACACTGCACACACACACACGCACACACACACACACGTATATATATTTTGGGCCCTTCATAATGTTTGCTGATGGAACTCCTTTGGGGTCAGTAACACATGACATTCTCAAAATAAGGTCATAATACAGTGGCAAGGTGATCTTTGCATATGATCTTTGCAGTATGATTGAATTATAACGGCTCTCTTCCGGGATTTTGTTGGGGCTGTAGAGACTGTCCTGAGGATCTGGATGTCCATCGTATCTTCTGAGGCCAGTCACCTCAGGGGATATGACAAATCTGAATGAAAAAATGCCCACAAAGAAGCTATGCTTGAAATGGTTTCAAAACTTGGCAAAGAATTCTTTTTCTCCAGCCACTGCCTTCTGTTTCTGTGTATATAAGCCTGAATCTCTCATGCTGTATTTATGTTGTTTTTCCAAAGCTGTTTGGTTGAAAAACAATGAAAACTAGGCTCATTCACACCACTTGTGATTGTGGTCATTCACCTCCATCATTACAGGAGATGATGAAATGCAGGCACTCTCTCTCCCCCTTCTGTGTCCCCCGTGCCATTGTTCTGGCATATGTGTCCTTTTGATCCTGAACAAAAAAACAAAAACCTTGAGCCCTGCTGACTCAGTTATTCCTTGAATGTTGAGTGCATTTTGAAGAGGGACAGACAGCACAAATAGCCCCCAAAGACATGGCCTTGTTCACAAAGACAAAGGTGTTTCTTTTATTACAGTATAATATATAAAAAATTGTAGCCCTGAGGCAATTTATTCCTGTATGGACAAGCATACCTTTATCTAAATGCTGTCTTCAAGAAGTTCAATGCAGATGCCTGTAAAAAAAAAACAGAACAGACTTGCAGCTGAGTTTGAAAACTTGTTTTTGTTATCATAGATACACTGGTCTGATCCAATGCAGTGTAACAACATAGGGACATGTTCCATTTCACCAAAGTTCCCCTGGGGACAAGCAGTAGCGGACAACACTGTAGAATTACAGTATGAGGGTATGCCACTCAGCATGGGAGATGTTCTTTATATAGGTTGGGCTGATTTGAATATAGTGGTTCAGAAGTTCAGACACAATCTGTTAATGTAGTTATGAGTGTGCAGCAGGGAACCTGGGAGCAATGAATAATTACACACTCGTCAATGCTTTTTATCAGAGACACCACACTGTGTTGTGGGTCTCCAGGCATCTCAAAGGCGACATTCTTTGTACAAATTAAAGCTGAAGATAAATTATATACTCATCATACTGTGGCTTATTATATATCAACACATAAGGGGACAGGCAAGCGCAATTCACCGGACATTGGTTAGAGCAGGGGTTTTTTAGAGGGAACACAATAAAAACACAATTGCAAACACAAAAATCATTTTGTTTCAATCAACAGAGGCATGGACCTACAAATGAATACTGGAATTACTGTTTTCAAAGCAAATATGATTTACTTCATTAACTGAATGGTTCCTGAATTCACCCAATTGTTTTCATTTTCAAAACAAAAGTGCTTGATTAAATTTAAAAAAAATCTTTCATTCACATGCCAGGCAAAAATTTGTGTATTCAATATAATTTGTTTTGTGTTTTGAAGTAACTGTTTTTCCACATATGCTGCTCAGCAGTTATAGACTATATTACTGAATTTATTATCTGCAATGATTTGTTTGCGAAAATCTGTGCCCACTGTCAGGAGAAGGTCTGGACAAAGCATCCAGTTCTCTTGGTAGTTCCAGTGCACTAGCAGCAGTGGTAGAACAGGTCAAGGAAAAGCATACTACTGCAGCTGCCCTCTGCCTAATTGACTTACATTTAGATGCAGTGCAAGCCAAAATCAATGCACACAATCTGAGACAAAATAGCCGCTGTTAACACATGCAGAGCTGTCAATTCAGTTTGATGTTATCTAACAATTACAGTGAAGGGTTGTTCCTCAAATATTTTTTTTTCTTTTCAATTACCTGCTGAATAACCACACGGGGGAATAATACAAACAAAATAAGCAGAGGCACATCAAAAGTTCAGCTGTTCAAAGAAGGCAATTAACAGGCAGTAGTGGGGATTCTGACCAAAAGGCTGCAGGTTTGACTGTAAAGTAGCCACTACTGCTATACCCATGGGCGAGACACTTAACCCAAATTACTTCAGTAAATAGGCAGCTGTATTAACAGATAAGGGTGTCTGCCAAACAAATAATGTAATCAGCTCAAAATGTGTTGGCAGGATTTCACATGTCTTGGGCACTGAATTTGTTCCAAACCTGTAGAGTTTCACTTGTAAGAATGTGTTTCTAAGTGTACTTTGTGTTTATAAACAATGTCTTACAAGTCTGTAATTACTAAGGCCCTTCAGACTCCTAGGAGGCATCATCTTGTGGTTACCCAGGTAACATGATGTGGTTTTGAAGGGGTCCTTGATGGTTTCAAGCCAGTAGTTTTGATCCAATGGCTGTGACTCCCTATGAATCACTAAGAAGGCTTTTGATTCCTCCATTGAGCATCAGTTTGTGTGCACTTGGATGATTCCTGGTGATGCCAGTGCAAACAATTCCATGAGAACTCATTGTACCTTTTAAGATTAAAGCAAAGCATAATGTAATCTTTTCACAGTCTCATGGTGTCTTAATCTGGGGGTGTGCAGATAGCATGAAGTCTACAGTTATTCTGGAACACTTGTTTTAAGACATGAAAGATGGCAATACAATATGTTTAAACTGTGCTGTGTTATGAAACCACTGATTGGCTGGGACTCTGTTTCAGACTCAGCCAATTACTTCTCCTCTTGACCTGGGGATCCATGTAGACAAGGTAAGGGTGACCTCCTTTTAATATGCACTCAAATGAATGAGGGTTCAAGAGATCATCCATTTAAATACAAATGACACAGCAGGGACAGAATTCAATCAGTACAGAACATAAAACCAAGGCTGTTTAACTGATGATAAAGGTATTTCTTTTCATTTTCCTGACGCAGTTGGACCTTTGACTTTAGAGGGAGGAGGGAGGTTGTATTCCTCCCAATCCATAAAGCTCTTGCTCTGTGAAGTTAAAATGAGAGCAACGGATGCAGGAGCTTTGTGAGCAGATTCTTAATACTGATGGAGCCTATCCCATACAGCTCTCTCAAGGTTTCAGCACTGTACTGCTCTCTACTCAGGAATGTAATTTACCAAAAAGCCTTCTTCCCACGGCAGAGGAGCTCTTAAATCTAGAGAAAGGAGCCCTGCAGTGTGAAGTGGTCTGTTGAAGCCCTCTGCACACACACACACACACACACACACACACACACACACACACACACACACACACACACACACACACACACACACTCACACACACTCACACACACACACACACACACACACACACACACACACACACACACACACACACACACACACACACACACACACACACACAAAGTATAAAAACTGAGACAAGCATGTATACATGCATACTCACACACACACATGCACACTCAAGTTTCAGAATCAAAAACCTTTTTGGACTTTTTGGACATTTTTTTCATATATTACATGAGTTTTCCTCAGCTTGAACAGATCTAGTTGCTTTTTCCCAATTGTCTTATGTACTGCACCCAAAAATGTGCCTCTTTATTGGAAGGCACTTCAATTGCTAGCAAAATTCAGGCAAAGACAAACTTTTAAAGCCCCTATGTGTATTGTTTAGTCATGAAAGAGCTGCTTATTCCAGGCAATATAGCCTCATTTAATCAATACTGTATACATTTCAGCCAAGTTTCTGCACTGTCTGACTGCCTCTGTAAACACATGCTGTCATAACCATCTGTTTCATTGTCTGATTTATTGGGCTTCAATTTTATTGTAATTTATTTATTTATCAAGGATGTGCAGAATAAAATATTCAGGTATTGTAACATACCATAGTTTATTTTTCAGTGATAGTCACAGAATGTATAAGATGACTTACAGCAGTATTAGAAGTAAGTGGGAATCTAAAGTACATCATATTAAAAGTGTCATCTAACAGTCATTTAAAAATAATATCAATAAAGAAACCAATCAGACTAATACAGCTCATCCCTTCCGTCACTTTTTAAATGCAAAAAGGCTTGAAATACTACTGAAGTCCAAACAAAAAACAATCAACATTATAATTGTTATCTAAGACATGGCATAGATTGTAGAAGAAGAAGAAATAGTGAATAAAAATACTTTTCCAGAATATACAAAGAGAGCTAAAATATTTCTAAAATGGTCTGAAATTGCAAAGCTGTCAGTTATAAGCGCTTGTTCTCATTTCTTCTCTAGAGCATTTCAGAGGTACCCTTGACTGAGACAAATGTTTCTGTACTCTCACCTCACTCACTTGTTGAGATTCCATTGACTTCTTCCACATTGGGGTTGAAGAGATCCTATGTGTTAGTTTAAAGAGAGTAAATAACAAAAATTCCTCACATTAGAATGCAAGGATATTTATATTATTGTTCTTTCATTTAAAAAATGTAAATCAAAATATGTAATAATTTCTTCTTAGATCTCAGTTTCATAAAGGCCACTGTGCATAATGTGATGTGACAGCTTACAGAACCTTACTGTGTACAGTAATAAACCCTAACTGAAGTGAAGACACACAGAAGAACACAGTTAGCGTCATATCTGAGCTGGAATAACACATATTCCGATCAGACCACACATGCATTTAAAAAGAAAAACACACATAGACACTACACACACATACAGAGGTACTCACATGCCACACACAAACACATTTACTCACATGCCACACACACATACACAAACACAGTTTGTTATTAGCTTCTGAGTGGCGGAGATTGCTGCAGAAAGGTTAAATGTCTCCAGGGACATCTTTGGATGCACACATGCTGCCAGAGGTCTTAAACACAGTGACACATGTAGAGGTGGAAGAGGCTCTGCAGGGCTGGGGGCGGGGGCACTGGCTACGATATGGTGCTGTTTGTCACCGGACATACCCAGCCGTGAGTGGCCACCGGTCGTGCTGGGAGAAATGCAGCAAGACTAACATGCCATTTCCTGTTCATTCCAAGCAAGACTGCGGGAACTCAGGGAGATGAATCATGAGAAATCCAAGCACATACATTCAGAATTATGATCAGATATTCAGCTCTTTCTGTCCTCCGTACTTAAGCGCCTGGGAGATTCTAATCGGCAACAGGAGGTTAGGGAGCCTTCTGTTAATTACGCTGAGATGTTAGAAAATACTGACTCGCTGCAGGGAGTCAGAACGCGGGTATCCACTGTCTGCCAGTGTCCTGGATCAGGGTGTGCTGATGCTTCCAGGGCACAAACTGGGCAAAGATGTTACATTTTGTAGAGCAAACACCACCTCCAAATTCCAGAGGTTCCAAAGTTCAGCACTGTTAAGTCTAGGGGGCACACTTGCACAGGGCAAGCTCAGAGATGGCATGTAGGGTACGGTTTGACAGCGGAAACAGAGGGTGAAGGAGAGCAGATGCAGAGGGTACACTGGAGGCTGCTCTGTGAAACCCGGCAGGAAAAGGTCCTTGTGCTAAGAGGAATGTTGCACCCACCCACCTCTTCATTACTTGTGAAAAGTTATCCCCCTCTTTCTGGAAAAGCTCTTGGCACAGTGTTAACACATTTAGAATTTCAAAGATGGATGATGGATTTAGACTAACAATTGCCCAATCTGTACAAGATTGTCCGCTATTCAAAAAAATAGCAGAGCTCTTTTGAAATTTATGGAATGATGATTTCCATTGATGTGTCACTGTAAAATCTGCTGCTTTTTAGCCATTGTCTTTTAATTTACTGTCTTTTGAATAAACCAAACTGATCTTAACGGACCTAAATGTTGGAATCGAGAATCCTTCTGCTTAGTGTATCTTTTGAATGGCAGAGGAATGCAAATGACAGGGAATAAAACGTATATGTTTGTTTATTTTTGTTATGTCTTCACAGATTTTTCAGTATTCAAAACTAATTACAGTTTTTAGTCCTACTTGACAACAAATGGCCCTTATTCCTGTGGGTGTATATTGTAACTGCACAGTTCCAGTGTAACTACTGTGCAAATACATGTTATTACATAGAACTTATAATTATCAAACATGTCTGTGGCTTGTGTAATTACACTTCTGTAACATCCACATTATGTATGTACAGAGTACAATACTTATTTTGTACAGAATAGTACACAGTAGCAGCTATGGTGGTAAAGAGTTAATACATAGGTATTAGGGTCACTTGAAGTAAAGTGGGACATAGTTGCATCCATCTGTTAATGAAGTGAATCTCATTAATGGCCAGTCAACATTTATGGAATGCTTTGGGAAAATTTTTCTGCTGGGGAAAGTGATATATCTTCACATTTCTTCAATCTTACTTTGCATCTGAAGTAGTTACTGTATCTTTACAAGGCATAAAATCATAAGATATATAAACATATTATTAGGGTCATATTCTTAGAAATAGCACCTGCTGTCCCTCTGAGACTAGTCTCCAAATGGCTGTTGTTATGAATAGAAACATGTGGTCTCTTGCAGGGGCCTGAAAAAGAACACCCAAGTCCAGTGGAAGGACAAAATTATGATTATTATTGTATTAATGTAACTGTGTGTAATGAACTGTGATGGCGTAGCTTCAATATTCATCACAGCTGGCTACATGTTTATGGAGCTGAAACACACCACACTCGAAAGGGCAAAAGGAGGAAGTGAGAGTTACTCCATAACATTAAGCATGCCTCTGACCCTGGAGAGCTGATGTCACTGTAAAACCACTGAACACAGACTCTCTGAAATTAAATGCATTGGTTTTATAACATTTTATTTTATATAACATCAAATACAAGATCAAAATATTTTACAGATATCCTAAATATTGTATAATAGCTTGTGTTTCAGTCTCACTACTGTGCAACCCATTCACAGAGTAGTTTTATCATCGCACTCCGCATGGCAGTTGGGGACAAATTTCTCTGTTATTGATTTTTCATTTCCTGATAGATTTACTTTGTAATCCTACTCATTAGAAATAGTGGAGAAGTAATTAGCCTGCAAATTGCCCACACAAACAAACAAACAATTAATTCCTCTCTTTCTTTCGCTGTCTCTCAGTAAACATTACATATTTATCACAACACAATTATTTTCCCCTGTATATTTCCACTCTACCTTTATTTTTGTTTGCTTTGCTTTGCTTTTTCTTTTTTCAACCATTTGAGTTTGAGTGTGTATGTGATGCTATAATATTCTTTGATTGTATGAATTTGAGTTTGAGCTGCAAGGTTTCATGAAACCCCAAATTGGTGGAGCTACCATGTGCTATCAACAATTCACAGTTTCTGACCAATCAGTGTTTTGGCTGAACCAAGTATGGACAGCCAGGGACCAAGTGTGTACTGATTTCCTGTCAATGTGCCTCTCCATCAGGCTGTGACTGGATCCTGTGCTTCCCTTGATAGTCATAAATTCAGCAGCAGAGAGGGTAACTGCCATGATCCATTCTCACCTTAGTGGCAGTGTTTGTCACCTTGGGTTTTTTATGAATCCCTCCTCTTGAATCATTGTTTTGCCTTCTGTATTTCTAATCACATTGATCTGTTATATACATCTGGACATAGGAACCCTGCAATAGCCACCGGGCATGTGTCCAAACACATGCAGACCTGTTGTTATTGGGAATAAAACTCCCTTGACCCTTGAAGTGCCCCTTGTCTGTATTTCTGCAGCCTCGTGTCTGTCTCTCTGTCTGTCATAGTCTGAGAGAACAGTGTATGAAAAGATGCATTCCTCCTACTCAGCTCTTCAGATTCCCCACCACCCACTCCAGTTTCTGTCTGTCTGTTGTGCTCCGTTCCTCCCATTTCTATCTGTAAATGAGGTGAAAGGATAAAGTAGACACTGAAATAAATAAAGAGGAGTGCAAAAACCTAGCAAATGAAGAACTTCTTCTTGGCTTCTGAGCACTACAGCAAACACCCGCATGTGCCAGCCTCCTGGACGTCATACAAAATGCAACTCCAGTTATTAAATATTTCAATGCTGGGAACTAAATATTTATTGAGATTGATCTTAGTGATTAGCATCTCCTCCATTAAGAGGTTCATGTAATATTCAGGAGAGCATTAAAGCTCTGTCTCATTAAAGATGACTTGGGGTAAGATCAGGAGGTAGGGAATAAAGTCTTAGAGTCCACCAGGAGACCTGTTGTTTATCCCCATTGGCATTACCAAAGAGAACTGGACATTAGGGGTAGGTATTGAAAAACACCAAGTGTGGCATTGCAATATGTGAGATTAATGACATAGCAATGACCTGTACAAAAGGGAAGTCATCCCATTTGTTGGCAGAAATGTGGTCATTTTGAAAGACTTCATTAAGTCAGACATTGAAGTGTTGCAAAGCATTTACCCTGGAAGGGGAGGCGCACTAGAGTGTAATGCCTTTAATGTAATGTCAGGTCACAAAGGCACTAACGATTCAACAAGATTACTTCCACTTTTTATGCGGCTTCAATTTACAATACATAAAACATTATCTGCAAACAAAACAGCCCTCTCTGCTCCCTACCTTAGGACGATGGTTTCCAGACACTAAGGAGACATCTGTATCAGAGAGACATTACAAAAAAAATACATGTGCATATTCCTATATGCTGCAGTTTTTCCTCTGTGCTGCTGTAATTTTCATTATATGCAGAGGCCACCATCCATGCTGCTTCTGGGTTGTGAAACACATGGAGCTGCCACGTGGCAGTGCACAGTACGCTTCTGTCCATTCTGTCCATGACATAGCATGGCTATCAGCAATGCCTGCTTCCTCAGTGTCTCCAGCTCATACTACGCATCGTGAGACAGGTCATTAAAACCAGGAAGAGTCACCATCAGGCCTGCTGTCATCGCTCCGATTGATTTGTTCCCCATAAACAAGCAACTGTATAAAGAATACCATACGAATCTGCACGCAATTTTATCTCCATTTGAGAGGCGTACGCATTCATTCTGAAGTGTAGTGTGCAGATATTGGTTCTGGAGCCGATTTCATCATTTTGTCATATTTGTTTTTTCTTCATTTGGTTTATTCAGAGGATAGCGTTTGTTGTTGTTGGTATAAGTCAGATGCATTCAAGATCATTGCCTTATTTAAGAGCTAACAAGCACATTTTTGATATATTTGAAAAATGTCTCAATTTGGCTGACAGTTTTTTTATTTCAAATGTACCAACAATATTATTTTCGATCATTATTTTCACTACAGTTATCAAGGCAAAGCCTTCAAGAAAGTGTAACACTTCACAGAAGAGCTTCCTGTCTAAGCTCAACCCTTAGGAAATAATGCATTAGTATCCTCTATCAGAAGAACCAAAGACAATTTATCACTTGTGAGACTGCTGCCTCTGCATTTTTTTTTCTTGTTTCACCTAAGCAGTTCCAGTTGCTGTTTAAATTGTTGAGCCCAATCTAGTGATGGAACAGTATGTTCAACATGATAGGGTCAGAGCATTCAATGCTCAATATAGCAAACCTGACAAGTTGTTTACTACTGATACAATATCTTTGAATCAATCTTAGAAGTTATTTCCTACCAAATCACAGCCCCCAGGACCTAATGGTTTCCCCTGTCCAACAACCCTCAGAAGAACATTCTGCCAAAGTACAACCCATACAGGCTAATAGTCTTCCTTGTCGAAACAACCTTCAGGATAACATCATGCCAAATCACAGTCCACAGAGATTAAGTCTCCCCTGCCCTAAAATACCTTCAGAGCAACTTCTTTCCAAATTGTTACCCATAGGACCTGAAGGCCTTCCCTATCCAAACAACTCTCAGAATAAATTCCTGCCAAATTACAACCCCCAGGGACTAATGTTCTCCCTTGCCCAAATAACCTTTGGATGAAATTCATGCCAAATTACAACCAGTACAGTCTAATGGTCTTCCCAGTCCAAAAAACCTTCAGAACAACTTCCTTCCAAATTGTAACCCATAGGGACTAAATGGTCTCCCCTGTCCAAACAATTAGCTCTATCGTCAGTTCATTGTTCACGTCTGCTCACAGTCCTCTCTCCACGGCTCCTGTCCAGGGCAACTAATTGACTTGGCGCTTGGGAGGTGAGCTCTGATGAAGCAGTGTTTCCATGGCTTGCCTTTCAGTCAATTCATTAGCATATGCTTGACCTAGGGGAGAGAAATATTGGTGTGTGTGCGCGCCTGTGTGTGTGTGTGTGTGTGCACACGTGTGCGCATGCTTCAAGGGAGCACACATGACACCAGGTAAAAGTTTATATTTAAAAAGTAAGAGAATTCTGCATTTTGTAACAAAGGTAGCTTCATATTTGCTTGCATGAGAGTTTATTTCCTCTTGTTTCCTGTCCTTAGATTGCAACCACATTCTTTATCAAAGCCACACACAGAATTGTCACCCAGTTACTCATTATCTGGGGCATTAGTGTTGGCTATAATCCTACTTTTGCTGAAAAATGTAACACTGAAGAAGGTTTGATTTTTGGTTAATGGAGGAGGGACCCTTTCAGTGCATTTAATAGGAACTACGAGTCCAGCACCCGTGTACAGTGAACTCTGTATTTTTCTTCCTTACCTAGCATTCTCCATGATTTATCTTCCCTCTTTTTCTTTTTTTAATTTTCCTGACCTGACCTAACACAAATGCAATCATTCAGGCGTGGTGCTGTGTAATCAATACCTTTTAATATCACTATATTTCAAACTGGGCCACTGGGACCCCCCCTCCAACATTGCCTTGTCAGCATGAATCTCTTTCTTCTTGTCAGCAGGGCAGACCAGAAAAAGTTTGAATTCTGCCCCCTTTCTTTTTTATGTCTGTTAATTATTTATAGTATATATAAAAGATACACAGTACCCATAGACATCTATGGACAGCAAAGTTTTCTCTTGAATAAAGACCTGATGAAGCACAAGGCCAGTCCTAAAATGTGCATTCCTCTCATCCCCTTACACTGAGAGGGCCTCAGGGTGTCCTGTCAGAAACCCCTCTGACTGATGCACCTGCCTTACTTACACCCTCCAAGACTGCAGCACAACAAACCTGAATCATCTCTTCTTCCTCATTCCAGAGTCCCTGCTAAATGTGTTCATGTTATAAGAGCAACAGCTTAATTCCCCTGCAAACTTCCCATGAGAACTACGGCTCACAATAATACTGAACAGCATTTAAATAGTGCATTCCATACATTTCAAGGTGTCGATCACAGCACAAAATGCACGCCAGCAATGTCTAGCATGTTGGTGATGCATGGCAGCCATTTTGCTGGGGGAGGTGCAGAGGGAGGGATTTATTTATCCTGTTTAACATGGGGATGATTAGGTGACCAAATTCTGAGTTCCTGTTTGAGACAATGTGGTAATGATGACCAGACAGGTGAAAGTTATGGTTACAGTTATGGTCAGGATGTGGTCATGTGCTTTTACAAACCTGGATAGCTGTCAGATGAGACCAGCATCACAGCTTGTGAATTGGCAGATGGCAAATTCAGGGATTTTTTTCGTTTTTGTGCAAATACATTTAATTTATGTGATATGACTCTGTGTGTGTTATTATTTTATGATGAACACTTTCATGAATAATATCAACTCCCCTGAAACAATGCAGAGAACATTCTTCTCTTTTTATGATTGACAATTTTCATTTTTTTAACAAGCTGTTATGTACCACTGGAAAAAATATGAGCTTCGCAATCATTTGCAACAAGAGCAGAGCAAAGCATTTATCATGGGAGGAAAGACAAACCATCTATGTAATTATTCACACTGCACAGAGCTGGCAAATCCCATTTTGTTTTGAAGTGGATGTTAAAAAACGAAACTGAGTGGGTAGTAAACTCAAATTCCTGGAAAAGTAAGCCTTTGTTTGCTCAACATTTTTTCTATTTTTTATTATTATTTATTTACGTCGGGCTTACAGAGCTATACTCGCATGTATTACCCTCTAGTGAAGCTAAAACGCCCTTATCAAGGTCCTTGAAGGTTTGTATACTTTATTTTTTTTATATAATTTTGGCTTGATGTTTGTGTGCTGTGGAGAAAACTAAACTGCATGCAATATTTAGATTCTGGGTAGAAATATTCAGGGCTGCATCTCCTCTGAAATAGACTCTGCAGCAGTAAAGACCTCACCACCTCAGCACAGTTAGGATCTTCATAAGCATCTTCCCTCTCTCCACAGGCAATGTGTGGCTGAATTGTGACCTCACAACCTACTGAAACATACAATTTAAACACATGCACTTCCAGGCTCAACGACAGTGTAACATATTTCAGTGTGAGGGGGAAACCAAGTAGGCACTAAACAGATGCCCTGATCAAGGTCGACTTACAAACAGCTTCTTATATTTTATTTTATATCATCCATTTATTCAGCAGCTGGATTTTTGTCAAAGAGATTCATGTTAAGTACCTTGCTTTACAGTGTGACAGAAGTACTCCACACGCTTTGAACCTGCAACCTTTTTAGCCTAGGTTCCTTGCCACCACAGCATTCTGCCACTCCACTACATCTGCATGGTGTCAGACATGAACAGAACATAATGCGTACCATCAACAGACTCTTTGCTTGGTATGAAACAGAGCAGTTCACCTGTGAGACAATTTTCTCACCTGCGTATGTTTGGTTTTAGTATCCCTTGGTGGTCATTGGAGAGAGAAAACAACCTTCAGGCAGAGAAAAATTCAGCGCTTCTGTCTGCACTGAGAAGAAAATGTCAAAGAAACTCCACTGCTACAATTCAGCTAAAAGGGGTCGATGACAGAACATACTCTGCAACATGGATTTGAATTTGTGGTGGAGAAAAAGTGCTTTTGAAATGTAAAAAAAAAAAAATCCATCTGACAGTGGTACATTATCCACTTAAATACTATATAAAAAGTAGCTGTAGTTGTAATACTGACCACGTACAGGTATGCACGCATGCGTGTGACCTTACATGTGAGTTTTGAAAGGCACTACAAAGGTGCAAAGTGCTTGCACATAGACAATTAACAGACCTCAATAGTGGGCCTAAACTGATCTTACAAAAAGCTCTCAGAGTTACTGTGCTTGTGTGAAGTATTTCTGTACAAAAATAGCTGTCTTCATTCCCTGACTCTCCGGTGAAATCCAATAGGCTCATCAGTGAACAATTATGTAATAGTGAAAGGTCTCCTTTAGACAACTGACTGTGGTTGTAATACTCTTACCAGCTGTTACTGTGAGGAGCCGCGTGGCCTTTGTTGTCATTGTTGAAGTGTAGCCTCAAGTGGCTGAAGAGCTTGTGATCCTTAAAAAGTCCTTACCAACATTACAGAGAAAACCTGCACTGAAACAGCATGCTGAACTAGGGTGTTTTTCATGCAGTGCATACCTATACCATCCTTACCAACAGTTGTCATTCCTAAAACCAAGTCAGCTCAAGTCAGCAATTAAGTTCTATCAAAATCTAGCCACAACTTTTCACCCTCTTCACACACAGAGACCAGCAGACACAAATGGTGATCTCATAACCTGAGGGTGCCCCCTGTTGGTAGTTAAGCTCATTACAGAGAACAGACAGCAGACTGTCTATCAGTAGTGATGGGTAGGCCATGCTTTGTGAACCCAAATATGGATTGAGCTTTCACATGTCATCAACGACTTGCTAATTTGAGCCAATCATTGTGGTTTGCAAGTCACTGACAGCACAAGGATAGCTGTACCCATAGTGCATTTCATGAAGCCTAAGCCTCCCATGACTGCCTACCAAACCATCAGTGGTTGGCTACCATAGTGGTAGTAGTGTTGAGAAAATCTTCAAATGGATGCATATGAAGACGAACACTTGCTGCCTGCAGGCAGTGTTAAAGCAGCCAGAGATTCAGGACTTCATTACTGAGATATGACATTTAAGAACAATAATCATTAATATGGAATCCTTTTCAGCATGATGAGGTTCCCAGTAGTTTGTGTTTTGATTATGCTGGGCCTTTTTTCTTTTTAATTAGAGAGAAATATGTATTTTGGAGGTTTACTTCAGAGTTCAGTGTTAAATATATTAGGAAACTGCTGTGTTTGTTCAGTATCGCTCTGTAGTCTCTTACAGCGGGGTGTTTGGATGTCCAATGCAGGGAGTAAAACATGAGATATACTGACCTCTGGTGGAGTCAAGGAGAGAGACATGTACCACTCAATGCAACAAAACCAGGCACTGAATTATCGCATTTGACACAAAGTTTTAAATAAATAAATAAAACAGGAACACTTTTCATTTACTTGATTACATAGTCCCACTGTAAGCTAGCCCAAACCCTCAGCAGGTGTCTATGTGTGTGCGCATATTTGTATGTGTGTGTGTATGAATCTAGTTGGATAGGTAAAGGCTATGTAGAATTTACAGCAATGCCATTAAGCCAAAAGGTATCAGCTTTGACTGACCATTGAAGAGGCATAAACTGTTTTCACTGTTTTGGACTGAAGGGCCTTGCTCAGAGATATATTCCTATTCAAATACAGCACAGCAATAGCAGCCTGACAATGAATATGTAATGGAGTACAACATGATCTGAGTATTTTAGAGATTGTAGAGCTAGCATATATTTGTAAAACTCTGCCTCCTGTTGGTTTTTGACATATATACAAATTAGCGCTTAGGTCTCACTCAACCTTACGAGAAGAAATACATTTAAAAATATTAATAAAATAAATTATGTCTACACATTCAATAAATTTTGGTATGAGAATGAGAGGCATAGAACATGGGGACTACAAAGACAATTTCAGGTTTTTTTTAAATACAAAAGTCCATTCCTTTTACAAATTTCTGATCCAAAATATACAATTAAAATGAGCCAGAGACATGCTGGAGCATTTGTTTGATCATATTTACAAAATGGATTGCTGTATCTTCTGTAGGCTTGAGGGTGGATGTGAAGTCTCTCAACTGACACCTCCATTCAAGTGATAATATAAATTAAACAAAAAACTATAAATCAAAGCTCATTCCTACAGTGCTCAAGAGTACATCTAGCCATTTACACACAAATTACAGACAATGCCAGGCTAAAATAGTGCTTTGGCCCTCCTGCCAATTGAGTCTTGCCTCCTGCCAAGGAATCCATTAACAGATAGTCCTTTCTCCTTTCCCATGCCTGGGGAAAGCTCTTCTATTAAAACTACAGGTAGTGTGGCCATAGTGGATGTCCTCTTCTGTTTAGAAGCCACCTTCCTGTGGGTCATCGCATGTGGGGTAGCTTTGCAGCACCTTTAATGGCAAGCCCGCCATGGCATAGGGTTTAGGCTGACCGCCCCAGCTGACCCTGGGTGTTGATCTTGTGACCCATCAGGGAGCATCTGAGTCAAAGTCTCCGTGGTCGGAGGGGTCAGAGGAATCGTACTCGTCGGCAGACTCTGTGAGTGGGGGGTAGGGACGCGGTTGGTCAAGGTTGACGTATGTGACCTTGAGGCTAATGTAGTGCTCGCCCTCCAGGCCAGACAGGATCGCTAGGACCTCCGAGACAAGGGTGGCAAACGTAGGGCGCAGGTCCGGCTCAGGGTCCCAACACTGGAGCATGATGGCATATCTGCATAGCCAAGAAATCTTGTTACCCCCTCACACCTCAGACCCAACAACCAGGTGCCAAATGATATCAAAATGACTCAGTTAAAGGGATTAATTAAGTTAAGAGTGGGTAGCAGTGTTGTGGTAAGGAGCCAGGCATCAGTGTGGTGTAGTAGTAAGGAGCAGGACAGCAGTGTGGAGAGGTGGCAAGAACGAAGGCAGCAGTATGGTGTAGAGGTAACGAACAGGGCAGCATTGTGGTGTAGAGGTAAGGAATAGGGCAGCAGTGTATTTTAGTGGTAGGGAGCAAGGCAGCAGTATAGTGGTAAGGAGCAGTAGTGTGGTACAATGGTAAGGAGCAGGGCAACAGTATAGTGTAGAGGTAAGGAGCAGGGGAGCAGGACTTGCCTACATAAATATCCAGCTGTTTAAATAGATAACTTGTAGGAATTGTGAGCTATGTGAGTGGTTTTTGATCTGGCTAAGAGCTGGATAAGCAATGTAAGGATGGCAATGATGATGATGTATTGATGCCTTTGTACATTGTAAAAAGTTATCAGTAGTCATTGGAATAAATGGTATTTGATATATATATTATATATTATTATATATTATATATATATTTGAATATATATATATAGAGTATTTGAAACATTATCCTATATGAGCTGCCCCTTCTAACGGTGCCTGCCAAGCAAATATTGGATGTGATATATTTACAAGTTCCATTGAAATATCATGGTCCAGGCATTATGTAACACTGAACCTCTAACTAAAAGTGGACCTGTATACTTCTAGGAGGGTTAACAATGGAGGTGTTCATGAACCTTCACACAAACAGAGTTTAGTCATTGCAATCTTTTGCTCTTCGTTCGCTAATCTGTCACCCAGCACTTCCCATGACTCCAAATTTCCAAAGCTTTTGCTGAGTACAAGGTCATGTGAGCCTGTAGCGTTTATCATTAATGTGCACTGGTAGACTGTGTTGGGGTCTGCTTGGTGTGATCTCCAAATGGCCACAACTGTTTAGTTATACATTTCCAGCATCTACAGTGGTTATTAACTCCTGTGGCACAGCACTTGTGAACTTGAAACAATGCAATCTATTAACCATAAATAAAGGATGTACTGAGTGTTTCATGTTTTTTTAGACTGAGAATGAATGATTGCTACATGAGACTGTTAATTACCTTGACAAACATGTACCACAGGATAAGGAAATTCTACTTTTGATTTTCTACAAGGCCTATAGAGGACATAATTATCATTTACATACAGCTAGTTCAAGTGGCCTCCTACACTCACATGAATCTTCTCCCCCATCATCCATTCACAACTATTTTTAAGTGTTTGAGTGTGACAAAACAGGACAGAACAGGAGGAGTGTATTTACAAAAATGGTGCTAAAACCCAGAAAACGAGTCCATGTTGGAAAATACTGTATCTTCTAATCAGTATAATGTTCAATATGCCACTTACTCTCTGTCCTATAGCACAATTAACCAATTGGCACTTACTCCCATACTCCCCTGACTCCCATAATGGAGAATATTTATAAATGGGTGCATTTATGCAAGAGATTATTTCAACAAAGCTAGATGCTTCTTTGAAGAAATAACTGGAAGCTTCAAATCAACTATAGGTTATCTTGAAAAAGTCAGTATCTGAAAACATTTGACATTGAATCTCAGGGAAATGTGTCATTGGAAGTAACAAGCACATGTACTGCCAGTGGTCTTTACAGGGCAGAGGTATACAGGTGTAGTATGTACAACCATGCACTGCAGCCTTTTCAATGGAAATAATGTAAATACTCCTTGCAGAGAGAGGATGGCTTACAGAGGGTCAGGGCAGTACTGTGGCTGCGGAAGTCTCCGCCCCTTCAATAGGTAATGTGTGATGTCATAGGGGTCGACCTCAGGGTAGGGACTGGCTCCTCTGGTCAGCATCTCCCACATCAGGACCCCAAAGGACCACTGCAGAAGAAAAGGCAGCTGTGTCAGGCAGGGAAACCAGTCTCTCAGTACATATACCATTTCTATTTGCTGAATTGGGATATCTGATATCTGAACCAAGCTGACTAGCATTGAAAGTAAGATTGCTGCACACAGTCAAAAATATAGAATTTTCATTTTTGTTTTTAGGATAATGCCCACAGGTGCATGGAGAAAACCAAATATGAATTAGTAAGAAAAGTGCTGTCCTCATACTGCAAAAAACATATACATTCAAACTAAAAGGTTATGTTTATCAAACTAATATACAAAATGACACATACAACTTGATACCCAAATCCCTCTGATTGGACCAGCAATGCACAGAATTGACTTGAGAATTGGAATCTGGGTATGACCTTAAGCCCTCTATACGACATTGCTATTGTACCCTTGAGCAAGACAGTATTCTACCTTCAATAAATGCCCAGCTAAATAACTGCTTTATTGAAAATGGAGGAGGTTTTATGACAAGTACATTAAACTGTTCTGGAGAAGAGAATCTACCAATCAAATACATAAAAACACACTTCATATGTTCATTTAGGGATTAATCTGAATGGCAACAAGGAAGGAGCCCTCTGCCTGGGCCAGGATTGCACAGACTCTGTTTTGTTGTCTGACTTGGTACATGAACTCACCACGTCTGACTTGGTGGTGAACTTTTGCGTCTGCAGGCTCTCAATGGCCATCCATTTGACCGGCAGCTTGGCCTTTCTGTGGTCCTGGATGCTGTAGTACTCCTTGTCGAAGACATCCCGTGCCATACCAAAGTCAGCCACTTTCACCGTGTACGACTCGTCAAGCCTGCAAAGGTAACAGGCAAAGTACGCTGAGTATTGAAGAAGATTTCATGGCCATGTTTTCAGAGCCATGTTAAACTTTCTCTTTGAATGACCTATTACTTTTCCCTTATTTAAATTAACCCTGGATAAATAAAATTTCAGGGCACCTAACACAGCTTCCACATCAACACAGTCATTTCCATTTAATGCTCTACACTGGCTGAGCTTGTAATGAGGTGGTTGTATTCTCAGATTGTGTAGATAAGTCATAATGGTGTAAGTGACCTCCTGATCTCCAGCTACTGGCCTCTTTCCCTCTGCTCAGGTTCAGGGAACTGACTCACATGCAGTTGCGTGCTGCCAGGTCTCTGTGCACAAACTTCTTCTGCGCCAGGTACTCCATCCCCTTGGCGACCTGAAGCCCAAAGCCAATCAGGTCCTTCACTGTGGGGTTCTAGGAGATGAAGGGACACAATAAATTGCAGAGACACTATGAGTAAAAAATAAACAGTGAGGGCAGGGATCAGTCAAATGAACCCACCCCCCCATTCTCTGACAAGTAAAAATTGCCAGAATTAATGCTAAGTGGCAAGAAGTGTCACCATCTGGCAAAATGACACAAGCGGATAAGAGCATCCAGCAGGGGGTAGATTTCCTCTTTTTTATACTTTGGTAAACTTTGGACGTTCTCTAGACTTTGGAAGCTCTAATTAGCCATTAAGCTCCCCACATGGAGCCTCATTTCCTACATGGTGCAGAAAACAAAAAAAGTATTTTTTCCCCAATGATTGCTGAAGTTGTAATTTTTTTGTTTTTTATGAAGTGCAATTTTGTAATAACTATTTTCTTTGAAAAGGGGGCAGTGGGGGTTGCCTTATAAATAGGATAACATTATATGCAGGCCAGAATGGTATCCCACCATCTGGTCAATTCCCCTGGAACCTTTGGTAAGTGCTATTGCTTATGAAGTCCACTCCATTTTTTGGAAAAAGTGGAAGAAAGTAATCAGAAGATAAAATGAATCTGGTTCACAAATTCCAAGATTACGTAATATAGGTCATTTTTCATCAAGGTTGTGAAAAGCTGGCCCCAAGTGGAGCATTCCTCGCGGTGTCCACTCACCCTGTTCTCACAGCGGATGAAGTGACGCAGGTCTCCATGCTTCATATAGGGCAGCACCACCAGGGGGAGCCCTTCCTGGGGCAGCAGTATGCCTAGCAAGGAGAGCACGTTGCTGTGGTGGAAGCCCTTCATCAAGATGCCCTCCTTCAGGAATTGTTCCACCTCCTCCACGTCTGTGATCCCTGAAATCATGCCACACATGCTACCAAAATTAAAACAGCTCTATTGAAGGTTTGCACCTAGAGCTGGGAAAGTGAGGCTTCATGAACACCAAACGTTGGAGCTACCAAATGCTATCAATGGCTCAATGATTTGAACCACTCATACTGATTTGTTGCAGAGAGAAAAATCTGTTGATTGCCTCAGCTAAGTCAGTGATTAACAGCACATGGTAGCTCCACCTATTGTGGTGTTCTTGAATCCACACTCTTCTATCACTTGCACAATGTTCTGACACTCTTCTGGAAAAGAGTCTTTTAAATTTAAAAAAGCTCAGAGTTTGTTTGACATAGTCCTGAGTTTCAAACAACTGCAGAAGTAATTAATGTCATAAGTCACCATGGTGTAATTCGCTTCTGTAAGGTAGTCTCTGTGTGCACGTGTGCGAACACAAACACTGGGAGTGTACGCTCAGCTGGTCTCCCAAACATACTTCTCAATTTCCCTTCCACACAACAGCACCCCGTGAACTCTGCAGTGTACACCAAGAGATTTTACAGAACCATAAAATAAAAGAGTTACTCACTGTTTAAGGACTTCACTGCACAGTGGATTTCTCTGTCATTGTGGTCCCTGAGGTAGCCGTGATAAACTGTACCAAAGTGACCTGAGCAGACAAACATGACTGTGGTTTCAGTATCAAAAAGATAAAGTCTTTGCAGTGGCTTTCAAATACTGTAACCATAGAGGTGAGAGGACATTTTCTGATGGACTGTGAACTTAAGATGGTGGTATTCAGTGGTAGTAATTTATTGTATCTTTTATTTACCCAAGGCACACCCCCCCACACACACACATACCACACACACAATTACTATACTCACAAGGAATAAAATGTAACGGTGAGTTAAATTCAAATTATTTGGGTTTTACTTATTCACTCACCAAGTCAATCCAAAAGCAAAACAGACCTCATCATATTTTCATGTCTTTGCATGTCTAGCAGGATCTAGAAAAGTGAAGCCTTGATACTTGCTATCTATTTTCTTTGCTATAATGCTTTTAATAATAAGCGCTACAATAAGCGCTTTAATTTCCCTGTGCCAGCCCCAAAGGGGAACACCCCACAGTTTGAATACTACGGGTGTAAGCAATAGTAGAGGAGTCTTTTATGCTTTTCTTTTCGGGATGCAGACTGATCTCTGCCCAGGAGTACACAGCAGGACCTCCCCACCTTTCCCAATGATCTGGTGATGCTGCACGTTGAGCATCTCAGCCGGGATCAGGACGTCCTTCACTTCCTCCAGGAGCTCAGGCCTGAAGCTGGACATGGAAATCTTCTCAGGGGGCATGAGCGGAGTGAGAGTGCCATCCAGGCTGCCAGCGTAGGCCAGGCCGGGGAAGGCCACCAGCCCCCCTGAGCTGGAGCCAATGGTGAGGGGCAGCGCTGGAAATAGGGTGAGGGATAAGGGCATCTAGTGAATATTACACTACATGGCTCTGGCCGTCCTTCTGTCTCTGCATCCATCCTGCCTGCCTGCCCTCTTGTCTGTCTCTCTCCCTCCATGTCTCAGATTGAAAATCTCCTCAAGTTTTTCTCGTAGTTTCTTTGTAGTTTTTTTCTCCTCAAGAGAAACAAGTGTTCTTGAGTTGCTGTTGTTGCATCTGAGTTTGTTGCTTTGCTCCATGCCACATACACCTGCTTCTGTACTGTCTAATTTGCCTTTGAATTATTCCTGCCTGCTGCTTGCCCACAGCTGCAGTGTCTACATTTACATGTTTGCCAGGGGCTAACAGAGTGTCTGACTGGGTCTCACCTCGCCTGTAGTCGCCCTCAGGGGACAGGTCCGCGTTGCTGCCGGTCCGGTTCCGGCTGTGTGAGATACGAGACAAGCGGGTCTCTGCCAAGGTGGCTGAAATTCCACAAGAGAAAACGATCAGCCGCGGGGGATGAAGCGGGCTAAATAAAGAGCACACAAGGCAATGTTTCCACTGCTGCTGCTGAGCGGGCACCCCATGCATTTTAAACATAGGCCTCCCACTGGCACAATAATTTACACAATGCCTACCGACTACCTAGCGCGAGGGACAAAGAGAGTGAGGGTAATACAGAGGAGGCCTGCTCTGACCTTTCTTCTTCTTCCTCAGGTGGTTCATCACCACAAAGGCCAGCACGGCACCAGCCACCAGTGCCCCCAGGATGCCCAGCACGATGCCCACCATGGAGTGGTTATTGATGATCACCACTCGTCCCACGTCCTGCTCGTCTCCATTGATGATGATCTGACACAGGGAACACTCGTTCAGAAGCATGGCCTGTGTCAGCTATTTCCTCCCACCCACCTATGCTGGTCTTCTTAACAGCATTTTATTTTGTTGCAGACAAGCTAAGCAGTTGCTGAACAGTTATTACTATTCTATTATGTATTATCATAATAATGAGTAAATCTGTCTGGATAAAGGTGTTGGCTAAGGAAATTAATAATATATGTACATATACATGTATATGGTGATTTAAATATGGTAAGAGATCAGCAAGAGTGAAAATACAGGCTTAGACACAAATTTCTTATTTCTTTTCAAGTTTCTTAGCCTGGTTGACCTGGGGGAAAATAGTTTAAGAACTCTAAGTTTCTGTTGCCTGGGAAGCAGCCATTACGTCGCTCTGGAATTCTGATGTTTTGCAATCACATTTCTATTTATCCTAGTCTACTGCTGTAGTCAACCTTCCCATGACACATCAGAAAGAAATGCATGCAGCCATTCACTGACGGATCAAGAATAACACACAACAGTTCTGAACTCCTCCACATGCTGATGGAATGATACTTTGATCTTTCTTTAGGCAGCATTTGGTCTTTAAATCCAACAGAGCGTTGACGTTTCAGTAAAAGACGCACAGAGGGGATTAAACAAGTAAACACCAATCACTGACCTTTACAGGTAACCCTTCGCTGGGGACAGTCAGGTTTTTTGGGATCCTGCAGGTAATTTCGTTGTCCAGGACTTTGGCATCACAGTCGACTCCTCCCACCGTCATGGTGATGGTCATACAGGAGCTGACAAGGTTCAGTTTCTTGTGCTGTAAAAATGCAGTAAAATGCCATTGCTGCACCAGTTTTTCAGAACGGTGTTAAACTGACCCCTGGCTACTGTATGTGAGTAGTGAGTTTGTGAGTTTGTAGTTTGCGTGAGATTTTTTTTTGTCAGCACCTCTGTTGAATTTGCACTTCTATTGGCCAAAGCTTCACATTGGCAAGATCACTGCACATGCAGCAGGGCAGTGTAGCTGTAGGGAGCAGGACTTGTAACCCAAAGTTCAATTCCCAGATGGGGCTCTGCTGGGTTACAAGTCCTGCTCCCTGTTCCCTGTTGCACTCAACTCAAAATAACTTCAGCAAATATCAGCATAAATATCTTCACATCTAGTAACTATTACAACAAGTTGTGAGTTTTCTTTGTTGTTGTTAAAAACGATGGAGTCTCAGCTTCACGTACGTGCAGGGATACTTCGTCCTCACCGGGGTACAGCCTAAGCACGCGGCCCTCGTTTTCGAAGGGGATTGGCTCGGCAGACGGGTGGTAAGAGAACTCCTTCTTCCACAGCCCCACAGCTCCGTCCATGTCGAAGGACAGCTCACCTTCCTCAGACTCATCCCTGTGGAATGGAGGGGCCGTGCACTCCATCTCCGTCGGACCCGCCTTGCCACTACACTCCTGAAACAAGGTGAAAATAGCTCCGGGTAGGTGGCCGCCTCCAAGCACTGACCCAGGATCAGCTGTCCCAGTCCTAACGGTAACTGCAGCCAGTTTTGGGAAAGCTTATTCAGGGTCAGTGACTGGGGGTGCAATCTACCAGCACAGTTCATTTACGCAGTCATTAATTTATTCGCTACCAATATCAATAAGGCATAAAGTACTAGTCAAAGGTTTGGACACACTCTGACTCATGTCTTTTAATGCATGTTTCCCATTATCTTAATCAGGTGTGTCCAACCGTTTGACTGGTACTGTAACTACACAACTAAGAAGAAATTTCAAAAAGAAATAAAAAGTTTGCATTGTGTAGAACATGTTTAAAAATCAACAAGAAAAGAAAGTGTGCCAAAATATTCTGTTAAAAATTTGTTTCTGCTCCCGAGTGACTCTTAGCGCAGGCTGGAACCAGCCACATCATCTGCTGACGTGACTGGAAACCCACAGAAGCAGAACAGATTAGCTTTGTTCCTCCGGGGTTAGGGGTGGGTGGGTCAGCCAGGGTTTATGCTGTGCGCCGCTGACACCTCATGACTCACTGGGAGGTGTGTGAGGGGCAAGGTGGTATCCGTGGATGTGCCAGTGTCTGTCTCAAAGCACAATGTGGCATTTTTAGTCTGAAAAGTACACGCAATGGTTTTCATGTGTATAGGAGAATTGTATGAGCCTTGCCCTGTGCAACAGTTGTGACAGTGGCGTTCAACTGGTGCTCACAAAAGCAGGGAAAAAATGTTTCTGCGGTTTGACAACTTCAGTTTTAGCAAAGATAACATTCCAATTGTTTCTATTGACTTATATTTAACTTCACACACAGAGAGTTATTAATGCACGGGATAGCACACGAGAATTTGTAGTGAAAGCAGAGAAAGCAGAGTGTTCAAGACCAGGTAGGACAAAGCGCTAGATACACTCCAGAGCCAGCTGAATGACAACCCAACATAGGCTGAATTACCTGTTTTCATCATTAAACTTATCACGGCCTTATGTTCTTGCATTAGAGGAAATTAATAACAGTGTGGCATGTGTTATTATGGACCTGTGAAAATATGGTGGTATAACAGCAAGACAATAATAAAGTATTGCATTTAAATAGCCACTTTCACCTCAAAGCTCTTTACTGTGAGGAGGAAATGACTCACTTCAACCGCCACATTTAACCAGAGATAACTCACCACATATCAGATGAGGTTGAGAGGGAGGGATTTACATAGTTAGTGTGGAATAATTAAACGGAAAAATTGACAGAGCCAGATTGGAAGCTTTGCCAGGACATTGAGAAATCCCCTCCTTTTTTTGGAATGAGTGAACTTCAATGACCACAGTGAGTCAGGACCATCATTTAGTGTCTCATCCAAAGGACAGCGCACCCTACACCAAAGTGTCCCCATTGCTGCAATGATGAAGTGGTACCCTGTTTGGTTGACTGGTTGAATACTGCCCTCTGTTGGCCACCCAAACACACTCCCAGCAGCCACCTGGTATTCCAAAAGGCCCCCCATCCAGGTTCTAGCCAGACCCAGCCTCACTGAGCTTTAGCCATCAGGCAGACCACAGGCACCTTCTTCCTGCTCAGACGACGATGAGTTTTGACATGCCATGTCATGCCAGAGAGGGATGATGGAATTCAGCAGGTCTTACCGTGGACACAGGCTTCAGGTAACTCTCATTGGGCTTAAAGCGTATGATGGTCCTGTAGACTGAATCCAAGTTCCTGCCTCTGATGATGATTCTGGAGCCTCTGTAGTTAGAAGAGAACCACTGAGAATGACCATCAATCCAGTGAGGTCTCAGAAATGGCTGAGGAACAACACAGCCATGTCTCAATCAGTCACTCTTTAATTAGCTGCAGATATACAGTGCCCTGGGAGTCTTGGCTCAGAACAATGACATCAGTATGCACAATAAGCCATGAGGACAGTTACCTCTAGCTACAGAGGCAGCCTCTACACTGTAAAAGCTGTTTCTCCTCTCAGCTAATAGAGCTCCACCCACGCATATCCTGGAAGCAGTGTGGAATCCTGTTTACTTTTTGCAAGCCATGTCAACATATCACACTCTGCAAACTTTTGCTTTTTCCCTGCATGTTATCTGCACTAAAGCAATGAACAGGATACTGCCCCACTTTCCTGAACCGTTTTCCTAATCCTCCGGTGATGGGTGAGCGAGGCCTCGTGAACCATGTTGGTAGAGTGGCCGTGGGCGTCCAGCCATTGACCCACATGAGCCAATCAAAACCCTTTTCTCTCCACGGTAAAAACGCTAGGATTGGATCAAGCCAAGGAGTAACTGCGATAACACAGGGTAGCGTAACCCATAGTGGGATGCATGAAACCTCACTCTCCAGGCACTACTGAGGAGGCAGGTGCCCTTTCAGTGATGCCCTCATACCTGTCAAAGCTGCAGTTGGGAACCACCTCTGTGATCTGCGGCGTCTCTTTGTAATGGAAAACCTTGAGCTTGAGGGGATATTCATCAATGTGCACCTTCAAGGAGGCATCCTTCACCTCTGATACACGCTGAGTCAGGCAGACAATCGAGGAAACATTCCCCTTGATTACTGAAACACTGCAGACACACACACACAGAGAGAGAGAGAGAGAGAGAGAGAGAGGGCAGACTTAGGATCTGGAGGATGCTAGCTTAAAGGTATGTTTGATTTGCCCTTCCTTTGGTTTTGAGGACCCTTTCTGGGTGCTTTGCAAGAAATACAGCTAAAGCTTCAACTTTGAAACAACCTGTCACACCACTAAAGAGACATATTGATTATGGCTGAGGAAAACTGCAGGACTGCTCCAGAAAAAAAATTGGGCTTCCAAGGTGTAATTGACACAGAGTAAACATAAAAACAAGGGTAAACAACTAGCAGAAACAGCAGTGTCATGGCATAATGGCGACTAGACAGAGGCCAGGACCAGATCAGGGGCAAGGACACAAGCAGACAAACTTGAAGCTTTTACAAGTGAAGTCAAAACGAGTTTGGAAGCCCCCAAAATAAAATGAAACATATAGGCAGAGGAACACAGATCGAAAGAAATGGACAACTCAAACAGCGATCAGAGTTTAATACAGACTGATCACTAGACTAACGGGCACACAGAGATGAGTGCTGGAAGAGTCCACTGACACAGGTCCTCCTTATATATATAGTAGAGACACACAAACATTCATGAATAGAGCCCCAAGCTTATACTTCTTTCCATGTGACATAGACCTGGACACAACAGTAAATTCATAGATAGCCATGTGACCTTTGGGGCTTCCCTACAGCCCCGAATGGAATGTACCCACGAGATGCAACAGTTTCTCTCCCTTGTGACCAAAGACAGATATCTTAAAAGCTTTACTGATGATTAACACTTGTTAGGGGATGATTATGTCTACATTTGGAAAATAAAGGATTCAGTATTTACGTGTATGTGTGTGTGTGTATGTGTGTGTGTGTGTGTGTGTGTGTGTGTGTGTGTGTGTGTGTGTGTGTGTCTATGGGTGTGCGTGTGGGTGGGTGGTGAGTGTGCATGTATGTGTGTGTGGCAGACTGGCCCAGTGTCAGCCAGGCCTACCTGCGTGCATGTGTGTGTGTATGTCAATGTGCCCTCCAGGGTTTACTGGAAAGACGGGCTCTCCAGACTGTACATACACAGCAGCATGTCAATTCACAGTGGCATACAAATTTATGCTATTAAATAACACATTTATACAATTAACTAGCATTACTTCATACTACAATACTTGATCAAATATGATTTCCATTTTTCCCCCACTATATCCTTCTTGCACTTAACTATTTGGATCAAAGTAGAGACATGCCATTATTTAGACAGCTGAAGGCTTCTCATTACATTTTGAAACTCTATCATTAAGTGTAAGTGTCTACTCTAAAATGTAGAGCTATCGCACTTAACTACAGATGAAATGTATGTGCACATCTTCACCCTCCAGCAACAACACATTTTTGAAACATTGTATGAATCTCAAATGCCTAAAGTTGAACAAGTCATTTCTGTAAGAATTCTTTGAGCATGAGTCAAGAGATCACCAAAGTACAGCATAGAGGTAAAGCATCTACCTAAATACAGATGTTCTACTACAGTTCAATTCCCTCTTCACAAACAGAGTGTGCGTTATCAGGTGTGAAACATATATATGTAGTTCAGTAGTAGAGAATTCGATAGCAGGTCAAAAATTTCAATTCTCTTCTAAACCACCATGTACTGATTACAAGAACTGAAAGCACAGCAAGCAGAATGGCTTTTGCAAATTAAATACAGTACATATACAGACAAGAAAGAAGATAAGAAATCAGCACCAACAGCATCAGGTAAGTCAAGACACAGGCACATGGACACTGTTTGTTTGTCTTCACCTTTTGATTGGACACGGAGTCCCACCCAGGGTGACTCTCCTGGTCTTCCCCGCATCCAGAAAATGTCCAGTGACAGTGACAAGGGTACCCCCAACCTGAGGTCCGTAGTCCGGCTTTATCTGCATGATGTCAGGTTCCTGGCAGAGGAAATCACAGATGGTCACAACTCATCTAAACTGGGCCCTTCCCCACAGTTTGCCATCTTACAACCAGCTTATACAGGATTTTTATGGCTTCTAATCAGGTAGTTCATTCAATCCCATTGCAGGACCGTTTGATCTTGTTATCGGTGTTCATCTACAGTTAACAGTGGACATAAATGGCCATGCACAGCTTGTCTGGTGGCAAGGCGATCTTGCTGGGGAGAGCAGTCAGTGCTATTACTTTCCTGCATATTCTCTTAGTGCAAAACGGACACTTTACCACAAAAGTGAATCCTTCGATTCGAGCTTCCCCGTCGATGGAGTAACGGCCCTCCACCCTCCCTTCATGTACTTTTGCAGTGATGTTGAGAGGCTGGGACAGCTCCTTTGCACCTGCATGAATCTTACACACGAGCCTGGGGAACATTGGAGTGGAAGGTTAGCCCAAACCATCAATTCTATTGCTTAACATGACAGTAGTTCCTACACAACTAGGACTACTCAGTGTTAGCTAATCAGTCTAACCTAGACTACTGTCAGCACATTACTATTATTTAGTAATCAGTAGTCTATGTTGCTTGTTGTTACTTACTGTGTGCTGTTGCTCTTGTCTGGAATCACAGCACAAGTGGTTTGCCCCACATTCACCTCATGAGTTTTAGAGCTAATGGCAGGACGCAGGGGTGACTGGAACTCCCAGCCACAAAGGGTCAATTCTGTGTGACCATCAGGGGGCGCTCTCTTTGGGAAGAACTGTGCCAATCAAGAGATAGAAAGTAAGTCAGCATTAAGTAATCAACAGCTGCTCAGAGGCCCACTGGTTTTCCCTCTGCTCACCATTGAAAGATAAAGCATGTTAGAGCAGAATGTATATTAAATAGTCATTGCCAGATAGGATAATGATTGAACAAAAAATCTCAAGAGAAATATGTTAGCCTACAGCGGATCATTGTAAGGACTGGTGAAATTTCTGGATACAAGACATAAATGATTAACATTTCTACCTCAGTGAAAAAATAAGCAGAGCCTCATGCTCATCAGAGGTCACAATCAAGCACCTGAGATGGAAATGATTGAATGAGTATACTGTACTCCACATTGTATGAGACATTTTTCAGCACATCCCCTTAATGGCTTTGAATTTTCAGAACAGCCCAAGTTCTGAGAGCCGTCAAGGCTCCATAAATGAGTCAAACAAAAAGATGAGTCACTGCATAACAGCAATGTCATGGAGCTCTAAGGGACATAGAGCATGGAAACTACCAGTCGGAAGCAGAGGGGAAGTCCAGCAAATTTTAAAGTGAAGCACAGATTAGCATCAGGATCAGGAAACCAGTAGGGACTACTGCTACAGTATTCTTACAGTGTTACAGTATCCACAATCAATATCACAGAATTGGTCAAATGGCTAATTTCCATTAACCCCAGTCTGGGTGCATTTAAGCATGGTAATGCTATTGAGGCCACTTCCACTTATGATCAGCTGTACATAAAGGTTCAAAGCAGGCAGCTTCAAACATAGCTGAAGGTTTATGGAGCCTTGTCATAAGGCAAGGGGAAGCAGCCTGATACAACAGTGTGTAAATAATGTAACCTTCCACAAACAGAAATGATCACTAGGAGAGCGGTTGCTGGCTGTTTCCCAGAGTGAAGCTTAGTGTTAAAGGGGTTTGAAGTCTGCTTCACTTGTAAGTTGCTTTGGATGAAAGTGTCTGCTAAATGAATAAAGTTAAATGTAAAATGTAAATGACCACATGTAAATGACAGCACACTCTGGTTTTTGATGGAACCCCATCCCAAAGGACCGTGGAGCTCAAGCCGAGCGAGGTTAATGGAAACAGGCCTGGTGAGTGGGTATCCGTGCCGCAGAGAGCTGTTCCTGGGACAGCGGAGTGCTGACTCACCTCGGTGATGGTGGGCGGGCAGGACTCGTTCCTCCAGCGCCCGCTGCACTGGCTCTCCCAGGAGCAGACGTCCCCACACCACCCGCACCCCATGAACCTGGGCGCCCTCAGGCACATGGAGCAGGTGAGGAAGTGTCGACACCCCGGTCCTTTCTGGGGCACACGGATCAACTGGTGGTGAGAAAGGGTACTGTCACTGTCACCAAGGGAGGGAATCTCCACTGTCATTTCACATAGTATAGGCTTAATACATTTATTATTTGTTGTAATAACAATGCACTGTGGAGAGATGCACGGACAAATGGAGTGATATCGGTGCAATGGTACCCCAGAACTCCAAGACTGAATCATGAAAAAAAAACAAACAAACAAGATCTGAGTTATCTATATTTTCTAGATCCTGAATGATTTTGAAATCCTGAAAACTAAAGACTACAGATATCTGAAAATGAAACATTACACGTAAGTAATTAATGCCAGGGAGTAATTATAACTATAGCATTAAACCACTACATTCCATTCTGTTTTGAAATGTTTCCTTTTGCCCCTGGACATCTGGAAAGTGTTAGTATTGGTGAATAATGGTAAAGGCCACTATATAATGTGTAACCATCACATGTGAGAAAGTATCAGTTGCTTTGCAGATTCATTATGACTGTTTGATGTTTCATTGTGCCTTACATGTACATTCACAATACCTTGTTTCCAACCACAAAGAGTAAGGATTCTGGTGAGTATACGGCGGCGATGGAGGACACTCTCTGATTCTCCACCAGGGAGTAATTAGCAAAGATGACGGGACTGGATCTTCTCAAGACCAGCTGCCAACAGAAATAAAAGATCACCGTAAAATTAATTTTAAGGATGAATGTAAGTAGGTGTGTGTGTGTGTGTGTGTGTGTGTGTGTGTGTGTGTGTGTGTGTGTGTGTGATTGTGCATCAGTTCACTGCATAAATGTAGTGACTGTTAGGTGAGTGGAGGGATGACCATCGGCAGAATAAGGTGGGCTGTGGTCTTCCCATAAAACAGAGATAAGTATTTCAATCCAGGGCTTTGCTTTTGTGCAAACTGCAAGAAAGCTGATTGGGAAAAATACTGGAAGAGCAGCAGCACAACATAAATGTGATTTGTGCTTTTGCCACAGGCTCCAGCTGTGTTCACAACTTACATGCCATCACTGTGTTTAATTCTGAAAAAGACACCTGATTATAGGAGGCGGAGGCCCTGGAGTCACACTACAATTATTGGACCAATCTCTGAATCTAAAAACTACATTGACTTTCACATTAAAGAAATTAAATGGAGAATGAACTAGTGCCACCCCATTATTTAATTAGAAAAGTTTGGTGATATGGGGGCTTGATGCACAGCACTTCAGACTTCATTGGAGCCTTCCAAACAGAGAGTGATAGTGGTCAAACTCAAGGTTTCCTGCCATGATCACCAGTCTCCTCCTTCTTGTGGTGTACCTGTAACAGGCGCCCATTGGAGGTCCCGATGTGGGCCACGGTCTTGTTCTCAATGGTGGTGACCAACAGGGAGGTCAGCAGGACGTTGCGCATCTGCCTGTTGAAGAGGTCTACCCTGTAGTAAGGCTTGGACACCATCGTGGGCTGGTCCTTACAAGTGGCATTGTTCTCCATGCTCTTCTCATAGGAACAGATGTAAAAACAGATAGTAGTAACAAATAAGGAAGACATAATAACAAAGAATAACTATAAAAGAAACCTAAAAATAAATAACAAGGATAAGGAATCATGCACAGGAAAGGTTAGGTCTCAGTACAACTCAATGGAGGCCAGAAACAGGAAAGATGACACAGAGCCTTGATGACCATATTGTCTGCATAGGACTGCTGAGGAAGTCAAGATAAGGCATTTCTACAGTAGTACTGTGAACATTCCTGATATAAATAATGAATAACATGACTATCACTGTGAAGCAAAATGGAGGGCAATGGATTGGCTAAATGCTCCCCACTCACAAACTTAAACTACAGCTAGAGCAATGCTACAGCTAGCAACATTCCACTTCACAGTTAGAGTTTGACATATAACAAATTGAAACGTGACATTAATTTCATGGAGAAATTTCAAGTTTCATGGAGAAAAGCAACATTAGTCTTGGAAAATGAAAGAATGCAAATGAATGGAAAGAATGGAAAGTGAAAGAAAGTTGTTCAGGAAGAAAGAGGAAAGTACACAGCACTTCAATGGTCAATGGATTTATAAACACTCAGTATGTGCAACCAAACACTTTCCCTGAGTTTTATTTTCTCATAGGACTGCCTTGGGTGCCTTTTTAACACATGAGTGGCTCAAAGGTGCAGCAGAGCCTAGAACCCAATATGCAGTCTAAAAGTTAAAACCCCTTGGGATGAAATGGTAGTCTGTCATGTACTTCAAAACAATCAACCTCATGACTATAATCCCCTGACTGCTGTCACCCCTTTAAATCCATGTGTTTGTTTTTTGTGCTCAATTAACAAGTTAATTTAATGTCATAAATAATCTAATAAACTGATAAATCAGAAATAAGTAGTAATTTTATCAGTGTTTATTGCACTAAAAGGAATAATCATGCTTATAGTGGAATTTCCACTGTAACCACATTCAGTGAGAGAGGCTACTATACATGAAATTGCTGGTCTGTTATTCCATAAACATGTCTTATCATGTTCGTACAAAAGAAGGATAAAAAGATGCTGTTTCCGTGTAATCTAATGCAATCCAATGTTTAGCTTTGTTGAAAAAGCACACACAGACACGTATCAGTGCTTATTACCACAAACACAGTCATTTACTGATCACCTGGTTATAAAACCTGTGCTTTTTTTACCAGCCCTAAGTTTCCTCCCTGCTAGTGCTCTGTGACATCACTGGATGTGAGTACTTATTAAATTCACAAATCTGTGGATAATTTAGTTGTGTTGCCTTTACTACCAATGTCCAGAAATGAATTGCTCAGTGAGCCAACTGTTTTACAAACTTTCCCCATCTGTGTCCAATCCCTCCTGTTCTGAAAGGCTGAAGTAGGGAATAACCCTGTGCTCTCACAACTAACTAGATGTTTCAGCCATGTTCCAGGAAGTGGGATTAAGATGAGTCACACAGACTAGGCTGAGTGCAGAACATTTTCCTGGATGCCAAGTGCACTCTGCACAGTTCACTAACACACTGAGGTGAAACTGTAAATTCACCATGATCTGGCAAATGCCTTTCCCCCCAAATGTGAACCACAGCAACAGCTCTGTCAGGCAGGTCGTCACTACGCCAAACAAATGAAGAAGTTAACAGACCATGAGTAGGCCTGTGCAGACCTGCCTGTTGGTGCCTGAGATGGTCTTCTGTCTTTTGTTTGCATTGTTTTGCCACAATCTTGCATCACCCACCGCCCCCTGCTGTAGTCTCTTTCAGCTTCCTGGCTCCACAGGACTGGGATCTAAGACGTGTGTGAGGCAGGGGGGCTGCGAGGTACGTCAAAAACCTTTGTATTCATTCTATGGGTGGGGTACCCAGCGGGATAGCGCAACATCACCAAACATTGTCCACTTCGGCATTCCAAGACCTAAATAGTGCCTGTTTTATCACCTCTTTCCTGACTGAACAGCAGGACTTTCCTATCGTATGAGGTGAGGGTCTGAGTCACTGATACCCACTGTTGGCCTACACTGTCACTCTGCCAACTTTGCACCCATTGCTGAAATCACTACAGCACAAAACAAAGGACTATTGTGCAAATATATTACACTCCACATGGGCATAGGTATGAGACTAGGTTAGAAGGTTGGGATGGAAATAGGTTATAGAATATTTAGCAGCTCAGTATTTATCCTTTGTATGTCATTTCATTATCATATAAAAATCATGTGTGGAAGATATATTCAGATAAGATTAAAATTGTAAAATAAAACATGTATGAGTATTTTAGTTATTATATTTTCATTGAGTTCATTGCTGATAGACTACTTATTTTTAGCATTACTTTTTCATTTGAAGCTAATTTAGTGTATCACTCACTGTTTGGTTCTCAAATTTGTGTTGTAGCCCCTCTCACAGGTGATAAGATTGTACTCTATTTTGCCCTGATGGCCTCTGCTAAAGAGTGATTGCCGTACACATAAATAATAACAGCAGTTTTACAGAGGTGCATTTCAAAGTGCCTCAAGAGCAAAAGAAAGATTAAGATAAATTAATTCTTTGGGAATGGACATGTTATTTAAGCCTCATTCCCAAATACTCATTAGAGCCACATTTTGCTTCCATTACTGGAAGAAATTACAGATAGTATACTCTTACCACAAAAGAGAATGGAACTTTAATGGTGGTAATTATAATATCCAAACTTCTCAATCCATTATGTGGTTCTGTGACATAATACAAAAAGTGCAAAGTTATTAAAAAGTATTGATCTGCTGATAAATGGGTTCGATGAATATGCAATTTGATACAAGATATTTTCTGAACAGTAAGGTTTCTTTTTTCCCCCAGGGACCAAGACAGGCTTTGAAACACAAAAATAGTTTCCTTCCCATGAAAAATATGGCACAGCTGAGAGTGTTTCCACGGTTTCAGCGTCTCTGGGAAAAAAGCATGAAAAATATGTTGGCATAACAGCATAGCTCTGTAGCTCCTGGAGTGTCTATGGGACAGTGTTCATACCCCACTGGCCATCCCAAAACATGCCTCAGTCAGAGAAGTCTGCAGGAAATGGGTGTGGGAAGCACAGGAAGTAGGCAGTGACATGCAGCTGTGTTGAGGGTGCATGTTTGGAGGTTTGGGACACCCAGAGATTCTAGCTGGCTGGCCTCTCCTCTGTGCTGTACAGGTGGCTCAGACAGAACAGGGCAAAGTCACAAATGGAGATGAACACTCTGCTGCCAAGATCGTAGTGTTCCAGGTGTTTCTTTAGCCTTTGTTTCCCAGTGTGCAGCCACACAGTTATACTAACCACATGTTTTATGTCTTGCTTTGTATCCCACGCAGAAATCTCAATCTAGAGGAATCACAAATGCTCCTTTCACACTTATTTAAAAACACTGCACTATTATGTGCTGTAACTTGCCCAGCTCTACCTCTAGAATCTACTAGAGACAGCCATGAATGCGACTTCATGGTCTTCCAAGACACAGGGAAAATACATCAGAAATGAAATGACCATTGTTTTGGTTGATCCTTGGCCACCCTCTGAGAAATAAACCCAAATTCATTGGTCCCATGAGCAAATTCCATGGGGTCCATAATGTCATAACCATTATCTGTCAGGTACAGACAAGGACTCAGCCGCAGACCATGGAGCTTTGATCCCGAACGGGGTTTATTAACGGAAGGCAAGATCGTAACCAGAAACAGGCAGGGTCGATACCAGAAAGACAGTCCGTAGGGGCAAAACCAGAGTCAGGAACAGGTGCAGGCAGGGTCGAAAACCAGACGGGCAGATCTCGGGCAAACAGGACAAAGCGGCAGGCAAGAATCAGGTCGGGGCACAAGCGAAAGTCAGAATACACGAAAAAACAAGAAAGCAGAAAACCAGACGCGGGAATGAGACAGGTGAAACACACTGTAACGAACTAGCAACAAGACAGGAACAGGCAGGGCATTATAAAGGGCAGAGCAGATGAGGCGATGGGGAACAGGTGAGCTAGCAGGCAGGTGGCGGCGATGCAGTAACGAGGCAGGCGGGGACCGGGCGGGGAACGGGGCAGGGCTAGAACACAAGGAAAACAAAAGCACATGGACAGGGGAAGAACACAAACACACAGCTAGGAGGGCGGAGTACTGACATTATCAGCCCCAATGGAACTATTTCTTGGCTGTTGAGTAGTATTTCCATGTTCTGGAGTGCCCTGTGTGTGCAAATTATTGTCCAAGCTGAGTTTTTCATTATTTCGGTCTGACTGACCTGTCTGTTTGACACCTCAAGTGAGTTACTTTAAACCCTTAAAGAATGTAATGTGTTACTGAGAATGTGATAGCAAAGGTATTTTTTAAGCTTAACTGTTGTCAATGTACAGTATGGTCCTCATAAACAAACAAGGGAACATGACGTATAGTATTTCCTTCAGATGGAAGGTTCAAAAGTGTGGTGGGGTCTCCGCCTTTTCCCTCTTAAGAAAAGCACTGTGTATCTTAAGTATGGAACCTTCTGTGACTATGTTTGCTGATAACTGTAACAAGATTTGAGTATTGTAATTGTAATTATAATTATAATTCTACATAGTTCATGTAATTCCTTTATGAGATTTATGGTAAAAGAGGGAGAGGGGAGTGACATATCAACCACCACCAATGTGTAGCACCCTACTGATGTGTGGCAGCCATTTTGTGTACACCATAAACAAGCTAAGATGTGGAGGGAGGGCTTTATTTGGCCAATAAAATTAGGGGATGAGTAGTCAGCCAGATTTTGGAGTGCCACAACCCCTCGCTGTGTGCAATAAATGGCACGAGATTTTACCACAGCAAGTCAGTTTAATGTCCATATGAAAGAGACAGGACAGAATGGAGAAAAATCTTGTGTTGTGTTGTTCTTCATCCCATCCCACACAATGCATTTTTTATTCAGTTGTATTTGGTCAGCCTGATCTACAGAATGCAGGACTGAACTCCACACTTCATGCCTTCCATTGCCAGTAATGCTGCATCCTGCTTCCATGGAGAGATACATCTTGTGTTTCTTAAGCTTACTGTGTTTCACCTCTTACTTTATATAGAATTACATCACAAAACCTCAGTCTCAACTGCATGAGGAATTACCTTCCTCCCCTGTGTTTCTACACACTGCCAGACTACACTGATTCAGGCTGAGGCAGAACTGTGCAAGCAGGAAAACAAGTGTTAATCCATCTGGCAAAAGGTAGACATTCCGCAGGAGCTGGACACATCAGCTCTGTCAGTACTAATGGTGATCCAAAGACTTGAACTTTGGTTTTCTTCCCAGCATAGAGGCACTAAATCACATAGAGCTCTGACACCACCAGCAAAACATCAGCCTCTTTGGGCTTAACAGATCATGGTAGAACAGAAATTCTGAACTGTATGAGAAACAGATTAATACATATCCTTCTCCTCACCCCAAGAGTGCACGTTGAGGGAGAAGTACAGTAAGACGTATAACGAAGGAGAGGAACCGAAACTGCCATGTGACGTGTGTATCCCAGTACATGCTGTTATGCCCGTGAATTTTCCCAGTCCCATGACTGTGAACACACAAAGAATATTCAGTGATTCAGTGAGAAGGTGTGCCATAAATAACACAGTGCCTGCCCTGAAACCTCAGAGCGTTGTGTTCTATCCCTGACCATACCACATCGTAGTCTCTATGAATGCAATAACACTTCTTATCATTCAAAAATGCATGATTAACGAAAAAAATGAATAACTGCTTTTTAACTCGGGGCCGATGCTCTGGCCTACCACTATCTACCTATTCTCTGAGGAAGAAAATATCCTCTGTGTTTGTGATTCCACCGGACATATTTCCCCATGACAGATCATAATAAAAGGAAATGTTAATGTTTTCATGCCACTTTATTAGATGCACAGGCAATTTACGAGATGCTCTGCGTAAGTCACTCTGGATAAGAGCATCTGCTAAATGACAATAATATAATGTAATGTAATGGCCTACTCATCTCTTTTTCATTTGTAGTATTCAGTAACTCCCCCCTTGGCAAACAACATTTGCTACAGAAATGTCAAAATAGGAACACTGTTCCTGTGGTAGGCAAGTTTGCTGTTCATATGCACTTGAAACAAGATTTTGAACATGATGTCTTGAAGCTGAAGCCTCTATGACTGTGCAAGTTTGAATTACAACTGCAGTTTATGTGTGTAGGATTGTATTTGCACAATACAGTACTGTTTGTAAAATTGAATTTATCTAATGACAGATAAAAATACGCATAAGTGATCACTTGCAATGTAGCATAACAAGACCTCATACTGTGCCCAGAGATAATTTGAAGTTATTTAAATATAGTAGACATTGTTCTTTCCCTTAATCACTGACAATGGATCAAATTCCAGTGCCATCTTTTCCGTCATCTGCCAGTTACACTTTATTTAAAAAGACACCATGTCCCACAAACAAAATCTCCCACAAAATCTGGCCTCTTTCCAGACTCTTTGTTCCTTTCTGTTAGTCTTTTTTTCCACTTAATGATCAGCAACTATTAGCAGAGAGCGTAAAGTTGTTCATTTCAATTCTCTGAGGGGCACTCTTATGCTGAGAGGCACTCTCAAGAAACGGAACATCTGCAGCAAAAAAATGGCCTCAAAGCACATTCATGCTACAGGGATTATAGTTACAAGAATCTCGTTTTCCAAAGAGTTCAGAACTCTGCCCTCTTATGAACCTATACAATATACAGCACTGTGAAAGCACAAAGGTTCCCTCAGGAAAGTCTTAACCAGACTTCTAGGTGGGGTGGGGTGCGATTGGGTGTGGCTAGGTGGGGTGGGTTGGGGGAGAAGGTTGGGAAAGAGCGCCTTTCTTTCTGTAAAGGAATATGTGAGAGGGCAAGACGATTTCACAGTTTAAGGTAATGTTAGATGAGTTTTGCACACCACAGCCTGGCATCGGCTCATCACTAAACAAACTGCCACTTACTTATGGAGGACTTGAACATCCGTGATGACACAGACATGATAAAAACTATTAGGTTATATTAAGGAGTATAACAAAATAGGACTGCTCTGATTAGTGGAATTAACAGTACTACAAAATTGATCCTTATTCTCATACAACTAAGCCACAGGGGCAAATTCTTTGGAGAATCTTTTCTTCATAGAGGCCTAATGGTAGCTTAGTACAGGGAGTTGGGGAATATTGCATGAAATAAGTTAACCATCCCAAAGACACATTAATGTCAGAAAACACATCTACACTTAGCTGCCCCCAACATATTGCATCTGCATAACAAGGATGCCTGCACATGGATGAAAATGACCTGCATTAGCAGTTCATATTGCCAAGTCATCTTCTGCATGCAAATTCACTTCAGGCAAGGGACTAGTAGAACAATGATGCCAAATCAAGGGGGCCATGTGATCACTGAGCGAGTCAACATGCCCTTTACCACCATTTCAAGAACACAAAACTGGAGCAACAATTCCTAGCTTCTCCTTAGCTTCAGCCCCTGTGCAGAACGGCAGGTTGGACAAACAGGAAGGAGGTTGTCCAAGATCTAACTACTCAGCTTGTGTGTGTGTGCTTTTACATTTTAATAAAGTCCCCCATAAATCTGCCGCTGCTGCATTCCACTGCTGATCACTGTCTATCTGTGAGAGAGCTAGCAGGAGGGAGTTTCACCAACAACCACAACATACCTTCATGGCCCCAGGATGAAACCGCATCAGTGACACAACTCTGTCTCATTAATATGAGGTCACACATAGTACAGCTCTATATTATTGGTCATAACCAGTACCCCTGTGGACAAAATGCCAAATAGGATAAAATGCATCACCCATCAATGTAAGGATTATACTTCTTCTAGTCACATTTTATGATAAAAAAAATGAATTTTGAATTTTGAGTTTGAATGTTTATTTTTCCAAATACAAACAGACAGGATACTTTATGTTATTCTTCCTAATGTATTTCCATCTCATAGGGTGGTGGCCAAAGGTGGCGAGGTTAAATGGTGAGTAATGGCTGTCTTGGAGCTAGCTACTCAATACCTGACCAACTGTGGTGCTTTGGGTAGCAGTGTGGTGTAGTTGTAAGGAGCAGAGCTTCTAACCCGAAGGTTGCATATTTCATTCTCAGGTTATTGCAACCTTTAGCAATGTACTACTGAGTGCTTCTGCCTGTATATAAATCACTCTTTATAAGGGCATCTGCTAAGCAAAAAATATCATTTAGATTTAAACATTATTTAGATGATGCGTTCTTAGAAAGATCTTTAGCGCATGTGATTAAAGGCTTAAACTTTCCAGTAGCAATAACATGGTACACATCTCTATAGCTTCCTCAGAATATGGAAATAGGTCTGATACACAGAAGTGTGGAACAGAGCTGAAAGGGGACTATTACTTTTTTATTGCAGTGTCATGAACACAATTTTTTTGCAGCCACACATCAGTACATCTGCCTCTTCCAAAAATGACCCTGGACAGTAACACTCAGCATAAATATTTATGTTACCTCACTGCCTGAAGATTCTGATTTCAGGATATGAGCCGTATGCGTTTTTTTTTTTTTTTGGCTTGTACTGTTTTACCAAAATGTTTATCTATCCCTCCCAGTACACAGTCATAACCTTAGTAACATGCACTGTTATAAGATGGACTTTGATACACAGTTGATGATTATCCATTAGAATGTGATGTTTAAACTGCGTTATGTGTGAAATGTTGAAGTCGTTTTAGGGATGGAGCTTGGGAAAGATTCTAAAGAACAATCGTATAATAATAGATGTTCTCATATAAAAGTATGCAGTATAACCATGTAGTAGGACAATAGGATAATGGCAAAACAGAAGAACACTAATTAATATTTACATTAAATAGTCCTTATAATGCTTAGCCCATGTGGTGATGAACACGGTCATGGAGCCATTGTTTAAGCCAAGCGTTTAAGATGTAGACTGAAAAAGAGCGAAATCACACTCATTTAATACAAAGTTCATACAACTTAGAATGTCTTCAATGTAAACAGCTCATCTGGAATTGTCTAATTATATCACATAATGGAACCCATGCAAACAGCAGGGCTCCTCTAAATGTATTCCTTTTGAAAGGAATGGTAAAATAAATGCATAAATAAATGCATAGCATGCACACAGTTGCCACAGAGAAGTTAGTTTGTGATACAAATACCCCATAGATAGTTCTTCAGATGTCTGAAAATAGTGACAGAGAAAATTGCCACTGGAGAAAACTGCATTTTTGCTTTCTTCTCTAGTTTCATTGAGCTTACCAGCAGCAGTTTTACCAAAGAATAAACTGTCCTGTGATGTCAAATAGGCTTAGCAAATTAGATAAAATTTATGGAGCATACCATCAACAGTAAATGTTTTGAGGTGGACACATTCCATATAAAGGGCATAAAGCTTTTGAAATCCCCAGGTTTACCACCATGCATTTATGTTTGCACAATTTTATCCATTTGTATCATGTATTTATCATTCTGTTACAACACTGAAGCTAACTGCAAAAACAACAGCTCTGGTAACCATGCATTTGTGCCAAAGGAACAGCACGGCCATGCCAAAAGACATCAGCCTGAAGAGTGTACACCCCTATCTGCCTTCTGCACCGATATCATGTACACCTGCCACTCAGCTCGGAGGGACACACCCACTGAGTTACAGCATTCTTCAGCTGCAGCAGCTGTAGTGGCATGTTCGAACTCGCACAGGTCTTTCTGCCATCATGGCGCCGCTGCACGCCAATTGCTGCCGTCACGGCAAAACCCCGACTCCCTGACAACCCTGTCTTCTATTAGAAAAAAATCTCCATGGGAGTTTTTCCTTATTTTCTTTCCGGTTTGTTACATTATTATGTTATTTATTTGCTTTGCCCTTATCTGTGTACATTAATGTACACTATGTTTACATTAAACTTTGTTATTTTGCCAAATGTTCATGTGCAGACCAACTTACAGAGTAGGAGGACAAAGTGCATCTAATAAAGTCGTAGAAACAGTAGTACAACACTGACCACACATAGTTAATCCATCACACAGTGCTTTGATAACTACTGTTATTGTAACTACACAATTGCTTCAATAAATTTGGATGTGCAATACAACACATTCTACAATAACTACAAGACTACGAGTAAGGGAAAGATCTGAGATAAGACTGGGTGGAGAAGCCAAGATGGTGTCTGAAGAGGTGGTCCTTCAGTCTGCAATGGACTTATATTATCTATTCATAAAGCAAGGTATATACTGAAGCAGTGCAGCTCAAGTATTTTGCTCAAGGTCTCAACAGCAATGCCCCCCTGGGAACCGCACCAGCAACCTCTTGGTTTCAGAGCTACACTGCTCCCATACCACTATGCCATACCTCCGCCCTTAAAAAGGATTGGTAAGAGCATGGGTCTGCACGAAACTCAGAGCTCAAGTGTCGCTGTGAAACAGGCCTCGGTGTGGGCAGCGCTGCGCTTACCTCATGCGGGCAGCTCTCGCAGGGCTGAAAATGGCAGAGCCCACGAGAGAGCTGCTCCGGTCCGGACGTGCAGCAGGCGTCCACGCCCTCGTCGATGGCCTTGTTGACGTTGTCCACGGGGAAGGCGCAGAGGGCGGAGTCGTGGTCGGGCTCGCCGGAGTCGTCCGTCACGGCGAAGACTCCGTAAAGGATGTCGTCCTCCTCCTCGGCGCCCAGCTCCTCCGCCAGCTCCTTGCCGGCCCTCCCAAAGTGCGCCGCCTGCAGCACGTTGTACACCACGTCTCGGAAGGCCTCCCTCCTCCGCCTCCTGCGCTTAGGCTCGAAGCGGCACTCCAGCACCACCTCGCGGTAGCGCCGCATCTCCCACTCGTTGCGCGGGAGGCGGCCCAGCCGCGTCTGGAAGGGCGACGCCTCCTGGCCCGGGCTCTCCCTCTGCACCGACAGGAAGTAGACGTACTCCTGCGTGAAGAAGCTGTAGATGTAGTTGATGCGGTACGACCCCCGCAGGCCCGGAAGCACGGTCAGGCCCCGCACGTCTGTGTAGAACCCGTCCTCCGTCGCCAGCGGCCGCCGCACCGATATCGACTTCCTGCCGTACCTCTGAGCCACATTGTCGTTGACGGTCGCCGCCACGAAGAAGTACACCGTCTGCCCCTCCTCCACCATGGCGACCTTGGTGCCCAGGGGGCTGGCCAGGCAGTCGGGACAGTTACTGGGTGAGTTGAAAGCCTTCCTAAACAAGCATTTTGGGGAGGAGGGTGGCCTGTCCTCGTGAAGCTCGTAGAAAGCACAGACTCCATACTGAGAGCTGCCGCACATGTACAGATACATGTAAAATGTGTCCAAGAGTAGGACTTCATTGTCTGTGTCCTCCAACATGCTAGGATCCCTTTCGATATCACACAAGTCACAGACCTCGCATTCAGGGTTGCCCACGGGGCCCGTGCGCACCTCCCATTTTTTACCCAGGCTGCTGTTCACTGCCTCGACAAAATTCTGTGACGCCACGTACACCTCGTGGTATTCCAGATTGGCCACGATGTTCTGGATAGGGCCACGTGTCTCAAAGTAGGGAAGCTCATAGGGGACGGAGAAATCCACAGCTCTAGGGGGCATTGAGGGACAGGAGCTCAGGGCGTGGGCCACAAGAGTCTGCATCCAGATGCATGTCGCCAGCAGGGCGGCGCTGTGGACCATCTCCACTCTGAGGGCAGGAGGACGGACACACAGACGTCCACTGTTACCTGACACTGTTACCTGCAGGACTGGTAGTCCCTCCAGGTCATCCTGAGGGGGTCTGGAGGAGCTCTCTGTGGAAAGATGAATGTAATTAGTTAATCAATGTCATCAGATTAATTAATCAGTCAAGTCCATCTTCAGAAGAAAACACATTCACTAGTGAAGTAGCAACTGCCATCCCATTCAGAGCATCACTTCTTGAATTTCATTTGCTATATCTAAAGGACAGTAGTTAGTAAATGACTTGGGTAATTTTCTGTCCATCTAATTATACACATTATGTGTTCATTTTACAGAAATCTGATTTTTATAATCAAATGTCTGCAAGGGTATACTTGACTCTATAGGTAGATATGTGTGTTATGTATTATAAAAACTTTATTTCCATTTGGGGCTAATATTAAGATATGAAGGTAATACATACAAGTTGTACCTCCTAAACATGCTGTACAGTTTCTGTCCACATTAGAACAAGAATATATTATCTTCATAGCTTAATGAATGTAGTACATACAAGGTTTACCTCTTAAACATACTGGCTATTTTCTGTCAAAAAATACCAGGACTGTGACAAATTCTTTACTTCTAGCAAAGAATCAAATAACCTGAAAATGTGTTATCATTCAGAAAGTTCATTATAAAATCACTGCTGAGATATTACTATAGGCTACAGGCTATAAACAATTTTAGCATCACTACTGCTTTACTGTAATTCTGTTGGAGATCTAGCACACATATTTATCAACACTGACATTTTCAACTTCGAAATTATTCTATTCATCTGCTGTTGAGTACAAAATATAAATGCTGATGAATCAACCAAATCTTTTAAACAAGCATCAAGTGTGACATGGCACATAAACCATCTGATAACAAGGAGTGCAAAATATGAAATACAACATTTTTAGCAGCAGTTAGATTGTTTGCTGATAATTAGATCACTTCAGTACAGATTTTAACTGTGCTGAGTCAGTTCATTTGAGGGATTTTTCAGTACGCCACTGTATGCAAATAATTATAGATTCCAAATTCAGGTCTTTTGTATCCCTTTTATATCCCTTCTGTGTTTTGTACTGGCACTCAGTACTGGGGGGGGGTTAAAACAATTAGCAATTAAACATAAAGTAAAAAACAAGATACTATCAAAACAGAAAAAAATGCACAATAGAAATCTCTCCGTGCAAACTAGACCTACAAAGGCAAAGAGAAATATGCCCACCTGCAATGGTTGCTAGACATGTTTTGTATTATTGGCAAGTCCACATATGTGCCATATTATGTCCTTAATAAATCATACAAATATAGCTTAGGCATCCTTCCAATCCTGTATAATGAGTTCTACTATGACTATCACCTATTCACAGGTGGCTCCAGACTCAGTGCAACTGATGGAAAATGTGATCAATGTAAAGACATTCAAGCTCCTTAGGAGCAATGCATCAGAGTATAAGCGTATTACCTCTTTCACTTTCTAACAAAGTGAAAAACAGAACTGAAAAGAAGTGAACAGAAATAGAAATAAAAGAAATGAACTGTTCCAGCATATAGTGAAGCCCTCTAAACCTGCTTTTTTGGACAACTGTACAAATACTGTGCTTAGTAAGAGTCATTTTACTTGCTCTACACAAAAGTAATTACTTACAAAGCATTGTATCCTTCACTGACTTATTTGCATTCTGTCAGTTCCTTTGCAGAATGTGCTAGCATGCTTTTTCTTTTGCCAAACTGCATTACGCCTGTGAGCTACTGCTCCTGGGTCACTGATTAACAGAGAACATGCCACAGCCTGGTTATCGGCCTATACCTGGACCCTTCCACTTGGCATTCTTGTCACAATCCTACGTGCCTTTCAAAGTAAAAGATGAGTACGGACTGATGGTTGTACAATATGTACCTTCTAAGGTAACAGGTGGGCTGATGGTTATTCAAATACGTGCCACTGAATTTTAATGATTGCAGTAAGGGAAAGGGAGGGTGGTGCCCTGCTCCTGGTAAATGCTGTCCTGTTCAGTTAGCAATGCCCAAAATAAGTGAATTCATTTTTTTAGTTCAAAAGAAAGACTAGCAGTGTAAAGTTTCAAAAGTGAAACAGTATTCTGGAAGAGAATCATTTAAAAATATATGTGGTATTGTGAGACATATATATTGTTCTACACAGCTATGCCCGGGGCCAAGAGCTAACAGCTGGAAAGCATGAGTATACATATTAATATCAGGGACACTTTTTTGTGTTCTTTGTTAATAAATGCAAGGTAAGACAAATTTCCATTCACTCTCACAAGGAATTGAGTGAATGCTCTTTATCTTTATTATTACTGTTGTTAACAACTTAAAGTCATAAAAACAAACATGTACGAACATATACATGTATATTTTAGCTATGCTAAAACAGTTGGCATGCATGAGAAATGACATGCATTAGAAAGTATTGTCAATAGTATATTTTGTAATATATGTTATATTCTGGTATGTATAAACTATATACCCCTACATTTCATACTTCTAATCACACCAAACATGGAAAATCAAATATCAGTACTAAACACAAGAGGAGGAACCCATTGACAGAGCTGCATAAGAAAAGTGACCTTATCTAGTTACTACAAATACCCAGTTCAATCTGTGGTTACTGTGATACATTTTAACAATAAACAATTAGCTCTGTGGAAGTGTTTTTTTTTCCTGGAGTTAGATATCCTTGTACCAAAGCCTCCTCAAAATGGAAAAGTACCTGTGCTAGGTGATTAATCGTGAAGTAACTCCCACTCCCTGTCTGATAAACCTGAAAGGTAAGGCAAAGACACACCCTGAAGGAGTCTGAAGGACGGCAGTCTACCACGGGTGGCACTGCCTGCAAAAATGCCCACTGCCAGCAAAGGCGTCTGAAAAACACTTTTGTAACGCGCCTCTAAAGTGCCCATTAACTCTAAAGTGCCCATTAATTTCCCACCATGTCCTGACAGATTATGATTTGAGTTAATTTAAAGCATTTTTACTGTTTGACTTGTGTGGCTGTTCACACACACACACACACACACACAGAGGAACAGCTGGACTCTTATAAACATAATAAACGTTCCACTCCTTGATTTGTGTGCCCTTTCAACCGCCTGTCCTTCGATTTCCTGTGTGTAACATGACTGTCTAGCCACATTATCCGAACAGCCACCTTACTTTCAGTCTGTTGTATAAATAGTTTCTGTCCATTTTTCGAGAGAATGGTAGTCCTGCTCACTCCCTCCTTATTGCATGGTCCTCAAACACACCTTTTGGAACTGTCACTTAATATTTCCACTACATGTAAAGGTTATGTAAAACACAGGAGAACGAGGAAAAGGCGCTGAAGTCGCATTTGCCAACAGATCTTCATATAACGTCAATTTGACTACCCTGAAGAAAGTGTTCTGTGGCTGTGATTGCTTCAGACAGGATCAGACTTTTTTTTTCTTATTTTTTATCCGAAAGATGAAAAACTGTTGTTTTGAATAAACTAAAGTTTCATTGCGGGCACTAAAAATGCACAACAAACACAATCGCAACAAGATTCCAACAACTGTTTGATGAAACTGTCTGATAACCTGACGGTCGCTTGTGGGACCATCATTCCATTCCCGTGAGACACATTCAACGCATTGCATATAGGTTAGGCGTCGTGAACCCAGCATTCAATAAGTCACTGAATCCATGAGTCGATCTATCATGAAATTCTTGTCCTCACAGGGTTTGACCCTATCATTCTTCATAACAATGAGTAGCTTTTGACTAGACGTCATACAGAAGCCACGGGTAAGATTATTTTATTAGCTACGAGGGAGTGAAAAGCTAAGTTGTTTGTCAAAGGAAAGGTGCCTACCTTGATGCCGTCTTTAACACGGTATTCTGCGAAGTACGTACCTGAGAGAAGTGAAGTAAGCCCCTGGCAAGCGGCCGGTTTCCTCTCACTGCATAGCCAACGTTTCAAAGTTACTCCACGAAAACACCCCCGGGGAATATTGTCATGTGTATTAACGTGTTGACATCGCACGCGAACGTTTTCTGTCGCTGCTTTGGAGGGCAAGACGTTAGTGTGACAAATAATCTCTTTATTGATTTTTTTGCAATTTTCAAAATAAGGCGCACAGTACTCAAAAGAGTTCGCCAGTCACATTCTAGTTCATAGCGCTGACCGCCTCTGTGAATGAACGCTCCTCCCTTCGACGGGGGATGCACGATGTTACACAATTCTGTGCAAACTGCTCTCCAACGCATAGCCCCACATTTCAAACCGTTAGGGGCAGTGAGCTAATTCTGGAACTTCCTAAAAAATTCAAGGAAGGAGACAACCAAGGAAATTGATGGGAAAATGGGGGAAACAAGAAATAAGTTGCCTCAAGGTTTGTTTTTTTTTTTTTTTTTTGCTGTTTTAGCATAAGTGGTACATTTGTCTCAGATTTTCAACCTCCTGTCACAACTGTTCAGTGATGCTCAATCACTCACAAAAGTGGCTCAGTTTTGTTTTTTGTGTGTTTCATAACTCTTCCTTTATGAAGTCAACAAACCACCTAAATATTACATAACTACAAACCTATGTTTTAGGTAAGAGAAACAAAACAGTATGTTTGTGCATCAAGTGTTTTATATAAAATTAACAATACAACACAAGAAATCTTTACACACGAAGCTTTCCATGGCTAATTTGGTTCAGCAGTTCAGAAATTTACAGGACGTCCTTCAGTGTTGCTGGGAAGAAAAGGCACAATTCATTAACTCCTACATGCTGCACCCTGCAGTTCTAACCTGGTGACGCACCTCATGTTTGTATCTACTGTACCTCTGCCAATGCTTGAGAAAGGAATTTCCATCTTAAGGTATACAGACTATATAATGAAGTCATTCACAATTAATTTTAGGTCTACTGAAGATCCCCTTTCAGGTTATTCCCCTTTGCATTAGCATTCCAACTTTGCTCATTTTACCATGGGTGGGGAAAAAAAAAAACCTTTGGCCCAAACCACTAGATAATCCCTCAGTCCATATCCTAGGCCAGTACATGTTGCAGAGGTATATTGTTTTGCAATATAATACTCACCAGAAAGATGTGATTCCCTGCACCATACAGGTGACCTTTTGTTACACCTTACAAAGAGAAAACTTTGATCCCTTGGGTTAATCTCATTATTTTCTTAGCTCAGACAGCTTTCCTGGTTCTGCTGGACAACTTGGACAAGAAAAGACCATGAGCAACACTGTGGCCTCTCTAACCATGTCTCCAACTGCTGGAGCAAGCTCCAGAACATGTGTTCTCTTTCTTACTTCCCATGTCATCTAGTCCTCCAGATCTGTAGAGGATCTGTGGATATCTGTGAACTTCCATTATGTGCCCAAATTATACATGCTACTAGGAAAAGTATAGCAACGATCTGTTAGAGTACTTTTCAGAGGTATGCTTGTTTGGTCCTCTTTCTAATAGGGAATGCCAACCAACCATACAGAATCAGATGAATGCTCAGTTTGTTTTAAATGTGTCCTGACACAACTTATGATGCACAACTATGATTATGCTCTATAACTGCCGCAGATACTGTATTGCAGCATTCAATCTGTCAAAACATTATTCTAATAAGAGGGAAAAAAGGCATTTATACCTGGTGTCCTGCCAGAAAACAAAGCTTAAATGTTTTCATGAATTCAGCCTCACGCTAATAGGGTTAAGGAGAGAATACACACATTCAGTTCTTTCATTATGGAAATACGTGCAGTGCACAACATCAGTATACATCAGGAGTCATGTCTGCAATAGTGCATTTTACATGTTAGCTGGTGGGGGACAGTGACAGAATATTTTCCATCCAATTAACAGCAATAGGTGAAGGAGGAAGAGGGGGTTGAGAGGGCACTGAACTAGTGTGGGTATGTGTTGAAAGAGTGACTAGTGACAGACAGGAAGTTTCATGTTGCAACAGCCAGAATCACAGCACATCACAGCATGAACAGCATATGTGCCACAATAAGCATTTGTGCATATTGAAAATCAAAGAGTTCATTGAAATATGCCTCAGCTTTGTAGTGACACCAGTTTTCACAAGATGAACTTTGACAGACATAGAGCAGAGTGCTGGGTCATTTTCTGTTTATTTTCAGTAAATAAGGAAGGAAAAAACTACCGGAAAAGTGTTCATAGCTGGTTCGGAAAATGAAACCGTGTGTCCTCAACTGAGTATGTGTGGTTAAAGATTAACTAAAGTCAAATGGCCAGTAGAAATAATGTTTGTTACATAGTCAACATGTATCAGAGGTTACTCATGCTATCAGCAGACACCAGAAGTGAGACTGCATTACACTGGCATTCAATGCAATCTATAATGCCTTGCAATCTGCCAAATAAATCAGCTACATTCCTAGAACTACTTTAAAAAGAGCACTATAAATGCATTTCATTAATGATCCTCTTTTACATTTTGTTGCACAGTAATTCCAGAATAAAAAAAATCAAAAACATTCTTTCATATTTAATCATTTATTCATATAATTATTAAGACTTCAAAAATAACATTAATGATTTATGATCCCATAAATAATCATAAACATTCCCTATGCAGACAGGTCGAATTGTCAGCATACTTAAGAGCTTCGTGCCACAAACTGCAGTCACGAGTCATCTGGCACACGGTTATCACAACCTCAGTGACACAAGCTGCCACAGTCACAAATCCCTGTCTGACAGCCCTGCTGGGGTGATGCAGGCTAGGAGGGGAAAGGGAAACAAAGCTAGAAAACCAAAGAAAGAAAAAGTACCCATCCATTACTTTGATGCCCTTCACAAAACAACCTGTTTGACACTTAAAATACTTTCATTTCAAAATAAGGTAAGAAAACAAAGGGCTGTTGATTGATGAGAATGTTCATGTAAATTTCATAATCATGTTAACAGTAATAAAAAATTAGATTAGTTATTGGTCTGCTCTGCTAAGGTGCAGCTGAAGAGGGAAAAAATCTATCATAAATAAACTTGCTCATGTGCATCATTTCCATCATCAGTGGATGAGCCCATGATGGAGACACGTATGTGCAAAGTTTGAAGGGTCCCAGTAAACCCCAACATAGATTTTCATGACAATGAGCCAGACACTCACAGCAACAAAGAAAAATCAAAACAGACAAATACATCATTGGAAATGAGCAACATTTCAACATTTCACCATTTCTAAAAAGTACAAAAGAAAACAAAGACTGGAATGAACAGGCACATTTAAAACATGTTTAAGAATGTCTGAGAAGGTAGAGCAAAATAAAAGGAACCATTTAAAAGTAAAGACTCCATCACAGTTAAAGGTCACTGCAAAAGGAGAGATTCCCAGTTTTTGTCATTAAATACCTAGCTACATTCTTTGGAGCATGACACTACACAAACTACTTTGCCTTCCAAATTTATTTCCTGTCTTATGTTTTAAACTGGTAACACTTGGAAGGTGTTACATAATAGCTACAATAAGCATTCCTAAATACTACCTAACACTTTTGTTGCATCCATAAAAACTTATGTCAACCAACAACCAGCTGACATAGGGTGGGCTATGTCACCATCCATTTCGCATGACATTCTGGTCTAGTATGTTGGAATAATGCCACTTGTGTGAATGGTGACACTGTACACCCTACAAGAGTCTATGGTAACTCTCTTGTTTATTAATATTTATGCATTGATTACAAAGGTGTTATGCAGTTCTTGGCGGTACTGTGCAAGTTTTATGTAGGACCCTTAATTGTGTTAGCTTAAAATCTTTACTCCATGATGAATGTGCTTATACGGCAGTATGATTCCATTTAAAACTGAGACACACTGACTGTGTCATTTTGAGTGCCTGTTTATTTGCTTACTTTAAGCCAAAAAAACAGAGAGGTTGTATCTGATATGTTTAGATGGTAACCCCTTACAGTGACAGGTCTGCTTGTTCAGTACTTCAACAAAAATTCAAATACTAGGCATTATGGGTCATTTTAACATTATTATCTTTGTTAGGGTCATTCCAACTTACACTGAAGCGTCAGTAACATCTGAATTTCTTGTCCCTATTGGACAATCTATGAAGCTTTCTTGTGATGAGTGCGCTAGTCACACAGTGCAATGCTGTGTGTTCTGCTTGTGGTTCCAGCAGTGTATCTCAGGACTGACAAACTGCCACAGTCCTTTCCATTCAGCTAAAATTCAGTTTCTGTAAAACTTTACCCTCATTGCTTAAACCCTGGTGACCGCAGAAGCTGAGATGGTTCACTACTACCCTGGGAGCAGGTTCAATGTAAACACTCTGCTCAGCCACTAATAATAGGCTACAGCCCTTGCCCACAGTGAGGATGAACCAGATTAGAATTAGCACAGAAAGCCCTCTGACCAATAAAATCAGTGAGCTCAATCACGATCAGTAAGTGTGCAATGAGCTGCAGGTAGAAGGGGTTGAGGTTTTGACTGGCTCTCAGCTGGGGTTTTGAATAACAGTGCTCTGATGAGTTTAGCTCAGGTGTGAGTTTTTTGTGGCCTGCTCTGCAGATGTCGTGCTTCACAGCCTGGGTGTTTCTTAAGAGCAGGAAGGGAGGCAGGGGGCCTCAGTATGTCTGCGGACTGAGAATGAAGAGGCGGTCCTCCTCCTTCCTGATCCACTTCAGCAGCTTACTGATGGCGGCCATCGCCTGTTCCTTGGTCCCCAAGGGGCTGAAACAGAGGTAGAGCTCGAAGCCACTGGTTACCTGGGGAGTGAGGGGAAGTCAGCTGTGATTTATTCTTAAAACAAACAGTGAGTGGTGTGGGAGAGGTCCATATGGGTAAACACTGCCCACCTGTATGCATTCTGAACAGCTGGTCATCTGTTCCTTAAATTAATCATTAATACATTTTAATAAACAGGTGTTTGTTTGGTGGAAAAAATGTCATTATATATCCACAGTTGAATGAAAATGAATTGCTGAGAACTAATTGCTTTTTGTATTACTGTAGGTAGAAACTGAATATACACATAGGCAGAGAAAAAGGTTATTGATGTGCATGTTCACGTACTTTTTTGCTGAGGGAGGGTTGCATATGGTAACTGCAAACAGGAAAAGGATACAGAATGTCCAGCTCCCATTCAATTTACTTTGTAGTCATAATGACATGAATCAAATGAGTGTAATTCTAGTAGCTTATATGATAAAAATGCCTCTCAGTCCATTTTATAATGCTCAGTGATTTTAACAATGTAATGGTTAGCAACAGATTCACTCCAGGTATTTTACCGATTTTATGTGAAATTGCAGCATCTATCCCTCAAAACAACTGTCTCTCCCTAGGGTCAGCATCTCCCTTCTTTTAGTGCAGTGATCTAACCCACATCCAGCACCCACATCCTCTAAGCACAATGGCCTCAGCCAGGTCTACAGTCACCCCTCTAGGCACAATGTTCTCACTCTCATCTACAGTCACCCCTCTAAGCACAATGGTCTTACCCAGGCCAGCAGGTTCTCCCTCTCTCCACAGCGATAGATGGAGCGCAGCGGGCGTGTTGGGTGATGCATGCAACTGTGCAGGTACTGGTACAATCCCATGAGCCTCTCCTGCTCCTCCTCAGACTGGTAGGGTATCGGAATCTCGGGGCTATTGGGAGAGAAAGAGGAGGAGTGAGACAGAGGAAGAGCACACATCACTGGAAGCATCAGTGTGGCATGTCAATTAACGTGCACTACTGAAAAGCCTTCTGAAGTTCCGTTTTACACATTTTTTTAGTTTGTAAGTTTGCCCTTTTTCCTTCTGCTGATTTTGATCTGGTTAAAGTGTAACCATGATGCTCTGCTTTGTTCAAACTCTGCTGCAGTGGCTTCCTGGCAAAAGTTTTTTTTTAAAAAGTAAACATAGCTGAACAGCTGAAGGGAACATCATGGTGCGCAAACTGTGTGCACGTGTGGGTGTATGTTTGTGTGCATAAAATGCTTACCTGGTATACAGCCCAGAGCTCTTGGACTTGTACACAAAGTGCCGCAGCTCAGCAATGCCCACCTGGGACACGGAGTAGCTGGGGGTCCGCAGCGCCTCCTGCAGGGCTTGGTAAGCGCTGCGCCGGCGGAGACGCTCCAGGAAGCGGCGCTTGCAGTCGGACAGGTTGAAGAAGTCTTCCCGGTCGGTGGAGACCAGGATAAGGCAGAGGTCAGAGGCGGGCTCCAGGTAGGAGATGTGGGCGTGGAAGAAGCCGGCGGTGTTGAACTTGGGCAGGCAGATGGGCGTCCAGCCCTCGCCCTCGCGGAAGGAGGAGGACGAGCCCACCAGGTTGAAGAGCAGGTGGAGGTCCATGTGATGCAGGAACTGGTCCTTCTTCCGCACCAGCGTCACCAGGCGGTTCCCCGCCAGCAGGATGGAGAACACCAGGCTCTTGGCCTTGGCGGCCTGCAGGCTGGAGGAAATGACGTCGCGCGAGGAGCTAGGCAGAGGCAGGCAGGTGACAGCGCTGAGGAGGAGGCCCGGGTCCCGGTCTAGCAGCCTCAGCAGGTTGTCTGTCAGGTGCTCGGACCCGGCCAGCAGCCGGCGGAGGTCGTAGTTCTGCTTGTGCTGGAAGATGTGGTTGAGCTGGGTCAGCGTGAGCAGGCTGATGATCTGGTAGTAGATGTAGAGGAGCTCACGAGTCAGCTCACGTTCTGACTGCCGGGTGCGAGACACACCCACAAGAACCAGGGGACTCTTACGCAGGAACACCACTTTGTAGTCCTCTGGAGAAAAAACACAAAGACACATTAAACGTTAAAGGGCACCTACAGTTCATCTCCCTGACGTAACTAAAGGAAAGCACCTTGAATTAACCAACATTTATGAGTCAGCCCACCTACCTACAGTGTTTAAAGGACTATTCATTCCATGCTGTGCTTGAAGTGCTGTGTATCTGATAAATGCCTTTGAAATAGGACATAGGAATGCAGCTGAGAGAGCGAAAGGCAGCCAGAGAAGTTCAGGCTAGGAGTCTACAAATGACAGACTGCTGATATGGGAAAGGGAGGATTCAGGCTGCGACGCTTTTTTGTAAAAGACTATGAAATCCAGAGGAATTTGTTACTGGAATTTCCCACACCATTTCCTTGATGAAGTGGACTGGATTTTTGTTGTTTAATTAGACTCCTCCACCTTTACAGAGACCTTACTAGACACGCTACCCCATAAAAATAACTTCATCTGTGACAAACATTCTTAAATTGAAATTTCATGTTTAATGTAAACTGTTGGAGCTGTACCACCCAGGGAAGTATGTACTACTGTGGGAAAAACTGAACACAAGCTCCCTTAAGTAAAAAATAAAAGAAGCCTTTGGCATCTAAGCCTGTGATGGATGTCCTCCATGTTCCATGTCCTTGTTTGTATGTACTTGCAAAGTGCAATGAAGAAATACAGTAGAATTCTTTGGCTCAGAAGCTCTGAGTGCTTGCCAAAAATGCTAAACCCTAATGCACAGAGACAGCTGGTTTTCAGATTTTCATAACTAAGCCTTTAATAATTGAATAGGTAATGTCACTTTTAATAGACTTTTTTGAAATGATCTAACTTGTGTAAGAGGTGTTAGTAGGCACTTACGTCTGACTGACAGTGATTCTCCCACATCCACAGACCATGATAAGATCTATGTTACCCTATCTCTATAGGCAAAACATTATTTAAAGAGGCTAGGGATTTGTCACTGACCACACGCCTCAAAAGCAGAAGTTATGCAACCCTGGTACTAACAGCTACGAAACCTCACTATGAAGCAGCAGCCACACTGTTCAAAAGTCTATTAAGCTGGACAAGTGATGCCAGAGACGTAGGCTAAAAACAAAGTTTTTCAGTCTTTGCTCATTTAAGTTGTGAGGTCTATGTAGCAGTGGTTGGTTCAAAACAATAACATGAATAATACTGCGCAACACGAGGTCTGCTAAATGAATAAAATGTTTCAGTAACAGTACGATAACCTGTTATTACAGAAAACGATGCAGGGTTAGGGTTAGGTTTAACTAATACAGAGGCATGAACAAGGCTGTGTCAATCATCCCTCTTGCACTGAAACATAAACCCAACCAATGAAATCGGAACAGGACATCCCCACTGCCCCCCAACCCCACACTCGACACCACACCTGCGTGGATGGAGCGGATAACATTCTTCTCTGCCTCAACGAAGGAGACCAGCGCCATCATGACACCCATGGTGCTGGAGAGAGCCTCCTCTGTGCCGTAGCGGGAGTAGATGGGCTTCCCGGCCTCGCTTAGCACGAACACGTGCTTCCTGTGCCTCCGCCAGGCCTCACTGGTCACATCCTCCTCCTTATCCCTGCCTCCACTGGACTGAGCCTCTTCATCCTCCTGCTCCTCTTCCGCCTGCGTGTCCTGCGCCTCCCCGCTCTCCCCTCCTCCATCCCTGGACTCCCCTGACTCCTGTTCCTGCGTTTCCAAGGTCCCGTCTGTCCCCTCCTCTGACAGCTCCTGTTCCTGTTCACCATCATCCGCTGTCAGGTCCTCGAACGACTGCGCGTGGACGAACATGGCGCTGTCCTGTCCAGCCCCTGGAGAAGACAGAAATACATGACCACAGTCTGTGACAGAGGCCTAAACTAATCTCTCACGGAAACCCAGGCAATTCCTGACTGTACACTAAAAAGGGTCTGCTTTGAATTCATGCAACTTCACAAACGTGTTTTCATTTATGGTGGAAAAGACATGCTGGAAGCTTGCTACACAGAGCTGTGTGGAGTTCGGTTTGGCTGACCTGAGTTCATTGACAGAATAATCCCAATACCCAAAGCAGAGATGGCCTGATAAATAACACTAAGCTATTAACCATACCAGAGCAATGCATTTAAATTGTGATCAATGCACAGACACACTCAGCTACAGTAGTCATGGTCCTGGTCATGCCCCTCACCGATCCCTGACGGAACAGCTCCCTTGGCAATGAACACGACTACCAACCTTTTACAACAGGAGGGAAAAAATGCATTCAAAGTAGTAGTACAGCAGTGTCTGTTCAGTTCTTGTTCTACCAGGACAGACCTATGTGGCGGCTGAATCTCACAGCCTGAACTAAGATTCAAACCATTATCTACAACTCAGGCTCTTTGATACTGCTTTTCTTTGGGTCAAAATACACAGCAGGAAATACACTTCCTTTTTGTCTTTAAGAAACATGACTGGTTCATTTCAGACTTGCCTTTCCTTGATCTAATTTGCTTGGTACCGAACTCTGAGGCTAACGCATTTGGAAGGTCCAGCTAAAGCTATAAAATCTGGGATAGGTCACAGTGATTCTGTCTCCTAGGAAACCGCCACTAAGTGAAGTAATGAAGAGTGGTTACAACTAATTTTATGAATCACCCTCTGGAAGATTCCCAGGGCCGCATATCGCATCCTGTTTTTGCCATTAGTTTCAGTGAGATTAATCTTCTGCTTGCTCCTTTTGCAGTCAGGTCAGTCTAGGAATCTGTTCATTAAATTACACTGCCCTCTGCTTATAAGAAATAGCAATACAAGAATCACTCACATACAGTAATCAAAAACACTGGGACAGAATCATCCCTATACTAAGGCTGTTTGAAACTCAGCTCATTTTGGCCTCACTCATAGCAAGTAGTATGGTACTCAGTGGGGCAGAAGTGGGACATCATTCGTTTTAGAAAGCTGTCAGACTTGGAAGACTGCATACCTTATCTCATTCTGATTACCAAAGCACCTAACTTGTCTTTTGGGAAAGCTGAGATCTGCAGTTTAGCCATGTGTCTGGATGCCAGTCAATATGGCAGGAATGCAGCTTTCCACAGATGATTTTATATAAGACTGTATAGAAATATAGGACTGTACAGTTCACATACATTTTGTTCCATATCGTCACAAAAATTTCTCAACAAATTAGAGGAAAATGTTTTAAACTTAATTATCCATTTTATCTCTTTATTTGGAACTATACTTTTAAGAAGCACCCATTAAGTGAAGTTAACTGTACTTGCAGCATGTTTGGCACTTTGCAGTACACACTCCAAGGTCTGTGAGCACTGCCACTGCCTTTCACACCAGCAAACTGCCTAAACCTAAACACATGCTTGTGCAATCAGAACCCTGCAGCTGCAACATCAATTTGGAAAGCCCGTAACAGCGCTGAATGACAGAGAACAGTGTGGAGGATGGAAATACAAACCACAGTCAACAGACCAGAAAACCGACCACAACAGCCAACAGGCTGTGTCTCCCCTGTTGCACTGAAAAATCCAGTCCTTCAGTCTGTTGTCACACTCTCCTCAGCAGTTCCGAGAGCACCGCCTGTCGTTTCATCAGCGGTGCTGGTGTTAGCATTTACTGTGCTTCATCAATCCTGCCACTTCCCCTTTTTCACTCCATTAGATCTGCATCACAGGCTACCTTGGCTAATTTGTTAAACACAAAAGCACAGCGCAAGACGACCTTATGCAATATGCATTTTGTTTTTATACCGAACAAGACTAGCTTTAACTACATCATTGATTAACTTACCCTCAAATCTGAAAGTGCCTATTTGGTTGTGTCTGTGGGTGAGACCCAACCTTTGCCTAAAGAAATGATATGAAACCACTGCACTGGGTGTGGTTCATCTCAATACAGTACTCACTGTGTGCAGTACAGTGTCCGCTATTAATACTCACACTCACTCACACACGTATAACAAAGTATTTGGTAAATGGTATAATATGGTAGAATGATTCATTATTTGTTGTGAGGAGAATAAGATATATTTTTATTTTTTATCATCATACTGATTCATTTTTAAAATACAAAGGGACACCACATGAAATAAATATATTGTTTCAAAAAGTTATGAATTTCTCTCTTGAGCAGCATACCATAGAGAATGGAAAAATTCTTTTCTGCTGTAGAAATAATCAAGTCCTCTTATCAGTCAAAACAGCCAACAAGGGTATGCTGCTCTTTAATTACTGTTTCACAAAGAACAATTGCAAGCAACATTTATCTTTTGGGAATACAGCCTTTCCTTTGCCAACATTACTTGGTTTCTAGAGCGTGTCGAGAGAATGCTTTTCTATTACAAAATAGTTCCTTTCTAAACGCAGTATTGGAGTGCATCTCTTCTGAGCAGTGAATTACATTAAGACAAGCTGCTCCTTTGCAATTATAATCTTATGATGCAAAAGAAATCTTTTCACCACTGTCATTAAGGGAAGCTTTTTAGTAATTTTCCATTAACACTGGAGGGTATGTTAAAATGGAATCACGTGAGAGACAGAGATTGACATCACCAATGTAACGCATGTCTGAACTGTATGAAATCTGACTCCCTGCCAAGCTTTGCCATCAAGGTGCAGCCCTTATAGCAATGGAAAGTGCATGACCACATCATTCATTAAACAGCCTGCGCGCTAACACTGTATCAACCACAGTGAAAACCCAATGGTGCTGAGGCTCTGACGAGTCACAACTAGCTGCCCGATGGATGAGTCATTCATCTCGTTTGCCAAGGTCAATGGGGAAAGAAAAGGGAAACAAGTGGCTCACAAAATTAAACAGTGAGAGCAAGACTGAACAACTGTCCTTTGAAAAAGTACAATATTTAGAGCAAATCTGCATTAAAAATGACAAAACTGCTATTTGATATGATATGAAACCAACATAAAAACATGGGGTCCTGTATCCCACATGAATACACATATGAATAAAAAATTAATGGTACATAACTGAATTTTATTACTTTTCAATAAATTTACCTAATTAGTCTTCATCGCATTTGGCTCAAAACATATACTGTACCATTGCCATGTGGACTTATTTCATTGCAAATTTCTTGCATAACCACAACAACTGGTATTATACTGTTCTATACCTCTATGTGCTCTCTGGAAATTTACTCTCTGGACATTGGATTTTAAAATGGTCTTTTCAGTTACTAGCCCTCGGCACTTCTCTTCAGAATGGAGACAGCAATGACGAAGTAACCCATTTGTGGGAGACCTAATGCAGAATAAAGAAATTTCATCTACCCTCCAACGCACCCATAAACTAAGTGTACAGTACATGCATGGAGACTTTACACAGGTCTGATATCTCAGGGGTCTTGTATTATAAAACTGTTTCTTTCTAAACTAGCAGTATGCACTTGTGCAATATGAGTAAAACACAAGACAAAATAAGGTCACCCTCACTTGCACTTTTTTGTGCAATGGAGCATCAGACCTCACAAGACAGGAACGCACATGTCCACTTGGTACCAGGAAGTGGTCATATCTACACGGCAACTCAATGCCAAGGATGTGCTGATTCCCTTGGGTACTGTGAGTTTTACTGTGCAGGAAGTGATGATATTTTTCCTTGCACAGACATTTAATTTACCTGGAAGTGAGCATACCCACTCATTGAAGCCACCTCACTGCAAAGGAAGTATCCATGTCTGACTTGCCCCTTACTGCCCACACTGGTCATGTCTACCTTGTCCTGGAATCACACTGGTGTTTACCATAGAGAGCTGTTTACCTAGCATGACACCTTAGTGAAATACTCATATTTACCCAGTTCTGGTGCCTAACAGAGCTGTAAGTGCACATGTTTACTTTACATTTGTATTTTATTGAACTGTACAGTGAAACACTTACCTGGTTCTGTACCCTCCACCAGACCTGGCGTTGGGCTGTCAGACCTCTCATGGCGCAGGCGGTCTACGGGGGCAAGGCTGCCGTTCTCCACCGGCGCATTTGTGTTGTGCACATCCGCCTCCATCACTTCAACAGGTTCCAGAGATAAGCACCTGGGAAAGCACCAGAGCAGCCGATTGTCGCGATAATCGCAATTAACTTGCTATGCGTTACACTCACCCCAGGAAGTGGGGCGCTTGTATTTATACGAGGGCATCAAACTCTGATCCGAAATTTTACAGGACTCTACATCACTGTCACCCTTAACGCAATGTCTTCCTGAGCCCGGAGCTAGATAGCGTGCATTATGCCAAATCTGTTAACTTAGCATAAAATATAAAGATGTAGCTATCTAAGCAGGTAGTCACTGCAGTAACGTTTAAGGTTATCACAAGTGTGGTTCCCATCATTTAATTGGATCGTCCCGAGTTAACGTTTGCTGTATGGCTAGATGTCATACAGAACTTTGCCGTTAACAGTACTTTACTTCATCAGTGATTATTTACGATTTCTCAGCTACCTAGCTACATTTTGTCGCTCTGAACCTCAGATAGACAATGCTAGCTGGTTACATACAACTATCAAAACAACGGTAGTTAGATCTACTCCTGGTAACAATTATCTAATGTATGCGTTGTAGATAATATTTTAAGTGAGCAATAACGCTAATGGGGATTGTCTAGCTACCACAGACAGAATGCTGAGAACACAGATAGCTAGCAAGACTAAGCAAGCTAGTTTGCTACGTAGATACAACGTACAAAAAACTTTTGATGAACGGGCTCCCTCGGGTGGCTAGCCACACTGCAAGCTAGCTAATCTGACAACCTGGCGAGCTAGACTAAGTTTGGTCATGTCATTTAGTTAGAAAGATAGTTAACTCCGTTACTGTAACGCCACTCTGTGAGTAGTGAAGTTTGCTGGCAAATGGATTGAGTCCCGTGCCAATCGCAGATCTTATCATTAGCTTGCTAGCTAGCTAATCTACATTTCTGCAACGGATTTACTGACTAGCTACGTTTGCTCTTCAGCTGCAATGATGCGTTTGTGAGACAGCATTTTTGAGCTGATAAAGCACGAATAAGTCTTCATTGTCAAGAACGGAAACACTGCTTACGCACCTTTCATTGACCCAAGTGAAAGGACATGCTCTGATTGTTTTTAGCTAGCTACTGCTACTTGCCCTGGTTGTAAAAGGAATTGTCACAGAGGTCACTGCAGCCGAGCACAAAAAGCATGGAATTGTGGGACGTAGAGTTTCGCCTCTTTCTCTCCATATCACGTGCCTCTCCGTGTTTATGAAGTACAGATGTTTTGATTTCTTTAGTGGAAAATTAAAGCTTTACATGATTTGTTAACCACACGCAAATGGCAGGCTCTGTAGTGGCGTTTTCACTGAGCCGTTCAAATGTGACGTGTCTTAAACTTAACTAGGCGCAAAGGGTAAATATAAATTATGTTACATGTTTTCTTTACCTCTGAATTTTCCAGTCCAGGCAGGGCTTTCTGGTTGTGTTTCAGGAGCAGAGTTACAAACTGCAGGGGAAAGGGGTTCAGGCTAAATTGAAAAAAAAAAAAATCAGCCACAAGATGGGCTCTCTCAGTACTGTGGTTAGGCTACCTACAGGCAAAAAAATATACAGGTTAATGTGATCTTTGACCCACAGCCTTTAGGCAGTCTACATTAATATTCAATCACTGATTGCTCCAGGTATTAGCTCACTACAGGTTTTTACTCGAACAATCAAAATCTAATTTACGTTTTATTTCAATGTGTAATGTAATTTCATCTTTCCTGTCTGTTTAATGATCATTTAAAATAGTTACTAAATAGGTAATGAAATCTGTACAGCTAATGCTTATCATATAATGCATCCAGTTCTGTAAATGCTATTCATTCAGATTACTGGATCATGATTTCCATACTTACACTGTTAGAAAAGTACAGATACATTTATTGCTACCTGTTAAGTGTAACAGTGTAAAATAGTTAGCAAATACATAGTGACTATGTAATAAATGCAATAAACTTCCTGTTTATTGTGGTATCACAATCATCATTTTAGAAAATTCACTTCTGGTATATGTGTTTCCAAGTTAAATGAATAGATAAATCCAGTTGCAAAACATGCAAATATGTTGAAGTGAAATACTGAAAAAATTAAATAACTCATAACATAATTGAAATATGCATTGAACAGATATTCAGTCTATACATAGGAAAACTAAATTTATCTTATGCATGTTCTGAAGTTTACAAAGCTTGCATTTTAAATGCAGCTTTGTCTATATAATATTAAAATAATTATTTGTAGTTACATCTGTAGTATAATCAGTTTTAAACCACCAGTTACTGTTGTGGCCAGAGACCATGGCCCTCTTTTTATTTGGTTAAAAGGTAGTTCTTGGATGAATAGGGTGGCTAGTCCATCAAAGCCACAGTGTTCTTTTTCAGAAAACTGTGACAAACACATGACACAGCCAGGTGTTGTCACAAATAAATGCAAAGCATTTTGTGTAAAGGCAGATGCAATGTGTCAGGCCAGCAGCAATGAAAATTCAAGGAGCCACAAAAAACACTGTAGTACACTGTATAAGATTCATCCTCTCTGAATTATGCTCTTCTGTTGAAATATCCATGTGCCCTGGCATTAGATGTTGCCCTATGATAGTTGCTCAGCTCCATGATCATATGTGTATATCAGGCTCTGATATCTTCATCCAATAGTCAGCATTTTGCTGTATGGGAGCTCGTCTGGCCACAACAACATCCAGGTGTCTCCGGGCCACTTTAGGCATTCAGGAGGATATCAGTTAAATTTGGCTGTCCATGGGCATTGATATTGCTGCCCTAGGTATCTAAATTGTTTCTTCAGTTTTACACTGAAGCAACCCTGGAATTTTACATTACATTTTATGTCATAATTAGTGAAACTTCACCACAGTTTTTGAGTTTATTGTATTTCCGTGAATGCAGTAGACACAGTAATGATCAATTATGTTGAAAAATAAACAGTTTTGGTGAAAAAGAATAGCATAATATTTTATATTTAAGGTTTCTGGGCAAGTGTTTTTCGTGAATAGACGAGACCTTCGTTGGCTAGCCAACGTTTCAAAAAAATTGAAAATACTGAAAATAAGTTAGCTGTAACTGCATAACAGACCCTACTTTGTCAGATCTCAAAGTTCGCTTTGCTTTCAAAACATACAGTATAATGTGCTGTATTCTGCCATTGGCACAGATTGAGATATAGGCACAAATGCTGGAGGGAACAGAACGCACAGATCCCTCCCGGCTTCCATCGTCTGTCGTTGTACGATTACGTCTAAGAAAGGGGTGGAGAGTGTTACGTTTGAACTAAACGCGGCACCGAGAAAGCTTTCAGCGAATCACCTGCGAAATGTTTCGTAACTTAGCTAGCTAACGTTAGCTTGCCGTGTTATCCGCGGTTGCTGTGCAGAAAATTAGAAATATTTGTTTTGTGCGTGGAGATGAAGTGGGATTTTTATTACCAAGGCTAAAACCAAAAGAATCATCTGTGCGTAATTTGAACACTTTCGGACAGTAACCGTTAGCTTTAGTGTTAGTCTAGCTAACGTTGTTAAATCGGCTATCTTGCTTAATTGGCAAGATAGCTAACGTTAGCGGTCTTGTTGTGTGCGAAATAGGTCGCAGGCTAAATAAATTTAGGTGTTTACGTTCATCCACAATCAAATAGCATTGTTAATGCTAGCGAGCTTGCGTATTTGTCTAACGTTGTTTTTCTCGTGTCTGCTGCATAGATTCTGATGTTTTAGCAGCGTTAGCCCCAGTTAGTTAACGTCGCCTAGTTAGGTTAGGTAATGTCAGCTAGTCTAACGTTAACTGTCGAGCGGGTCGTGATATTGGAGACAGTCATGGAAGGCTCAGCACAGGATCTGGCTAGCTGACATTGTTATGGCTCGCCAGCAACCTGTAGATTAGAAATGCTTGGACATAACCAGTGCAGTGAATAGCTAGGCAGTCTAACAAGATGACCGTAGCGAGTTAGCTAACTAACCAACTGATACCGAGCTAGATAGTCATAAATCCTGGCGTTAAATAAAATGAAGTAGTGTTGTTTGTTTCCTCACTATCTAATGTTTAACAGACATAAACTGAATTATGGAAACCTTGGGTGTCTATTTTTCTCATCAGATTTGGTTCTGAACGATGCCCATTCGAGCGTATTGTACAATTTGTTCGGATTTCTTCGATCACTCTAAAGATGTGGCAGCCATCCATTGCGGACATACCTTCCACTATGAGTGGTGAGTGACTGTCAACTACAACTATATAGGCGCCTGGTCCATGACACTGTTTCGTGGCACTGAGAGGAGACAGCAGAGCTAAGTATTTAAGCTATGTTTGTGTGTAACTGGACTTTCTTTGTAGATACAGTATATTACAGAGATGAAATGAAAATATTAGAATTTAAGCTTCTCTCGTGCACTGACAATTTTTCCTTTCCCAGGCTGTCTCTAGTTTGCGATGTCATGAAGGTTTGAATGACGTAGTGGTTACTTGCACATTTTTTTTTGCTTGTTTTACAGTCTTCTTCAGTGGTTCCAGACAGCTCCCACTAAGACCTGTCCACAGTGTAGAAAGCAAGTAAGCAAGTTATTAAGATTCTGCTGTCTGCGTGGCGGTCTTGTGTTTCGTCAGTTCTCTGCATGCACAACTGCGCCTGCATGCAGCATCATTTTAGACATCTAACAACATTCCCCTGTCTCTTTGTCACACAGGTCAGCACCAGGCACATCATCAACAAGTTGTTCTTCGATGTGGGTGGAGAGGAAGAGGGTTCGACTGTGGATCCGGAGAGTTTGCAGGTACTGCATCCACAAGCGCCTGATCTCTCTTATGCTACTGCTACTTCTCTCAGTGGTGTGAAGCATCATGGCAAAAACTCAAACTGCTCCTAAGTTATCAAATTGTTTCCACATGTATTAGTCAAATCCTGTACACAATAACACGTACTTAGTATGTATTATGTGTACACACACATACATAATTTATCTGCAGATTTAGCTATTTATTTATTTCTTTTCCTGTTTTTCAGAATGAACTTGATAGATTGAAAGTCCACCTAAGTGTTAAAGGTATGGTTTCTTATGCATGCACTGGTGACAGTATTGTCTGAAGTGTGTGTTAATGTGTTTCACTCACTGATTGTGTGTTTGTTATCTGGGTTCATGGGACTGGGGTTTGTTTTGACTCTGGCTCTGTGTTTCAGAGAGGGAGTGGCAGGAACGGCAGAAACTGATCGATGCTTTGAGGGACACGGTGAACAAACAGAAGGGGGACCTGGAGAGTGCGAAGAAAGAGGTGGCAGAAAAGGAGATCGTCTGCTCAGCGCTCAGGGTAAGAAGCCACCCTGCCTGGTGCTGAACATCACTGCATTGCATTGCATAGCAGGAGGCAGTCTGCGTCATGTGGAAATAAAGCCACAGGAGGAGTGATAGCAGGTGGTTAGTCAGAGCTTGGTGGAAAAACAACGACAGTGACTAGTATGGCTTGCTGTTTGGCAATAAAGGCCTGTCTGGTTTTTGTTTTTGGAGGTGTTTTGTATGAACCCCCTATTGTTTTTGTTGTTGTTGTTGTTGTTGTTGTTGTTGTAACCACAGTGGACATTTTGGTCTATACCTCATTTGGAAGTTTATTCATAAACTTGATACAGCAAACCAAAAGTCATTGCAAGGACTCATTATACATATTTCTAAATGAGTTTATCTCAGTTACATTATGGATCAACAATAAATCATATACCATGCAAGGGTGAGTGCAGTATTTTGTGATTATTTCAAATGCAGTGTGGTGTGTTTTCAGAAACAGATGAAATATCTGGAAAACCAGCAGGATGAGATGCAGTCTGCCAAGGAAGAGGCTCGACGCCTGAGGACTAAGATGAAGACTTACGAGAGGTACTAACACTACTTAAGCTCAGACCCATGCCCTTCGCTTGGAGTTATATCTAGTGGAAACGGGAGAAGCCTGGTGTGGAACAAAAACTTGAGTGAACAGCACCAAATTGAATTAAACATTGTCATTTAAAACAGTGAAGTTTTAAATGGACATATGATATCTGGCCATTTTTAATTTTTTAGTATACCACTGTTTTAGGAGATTAAATGTATGGATCACGGGCCCATTATCAGTGTTTACATATCATTTATGTGCAATAAAATGAATCATGTTTTAGCTGACCCCAACTCCATCTAAAGTTCAGCTGGAGTTATACATATACTGGTAGACTTCTACAACACAAGGTCAGAACTAAAATATAAACAGACTCCTTCATCCCAGCTACTGTTAGAACGAGTAGTGAAAGTATTCAAAGGTGACCTCAGACTTTCTTTGTAGAATGCACTGTTTTTTTAACTTCAGTTTTCTTTTAAAATTGTTCTATTGTTTTAGTAAGTTTTTGGTTTTCAATATATCCATGTTTTCTGTTGTGGACAGTATGTGAGTTTTGTTATTATGTGATTTAGTGATAGACATCACCATTTTTAGATATTTTTATTCTTAATTGTTACATATTTTATGCATTTGTTATCTATATTTTGTTCATTAGACTAAATGTTTATTAAAGTGTATTTCCCCATGTCAGCATATAAAGCTGAAATTGAAGTGACTCGAAATCAGTGTTTGCATATTCCTGTGACTGATGTTACTTTGTGATGTTTTACATTGACCTGTGTGTCTGTCTGTCTGTGCATGTGTGTGCGTGTCCAGCCTGCATCTGGTTCTGCAGGGGCAGCGGGAAGAGGTCGAGGCTATGGTTGCAGACATGGGGGTGGGCCATTCTGCTGTGGAGCAGCTCTCCATCTATTGCATTTCCCTCAAGAAGTAAGGGACCCCTCTCTCACACCTACGCTACCCAGCACCATCCTCAGACATCCCTTGGATAAGGGGAGACGCTTGCTCTCCCCTCTTTTCTTATGTGAAATGTGACTGCTTGGTACTGCCTTGATTTGTCACCCTGTTCATCAGAGAAAAACATGGCATTTCACAACATGTACCATTCCTGCTAGTTCAGTTTTGTCTTTGTTTTCTACAGGGAGTATGAGAACCTTAAAGCAAGCCACAAGTCTTCCAATGAGATGTGTGATAAGCTAAGGAGGGAAGTGTTTGCATCTAACAGTAAGGTATATAATACACAAAACTTTGAACACTCAGTAGATAAAGACCTAATAGCGATACTTTCTCTGGTTAGAGTATATTAGAGGAGCTCATGTGTAAATTGCCATTGCAGCATGATTTGTCTACCGTGTGTTTTACAAGGTACAATATTTTCACAGAGGTTAAAATCTCTTATAACAGAGACATGGAGCTTAAGGTACCACCATGGCCCTAGCCTCACTTTATAATTGTATCTCTATCGGACTCACTGTCATAAGTTGCTGCTTACTCATTGACTTTGTCACGGGGGTGCATACTAGGGATATAAACAACACATTTCTAGTTTGAAATGTTTGGGTAAAAAAATCAATCATTAGATTTTACTGTTAATATGACGCACATGGCTGATTGTTGATTAATTTACAGATTGGTTATGTCCCTAGTGCTTACTCATTCTGGGTGTTATCGACTAGCCGTTTCTGTCACTGGGCTGTGTAGGCTCACTCTGTCACAGATGCACTGTTGTAGAATCGCTGGTATAGTCTCACTCCCACTGTCACAGGCTAGTATGGATGCATTGGCATAGGCTTACTTTAATAGTCACAGGCAGCGATAGATGCACTGGTATAGACTTGCTCCCTGTTTTGTTGGAAGTTACCGGCTCACAGTGTCTGTGCTCTCTATAGTTGCAGAAAGCCATGATGGAGATAGACAAGACAAAGGAGGACATGAATGCAATGCAGGAGGACCTGAAGAACGCAGACAAAGAGATCACTGTGAGTTGCTGGGCTGAAGAGCTCCCAAAACATGCACTGATTCACGTTCATTTCTAATGCTTCATTTCATGCACTCTTTTTTTTCTTTCTTTCCCTGTGACTGTTGCTACTTGACTGTTGGCTAACTTGATGTACACTTGACTGACATAACACATTCCCTTTTAAAATATTGTGCTTAGCTGTGCCTCTTGGCTGTTATACCTTTGCCCTTGGCTTGCTGCTCTAAACCCTGACTTAAGCATGTATTTATGGCTTGAGTGGCACATCTTTTATTTGCACTCATCTGTGCCGTCAGATGTGGGTGTGTGCTGTCTTGATGTCTTCCATTTCCTGACAGAGTCTCAAAAAGAAGGTGGAGATCTTGCAGAAAACTTTGAGCACGCCCACTCGCACCAACGAAGCTCTGAGCCGGCTGGTCTTTGAGAGGTGGGTGATTTGTTTGACATGTGGTCCCTCTCCACCATGTCCTCCGCTGGTGTGTATTAAAGATTGCATAGGAGGGTATAGGTTGATATAATGTGATTAAGTGAAATTTGGGTCAAAGTAGTCTTGTGACTGAGGTTACTGCTTCAGAAAAAAAAAAAGATTTGTGCCAGAAAATGCTGCCAGTCCAGTCAAGAACTAAAAGCTGTGTGTATGTATGATATTGTTGGTGGTCAGTACTGAGCACACCTTGTTAGAGTTGCTGATGGAAAGGATGTCTTGTGCTCCCTGGCAGCCCCGCCCCAATGGAGCTGAAACCACCTCGTCTACACCAGCCCGAGGGGAGTGAGGACATCGATCTCAACATGACCTTCGATGTCTCCACCCCTGAGCTGATGGAGAAGAAACCCGGGGCGGCCCCATCCAAGAAGATGCGCCTGGACCCCATGAAGTGAGCCTTCAATGTCACTATCAATGTCTAATTGTTTTTTCCAGTGTTGACTTACTCTTTGCCTTTGCTGCCTATTACCCATTCTGGAGATCTGAGTATGCTGAGTTAGCTTTTGTTTTCTCCCCAGCTTCACCTCCTCAGGGCACACTGAAAACACCTCTGCTGGAACCAAGGTACCTATTCTACATAGTTAGCCTTTTTCATTTATTTCTCAGCACATTAAGCCTGCATCAAGTTCTTGTATACAGAGGGTAGTGCACGTATTCAGTGGTGGTGGACAGCAGATCCCAAAATGCCTGCAACTGCACGTGTGCTGATCTCCCTGGATTGCTTCTCACACTTGTATAGATCACTAAGTTTCTGTTTTCATTTTCCTCTGAGTGCTCAGCTCTCATGGTATGAGAAACATTGAACATTTATTCTTGCTTCATGAAGTGGCAGATCAACTAATCAATTGATTTGCTCTTTAAGGTCTTAATTATTCTTGATGCAGTCAGTGCACCTGTCACTAATTGTTATTGATGATGTAACGTTGGCATATAATGAATCATCGGAATAATCTCTAGAGGAGAGGCATAGAAATGCAGAAGCGCTCTGCACATAAGTGCAAGATTTAATAACGGAACGTGAGAAAATATGAAGTTGTATCTTATCTTTGTGTTTGTGTCCTGTAGGCACTAACTCTGTGTATGTGCGTATGTCTCTGTCTCGCTGCAGAGCCGTGTCCTGGAGGAAGATATCTCCATGCAGCCCTTCTTGCGCAACTCCATGCTCTTCAGGAAGAAGGCTTTCGGTAGCATGCTGGCCCCCCAGAGGAACAGACTAGGAGCTGTGAGTGACCCCAGACACGCCGTGCGACACACTGGGACATAGTGGCATAGATAAACCTCCCCAGCATGACTTACCTCTTTCTCTCTGTCACACCTTCATTCCTTCACTTTCCTTCAAGGTCTCTCTTACTCTGCCTCCCTCAGTCTCTCTGATTCCCTGTCTTTTTTCTCACTACCTTCTTCACTCTATATCTTATTTGCTTTCTCCATCACTCTGGCCCTGTCTGTGTGGGGTATGCATACATCGCTGTACTAGAATCTTATCTTTCCTACTTTATTGTAGGTGAGAACTGGCTATGACGGCCTGGGAGGAAGAACCAAATTCATCCAGCCTGTATCCTAACCGTTGTCAGTGGCATTAATTACTATTGAAGTATTTGGGTCCTTTCAGTGAAGGTACCGGGTATCCGGTAGCCGTATGTTGGGTCAGGGGCAGCGTGGGAGTAGCAGTTAAGGTATCTGAAAGCTCCAGATGGGCCATAGTGCATGTTACCTAACTTGAATTGCCTGAATCAGTAGTCAACTGTATGAAATGATATTAAGTAAGTCATGGTTTATGGATGCTGCAGAGAAAATGTTTAACTGAAATTCATAGGCAAGTAGAAGCTATTGTCTTAAGTTTTGTCATTTGGATATAAACATAATGAATGGCCGGTGGTGAAGGTGGTGTCTGATCAGATTAGTGAATTATGGCAGAAGGGGCATGTTTTTTATCTGGAAGGCAGGTAGGGGTGTCCTCACTTATGAATTTTGGGCCTTTAAAATTGTGTGTGTTTCAGTGGGACAGCCTGTGATTCTACCTCTCCTTTCTAGGCAGAGATTTTACCACATTGTCCTTCCTCCTTAACTCTGCTCCTCTCCAAGTCTTCCCCGTCAGAGATCCGCCCACTGGCAATGAAGGCAAAGAGAAAGAAGGTTTCCCGTCCGCCCCCCAGCAAACTCGCCTCCACTGTGACCACTCTGGACAGCTTCCTGGAGTGAAGAGGTCCGACCCTCATGTGTCAAACCTGAGGAGGGCTGGGGACTCTACCAGACCTGTCCTATTTAGGGTCTCTAAATCTGGCTCTGTGGGTGAGAATAAGGATGGGACACGTCACCTTCCAGTGGCTGTCACCAGAGGTCATTTTCCAGCTGCAAGGATAGTTTTGAACAATTCTCTGCCCTCCCTCACCCTGCAATGGCCATTGCAAGTGATGAGGTGGACAGACAGTAGTTACTCTGACTGCCGAAACATTTCCCTGCTTTGGGCAGTGGAACCTTAAATACCACCCACATCCTTCCTCTGGCTCTGGGAAATGATGGGTCCATTTTGGACATAAAAGTGATTCTTGGAGCGTGTTTCTATACACCATCCTTACCACTGATTTTTGATTTTAGAAATTGCAACGTCATTGTTTTTTTTTTTGTGAGCGTTTGTGGGAATTAAGTGTGTCTTATTTGTGAATAATGTGCTCTGTCACACTTTTCGTACTATAGCTGAAGTGCTATAGCTATATGCAGCCATTTTGGTTGCATATCACATCAACATACTAAGCATTTTTATCTGTTTTTCAGATATGTACAGGCCGTTTTCATTGTGCCTACAGGACTGTAAGGCAATTACCACTCTGTACATAGGCTATTTATTTTGAAAATATATTAAACCTAATTGTCTAGTGTACCTACTCAGATTTTTCTTTCTCTTTTTTTAAATTACATTTCTCCTTGTTTGTGATCTGTTTTGGGGTGTTTGTGAATCTGAAGATGTGTATAGTCACTGACAGAATAAACTATTGTTTCTTTTTCCTTGTCGTGCTTAATCTTCAGTTTTTCATATAGTGTGTAATCATGTTGTCATGGTATTTGATCCACGGGGTCTCATCCTTAACTTCGTCAAAGAGTAGCTGTTGCTGTGACAGGACAGAGATATTGCCTTCAGCTGGACTTTACACGAGTCAGAAGTAGTGCACGCCCGTTGAGTCACCTACAGGGGTCTCTGTTTTCATTGCCTCAGAGACCATAGTAATTCTCCCACATAATACTTCCACGTATTGGCCTGCAGAGGGGGCTCACTCCTTTTTCATTTTCAAAGCACTATGTAGCAGTACACTGAAGTCTGGATTGACTTCAGCTGGCAGCGTGTGTTGATAATGACATGCAGGAAATGGTTCTGACTCAGGTGGTATTTCCTGTTGACGTTCGGGCCAGGGCGTGTAATGACCAGCAAGCAATGCCAACCCTCACCCAGCCATGCCTGCTATGTGTTTTCCCATACTTCTGAGTGTTTTATTTCTCTCACAGCTCATTAATTCATTTGTTATCTGATTATATTTGCCCAAGCAGTGTTCTGGTAGCCTGTTTAAGCTGGGATTTGAACATTTAGATGGTTGACCTTTAAAACAAAGCTTTTACCCGAATCGAAATAATCAGACATGAAGGTTATTAGTCATGTTTAATGTATACAAAAGTGTTAAACAAACTGAAGTTTTTCCTTTTCGTGATGGAGAGCCCAAACATGCTGTTGATTCAGTGAAGGTTGCGTGTTTACTGCTTGGGTTTCTGAGCTTGGTTTTCCTTTCCCAGCTGAGGTATCATCGCTGACCATTCTGCTTTTGGTGTGTCTCACACACAAGGAGCCCTTTCATCCCTGCCGTCCTTCAGCTCAAACCAAACAGAAAGGTCAGCAGTTGCATAACTGCAGCACTTGTGTAAGAAAGAATTTGTCCACCCAGCAGAAGTAACTTCATTCCTCCTTTTACTCCTGTCAGTACCACCCATCTCTGCAGAGCTTCCTTACTGGGTTTCTACATGTTTCTTTACGGTTGTCAAGCTGGGTCCAGTCTGTCATAGATGAGCTTCTCAGGTATAGAATGTTCCTAGTTATTGGTGTCTACATTATAACATAACTATATTATATGTGTTTCCATTGTTAATGTAGTTGTAGTTGTGGGTATTGACTCACTGAGTGACATTTATTTGTATATCATTCATTACAACCCATGTTCAGGTGGAAGTTGGCATGGCACTATCGTTTGTGAACTGCTGGAGGACATCCCTGATAGTTCTTGGTGTTGGGGAGGGTAGACAAAGGGATTCTGCCCAAAATATGAATCTCTTTGTATGTGTGTGCTTGGTTTTTTTTTTTTTTCTTGCACTAAGGGGACCCATTAGCTCAATAATGATGATAATGAATGGCTTTCATATACTGCATATTGCCACTCAAAGGATCTCAAAAACATTTTCCAGTAAAAAGGGGTGACCTCCACAAATGTGTAGTACCTACCTAGGTGATACACAGCAACAACATTCAAGTAGGACACTCACCATATGATAAGGTGGTTGTGTTCAGCCAATTAAATTATCTGTCAAGGAGTTTAAATGGGACACTTAAAAAGCCCAACTCTGCACAAAGTGTGATCTTTAGTTCCTACGGTGAATCAACACCTCATTTTAAAGACTCATTAGAAAAACTGGAAAGATTAATAAACACTTCTACTGAGTCCTTCTGTGGCAAATGGAGCACAATGCTAGATTTCACAGCATGTTGTGGTATATTTGTGGAGATCTGTGGTAGGAATCGCCAGGCTGTGCTTCATGGCCAATTACTCTGTTCTGTGTCAAGTCCTTAAGTGGAAGGGTCAGAGGGCACTGATAAAAATAAATAAGAAAATAAGAAAATTTAAAATTTTCATGGCGTCTCAGGTTATAAGGAGTGGTTATTATTGCCACTGTGGTCCATTTCCAGTGGGCGCTGACCCCTGACTTACCTAAATGACCGATGGCTGAATTTTATGGCGGTATCTGTTGTCCATGTGTGTTCTGTTTGGAGAGTGAAAGCCTGTGATTGTTTTATGGTCAATTATCCTCCTTCCTGGCAGTTCAGCTGCTCCCTCTTGCATCATATAAATGGCCTGGGGGGTTCACCTGAATTCTTGGTCAAGACATTTCATCCCATTGGATATATCACGAAAGATGTAAATCAAGAACTGAAATTAGTTTTATCACCTGCCTTGTTTTGCTTGTTGCTCGCAAGTGAAGCTGGGTGCAACCGAGTGAGGGAGCTACTCACCACTTTTGGCCTGGACTCTAGGCGGAAATTCTGGGTCATGTGAGAACTGTGGATCAATGCAGTGCTGGGTCATTCTCTCAGCGACATCATTCTCTCATCCTCTTTGGCCCTCTGCTGACTCTTAGCATAAATGCTGGGCGAAGTGTGCTTTTCACGGGAGTGGAGTTCAGCAGGTTAATGGATGAATGTGACCACATCAGCATTTCACTGCCCTGCATCTGTCTACTAAGAGAGAGTGAACTGTCTAATGGGCATCATACAATTTTTACAAAAATGAGTGCTGGCAGTCTCATAAGTGCTGATAGAATTCAGTTTCCACGCAGCATTCTTGATGTAACCTTAAAGGAAAGGACATGAGCACTAGAGATGATAAGAACAAATCAGCACACGTCACTTTACCACATCCAATGCACCATGTAGGAATTACCCCGCTTTACCACATCCAGCACACAATTTATAAATGACCCTGCATTACCACATTCAACACACCATGTAGCAATTATCCACACACAGACTAACACCAGCCTCCCCTGCACTCTATGCTCAAACACACACTCATGCACACAATACCTTCTCACTCACTCAAACATTCATCCACAGTCATGTACAAACACATAAACACCTTGTGCCTTGCACTTCTCTGTCCTTTGAGTGCTGGCACATGTCAAAAGAACTCATGCTCTCCCACCCCCAGCATTATGGCAGACAGAGAACAGGGACTCATTTGTAGCAGACACACTGGCGGGGCCGACTGCCATTCCCCAAATGTGTGGCGTGTGGTGACGGCCCCTGTGACATTGTGGTTCTTTGGTGCTGTCCTGCGCACTGTGCGCCCCGCCGCTGTTGGTGTGCTGTTCTGTGTCTCAAGGCGCCTGGTATTTCCCAGGCTTTGGCGGCATTTGGAGGGCTAATGTCATGCCGGGACAGACAGGAAGTGGGGCACTGTTGTGGCGCAGGTGGTGTCTGTTAGCCTCAGGGCCCAAGGGGCCGGCTAGGTTCGGGGTTACCCTGACACAGAGAGAGGGAGAGGGCGTCAGACGAGGACCGCCATCTGAGGGCCGCGTTGGGAGGACATCCGGCAGTCTTTGTGGCTCGGGTTGTTTTCCCATCCCTCTTTTGATGCTGTCTAAATTATGGGTTCAGCTCAAGAACGGTTCAGTTTACAGAGGAAAATATTTGAGATTTTTTTTGTCCCCCTTGCACAGGAATTTCACCCTCTGGAGCCCAGCTGTTTGTGGAGACACACATTCTTTCTGTGGAACTGATCATTTTATTAATGATAGAATGGATTGAGCTGCCTGTGTTGACATGCAAAGTAAGTATTTCATTGTGTTGCCAAATGCTTTCATGACACTGAACTGAGGCTGATGATAAGAAACCATCTTTAAGATGGAAGATTGTACATCTAGTCCATTAAGGTAAATCCCTTGTCTTTTTAGGCTGACTAATCGCTCAGAGTGGCAAACATGTGGAAAGCCCTTTCATGTAGAACAACAGGGCTCTTTTCAAAACTAACAAAGCATTGAACAGAGGATAGTGGATTGGGGTTTTGCACACTGAACTCCAACATGGCTGAACTCTCATGCTCTTTTTCCAGGTCTGTGTGGGGATTTATCTGTCTGATGTCTAGACCCTGAGAGTGTTTTATGAGAATCGCCTGGAAGCGTTACTGCAGAAACCTGAGGGGCCCTCCTGCCTGCAAGATCACAATAAGGCCAAATCCAGGTTTTGATGAGATGAGCCATTTCCACTGCTCTTGAAGAGGGTTGGTTGATTATTTTCAGCAGGGGGTTACATGTCTGTAGCACTTGAGCCTGTACTGATGTATCTCTTTTATCACACACACACACACACACAACAAACGCACACATACACATACAACTTACACACACTTACACTTCATTCTTAAACACATTTTTCTTCTTCAGTGTAGGGTGAAAATCACCTTCTTCAGCAGACTTCATACACTTTGGAGCCTCAGAATTTAAAACACATTTTCCTGATACCTTCAAGCCATAGTTTAGATGACACAAAATTGATCTTGAATTGAGCTGTGCTTGAGGAGATGATTTGGAGCCCACTTCCTGTCTGTCCCTCACCTCCAAAGAGGTGAGGTCATTCCAGATTGTGTTATGATCAATTTTCCTGTCATTCCAGCAAGTAAAAGAAAGATTTAAGGTGTCCCTCTTAGTAAGAGGCTGAAAAATGATGACAGTACCTGGAAAGTCTGGCTCTCGTGTGTCACAGTCCCGTTGTTCTGATGATGAAGTTCTACTTGAGGCTGTGTGTTCTGTAATTACACCAAATGAGTTAGGATAATATATGTTGAAAGGGCAGACGTCTTGAGCTTTCCCTGCCTTATCCTGACAGACCTGTTGGAGTGTTTCTTTAAGATAAGGTATCTCACAGTCGTGCAGATTCTAACTTGATTAATTGGTGTAGTCAGTGTTTATATTTGAGACAAGGACTGCACGAGCCGTATGTCGAGAGTGCCAGGACTTTGTGTCAATTAAGAGCCATTTCTTTTTTTCTTTTTTTAGTGTACTCTTATCATGAACTATACCACAGCAAACTTTTTTTACAAATGTATTTGCTTATACATTCCCCTGTACTGTATATAGTATGAGGGTGCCCTGCACCCTACCACTCTCAAACTGCCCTCAGCCCTGCTTCTCTAAGTCAGCACCATTCCAGTGCCACCATCCCACTGCCTGTGTTTCTCTCCTGTATAGAGATGAAATGTAGTCCACAGTCCTGCAGAACTTAACTCATTAGCATCATCCTTACACAAAGTGCAGTGGAGCAGTGAGTAGATAAGCTCTCACCAGGAGTCTTTCTTTGATGCATAGCTCAGGTTGGCTCAGCCCTTGTGTACTGGAACAGACTTTCCAGTAATTAATGGAAACCAGGTCCTTTGTGGTTTGCCCTGAAGGGTAAATAGACATTTTATGTTGTAAGTGGTCGATGTGTAGCAAACAACTGGAACTTTTTAGTTGGAAAATTAAGTGACCAAAAAGGGTCCAGATTAAAGGCTTGATTTTCCATGTGCAGCTGGATGCTGCCATTACTAGCTGTGAGGGATAGCTTCCTGTGCAGTTACCTGGCCTGTCACAGCAAATGCAACTGACTCCTCCGTCTCCAGCCTCCGCCTTACCAAATGGATTAGACCTTCCTATATCTATATATACAGTGATAGAGCAGAAAACTCCCTACTGGTCTGATTCATGAGCTTTATTGTTTTCATAAACTCAGTGAAACTCTTCACCAGAATACGCGTAAGCCCCTTAAAAGGTCTGAGAGTTCTCCGAGAGCATCAGAGAACTCCCAGTCCTGCTGACACTTTTCCGAGTGGAGTCAAGACCATCACGCAGGTACAGTAGGACTGCGCACTCACCTCACTGTGTCGTGACACCCCTGAGTGTTATAAAAGAACAGAACAGCTTGCCATCAGTTGAAGCAAATGCCTTTAGAGCATTCAAGGCCATTCTTGACAACTCTAGACACATTGTATGGACAGAATGACAAGCCTAGTTGGACTGTTTGGCCTGTTGTCTTCATTAAACTTCCTATGCAGTAATCTTATGGACCTTCTCCTGTGTTCTTTTCATAGTTCTTCTTTCCCCCTCTATCCCTTAGATAAGAGAGCCCGTTGGTTTTGCAGTGTTCTGAATGTCACTCACTGCTGACCTGAAATGCCTCCCATGCAATTCCATTATCCCCATCTTTTGAGCAGGCTGTCAGTCCTGCTCCTTGCTGCATGCGGAGAAGACACAGTGGGGCCCGACGGCAACGCCCCGTCGCCTTCAGTCCAACGCTTCAACAGGGATTCCCCTCTGCAGACAAAACCATAACAGGAAGTCATGCATGTGAGAGAGTGGTGAGGAGAGGTTAAGAAAAGTGGAGCTTCCTCTAATGAGCTGCAGCTGATGGTTGGGGGCATATCTTTGGCCTTGGCAGCAGCTGTGGGGTCGACATGAGGAACATGCTACTTGCCAGACTGGAGACGGAGTTGCTTTACTTCCTGTTTTGGGGCCCCCCAAGTGTAAACATCTGTAGCTAATCTAGGCTTTTCGCTTTTTTTTCTCTCTGTGCTGTTTAAAATAAGGGTTTGGGTGTTTACAGGAGGAACATCCGAGCTGGCATAGGAGCCAGAGTGGGGCATCTGAAGTGGGCAGACACTGTGCAGTCATGCCTCTGACCCAAGTGCAGCGAGCACTTCCTCTCCAGTCTGCTGCTCTAAGATTCCCTGCTCCAGCTCTCTGACCCTGGAACAGCATGGCATTAGTGAGCAGCTCACACAGTTCTGTTAATTTCCCAGTTTTTTTTTTTCGTCACATGGAGGAAGAGGAGGAGGGCAGCAGAGCTTTGCCTCACTCCTCTCCCAATGTCCCTTTCCTTTCTAGCCATTCTAATTTTGTCTTCTAGCAAAAACTCTTATAAACACTTCTAGATTAACTATTTTTAAAAAATTGTCAGTTGAACTCCTTGTGAAAAAGGTTGATCACTGTTTGACAAGAGAGGGGTCATTATCAACATGTAGGTTGTGTATGAAATGTAGCATTACTCTGTTTAACTGCTGTGAAACAATCGTGGTGGAGTAATAATGCCCATGGATCAGTACCAGGGATAGGACAATCATTGCAAAGTACAACATAACTATACCCCACTGATGATTGATTGCTCTGCTTGATCAAAAGACTGATTTGGTCATTATTGAAGGAATTAGCTCCAAGATTTCAGCATGTCATAAATCCCTATTTTACCCAATAAGGAGCCCTGTCTCATAATGAGGCTCTAGTAACATATAGCCACCAGGAGGCACTGTTGGATGGAGATGTATTCAGCAAGTAAGTCAATAAAAACTATCCATCTGATGGAGATGGGATTCCATTCATATCAAAATAAACCCTTTCCGTCATGATAGGAGGAAGGGAGAATGACAGATATGCCTGCAGTTATTGTGTCAAGATTGCTAGAAGGGATGGTGGGATGGTTTTGAATATTTCATTGCTCCAAAGACAGAGGCAGTATGCGGGCAGAATATTTATGAAATCAGTGTGAAGGTCAGCTGTTTTGTGTGTGTGTGTGTGTGTGTGTGTGTGTGTGTGTGTGTGTGTGTGTGTGTGTGTGTGTATCTAATGCCCATGGAAGGCTATTTACTGTTGTGTTCTTCTACACACACAACGATCTTGGATCTTAAGGAAGACATATCAGCAAAGGGACACATTTGTGTTTCTCTGGTTGTGACTCTAGATTGCTCTACACCTCCAAAATGGCTCTGAAATGGTAATTTGTTGGTATCTTTCAAGAAAAGATTTAAAGAAGTTGAAGAAATTAAATCCATTTTGATCTTCACATTTAAAACAAGGCCTTGTGGTGCTAATGCTAGTGAGACAGAGACTATTACTGCATGTGACTATGTTTGGCCTCTCCATGTTTGTTCCATCCAAAACTTTGAGTTGTTTGTCAGAAACACAGATAGCTGTCTTTTAGCTGTCAAGTGAGGGACATACTGCATAAACAGGAATCCATTCATTAAATCTGTGAGTTTTGGACTAACGACAAGGAGCCAGATTATTTCAAGGTTTAACTCAAAGGCATTATGAAATCTATTTTCTTTGAGGTGGGTGTGTTGTGAATGAAGCCTTCATGCTGTGAATGGGAAACATTGTCAGTTCAGGTAAATCTGAGATGTTAAATATGCTTACCTGAATCACATATGGATCTACAAAGCGAGGCAATGTAAACCACAATGATTTTGAAGTAATAAGGGGTGACATTTCCCTCACAGTAAAGACACTGGGTGAAGTTTGAAAAAGAAACTTGCTTCCAAAGAAAAATCTTTTCCATTGTCTATGTTTTCCCAGTTATTCTGGGCATGTTATATAGTCAGACATACCGTGATGGCCAAAGTATTTTATCAGTGAGAAGACAGGAGTTAGAAACCACATCCATTGCACAAGTTGTGTTGCAACACATCCCCAGGTTGTTTCATTGATGGAAGCTTTTTAGTGGAAACACATTTTCAGTTTGCGTCATTACTACAGAAATCTTTCATTCCAGCTGAGCAGATCTCTTTCCGCTCTTGTTTATAAGTGTTATTGAAAAGTAACCCAAAGTTCAGAGAAAATACCCACTGAAGGGAGGACTATGCATTAATGCCCATCTGGTCAGAGGAAATGCCTGCTAGGAGGGTAGGTTGGGCAGGGATACCTCTGAGCTCAGAGCAACTGCACCACTGAAGGGGTAGATTTATCTCAAGAGTACTCTGCGCTGAGAATCTCCCTCACATGAGGGCAGGTTGTGCAAGGTTATTTAAGCTCGGTGTAAACCCCAGCTGTCCCTCCACTGCCCTGCTCCTGTCCTTTCATATTACTCCTTTTCAAGTCTGGACCTGTCAGTCATGTGACACAATAGAAAATGGAGCAAGGCCTACGTTTATGGGAATTAGTGTGACTGATCTGCATGCAGTTTCACCACCAGCACCTTAAGATGTCTGGTTCATTATGGCTCCCTTCATTATTCTCTGTCTCAAATAAAATGTGTAAAGCACACTTCCGTTATTATTATTAGTAGTCATTTTTAATGTTTTCATTATGGCCATGACATGACAAGGAATGTGTTTTTAGGTACAGTTATGGCTTCTGATTTGACTTCAAAAAGCATGGTCACATTGTGATTGTAGCATGAAAAGGTGAGATTTCCAAGATATGTATTCATATCCACCCCATGAGAATAACAGTGACTGCATATTCGATGCAGTGGCATGTAAACCTCTGGAATGGTCAGTTTTGTTTGGTATATTATGCATATGTAATGTAATGATTTGTATTACACTCAATTTAGCATGACTAGAATGTGGATCAATCCACCATTGTATTGTCTCATTATGTATATCATGTATAGCCACATCTGTGGTATAAAGGGGGAGTTGGAATGCAATTGTGTTAGGGGGCAGCAGATTTTCTATTTCCCTGACTGCACACCCTAGACGTCCAAGTACACTGTAATGAGAAGGACTGGTAGGGAGTGGCTGAGACAAAACAAATGACTGACTAATCGTCACCCAGATTTTGGCAGGAGCCACACCATGATTGCTGCAGTGCTGGGTGCCCAGCCCTTCTCTGTTAAAGGATGGCCAGGGGAAGAGGAGGAGGATGACAGTCACCCCACCCCTATCAATTCAAACACTCCTACACACTTTTGATCCTCATCAATCCCAAAAGGCAAAGGAACAAGGGCATTCCTGACATTGGGACACACTGCAATCTTCAGGACAGTACATGATCATTCCACCTTCTCCAGCACTGTGAGCCCCCACCAAGGCCAGGTAGGAAAGAACCTCAACCTCTTACGGTGTCATACACAGACACGTTAGGCAGATCTCAATGAGGGGGGAAAGTGCACTTCTTTTTCCCTCTCTTTTCTGTGTAATACAAACCCTAATGAGACAGAATAAATAACACAGTTAAAGACATGTGATGAGGCCAGAGGGCTCTTTTTAAAAAGCAGGCTGAAAAAGCTCTTAGTGTAGTCCCCCTTCCCAATACCCCCTAACGCCACCCCCACCCCCACACTGTCAAGTGATTCTTCCACTGGCCTGTCTCTTTGAAGCAGTGCACATGTAGACCCCCAGGGTTCTAGGCTTTGAGTGGCAGCTCCATTGTACTTCAATCCCCGAGCCTCAGCCCCTCAGTCATGCCCTTGTCCAAAGAAGGCAGGTGAGGAGCCCTGGCAAAGTGTGATGGAATGAAGAGATGAGGTCAGTTGGGTCTGTATCCTGTGTCGCCCAGGAAGGGGACTCAGGTCCATCCCACCGGGGATAGACCCCTACCTGCCCTGGTCACTCAGTGACAGATGAGCTGTGCTGGGATGGGATTGTAGAGGTATCAGGTTGCCTGCATGGGCCTCCAAATTCACCCCCTGGCTGCTTTACAGTGACAGCCACTGACTAAGCTGTTGTTTGACCGCATGGCTGAAGTGTGACCTCACATTTTATGTCATTCTAACAAATGGAGCCTAAACAAGAGAAGTAATTGTGAGGTAAATTGCAAATAAAACTGACATTGTCAAAATGGCTGCTGGGCATGAGTGTTATTTTTGTGCTTAAGGATTAGTCTTAAGACGTTAAAATTACTATTTGGCTTTGGAAGTTGCACAAAAGGTATCTGTTTCAGTGGTGTTCAGTACACTGTATCATACAGTATGTGATCATACCTTTGCCAAGTTTATTTTGTTTATAGATTATAACGTAGAATCTGCAACTTACAAATCATGGTCTTCAAGTATGCAACCCTTAAAACTGGATGTAGCAATATACACTGAAAGTTTTGTTATGACCCACACATTTCTGCAGGCTGCATATGGGCTTCAGCACTGAAGGCTATGACCTGAGTGCTGATAGCTACCCCCTGCACTCAGCTGCCACAAGGGGAGAATGCAATGACATCACCCAGAGGGCAGTGCTGAAGCTGCTGATGCCCTCACTGCACTTTGGACTTTATTGAGGCCAGCTGTAGTACAGAGATTGCAGGGGACAGTCGGTCATGCAAGTGTAGAATTTTTCCAAAGAACTTTGCGCCAAATATTTTTGTTTTAATATAGGGAGACAACTGACTCTGCAGTTTCCAGCTCATGGCCTGAAGAAAACCCCAATGTCTCTGCTGCAGAGGCTGACTCCTGTCCCAAGCTTGCATTCACTCAGATAGAAATCTCCTGAGGACAGGTGGTGACAGACCAACTGCCTCAGATTTTAAACACTCTATCCCTCTGCCCTGCCTGTCTGACAGTGTGCTGGCTGTCGGCCTGCCCCCCTTCCACCCTCCTGTGTTTGTCTACCTGCATTCACACCTGCCCTGCAGCCATACGCTTTACTAAGGTGGAGCCAAGGACCCCTCATCTTTATCTGCAATCAAAATTAATCACAGAGCACTTTGCTTGTCCTCGGGGCGTGTGTATGTGCGTGTATGAAGCGTGTAGAGATGTTGAATGATGAGGTTTATGCAGCTGAAGGGGTTATAGAGTACAATGGAGAGCGGTGAAATAAGAGGCAGATTTGGGTTATGCGTGTACCTGCATGTGTTTGTTTGTATGTGTGTGTGTGTGTGTGTGTGTGTGTGTGTGTGTGTGTGTGTGTGTGTGCAACGTGCCCTTCGCGTGCCAGTGTTGGCAATGTTGGCTCAGGGGTGTGGATCCCAGCTGCGTCAGGGTTTCGCTCAGTATGTCCGAGCTTGTCTGAGGGAAAAAAAAACACCTGCCCTCTTTCTTTTCTCCTCTTCTGTTCTTCTCTTCTCTCCTCCCCTCTTGTCTTTTCTTTCCTCACTCTGAGGCTGCCTTCATGTTTCTCCAGGTGCAGGGTGCTACTCAGCTCCTGGCCGTGTTTAAACATCCTCTGTTTGCGTAGGGAGCTCTTTTCCTGTTGGAGCCCCTTAGACCCCTTACACAGTTTACACAGAGGCTACCTGTTGACTGAAGCCACACCCCCCCAGGACACCTTTCCTGACCCCATGCACGTAGCCACACGTCACTATCTCCAGCCCAGCTGCTAAGAACATTTGTAATGCATTCAGAAGGGAAAAACTGTTTTTAAGCTAACAATTGATCCTTTTATCAACTATTGTAGACATTGCCAACTAAGAAGGGTCAGACTGTCAAACCCTTCTTCACAACTCTAAACTGTGAATGAAAATTCTACAGTGTATTTTTCACATCCTCTATTGCCCAAATTGTGGCTGTAGAAAAAATAATGAATGATGTCACAAGACAAAGCAGGACTATACAAATGGGTAGACATGTCAGCTATGAAAGGGGACCTATGAAATGTTTTCTGATTTATTGCAGAGTAATGTCTCACATTTTCTCTCTCTGTCTCGCTCTACCAATATATGTGTTCAATGGTATGTATTGCACATGCGGGTGTTCTATTAAGTTTATAATGCTGTGCATGCTTGTGTATTCTGTATGTGTGCTCTATGGTTATAGCACATGTCTACATGTATGTGTGCTGTAAATATGTGCATGTCGCATGTGTGTGTAATACTTTTGTGTATCTGTGCGGCTGCTGTGTGTTCTGAGGGTCAGACAGCGCTGGCAGAGGGAGAGTGTGGTGGTGGGAGGGAGTGATGGAAGGAGGGAGTCCACGTGTCCTTGGGAGGGGGGCAATAACTTCCCCTCCACCTGGTCCTCCCAACCCATGCCGGCCAGCCCTGTAAACTTTTAAACCCAGTCAGTCTGCTGGCTGTTGGCCAGCGTTGACCCGTCTGTCCAATCGCGAGGTCTGGCACCCATCACAGCCCACAGGAAACAGGCCCTAAACTTCACATTAAACACACAGAAAACCCAGGGCGAACCGTGCTACCCTGGAGGGCAGCCAGCTGAGAGCTCGCCCAACATGTCTGCAAGACTGTGCTGTCATACCCACCCCCGCCTGTAGGTGGCGCTGAGACAGTGGAGCCCATTACTTGACTGCAGAACTCGTGTGCGTGACTCATCTCAGTCAGACACTGTGCGTGTACTGGGGATTCCCCCTTCCCACAATCCTTTTAAACATTTTTATGTAATAGCAATAACGATATATTATTTTTTGAAGGCGGGAATGCTCTAGTAATACACTGAGATCAGACCTTTTTTTGGGTGGAGCATTCCATTGTTCTGGAAGCACTATCAGCATGATTCATGTGATCCATGTCTTTTGGCAGAGGGTAAAACTAAAAATGTTTCCAATTCCAAATTTGCCTTATTGAGAGAGACCCCCACATACACACACTCACCACCCCATGCAAAAAATAATATTTTGAGAATATATTTTACAAAATATAACTTATTGCTCAATCAATGTATTGAAAATATGCAAATTATTGCTGTTTTGGTATACATTTCTGCTTTGCATTAACATATTGTAAATGTATGTTCAATATATTCTTGAGCTGAGCAATGCATTTCTCAATATATTACAACATATTTTATTTTCGTACAGGACCAAGCACTATTTGTGAAGAGTTTGTTACCGTGTGACAGTTACTACAGATGCAGATTGTGACATAGTAGAATAAATACCCATAGTAATATATCCTGCAGAAGAAGAGGTATGATCCAGCACTCCTCCCAGCAGCACAGACTGGGGGATTATTTTCAGGCTGTGAAGGCAGATAATGTATGACCTGCTTGTTCATTTGTGATTAATTACTGTTATTATTTACCCAGGCTGTTTTTCAGGCCGTCTAGAAGTGATATCTTAGCCAATGTAGACCTATTCCATTTTCAACAGCATCTTAATCAAGTTGCAGCATTGCTTTTATACACTTTTTTTCTGATTTTGGTATAAAACTGGATCTTTAAGGGGCCTACTCAAATGTTTGTGCAACGAAAGAGAGGTTAGTCCTGACTCTGAAGAGATGCAGCAGCTAGTAATCACTATCATTTCATGCAGTCTGTCTCTTAATCACTGTAATAAGATGAAACTGTTGTAGCCTACCAAGATGCCAAAAAATGAAAAAGAGCAAGAATCTGTCATCTTTTATCTGTATGAATCCCAGTTTCATAATGAAAGAATGTATATTTCCAGCAGCTTACATTTAAACTTTGCTCTTGTTACCATAGAAATATAGAAAATGCAGTTTTCTTTTAAAACACTTTTGGACGTGATACACCTCACTGGTTGTTCACCCATTTTCATGTCTCTTAAAGCAATGATATCCAGTCTGTAGAAATTGCTTTTATTGAACATAAGTAATGATGAAAAGCAACCCTTGTGATATTTGTGCCCAGAATGCCGTAAAACAAAAAGAATATGCATGAATATGCATGTGCATATTCTGAAATATTCTCACCAGAGACCTCATAACTGATTATTGTGCAACAACATTGCTTGAGGAGAGCAGAATTTCTTATGCCAGGGCTCCTCTCCCACCCCATGTTTATGTCTATAACTTTAAAGCCTCCTTGGGTCAAATAATTTCAAACGACAGCCTACAGGCACTGAAGGGCAAAGGTGAAACCTGCAATGTAAAATTGGGTCTCCAGTTGGCCATTTAAGCACTGCAGCGGGGCAGATGTGTGCAGATCTGGGTGAAGAGTGAAACGGTTGTTGACTCAGATCCAGAGCATGTCTTGAACCATTTAGCTGACTTCGCGTGGCTCTTATGGCTTTTGTTCTTTTCACTTGGACTGTTTCGACCCCACGCAGTGCAGTGAAGGGTCCAGTCGGGCTTTGGATCAGAACTCTGCGCAGCCCTCTGCTGTAAGAGTAATAGAGTGAGGGAGGAGGGAAGCAAATGGGGGGGAAAGACAGAGGGATAGGCAGAGGACAGCAGAATGAGAGAAAGGTGGATGGAGGGAAACAAATGGATAGACCGGCGCTAAACAAAACAGACAGACAGAGGTCCCCTGCTCCCTGTAATGCACTCCTCTGGAGGTGCTGACAGAGTAAACTTGAAGCAGGCCAGCGGTCGATTTTCGGGCCAGCCCGTGTGTCATCGTCACCCTCATCACCCCAGACAAGCTCTGCTCTCACTCCATCCCATCTGTTTTCCACATGTCCTCCAAATCCGGCGCACTTCCATCAGGGGCGTCCCTCGCCTCTGCAACCCAACGCACATCCATCACCCTGTCTTATCCTTCCCTCGCTCCAGCCATACGCCAGCGAATGTCTCATTGATGTCAGTCAGAGCTTTTTCTTTCGTTATTGCGTATCACACATTTCCAGCGTAATGTATAAACAACTGCATCCAGGGTTTTTTTTTCTCCAGCTGAACCCTTTATGTATTTGTTTGCATGGGCAGAATGGCATGTCGATGTGTCGAGCGGAAGCCATATGTTTTTGTTTTAGGAATAAGGACCCACAGAAATATAATACTGAAAACTTATTTCTACAACCTAACCTGAATGACCTTTGACCTACAGTATATCACCTAATGCCAAGAGTGGGCACATGAAATGTCCTTCTGGAACCTGTCTCAAAATTAAACAGACACACAGTCATTGGTTGTGTGAAGTTTTCTGTATAAGATGGACACCTCAGAGCTGCAAAGTGTTCAGCCAGGAATATGTGTGTATGTGTGTGTGTGTGTGGGGTTGAGAGAGAGAGACAGAGAAAGAGGGAGACTAAAAGGAATGTAATGCCAGTGAAAGGCAAACAGAGAGAGGAAGTTTTATTATTCTGGAGAATATACTGCAAAGGTTGACTCATTTAGATATAATCAACTTGTAACCCCAGCCCTAATGTTTCAATGCTTTCCTCGCTGATTAGCACCTGGGGGAAAGTTACCCCAGACTGTGACCTCTTGTGACCTCATTCTGGTGGAGCCCTGGAGGAGGTATATGCAAGTGGGAAGGAAGAGGAACTGTCAACAGGTAACTGGCTCTCTCTTGCCACTACACAGACCCTAAACCTGCTCCCATAATGCAACGTTCCCTTTAGGGCTTAACTCTGCTGTTGCTTAATGCATTTCTGTGTGAAGTTGTTACTGTGTGTCCTCAGATAATTGAATTAATCCATCAGTTCAGAATTGAATTTTAGTAGCTATTGTACCTCAAAGCTGAAAGCAACCTTTGGTATTTCTGTTAACTGAAGACCCAGGAGCTGGAGGCTGGGTTAGAGGGTGTCCAGTTACTTAATCTGTGAAACAGAATGGATCACTTCCATTGCACAGGGCTTAGCAGAAGTAAGACCTCTTTCTTAGGGTGCCCTGGATTTTCAGTGTGGTGTTACTCCAGCTTTCTGCTCACAAATAAGGCTTTCCCTCCCCCAAAAGGAAGGACATTTTACCTTTCACACACATGCACAAGATTCTATACTATGATGAACTTTGCACTCTCCCCCATCTTTTTTTTTACAACAAACATAGTGAACGATGAGGAGGAGGTGTGAACACATAGCAGATATGATCAATTTCCACACGTTTCAAAGAGTGAAGATTCTTCAAACTTACGTAACAGATTGACACAAACCAAGTTTGGTAACGCTCCGTTAGCTTTTCCACATATATGTGAATGGCACCATATCTGCCCCTGCTCCCTGGTGTGCAGGCAGAGGTGGGCATCTGACACCTGTCCCTTCAGGAGGTTAAGCTGTCCCTGTATTTAGTTACACTGGGTTACCTGACATGTGAAAGAACAATCTGTCATGCCAGATGGAGACAGGACATGAATGGGAACGAGGGCCTAAGGAGGTGTATACTGATACCTGCAGATATACTGGTGTGCTGTACTTGTACCTGAAGTATATGCCTATACCTGCAGCAGTGAAAGTGAAAGTGCCATACCTATATCTGATGTATATGTGAATACCAGCAGTAGTACAAGTGAACATACTGTACCTGTACGAGAAGTGTATGCCTATACGTGCAGCACAGGGTTTGCGCTGTTATCTCTATCTCTGAATGTCAGTCTGCTGCAGACTGAAGGGTAAAATGAATGAATGGGATGGGTGTGAACTCATAGCAGCTGTATGCAGTAATCAAAGAGCCATATATTATGTGATGGCCAATTAGTAAACAAAAAAACTCCCATATTGTTTCCCATTGTGTGTTTCCCATGTGTGTGTGTGTGTGTGTGTGTTGTGACTCATCTGTGTAGGTGCTGTTCTTTAGCCGTTCATGTAGAATGTTGAATTCATTATTTATTAAATCATTCACCTTCAATAAACTTTATTCATTAATTTCAACTAAATTTCTTTTATGAGTTTAGTAGAGATTTTACCACCATGATGCTGATGTTTATGCAGACTGCAGCTGGTTCATTTCACTTAATGCAGCCATGTGGAAGACATTCTGCAGGCAGGGCAGGTAAAGCTGGACCCCAGTGCAGTGAATTATCAGAGTCTAGCCAACGGTCACCCTCTGCTTTGCTACTTAATAGGGGAAAACAATGGAGGGGGAGTTTTCAGCTGAGTGACCTGCAGCTGATAATGGGTTTTTAATAGCCTGAGCGGTGTGTAAAGCCTAATGAAGTACAGAAAAAACAGCATTCGGCGTGGGCCCACATAAAGAACTAATAAGTCTCTTAGTTTACAGCCTGGAAACTTGATCTGAACAAGCTGCTTTCAACTGTCTTTGTCATCTCACAAGGCTTACTCCAGTGTTACAACCCCCCAACACCCCCTTGTTGAGAGTAATGTGGACACACACCACAGAGCACAGGATTAAAATTTTTGGGCCAAAGTGGGAGGTTGTCTCATTTGTCTCTGTTCGTTTTGAAGCCCAGACATCACGGGTCAACCTACAGCTGATGCACATGTGATCTTTGATTCCTCTGGATAGGGGTTATGGAGCAGTTCTACAGTCAACATCAGATGTCTCAGTTGGAGACAGTATGGTTCACCCCACATCTACTCTGAGCTCAGTGTTTATTGTGGTTCACATGCTGTCGGTGGTGTTGTGTGTCTCAGAGAGAGGGAGGAAAGTGAGAATGTGTGTGTGTCTGTGTGCTTGTGTGTGTGTATGTGTGTGTGTGTGTGTGTGTGTGTGTGTGTGTGTGTGTGTGTGTGTGCGTGCACAAGAGAGAAAGAGAGAGACAAGTGAGAATGTTTGTGTGTGTGAGAGAGAGAGAGCAGTGTTTGTTTTTTTATGTGTGTAATTGTAGCAGAGGTAGAAGTCATATTTTGATCATTGTGCAGATCTCAAACTTTTTGCTAGGTCAGTACTGCCTGAGACCAATTCTACTGCCAGGAGGATATGGCAGACTCCACTCCCAGGTGGAAATGATAAATTCATACTAACGTGAGTGGAGGACAGGGTGCACTCAAGGTCTGATAAACCCATTGTTAACCTGTGGGGACTTGATCCAGGCCTTGGCTGAAATGAAAGCCACCAGGCTGAACATGAAGCAGAGCGGTGAAAGACATTTCAGCAGGCTAATGTGTGGCACCTAGCACCTCCTGAAATGAGAGAGACCTTTTCCCTTCCGGCTGCATTGTCTCAGCCCTGAACAGGAAACGGGGCCCGACCCAGCTGCTGTACGCTACCACACAACAGAGCTCTGGCCACAACAATGGGGATTCAATTTTTCCGAAGTATTTCAATGTGTTTGGCACCAAAATCCCTTCCTTCTAACAGCTGTTTCCTAATAATGTAGGAAGTTCCCAGCGTTTTTTCTGCTGATCCACAAAATATTAACAAATCCGAGTCAAAGTCATTTGGACACATCCACCGGAGGATCATTTTACTCAGAATATTTCTGGTTGTGCATACACTGTACATCAGTTCGAGATGACTACAAAGTCATGTAAAATCCATTAATGCTTAGATGAGAGAAAAAGTTTATTCTTGTTGAAAATTAAAGCATGAGGCCTTTCAGCATATGTTCATTATATATATATTTTTTTTTTTGGAGTCAGCTGATTTCATATGATCTCATATGTAATTATACAGGGGACGAGTCTTTCTGATGTCTTGTGGCATTTCCCTTCACCCCAGAGCTTTGTGTTCTGATTTGATGTGAGGAAAGAAATGGTCATTCATTACGACTTCAGTTTCGCCAGCAGTGCGTGACACATAGCAAGCCTGTAAATCTGTCAAAAAATCCACTAGAGATGTTAAAGTTACTCCAGTGCAACTGGCAATCAAATCAGAGATGCTCCTCTGAATATTTATCACAGAACGAGGGAAAAGTGGGGATGCCTAATTACCATCAAGTGTGCCGTTTTCTGAAGCAGAATCTGATCCCTTGCACTGAAATCCAGAAACCAACCAGTGTAGATATACAGAATGAGTGGCACAATATGACAAGATTCAGTGCTTTGTGTTTGCCAGATGGGTTTATATTTCTGGGGGGGAACTGGTTATCACTCAGCCCTGCTGACTCTGTTCTACATTGCTGCGCACACCCCCTGCCCAGTTTCTAATTGAACCCCTCCCCTCGTGGTGAGGCAGGCTACTGCCATTTCCCACAGAGAAGCTTTGTCAGATTCCTGTAGAAATGAAGGCTATTTCCTGCTTTCACAGGAAACTGCATATTGGAACCAGGTTTTGTGCCCCAAGATCCCAGCTCGAGTTCAAATCACTTGCCAGTACAGAGGGAGAGAGAGAGGCTTTTAATCTCATCTGCCTAAGTTTTTACCTCTTCATTGTTTTTTTTTTTCAACAATTTTTTGTTTGTTTTTTCCTCCTCCGAGATTTTTTTCATGCTCCTCCTGTCTTGCTGCAGTGGGGGCTTTTGAACATTGACACAGGATGAGAGGAAAAGACACCCCGATCTTCAAAAACTCAGTGGGGACATAAATGCTTGGCTCTCAGAAATCACTCGCACAGCGGCTCCAATATAAATACAGGAGATGGCATTCAGCCGCGGGGCCTTTTTAGTCCAACCCTGAGCGTTAACATCTGAACCCCAAAAGCAAATATACAGTCATCCACTGGGCATAAAGCTGTCAAGAGAAGCCCAGCTGACCCTCAAGTCAACCCAAACACCATGTTCCAGCATTGCAGAGAGGGTGATTTCAGCTCCAGACCTGGCTGGCAGGTTAGGACTGCGGGCCAAACACATGAATTTGTTTTTCTGAACTGTTACGTTGCTAGTATGTTTGATGGGAATGGTCTGTGGGAGTGAATGTTCTATAGGAGAAATATGCTTTCTAATAGGAGTGTTATAAGAAACACTTGGGCCTTCACTTCACAGACAAATATTGGGGGCTTTTTAAAAATGTTTTTTTATATATATATATATATAAATATATATGTAATACAGGAGACAGATTCCTTCTGCATTGAATGGAGGACTCAGCAGACTCTTAAAAATGACCAGGCTCATGAGCACAGGTGCAAATCTGTACCAGTACATTTCCGGAAGTTCTCTGTGGCATATTTTCCAGTCACATGACCGTCATTGTTATTATGCTTTTGATCAGCAGATGCCCTTTGCCAGAGCAAATTGAATTCACATTTATTTATGGATCATATATAACAAAATTTAGGTTGGCTTGAGCTGTGGGGAGGAGCTCCAAAGAGGCAGACATTGCATCGTATGCATGAATCATATGCTTAAACCGAGTATCTCGCAAGGAGGATGAAGTATAGGGAGTTACCATTGTGACACAAGAAGCCAGCAAAGGTTCACATCCTCTCTGGATCGTAGCAGCAGAAGTATTCCTGGGAGAGGGGCTTAGCTTGGCCAGGTGTCGTACAGTAGCAGTGCTCATTCCCTTCAGGGGTCATGACCAGGATTACCATGGTGATAACCCTGGGGTCATCGGGAGCGTGGCTGGGATTTAGATAGGGACCACCCCACTCTCAGCTGAAGCCTGTTCTTTGGAGTCTGAACACACAACTGCTGAGTGTTCCAGAGATGGTAGCAATGCAGTAGTTTTCTTCAATGCACTATTGATGTCCCTAAGGCTTGTGGGCTGCCATCCTGTTGTTTATACATTAAAAATGTCAGTAGAGATGCTCCTCCATGGTGAGAGTGATGTGACCACAATCAAGTCACAACCATAAATTCCCTTGGTTCCTTGGCTGGGACTCTTGCTTGAAGGAGGAGCTGTGTGGTATTGTGAGAGGGAGCTGTGGAATATTTCATAACAGCATGGTAACCTCTGGTGGGTAAGTGCATGTGTTCAGCCTCTGAAACCACCCCGCAGTCGCTGACCACCACTCATACCCCCCTCTCCAAAATCACCCCTCAGTGATGGACCGGCACTCATCCCACCCTGTGGAGAAGCAGGATGACGCCTCTCACAAAACAGCACAGAAAGAGAAAATATTCAAAAAACAATAATTTATTAACAGAAAAAAACACTACAAAAGGACCACCCTGTGCATACAGCCAGACTAACTTAGCCTCCAGCTATAACTGTATTTAAGTTATTTGTATTGGACAGGTGAGGCCAATGGTGATGGTACAAAATACAAAGACAGACAGACAATTACAAATTGACAATTAACCTGTTAGGATGAAATTGATTGACATGAGCTCAGTTATTGAAAGAGTGGCAACTGGAAATGCAGAGATCCTTAAGAGATTAAACAAACAAGCAATTTAACAATTAACAGTTTTGGGGGAAAGGTGAAAGCTCTCCTTCACACACCCCTTCCAAAATCACCCCTCAGTGATTGATCAGCATTCACACTGAGACCCTCACTCACCAGTCCAATGTCAGGAGAGACATTCTACTGTACGTGGTACCAGACAAAAAAATGAACACTATACTGTGGAGCAGGATGTGCTCGTGTAGTAAGATGATAGTTTTTTATGTATCTGTGGTCATTTTGTGTCACATCTTTGTTGCTAATGACAAACTAATCTCATTGCAGATTTACAAAGTTTATTCTGCTTTATTCTATTCAGTTTCAGTAACATCAGACATAATTTTTAAAATATTTTCTGTGTTACTAATAAAATGAGACAAAATTATGTGAATGAAATAATGCTAGTCTGGTTCCTCTGTGCTCTGTTTTGAATGTGCAGTAGCTGCACTCATCTCAGTTCAGTGCCAACAAATATGCTGTTTATTGTTTCAGAATCAACAAGTGTGCGTGCAGTACAATATTAGCTTCCTCAGTCCTTCCAAATTTAGACTCTGATATGAATCTCTTGCGTTTTCACTAATTTTAGATTTTGAGGGATTTGGCCTGCTTAGTTTGGACAGTTATTGTCAGCCTGATGTTGGCTCTGTGGTGAGAGAGATGTGTACAATCTCTGTGTTCAGTTTCTTTTTTTTTTTTTTTTTGGTGCTTTTCTGTGGCTCCTTGTCCCGCTCCTCATGTGGTACATAATGGAGGGTGTCTCCACGGAGACCGAGCTGCCCCACTTCTCTCCGTCCACTGGGTGCTCTGCCCGCCTCCTCTGTCCATCGTGAGAGGAGCTATTTTTTTTTCTTCTTCTTTTTATAACACCATTTTGATTACAGAGCACACATCTGCCACAGAGTGCAACCAAAGCAAAGGGCCAAACCGCCATGACGCCACGTGGAGGGATTTGTGCATCCGTAGCCTCATGCTTACACAAAGGGCTGCCGCTTAAAGCTTGAAGGAGGAACACAAACCCGGCCTTCACACAGCTTGTAGGTGAACTGAGGAGATGTAACTCAAGAAGGGGCTTGAATGGTGTGAACTGAACCCAGTGATCCAGGGGGGCTCCTGCTGTGCTTGCACAGATTCTCCAGCTTTGCTTGAGGCTTATGATGCTCATTTTATATTGAATTCAGTACTTAGTCACCTTCAGGTTGCCTTTTTGATATTTGTGCATTTTTTTGTTCTGGCCTGGTAGCTTCTCCTGAGCTAAACTTGGCGCTCTTCCTGTTTGTTGTGGAGTAGATGCTGGTGCATTCACCTGTCTGCCTCAGGTAATCTTTTTCTTCTGGCTAATCCTTAGTGGCTCTGCCCTCATTTGATGCCTCTCTTTTCTTTCAGCTATTTCTTCTGCACCAGTGCATGTCACTCTGACTGACTTCAAAGCCTTGGTGCTGGCTACCGGTGTGGTAAGGCGGTACTTACCTGGGCAGGTGTTTCTAGCAAGGTGGGTGGGTTTCCTAGCAACCAAGCAGGTGATTTGGGCTTGAAGAAAAGGAGCAGATGTGAGCAAGCTTTTATCTGAACTCCAAAACAAGCAGCCTGTCAAATGTGAAGAAACAGCCGGTTCTCCACCTACCTACTTAATTTGGCCCCATTTCGTGAAATTAGCTGCCTTGCAGAGAGGTGGGTATTATAAATGTATCCTGTGTTTCAGCCTGCAATGATATGTAGAACTGCATAATGCTCAACTTGGTCATATTTACAGAGCAACATTTGTTTTTAGGCTTTTGAGTGTGGAAAGTTAGTCATCCATCTCCCAACTACAGATGCAAAGATAAACTTTCTTTCAGTGCAGGGACTTCAGAGAGACTCCGAGCATGGCATGTAGGCCTCCTTCAAAGAGACTGCAATCTGACCTGAAATCACAGATAGAATCTCCCCAAAAATTCATTGTCTCTAAAATTACAGAACCATTGTACCGAATGTTCATGTGGCTGGGTGTCACCAGTCTCTCATCATCACTGGCCAAAGGAGAAACTATTTTTACCGCTAGGGTAACCCTTCTGTGAGATCTGCTTATCTCAGAACTTTCTGTGAGCGTGGGAGATGGGACAGAGTTCGCATGACTCTCAACATGTGGCCAGCCCAGGCTGAAATTAGTGGCAGATTTCTCTCTGTCCACCATATTTCATCCCAGGGGAATGCCGCAGCCAATGACACGCTGCAATTTAGGCTGGAATTCGCAAGGCAGCGTTCTAAACCAGCATCTGGGAAAGAATGCTCGCTATCTTTCCACGATTCAACTCTCGCCTATATTTGTACATCAAGACATTCAGATAGGCAAAACAGATGTTTTAATCAGAGTTCAAAGGGTACACTTACTTGGAAATGTACCTGATAATAATGTATGCTGATAATGACCACAGATTGGTCATGATTACACTGACCATCAGTGGCCCTGTACAGTCAAGCTCCACAGTAATCTGCACTATATGATGGTGAGATTGCTCATTCATCTTTTTGTGTTAAAAGGAAAAGTTTTACATTTCAGAACTGATTAAATCTTACATTGAAGCATTTAGCTACAACAATACTTAGTGACTTTTTTTAGTTTTTTTGTATGAGGTTCCTAAGTTAGCCACTTTTATTGTGAAATTACTAGGTTAGCCACAACAATACCTAGTAACAGCTTAAAGAACGTAATACATTTTTTTCTCCAGTTAAAACAGAAGTAAAAGTATTGTTGCGAGTTTACAATAGAAACTAATGCTGCCCTGAATTGTGAAGTATTGCTTAGTGCTTTGTTGCTAGATTGGATCAAAAGCATCTGCAAAATACATACTTTATGAGTCTGAAAAAAATTGTTTCGAATAGAGAGGAATGATGATTTTTGCTGAAAAAAGGGCCATGGTAACATTTCATTAGGAGATGTTTTCTTTCAAACTGAGCCTGCAGTCTCTGAGCACAATGGAAGTTTAGAATCCCAGCTGTAGAAAATGGCATGTGTGGCAGCGCTGCAGGTGATAACTAGTTTACATTACCACACCTGTCATTAACATCCACTCTTATTACACTTTAGGTTTGTTCAGTTTCAATTTCCCACCAGCAGCCATCTTAGAAGGAAACCAACCCATTTTCCTGTAAAACTATTGCATAACCAATGGAGAGAAAGAATTACACTGTGTTCCAGAAACATTTTTCCCCTCTTCTTCTCCTGAATGCCTTCCCTTTTCCAGCCATTAGTCTGCTCTGTGTTTAATTGAGGCAGCATGTGGGAGCGATTAGGTGGGCACCGGCCCCTGGCGAGCGATTTCGGTTGGGTCCTGAATCGCCTCGCTCCAGCTTTTCACACCTGGCTGTCAGTGACAGTGCTGCTGTTCCACAGCCTAGAACAGGGCCCTCGTTAAAGGGGCTAATGAAGTGGCCTGCAGCCGCTGACACTCTTTGGACAGGGCAGAATTGAGACCCGCAGACTCTCTGTCTTACCACAGCTTGCGAGGGGAGAACCTCCACTGTCTTCATACAACATTACCCCCTTCCCCCTCTCTCCTCCCAGTCCTTTATGTGCACACATACACACGCATGCGCACACACACACACACACACACACACACACACACACACACACACACACACACACACACACACACACACATAAAAAAATCATAGGAAAACTCACACACACCATTTTGAATTAACTACAGTTCTCATTGTGGTCCAATGGAAAGCAAGCTTTCATACTTACCAGAGCAAACCACAACTCTTATGTTTCTCAGAGGCCTGGAAGGTGTGAGAGCATTTTTTTTCATATTTAATAATGTCCATCCCCTTCTCCACTTTGAAAAGTCTGTCTGCTTTGCTTGGGCAATGGCATGAAAAAGATACACAAAACAGGTTAGCTTCCCAGGTATTTGATATTATGTGTTTGTCAATATTTACTTTGTGGAAGTCTGCCCATACAGCAGAAGCCACATATAAACCAACACTTTGATGTATTCCAGCTCAGACAATGTCATGAATAATAGTTTGATTCTGTACATTAGGCCCCTCTGTTCCAGTATATATGTGTGTAATCTTCAATGTCTTCCCACACACATTGAACAACCATAACAATTAAAACTGTAATGACTGTGTGTTTGTGTGCATATCTTATAACCATCATGATTTATGCTATACACATGACCCTTCTCCTCAGGGTAGTCAGTTCAGGATCACTTATTGCAATCCCAAAAGGTTTACTTTTGGTGGTAGTTTTTTTGGCTGTGTTTGTCTCCTTAGAGATGATCATCGCTGGTTGATCCTTTCCCAGGACTCCATGGGGAGAATAGTTGGACATCCATTTCTATGGGCCCTTTGCCACCCAACTTGAGACTTTTACCACCTACCCTAAACACCACCACCAGAACTCAACTACAGAGTGCAAGAACTGTGTTAGCCTTCACAGCAGGGCCTTATGGGTACCTGGCTTTGGCTAGCAGATAGTGAGCTGCTCTGTGCACTGGACCCCCCTCCTTCTAAGCCAAACATTTCTCAGGGTCTCTAATTGACAATGCCTGTCAGTACTCCTGATGTGTCATTTGAAGTTCAGTGCATACGGAATATCCCATCTCTGCAGTCTGTCTGCTTCCATCACACTGTGAGTGATATGGCCTGCATCCATCCTTACGCCACTTGTGAGACAATAACAAAGCCGCCTGAGCCAAAAAGGGTTGGAGCAGCCTTTTTTAGGACCCTTTCACACAATGTACTGGAGGCAGTGTGGAAGCTGGGGCAAAGGTGGCAATAAGGTAGATTTCTTACTGCCAGGCATTATAGGGGCCATAGAGCTATAGGTTCTTTTAAAATGGAGCAGAAGAGTAAAGTTTGTCCTAAAGTTATGCTCCTTTCTACAAACTAAATGGCTATTGCATCATGTTCACATAAAGGCTATTTTAGAGACAGAATTGTCATGTTTGGAAAGCCAGCTGCTCATTTATGTGTTTGTTTGCTCTGAAAACTGATTGCTCCCTGGCAAAGGGTGTATTTAATGGTGTAATTTAGAAGAGGCACAGAATGTGATGAATGCAATGGGAATATGTCCAATCTCATCCTCGCAAACATGTTTAAAATACTGTTGAGAGCAGAATAAAGTACGAATGAACAATGAAAAAACATTATTTTCATCACATTTTTCATCACTGTTATTATCCCATTGTGGTCACATTGAATGCACCCCCCACCACCACCACCATCACCCCAGACAATTTTCTGGGTCATTTGGAACAATTTTCTTTTCCTTTTTTTTCCTATTTTTGTAAGAGACAAACAGAAAATATCCTGTCTTCAGTGCACCATGCATCTCAGAATGCATGACATATTGGTGACACAATATCACAATGTACACAGCGTCATAATCTGGAAGTTCCCAAACACTCTCATGTCTGTATACATTGTGGTATTTAAAAACTATGTTTTTGAATTTATGTTCTTAAATTATTTTCAATGAAGGGAAAACATGCTGTAGTCCACTCATATTTTAAATCCTCATGTTTAACTACTTGTGAAATGTTTTAACAATGTTCATCCACATCTGTTTAATACCCTCAGGGTATCACCCTGTCTGATGAGGAAACACACCGACAAGATAACATATGCTGAAGCAGAGCTCTAGTGCAATGGGATGAGGAAGCAAAGCACGGTGCAACTTGACAGAACTAGTCTGAGGTCTCCTACCAATTAGTGTGGACCCTGAGGACTGGTCTGAGGATGCTGTGTGAATGCAATTACTTCTAAAGTCCTGAAGGTAAACGCTGGCCTGGCCTTCAGGTGTGAGCAACACATGGCACATCTAAATGAGGGGGGTGGGAGGGTGGTGATTAGGACCTTTTGGTGTGGTAATCCTCTCTGGGGACAGACTGAAGCCTTTTGGCCCATTACAAATCTGTTCTAAATTATCTACAATGCAAGACCCGTGAAAGAGGACTAGAGAGAATTTCCCAACTTGTTCTTGTTGCACTTTGTTTTTGTTTTAGGATGTTCTTTATTATGGATAGGAATGTGTGTTTGTATGTGCGTGTGTGAGTGTGTGTATGTGTATGTTTGTATGTATGCTTGTTCTATATTCATCTAAACATGGAATTAAGCCCAGGATTGAAACTAAAGCATCTGGTTCCAGTCTCTCATTACACATACAGTCTGAGAGAACCATCTTGCTCCAGTGAAACTGAAGGGATTGTGATCCCGTCTCCCGGAGACCCTATCTCAGCCTTGTGCCTCTCCAGGGGGTGATGTCAGACAAGGAATGGTATCCAGCAAAGTCTCAGGCTTTACTATATGACTGGTGACAACCATGCTCTAAAATGACATAATGTATGAACAAATGATTTATAGATTGACAAGTAGCCTATCCTGCAACAAGGCCTGCAGAATATGACACTGTACAGCAAAATTATGTTGAGCATGTGTTATTGCTGACGTTCAGGATATTTAGGTGTAATCTGGAGATGACAACCTCTTTACCTCTTGGTCAGACCACACCACCCCCATACCCAGTCCCTACCCCTGAGCACATACTGGGACCACTGGGATATGCAAGTGAAATTCACTCCAAGGTGCTAACAAGCTCACCTGATGTTTGCACAGGTCCGTTAAATGTCCCAAGGGTGAAAAGGAAGAGGCTCTGGCCCACCTTGTTAACTGCTTGTCAGTATACAGCGAGTCATATGGTCTTACCTGCCTGTCCATGTGCTGCAAGCACAAAATGAATGTCTACTTCAGCTTCTTTGTAAATGTTTTGCATATTGATTTGGTGAGGACATACGTTGCAATATTATATATAATCATTATATATTGTATATATAATCATAATATATACCACATTCAGCCAGTCAGAACCATTAAATCAGCTATTGGCCCATTTACATGTGATTGTTGCCAGGTGTCACATGGTATAGTATTTACCAGTACAGAACCCATTGTATTTCTTGCCGCCCTCAGGCGCTGCAGAGGGGCAATCAATTTAAGAGCCTTCAGCACTCGTGTTTATTTTTATCTCATCATGAGTGTTAACATGTGACCATGTAAGACAAAGACCACCATTCCCCCGCTCACAGAACAATGTCCTGTGCCCTCCGGCCTGACTCGCTTTTGCACAAGAACAGTAAGAGCATCACATGGAGAGACAAGGTAAAAATGACAGCTCCACAACATAAAAATACAAAGAGGGAGTTCTATAAATAACATTTCCTGAATAATGTAAAAGCTATTTGTTTACTTGACTTAGTTATGAATTACAGTGAGACACAGTGTATCATGTTCCATGTCAGAATGAAAAGTGACATATAGGAGCTTTTTCCAGGGTCATGCGTTTAATCTATTCAATGCAGTCATTTTAAATACACTTCAGCACAGCAGGTGTTCTGTAGTTCTTTCTGTTCTTTCCGTTCTTGATTGATGAGAAGATAAATTCAGAACACAACCATTGTTTTACTCATAGATACAGAAAAGCGTCTTACCTGCACTGCGTCTCTGAATGTCATTAAGCAGCATAGACTCTCACCACGTGTGCGCTGTCTCCTGCCTGAGGTCGCGGCAGTGCGTCATGGGCATGAAAGCAGCCCCTGTTTGGGAGGCCAGGTGAAAGGTCACCTGTGCTGTACCTGCGTGTGTGTGAAGGCTGATCTGGGGTACTTGGGGGGGATAGGGAGGGGAAGGCTGACGCAGGGGTGTTCCAGAGCATGTGGACTGCCAGAGCTCTGACACAGCGAGAGGTGATTTGGTGCTTTTATCTAAAGGACTGGCCTTTCAAGCTGGGGTGAGTTGTGAGACTACCCCTTATGCAGTCCTCACTGACCCGTGACTCCCTGAGGGTGCGCGCCGGGGAGAAGACATCACCTCAGGGGTCAGGGGTCAAATCTGAGCCTCACTTCCTGTGGCGTGTCACATCGGGCCCCTGCAGACTCCCTCATGTCGCCTCTGATCTGATTTATCACCCCCTCCTACCCTAGTACTGTGACACCCCCCAGACACTGTTAAAGAGTGGCGCTGGGTTTTAATGTTCTTCTTTAGGAGAAACAGATGAAGGACAGCTGAAATAAACCAGGAACAGTCTGCAAATGAAGGAAGTCTTTCTTTATTATGCGTGGATATATAGTGCAAGCAGAATTATACAACCGTTTGTGCAGAACACCCACATGGTAGTCTTGTGACAGTTTCAGAATTTGCTTTTGTCACTATATTTTCCTTCCATATTTGGATGTAAACGCAGTATGTTTTATATACATGACAAACAAAAACAAGCTGAAACCTTGAGTATATGTAATTTTACCCACCAGCACAGAGCTTCTCTAGAGCACCTTCATGTCTCTGCTGACACCTGTGTTTCCAAAATGCCTCTCTTTACATTCCCATGCCTGTACTGATGTTGCCAGTGTCCTCAGGGTCCTGTGATTGCACGTCCATGGATACACCCTCTGACGAATTTTGGAGGAAATTACTCCAAACTCATTGTTTCCCTCCTGCCTCCTGTACATGCCAAAGTTTCAGGATGTTCGTGTTAAGTCAACTTTCCACAACACAGTCATCTCCTCCTCATTAAGATCATTTGGGTATCTAACTGAACTTTGAGTAATCATCCCCCTCCCTCTCTTTGTGGTTAGCGGAAATGAACCCCAGAGGAGAAGAGAGAGCATTTTTGGGGTGAAAATATGCAGCACTCTCAGGGAGGTTTGATGGGGTAAAAGCAGGGCAATACTGCCAGCCGGGGCAAAAAGGCTATTGATCTGTTGTACTTTCCTGCTTGCCTGTATAATGGCACTAAGAAAAATCAAGGAATGGAAAAACTGTGGATCGGCCTGGATGTATTTGTCGGAAACACAAAATATGTGTTTTTACTGTTTAGGGAAATGAGTTCCTTAACAGTAATAAAGCAAAGCAATAAAACAGTTGGTGAGTCATATGGTTTAACATGAAGTCTATCAGGAAATACTTTTTGTTGAGGAAACTTTCCCCCAACTAAGTTGTAGTTCATGTGCATGCATGTCCCTGGACTATCATCAAATCTGACACAAATGGCTGTTCATTTTACTGTCACAGAAAGCAGAGCCTAACTCAGAGAATATTTTTAGTACTGAAAATGTATCCACCAAGCCATGGTTTTGATTGCTGTGGTTAGGAACAGCTTTTTCCAGGAAATCTGCAGATGGAGGTTTCCGTGAGGGGCAGTTGTGGCGGCAACGCTGGGCTAATGGAGGGGTGAGTCCCTCTGGTGTCAGTGCCGCTTGATGGGACAGAAAAGCGTCCCCCCTTTTTAAAGTTGAAAGGCCGTCTTGTTTTAATCAGCACCAGAGGCGGGCAGATAGCTGCGGTCCTGCTGGGTTACGAGGAGCAGCAGGAAGTGCTTGCATCAGCCCCATTAAAGGGTCCCACACGGTATCGCACAATGAGCCGCTGTGTTTCCCCTCCGCTGGAGGAGCCTGGCTGCAGGATTCCACGCGAAAACTAACTCGTTCTCTAATTACTGACAGCGTCCTAGCTGTTTCCCATCTGCAGAACGAGACACATTTAAACCAATGCAATTTCCTCTTTCTGCAGACGCTGCAACACGAGGCGAGGAAGCTGTCCCACTTCCTCAGAAAAGGGAGAGATATTCGGCTGATCCACGGGCTGCATGTCTGGCGTGTGAAAGAGGGTCTCGCATACCCCCTGCCTGCCGATCCCACTCTGCTGTAGATCTTAGTAATGGCCCACATGAGGCCCGTAAACCAAGCGTTCCTTCATATGATGTCAAACATACTGTACAGCAGTGGTATGTCTCTGAGCTTGGCTGCCATCACCAACTGTCTGAGCCACTGCTTAAAACATACGGGTATATTAGACACTCCCCCAATCCGAGGCAGCTGTGGTCAGTTACAGACAACTGCCAACTTTTTATAACCTTCTAAAAATACAGGAACAGGACAATAGCAACCCTTTTAACAGAATCTGTGAACGCAGATATTTATCATGAACAGCACAGCCTGGAGTAACTCTTATCTCGTTTTTTTAAAAGGCTTTCACATCTGTTCTGGTTCAGAAAATGAATCTTCTCACAAAGAGATGGTTGTCTGGAATTACTTGTTGTCTGGAAATTGTGCTCTTACAATTAGCATCTCTGAATGGCTAACAGTATATCTTATACAGTACATACAGACTGGTATTTCACATTGTGAGCATTTTTTTGCCTGATGTTTTAAATGCTAAAATCCTGAGAATTTATGATCTTTCTCAGAATGTTTTAATTATTGTTATATATAAATATAATGTTATATTTATTCATTCAGTGTATGTCTTGTCAGTAGTCTTTGACCAGCACAAATGAAAAAACATTACTTAGACATCTCAGTATCTACACTGAGGTATAATTTACAGACTTTAAAGTAATGGTGATTACACCTATAGCAGTTGATTACCATCTTCAAAACTGAGGAGCTTCATCCCCCATGTGACCAAATAACTTTGAGTTTAAATACCATGATAACACCTTTCAATTGAATTGTTTCTACTGTCAATCAGCTGCAGGTGGAAAGTGATGAGAGGGGGAGGATTCATGTGTTATTAGTGACTCTCCAGATTCTCAAGCACAGTTTTGCTGCCCTTCCGTGGCTTGAGCATTTTACATAACAGACAGAAAATTAAAAATAAGAAAGTTGTACATGCTTTTTTTAAAGTATTTATCTTAAACAATTACATGATTTATTTATTTAAGGCTAAGACAGCTGTGTTCCACCTAAAATTTAATCTCAAAGTGTTTCTGGTTACAAATCTTGCTCCTTTAAACACCAGTCCAAAGTGTCCCCCTGATTGCTTGCAATGGTCTGAAGACAAAGGGAAAAATGGATATGAAAATCCTGCAGTCTGGGTTTTCCCTCTGGGTGGGGAAGTTGTCACTAGAGACGGAGAGCCTCTGTCGAGACATGTGGAAGCTGGCGCAGTCACAGAACCAGCAATGCTCTCCACAGAAAATTGTACGTTGTTCTCTGTGTGATATAAAATGGTGCAAAATAACCTTACAGTTGGAACGAAGGAAAACACAGATCCTTCAATTTGCAAGGTTTTTTCCAGTTTATTTTTGCTTGATTCATAAGCGCAGAAGAACATGTGCAGCAATCACATGTCGTGTGTCCGTTGGCAGGCTTACACACACCAGGAATGCAGCCCTTAATTACAGTCACTCCCGTCTGTTTGAGTTGATTTGAGTAATGCATATCGCTCAGAACGGCAGAGCCTCACGTTTCTTGAACACCAGCCAGAAACGGTTCCGCACGCTGTACGTAAACACAGCCATTATAAGGGGATTTATTTGGCTTGAGTTGCCTGTTATATGTATGTGGATAGAGATCGTTCAAAGTGTAAAATGACTATCGTGCTTGGATGAGGTTGGCGTTTTGCAATAATTGCAGTGCTAACAAATGAGCGTGTGGATGAAAGCAGCCGCGCTGTGTGCTGATACGGTAGGTGCAGCTCCATTAGGGGCCAGAGTACCCCTTTAGATGTTGTTTAAATCCAAACTGCCGGGCTGTCTGGCTGACGGGGTTTAATTTTCATGAGGGGACCAGATGGCTGTAGCCTGTGCAAACAGAGGCTGCAAGCAGACCACGAGCCTGGAGCTGGGCTCCAGCCTCTTGCCCTCTTCAGATTCTCCCAGCTCTGCTGTGAAGGGGAGCCGGGGCTGCGGGCCTGATGAGAGGGGGAGGGCTTACAGCGGGTAGATGGCTACTTTACTTGCAGGGGTCTGGTCCCCTGTGGTCAGGGCAATTACACGGACATTGCTCAGCCTGTGTGGTCACTCCAGGCCTGGTGTGGCAGCCTACACAGCACACCAAGCACCTATGGCCCTCCTGTGAACAGTGTGACCTGCCTGATTTTAGAGGGCTAGAGAAAAACTCTACCACTTGCTCCCTTTTGCTAGAGTAACAGAGGCCAGCTATCAGTAGTCGAGCAAGGCCTCTCACAAGGGATTTTGTCTGTCCCATTGGGCAAATCTAAAGTTGGACAAGCATGTGGCATAGCTGCTAAGGAACTGGCCGACCCCCCAGATGGTTGTATGCTCAAATCCCAGGCACAGCTGCATACTGTACCCTTTAGCAAGGTTCCTTGCTTCAACAATGCTTCCTGCTGTATATTATGTGCTATGAAATATGTAAGGATACTGTGGGAGGTGCCCTGGATTCTACCATTTATGTAAATAAACTAAGAATGTGATTAAGAATGTGATTTGACAGTTCTTGAGTGTTTAGGCAGATTAGCTGACTCACACTGATGTACTCTGTAGCGGGTTGTACCCTGCCAGAAGTGGCACAGCATACATTAAATCCATGCTGCTCTTTCCCCTCCTTCCTCAGAGTAGCCAGGCTGGTTTTGCCGGTCTGATTTGTAAGGATATTTTCCCATACGGCGCTGTGCCCCACAGTGATGCGGCAGTGGGCTCCCAGCGCTCAGCCGTCGGTCCCATTCCCTGACTAAGAATTAGTCACTCCCTAGTTTTTTGTGTGTCTGTAGGTAATCATATGATGAACAGCACACATGCAGTGGTGTCACAGATGAGATCTGAGCAGAGCGCGGAGCTGGTAAGACTGGTCTGATGGTGGACCTAGAAGGGTGTGGAGAAGACATTTGGCGCAGGGGTAACTGGGTGCCATCTATGCTATGAACTGTGGTTTGTGGGGGGCAGGGATGGGTTGACCCCCCTCCTCCAGTTAAGCCTGCAGCCATCTTTTGTGCAAATCAATTAATCAAATGATGCACATGACCTTCGTCAAGCTGCTTCATTAGAGCTTAGCTCGTTAACTCAAGGAGGTGCATCCATCAGGCATGGACATGTCCTTTTTACAAAGGTGTGATTTCTGTTAAGGCCAATTAGGTAAAGAACCTGTGAGTTAATTAGCCATGTAACAAAGGTTTCTGAGAAAAGCTTGTTAGCTCTAATGTAATTTTGTGTATACAGAGAAGCACTGTTTGCACATTGCAAAGGCCTGTATTTGTTGGACCCAGATTGCAGTGTGAGTGATTTCATTAGATGTATTTCAGCTCTGACCTGACAGGAGTCCCCAATACTTCATATGTCTCTGCTCTGAGAAGATCTTCACAGCCTCCCTTTTTAATAACTTGTCGATATGTGTAAAATTTAAAATGTTACAGGATTTGACCAAAGTACACTGTGATGTTTAAATTAGAGCAAGGATGGGAGTTATTTGTCATTGTGTAATTTTATATTGTGTCTTCTTTTAATTGCATCGTATGAGTCACTGGCATAGAAAAATAACAAGCAGAGCAACAGCCAGAGCAAGCCAAACGGTTCCACTTTCACACATCTGATGCATTTGTTATTGTGCACCACAGTTAGATTGTTGATTTATTCAGGCATAACAACCAAACGTGAAATACAGGTTTATGGAACGGTGACAGTTGACAGCGCTGCATCTATTGTGACAGGTGTGTCTTTTCTGAAGCTATTTAACAGCTTTCGCTGACACCCTTACAGTAAATGGGACTCATTACAATACTTGTGCTGCTACCCATTAATAAAGCTGAGGTAAATGAGTTATAAATGTGCTCAATCTGCTACCGAGCATTGCTTATGAAATACATTTAAGGATTTCTTCAATGTGTCAATTATATTGATGTAAATAATTGTTTCAAAGATATAATATATTAACTCCTAATCATAAATTATAATTTATGATGTTAAATGAGTTCTCTTCCTCTTCTGTTTGTAGAGGCTGCTGTAAGAGTTCTGGGTAAAAGTACCTCAAAGATGGTATAGGTCTGACAGTTTGCAAGTGACAGACTTTATTGACTTTAACCTTCTGTTGCAAGTCATTGACTATACCAGGCCTTTGTCAGGAATATCTTTTCATTTGAAAGACAATTGACGTGGGGGCTTTGCTCTTTTACATATGAATGCTCACCAAGAAGTAATTTTAGCCACTGTGAAATGTTCCTCTGTCCAAATTCAGCTCAAGATATCACCCTTTGCTCCTCTCTTGCCTTGTAGTGTCTCAGCATTTCGAAAAGAGAATGAAAGCGCAGCAAATCAATGACACCCAGCTTTGCAGGGAGCCGAATGAGTGTACTGAGGTGATGAGCGTGTGAGTTTAATGTTTGACTCCATCAGTGGGCCTGAGTTGACCACTTTGTCACTGGTTCTCCATTACGAATTGACAGCTCTGTTAAAATCAACATGATTCCTGTTCTGGGGAATGGTGGGTCTGCGGCTCTTGCCATCTGCCATGGTGTTACATTAGTCTGGGGACCCAAGCCATTTGCGCAACCCCTGTTCCCTGGCCTCATTTTTGATGCTTATTGACTTGGGATCTATTGTGATCTGGAACCATTTGGTAGATGTACTGCAGTTGCTTTCAAGCAAACATTATTCCTTTCCTAAAGTGCCTTTCAATGATTCTGAAGAATTAGCTTTAAAAGCCTGTGCTGTTCGTCTGTACTCCAGAGAGATTCTGGAGGCTTGGTTCTGAATTTCAATGGCAGGTCCTCACAGGCAACACAGTAAGCAGACCTAACAGGCTGAGAAAGGGAAATACTCTTTTTTTTTGCAAAAACAAAATCTGGCATAAAAGCACAGGACAAATTTGCTGATAGGGATGGCTGACATGTGGCATGACCCGAGCTGAGGTGACCTGTCCTCTGCTGAAGAGGAAAGACGCCGCTTCGCCTTGTTGCCCGTCAGATGTCTCTGTTGCTCCCTCTGTTGTTTACCTGTTAGCTGATGCGTTAGGAAATCAGCCTATCACCAGGCCAACGTTTACTCACCGCCTGATATGTTACAAATCCCTGTGGTCCACTGATCAAACCTGAAATCGACCCAACCTAATGGGGAGGGTAGATAAGAACTTTGTGAGGAGCCTTTTAGGCCTTTTCATGGGGCGCAAGTGAAGACTGAAGTGCAGTGGAAGAGTGCACCTGAGGGAAACCTGAAAAAAGGAAGGTTTTTGAGGTGCCTGTTAATCAGCAAGTCACCCTCAGAGATGATATCCTGGACGACCTGACCCTCCTTCCAATGAGTTACCTATGTATAAACTGAGATGGATAAAGATTCAGGGCACTCAGCAGCCCTTGATGAACAGAAGATACCTTACAAGATACCTTACTTTAAATGGAAGGTTTACTCTCTTTTTACCATGGAGTATTATGTCAAAATCATTATATAACTAAGTAATTAAAGGAAAAGAAAAATTTTAGTACCAAGCCCATGTCAGGTAGACAACCTATCATTTTCCAAGTAACTATAAACTATAGAAGTTAATAAACTTGCCCTGGGTTATGTGCTGCATTCAGGACTCTAAACATTGTGACAGTGGCAATATGCAGTGACCTCTAGGTCAGTGTGTCTGAATCTGAGAGTTCCTCCCAGGAGGTCATATGGTGTTCATATTACCTGGCATTGCCCCCTCTTCAGCATGCATTGTCCTGTAGAAGACCTTTATGTCAGCTTTTTGTGCCAACCTGCAGCTAGGCTGCCTGCAGCAAGACAACAAGGGAGCTATCCAGATCACCCTGGCATCCAGCAGTTATTGAAGCCAGGGGCATCAGTTACGTCAAGTCTGGACATTACATAATCCCAAATGCCCTGCATGACAAGCGTGTGATGGAGTCCAATGTCCACTTTTAATAAATGGTGTTTGACGCCATCAGCCAGGAGAGAGGAAACCCATTTCTCCTCTTCTCACTCAAAATGGAGAAAAGCCTGCAGCTACGCATTTCCTGGAATTAGAACCTGTTATGTCAAATCTTTGGAAGCAAGGCTTGAATGCTGCAGTGTTTCGTAAGAAACGGCTCAATGACTATCTGCCACAGCCTCTGGGAGCTTGTCCAGAGAAAAACCTCCTGAGTTATGTGCACTTTGACCCATGTCCAGTTTCTTTAACATGTTCCTTTGAAATATATTAATTTCATGTAAATTATCTGGTTTAAAGAATACTGCACTCCCATTTCAACATGTTGCCTTGAAATCAGTGTGCGTACACGTATACTGATTATCACAGCTGAAAAATCTGTATGTTGTCATGGGCTATTGAACTGAGTGAAAATTGAATTTGGAGAAAGTGTTTCTCTACAGGCTGACATTGCCACATAATGTGTAGAGGTTTTCTGCAGTACATAGGGATAAAAAAGGTAAGTCCTCAATAAGAAAATAAATAAAATTATACATAGAAAGAGATCATTTTATCTTTATCATTGTTTTAAATTTTATGTGGTCAGTATAATGCAATTAGATGTCAAGTGCATTGTATTGTTTTATTTTGTCAGTGTGTTTCTATGCTCCTTATATTGATGCTCCTATCCTGTGATTTAACAAGTTGTGGCCTGTATTTCACTCAGAACAAGAAATAGTTATTAATCAATATTCCTCTCATTCTGGAAGGAGGAGCAATTCAACGGAAGGCTTACAGCTGTAAGTATTTCCGACATTTTTCTCATGAATGTCAGACAAGTTCCTCTGGGCTCCAGATGGAATCACAAATAATAGCCCAATCACAAAAATAGCCCAGAAGCAGTGGCCCTGACAAAACAGAAAAACAGCGCAGAGTTTCCATGATCCTTCTGTGGTTATTGGAGTGCATTAACTCATGGCTCCTCAGATGAGTGCTGGAGTGAGAGGCATGATTTTGCATTTTAAAAGAAGCATCCTTTTCTGAAGCCCTGCTCACAGCCCAGGGTGGGGGGCGTACACCTGGGCTCCTGTTTCAGCCTATTCCCCCAAGGCCTTTCCAGAGGTTCATGATCTCCACTCTGTGTGCTGGGTAAACGCAGGGCAGGCTGCTCGGTGCAGGGGTGATTGAGTGCTCCCAGTGTGTGAGGATCTGTAAAGAAGTGAACTAACGAAAACACAATTTCAGGGTCCTGCGGAGAGGGGAATGAAAGAAAACAACGTGTCAGATGCCCTCAACCCTGAGCCTAAGCTTCAGTATCCATGCTGTCCTCTGGTTCTGGGAACTCCCCACAGGTCACCCATGCTCATTCAGTCTGCCAGCTCCCCTTCAGACCCAGGTGCACTCCTCCAGTTCACCAGGCTCACCTACAGCTCCTCTGTTCCTCCTTCTCCTTTACCATGATCCACTAAGCCCCATACTGACTACCCATGATCCTTTAGGCTCCTTGCTCTGTCTCTATACTCATGATTGTCTAGCCTCCATTCTGCTGTTCTGACGACCCTCCAATCCCTTAACTCTCACTCTAGTCTCCATGCTCTCTCTCTCTCTCTCTCTCTCTCTCTCTCTCTCTCTCTCTCTCTCTCTCTCTCCTTTTCTCTCTCTCTCTCTGTTCCCATGATCTACCAGTCTGCCTAGTAGTCTTCCATTCCCGCTCTTTGACTGCCTACAGTAACTGTCAGGATGCACAATTTTCCCCAAGGCCCTCAGCTCCATCTTCCATCTCTTTACCATGAACTGTGAACAAATCCTCCATGAAGTCTGATGGACCCTGGGAAAGCAAGGAACCCTTATGTTTCAATACGTACATAACTGAAGACTGAGCTCTCCCAGAGAGTGATCTCACCACAGTTCTAACCAAGGAAGCTTTAGGCCAGCATGGGACGGGTCAGTCCCCAGTGTTTTTTTGGGGGAAGTGAAGGGAGGTTTGCTAGAATTGCAAAAAAACAAAAGAGAAGAGGAGAAAGAGAGGGAAACGAATGACAGAATCATTTCATAGACCACTCAGTGTTGGTCCTCCCTTTGTCTCTCCGTCAGAATGCTTGGGGTTTGTTAAAAATGATTCCATTGTGGGAAATTTGGCTAGGGCCCCTTTCTGGGGCTACAGAGGAACAGTTCTGTGAAAATGGCATTTTGTGGTGCGCTACAGGAAGGGGGACTTATCAAGGTCACCACGCTGACCCCTGCTTCCTGTCTATGAGAATTGGCCATTGTGTCAAAGGGCAGATTGCAGTCTTACATCATGACTACAGTTTGCCCACGCTGCTGTGGCATTCGGTGCATTGCTAATGCCTTGCGTTAGCGACCAGACAGCCAGTCTTTTGGCGCTGCGATTGTGCTCCTATTGCGGCTCTCTTATCTGTCCAGACTTTGGGTTCTTGGCCTTAATGTCAAAGAACCGACTTCCCTTCACTCCCCCAGTCCATTGCGTTTCCTGTTTTTGTAGCATTTCAAAATTATCCGTTAGAGCTGAGAGCACCCTGATTCTTTTTTTTGAACAACTACACTGGCCTCTCTCTGATACAGATATGTGTAACATTTACTTGATCAGCGCTGTGACTGTACTGTTTCTTGGGATCCAAACAAGTGGAGGGGAGTCCCTCAGGGCCTCAGGTCCGCACTGGTGATGAATGGTCTTCTATATTTTTGTGCAGAGAAGTCTGATATGGAGGCTGGGTATGGGGATGTGTGCCTTATTGAGAGCCGGCTCTGTACCGGCACTGTGTTCTGACTGGGCTGAGGAGATCCAAAGGGATTTGGAGATTTCTATATATGGGCCCGGTTTTAGTACAGTGCTGTATCTGTGTGCATAAGCTTGAAGTGAGCAGTGCACAAATATGCGTTTGACTCTGGTACAGTGGTGTAGCTGTGTGTGTACGTTTGGGGAATGGAGCAAACAGAGAGATTTTTATCCAACTCAGGTACAGTGCTGTAGCTGTGTGTATAGACTCAGTGCACGGGACACACAGTTCTCCAGTTCTGTCCAATTCCAATAATCCTTCCTGAAAATGAGGCACGCTGGCTTCCTCAGGAAAAGGACTGTGGTCTCTGTGGGTTATCATCCCACTTCCTATCTGAGTGAAGACGCCTCTCAGGTGGTGCCAGCTCACGGGTGTCCAGAAGCAGACACTGTTTCATCGCTCCTCAGTGCAGAGTGTGGTACAGTTTGGTACTAATGTTATATCTGATAGGCATAAGATAGCTGCTCCCTAATGAACAGATGATGGCTCGCATTGTCCGTGTGTGTGCGCTTGTTAGTGTGTATGTCTGAATGAGGGTTTGGGTGCTTAAGAGTGTATATGTCCAAGGGAGTGTGTATGTGCTTATGAGTGAATGTGTCTATTCAAGAATTTGTATGTCTGAGTGTTTGTGTAATTGTGTTTCTGGATAAGTTGGAGTGTATCAGTGTATCTGTGTGTGTGTGTGTGTGTGTGTGTGTGTGTGTGTGTGTGTGTGTGTGTGTGTGTGTGTGTGCGTGCGTGTGTGTGTGTTTGAGCGCATGTGTTTGAGTGTGGGGGTTTGTGAGAAGCTCAGAGCCTTCGAAAGGCCGCTGCGTGGCTGCTGTTGACACAGCATCGCTCAGTAACACATGGACAGAAGCTCTCTTTTACAGCAGAGGCATGAAGGAATGTAGGGTCCCGTTAAGCCATCCCATGTGTCCACTTTCGCACCTTGGAGGGCCATATCCAACAAAAGCCTGACTTCGCTGCTATGCATGATTGTGATGTCATAGTATTTACCCTTTCTGGTGCACATTCTAACACCACAGCTTAAAGACAGCTGTTCTGTTAAGGAGCACGCTGGTTACAATGCTGGCCGTGATGTGGATAACTGGAGAGGAATCTCACAGGCCACCATGACAATGCAGAGGCCTGTTTGAACTGGGTATCTTGAAGCTCGTGGATGTGTCCCATTGAGGCACCATAGTCTCAAGCACTGACAGCTTCCACACATGCTCAATAAAGAACAGACTCACCAGGCTCCCAAAAACCAAAGACAGAGCTTCCAAACAGTCTTCAGTAAACAGGACAGACTCCAGAAGATGATGTCTGATGTTTAAAACACATGCTCAATGTCTGTTGGTCTTCTGTTTGCAGGCTCTTCTCTGTTTTGGTCTTTTTTTTTGCTTTTATGGGAATGTCAATGTCTCCCAGCCAGTGGAGAGAGAGCTCCAGTCATGGGATGCAATACTGGTCTTTGTTTTCTAAGGGTTTGGTGTGAGGTTGTGGTCTAGATGCTGGACTCTGTAACTGGGGGTTGCAGGTTTGTGTCTCAGCTGGGGCATTGCAGCCATCTTGTGCTACAGTGGGGGCTGCCCAGCGGACATGCTATCACACTGTAAGCAGGGCAGCACACCCTGCATAGGGAGCCCTGCAGAACAAATTAGTTAGGATAATAAAACATTTAATCACAGCACTGAATGTTCCCATTCATAATGCCTCTGGTGAGGGCTCAATCAGGCTTGCTGTCTCGCTATGTCTTATCTCCTCTGACATCAAAAGCTGCGGTGGAGGAAGCGTGCCCCTCTCTGTGGGAATTCAAAACAACCAGTCGGAAAAGAAACAGCTCAAGCTTTTAATTGTTTCCAGAGAAGGGTTTGGGTTTTTCCGTCCTTGTTTATTTTTCGCATCTCTTTCCAGCTCGTGCAAGGGGCCGACGTCATACCCGCCGCTCGCGGCCGCAGCAGCGTTTTGATTTGCCGAACGTGCCTCCGTGCCGTTCCCGGAGAGGGCTTGCGGTGACCTTGAGTCTGCTCCAGCAGCATTGTGTTCACTGGGGCGCAGCCGTGAGGCTGAGCAGGCCCTTCCTCACCGACAGAGAGAGAGTAAAAATAGCACGGTTCACGTTCTGTTTGTGGGGGCGGCAGAGTGATCTGCACGAGAAGGCCCGCAGGCAACCAGAGGCTTCACGTGCTGGCACATCTTGTGAATGCACAGGAATACTTCTCAGGGTAGTAAGTGTGTGTGTGTGTGTGTGTGTGTGTGTGTGTGTGTGTGTGTGTGTGTGTGTGTGTGTGTGTGTGTGTGTGGCTAAAGAAAGAATCCAACCATGCATTTTGTTTTATTTCTGTTTCAATGTAACTGTGTAATGCATTAAAAGAAAGTGTCAAGGTCTCTGTCATGGTTGATTATGCCATCGTTTAGACAGTTTGGCCAGGGATGACCATCTCTTACCCATATAGCCTGTCGCTACACCCATAGATGTGGGTTTGGCATGACCAAAGGGGTTCCATGTGCAACTAACAGGACATGGATATGTTATCAGTCTTCATTCTTCACTCAAAACAGAAAATCAAGAAGTGAAAAGGTAAAGGTCAGAGAATTTTTTCCAATTTTTTTCCAAGGCTGCAGTGTTGGGCTGACATATCATGGCTATGTTCTGTAAGAACTTCTTCCCCTCCCACCAATCAAAATTGACAACCCTTGTCCTTGAAATGGTAGGCTAGCTCACTGTTATCAGACCCAAGGTTAGTATTTGGGATCAGTGTCTGGGATAAGTTTTCATTTCCCACATTCCCTGATGTAGAGCATAGTACATCTAGACATTTTCATGATAGCATTCTGGCAGATATAACCTTGTTATTCTAGTATTAGCAGTGTTCAAAGTAAAACTAAAAGTAAAAACTGCCACAAACTATAACGCATTTCCTGTTTCAGTATTAATTTGTGTAAATAGGCAAATTGCAACTGAAATGCAAAATCAAAGGTAAGTAGATGCATAATATAATATACATACAAATATATAATAATGCTCATTGCTTGCATGAGAAGAGTATCAGCCATGTTAACTATGGAAAAACATTTAGAGACATCCTCCATCTCATTTAAACCTTTAGAGGTCATTGTCTGTTGTAATTCAGTTTGCCTATGACAGATTGTATTTGAGCAACTTAAGGAAGTGGGGTTTGACCCAGGGGGCAGTGTTTTGGCTATCTCATGGTGGTTAGAGTGGGAGGGGGAAGGGCTCTGAGCGTTGTGGGGTGATTTGTGTGGGACATTTCTCTCTGCTGTCTCTCACATAGCAAAGCATGAAACACGAGGAAGGCGAAAACAGCAAAATGTGACAGTCTTTCTCAAACTCATCAAAAGTGTTATGTATGTTACATTATGGTGTGTGTGTGTGTGTGTGTGTGTGTGTGTGTGTGAGCATGCATACTTGAGATTTATTTCGGTAGTGAACATGGGCTTGAAACTCAAAGTTTGATTCCCAGTTGGGGCTCTGCTGTTGTACCCTTGACTGTGGTACTTAACCTAACTTGCTTCAGTAAATATCCAGCTGTACAAACGGATAGTGCTTAAAAAATAAGTTATGTAAGTCACTCCAGATAAGGAAATCTGCTAAGCAGATGAATAATCATTGGATTTTCCATGTACTCCCTTTGATTATTGGAAAAACAAACCTATAAGCTAAAAGATACAAAAGACAAATCATAATTCAATAACTCCATACCAATATTCTGAACCCCAACTATCAGGATACTCAGTTCATCCTCAGTTCTCTTCAAATGAAGTCCCAGCCTCCCACTCCCAACATCCTGAGGCACTGTCTGGTGCTGTCAAGGCTCAGGACATGGCACTGTTAACCTCTGCTGTCTAACCTCAGTGTGGAGGGAAGGCTCTGCTCTGGCCCCTGACTTATTCTGTTTACCCAGCGCTCCTATGGAAAGAGACATAAATCACATCAGGCCATTGTCACCCTAACCTTCCCCCTCTTGACCCAGCCCCTGAAGCTAATTTGTGTGTGTGTGTGTGTGTGTGCCGTGTTTGTGCATACCTACATTCATGTGTGATTATTGGCACTCTCTTCTGCCTTTAAAAACAGGCATGTTAAATTCACTTTTGCTCCCACACAACATGGAGGGAGAGACACTCACAGTCACATACTGTACATACTATTTATGTATTTACCTCTAAAAGCAATTGTCTCAGCCTATCAATTTTAATCATGTGTGTGTGTGTGTGTGTGTGTGTGTGTGTGTGTGTGTGTGTGTGTGTGCGTGCGCGTGCATGTGTGTGTGTGTGTGTGTGTGTGTGTGTGTGTGTGTGTATGTAGTTGACAGTGAAATGGTGAATATTGCACATTGGTTCTAGGCTGGGCTCATTTACAGAAAAAATGACTGGTGTTGGACAGGCCAGGGAGGGCACAGAACTTTTTCATTCTGCTGGGCTAGGCAAACCTGGTCCCGCTCTCAATAGACCTGACTGGGCTAGGCTGATCATGGCTGGTCTGGAGAGCCTTGGCAAAGCTTGGGCAAGGCAGGGTGTGGGGTCAGGTGGGGCTTGCAGCCCTGACTCACCGGCCTCGCGTGAGGTTGTAAAAAGGACACCTCCTGTCTCTGGGAGGTCGGGCAGCACACGTTTGCGCACAATCAAGGTGTCTCCTTTCATGTGGCTTTAAATCAGTAGGAGTGAGAGACACGGGCTTTATCACTGGAGCCAAGGCTTTACTATGCTCAGCAGTAGATACATTTTAATCACATCTGTCTGTCTGTCTCTGCTGCAGAGAGTATGGATGTGCTTGTGGGACAGCTAGCACTTTCTATTAAGCTTCTTAAAGAGAATACATTAGAGTTGTAGAAAATTTGGTTAAAATAAGATTTCCATAAGAAGCAAAGTCTGTATCAAAATTATGTATATAATTTAATCTTGAAATTAGTCTTTTTCCACTTCAAAATGAGCATAGTGTAAAGAAATGATAGATATGAGTTTGAGTTGGGGGTTATGTGAGTGAATGAGTGTGTATGTGTGTGTGTGTGTGTGTGTGTGTGTGTGTGTGTGTGTGTGTGTGTGTGTGTGTGGACACTTGAGATTAATTTCGGGTATTTGTTTAATTAGCCTCTCTTGTGTAGAGTGTCCTTGCCATTACAGCAGGAGTGAGAGCTGATCAGCTGCTACAGTTAATGTAAGCTTCTCCCCAAAGTGTGAAGTGATGCAGATTCATTTGGCAGTATTTTCCTTCCCCTGACTCCTTCACAGCTGAAAGGCAACATTCTTGCAATGTTGCAAGAACAACTGGTGGCCCAGGAGCTGAAGCAAAAGGGAAAGATAGCCTAGCTAGCATTTACGTAGTCCTCAGACTGGGTGAGGGAGATTAACAGCTTTACATAGTCGTGTGTTCCTCTGGAATGACTGGCTGGGATTGTGTGTTACTCAGCTGTCTACAGAACATGTTTCCACACGTTCCTCGTCCTCCAGCGCTGCTGTGTCATTGATCCTGAAGGCTTAACCGCACTCCCTGAAAACGCCTCCAAATGTCACCACTTCCGTCGAAACTCCGATCCTCATAAACACTGTGACTTTGCTCAGCCCGCGCTCCAGGGGCTGGTTTTCAGCAACGTGTGAAAACTTCAGCCTATTTCTGGATAATTAACATCAGGAGGTGCTTCCACAGTATTACCTGTTAAGAACAAGAACATTACTGTGGCTTGTTGATCTCCACCATACTTTTCTTTAATCTGCAAATTGGCAGAAACAAGTATTCAATAATGCCAATTTTATCCCCCTCTTTACAACCACAAAATCTGCTTCTGTTGTGGCTTCCTATGAAGTTGCCTATGAGTTGAGTACTGTGTCGAAATGTTTTTCTTGCAATGTATTTTCTTGCAGTGTATCTGGGTTATGTTCAATAATGGGAAACGTCTAGACAGTGTTGCTCAATTATTAGATATTCTGAAGACATTATCAAGGAGGTTGTGAAAGCACTGATCAATAGTGTCTAGTATTGATGTATTTCTGCCCAGGTCAATGAAAATCCAGTCAAATCTGTATACTTGTAGTTGTAGTTAATAACAATGCCTTCTCAACATTTTGTATATAATTATAACACCTCTAAATTAAAACAAGCCCAGAAAAGGTTTTTGAAAATTACTTCTTTTTTTTTTTCTATTCATTAATACAGTCTGAAAATGGCAAGCCTGTTGAATAGAACTGCAGTGTTAACAAGAAAAGACCAGAAAAGTATGGCATTAGATACTTAACTGCCCCAAATTAACTGCCCCAATGAAAGGCACATTCACACTTCTAGGCCAGAGATTCCTGTCTGAAATCTGGACTGCTCTGGCGTGCACTGCATTATCATGCCTGAATGGCTTTTCTTTAAACACTCACTCTGCCTGATTGGAGGCAGTTAGCAGGTACGATACACGGCCTTTGCCACATCCCCGCTCCTCAGATTCCTCCCAGCTCTAGCCCTGCTGTGAAGTCTGTCATCGGACCAACACTTAAAACCCTGCTGAACTCCGCTGGCCGTGTGGATCTGCGTGGTGTTTACAGCGTTGTTCGCACCTCCCTAGTCGCTCCTCACATTGCCTGACAGAGAACACAACCCCCCACTCCCCTTTCAGCTCCTCTGAGGACACTTAGATTGGTCCTCACCACCTTCAAAGGGGGTACTGGCTGCAAAGCCTGGATTCCCTTTATGTCCCAGGGCTCCGGAGTGGTCTGGCCCCAGCCTGTCTCTGCCAGGTTTCACAGGCCACATTTTGAGATGATGAGGCTGCTATCAATGATGTCATTCTCTTCAAGTCAGACTAGGTTAAAGTCTTTGGTGTCAGAGACCAGGGTCACTGTGGGTGGTGGCTCTAAGGCACTGATCAGTAATGTTTAGTCGCGAGTGGGGCAGCACTTCTTCTGAATCTGCTTTAGCACTGGTCACTCTTTTCCTGCCCTGTTTTAGGCATGGTCAGTCAGCTCTTAAGCCCTAAGCAGGCAATCACAGTTTTGAAGAAATTAATTTAAACCTCATGTGTTGTATTGTGTGTGAAGTGTGATAAGTTCACAATAATCAAAATAATTAATCCACTGCTTATCTGTAGTCTACTAATTGAAAAAAGACTCTGGTCACAGCTGACCCTTACTTAACTTTAAAAATTGCAGCAGAGGCAGTTTTCTGGTGCTCCGTGCAATATATACACAGTTGGCTGGGGCAATGGTCTTATCACCCAGATCTGCTAAACAGTCATACAGACCATTCTGTTCTCTTTAAAACCAGACACATCTGGTTGCCATGTTGCCCGGTCCTGGCTGTCTAACCCCAGACGCCTCCTGGGGGTAACCCTACGCTGTGATTTCACAGCCGGCCTGCCGTGGAACATGCCCCAGCTCTCTCCGAAAGCCCCGCTGTCTCTCAACCCAAGCCCAGGGCACACAAACATGGGCATCTGGGGCCACATTACATCACATGCATTTACCTGTCATCCTAAATTATCCAGCTAAGCACCCCTCAAACAAAAAAATGTATAAATTACCCCCAACAACTGCTCCAACAGGGCGCTTGTTTGTTTTGGGTCGGCGGGGTGAGGTCCCTGTGGATTCTGTTCGACAGCTCTAAACAAAGGTTGACTGTGGTCGAGACTTACCGCTCGATTACCTCCCGCGTATCTCTCCACATGCTGCCACGCTCCCACACACACGTCACAGAACCTGGAAGGCTGAGGACAAAGATGCTGTTGCACATAAGAGATTGTGGGTAACTGAGATGTAATACTATGCTGTGGCACTCCACCTCACACAGTACAGAGCATAAAAGTGTAAAAGGAGAGATCATGCTTTTGCATTCCACTTCACATATCAGAGGGTGTGGAACATTTGGTCATGAGACCATATCGCTGCACTCCAGCTCAAACATCAGTGAGTACAGGTGATTGTAGTGTAAGACCCTCTCCACTGCCTGCTTTCTGTTGCTGATGTCTGACAGGGATGACCACTCTGGACAGGGTAAATGCAATGTACAGCATTCCTTTGCATGCAGAGGTTTAGCTCTCCTGTATTTAGAGTTGCATTTTAATATTCTTATTTGTTTACATTCCGCAGAGGTGAACTAAGCTGCAGAATGCAAGAGCTGGTATGCTGTTACTTCAGTGGAGTCACATGGTGTACTGTCCTAATGGCCGAGAGGACACCTCTACAACACACATGTGTACCAATAAAAGAACCAGTATCAGGATTGCCATCTCTCTCACGTACTCACTCTGACGCTTAAAACGTACACTTTGAGACTATGGGAACAAGGCTTCATCAAAGCGTGAGTGTCACAACAAAAGCGTGAGAGCTGGCAACCCTGCAACATGATGTTACCTCCAGTAGCACTTACTCAGTGTGTTAGTCTCACTCATTACAGACAACATGTCACAGGGATATTCCCCGTTCCATTTCAATGCATTTCACAACCTGTTAGTGAATACAAAGTTTCGAAGACAAGTCATCATTTTGATCAAAGTCCTTTTAACTTCATTTCACTTGTGATGAACTAGTTTTGATGTTCTCATCCTTTTTTTCTGAATTAACTACATGTGAATAAAATCAGTCATGGTATATCTTTAATCTTAGTCACTGAAATTGCTATGGATGTACATCTTTTCAAGGAGAGACCAATCACTTTTTTTTATGAACAATAAGGAATTAGAGCAACCAGATGAATAATTATAGATGGGGTTCTAAAAACAGGATAGACAGGATATATAACAGGATAGACAGAAATACAAACCACTGAACAGTTGTAACAAGAACCAGAAAATGAAGACATAACCATGACCCAGCACTGCCCCTGCATCTCTTCTCAGAGGTCAAATTCACAAATACAGGAAGTCTCTGACATACATCACCTGCCTCTGAACAAGCCTACGCAGCCCAGCAGCTGGAGTCCTCCTTTGCTACCCACATCATTTCTCCTGCAGAGAGCCTGGTGCTTGTGCAGTCTAAGTTTCATTTTACTATAGCATGAAAACGCAATACATTTAATGGTGGCAAGAGGCCATCCAGGCCAACTGGGCGTGTCAGTGTATGTGGCATTGTGCTAAAGTCCTTTCTGTGTGGAGTTTGCATGTTCTCCCCGTGTTTGCGTGGGTTTCCTCCGGGCGCTCCGGTTTCCTCCCACCATCAAAAGACATGCATGTAAGGGTCAATACTCCTGTCAGTGCCCCTGACCAAGGCACTGGCAAAAAGAACTGGAGGTGGTCCCTGGGCGCTGCACTGTGGCTGCCCACTGCTCCTGGCTCCTGGTGTGTGTGTGCTCACTGCTGGTGTGTGTGTGTGTGTGCTCACAGCTCACTGTGTGTGTAGGATGGGTCAAATGCAGAGGATGAATTTCCCCATGAGGGATCAATAAAGTATATGATTATTATTATTATTATTGATTATTATTATTAAATCTGTTCTCGAACATTCTAAGGATCTCTGCTTCTACTCCAGAATTGATCGGAATTGACCACACAGAATAGACATGAGCATTCAGCAAATGTACTCTCTCTAGACACTGCCTACATACGCCACCCATAACTGCCTCGTTGGCCAGAACTGCAAACCCGACTGAGGAACAAGGTTAGAGAGCTTAGAGAGGACAGAGGTGGGGCTGCTCTCATTACGAAAACATCCTGACTGACCCTCTATGAGAAAAATCCCTTCTCCACTTCCCTTCCTTTGGCTTTTCTTTGCCGCTCTTCCTGCAACAAAGTCAGTTTCCTCCTGGGCCTGGCGTCAACAAAAAAGTTCTACCTCATGGTGGGATTTGGGGGGATGTTGATGGGCAGTTTTATTATGGAGAGGGAAGGGTTTCCGAAATCCAAGTTCGCTTTAGATATTTTTTTAACTGCCGCAAGCATTTTCTGATCACATATCTTATGTAACTTTGTTGGGGATGGCCCATGGATTGGTCAGTGAGTACTAGCTGGATTTCAATTGCGAAAATCACCAACAGATGCAACAGAGCTGCAGCCAAGCTGGGCAACTGTAGCACAGAGACAGCTGCATGGCAACAGCTGCCAAGGCATGGTAGAGGACATCACTGACCAAAACAGAATATGAGTTACATAATGTCAGAGAATACAGTTTATTTTTTAAACCAGTGTAGTTTGCTGCTTTGTGTGGAGGAAATGTCAGCTCCCAATGGTGTGAGGTGGAGGTGCTTTCATAACGATGAAATTTCATTAGCTGAAATTACTATGCCTTATTATGCTTTTAGGAAACATTTTTAAATCAGTCTGAATGTTGGAACTACATTGCTGATGTTGAATCATCACCCACTGTTCTTTTCATGACAGTCTATTCACACTTTTTGTTTGAAAATTCAAAGGATCTTTCTATTGATTAATGTCTGATGAAAATGAGAGTATTGGTTCAAATGAAAGGACTGTTCCTCATTTCTCTCTCTCTCTCTCTCTCTCTCTCTCTCTCTCTCTCTCTCTCTGTGAAGATGGAGGTGGTATGGCATTAGTTTAGTGAGTCCCCATCCTCACAGACCTCCTTTCAAAAGCTCCTCCCATCCTCTCTCTGACACCCATGAATTATTCCCCACTGTCTGACAGATTGATTTTGACTTTGGGCAATGCTTTCCCACCGGAACTCTTGTGAACCCAAGGATTCTAAAAGCAAGGTCATGAGTCTGGAAATGAGTTATTTTATGTGCATAACCCTCTCCCTCCCCTTTCCCCAAAATACAGACAATGCATATTCTATTGATCGATATACAAGGGACAGTTCATGACATGCATTCAACACTGGAATGTTTCCACCAGAGGATTACATTACATAACCCAGCATAAGTTATTTTTTCTTAAATTTAATAACTTATTTAAGACCCCACTGCGGGAAAGGGCTGACTCTATAATCTGGCTCCAGGTGGAAACAGACTCTGGTTCCGCTCTGAGCCTCTTAGATAAACAGCCAGAGTCTAACGAATCCCCAGCGGAGTCATTCCTCTTCACTAATCCAGCCTGTCCCTAGAATCAGCCATGATTGGTGGGACTGTCTGCTCGGGTGTAACTTTAGGAGGGAAAAAGCAATTGGACTGTAAAATCTTTTCTCCATTAATTCTAACAATATTATTCTACATTTAATCTTGCTCTTGGAGTCATGAACTGGACATAATATATAGAGGCGAGATGAAAAAGTAATGTTTGCCCAGTACCAGTGTCGCTTTCTTTTCCTACGTGTGCCGACCTCTTCTTTTTATCCCCGACTTAAAAAATGGAGGCCTCCATCATTAGGGGTGTGTGGATAGGTTGACGTGGCACAGACTCTGCTCTTGCAACACCAGCACATTACAGCAGGGTCAAGGTAAATGAGCCTAGCCAGCGCTCTGTTCGATAAAGCGAGGAGGAGGATAAACTTTGGAAGTGTCTTGGTTCTTTTCCATCTGGAAGCAGCTGCTTACTAACTTCTGAACCCCCCCACACACACACACACACACACACACACACACACACACACACACACACACACACACACTCTCTGAGAGAGGAGAGTGTGACCTCATCAAACTTTAGTCCTTTAGTCACTGGCACTGCTGGGGATGTGTTGACGCTGTCTTCCTGTCTCCTGCACAGAAGTGCCAGTTGTCCTCTCTCCCTTGGGGACCCGCTCAGACCCTCTGTGCTGCAGAGGTTGTCTGCTATGTCTACATGGTGTAATCACCTAACATCTTGCGGATGTTGTTGTGTTCCTGGAGGTTTTTTGCTTGGCTGCTAAGCAAAAACTTCAAACAACTCCAAGTCATGTTAGCGTCCTTGTTTATTTTTTTCTAATGCCTTCAATTTTTCTGTTATTTTGCACCTTCAATTCTTCTGTTTGAATTTTTGGCATGATCAGGCTGAAAAAGCTACCTCTGCTCTAGGTCTAGCTGCTTGCAATACATTTTTAATATTTAATACATTTTCAATATAGAAATCAAATCAATAAAATAAGCCTTATCGCATCAGCTTTTTGAGGGAGATTTTTTTTTGTTCAGACTTCTGTTTCTACAGTAGTTACCCATGAGCCTTTGCACCAGGTCAATCATTGGCCTCTTTTTTCAAAATTTGGTTTTGAGCCTGATTCAAAAAATGCTACTGATGAGCCTGGATAAGCTGATTTGGGTGTGGAGTTATGATAAACACAAAAGAATATAACACCCCATGAGAAGACAGCTGGTCCAACCTGATTTGTGTACGTGCGGGTGTGTGTGAGTGTGTGAGTATGCGTATATGTGCACATGTGTTTCATTATTGGTATGTTCAATTCACTTTCACTCACTCACAGAATGGAGAGACACAGCAACGGTGTTTGCATCTAAAAGTAATTGGCTCACTACATCCATTTTAATTGCCCAACAGCTGACAGTAAGAACCATTTCAGATGATACAGTGCACATGTCTGTACAAATTGTGCCTTTATTATTCAGTCACAACACTATTGTTTGTTTGCATATGGTAAATTACTTACAGCTGGCTAACGCTATTCATAATCCTACTGGAGCTGCTAACAGATTTTTAATTGGACAGGATAATTAAGAGGCAATTTGTTTTGAATGAATTTGTCCTTTTATTAATAAATTGATTTGATCTGTGTTGTGATCAATGTCATGCCTTACCTTTCTAACAGTGTACGTAGATAACTTAAGTCTGCTATTCAAATCAAACCTGCATGTTCTTAATGGCGTCACTGTCACTCTGAGAGTCGGGTGCACACTTACTTCTTATCTCATACTCCATACTGCTCTCAGTCCATTCGAATATAATGCGGATTGGTGAGCGTGCACAGACAGACTTTAAAGATGTGCTTTGATTCTGAATTACCACAAAATTATTTTAATTCCTTTTAAGTGTTTGGTTTGTTTTAGTCTCATCTTCTTATTGTAAAGAGCCCATAAAGCAAAGAGCCTGTGAATGTCGCAGGTCACTTTTTTCTTGATCCCCTTTTTTCGTTCCAGACATTAGGTGCCGTCAGTTTTAGTGTTGTCATGCTTTATAAACTGTGATTAAAATCTCTCGTATTCCCTCTTTCCAAAAAGCAGTCAAATGCTCCTTTGATCAGTGTGTGTAGCGCATGGTAAAAGGCCACTTTAAAGCTCTCAGTTTCCTTTCAAGGACAATAATTGAAATCAGGTGACTAAAACAGGCCATGTATTCCAATGACTGTCAACAGGGTTTTCTGTACTGTGCTTTGTAGTCTCTGATATGAGGATCTCAGACTACATTTTTTAACCACATTCCCAGGAGTAATTAATTCACTTTCTGGGTATCTTGAGTAAAGTCTACAATAGCAGAATCCACTTATCTTTACAACCGAAAGATGTACATAACTCACATTTTGTAAATACTGAAAAAGCTACACATATTAATTACTGAGTCTGAAAACAGTTTTTATTTTGGCAGCAAATACAACGTTATTATTGGCAAGACATTTCTCATATAAAAATAATAAGAAAGTCACATTTTGGGAAGAGGTGTCCATGTGAGAGTGGGTAAAATGTCTGTTGCCACGACAGCGCTCAGATGTACCCGATGATGTCGTTGCAAATGATTGGCTGTCGGCTACCCGTCTTCATGAGGGCGGTGAACTGGTAGAAGTCCGTGCCCAGCTCGTGTAGGCCCGTGTGGGACTTGTGAAAGAAGGGCACCCGCGCCTGGAAGCCCACAGGGCAGGAGAGGCGCTTGGGGGCCGCAGCAGTCCTTTTGGCCTGAGAGGAGTCCACTGACTTCCCACGCCCCTCTGAGTTCCTCGACATTCCCGCCAGTTTCCGCCGCATGTTGACCAGGAAGTCCTTGGCGAGCCGGCGGCCCGGGTTGGGCCTGAGCTTGGGGGCTGCGTCGGGGCAGTCCGGTAAGTCCATCCAGTTCTCGATGAGGTCGGCGAAGCTGTTGTCCCCCAGCACCAGCGGCTGGCGGTTCCGCCCGCGGGTCAGCAGAGACGTGGTCCAGTCCTCGGGGTCGCTGGCCTCGAAGGAGGTCCAGCGCTCCAGGCAAGCGTCCGAGGTGGATTTGGGGCGGACCCGGCCGCTGGGGGCCCGGTTGGTGCGCAGGCAGGCGCTTGAGGAGACCCGGACGTTCCTGGTACGACGCAGCACCACCCCCTCGTCCTGCCAGGAGGCCTCCGAGTAGCCCGAGTCAAACTCCAGACTCTTTTCACTGCTGGGGGAGGCCAGCCCCAGCCGGCTGCCCCCCGCATCCCCCTCCTCCTCCACGGGGCTGCTCAGGCAGCAGGCCGAGTCGTACGTGCTGGACTCACTGGCGTCCGACATCCGCAGGCGTGTCCGCCGCTCTCGCTGCAGCGCCCTCTGCTGGCAGGCCCGTGCCACTGCGGAGGGGTGACTGGCGGCCACACAGGTCCTCCTCATCTGCTTTAGGTCCTGCAGGGACCTCATCATATACTCCATCTGCTCCCTCAGGCAGTCCCCAGACTCCCGCAGGCACAACTGTATGGGTAAGAAGGAGAGTCCGTTACACACACACAGCCTGAACACATCTCTGCACTGATTCAGAGCAGGGACTGCAGTTAGATAAAATGACTGCCCTTGTCTCCATGTTTTTGGTCCCTAAAAAAAGCCATGACTGACATCCAGTGGGTTTGTCTCTCTCATTTGTTACAACATATCATTTCTTCAAGGGTCATATCTGATGCCACATTTCACAATGGAGTAAACACTAACACAGAAGGAGTTTTTAAACTTGTATTAAAGCTAAGAAATGGCACTATAAAGTAGAGAAATGCTCATCTCTTTTCCCTCTCTGCCTGTTCTTTATAGTGAAGACTCCTGGCACAGTTTCTGCCTCTCCCAGGCTCCTTTAACAGGATTCTCAGGCATGCTCAGACTTGCATGGGGAAAGCGCGGCTGCTGCTGGGTTTCGATTCACTGCACCTCCTCTCCCTCTCTCTTCCAAGAAGCAGTTATTACACAGCTGATTTCCAGCACCCAGCCCACCAAGTGCACTGAGACCTGCTCTACCTGCCTTACATACCCAGCTTCCCACACATACCACTGGAATACTGTACTGAGCTCCGTTCAGTTCAAAACTGCCTCCCTACTCTTACGTCACAAAATTCACAGCTAGCTTCCCACACTGCACTGCAACACTGCATGGAACATTGCTCCACTCAAAACAAGCTCCTCACACGTAGCGCACCATGGCACTTTAATGAACTCAAAATTTTTATTAATTTATTATATAAATAATTTTATTTTACATGCAAAATAATGCTATGCTGCACTGCTGTGTTGAAATCCACTCTGTGAAATCCACAAAAGAACATCCCTACACCTACAGCACTGAATCACAATCAGGTCTGTATAAAAGAACCTGAAATGTCTTTTCACACTCCAACTCCAATGATGACCACATCCCTGAACGAGGCTCAGTTTCAAACATCTCCGATACACACTCAGCTATGATCTGGTGAAAGGTACTTCAAGATATAAAAATATACATTTTAAGATTTCCACGTATGTATCTGTATGCACTTGCATATGTATACAAATGTGCTTATGTATACGATGTAGTCATGTATGTGGATGTAACTTTACCAATGCTTCCTACCTTCCTTTTGTTCACAAAAAAAATTTAAGCTGACTCAAAGTGGAGGGAGGTTGTGGAAACAGGATGGCTGGGAAATGGTCTCAGTCACTTTAAGAAAGGGAGGATGTGTGAGAAACCAAGTACTGAAGCCCCAAAAAGCATGAGGGGTGACTTCCTCTCCTTGTGACTCATAGGAGCTCATCCTGATTGGCAACAAACGTCCACTGGGAAGAGACTTTGAATTCTCAAAATTAAACAAGGGATGTGCAACTCAGGAGACCTGCTATGAGTCATGTCAATATCATCAAGCAAATGGTTTTAGGTCCTGAAGACAAACTAACATGCAACCATTGCTTCACTCCGATCGCTTCCCTGACACCACATTAATGCATGTGGTCAAAGCAGAGATATACATTTTGAGAATGTTGAAAAGATTACCTCTGAAAACCTACTACAATCACATCTACATCCACTAAACCAAAATGTCACTGGATCAATTGGTCATGATGAAGATGTCCAGCTGGCACATTACTTTCTCCTAACATTGCTCTTACACTACAGCAATATGTCTGTAAAGGAGATATTCCCCTGCACTGGAGCACAGATGTTACAGTGGCTGTTTGCCACAAAACACTGCCAGTACCATAAAATGGAGTAGAATTTGAAACTGATTTTTCCAGCTCTTTTAACTTTTAACTTTAAATGAAACTACCAATGCTTTTCAGAGCATGGTTGTCAGAGCTCAGCTTTCACAAATGTATGAAGCACCTCTGCATTCTAAAGCCTTAAACCTGAAGAGAAGCTGTTATCACAGCTGGGAGAACTTAAAGGTTTGGCTCCAAAAAATACGGGGGAAGTTCCTTCATTCACAAGGAGGCAAGAAGAGCTGAGTAGAGCTCTGGAGGGCACGGACTTTTCAAACGCAAAGGTTTAGCTGTGTTTGCCAGTGCCGCGGAGGTCAGACGCAGCTCTTTGGTGCTGCCGGGCTGAATGGACAGCCCTGTTCTGCAGGCCGCCTCTGCCCGCGAACATGCCCTGACCCACCACAGCTTCAGCCTCCAGGAGACCCTGAGTGGCGGCTGAGGTTTCAGGGACTTCCTTGAAGTGCCTCGGTCTCTCTGTGACCCCCTGCTTCCGTTTGCTTTCACCCATACCTAGGTAATTACAGCTGGAGCTTGACAGTAATGATTGCTGTTAGCCCAGAGATAAAGGGCCAAGGCTGAACCTAGGCATTTCACTCTCCGACACCACAAGGCCACCACCTGTCTACAAGAAGGACTGGCCAACTTTAGAAACTTTCTGCAGACATACCACCTTGCAACACTAAAATTAAGCTGATTCGCATTTCACTCATGTCTATTGAAAAGGCATGGAGGTGTATGGAGCACTGGGATATATTTTCGCATGCACGAGTTAGTAGTCGACGTAGCACGAAGTATTCTTTACAGTAAAGAAAAAAGTTCGTGCGCAATGAGACCATTATAAATGTCATCAGTACACACGCCGCTGTAAAACACAGAATTGCATAGTCGTTTAAAAACAAAAAACGTCTAAGCTAGTAAATACCATGTGTCACACGCCATGCTTTCCACTCCCCAATAAGAGTTTGACGCTCTTCTGTTTTGATAACCACGGTGATCGATGGCACACTTTTTAAAAAAAAAATCCACAATGTTTCTCCATCAGCCCATGTACTTGAAAGTGTGGTGAAATAATTAACCAAATGCTGTTATTTTAGTTGGCTTCCTCTGAAGTACACAACCAGAACTTCACAGTTAAAAACACCATTTGGTCGTGTTTTCTAGGACACATGGCAAAGAACAACATGATACTGCAGCCGCGCTCTCACATCAGTGTCAGCGAAGGGCGAGGTTTGCCTACGAGTGGATGCGCGCAACGGTTTGGGGTTCCGCTGCAGATGTTATGCCATATGCTGGATATAATGCTATTATTTTATGTTCGGGCGTATTGTCAATCTCTGCCTATATACTATTGCGTCCACATGATGAAGACATCGAAAGCTTTTGTGATTGCACCCACAGCACGACACAACACAGTGAACTTAATCATTTTAAATAAAGTATATCCAACTAAAAGAATTTTTAACTGACCTCAATATAGTTTATAATATAAAGTTCTTGCTTGATATTGGCGTGCTGTCAATGGTAGCAGCTTGTCCTGTTTGCATATAATGATGCAATCTCAGCTAATTACAGTGATCCAACAGACCACTCGTCTGTTGTGGAAGCATGACTTAATTCAACTACTGGACTCTTAATAAGAAAATATAAGCATTTTTAAACGAACTGTTAAAATCCTGAAAACTTACCATGTCTTCTTCAGTATATGACAGTCACCGATAAAACAGTTTTCCTACAACAGAGATAATCATATCATTAATTGTTGATGAAAACACTGCATCACTAGCCTAAATGCAATCATCTTAATTAAAGGTCATGCATATTTAAAATCCTTATTGAAGTTCAATTTTACTTACATTTGGTACCAGTGCAGTTTCCTGGTGAAAACGTGTAATCCGTAACGTTGTGCTGATTGTTCGTGTTTTCACCATGCGAGCCCAACCCTTCAAACTCCTAAGCAAGGTTTGAGAAGTCTACTGCGATTTTGTCTGCGCCGTTCGTTTTGCATCCTGCGAGTCAGAACCGTGCATTGCTGAACCAGCCAATAGGAAAGCTGCTGAAATCTGATCTCCCAAAGCGGCAAAGAGTTACACCTTCCACCTTCAAAAAAGACAAGACCGTAGGATGCAAATCTTGTGGAACTACTGCCAAAAACCCCTTCATTATATTATCGTGACGTTTTTGGATATTATTCATTTGGGTGTCCTGCTTGTACAGGATAACTTTAGTTAATGCTCCACATGTTCGTCAAATATATGATGTATAATTAAACCTTTCAAGAGCCATACTTGAAATTTGATTAAATCATGGTGATTAAATGTACCCTCTTTAATGAAAAGATGCACATGACAGTAATTCAATTGTGCCAAAAGAGGAAGATCGAGGGGTCACGGCAGTTGAATTAGAATCATGAGGCTATACTTCCTAATGAGCCAGTATTCAGCACGGGAAGTAATTCAGCTTGAATTCAACCAAAAGAAAGGCAACATTGTCTGTTTGTAAACTACTTTAATTTTAAGGTATGTTAAGATTTTAAGATATTCACACACTTCACACTGAAATGGCATCAAACTGAAACAAATTAAAATACCAGTAATTGCAAGCATATATGTACATATTTATCCATAAAAAAGCAGTTGTGAAAATATGAGCGTCTTCTTTGATTTGAAGAAGAACATTTATCCAACAAATCTAATTATTTTATTTATTTTCATCATTGCTTCAAGAACCATAGTTCCGTTAGTTTGAAAATTATGTTGTTTCTCCTTTTACGGTGACATCTGGATTGTTAGCTAGATATCACCATGCTCAACAACAAAAACGCCTAAATAAAGCCAAAAATACTCCATACGAAGAAGCAATAATGCACAGTTCTGTGTTGCTTTCATTTTAATTTCCCGGTTTTATGTGATGAAAATGTGCAGTCATTTCATCAACTGCTTTATCGCGGTAGGTTTTCCTTTTGTTAAACCGTTCCATCCATTGACACAACAGGATCTCAGTTACCTGTACTGAAGCAGGTAGCTATATGCTCAAGACAACATTTCGGAGTCAGTATTTTATGCAGAGGCATTACCACATGTGTTTTCTCATTAGATAAAGGTCTAAATTAGTACACATTTATGTAAACTAAGTTTGTTGAGATGTGATGCCAACGTGTGCGGTCTTCTAAAGGTGAGTATTAGAAAATGTGGACCTGGACATAAGATGGCGTCAGATCGAGTGAGAAAATTGCACAGCTCCCTGAAGAGATTTAACCATAAGATAGCCGACGTTTGAAAAGAAAGTATAATTGCAAATGTAGGGTCTCCAAGCATACAGTCAAGGTAAAATTAGGTCCTGCGCTCAGCGTTCTGGTGAGGCAAATTTGCTTCTGTCGCCACCTACTGGGCAGTAGATGTACAGAACTCCAGGCCATTGTGCGCATATCAACGCTTGGCGTGAAGAAACAATAGACTGTCACTGAATCTCTGCATTCGCGACATTCTTGCATTAATGGATGTTTTACAATTCAAATGCAGAGGTGGAGGTGAAGCGTTCAAAATCACAAGAGCAAGGTGTTACCACTGTGCCACGCGTTATCGTAGAGGAATGAGAATTCCAGAATTTAAATCTCACTCAATGTGAACGTTAACAGTTGTCATTTATATGTATATGGAAACACATCGTGGTTGATTACAGTGTAGAAGTACAGGTTTAAACTTATTTTCGAACTGGACACAAACTGATGCCACCATTTTTTCAACCTCGCTAATATGTAAGGACCGATCGTTGTTATTAATGTGTGTAATTCACAACCCCGTAATTTCATGAAACCCTGCGCTACACATTGACAAATACCATAATGGTTATGTTCAGCGTATTGTTCTCCAATAATGCCCGACACCATTACTGTAATGGAAATGACATCCCGGCTATTTCACAGAAATAACTAGCGACAAATTTGTCTTTAGTACAAGCCTGGCGTGCTTTTAATGATTATTTATATTCCGCAAAACACATTAAGGACAGAACCCTTTTATACAGGCCCACTTAATGGTTTTCCCCCACCTGTTATTTCCATCATTGTCTTCTTTTATATTCGCTTCTCTGGTTTCCAAATAGCTAGTAATATAGCCTTTATTTTGAGTCCATTTACGTTTCCAAATACATTACGAATGACCGACCGGCTGTGGGAACGTTTTTATTTATTGATTTACAAGCAAAACAGGCATGATTTTAACGCTTAAATATGCCTTAGCTGACTTTGGAACTTAACTCAAAACATAAACTGTACTGTAGCGTATTATCGAGTAAAATTGTTCAATTGCAGATTCACCATCTAGTATATTGGAAAAATACACTTTTGTTGACTGCGTATATATGAATGCATACTTGCCACTTACAGCTTTCTTTTAAAGCAAAGGGGTTGAGAGACACATTCAGCTCAATGAACCATAATGTGTGTGCCTGTGAGTGTCAAAAGTGTCTGTGTGTAAGTGTACTGCATTTGCAAGCCTGTACATAGAATTGTGTGTGTGTGTGTGTGTGAATCTGAATGTGTACATATGTAGATGTACAGTATATGTGTGTGCCTGTGTGTATGTGTCTGTAATCAGGAGTGTGTTTCTAAGGAGTGTGTGTGTGTGTGTGTGTGCGTGTGTGCATGCATGTGTGTATATGTGTGTGTACGTGATAGGATATCATAACATGCCATCAGTGTTGCCTGTGGATTCAACCTTACAAACATACCGAAAGCTTTATTGGTCATTGGCACATTTGCTATGTCTGCATCATGACGTATTAAGTCATAACTGTAATGTAAGATAGCAATGTAAATTAAAGCTGTGTCCCAAACCCTGTCACCCTGTGTCACCTTCATTGCGCAGGATTTGCTGTGTGTTTCAACATCTGCTGGGTTGTACCTAATATACATTCAAAACATGTAAAGTTTTATTTATCTGTCTTTGCTCAATGAATCATAACGAGCACAGACAGTAAAAAGTACAACTAAGACAAGACAATTTATCTTTGTGTCAATTGTTAGGAAATCCTGAGTAGAAATAAAATTTTAATTAAAAAATTCAAATTTAATGAAAATGTGTGTTGCACATGGGTACATGAATACATGTACCAATTCTTAAACATTATATTTGTTTCAGGAAAATAATTCAATGCCTGTAATTCATATTCAGTTATTTTGGTGTTACTACATTAGCAACTCTCACTTTTCAAGCAAACATGTTGAAATTTTATGTGACTGTTTGGTAAGCCGTTTGTGTGCTATCACCTTGGAGTTTGGTGCCACTTCCTGATGAAGTGGAATTACTAGCGCTGGTGATGTGACCTTAGTGTAATCGATTATGACGTCACACGCTTTGACAGAGGACTGTAAAATGGGCAAGACCAGACAGAGCCCAGTGATTAGGAAGAATGTGTGTGCAAGTGTGTGTGTATATGTAAAGGGGGATGTTTATTGTCCCCCTAATCTGGATACCCTTGGCAACCCAGGCAGAGGTACACAGAATACTCTGCTCCCTACCTCCAACCCCAGTCCTGTGAAGCTGGTCAAAGTGGATATTTCAGCTTCAGCCCCCCGCAGCAGTCCGGTTCTGTTTAAATGGATCACCTCTCTCTTTGCTTCCTGTTCCTCCTAGTTCTGCTGCAGCTCTGCACATTTGGTAAGGCCCACCAATACCATCCCTGCCGTAAGATTTTTCTGCCTTTTCATATTGCCTATCGCATTCTGTGTTGGTTCTAAAGTGATTACAGGAACAAAAGATTGATCACACAGTTTTTTTTTAATTATGACATAGATATAATGACATGTCCTGAGCAGTGCCTTGATGTCTTTCAGTTTGAAGGTATAATGTTTAAATAGAAGTTATTGAAAAACACACCACTATTCTCATTTCTTTCCCCCTAATCTCATTGAGAATTTCCCTGGAGACAAAAGATTTTGAAACATGAATAAATGTAATATACGGTGAACTGCTAATCACTGTAGTTCTTTCCTGGTTGTGGTACACAAAATGTCCTTGCTCTGGTGTGTCTGCTCTAGTAGCCAGTGTTTTCCTTTATACAGGGGCTGCAGGGACTATACTTCATGCCTCCAACACAACCACCCAAGCCACTGGTAAGAGCATTCACGTTTCTTTATCATTCAGAGCAGCCTGGTACAAAGTGCCAGTCTGTGTTATTACTTATCCCCTTTGAAAAAGCTGGAGTCATCACGTCATTTCTCATTACATCTCAATTTAAATCTAGACCTAAATCTGAATCTACATTCTATATTCTGTGCTATAAAGACACACAGAGTAAATGTTCTTTATCACTCTGGAGAGACAGGCTGTGTTATTATGTACCCCTGCAGTGCCCCCTACAGGAAGACTGTATACTGCAAAGGAGTACTAGATGGGTATTTACAGCACTGAGACATTGAGGCAGTCTACATTTTTACACTATATTAGAGATCCTTATTATCACATCTATATCCTTGCCAGGACTCTCAGTGTAATTGTGTGCTTCTTATTGCAGTGGCTACAACAACGACCTCAACTAAACCTCCTACCACCACACTCAGCGCAGGTGAACAGGTGTTGCATGAGTTTATCACACTTTTACATTTATAATGGCAACATTGATTATATAACATGAATATAAAATGTACATTACTGTAACATGTGATAGTGAAATAAGTCTTCCTCCACAAAATCAGATGTAGGGAATGATGAAGAGGAGATGGACTCTCTTATTTTTTGCATTACTTATTGGGCATAGTTGTGGCATGAGCATGATAGAACCAGTATGAAATATAAGTGTACACTCAGTGATAGCACAAATATTCTCTTGTGCTGGAATATCAAACGCAGTTAGAGCACTGCATTGGTGCTGGGCATGGGGTGGTGCCTTGCAGGGTTCATCGACCTCCCGGCCTCTGTGGAGGTTCTGGAGAGCACCCGTCCTAGGACAGTGGTGGTGGAGTTTCGGATCCAGAGCGCCGACCCCCACCCTGTGGTAGAGATCGTCTCGGTCACGCCGGACACTAGAGTGTTTGAGAGACCAATCGTCAACCCTGCCAACGCATCCCACACTTTTAAAGTTCAGGTATAATGCCACGTCTCTGCATCTCGCCTTGGTCATGGTTGAAGAAAATTTATTGATTTGATTATTTCAAATTGTTCTTATCTTATCAGATATCAGTAAGAAATAGCAAATAAGCAAGTACAATACAATGCATAGTATACAAACAACACAGACCCGTAGCTTCCAGTTAAAATACAAATCCCTAAGCATACCTCCAGTACCATAATCGTTAGCTGTTGTCCGCTGTCAGCATGGCAACAGTGACAAACAGGTGTGCTTCAGATCTTAGTATCAGCGGCACAATCAGGCAGATGGGAGTGGCACACTTCCTGCTGTGGTCTGAGGGGGCGGGTCTTTGGACGGTGGTGAGAGCCTGTGCTGTCCTCCCCTGCAGATCGTGCTGAACGGCTCGCTGGACTACGAGAGAGCGCGTCTCCTCAGCGTGCGCCTCGGCCTGGCCGCTCCCAGCGGCCACGTGGAGCGCACCTTCCACGTGCGGGTGATCGACGTCAACGAGCCGCCCGAGTGCCAGCCTCTGCTCCAGTTACCAGGTGACATGCTTCAGTACCCTCACTGTGACACTGATCTGTAATACTGCATACTGTAAAATGACACATATAACCTGATCAGTTGAAGACGTTCATGCATTTATATTGTTTCCTATAGCTAGTATGATCACGGTGCAAGAGTAAAGCAAACACAATTTACAGGGTTGTTTTGTATGTTCTACCTATGCAGCTCTTATGACATTCAGTATGTATCTGGCCATGAAATTTGCTTTGGATAAAGGCATTGATCCCTCATTATCATCGTCATCATACAAAATGGATTTTTATTGTACCTATCATCCAAGGATCCTAAAATCAGGGACAGCTCACCTCAGCCACCACAAATGTGTAGCACAGACTTAGTCATCAGATGAGGAACTGGGAGTCGATTTAGTTGTAACACACAAGTTGTAAGGTTTTCTGAAGTAGGAATGCATGTTTCTCTGCAGGTGCTGAAGTTAATGTTCCAGAAGACCTCCCTGCTCCAGTGAGGGTTTACAATGTTCTGGCCTTAGATCAGGATGAAAATGACACTCTCTTTGTAAGTACAAGAATATTATTGTGCAGCTTTCAGATTAAAGATACCTTATTATAACTCGATAGGATCCTACCTCATCATAACTCTGACAGCAGTGTGGCGCAGTGGTAAGGAGCAGAGTACGTAGTTCAACCCCCAGGTGGGGCATTACTGTTGTTGCTTGCAAGGTCCTTAGCCTAAATTGGCTCAGCAAAATAATAAATGAATAGCATATAAAAATGTCAGCTATGTGAGTTGCTTCTGAGAAGAGCATCTGCTCATCAAATGCACGGCATTTAAATGTTAGCAATTCAATTGGTGCTTCATCAAACTGATACGATCATTTCATACAAAATCAATATTTGCTCATAAATTAGTCAGTTCCAGACTATGATGACCCAAATAAACACTTACCATCATAGCAGAGTGCTGGCCAATTTGCACGGTACTGTATATCATCTGATGGTTCTCGATACATTTTAAGTCATGTGTATCAGAATAATTAACTTTTTTTTTCTTTATACTCTTTATAGAATACAGGTATTCCATCACCACTCAGCACTCAGCTAACTAGAGTGAATGTATGACCAAGAACATTTTTCTCTACCAGGGAAATAGTCAATAATTATTTGTCCACAACAGAACAGGAAATGGTGATGACGGAATCCTCTCTATTTCTGTGCTGCAGTTTTCCATCACCCATGTCCTGCCAGACTCCTCTAAGGGACAGTTTAATATTGATGGTAGGGGGAGTGTCATTTCCAACCAAAGTTTTGATTACCAGCATGGACCTCGAGTAAGTGGCCTGAGCCTTTGGGCGCATTCTGTGTTTCACAAAAGTGTTCTGGTGAGCAGAGGTCCATTCGGTCCATTGAGTCTGATGCTGTCTTCCAGGAATTTGTGGTGTCTGTACTTGTAAGGGACCAAATGGGAGCCAACTGTAGTGGTACTATCCGGATCAAGGTCCTGAGAGTTTTCATCCAGCCTCTGGATTTCCTGTGAGTTCAGATGTGTTTAAATTCAAAGCACGATCAGCCTCCTTTTTCCGATCACGTTTTCAGCCAGTGAAGGTGCCCATTTTCTCACGTGGTAGTTGCTCAAGATCAAAATTTAGATATGATATGGAAACTATTGATTAGGTTTTTTTACATTTGCATGTAGCCTTTAGGCAGATACTCTTATCTGGAGTAACCTACAAAGCAAAGATACAGTAAAAAGGTACAAACTGTGGCATGCAACAAGACCACATTTAAATTAGCACATACAGAAAGCAATAGACCATATGTGAACATGTGTCAGACTCAGTACAAGAGCTGTGATAACCAGTGCAAAAAGCAAACAGTGTCAATGTGGAATAGTAATGTTTCAAAATAGTAACGTTCAAATTTTTGGATCTACAAACAGATATTGCATGCTATATGCCTGCTGATAAAATGACAAAAACTACTTGAAAGGCAATAGACACATATTATTGCTTTCTGTTTATTAGCAAAGATTTCAAAATGTCTATTAATATAGTTTCCTTTCTTTTGGAGTTCATAGGACATTCTACATCTGAATATCCCACTGTAACATACCTCTACATTAGCCGTGTCTAAGCCCTGCTTCTTGCATTATTACTGTATGTCCCTGCGCAGGAAAACTCATAAAAACAGCATCAAAAAAGGATCAAAATCTTTTTAGTGGAAACTCATGACTTAATTCATGACATAACTTTTTTTTTATGAGTGACAACATAAGCAGTTTTAGAGTCAATCCAAAAAGAGGACGTGGCTAATGTTGATCTGTTCATCCTTTCGGGGACGGGGCTTCAGAATCCCATCCCAGAATGTCTCCATCCTCGAGAACAGAGGGGCTGAAGACCGAGTGGCCTCTGTGAGAGCCAACACCACAGCCTCAGATGTGCTGTACACTTTTGTGAAAACCTACCCTCTGTACAAAATTGGCCGAGGTGAGGAGAGATCACATTGCAGTTAATCCACATCTTCGTCACTGTGAGCCATATGCTGATCACCCTCCCCTGTATGTCAGATCAATGCCTTGATCTCTGATCTGTACTCCACTGCCTGATCAATGATGTCTTATCCACATGCTGACCCATACCTAATCCATACTCTAATGACTGCTGTGTAATTCACACTCTGATCACTAAAGTCAAATCCTTGCCTTCATCAATAACGTCTCCTTCGCTACTAAATCAGTTAAGTCAAATCCATGCCTTGATCAATTATGTCAATCACATCTTGATCTATGATGTCTTAGTCATGCTATCATCAATCATGTCTAATCCAGCATTGATCACTACGTGTCCAATGCATGGCATGAATGTCAATTCCAGGTTCACTGTGTTGTACAGCAGTTAGGAAAATCAGAGTCAGATATTAATAACCAGATTGAGGTAGCTTCACACAAGTGTCATCACACTCCAGACACCCAACTTGTTATCATCATTCTTTGCAAATCAAAGAGTGCCTTTAGTGTGCGAAGAAAATGATTGTCACATCAACGTTCTCCAAGTGGCAGGACCGTGAGGGTTCTCCTCTTCTCTCCTCAGAGGACGGGATCATCAGAACTGCCTACAACCTGGACCTGGAGTCTGACCGGGCCTTGGGCCACAGCGTTCTACTGATCAAGGCCTTCAGCATGTCCGAGGGCCGCAGTGGGACCGCCACAGTCACTGTCACCGTGCTGGACGTCAACGAGCACGCTCCGTTCTGCATCCCCTCTGTTTTTGTGTAAGACCACCTTAATGGAGAGTCAGGATTGAGATGATCATCTATTCATGTCAATGTCAATGCTTTGGGGATAATTTGAAATTATTACAGCATTAAGCATTCATCATAGTAAATGCTTTGAAGTGATTATGGTGTAATGATGATATGATAACCTTTTCTATGAATAATTTTTGGATCATGAGCTCGCACATGGGGCGCACACACACAAACACACACACTACTACCAAATGAGCCATTTTTTATGCTATTTCATGATGAAACATGACTATTTTGGTTTGAATGAAAGTGCTTCTGTGATTGACTGTAAAGTCCCGCACTGTCAGCATGAAGCCATAGTGGACTGGATATAGGAACAGAGTCCTGGTTAAGACTGAGGAGTGTGGGGTTTCAGGTTGACAGTGTCAGAGACCACAGAAATAGGGAAAAGCCTGGGAACGGTGACCTGCCGTGACATCGATGTCAGCAACCACAATGTGACCCTGACCCTCGTGGACAACGATGTGTCACTGTATAAGTTCCGCTTGCAGGACGGCCAACTCCAGGTAACCAGTGCAGATGAGGCCTGCAAAAGGTTAATCTGAAAATTCACACCATTGTGTTCTGTAAAAGTGGTTAATGTTTAAACCAAGTACAGGGAATGCATTGAGTGTTTTTTGGTAAATGTATATGTTTACACTGTGATAAGTCCATAATGTACACTTTCGGGATTGTCTGGTTTTTGTTTGTTATTGCAATGACTAATAGTTTTGATTCCCTGCTGGTACACAGACAAATATGGGTGTTTGAGGCAGGCATGTACACCAAATTAGTTCATTAACCATAATCATTTGATAAATGTATTAAAAAAAACCACAGGACAGCATGATAACTTTAGATAGACTTTAAGGGTTAATCCTGAGTGTTTGTGAACAGTGTACAGATGTGTTCTACTCCTCCTCACTGCACCAGTTCTTTTCAAAAGGTGAACAACACTCTGGATTATGATACTGCGAACATCGCCACCAACAGCTTCCAGTATGAGGCCACCATCCTGGCCACCGACTCTGGGACACCTCCACTCACAAGTCAGTCCACTCAAATGATTGTGTGGAAATTCCCAGGCCGTGTCACTATCAGCACATTTTTAATAAAGGATGGGTAGGGCTTTGGGGCTGTGGGGTTCTGCATCCCTGTGTTCATGTGGATAAGCCTGGCTTTGGCCATCTCACTGTCTTTAATGTGGTTGATGCCATTCACTGTGATGTTTTGCAATGTCAGTGTGCTGATATCATTAATAAAATGGCTAGCTCACTGGCTTCTGCTTTGAAACTATTTCCAAACAGTAATTGTGACAAACATTAAATTATAAACCATGGTAAAGTGTCCTGTATGCTCCTCCTCTGTTGCAGCTGCAGTCCGCATTCTGGTCACTGTGACTCCAGTCAACGAGTTTGACCCCCAGTTTCTGGGTCCGTTTGAGATCCTGGTCCCGGAGAATGCCCGGCGTGGGTCTGTGATCGGGACGGTGAGGGCCACAGATGCGGACTGGAGGTTCGATGCCCTGCGCTACTCAATCCCCGGGGGACACGCCCTTTTCTCCATCGACCCTGTGGGGGGTGAGGCTATGTCTGGAGCGTTGCCTGGAGATAATTAGGATGTACCCTTCAATCAAGGAGGCAGGGAATTCGCTTTTATCTGATAATCATCTGTAACCTGATTTTGATTGTTCTGCATGACTGTTAAACGCAGCCGTTTAAATAAGATTCAACCACCAGCTGTTGATTCCGTTTTACTTGATTGCGTCTATTGTGGAAGCGCAGTTCAGATTAACTAAAACAACTGAATGTAACCCGGACTCTGTCTGTCTTAAAATTGAAATAGTCAATGTGAAGGGCACAAAGACATCTCCCACATTAGACACAATATATCAGAAGGGAATCACCCAATTGCTGCTGGGTGAAACTTTCTCCAGCTTGTTCAGATTTAGGACCATTATCAGTTCAGTTCATTTCCCCCTCTGTTGGCTGCCCTCTGGGAGCCACTGTCATCCCCCCAGACTAATGGGAACATGACCCCACCTCTCTCTACAGGACAGCTGTATCTCAGAGGAAACCTGGACTTTGAGGAGCAGCAGCTGTACCCTCTGAGGGTGCAGGCTGTGGACTTCCAGCAGGATGTCGACCTCACCGTCCAGAGGACAGGAGCCGTGGACATCACCATTAGAGTGCTGGTGCAGAAAACAGACGTACACACACGCAAGCACATACACAGATACACACATACAAACTCACAAATATATGCATGCACACGCATGTACAAGAACACAAATATACACACCTGCATGTATGCTTGCACACAGACAGGCACACACATACACATGCTCAGTATTATGAATATTGTGGGATGAAAAGTGGTGTGAAATAATATTGGAGAAGACAACAAACTTTGGGACTGCCATTGTGGTTGTGTTTTGATTTGATTAAACATGAGTAAGTGCCAGTGCATTGTGGGACAGAGTGAAATATGGTGGTTTTCCTGAACAGGACGTGAATGATAACCCTCCGGAGTGTGACCCCATCTCCTATGAGTCCACCATCTTCTCCACCCTAGCTGCTGGTGTCCCCATTGTCACTCTGAGCTGCAGGGACATCGACGGGGGCCCTCTCACTGCTACAATTACCAGTGGTACGTCTGAGTGTGCGTGCATGCATACTTGCTCATAAATAATACAGCTATGTTTTTGTGTCTGGCCCAATTACCTGAGGTTCTGCATTTACATGTATTTATGAGTTAATTTGTGCATGTGTGAATATGTGCGTTTCAGTGTATCTACCAATATCACAACTGATGTCGCTCGCTGAGTATTTTCTGCCAGCATGGTATATATATGGCATATGGTATAGCATGGTATAGCACAGTAACATGGTGCACCGGGGTACGTTATTGGTACGGCATGGTATGGCTCGGCTCTGTGTGCAGTTGCTTCTTTTGAGGGATCTGGTGTTTGAAGCAGACCAGGATTGCTTCCACAGAGGAGTTTGTCCGCACCCTGTCTGTGTTCTGTGAAGGTACCGCGGTTGACCGTTTTCAGATGAACGGCCTCAGCTTGTCCTCCAGGAACGTCTTCTCTTACGTGCCGGGCGCCGTTTACGACCGCACGATGTTTGAAGTCACCATTGCGGTGTCTGACGGCAAGCACACCACCGACGTCGTGGCCTACATCCACGTGATTCCATGGACCACCACCGTGCCTACCACCACCACAACCACTACAGTAAGTTGGGTACAGACACATGCACACGCACACACACGCGCACACACACACACACACACACACAGAAACAGTTGCATGTCATAGGTGTTTGGGAACATAACTTGCAGCCAAAAGTTTGCAGGTTGTGTGGAGCTCTGCTGTTGTGCCCTTGAATCTGGTGCCTCACTTGAACTGCTGCAATAGGCACTAACTGGATAAATGGATATGTAAAATATAACCTACTGCATGTGATTCAGAAAAAGGACTCTGCTAAGCAAACAGATGAATTTCTGTACATAATCAAGGTAATATTGACCTAGTGTGGTCAAGGTTGTTGAAACAGATTTCTCATATGAATTGTATCCTTGAATCCCACCCGCCCACCCCTCCCTGCTTCAGCCTAGGCCCCCGCAGGTGGTGACAGTAGTGCAGGGGTTCTGGGACCCGGATCTGTGGTTCGTGGTGGTTCTGTCTCTCACTGGGGCATTGCTCCTGCTCTGCATTGCTCTGCTCATCTGGAAGATCCTGACATGGTAAACTTTAACTGTCTCTCTGTCTGTTATATTCTGTCCAAAGCAACACATGAGAATCCATACCTGCTGCCAAATGTGTAAGGGCTTTCACCTTTTAAAAGTAACGAGTCTCAGGGGTGTTACCTGGCTTTGGGTTTGGATGTGGGTGTCCTAACAGAGACAGGGTGTGCGCAGCACTTCTTCAGCTGTCAAAGCATAGTATTCACTTGCCCTAGCTTTTCTCATTCCTGCAGGAGACAGGACAGAATGTTACTGTCTTCTCTCTGTGTTGACAACAACATGGACATTTGCTACTTACTTTCCTATGAAAAAAACAGCAGCCTCCTCTTTAATTCTCACACCACTATCTTCTACCTCCTCCTGTCAGACTACACTGTTGGGTTTTGCCAACACTCTGCCAACAATCTGCCAATGATTCCTTTATGCTTGCTTGTATCTCCAGGACTTCAGTCTGTGTGGCTCCAGAACCAGACATGACAGAAAATCTGCTCAGTAAGAAGTGAGTTTCCTAAAATGTGATCTCTGGATGACGTGTAGTACAAAAACCAGTAGACGATTTGAGGGGGATGAGGGGGGATGCTCTCCCCCTTGATAGCAAAATGACCAAAATGCATCCCCCTTGTTAACCTGCCGTCCCCCCTCCCCATCCCCTAGTTAGTAGCAGAGAGAGTACTGCGTGTGCATCTGCTGTCCCCCTAGTTAAAAATTAACAAATCACTTTAATGATGAGATCTGGCCATTCAGCCCATCTTAACTTGACATTTATTTTATATGTGGAGAGAATCTGTCACTGTTTGGTCTGGGAAAGATCCCAGTCTCTGACTCCACCACAAGTCAAAGCAAGTTGTTCCATGCATTTAAAACTGTCTGTGTGAAGAAATATTTTCTCATGTCAGTGTGAAATTCACTTCACCAATTTCTATTTGTGCCTTTCTGGTTTGGCTTGAAATTGTTTAACCTTTTGGTTGACCTAAATGTCCCTGATGTCAGCATCTGTTGCATTGGAGTGTTGCTGTGTATAGCATTGCCTGGGAATTCACTTAAACTCCTGTAGCACAATGATTGTTTATTTGTCAGTGACCTAAATGGTGATGAGCTCAACAAACAGAGCATGCTGGGGAATCCAGACGCAGCCATTCAGAACTACCAGGTCAGTCCTCACATGACTGCTTCAGTAAAGCACAGGCAAATGACACAGGTGATACACAGAGCAGCATGTGTGAGTGATCAATTCCACATGACAGGGATTTGCATGGTGTTTTGTGGGATGGTGTGCCCGCTGGAAGAAATAGGTATTGCATGGCATGGATGATGTTGGTATTGTATTGCCATTGTATGGTATGGTATACTTCAACAGCATTAATTACTGTTGATGTTTCAGCAATAATTCTGACTCTGTCAAAATATCATAAGTGAATATTTATTCTGCAATCCCAGCAATGGACATTGAAAGTACTATTTCATCCTGTATTTGCTGCTTTTTTCTTCAAAGGCGTCACTAGATGGCACCCTCAACCTATCTAAAGACAAACAGCAAAGCCTCCTGGTAAGCCCGGGAAAGAATCTTTTGAATTCTGAGTGCGTCGTATGATGGCTTAAAGCATGCACAGCTCACTCAGCGTATTGGCACGCACCGGAGCTGTGATCATATGCACATTGTTCTTGCAGAGATTTGACGGCAAAGCTGCAGATCCAGGTAAGAGCTGCGGTCTGAAAGAATGCCGATTCAGACAATGTCCGATACCGGAGTGACAACGAGGCATGGAAAAAAAAAACTACCTGTGTGTTTCCACAGGACAAGTGAAAAGAAATGAAAATGTGTTCCCATTATATGAAATTTCTCATCTGGGGAAAGAAATAGCAAGCAAGCAATGTACAGATTGAACAAACTAGTACTTCAGAGCACAGAGATACATCTAAATAATTATCATCATCGTCATCATTGCGTATGACACATAACCCTTGCTGTTCTGCGTACCATCAGTTTCAGGACGGAGTTATCTGTTCAACTCCAATACGGGGGAGCGACGCTGGCTGTAGCAGATCCTTCATGCTTCACTACCCTTCGAAGCTGCAACCGTCAGCTCGGCTGTCCTCACAGTTCAAACCAACACTAAAACACATTCTGCTCAATGTTGTGGTTTGCTGTTGCATCACTGGAGATCAATGTTAAAACCAATTTGGGGTTGGGGAGGAGCTGTTGTTTTTATATATATAAGCGTGTGGGTGTGGTTGACAGCTTACTGAAACTGAGCTGTTCTTTCATTATTCCATTCCACTGAAGCATGGTGCATTTTGTTGTGAATATAATGGGGAGCAGATACTATATCCATCTTTACTACTTTAAAATGTTTGACATTTAAGCTGCATTTAAGCAACTGCATTAAATAATTTTAAAAGATATTATTCCAAACACAATATTTTGTGTAGAGTGATGTTTCTAATGCCCTCATTTCACTGCTGCTTTTTTCTGTATGGGGAACATTTATCAAGTGCAATATTTATCATTTGCCATTATCTGATATAATATCCACTGTAGAGCTTTACACCAGTTCCATTGTATAGCATGCGCTGGATAATTTATGTATGCTAATCTATTATATTTACATAATTACCAAAATGAGAGATATCTTAGGTCACATGTGGGGCTGCAACCTCTGAAGCCAGACATATGAAGTGTTCTGTAGCTGCTTACTTGACCTTACCTTGGCCTGTTATAGTGCTGGGATATTACATCTGTGTTCCAACCATACTTTCTCTTGACCCCTGCCCTCTGCCCTTTTCAGTATCAGATGAGTGACTTGCACACTTACAGTATCAGATCACTCCATATCTTGCCTAAGGCCTTCTTGAGACCTTAAAATAACAACTTTTACAATAGTACATTCACATACAGTGCCTTGAAAAAGTAGTCAGCCCCCAATACTGTTTTCATAGTGTCTCACATTGCAAATTTAAAATATATAAGAGATTTTTTTCCCATCTGGTCTATACAGTATTGTACATCATGACAAATCAAAAAAAAACATCCAAAATCTTAAAAAAAAAAAAAAAAAAATAGGAAAAAAAAACTAAAACTTTGAGATTTAAAAAGTATTCATACCCTTTGTAATTATAAGGCTAAGTAACCTTGGCCAGGTGGAAGATACTGTCTTATAAACTCATCCAATTTGTTGATGGTCTCCACCTGTGTAGGAAATTAGTGGATCACCTGTTTTGAATTACTTCATGAGCATAAATACCTTCCCTCTCTGTAAGGTCAAACAGTATGGTTGCATTTGCCATTGAACAAACTGAAATAAAGAGAAAACAGCATTCAAAAAAAGTGAGGCATATAATTGTGGAGACGCACAAGTCTGGGGAAGGATACAAGAGCGCTGAACATACCGCAGAGCTCAGTGCAGTCCATCATACAAAAGTAGAAGAAATATGGAATTACAGCCACATTGACTAGGGCAGGCCACCCCCTAAACTTAGTCTCTGAACAAGAATGACACTTGTCCAAGAGGTTACTGTGACACCAACTTTCACGCTAACTGAGCTACAGAAGTCAGTGGCTGCAACTGAAAATGATGTCCACAGGTCAACGATCTCCAGGCTATTGCACAAAAAGGGCCTTTATCTAAGAGTGGCAAGTAAGAAGCCCTTGCTGAAAAAAAAGCACATGCTTGCCTGTAAAGACTTCGCAAATCATCACTTGGAAGATACTACAAAGATATGGCAGAAGGTCTTGTGGTCTAATGACACTAAAGTGGAACTTTTTGGCTCAAACATGAAGTGGTATGTGTGGCATAAACCTAACACTGCCAGGAAACACCATCTCCACAGTGAAATATGCTGGTGGTAGCATCATGTTATGGGGGTGCTTTTCAGCAGCAGGGACTGGCAATCTGGTCAAGATTATTTGGAAGATGAGTGCTGCACAAAACATGGAGATTCTTGATAGATAAAAACCCACTCCCCTCTGCCACAAACTGTAAACTGGGGAGGAAGTTTGTGTTTCAGCAGGACAAAGCACACTGCCAGAGCAACACTGGGTTGGCTTAAAATGAAGAAAACTGATGCCCTTGAGTGGCCAAGTCAGAGTTCTGACGTTAACCCCATCGAACGTTTGTAGAAAGGCCTCAAAATTGCTGTCCACCAACCAACTAACCTGGTACAGCTTGAGCAATTTTACAAGGTAGAATGGGCTAATATTGCTCCATCACACTGTGCAAAATTAAGAGACTTATCCAAAAAGACTGATGGCTGTAATAGTTGTGAAAGGTGGTTCAACCAAGTACTTAAGAAGGGGGATGAATCCTTATTGTTGACATTTCAGTTCTTGCTTTTTGTTTATTCCTTAATTGTTTATAATGTTATTTCTTTTTTGGGCTACACTTTTCCAGAGTTGAGTGATTCACAAATAAAAAAAATCTATTTGGTCAAAAAACTCAGGTTGTGGAAATCATTTGTGTGAAAAAAGGGTTGAGGGCTGAATACTTTTTCAAGGCACTGTATATCACTGTAATGAACAGTCCAGAATCCATCCATGTTACCTTTGACTTCCAGGAACATCACACCATTAACATAGACATCATTACTTATTGCAGCCACAACCTATATCACAGAATTCTATAGTATGGTTCCCCATGGATTTATCTATGCCCCTTGGATTCATAATTCATAAATTTAATAATTAATTTTTAGATTTCAAGGCATGGTTTCACCTTTCGACTTCACAAAGACTTTGTAGAAAATTGTGAATGAAATTAGCTTTTATTGTCCCAGTAGTATGCATTAAAGTAGTCTGTGAAGTCAGTAATCTCCATGACACATTTATAATTATTTTGATAATTACATACTTGAAATCAGAGTATACATACATTCATTTAACCATTGACTCTGAGGATACAGGAGCTGTGTAATTCTGTATACTACACTGATGAACTGGACAAGAAATGGCATTCACATTCTCTCAGAATCTCCTCTGTAGGTGTGTATATATATTTATTTTGGGTAAATCCAGGACTGTCTATAATACTGAATACTGAAAGTCAATCTTCACATGATGGCTGTGTGTGTGTGTGTGTGTGTGTGTGTGGGGTGTGTGGGGGGAGATGTAATTTTCTGTATGTTATAATTAAAGTCAAATGACCTACCCTGTCACATTTTGATGGTATTTTGTGAACTCAATGGGCAGGAGTTTCAGGAACAAAAATCACAGAGACAAGCAAGTCTAGTGACTCAACTTTTATTTAAATTAAATCATTATATGACCTTTAAAGCATTTAATCTTTACCAAAAAGACTACCCTTTTTCTGTGTTAGATTTTGTCTTTCATCACTATTTAACATTGTTTTTTTTTTTCTTTTATGTGGAGGAAATGGCAGAAATTAGGCCTAAGTAAACTACTGATAAAGCAAATCTGGGACTCAGATGTAAACAGACATCAAGGCACAAACCTTACTGCAAAAGACATGGAATGAAACAATAAAAAATGAAAAGAATGTTAGATACGTACATATTTTAAATATCGGTTAAAATCTGCTCATCCTTTCCCTGGTGTGAAGCTTTTTTTATTTTTATTTTTTTCTTCTTTTTTTTTAAATTTTCACTTTTAAAAGGAATGTTACGCTGTTCTGTGCAGATTACAGAGCTAATATAGTCATGCAAGACAATATGCAGTTTTGCTAAGAATGAGGGCTTCATGTAAACGTTATAAAAAAGCACTTTCCTTTCAGTCGCATTGCTCTATCCCTGCCTGAACTTCTTTTTTAATAATTTTTTAAAAAATAAGTTTTATGCAATTAAAGTCTCATAAAATTTGCACATCAGATTGTGAAGTAAAATGAATGCATTCGTATAAAATTTTTTTTTGTTTTCTTTTTTCTTTGCCTCTGCTAGTAATTTAAAATAAATGAAGAAAAAATAAAACAACAAAAACAAAAATGAATAAAATAAATTGTTGATTTGTGGTCATCGCCCAAGGAGTTAACAATAAGATGAAAACAGGAAACTTCCTTACAAATTAAATATCAAACACAAAAAAACACACTAATGAAGAGAGTAAGGAGACATGGTCGTCGGGGCAATCAGCAATCGATTGTTGAAATTCTGCAAGGCTTTTCCAAGTTCTCAGTCTCTTTGTTTCCTTTATAAATGCAGGTAAAAGCAGTAATCATTGTTGGCCAGTGCAGTCTGTCACCACATATCCACTCTATTCTTCCTGTAGTCAGAGCTGTTCAAGTAATCCTGAGAGAGACAGAGGGAGAGAGGTCTGTTAACCAGCAGCTCATTTTTAATACAAACACGCTGGAACATTCACTGAATTAAGGTAAAACTTCCACTGTGTAACAATGGATGGGTGTCTATGACTTTCAATTTAGAGGATGAGTGTCATTCTGCTTGTGTGTGTGTGTGTGTGTGTGTGTGTGTGTGTGTGTGTGTGTGTGTGTGTGTGTGTGTGTGTGTGTGTGTGTGTGTGTGTGTGTGTGTGTGTGTATCTATCATTGGTCATTCATGGACCCAAATACACCATATCCACACTAAAACCAAGCCTTTCTGAGCCTCTACCTGGACCTACCTCAACTAATACGTAAACACATGATCTAACTGAATTTAAAGCATTTTTATTAATGTTGCTAAATCTAACAAAATAAATTTCAAGGTGTATTGGGAGATGATTTGGAAACACATAAAGCTTACAAAGAGAAATGCAGATGGTATCCTCTCCTCTTACCACAAATGCAAAAACAACTATATAAATAATTCTATGGAATATACCGTTTGCTGACAGCGAATGGTTTTCTTATTAAAAAGTTACCAAGAGAGAACAGTCATTATGAAATGCTAAGTGAGTGATTACTCTGGTCCATAAAGAGCTGAATGGAAAATCATGCATTATGCAGCACAGAAACTGGCACACTGAACAGGATCAACAGCAAACAGATTTCACAGTAAACATAAATGAATGTACACAGCGGCTATTTAGCTATTTGGTAGCAGCCAACTTCCTTTAGCAATGAATACTTAAAAACTGCTGTTCAAAAACAAAAACTTTGGCACCGGCAGTGCCTGGGGAAGTGTGGCAATATTCTGCAGAAAGCTGTGAACACAACCGTGTCATTCAGAAAGCTGTGAATATAACTGTGTCATTTAAAAACTGTTAATATAACTGTGTCCTTTAAAGCTGTGATTGAGAAAGCTGTGAATACAAGTGTCAGTTAGAAAGCTGTGAATATGACCATGCCTTTTGGAAAGCGGTGAATATGACCGTGTTGGTTGAAAAGCTTTTGAAAATATAGTATCTTTTGGAAAGCTGTGACTGTGCTGATTATGAAGCTCTATGAAGCTGACTATGCCTTTTAGAAAGCAGCGTATATAACGGTGTCATTTAGAAGATGTCAGTGATAAATTACAGCACTGAGTGAACAGTTGTGCTGGTTTATTTATTTCTCATAAGCTGCAATTACTCAAACAAGACCATGTGTTCACATGCAGACCGCGCATGAGTTTCTCACCCGGAGGCATACAATCGGCACTCGACGGGTACAGGCTGGGGCGAGGGTCTGGGTCAATCTGTGAGGACCTGTGTGTGCTTGTGATGTGGTGATGTGTGCAGTGTGTGTGTGCAGTGTGTGTGTGTGTGCACGTGTCTGTGCGTGTGTGCTCGTGCACCTTGTGCTCGCACTCTGACCCCTGCTCTAGAAGAGGCCGCAGTCCTTCAGGTTGTTCTTGATGATGACGTCGGTGACGGCGTCAAAGACGAACTGCACGTTCTTGGTGTCGGTGGCACAGGTGAAGTGGGTGTAGATCTCCTTTGTGTCCTTCTTCTTATTCAGGTCCTCAAACTTGGTCTGAATGTAACTCGCTGCCTCGTCGTATTTGTTGGCTCCTGGAATACAAAATGGTTGAATGAACAGGTTTGAGCTGGAAAAGGCGGAGCAACAATTCAGTGGAGAGACAATGCATTCATCCAATGGACTGTCAGTAACCCCTCACCAACAACATCTACATCAAAACCCTCCAATGAAGGAATGACAACTTCAGACAAGCACGGTGCAATGGCAATCCTCTTTTTTTAAAAAACATTGACATTCTGCTCCTCAGAACAGCAGAAATGCCCCTACTCTCAACACCCCACTGCATGTGGCTTTCAAATGTAAGAAACAACCGTGTAATTGTCTTCCACAGGACACAATCGTTACTACAACTGCACACACACTACAACCACTACTACTAAGGCTAATTCGTACTACAGTGCTACTGGTTTCATGGCAGCCACTATTTCAGACAGTATGGCCACTATTTGCACTGCTGTTTCTTCTGAGGCTGGTCTGAGCCTGCACCACACCTGAGTACTCAGGGAAGCAGATGGACAGAGGGCTGCGGGTGATCTTCTCCTCAAACAGGTCCTTCTTGTTGAGGAACAGGATGATGGAGGTTTCAGTGAACCACTTATTGTTGCAGATGCTGTCAAAGAGCTTCATGCTCTCATGCATGCGGTTCTAAGGAGAGAGAGAGAGAGAGAGAGAGAGAGAGAGAGAGAGAGAGAGAGAGAGAGAGAGAGAGAGAGAGAGTGTGAGAAAGTACTGACACAAAAAGTAAGGTTTTGTTACAGGACTAAAACAGACTAAACTATCAAAGTGAAAGTAGGAAGTAACTTTTATTAAGTATTTTTCATGTCCACCGAGCTGCTGCACTTCACAATGGTCAAACTACAAGCTTTTCAGAAAATTACATTAAATATGCATTTTTGTATGCGTGTTTTCATGGAGCAGTGCAGTAACTGCGTCAGTGCTAAGGAGGTTACACACCAACCGCAGACATAAACTGTATGAGTCCCAGGTAATTACAGTAATTAGTGCCTGTGCGGTCTTGCTAAATGTCAGTCAACATGTACTCCCCCCTCTTACTTGCTTGCTTACTCTGGTTATCATGCAGTAAATTATGTGGCTTTAAACTTCCTAATCTGTATGGGAAACTTCTAGAAACTTCTAGGCTTTCTAGAGGAAATTTCTATGGGCTCACCATTATTAAATTTTACCAAATTGTGTCATTTCTATGGAGGACCCCCCAGAGAAATTTGAAAAGCATTCCTCACCATCTCCTCATCCTCGGCCAGCACCAGGTCATAGGCACTCAGGGCCACGCAGAAGATGATGGCGGTCACACCCTCAAAGCAGTGGATCCACTTCTTCCTCTCCGAGCGCTGGCCGCCCACATCGAACATCCTGTCCGGAGGAGAGGGACAGGTGGAACGAGGGGTTAACCAACAATAGCAACATTGGATCGGGCCAGATCAGCTACTTCAGGGTGTCTTCCATGCTAACAGTGTTACCGCCTACTCTCCAATCATTCGCAAGGTCCAGCAGGGGCAGGTGAGGTATGGTAGTATGGGTTCAGGTGGTGCAACAACACAACTCCCAGGCGGGAATCAAACCCACAACCATCAGGTAGATATACCAGTGCCCTAAATTGTGGTCCTTATGCCCCACACCCCTCCAGACTCAATGTTGAGGTCTCATAAACCAAACAAACAGGTCTCCCTTTTCCTCAGGGTATCCGTTCAGTGCTGCCTGAACTGCACTGTGGCGCCCATGCTTTAAGACTACAGCTCTCTGGCTCTCCGTTTGCCCTGTTTGTCCTTCACATGGATTTTATCTTCTTTTTCATACCCTGACTCCAGAATGGTCAAAGCAATGTTATATGCTTACACTGCAATATTAACCATGACTGATTCATTGTTTTCCTATTTGTGGCTTCGGATATAAACTTTCCCTCCTTTCTCAGATGCTATGTGACGTGTGACATTTGAAATGTGCATATTTGTGGATTGAAATGACACGCTCTGATCACCAGGCAGATTCCTGAAATAGCAATATGGCTCTTCCTCTAAAACATCAGTGTGTCCTTTCAGGGTGTTATTTTGGAAAGGACAGCTATGCAAATCAAAGAACTTTCAACCACTCCAGCGACTGCCTGTCTATGGTGGTATTCTTATGCTGTCGCTGTCTGCAGAGGCAGAATGAAAGCTGAGGTGGAATATTCGGAGGGCTTTGTCACCAACGAGAAATGAGAGGGCAGGTCACTTCTGGGAAGTCTGGGCTGAAAGGAAACAGGAGTAATAGGAATAACACTGTTAAGGAGTATCAGGTTCTTTTGTCCTTCAAAGCCGGACGCAAAAGAACACGAGAGAGAGAGAGAGAGAGAGAGAGAGAGAGAGACAGAAGGAGGGTGCAAACGGGAATGTGTATGTGAGAGAGACGAGATGGGGGGATGGGGGGGTACAGCAGTCACAGATCCGGTCTATCAGCCATTTCTTTAGAACAGTGAACCCAAAGTACCACAGGCCACTCTGGTTCCATGTTGCCATTAGATGAATTATAGTTTTTGAGAGTTAGACAGCAAAAGTTACTCCAAGGGGGGGTGAGTCCAAGATGGAGGAGGACTTTGGGTAGCCTGGGTAGCCTCCCATGTATAGGTACTCAGCATGCTTTTTGAGTCCCCTGGAAAGACACCTTTGCTGCTTGATGACATCATATGGGCTGAAAGGGGGCACAGATGAGGACATGAGGTATGCTCCTTTTGCATGGTCATGTGATGTCATTCTGTGCCAGTGATCCCTCCTCCCATCCTGCAGACCAGAGATGCCAGAGTATTCCCTCATTTATAGATCACTAATTGATAGCTTGGCTCAGTATTCAAATGCCTCTTAAATAAACAATACATCCAAAAATCTAGTGTTATTTTTGCTCATTAATATGCATAAAGGAGAGCCTGACAACCCTGCATGAAATAACAGGTAATGAATTGCTGTTATTCATTTTCTGGTCCAACTGAGTGAGCGAATGCGGACCTCTGCAATGAGTCATTATTTATGAATAACTGCTTCAGCTTTGTACAGTGCTTGGAGGGAATAAGGTTTGATGATCTGACTGTGATCCTGAGAGCCACAGAATAGTGCAGTATTGAATCAATCGATGGTCCCTGTGGATGTGTTCAAAGCACAGTCTTGCTTTGGCCCCCCTGAGGGCCGGTGGACAGAGCCGTCAGGCAGCGGTAGGAGGGTGGGAGGGGCTAAGATGCCCCTACTCCTGAGCGGATGGGGTTGGGGGAGGGACAAAGGATGGGGGAACCTCGATGGGCTCTTTTTCTGGTAGCATTTCTCGACATTTGTGTGGCACGGCGGCAGCATTGCCATGGTTACGGAGCGAACAGGGCTGGGAGTGCGTCTGAGGTCGCTCATGCATAATTCAGGAGGGCTGGCGTGCGTCTGAGGTCGGGGAGTCCCGGCGTGGTGGTTTGGCGGGCACCGGTGTTTTCTGCGGGGCTGAACTGAGCGATTGTCTTGCATGGCGAGGCTAAGCGGTGGATATCCACAGGGGAGCTGCCGCGCGTGTAACAGCTGCTGTTCCGTGAGCCAAGCGGAGAACTCCGCCACACCTGCGCTACTTTTTGGCCAAGCACCAGGTGGGGAACGTGAGCCCTCTTTCCTAAATCACAACAGAGCCCCTGCCATGGCATTCTGCTCCAAATGCCTGCTATATCGCTTCTTCAGTGTATTTGCCTGCTCTTTAGTGCCCCTCATAGTGCACCACAGCGCACAACCAATGCGACACTCCACTCACCCTACCTGAAGTAGCTTTTGGAGCGCACTTACAATGATATTCAACAAAACAATCCTTAAATCATTCTAGCCCTAAAGCACACTTCAGAGTGCACTATAACAGCCTATTACAACACTCCACTAGCTCTAGCCCTGAAGTGTCCTTCACAGTGCACCACAACAGTGCAACAACATATAACTAGGACAGCATCATGGGAAAAACAACCCACTCTAGCACTGAAGTGGTCAGCCTACAACAAAAGTTAAAAGGATGTCATACACATGACCTGAAAACTAAGCTGTGGTTGTGCAATGTATCACAATTAGTTTAAATCATTACTAGCTCAGCACAACTGCCTTCTCACACAACTTCACAGTTATCAGCTATCATCATTACAAAACAACATCACAGAGCTGTTCCTCTGAGCCATTTCATTTGAAAGAGTAAAAAAAAAAAAAAAAGAAAAAAGTTAGACGTCTACAGCTGATACATCTTGTTGGATTTGCAAAGGTGTGACTTTTGCTAATTGTTTTTCACAGGAAACTTTTTGAAGTCTTCCAGCCCTTTGAAAAACAAATGAAGCAGAGTGCTGAGTGATTGCATTCAGCCACCCCTGCTCCATTTGATCCTCATCTCTGAAGGCTTTGCTTTGAGGGATGGCTTTACCTGCTAGGCCTCTCTGGCAGATAATCAGGAAGCCTTTCGCCGATTCTTGGAAATGGTGCAGAGTGGAAAATACTGATGTGGGGGCCATTATAGCTGATCTCTGTCTCCCTCTCCTCCCCCTCCTCAAGCCTGGCCTGACCTCTGACCTCTCAAACCCCACCCCATAACAATGACTACAGCTCATCACACAGAAATAGGGCAAGTCACTGGTCACACTGTCATAAACAGACCTATTGTGTACCACGCAGACAAACTTTCCCGACTGCCCTGTCGCCAGCCTATATGGAGCAGGTGAGGGTAAACACTCCCCCACAAACACACATGTGCATGCGCGCGCACACACACGCGCACGCACACACACAAGAACACAGACATGCACGCACAGGCCTACATGCGCGCGCACACACACACACGCAGGCAAACATGCACACCCAGATTCACACTCACACACACACAGACATGCACACACAGGCAGTCACGCACGCACGCACGCACGCACGCACACACACACACACCCACCCACTAGCACCCGCACGCACACATGCAGGCACACACATTCTGATCAACAGACAAAAGCAGCTGAGAGGAAACAGGAAGTGAAAGCTTCTCTTCACTTGTGCAATAGGCAATCAGCAGATTTACAGCAAATCTCCATATTCACTCACGCATGCTCACATAAGTAGCATTCCCCACTTTTCACCTTTCCCTCTCATTTTCAGTCACTGCTTTGCAAATAGAAGGCACCTTGGTGGTGCTCCTGTCCATATTTATCGGATCCATGTGGGAAAAACTCAGAGGGGTCAGTCTCATTGCCCCAAAGCTGTGCTTCAAGTTCATGTGACTGAGGGGGACAGTTTTGTATTGTGACTGTGTTAATACAAGTAGACAGCTGAGGTCTTACTGGGCAAAGGACACACACACACACACACACACACACACACACACACTACACACACCAGAAATATACACAGAATAAAAGAGTTGAAGGTTCGGAGACATGACTTCATTGCTGTATGCCCTCGCACACACACACGCACACACACATGCGCACACACACAAAATATACAGAGTTAAAAGTAAAGACATGAGCTGCCACTCATTGTGCATACACACACACACACACACACAATAAGTGATCGGAAGTAGAGAGAAGAGACCCACGGCACACTCACTTGAAGTGCAGGTCCTTGAAGGTGAAGTGTGTCTCCACGATGCCAGTGGTCTTGACCCGGGTCCGCAGCACATCTTGTTGGGTGGGAATGTAGTCTGGTCTGGCTATCCTCTCCAAGTCATTCAGGTAACTGACCAGGAAAAAGACCACAGCCAAACACATTCATCAGACAACTGGAGGGGGTAAGTTAATAAAGTGTGTGTGTGTGTGTGTGTGTGTGTGTGTGTGTGTGTGTGTGTGTGTGTGTGTGTGTGTGTGAAGTGTGTGTGTAGGTGCACACACAGGTTTCCCCACTCTGTGAAGCAGGACCACTGGATGTACACTGTCACATACCACGGGGGCAGAGAGAGTGAGCTCATGTTTGAAGTGGTAGTTACTTTAATCATGAGCAGCATACTTGGCACTAATGACAGCATTATTTCCACCTCAGAATTCCCTCCCTTTCACAGTTAACAGTAGAAACCCTTTAAAAAAAAGACACAAAGGAGAAAGTACATTACGGTTCAACCTAGGACACCTATCAAAACACCTCGGAAAACAGCAATATTTACATTCACACCGTGAGAAATCAGATCAAGCTGAAACCATCCAATTGCTCCAGTGTGAAGAGGGAGACAATTGCATTAGCAGGAGACAGAAGGACAGGGCTGTAAGCCCAATTCAACTGAAAATCATAACTGGCAGCCTTCTTTCATGTTCCATTTTCACTGTAAGACCCAAAATAATGGAACTCTTCTCCTAGGCTGCTAATTCATGGAGATGGGGCTTTCTGTTGACAATGCTTCCTTTGCACTTGATTAAAAAACTGGCTTTACGATGTGAATAAAGCGCAATTTCCTCCCCAGGCAGAATGCCGGACAGTCGTAACAGGACGGAGAGAGAGGGATTCTCTGTATTTTTGCCAAGGCCATGGGAACAATAAAGTAAATGTAATTTGGAAGGCTATAGTCAATCAGCAATAAACAAGCAGTTTAATTACACATAGAAATTCCTCCCCTTCTGCCTGCTACAAAAAGAACAAATGACAATGACCCCACACCCCCCACTCTTACACCTGTTTACTTCAGAAGGGTTACCATGTGACCATTGTCATGGCAGTACAAATTACTATCTGGAATCACATGATTTTTTCTTTATTTGTGTATTTCCCATCAGAGAGACAGGCAATGAATGCTCCAGCAACCTCAAATCTAATGGCTGAGCAGCCAATTCGAGGTTCTGCCTTGTTCAGTGGCAGTACTGCCTTGATATCACGTGACTATCAATGGCATGTGTGCTCATGTCAACATTATTTCTTAATTGCACTGAACAGCAAAGCTGGACTGCAAGTGCTGCATGCCAGCATCCATGTGGTATAACACGTGCAGGTGTCTTCTGTGGGCAAACTGATCAAAGAGATCTAATTCTTTTGAGCATGTCTCACTTATAATCAAAGATAAATGTGCGAAGAAAGCCAATGGAAAAAGCTTGGAGGTTTGAGTGAACTCAGAGGTTTTTCTGCCAGTGTGTATATAGCCCTTAAAGCTATATACCCTTAAAGCTATAATGGGGCTAGATTTGGACAGCCCAGATTCTATCCCAATGTCTTCCTGAGAATGCTCAGTTACTTGATCTTCTCACTGCACTGGACTTCAGACATGAAGATTCAGATTTGTAATATCTGTCTTGTTTTACCTTAACCCCAAGTACCCCAAGAACCCTTGTACCCCTAAATCAAGTAATTCTGCCCAGAATTACTTTGGGATTAGCTGTCTCAGCTACATCTGCCCTCCCTGGTAGTGGGTGCAATGAGCCTTGTTTTATCACCCTGTGATCAGCGTTCTGGACAGGTGAGAAATGGTCACACAGTAACACCGTGGACTGGATGCCCAAAGCCATGGGCAGCCACTCTGCTGAGATTGCTGATACTGAGCTCCTAGGTAACAACAACACCACCAAGACAGTTTTAATTAGTCAGCTCTCAAAGAAATTCTCCATCTGTCAGATGTTTTGAGAGAAGAGGAAAAAAAAAAACAAAGCCCAAAGTATTAAAAAAAAAATCTGAGACGAATCTCGCAGTATTTTCCGCAGGAGCAGATGTTCAGGAAGACGAGGCCGCTCGGAGCGGCGGGCCTCCATCTGAAATAGCACTGGGGGCCGCTGCAGACCACAGCAGGGGTCTTCTCTTCCGTGCTATGTGCTCCGAACACAGCACAACACTGCAGGGTTTACATGATGACATCATCATCACTGGACTATTGGAAGAGATTCTTGATCAGGTTGACGCGTGTGTCTTTAATGTAGTGCAGGTGGATTTGAAAACATATGGCAGACATGTTTAGTGCATGTACATCACGTAGTCACAGTTTAAATTTACAAGAGAGAGGATATATGCAGATAATCTCCCAGAGCGAGGCGTCAAATTTAGAAAGTGACTGAGGTGTATTGTATGCAGCATATGCTGTTATCATTTCCTGGCAGTATGTCAAACTAAAAAGCTGTAACATCACAAGGGGCTTAAGGTTTTTTTGTTCTCTCCACGTTTATTAAACCTTGTTTGACTCGGCTCTTGATTTTAATCTTCAGTTTAATCAGAATGCAGCAGGCTTAGAAAAACACTTTTGCTTCGGAAATATTCTCGTGCTTATTAGAACATGCCAGGGAAGTTCTGCGACAGGCTTTTGAAAACAGGGATAGTGATTTGCTTGGCACTCACACATCTCTAGCTGTATCAGTAAGTGCTATCGCACCCTCGACGACAGAGGAAAAAACAGCACATGCTTTGAACCTGTTCGTTCTGGTGCTGGAGGGTGAGAGGATTAAGAGGGGAACTCGATATCGCCGAATCCCTAGGAATTCCTCGCACAGCCAGGTGTGGTTTCCTGGAGAACCAGGCAAGATTCGATGGGGACAGGAAAGGCGGATCCACACTCGAGCTGCACCGCTGCGATCAATCGGAGCACAATATGCCTGCGCTTCAGATTTAATGGGATCACGAAGTGGCGTATTAAGAGCCTCTGATTAAACCCAGTGCTAGTGATGAAGGAGAAGACAATCTCGTTCTTTCATTGTGGCAGTGCAATATTAATAGACTGCTGGCTAATCCATTTCAAAATATCATGCAGCGGGGCTTTCACTAAGCACAAACTCAAATAATAAAGGTGGTGTTTTAGGCTGTTTCCTCCACAAGCTCTTGGCTTGTGTGTTTATTCATTTAAAAATAATAAATGTATTCAAAAATGGAGGGCCCAACTTCTGAGGCAAAAGGTCCAGTACTTTGTGCTTTCTTGAGTACCTATTTCTAGTTAATGTGCGAGAGTGAACCTGTTAGGCATACAGAGTGAGAGTTATTGCATGTTCTGACAGTGTCACTGAATGTACCTTACATTAGTGAGGCACCACATATCAACGTGAGCCTTAATGTCCTTATGCACTGCTGTGTGACATTTCAGCACACCATGTTCCTGTGTAAGGGAAATGGATTCAAAGCCCAGAGCAGGGCTTTGTTCAATGCATGCCTTATGTGACAGGCAGTGTAGCATAGTCTAATACGGGGGCAGCAGTGTAGCATAGTGGTGAGGAGCATGACTCTGGTTCTATTCCCCGCTGGGGCACTCCTGTTGTAACCCTTGGGAAAGGTACTTAACCCAGAATTGCCTCAGTTAATATGCAGCTGGATAAATGGGTAATGTGAAAAATTGTAACTTATGCAAGTTGCTCTGGTTAAGAGTGTCTGCTAAATGCCAATAATGTAATGCAATGTAATGTAATGTAATGTTATCCAGGTCTAAATGAGTCCTGGTTAAATTAGTTAACTACAGGTTTTATTTTTTTACACAGCACCTATGATTTTAAAAGTCAGCTAGAACAATATGTTGTATGTTAAAAGGCAATATTGTCTTAATCTTTATTTGGAGGAAGCAAAAAAGACTATTCCTCTGTGTGTCTCAGTAGGGCACAAATGACTCCAGTAGAGTGGCCCCCTGCTGTTCCAATTAACACAAACACGCCAACATATGAAGAGCGAAGACCCCCTGAAACACTGCACACCCTACCCCGTCCTCCCTCTCAGCATATCAGAGTCCCGATTCCTCCAGCAGGGGGCACTTCACACGTGAGCAGACACTGCAAACCTGCGACGATTCACTCACGATAGCTGTCAATTTTGCTCTGTGTCCAAGCCTCTGTCATAGCTCGCATGATTCTGGGGCTGGTCTGTTGGTGGGTGCAGGTAGGTGGACTGAATGGATTCCTTACCCTTGGTGGGGTAGAAATCACAATCAAGTGACACAATAGAAATCTCACTGAAGCCGAGCAATTGTGCAGAAAGTAAAACTTTTTCATGACAACAGAGAGGGCTGTAGAGGACACCACTGAGTAGAAAGAAATGCAGCTGTGCTTCTCAAACCCAGTGAGAATCGGCCTGTGGTGTGGAAGGCACACACTGTCTCTGATCAGCTGACCAAAACTGCAACATTTTTACACGTTTTATTTTTGTACAGCAACATTTTTTTAATCTTTGTAGCAACCCTTATTTATGGAGACTTGCATAGTACACATTTGGCATTTTAGCCATTAATACAGCTGGGTTTTCAGTCATTTCAAGCCATGCAGGAAGAGCACTGCAGTTCCTTAACTACTACAGCACAGTATTCATTATTAATATTTTTCATTTTTAATAAATTAAAAAATGCAAGGATTTCTCCTCCATTTTATTCTTCTCTAGTAGTGTGATGATATTCAAATTTATAATCCTCTCGATAATTCAATAATGCGGTGTTTGTGCAAACAGCATTATTTTCTGATCATATTAAATTAATAAAATTCATTTTCTCCTCTCATTATGAATTGATGTGCAGAAAATTAAATTCTGGGGAAAAAATGATTGACGATGCGGTCCCCGCCTTCTCAACCCATTTCGGAAGCAATTGGTTTTTCCAAGTGAAGTGAGTCAGAGCACATGCTAGCCTGATTCATTAAGCTCAGCTCCAGCGTGAGGTAAAACACACAACAGTGGGAACTTCATTAAAATGTGAGATTTAAATCTGAGGAAAACCGCTAGTCCCTGTGAATCACTTGATTTGCATTAAAATATTCCTTTGGGGTGTGGAAGATAAGAGCCCGCACGTTCAACGGCATTTTCTGGATTGGCTGACCTCCCTCACGCATGCCAGCATGTGCTTTTCACAAAACAGGCCCTCCCGTCGCAGCAACAGATGGGGACGTACCCGGCAAAGCTTCTTCTGTTTGTAATGCACGGAGTGTGTAGGTGTGTGCGTCCATGCATGCACACATGTATGCATGTGTGTCTGTGTGTGTCTGTGCATGACCGTGTGAGTGCATATGTATGTATGTATGTGTGTCTGTGGGCATGTGTGTGAGTGTCTGTTTGAGAGCACAAACGTGTACGCCCATGCCAGTGCATATTTATGTGCGCACCTCTGTGTGTGCATGTCCATTGCAAGTACATATGTATGTGTTTGTGTCTGTATGTGTTTGCATCTGTGTGTGTGTGTGTGTGTGTGTGTGTGTGTGTGTGTGTGTGTGTGTGGGATGGCTGCTCTGAAGGTCAGTCCATGAGCAAAGGAACTGAAAGAAACATGAAGCTGCCATTCAGATGTGGGTCCAAAGGTAGAGGGTTGGCTTCTGTGCCAGGACTAAATCTCATTGAAATTTTCATAGACTAACCTTTATTTCAGCAGGAAGGTCAGCTGGGAACTGAGAACTGTTCTCATTTACAGCTATGACCTGGGGAATCAAGGTGAATAGGGAATGCAAAGGATTGTGTAGCCAATCAATTGTAAGGGGGACGATTAGGACAGATGGAGAGCGCCAGTTAGTGAATTTGGCCAAAACCCCAGAGAACCCCTTACTCTCACAGTAAATGCCATGGGGTCTTTAATGAACAAAGTGGGCCAAGACCCCAACTTAACAACTTGCCTGAAAGCACCTGCTACAGCAGTGTGCTCATCACAAGAAAAGATAATGTTTCAAGGGTGCTGCTTGGAGTTGAGCATGTCTGACATTTGGGCTCTTTTGTTTAAACCAGCGACCATGCAAATTACTATGCATTAGAAGACACTGGTGGCTTGGGTGAGCAGAATTAGTTTTCCATTAAAACAGAAAAGCCTTATTAATGACACTGTGGCCTTGCCCGCTTCCTCTCTCTTCCATCTGCTGTAACATCATACTCTCATGTGTCAGGCTAAAACTGGACTCATTTGCACGCCACTCAGCCAACATGACTGGACCTGTCCATTTTCTATTCAAAACGTGGCCAGACTGACAAACAAAATGCAGCCGTGACTGGTTATAGTGAGGTCAGTCAAAAGCACACTCACTGTTCTGTTCTTCAGAGTAATGGTGGGCTACCTTTAAAGAGACCTCCACACTATGTCACTACTCACAGTTTCTAGCAGGGCAGAGCAATAGAATACTCCAGAAGAATAACAGAACAGTATTGCACAGAGTCTTGGTTAGGGAACCGCTTCACTGTAGTAATGTAGGGTGTACAATACTGTGGTGTTCAGCGTAATGACCAAAAGAAAGCACACTCTCTGCCGCGCTGTTTGGTGCAGAGGCCGAATGCAGGGCACTCACTATGCGGCGGAGTCGTTGAGCTGGTACTCCCGGGCGCGGCTGAAGCAGCCCTGCACCCCGCTGTCGGCCCACAGCCGGTGGATGACTTTGGCCAGGTCGTCCGGCAACACGCCCTGCTCCTCCGCCGCGGCAGAAAGGGCGAAGAGCTGGCGGGCGTCATCCTGCGGGGGGGGGGGAAGAGGCACAGCAAAGACAACAACATGAGACAGCAGTGTTGATTGGTGCTACTGCAACTATACTTAACCACCACGCTAAACTGTTATATGCTTGGAGAAGGTCCACGAGAATAACACGCATAACACAACCTATACAGGTCTCCCACGGAGAGGGGCATCTGCTGAGGAAATAAAGTAATATTTTGTGCTGATGCTTTGCGACAGTGAAATTAAACACAGGGAGATTCTGTGAGATCTTTGATTTTGGCGTAGAGCTGGCTGTTATTGTGACAGCGCAGATCTGCATGCGGCTGAAAGGGACCCTGAGTAACCCTCACACAAGTCTGAGCACACCTGATGGCCAGCAGACAGCAGGTATAATGAATGCCTTCAAAGGGAGCCATTTGTTTGCGGGCCCCTCTCTCTCCGGGGCGGTTTTACAGCTTCATTGCCTCTCTGCTGCGCTCGGTGCCCAGGGTGTTTGCAAAAGGGAAGCGGAGGGCGGAGAGGTCGTGGAGCGCTCTCCCCTCGGAGGCGAGGCGAGCGGCATGACTCAGATGTAATTATGCCTCTTGGGGACCCGGGGCGAGCTCAAACTCAGGCTCAATTAACGGGACGGGGCCCGGGCTCCCCCCGGTGCAGCCAGAGTGCCATGTACGAGAGCGCGCCGCCGCACTCCAGCCGGCGCGGCGCGCGGCTCGTCGCCCACGTGGTCCCCTGCACCCTGGCACACACTGCCCCGTCATGTTCGGGGACTTCAGACTTCAAAGATGAACCAACTGTGGCAGGTCCAAGCCTGCCGCCGCTCTCAGCTCCTTCCTGGAAATGCGGGGACTCAGACGTACCTGCAGAGGCACGTCTCCGTGTGGTAATGCAGACACCTGACGCCTGCCAATCAAGCTCTCGGCCTCACCTGACTGCCGTTCAGGAATCTGGTGTATGAGTCAGACCAATAAACCAGTAAATATTAAGCCGTTGTGTGTCCTTTAAGTAATCCGTTGTCTAAAAGCTGGCCACAGGACGATCATAATGCAAAGTAATAATTTGAATACTGGCCACATCCACCGTTCCCTGCAGCATCACCTTTTACATATGCTGACCAACCTTCCCACTAGCGGCGCAGTGGAGTGTCCACACACCATTTGTCAGAACTTTAAGAAGGGTACTCTTTTTTCATGTTGGAGTTTTTGGGCAGCACTCTGTGTAAACAGCTGGGAGAGGTATACCCAGTTGTGCTTAACACCTCTAATTACAGCAGCAGAGGCAGAACAACAACTGGGAAATCACTGAGTCTCTGCATGCTCAGTAGTTATAGACATAGGGATGTATATATTTAATGAATGTATAGCTGAATTTTGTCACTTCAGTTAATCCACTGTTCAAGTACCTGGATTGTTTCCCCACTGAGTGGAAACATGAATTATCTGTCATTCTGTGCAGGGTCCCAAGATCCTCCAGCAACAAGAACGACAACAGCTGGTCCAGAGAGCACAGTAAATGCACTAGAGTACAGTAACAACAGAAAACCCACAGAGAGGAATAATTAAAATAGAAAACTTAAAACCCAGTGACTCCAGCAGTTACAGACCGGAGTCATTACAGGAGAACACCCACACCAGACTGGACCCAGGATGCATGACGACCAAAGACCTAGTCTCTGGGCACAGAGCGAGATTTTCCAGACAACCAGAAAAGTGCCATCTGAAGATGATGAGAGAGGAAGGAGACACGGCTGAGTGAGACACCAAGGAGCATGGCATGCTGGCCTCTGCCAGTTGCCCTCTAACCTATGGGGAGTACATGTGCCGCTACAATGGAGATGACGAGGAGACTTTATTCCTTAAAATACGTCTACAGCAACCTCCCATTGGCATTAACAATTAGCAAATGTTAGCATATTGGCAAAAGTCCCAGGGAGAGACCAGTTTGTTTCCAATGGATTAAATGTATCTTTATTGTTCCAGCTTGCACTTTAGAGGCAGCTGTCTCTAAAGCTCCAGCCAAATAAAGGCCTGTATGACAAGAGCTGCACTTATATTCAGGTGGAATGTAATATTATATAATATGAAGCCCCCCCCTCTGGGCCAGAAGTGAACAGGTCTCGTTCCTTGTACTAAATGTGGCGTTGGCTTCACTAACAGACAGACCAGCCTGGGAGACGTGGACTGATGAACTGACCTGCAAGCAGGCCTCTGTGACTCTTCTTTGGTGAAAAAAGGAGGGTGAGGGGGTGGTTTGGTTAATGGTCAATTTTTCTCATTCACTTATCGCCAATGGAATCTGTGGACTGTTAGCCCCCCCCATGGTTTCCAGCTGGACCCCCCTGGGGAATTAAGCTTCCTCTTAATGCTGCCTGGCTGCATTGCCTGCAACGCCCCACACCAAGTCCAGCCTCCAGGAGCGAGCACACAGTGGCTGTCCACCCCCTCGCTCCCTGGCCCGGAGGCCCTTCTTTACAGTGCAACTCTTCCTTCCTTTTCACGTCCCCGAGCCCCTGGTCTAAGAACAAACTGTGAGCATCAGGTGGCCGTAGTAAGTATAGCAAATAACTTGCCTGGAGCACCACCAGGCTATTTGTAAAGTCACAATTACACTGGAGCCCTCTACACAGGCCCTGCCGTCAGCACACACCCAGCTTTGTGTGATTTTCACCCCCATTGCTCAGTGATTTGCACCTTACCAGGGAAGGCGCCCATCCTTCTCCTTGCAGAACGACCCCACAGACCTGTCCTGTAAGCTATGACAGTGTGACGACTGCAGACTTCATACAGGAGTTGTCACAGGCAAGCTTTGGTTTGGGAGGCAAGTTTGTGATCTTTAGCGGTTGCTCAGACTCAATTTAAGCTCTGCAGCAATGGTCTGCCTCTAACGTGCAAATCATCTGCCTCTAGGCGATTCCTCTGCAGGACTGCCATTCTGATAGATGCATCTGGAGTGGGCTGGAGTGAGGAAAAGGCCCCCACAGGTGCTGAGAAAGCATCCATCTTCTCCTCGGAGGCGAGGTAAGCCAAGAGCAAGTGCACATATCACCCAAAACAGGCTGGATGTTCGGATTTCAATGAGAAAACAGGGATCAGGTAAGTGGTAAAAAATGGGTTTTATTATACAGGATGCTACAACAAGCTGCAGGAATGTTCATTACCCTCAAAGCTTGAATAATCAATTTTACTCAGACTTGCATCAATAAAGTTATTGATGAAAACTGGAATTATGTGACAGGCTGAGATGTGTGTGCTGTGCTTTTGCAGGCTGCAAAGAGCTGAGGCATGGATTTTAAATCATCTCTGCCAACACGCAGTGAAAAAACAGACTTATCTGCTGCCAATGCCACCCTTCAGACTCACTGTAGTGAATAACTGAACAGTGACCCAGTGATCCAGGAGTTTATACACATGCACACCCACACCCACACCCACACCCACACCCACACCCACACCCACACCCACACCCACACCCACACCCACACCCACACACACACACACACACACACACACACACACACACACACACACACACACACACACACACACACAGGCAGGACGCACCGCTCTGGAGGGCTCCTCGTAGTCAATCTTGAGGTTGGCCATGGCCTTGATGATGGCCATGATGGACTGGATGGTGTTGCTGTACACCACGGCCCTGTACTGCTTGCACTCGTCCTCTGAGTATCCATCCTCATGGATGATTCTGGAAAGAGGGAGAATCACATACATATGCACAGTTAAACATCCTGGCAATATCTGCCGTATAACTGCACTACTCTGGAGTAACACTGCCATATTCATACACTGAAAGCATTTTATATATTTACAAACAACAGAGGGGGAACGATGACGGCAATGTTTAAGAAATCAAACCTGGCACTGAAAAGGACAGTCAAGCATACCGTTTGATGGACACACCTTGTTCATCTATGTAATATATTCCTTATGAATGTGGAAGCACAGCTTCTCTCTGCAGATGGCAGAAGGCACATGTGAAGCATTATACAGGCATGGAAGAAATAGCTGGGATTTGCAGTGGAGCAGAGACACACCGACTAACAAGCTGAGATGGGCTAAACGGCCGGCGCCTGTCATCATACTCTCTCTGCTCTCATATAAAGGAATTAACATCTAAAGCCACCTAAAGCCTTTAAAAGAACAGACTTCCCCCTGCTCTCATGCTGGCCGGTATCAGTAAGTGCGGGCGCACTCTAGCAGGTGGAACAGAGTGTATGGAGACGAACGGCGTGCGACCCAGCGGTCCTGCAGGACCCGGTCTCGCAGGACCCGGGCTCGCCTCAGCCCAGCTGCGAGAGCTGGTTGAGCCAGGCATCTCACTGACACTCCACACAAATATTTACAGACAGGTTAGGGACAGACAAAAAAGAGAACCGAATCTACAGAGAGCGTTGCCGGCCTTGAGATAAATGCAGTAGTTTCTCCTGCCTGAAGCGTGTCCGATATCATTACTCGCAGAAGGGTTTATACACAAAGCTGTGCGTTTATGTTTTGGGCTGTTTAAACTCCTCCATCCAACTTTGTGTGTGTGTGTGTGTGTGTGTGTGTGTGTGTGTGTGTCAGGCAGGTTCATAGAGTAGACTTGACTGTGCACCTGACACTACCCACAAATCTAAATCAATTTTAATGCTACACCAATGAACTTGTCTTTGCATCTTCTATTACTTTAAGCACAAATGTAAGAAATAGCTTAAGGTTTTATGTTATGTACAAATACAGATTTCCAATAAAAGGCTGAACAATCTCTATTGTGGAAAATAATTATAAGAGTTTCTTTCATTTAACAAAACAGGCTACATAATTGGTAGGCAAGCAATTGTGATGTTTTTGAATGAAACTGATTTATCCTAAGCTAAGCTACAGATGCTAATTATGATCTTTCTCCAAATGTAATCAAGATAATTGTCTTTGTACAGTATCTCTGCAGATGAGTCTTCTATAATTGCACACAAATAGGCCAGTTTCATTGTTTTCCCCAATTTTTCTCCTGCTGTGAGACTACAGTGTATCTTTGTGATTGTGTTAATAACCTACCTCTATAAAGTGCCTCTGATGAAAGGGGCACTGAAAGCACAGCTTGTCCACAGGAATGTGGGGAAATAATTAAGCCATTGAGGGTGTGTGTGTGAGACAGAGAAAGGGGGGGGGGTATGTGAGGGCAGTGATGTGAGTGTGTGTGTGTGTGTGTGTGTGTGTGTGTGTGTGTGTGTGTGTGTGTGTGTGTGTGTGTAATTATGTCCATGTGTATACAGCAGGGTCATGTGAATGCCTGGGCAGTAGTGTGACCACAGTGTTAGTAGCTCCTAAAACACCACAGCATAGGAATTATCCTTTTAAAACCTGCAACAATTATTTTAAGACAGCTGCGATTCTGTATTTAATTCTAATACTTACTCCTTAAGAAACAATGAGGAAGATAAACCATCATGTGCATTAAACACAAACTGTCCCTGAAACACAGTTATTACACGGTGGCAGAGCTGCAGCAGTGCTGTCCCTGTTCTGGGACGGAGCCCTGTCTTGTGTCACTGCTCCTGTTTTCCTGCTGTACCCTTTCGGCAGTTGCATGCGACCAGCACCTCACCAGCAGTACTGCTGGGTGCTTATAGTTAACATGGAGGCAACATCCACCAAGATTACTGGGGTCTGTGCTTGAGTGTCAGTGCTCGGAGGTGTGTCTTCATTGGCTGACGGACACGTCGTCACGTGAGACTACCCCCGCACATGCTCAGATGCAGCCTACTGAAGAACCTGTCTGGGAGAGCCTCTCTCCTCCGTCTGGAACTAGCCCACACTCACAGCCGGCTGACTATAACAGCTGGTGAGTGAGCTGCCGGCAAGGTGTGTGAGTGAGTGACTGTTTGTATACGTTTGTGTGTGTGTGTGTGTGTGTGTGTGCGTGTGTATTTGTGCACGTGTGAGTGTGTATACTTGGGAACTGCAGAGGAAATACCACAGCATTACTCACTTCATCTGCTTCACAATGGTGCTCTTCCCCGATTCGCCTGCACCTGCAGAGGGAAAAAGACAAAGTGGTTAAAAATACACTCCGTTAGAGGCTATTGTAAGCAATCAGAGCACCAGGCTGGCACAGACCCCAATCTAAACCTCCCTAGTCTCTGAAAGGCTGAAATTGCTTCATCTCTCAATTCTGTCTGATGGCCAAGGAGTCAAACCTGGCACTAAAAAGGACAGTCAAGCGTATCTTGTTCAACCTTGCTCTGTTCCCAGCTCAGTCAGATTTGCTTCCCCTCCTTTACTTGGTTACCATTAATCTACGTCCTACTGATCCCAGATTGCTATGAACACTTCTTCCTACAGAACACAGTGCAGAATCTCTATCTCGTGAGATGTGAATCTCCATGGATTGCTTCAGTCACTCATTCACAGATCTCAAATCACAAAGTGTCAGGTTCCACATACCCCCCACCCCTGTAATAGAACCGAGTGAATCACCCCAAGTGAATCTCCCTCAGTTTAAATATTGCCCCACTGCTGTCTGTCAAAGATCTCAGATTTGCCTTAGTCACTCTCAATCAATTTCTACATCTCCCTCATTACTGCCTCTCACTGATCCCAGATCACCCTGAGCTGCTGTCAATCGGGTCTTGTGAGCGTTCAGGTGGTCAGTGTGCACCGGAAGCCATGGACTTTGAACTGCATGTGGACCCAGCAATGGATTAAATACCGGCTCTGTGAGACCATCTAACCCCAGCAAGGCATTTGGTTTAACATAGTAAGTATTTATGAAATCAGCCTTGAGTTGTGTCTTTGCTTTGTCTGTGGTTGCCAAGCACAAGGTTTATTTTGAAATACTTGCTGACTTTTTTTTTTTTTTTTTTACTAAATACTTAAAATTTAAAAGTGGTGGTGAGTTAAGAAATGATTCCTAATTGAATAACTGATGCACAGTAGAAACTCATTAGAGGACAGCACAATGTCAGAGAGCATTACAAAAAGGAAAGAAAAACATCACTGTTCCCTGATCCACTCCCAAGGACCCCCCTCTCAACACTTAATGGGTTGATGCAATAGGACATTCTTCCCCACTGTCATATTGGGACATGGCTGTTTATTATCATTATTAGCATGTCACGAAAAATGTTCCACGGGATGTTCTGCTTCCTTATTAACTCTGTTTGTTTCTACAAGCCTGAGGCAGTCAAGACCTCATCAGTCATTGTATTCTAACTGCACCACTCCATATTACATAATGCTGTGGCACCCAGTCAAAGCACTTTCAACTGGGAGCCAGTCGCACTCTGGGGAGAAATGCCACATACAGCCCTTCCTCAGGGGTTCAGGACATGACCCAGGAAACATGGCACCTGCCTAACACTCATCCAGCTCCCACCAGGCCCACATCCAGATCCCACAGAGTTAGCCTTCCACTCTGCCCAAACCCACACATGCTCTCATTTAACCCAAACCCTTCAAGCATAGCCACATAACTTAATGCTTGATACAAAAACTCTGAATTAGTTAGCTATGTTAGTTGGCAGTTTAATCTGGTTGGGTCCAGCTAGTTCTAACCTCATTTAAAGATTTTTGTCTCCATGCTAGTGAGGACCCCAGAGACCACCACAGAGCTGGTTTAGCGTTGCTCTTTGTTTTTTCATAGGAAGAAGCGACTTCTCTCCACCTCCAAACATTGTAATGTGTCCTTAGCTTAACTTTATTCAGGGAGAGACAGAGTGACAGAGAGAAAGAGAGGAGTTATGTTTAGAGAGAGAGGAGGGGAGAGATGACATGGAGATGGAGAGGGAGAACTTGACAGGGAGAGTGAGAGAGTGAGTGAGAGAGGGAGCGATAGAGAAGGATGTAAACTGATTGGAGAAATGTGGGTCATTTTGTCCCACTGGGCCAGTTCTCAGATGCGGGAGATGTGATAGAGAGAACTGTGAGGAGACCTTCACACACCAGTAAACAATCTCCCAGCATGCAGCAACCTCCGGTAAACTCACGTTTATAACAGTGCCGGCACACACTTGTCTGTGTGCGTGCATGCATGTAAGTGTTAATGTACGAAATGTCCGCAGGGAGGTGACATATGTAGAAATGCTGCTCATGAATACATCAGATCATCAAAATGCTAAATGGTTTGAGTTTGTTCGGGTTAACAATACATAGACACGCAGAGAACTACCCACTACCCACTTTTAAGCAACAAAGTAACTTCATTACCAATTGCTTAAAATAGGTACGTGGGTCAATAGTGTGCTATGTCTACACCTAAGTGGAGGGCTTTCTGAACCTCAGGCTAAATGCCCATACTTCCAGGGAAGAGGACGCTGATGTGACGCACATCATCTCTGAGCAGCAATTACAGTGGCACCAATGCACACAGGCAGTCAATCACAGCATTCAACTTACTTCCACTGTGTCAAACCCCCACGACTTGGGGTTGGCCATTTCTGACAGGGATCGATCCATTCAGGCACATTAAAAAATGATTCTCTACCTCTGACAGATGCTGCTTGGATTCTAGAGTATCAGGTGTTGTTTTCTATATTCAGGAGAACTCAACAGAACAAACAAAAATAATGACCAGATCCATCTATTCATTCTATAGCTAAGCTTACAACAGGCAAGCAGGGCTAAAAATAACAGCAGATTGCAGCCCATGATTCAAACATAAAAAACATGTCCAAAATGTCCAATTCTCTCAGTACTGGGTTTGAATCACAGGTCCCTGTGGCTATCAGACCACGTTTTTCTCTCCCATGGTCCCAAGACAGTCTGACCTCCAAGCCAGCAGTGAGGCCATGACTCATCGTGTCCTCTAATCCTGGACTGGTGGCGGTATCCAGCCAGGTAATGTACTGGCCCGGAATAAACACTCGGCGTGGGAGCAGCTCGTTTTCAGCCCAAAAAGGGAAGGCAGTCACGCTCCCTCCATGGGCCAGGTCTCAGAGAGCATGCCGGGTATGTCAACAGCTCCCGTCTGCTTGGACACCATCCCATAGCGTGAGCCGCTGTATCTGCAGAGGAAGGGGGGGGGGCTGAGGAGTGCACCCAAGCTGATGACATGCACCACTCCCAAACCAAAGTCCGTCAGTGATAATTCATATACCACAGAGTTGTGTGGCTAAAAACATCTCAGGGCAGGTCTGAGGGATGTATTCCATGCAGGTCTGCATGTGTAACGGAGGCATTTCTGCCCTAGAAAGAGACAGCAATCGTGAAGTGGTGACCAAAATCCAAAAAAGGCCATGTGACTGACGTACCAGGAAAACATCATGTGATGACAGTATGAAGCTTCTGTGGAAAGCACCCCTTCCCAAACCAGAATGGGACTTTCAATTTTAAAATCCAGCGGATATCAGCCCTTGGTGCGCAAGTCATGCTGGACCGGGTGACTGAGGAGAGGGGTGAATATCGAAATGCAGGGACCCACGTAGAGGGTTACATGGTTGCTGGTCTTGCCCTACACTTACAGCCACAGCAAACTACAGGAAAGGGCTCCATTCGGTCCTGCAGGGCAAACACTGTCACCTGATCCCAGTGCAGCCAGTAGGAGCATCCAATCCAAACCTTTCACTTCAACCTCTCCCCCTGTGGCCCTTCCACTATTGGCTACTGACAAAGTGCAGTAATAAACATGCCCTTTGGAGTCTTCTGAATAAAGATCCACAGATTATAAGCACCGATACTGAGGTAGTCTCCACTGAGTTCCAGTTTATTGCAGGATCGGGAGCCAAAGGTGATCAAGTAAATGAGGAAATGATTATTCATTTACTACTGCGCATACCCTCAGCCTAAACCTTCCTGTTATTGAGTGTGTTGTGTGTGTTTACGGTGTTGTGTGCTTTTACAAGAGACAGAAATATGAACCTTCAATAAGAGGCTGATGATTCAAAATGATTTCCTTTATGAAAGACAGCTGGGATGATATTTTCAACTGTTTATAGACTTCGGATCCATAAAACAGTGACACACAAACACACATACGCACACAGATGTCAAACAACCCACAAGGCGATCATATAACATTTAAAAATGTGAGGGGCGTGCATTTAGTTGGAAACGGAGTAGTCTCACCATCACAGAGGGACTCCTGAACCCATACCGGCATATTAATACACAAACGAGGTCTCCTGACTAGCCGCATACTGTCAAAGCGCACTTCCTGCTCTGCCCTGATTGGCTTAAATATTTCACAAGCAGCTGCCCTCAGAAACGCCGTTCTCCCACAGGAGGCCCCCATTCCCACAGCCGCTCAGAGCCCCTCCGCTTCACAGCGCAGCCAAAATAACCCCGCGTCAGACGGCTTCTCTCTGCCCCATCACACCCGCACTGCTTACGGCGCGAAAAGGCAGAACCAGCAGGGGGACGTGGGGCGTCGGGCAGGAGAGGGACGTGGACACAAAGGCGGGGCAGCAGACGTGGGGACCTTTAACAGCGCACCTGCAAGGAAAGCGCGCACTCTGGTCTGATGAACATCCTGCAGCAGCAAAATGCAATTGCCATTTTCCAGCATCAAAGTGTCAATAAAATAACACTTGTTTAATCACTGCGATTAAGCCCATTATTTCGGGGAGCACAAACCCGCCCTTTCTGAGCTGTTGGCAGAGAAGACAGATGCCAAGCGCAGGACCTTTGGCAGAGCAAACAGCCAAATCCAATTTGCCAAATTCACTTTGGGTCAAACGCAGATAGGAGAGCGAAAGGGTCTGGAAGCAATTGATCAAAACATCCTCTGGTTACAAAAGAAAACAAACGCATTCAAAGACATCTAAACTGAGTGGAAATTGAAAAAAGGGCAACAGGCTCCCATGGCAATTTCTCAAAACATTTGATTACAATGAGAATGAATACGTTGAAAAATAGCTGAACTGGCTGATAATTGAATGTGGACATTGGAGTCAGAGATGAAAGCTTCTAAACCCACATTTACTACCACCCCAAGGACTCTTTGTCAATTATGTATGATTTAAAGACAGCTCAACTAATCCAAATGGGTATATCCATCAAAGCAGCTGGCTTTTTACAGCCCCTGAGAGACTGCACCAATGACAGGCAGCTGTTTACCTTTCCCAGCCAATCACACCGCTCTGCTTTTAATTACAGTGCCTCTAACTGCAGCACAGAATTCTGGGTAACGCTCTGTCGGCACCACCAGGAGTATGCTGCAGGGAGGGGCGCAGTCATTAGCAAAGTCTTCCTCACATCTTTCAGAGCAACAGTGGAAGGCCTCTGGGTGGTGCAGGGCCTCAGACAGCCCTAGTGAGCTAGGCCTGGAGACTGAGCAGGAGCCGCATTTCGCTGCCCTAACACGTCAGGGCTGGTTCTCTTTGCAAGCTTATGGCAGCGGGAAAACAAAGGCCACTCAAAATGGCAGAGACGAGTAAGAGACTGTGCAACACCAGTGGCTGAAACACACTGTGTACGCTATGCTAAACAGCTTGCAAACTGACGGCAAATGGCTTAACTCGGACTCCAGTTTGTAAGGTTTGGGCTTGTCGGCCTCAACCTGCACTAGGGACTAGCACCTACACAACTGAACCAATCAGGAGCCATGTGAGTGAGCTTTGGGTGAGACGTACTCAGCACTGCCTGGAAACTCAGCATATTTCATATGAGCTGGTCGCCCTCTCGGTGTCCCTCAGTTTGTCACTCTTATCAGGACGGCTTGCAGTGCCAGCAGAGAGCCTACTCAGGGAGCTCCGGTGAAATGATTCTTGTTTTATGTTCTAAACGTCTTCAGGCTGCTATCTGAGGGCTGTCCAGGTAATCTCAGCCTGGCAGACTGAGGAAGAAGGATGCACATAAAGTGCACACCGAGCATCTTCTGCCACTGGCTCTATATCAGTGCACCTCCATAACAAGGTGAGCAATACCTAACCACTCATTCACATTGTTAAGGAGGCAATAGGTGCTGTTCACCTTCCATTCCCTACTTCAATGGGCTATTTATTGCCCAGAGCACTTCCTTTTCTGACCACCAAACTTCAAAACAGTGAAAGAGAAATTAAAATGATGAGGCTTTTGAAAACAAGTATGTGTGATTTCGAAGGAGTATGGTGTAGTGCTAAGGAGCAGAGCTTGTTGCGAGTTTGATTTCCAGGTGGCACATTAAAAGTCTGCCATTGAGCAAGGTCCTTAACCCTGGTTAGCTCCAGTAAATATCCAGCTGCACAAATGGATGACACATAAGCTGTGTAAGTCACTCTGGATATGGGCGTCTAAGTAAATAACGTACCAGATGCATTTTAAGTGCCGCTGACCCAACAAGCCGGTGACCTCATCCTGGGTTGGCTTAAGTCTGGATGGGACACAAACACCGGCTGTACCCACAGCCCACATGCCAACGGTGCTTTCATGGAGAGCAGCCCACTTGGTAAATGTGTTTTCAAGAGCGGGGAGCGAAGTCCAAATTACACAGCGCCGAGCTCTTCAAGCACTTTTATGGAGAGGTCTTATTTTGTACTGTAACGCACGTGTGCAACCCCCAAGGGGAATAGCAGCGGATGCATTAGGCCTGTTTACCACAGTGCCAGAGGCTGCCAGTGAGTAAGAGAGCAGAGGAAAAACACAGGCAACGGGCAAAAAAAATAGGGACCACGTTCTATTTACAAAGAGCCTGAGATCCCTGGGATACAGAGGAAACAAATATTCCTCGCTGCCTAGCAACTGGACATTCGGAGGTAGCCGCGGTGGTCTGGGCCGCGCGCTTTAATTCGGCGGGACAGCGAGCGTGGAGCCCTTTTCCGAAAACACGGAGGCAGAGGAAGGGGCACTCCCCGGTGCACTCTGGCACGATTTGTATGCGGGTCACGCCCGTGGCACCCCCTCCCTTTCATTGATTAAGTGAGGGGATATCTGGGGGGAAGAGGGTCATTAGCCTGCGGAGCGGCAGCGTGCTGAGGCCCGGCCTGCGGTGGGGTTTTCCTGTAACTCTCACCCAGAGGAAGGGAGGGGAAATTGCTTTCATTATCGGTGATGTCAGGGCCTCGGCCGGGGCAGCACAAGCCGCCAGGATGCCCTCTGGAGTAAATGCGAAACAGCTGCTGTGGAGAGAGGCCGCCTGGCCTTGCGGTGTGATGTGCGCCGCCGAGCGCTGGCCCGCAGCGGTAAGCAGCCTTCCACCCGCGATTCCGACTCTCCGAAAAGAGCAGCATCGCCGCGCCTGGCCTCAGCTGCTCCCAGCGCAGAGGCAGGGAGGGAGAGCCAGAGGAAAGCAGGGCGATGGGGAGAGACGGTGAGCCGCGCTGAAGCCAATTTAGCCAAAACAAACTTCACCTAAGGACCATTTCTTCAAAAGTGTGTTCCTGTGTGTGTGTGCGCACACGTCTGGGCTAGTGACTCCCTGAATACCTGTGTCTGTGTGTGTGTGTGTGTGTGTGTGTGTGTGTGTGCATGTGTGTGCGTGTCAGAGGAGAAAGAGAGGGGAAGGGAGAGGGAGACTGAAGCCCTTTCCCTTGGCAATCTGTCCAATCGATAGTCACTGGCTTTCAGTCTGTCACACAGCTCCACTCTTCACACAGCTCCATTGGTGCTAAGCTGTCCTTGGCAGCCATGAGGAGAGAGAGGAGGAGGCCTCTGACTGCTTCCATTAGCTTCAGTTCAGGAAACGCAGAAACACTGAAGCACAGAAGCATACAAACGCATGCATCATGTCAGCAGCAGAGTCCAAGCCAGGCCTTCTTCCTCCTCCCTGCTCTCACTGCGGTTTAGAGACACGCTGTCCCTCCCAGTGGCCCAAGGCAAGGCAGCAAGAAGAAATATTGCGGATTAGATCTGGAGCACAACAGCCTTGCCCTGAGATGTGCGCCACCTGAGAAAAATAAAACACTTACCCCATAAACAGCAGTACAAATGAGAACGACAGTAGCAGGAGAACCGGCGGCTCCCTCCCCACTGGCTATAGGTAAATACCGCTAATGGCTAACTAGGAAGGATTAATTGATCCCTTTGGGGCAGTGGGAAATAATCCCATTGTTGATCCCAAGGTGAAACTGACTCCGCTTATTAAAAAAACAAAGTTTAATTAGCGGAACAGCACAGCCCCGGGGGAGACGGCCCTTATTATTGCGTTACGATGGGATTCATCAATTGCTTCTGAGGGAGTCATTATTGGGGTTTTGCAGGGTAATGAAAAACACGAACAAAGTTAAAAATATGGACCTCTTTAAAACGACAAGACAGCGGAACAGTAGCCCTAATCTAGCCTGAGGCCCATAGGAGACCGTGAGATCAATTTTTAGGACTGTAGGCCTCTTATACCCTTCTGCTCCAAGAGCTGGCATTTGTTGGGTGATTATGAATGGATATTTAGGGCGAAAGGGGTCATTCACTGGTCAAATATATCAGTGGATAAGCTCTTAGACAGAGCTTAAAATAACTAAAACTGAAGCCGGATATAAACTTGTAATTCCTCTGGGAAAAAAGTCAATACATACACACAAACTCCAGAGAAAGAGTTTACTTGGCAGGAGCTCAGCATTTCCAACGAAACAGCCCTCAGAGGAACAATTCTTAAATGCTTGGTACATCCAACTGAAAACTTTCCCTGGGTTTAATTTCCTCTCAGAACCACCCAAAGGCAACGTTTCAATGACTCCGTAAAGTACATCAAGTGAAGGAACCTGAAGTAACACCCAAGTGTATGCAACAGATGTGATGTGAAGAATGATGTCACATTTTGTCTGGCCTGTTACACAGGAGATCAAGGGAAGAAAGTGAACATCGGAAAACAAACCATTTAAGTTGTTCATCATCTATACCACACACCGATACCCTCTAGTAAATTCAAACCAATGAAAAGATACTGATGCAAACAATTAAAAGCAATGAGCAAAGTGCTGATGTGCATCTAATGCAATAATAATGTCAAGCAATTGGTGAAGTGCTAATGCAATTTTAATGTAATACAAATACCAAACAAAGCACTAAAATGCTAGAATCATACCGATTAGGTGTTAAATGTGAAATAATGAGAACCAATTTCAGTGCTCATACTGGAGACTGTCCCAAGGAGCACACATCAATGCGAAGCATGCAGCATTATCTTCAGCGACGCCTGGTGAGCACAGATGTGTCCGTCTATGACCATGGCCATTCCGAGCATAGGAAAGCAGAGGAACCAGAATCTGAGCTGGTACACAAGGCGCCTGTTAGGAGGAGGCTTTGATCTTCACGACAGCAGTGAACGACGCCGCCGAGGCAGAGAGCAGTTCCGTTTCCTCCTGTCTGGTTCTACTTCCATCCAAACAGACCTAATGACTGAGCGACGTGCCACCTCCCCCTGGGGCACCCGCCTGTGCGTCGGAGCGCTCCCTCACGGCGCGGGAACGCCTCGGCGTCTGTCAGATTCAGGTATTTAATTATCCCGTCGACGAGATCATTCATTAACCGAAAAGCTCTTCAGCCATGACGTCTCCATCTGCTGCGGCTACCGAGAAACTCTCTCCTTCTGCGGAAGTAGAAGGGAAACGCACACCTTCGCGTGTGTGGCCTGCGCCCTGAGCCAGCATACTGCACCTCAGATTACTGCCTCTGTTTGCATCTTTTATTTTATAATGATTTAGTGTATTCATAGAGGAATGATGTCACACAAGCATACAAAAAGAACAAAGACCCTTTTCCTCTTTCCATCAGTTTTAGTTTCTCTGAGCAGAGGACTTTATCTGACCTTCTATCCCTGTGTTCACCTTTGTAGAGGATACTGGGGAAGCACAGCTGTTGAAGATGCTTCCTTCCTTGAAGCTGGGGCTTATCACTCCAGTTGGCAACAGGCACAAACCATGCATCATGGGTTTGAACTGTGAATGTTCCCTTGCAGCTGACTGGAAGGGGACAAGACAGCAGCTGGGCTTAATGAGAGCATCACAAAGGCCGCACTGTGAACTCTGCTGGCTTTTTACTGCCATTTAGAGCAGAACAATAGCATCCGAACCTGCTCCACATTCACTCCATCTCTGAAGCAATTAACAAAGCAGGGCACCCCCTCAGCCCCCTCTACGTTGCCCATACTGTCTGACAACAGGGAACAGCGAGTGAGAGAGAAAGAGGCAGAGGAAGAGAGAGAAAGAAATAAACAGAGAGAGGTAGAGGGCCAGAGAGAAAGGGAGAGAGAAAAGACAAAAAAGAGAGAGGAAGATGGGGAGAGGGAAAACAGAGGGATAGAGAGGGAGAGGTGGAGAGAGCATGAGAATACAAATCCTTTTGTAATGATGACTGGCTGAGTATTCTACATTTAAAGTGATGTTGGGAATCTCCATCTGTTCTAATTCCCACTTCCAACACTGTGAGCCTCCTCATACAGCCTCTCTACGAATGAGATATAACAACCATGTCCTCCCCTCTCCTGGGCTTCACCCCTGTGCTGTTTGCACTGAGGCTGTGAGGAGCCAGCAGTGAATCAGAGAAGTCCATCTGAAGCATGCGCCGCGCTAATGTTTGTCAGGCTCTTAAAGAGATCTCTGCCACTCAGCCTCCCTAATCTCCGCTCCCGGCCGTTCCTAAAGGGCCGCTCTTTAATGTAACATATCAGATGGATTAAGCGTATAGCGCAGCACGAGATCTCACAGTTTTCCTGAACGGTCACGACGTCTTGCTGGCTCGCTGCCCGGTGACGGCAGCCCAAGGCCACGATGAATCAAGCTCATCGCGTTTGCCTTTTGATAGCGCCCAATAAAGATGAACCAAACTCACTGTGTCTACCGTCTGATATCTGAAAACCAAATTCAATTTCTGCAGGGCTCTGTGAATCGGCGTTTAAGGATGCAAGCTCCATTTAAGAAGGATATAGACTAAGATCCTGAGTCACTGCATAAAGAGTAGCTCAATGCAGTTAAAAAGATGCAGAGAATGATGGAGCCTTCCTTTGAAAAACGTGTCATGGCAGGCTGTCCTGCAGCAATCCGTTAATAAGGGAGGGTGAGTATGTTTGCGGTGTGAGATGGGAATAGCTAAAGAGTGGCATATGAAAGAGAGCAAGCACATGGAAGGTCAGCGTTAAATGCCATGTAAATGCTGACTGCTGCAGTGTCAGTGTTGAAAGCTGCAGTGCCAGTGTTGAATGTTGCAGTGTCAGTCTTAATTGTCTACCAGGCAGCCGACTGAACAGAGGTCATTGTCTAATACAGTAGTCAGTGGGATTGGAATATTTAATGAAGAAAGCAAGCCACTGTTAAATCGGGGAGTGGAGAGTCAGTGCTAAACACTATATCTAGGTGTTAAAAAGGCTTCTGAACTGTAGTAGATAATGGTGTATCTTTGCTAGCAGTCCCCCTCTGACTCAACAAGACAAGCCAGAGAAATGCAAACTACCATCAGTTATTCAAGTGGGAAGAAAAGGAAATAAATGCTTAAAATCCGTAACCACAAAAAGAGTACCCTATAGTGAGCCACAGGGGGTTTCTGTAAACCTTGTAGGGGTATACATGCAAACTTAGATGTATTTTCAATTAGACCATCACATTATCAACAAACAAGTGACATATCCCATTTGAGCCTTAATTTGTCCTTGTTATGGAGCCTGTAAATATTTTATTGTATAGAGCCTAATCCTACAAATTTCAAATTAGGCTAGTCCACTAAAACAGACATTATTAGCTATAGGGGAAATCATATTGTTCAATTATAAGCCTATCTTATCATTTGGCCATGGTAGCTGGCATGATATACTGCACTTTCATAGTAAGCACAAAGGTCAGTTCAAGGAAAACAATACTCCTGTTAATATCTTAGTCAAAATAGCCAAGAGCACCATGTGACATGGCATCCAGCAGACACAGGAAGCTGGACATAAACCTAATGAAGGTGCTGCTCTACTTGGGAGTGATGTATTCAAGTATATGACATGATTGTCATTTAGTAGATGCTCTAATCCAGAGAGATTTGCATAGGTTATATGTTATCCATTTATACAGCTGTATATTTACTGAGGCAATTCTGGGTTAAGTGCCTTGCCCAAGGGTACAGCAGCAGTACCCCACTGAACAAGCAACCTTTCAGTTACAAGCTCTGCTCCGTACCACTATGCCACACTGCTGCCTCCCCCTTTGATAAGTAAAAACAAACAGGCCAGGGTGGATAAATTATTAAGGATGGCTCTCGTGCTTTATTGGAACACTGCCTGTTTGAATCTTTGGGATGACTTCGACGTTGACGGGATTTGGCTCGGGTGACATCCCGAAACTCCCGCACAGCAATACGCCGGATTTGTAGATCGCTGCTGCTGTCATTTGGGTTTAATATCCAGATTTTATATCCAGAGCTCGGGGGGAAATGTCTTCACCTGTCCCTCCCTCTGGGGACAGCCCACTGTATAAGTGTATTAGTTCCAGGTTTTTTTTTTACTTTATGTGATGTATTTATTGAAATGATTTTCTGGTAGTAGGCTAGTAGAAATGTAGAGTGTACACCTGACAGCTTGAGGATAGTCATGTCTATGAAATATAGGAATATGACATGAATAATATACTAAAAATGAATGAAGAATCAAAATAAGAAAACAGCAACCACCCATTCCCTCTTCTCTCTCTCTTTTGCGCACACAGGCTCTCTCTCTTTCTCTCTCTCTCACACACACACACACACACACACACACACACACACACACCCAATGAGACACACTATAATGTGATGGACTTCAGAGGTGCTGTTGACGGGCTCTGTGCTCAGGGCATTGGAAGGGGATTACAGAGCAATCAGCCTGTAATGACGAGCTGTATCACTGCTGAATAGAGCGAAAGAGAGGTGTGTGTGTGTGTGTGTGTGTGTGTGTGTGTGTGTGTGTGTGTGCGCACTCTATTAAAAAAGGGCTGAGTTGGCGGCAGAGCCCTCCAGCAGATCTTTTGAGAAAACGGGTCTCCTGAGCACTTTGAACAGTCTTTGCTTCCAGCACAGCTTTTTACAGGCAAGTCTCCAATATAATTAAGGTAGCACTAATGCCTCCCCAGCCCTCCACAACACACACACCAGACACAATGCCCCGAAACAACATTTCCATCTACAGCACACCTCAGATAAGCTGCACTGCTCCAATGTTATATACATATATATATGTTGAAGTATATAGTATGAAGTATATATGTTATATACTTCATGGCTTCATGACACACCGTATGCACCAGCAATGCTGAGATATTCCCTGAAACTGCTGATATACATGACCCGAAACTCCAGAGACACTGTAGTGTGGATATTTCACACACTCACACACATTTCCTCCTGAGCCCTTCCCTTCCAGAGAAAGGGAAGTGGTTCCCGCCCTTCAGGTAATTAGGACCAGGTCCTCTGGCTATAATGAGGTCTGGTAACCAGCTTGACAGGTGTTTCTGCGGTAACAGGCGGAGTAGGAAAGAGGTGGGTGGGTGGAGGGATCGGGGGGACCTGGGGGTTCAAGTTGCACCTCAGACACGTGAGACTGGAAAGACCTAAAAAAACAAAACACTTTAAATCAAAAGGACCTCTCTTCCAAGGGCAAGACATGGAGCTGGGCTTAATAACTGGGGTTGGAGTCCCTGTGGGCCCATGAGTGAAGAGGAAGGACCCTACATCACACTGACACTTCCTCCAAAAAGAGGCTCTCAGACTTCACACTGTCACACATCCCACTCAGACACGGGCCAGCTACGGCATGTTTTTCATCCTCATTACATTTATCTGAGAGACGAAGAAAGAGGGAGAGACAGAAGGGGAGGAATGAAGGTAGAGAGATGAAGGGTGAGATGGATGGAAGAGAACAGGTGGGAGGGAAAGAGAAGTGGAAAGAAGGGAGTGCAATCAAATCGTAGAGAGAAGGACAGAGGGAGGGAGCAAGATGGAGAGAAAACAGCAGAAAGGAAAGCTGGAGGGGGTGAGTGGGGGAATGGGACATGGACAGGGATAGAAGGTGGCAGCGAGTGGGTGACAGAGAGAGAGAGAGAGAGCACAAGAGGAATCATTTATCTTTTAAAATCTGGAACTGTCTGCTTGACTAAAAGACCCCGGTGTTTCCCTGCAGTAATTTTCTGCCTATTATTCCCAGGGAGGTGGGGTTCGCTTTCCACACACTGCACAGACCTGCTGCAGATAATGCGTTCAGACAGCTCTCTGGGTCTCAGAGCGTACCGCTCTCCATTCGCCTTTGCAAAAGGTCAGGGGGGAGCCTCCGGATGGGATGGAAAAGCCCTCTGATGTGGCCCCAGCGGCTTCTGCATTATTTTTCTGCAATAGCTCTGCATTAGACATCTGTTACTATACTGTTTTAATGCTGTGTTCTTTATGCTACCCTGTTTTGGAATCAGCAGCCACACACAGTAGACGGCTCATTTCACTGCGACAAGCTCTGCACTCGCAGGAGTACTGAAGTGAGACAAGCACAATCCTCTGATTCACCCGCATGCAGCCAACGGCTGTTTCTTCCACTACAAGTCCCACAACGCACTACAGCAGACCTGGTGCTCATTGGAGACTGGGCACTACTCTGCTGATGCACATCTGAGCAACTCAAAGGTGTTTGACAAAAGGTATCTAAGGGTGGTGAGACGAGGAACCCCTGCCGACCCAAATCCCCGCAGGAACGAAGCCAATTTGTTCAGCTGTGGGCTCCTGGTCTTTGTCGGCTGATGACGTGGCTAGAAATGAAACTGGGCCAGAAAGCTCAGCTTGCACTCAAGGCAAGCACCTTAACCACTGAGCTACTCAGGAGCCCCTAGTGTACTGGTTTTGATTCATGCAGGAACAACAGCACTGTATGTCTCAGCTTGTCAAACACGTGTATATATACAGGTATATAGATGCACAGATGCAAGTGTGTGTGTGTGTGTGTGTGAGTGTGTGTGAGAGAGAGAGAGAGAGAGAGAGAAAGAGATATTATGTGGCTGGCATCACCCTACTAGCAGTACCCTGTAGTGTACACACCCAAAGACAATCACCCTGTAGTATATATACCTACAGAGGCAATCACCTTGTACTATACACACCTACAGAAACAATGACCCTGTAGCGAAGTGAATACACCCACCGAAACAATTGCCCTTTAGTGTATATACCCATAGAGCCCTTCCTCCTCTGGGCCTCTTGGCCCAGCACTACCCTCCCTAACCCACTAACCCTGTGGACCTGTTAGCGTAATTAGGATAAAATGTGGTTCTCTAATTAAAGCGCGGGCGGATAGGATGTGAACGAGGTAATATCTATTAAACACCTGCCTCTCTCGCCAGGGGAAGTCGGCACTGTGGGGGAGGGAGGCCGCGAGGGGTGGCGGTGATGGGAGATGCATCAGAACCCTCTGCCGTGAACTCACCCAGACAGCGGAGGAGAGGAAAACTCAGAGACCGGCTATACAGTTTAGTGGCAGGGAACAGCACCGCATTGTGTGTCTTCTTAATTACCTCTGCAGGCTGAGGCTACCAGGGCACCGCCGGAGGTATGGTACATTGTTGTTTTGAATGAGGCAGAGGCATTGTCTGTCGCCGTTATTAATTTGCTGGGAAGCAGGCCACACAGAGGTTACCTGACAATGCATTAGAATGGAAAACCGTATTTTGCAATCCACATTTCAGCACAGGGACTGAGATAAAATACTGTGCTCAAGGATTCAATAGCAGCGCACCCCTTGGCATACAAAGCCATGACCCTCTAGTCTCGATTCCGTTGCTCCAAAATCACCGGAACACATTCTGATCTGCACACAGCATCCTAACACACATGACAAGCCCAATGCTGACAGACGGAGGAATATAATTGACCCAGACAAAATGTTTACAGTTCACTACAACAGCTGTCCCTCTAATTATTGAGCAAATGCCAATATTGGGTAATAAAAACACAAGTGCTTTTGGTAACAACCTAGAACATCTGGGCAATGTGTTTCAGGTCATAATTATCCCTTGATGTGTGTTAAACAAACAAACGCGACCTATTACTGCAGAGCAGGAGCGTGGCTGTGTTTACACTGTGGCTTGACAGGGAATCTTACTCCTGTGGTTAGGAGCACCGCTAGACCGTGCCACATCTTCGCTTTCTGGGGAGCAGACAAAACAGGCTTATCTGTTACACGTAAAGGGGGTAAGGAGAGTGTCCCCTGTTTTAACATTCACATTTAACAGAGGCTGCACTGCCAAAACACACTGAATCCATATTCTGATATGAATCACCTGGCCTCCTACGTGTGTATCTTTACACCAGATTAATGTCACAAAAATAGATGGCAGCCCACTGCAGAGATATTCTGACAAATGAAAACTAGAGAATGACTAATATGTAGATGCCCTTGAGAAGATTTAGAGTCCTGAAACAGGAAGCCGGGGACAGGAAGTGGAAGCAGAAATCCAGAGGAGAGACTTTATCAGGGTGCAAATCCAACCCCATTCGCCCCCACGACAGTCCCCAAACAGCACTCTCAGTAGCAGAGAGGCACGGTAATAAGACAGAGGTTTGAGGGGAGAGAGAGGAAGAAAGGGGGGAAAGAAAGAACATAACAGTTCATGTTGGGTGGCAGTAACACCAGAATGACTCTCTTTTGACTGCGTACACAAACACAGAACACCTGGCGTTCCTCCTTCAGTGCCCTTCATCAGCATCCTCATCGCTCTCTCTGGGGAGACCACCATGTCTGCCCACCTTTAATCACAGAGCCACATGACCCTGCAAGCAACCCCTGACCCTGTGTGTGTGTGTGTGTGTGTGTGTGTGTGTGTGTGTGTGTGTGTGTGTGCATGAGAGGGTGTGGATATGTGAGCAAGCTGCACACACAGTCTGCAAACTTCTCTCAACATCCCTGCTGATATCCAGACATAATCATTGGATTTTTTTTTTTGCATTCTGATCCACAAAAAAAAAAAAAAAAAAATTTTGAATTTCAGTCAGCATGTCCCTCTGTGCAAGCATTCACCAGCTGCAGAAGAAAAGAGCAAGCTGCCGTTTCAGGTGCTGCCTGAACACGTGTCTTCCTGCCTACATTTTTAATATTGTTATACATTGGAAAAACTTACACAGCCACACTCGGAACAAAAGAAGTAGAAAAAAAAAAAAAAAGAGCAGTGCTGGCAGAAACAAAGGCGTTCGCAAGGCTGTGTTCCGGCGCAGATGGAGGCGCTTAGCGTCTCCTCCGCTGTGGCTCTTGTCAATCGCAAGCCTTTCCTTTCCCGAGCACCTACCTCATTCTCTCATCAGTCTGCCCTGCCTTTAACAGGTGACCGCTTTAGCAGTGCTAACTCACCAATTTGGCTCCTGTGAAAAGCCATTAGCATGATGTACACAGTCCTCTGCCAGCTTCCAACACCTCTCCTCAGTCTTTTACTTCAGTTGGGGGAATTCAGCAGTGGGTTTTTTTATGTAAGTATATGCGGGTACATGAGGTGTGTATGGGGTGACCCACCATCTGATGTGCAACATTATAGAGACGTTGTGATGTCACGTGTTTCCTCAATAAAATGGCAGCATTTCCATTGCCCCACTTTAGGCCTTGTGCGGAGAGGTTGTGGTTTTAATGCAGCGGTGGTACATAATGCATAATTCCATTAGCGTAACGTTACTCTGACCCTGCAGACAGTACCAGCACATGCGTCTGGCAGTGAATTATAGATGGCGGAGGCAGAGCGTTGCCGGTGTGATGGATGTGCAGGGGGTTACAATACAGCATACGGCTATATGTCCATAAACATGTGCAGGTTTGTCAGGTACAAACAGAACTAGGAGATCAGAGCACCTCCTATGATGTCAGGATGTCAGGCTTAGCCAAGTTTGTCCTATAATGCAGCACCCAATGCCCCCCCGCCCACCCAACCCCACTCTGATACATACATCTATATTCATTATACAGACAATCATCGTTTGTCCAACACAACAATAACCCCCACACCCATCTTCATCAGTGACATATCAACCCTTTTCGCAGACAGTCTTCCCCTTTTATACTAAACCATGAATTTATCAGTGGATCCTCTTCAAGGAGGAGGAGCATTTGAGTGCAGTTAGAACCTGACAGTTAAATATTGCTCAGACACTAACCTTCAGATATTTCAGATCTGCACAAACTACAGTCTCAGTGCCAGGCTGAGATATGGAGAAATATTACTTCACAGATTTGGGAGGTGGGGAGGGAGAAAGATAATTACAGAACAAATTATTCTAGGCTGTTCAGCTGCATTCCTTTCTCTGTCAACACAATTAAATGTTATTACAGCATTTGAAGGGAGTGTCGTAAAACAATTTCAGGCAAATAATATTTTTCTAATGTATTCTACTCCACTACACTGTACAGTTTTAACACAGATTCAGTGAAACATGACAGAAGCTGCACTGGGCCAGGAATACCCCTGACATCACTCAAGTGTATGGCACAGTACGCAATATTTCCAGCATTACCTCATATACTGTACCTCAATTCAGGGATTTGAACCTACAAGTTTCTGGACAGGTCCAGCATTCTTACAATTATTCCACACTTTTCCAGTGCATTTGATACCACTTTAACACATTACCCTTTAAATAACACAGAGCCCGATACCACAAGGGGAAAATGTCTTCACAACCCCAAAATGGGTGAAGCCATCATGTGTTTCCAGTCACTCACTGATTCGAGCAAATCATAGTATTGTGTTACAAGTACCAGGGGTAGATCTGCTGTAGCTTTTTAACCATGATTCTTGCTGTCAGCACAGCACACTAATAGATACAATGCTCACATGCTCACTTGGGTCTCTGAACTGTGCCTCGCAAAACAGCCAATCGAAAGACTTGGCTGTCCGTATGTAGCAGTGACTGACAGAACATGGCAGCTACACCTCTTACAGGACTCGCAACGCTCCTTTCAAGCATCCCCCATTCCTACTGCTTCCTGAAGTTTTACGGTTTTCAATCTGGCAACCCCTGAAGTCCAAGGCAGGACAGATCCCCTTAAAAAATACTTTTTCAGCAACCAGCCCCCAAATCCTCACAGAAACCTCCAGCCACCGTCCCAGACGAGGAATTAATTCAAGCTGTGAAGCTATCGATCAAAGAGGGGAGCGCCAAGGCTGAATCCGGCAGAGCAAAGCAGGACAGACGCAAGCTCCAGCCGCCGGGTCCCGCCAAGAAGAAAGGGAGAGCGGGCAGCATGAGACGTCTGCCTGAGCCCGTCTGGCCCTTCATCTGCCAGACTGACGATATTCAAATAAGACATTAAAACCCAGCCACTTCTCGACTCTCAGGGCCGACCTGGGCCGCTCTGAAGCTAATGAGCACATAAAAAGATATGCCGTTCATTAGAAGGTCACAAAACCTGGGAAAGTGTTTGGTCAGACATATTAAAGAACTAAAGTTGTGCCATGGAAGAGCTTTTGACTTGGCGTGAACTTGGAAGGTCAAGCACCCCTTGGGATTCTTCATATATGGCACTTGCAGGCTTTTTACAGAAAAAAGTTATACTCCATTTAAACCTCTACCTCAATACACCTACCATGTTCTGGCTATTTTTTTCTTAACATGGCCCTAAGTGCCCTGTACAGTAGCTCACAATGTCCAATCCTTACTGGTTTAACAGTCAGTACAGGGTCATGGTTTGACACGCAACCCCATTGTGTGTTTAATCAGTCTGCTTTGTTCTGCTGTTCTCCTCCTCCCTCTCCTCCCCTGAGAATCAAACACTCCCTCTTACTGCAACAAGGGACCCAACAGAAAGAAACCTTTTCACCAAGGGAGAAGTATATACAGACGCAAAAACAAAAGTGTTATTTAATGGTTATTTGCAAAAAAAATAAAAGGTACAGTGAATTGTTTTTCTCCTCTTAAAAAAAGCACATCTCCATCACTTCACTAATGACGTGCTGAAGCTGGCCCAGATCTTTCCCTCTCAAAAACAGCCTATGAACATACCTGCTTTCAAATTGGATTTCACCAGATCAGAATGTTTTCAAACATCCAAGAGAAATCCCCAAAAGAATCCTGCAGCCTTTTATTTGCCTTAGGATTAAAAAACTGTACACTCTAACTACCAAGCTTAGATGTAAGGCAACCAGGCAACTGTCACTCTTAGCATCAAAATCCAGAAGACACTGCATTGGGCTCATGATGTGGTCTTCACAGGGAGGGTGCAGGCCCCCTAGATGTATGCAGTGGAGGCACTGGTCCAGCAGGGCCAAGCTCAGAGGCCTCCTCAGAACAACTGCAGCAGTCCACTTGCACTGAACAGCAGAAAACTCTCGCTCTGCCTCAATGAATTCCCCCGCCTCGTCCCGGAGTCTTAATTGCTGCACACAGTGCATCAGATCTGCTGTTTTCCTCTGTCATGCTTGGTCAATTCCCATCAAACATAACACTTTTCCCTTGAAAAATTAACAGAGGAACATTGCACGGCGGTTCGCTTTTTAATTTATGGCGACACTGTTTACACGCATTGAAATCCCATAACGGGGACACAGTCTGCAAAACCCTTTGGTTGTTTATGCCCCCGCTTCGATTACATAAAATTGATCAATGTGTAGACTCTGCTGGTAGCCCTGCCCTAAATCTGTGCCCTGTCAGCCAAGCAATGGGGGCAGCCTGGCATTGCCCAGGGGTGCAGTGCCTGTGGCGAGACAGGGTCACACCCTGACGTTGTGGTAGCAGCCAGGAACAAAACACGCATGCGTGCGCTGTGTGTGCGTGTGTCACACTCAATGTGTTCATGCTGAGGTTTTCCTGCATGGATGTGGCAATCTCCCAGCATGACACAATCCAGCCACCGTTACCACACTGCGGGGGTACGGTTGGTGTATTTATTTGTGTAGGTGTGTACATTTGCAGAGCTGAAGAGTTAGATTCCTTACTGAAGCAGCTTGTCAAGCCTGTATTGGTGAATCAGGGCCACACCCTAACCCCTCTCCTCAGTAAGAGCGGACAGCAGAGGAGGCCCACCTGGGATCTCAGCTCCCCACACATCACCGCCCGCGGCAGCGCCCTGACAACACGGCAGCTGCGAGCCCCAAAGCTGCCAATCGGGTGACTGAGGCAGGCTTGTAAATGAGTGTTTATCTACACTTTGTCTCTGTCTCTCTCTCAACCCGAAGCTGTCCCAACCGATCAGCACCGCTATCAGACACATCGCTCCCCGGGCCAGTGTCAGAGGCCCCTGCCAACGCATCCCTCCAACAACCCCCAATCCCCCGGTCTGTGTGCCTGATCTCGCTGAGGCCTGGACAGTCTGCCAGCTGCTGTTACACTCACTCCATTCTTTCTCTTCACTGCTACACTTCACACCCTCCTTCCCCATCATCCTGCCATTACTCTTCCTCCCTGTCCCTCCGCGCATCACCGTCTTCCCAGTTACATCCGTTACCAGGGAACTCATTAGGCTCCTTGACACTGAACATGAGCACTATAAAAGCCCAACAAAGTCATGGCCGTCATCCGCCTGAAAGGGGAGGATGGACAGTTTAACCTTGCTGATGATGAAGAAAAAACAACAGCCGTGGTATTTCCAGACGAGGCGTGTACCGAACAAGAAAATCCCTGGGCATCTCCTCCCGCTCAGTGGCCTAATAGGTAAATCTGTCTTCTTGAAAGAGCAAAGTAATTATGAGAGGAGTGGATGCCTGGCTGGGAGGAATGATGCTGAATTGTTGCGGCGTCTCTCTCTCTCTCTCTCTCCCGGCGCCAGGTGAGGTCTGTAATGCAGAGTGATGACACTTTGAGGGTTACCCGTAAAAAAAGCAATATTGGATTTTTCACAGCCGAGTGGGAGGATTTCTAATGCAGGGAGAATAAACAGGATCCCAATGACCTCATTTACCATGGCAAAAGAGAAATTTGTTTCTGTTCTGCATCGACAGTTAGAATGATATCAAGCATTTTTAAAATAAATATTCCTAAATGATTTTATTTAAAAAAAAAAAATATGACTGCACATACTATTCAGAACACCACAGTCAAAATCTGAAATGCACAGTGCATCTACAGAGGTAGATGCATGTTTTATTTTGAATATAATGCATGAATGTTTAATATGGACTAAATGTTTCTCATTAACTGATCATTTAATAGCCAACCATGATACGCTCCCCTGCCGCATGGCATTTCTGATTCAGTGGAGCAAGCATCACAAACCATAACAAAGATGGAGCATGATGACGGTGCATTCCTGGCTAGATGCAGTCACACAGACTTCCCCAGAGTGTGGGCCAATCACAGCCGATCGTGCTGGGATTGTAGCATCTCATCAGGTGAGAAATGGCAAAGCATAAACACCTCAGATGGCGAGCAGTGATAAGGCCACAAACACCCAAGATAATACCTGACATGAAGGCTATGCTCTCCTGATGCTTAGGGCTTTCGAGTTCCTTCCTGTGCTTTTGTGATGTTCACCAGGCTTCACACCCAGCAGGTTTAATCAAACATTCGATCTGACTAACAAGGACACGCAGACAGAGCTTAAGCAACAAAGTCAAACAGGTGCACCGCGGTCCGTCACGAACAATCAATTCATCAGATTGATGCCAAAAGCGTTTAATCGCTATCAAAATGAGATCGGTTCATACGGCTTTTGATGCACAGCGTGACAAAAGTAGGCCATCAATTGAACTAAAAATCGCAAAGGCGCGAGATCCTAATTGAGCCAAAAGTAATGAATTTTGCAACAGCCAACAACCGACGCGGCCATATGTTCCTCCCCGTCTCTCAGCGGGGCCCGGGGCGGCGGCATTCTGATCAGATGGGGTTCAGCTTTTCTTTTTCGGGGCAAGCAGAGCAGGGCTCTGTGAGGCGGTCAGACGCAGCTGCTGCAGCCATAACCCTGTGTGACTCGTGTCATGGCCGCATCTCTCTCTGGATGTTCCTGTCACTTACAGAGCCATCACGTTAGCGTGCGGGCAGGGAGAGGCTGCCCGTGACAGATGAGGCTGGCGCTTCTCAAATAACTGCGGAACAGTCGTGTGCCAACGGGAAGCGCCAGCCCGCGAGGGTGTTGGGGGAAAGCCGGCTGACCCGAGTACAGCCCGAGAGTTCACTGGGGAAGAGGGAACAGTACGCAGCATGCTGACCTGGGTCCAGCCTGGGAGTTTACAGAAATGCTGACCCCAACCTACAGCTTGGGGGTGGGAGTGTATCATGTGTTTCCGTGCAGACCTGTGCTGGGGCCTTGAAGAGTTACAACCCCTAGTAACCCCTGGACTTCAGCAGCAGTCACGGGGAGGAGGGGGGTACCGACTTGGCTATCGAGCAGTGATGTCCAAGTGTCCGCCACGTGACGGGGAGGGAAGGGGAGCAGAGTGGAGTCATGCTGCATAAGGCATCTTCACTTCCTTAAAGCACAGACAGGATGGCTGGGTGCGGGCACTCAGCCTTGCTCAGAACGGCAAGCCTTCCCCACAGAGCGGACAGCAGCACCAGCGGCCTGTTCGCTCCCGCGCTGCTCACAGCAGACAGATTAACACGCTGGAGGCGGGGCTGCAGAGATCCTGAAGTCACAGAGTGATTGCTTTGCTTCATAATCCGTCAATCAAACAAGCGGAATCATTAGGCTAAAACATCTGCTCCGAGCCACGACACCGCTGAGGGAAAGCGACAGACGATGGGGAGAGGTCCACACACACACACACACACACACACACACACACACACACACACACACACACGCTTCCATATTAGAATTTCTATAAGGCTACATTACGGCACAGGGCAGTAGGCCTCTTCTTAAAGCCCTGACACAGTCCCCAGATCAGTAAAAGAATATCAGAAGGCAGTGAACTCAAGACATGCCATCCACAGTTGCAACATTAAGAAGACCAGGCACAGCACAATGGGGTCAGAGGACATGAGGGCCTCACCTCGTGCTGGTGTCTGGTGATGGGTCCACGAGGAGCTGAAGGAGGAGGTGCCAGGCACCCTCCCTCACTCCCATCTCCCACTACCACCCCTCCCATCTTGCACCCAACTCTCAATGCGGGAACCATGATGTGTTTTTAACAGTATGTCCCCTCTCTGCCCCCCTAACTGTTAAATTCACCAGGAGCTGTGGGGTTATCTAGAATGGCAACACAGAGCTGTTACCACACACTGCTTTTAGCAAACAAGCACACAAATACCACAGAACCCTTAACCGTACTTGTCCTGAATTACTGCGGTCAAGAGGATACCAAACACCTTGTAGCCTGGGCTATACAGAGCTATCCCAGCATGCTGTGCCCCTCACCCACACAGTGTAGTGTTGCACAACCTCCTTTCAGACTGGTCGTTCTATGTTCATTTCAATGTTTCAAATAAGGCAGCCTCTCCTTTTTGTATACAAATTCAAAAAGAGTATAAGCAATCAACCAGACAACAAACTAGACAGACATGTGAGACCAGTGCTTAAGAAAATTGGCACTGCGAATATATACTTCTGTGGTCTAAAAAAAAGTCGATTCTTGCATCTTCCAGCGCTGGCCAAATATTTTGAGTATTTGGGTAAGACTGATGTTATTAAACCAAAAACCTATTCAGACATTTAAAAAGCCAAGGTAAGACGCATTGCATAACACTTACAGTACACAGAGATCTATTTTCTTCCAGGGTTATGATATCGAGGGAAATTTGCAGAATTGAATTTTGCCCATTTTAAACACTGACAGGAATTAAAAGTCACGGCCTTCTCACAAAACATGCTTTTGCAGCCCTTATGTAAGACCCGCCCTCCAGTTCATAGATTTTAAAAAGCCCCTTTCATTTGCCGAGGCTTTACTCTGACAACCAGCAGCTGTCTTTTATTACATTAATCTTCATAATACGAGTTTATGACCCTGTGGGCCTGCACTCCACTCTCACTCTCCCTCCCTCTCCCTGCTCATGCAAGATCACACGTTAACTGGACACTGAAGACTGACCATGCATTGTTGTTATTATCATTGTTATTGTTTCTGCTTTGGCCTAAAGCCAGCCCCAGCCCACTTTCCCCCACCCCGTTCGTTTCACATGAACTCTGCCATTCGACATGGTGGGATCAACAGACTCATCTGGGATTTCCCCCACCTCTGGATGAGCACTGTTTTCCTGGAGAAAATTAAGACTGCTTTTAAGAGAAAATAAAAACTACTCAAGGCCTTGCACAGGTATTGAACTCATGTGCACCACATAGCCTGCAGACATGAAATGGCCTACTTGGTTTTGTTTAGTATGCATATTCATAGATGTAATTTTCACTGGAACTTGGTCATCCATCTATAAATAGCCACAAACTATAGATAGAGGCATACAGGAAACTTTGAGAACGTTTTTTTTTCTTTTTACGATAGAGTCGGATGACACAAAAGCATCACATAATCTATCTTCCTTTATAAAGACCTGCGAAGCGGTTTTAAAGGAATGCTCTGACAGTGTGTGTGGTCCTGAATGCTGTCCTCAGTTGCCAATGTTATGGGATTCACCTGAAAGTTGCCCTCACCAAACCTGTCCCAGGTATCGGCAGCATGCCAAGAAGAGAGCAGTGGAGTTGAGAGAACAGGTGAAGAGGGCGAATGGCCAAAATGAGTTCGAACGACCCCTCTGCATGGTGAAATGGTTTGTGTGGCTGTGGCTCACCTCAAAATGCAGGGAGACAGGGAAGCAAGCGGGGGAAAGTGGTAGGAGTCAGGGAGAGAGTTCACACCAGCTTTGCTCTTTTACACCAGCAGACAGAGAGGTGGCGCTGTCTGAGGCAACCAGGCCACCGTAGGACCTTCCTCCTGTTCCTTGGAAGGCACAACCTGCAGCCAGCCTCAATTCTTTCCCCCTCAGAAAAAAAGGACAAGCGCCGTCCTAGTCACTGAAAGTGAAGGGATCAAACTAACAGGAAACACTGACTTCTTCCCAGACGGAATGTTCCAGCAGTGACAGTGGTATTCTCCACATTCTCTGTCAATGTGTTGTGCTGATTCATCCCCCGAATTTAACTATCCGGCGTGTCGTATGCCGCGACACCAAGCTGTCACGACGGCAGGGGATTATTTAACATTAAATCAATGTGCTTATCAAGCCTCTCGGAAGCCCATGAAAAGGATTTTCATAAAGTTTATGTGCACGGGCAGAACATCAGAAAGAGAGAGGGAGAGAGAGAGAGAGAGAGAGAGAGAGAGCGAGCAAGAGCAGTCAACCACAGGGCACACACAGGAAGTGTATCCCTCGTCACATCGCTATGGCAACCTTTCACAGTACATCTGTTAAAAAAAAAAACACAGGAAATGAGGAGAGTTGGTGGGGTGGAGTGAAGTAGCTGGTTTAGCCACTTAAATGTTTAATCACAGCACATGAGACAAAGGCCGATTATTAACGCTCCCAATTCATCATTCATGAGACACATGATATCATGAAAGCTGAGTGCTTAACGTATGAATGGATAGAGGCCTGGTAGCATGGCAAATGCAATACGGATACATTAGCTCGATCCATCTATCTTGCCCGCTGAAAATCTTGTGTGTAAGTTCTCTGAATGTATGCGTTTCTTTTCATGTAGCAAGGTATTCAGTGATGTCACAGCTGTGCGGACCAATGTCTGGATAGACCCATCGCTGAAGCTCCAATCTGAGCGTGCTCAAAAGCCTATCAAATCCTCTGGTGACATCACCATCTGCGCTCCACTACTCAAACTGCGTTCGCATTCACTTCTCCTTTCTTGCAACACAGGCTTTCGGAAACAGCTCTGAAAAAGCCCCATCTTTCGCTCTCTGGCTGTGCCCATATCCAGCCAAGGCACATACTCCACTGCGCCGGTCATGCACTCGTAGGCCTTGAAGACTGGCAGTTAGAAGAATGATGACATTCTCACAGCTGATTGACAGCTTAGAACAACAAACAAGAAAATACAAGTAGAAACACATTTAAAGTCACACACACCTTTAAAAGCAGTGTGCTTCTGGCAGGCGTGTTTGCAGGCAGGGCCTCGCAGAACAGGCTACACTGTAACAGCGCGTGTGATATAATACCCTTTCTAGTCGGTCACGCCTCCCCTCGTCTCTCGTCGTCTCATCTGTCCTGTTTAATTACACGCGTTACAGTGAAGAGCCCGGGTGACGATGCATCAGCGATACGAGGCCGCTGTCACTCGAAAAGCGGCGCCAATCCCCTTCGTTCTGGCTCGGTCACGCAGCGGATCCAGTAGCCCCCGCCGGCCGCAGTGCAATAAATCTCTGCCTCTGTGCCAACTCCCTGACCGGCGGAACGCACACGCCACCTGCTATCACAGAAATTACACTCTGCCGACCGCAAAGCACTAAAAACTATATCACTCTCACGAGACAGCAAAACCCACACGCATAACAGGACTTCCTCCTTATAGTTTTGTATCTGGGAGATGCTGCCAAATTATGAGAGAGAAACTGCTTTTGCTGGCCCTTTGGCATCTCTCTAGCACGTACTGGCACATATTTCATAACTCATGGCAAAGGTGAAGATTAGACACAGACTTGTTTCAGCTTCAACTGAGCTGGCAGAAACAGCATTTGATCTCTTTTATTTAAGATGGAGCCTCACCAAGTCTTTCACCTGCAGTCAGCACAGAGACCGACTCCTGGCTTGAAAGGTTCACTCGAGGCTGTGTTCTACTTGGGTATTCAGGAGGAATGAGAAAACACCTGCAGCGGTTTCCCGAGCTAGTGTGTCAGAAGCCACCGTGAGCCCCTGTCACAGGTCCCCGCTGGTAACATAGCGTGACAAAGGAGACGTTATCTGCTCCTGGCTCTCTGGTGCAAAACCACGTCAGGAGTGTCGTTGTCACCAGAGCCGGCCCCCTGTGATCGCCTGTAAATTTTGGCCCTGACTTGTCCAGCCATCTTCACAGAGCCATTACGCCCACTACTGCGTGTCCTGTGGTTGATTATGGATGTTCTCACCGTTTGCCCACCTGTGTGAACTTCAGCAGTTTCAGACTGGGATCTGGAAGTAGTTCAGGTAAAGATGAAAAGCAGAACCTTCCAGAAGTTTGCCGTCGGTATTACATAACCTTTACTTATCAGACATTCTTATCAAAAGAACAATTTTTACATGCTTTCTATTTATAGGCTGGAAATTTAGAGGCAATTCAGGTTAAGTGACTTGGCCAGGGATACAACAGCAGTGGCCTACCTGAGAATCCATTTCACTGCACCACACTGCTGCTCTGCTTCTTACCTATATACCACACTACAGGAATTACATCACTAAGAAAACCTAAGAAAATGAAATAAAGGAAAATATGAGCAGGGAGATGTGGGAAACACTCTAGCCCTCACTCATTCACCTTACAGATACGCAAGAGAGTTGTCACCGTGCTTTCACTACTTAGCTTTTTCTGTCATTGATCCTTTTCCCGGGCCTCTCTCTGCTTCCTCTGAAGGATGGGAGCGATTCGGAGGCAGGTCTCCCGCGGGTGCGCCCCCCTGGTCCTCGGGGCGGCCCGCGAGGACGCCACAGGAATATGGAACGAGTTCTAATGGGGGCTGAACAGAGGGGCCTTTGTGCCAGCGCTCTGCCCCCTCACGCTCTCCCTCCTGTCCTCCAATCCCTTCTCTGTTTTTGTTTTGTGCCTTTTTTTCCCTCCCCTCTTTTTCTTCTCCCTTCCTATTCAGCGTCTCTCTCTCTCTCTCTCTCTCTCTGCAGCTGACCGGACCGAGGATCCACTGCCAAGTTTGGGAGGGGAGGAGGCTGCAGCTGGACCCTGTCGCCTGCCCAGGCTTCATTCAGCGGGACGGGCAAGAGAGGCCGCACCAGGGAAGGGAGCTTCTCCGAAAATCACAAAAAGAAGCAATACAGTGATAATTTACAAAGGGCCGTATCACTCATTCTAAGGGGGGCTCAGTGGATATAACGGTCTGAGAAAACAAAATGAAAAATCTGAAATGCGATGTGGTGATCAGATCACATTTTACGAGACTCCAGCTGGGTTGGCATAGTAGTAAAATGACTTCAAGGCTTCTTGTGATCTCTGAAATGTAGCAAAACTTGTAGTGGTATGAAGAAGTGGGGGGGAAACACTCATGCGGTAAAATGTCTCCTTTTGAACTTTGAGACTTCTTTCAGTGCATCTGAAATCACACTGACATTGGCAGACAGCTCTGGGGTTTTAGACTGTTACTCACCATTGTCTTCACTGCAAATGAGCGGCTAAGCAGGCCAGACTGCAGGCCGAAACATTGCTTCCAAACAGCCCAGGCTGCAGGCCTGTATCGAGGCTTTAAGCCAGACAGATTGCAGGCCTATACCAAGGCCTCTTACTAGACCAGACTGTAACTCTACACTTGGGCTTCTGAACCCGATAAGAGGTTTAGTACTGCCACTGGTTACAGGACCAATCACCCATTCAAACTGCATCTGGTTTCATCCAATTTTACCTGCTATTGTTTTTATTGACAGATGACAGCTACTCATGACTGTGATTCACACAGCAGTTAACACAGGGAATAGAAAGTACTGTGAACGGATAAGATTGGCTCCATGAAGCATATTATGTAGCTGAAGTATGTTACACTTTATTTTGTCATTAGTACTATGTACTGTCATTTCTAATGCTCTGTGGGATTCCTCTAAATAAGAGATGTCAAACCACTCTATAAATAAACCTGGAAGCTGGATAAAGCAGCACCAATGTGTTTACAGGCACACTGTAAACGCCAGACCTTTACTGTATGCTGGTCTGACCAACTTCAAATAAACCACCCAGATCTGTGTGTGTGTGTGTGTGTGTGTGTGTTTGTGTGTGTGTGTGTGTGCTTTGAGACTGGAAAACACCATTGAATTGAACCATCCAAATCCTGCACTGTGTAACACTGAGGCAGGATGGGTACAGTTGTGGCTACAAGGTATAGGCTACAACAATTTCTTTGTGACATCCAAAACTTCATCATTGTGCGTGTACATCAGAGATATGAAGCAGGCAATTTCAGGGGCAGGCTCACAGCTTGGATCATGAGGTTACTGATGGATTTGTACCCAGGCAGTGCCCAGTGTCTGCTGCATAAGCACACTCCCATTGGCAGATGCACAGCAGGGAAAAAACTGCATGGCAACAGCAGCTCCAGTGTGGGAAACACTGTTGAATTTAATGGAATGTGACAAAAATGAACATTTGCGTGTGTGTGTGCGCGCGTGTATGTCTGTGTGTATGTATGTGTGTGTACAGGTGTGTATGGATGCACGTGTGGGTGCGTGTGTATGTGTGTACGAGTCTGTACGGTTGTGTGTGTGCATGTGTGTGCGTGTGTGTGTGTGCATGTGTGTGCATGTGCGTGTGCGTGTGTGTGTGTGTGTGTGTGTGAGAGTGTGAGTGTGTGTGTGCGTGTGTGCGTGTTTGCATGCGTGTGCGGGTGTGCGCGTGTGCGTTTGCATGCGTGTGTGTGCAGTGGGTTTGTGAAAACAGCAGAATTGGATTAGGAGAATCTCAACCGCAGCATCATCACTGCAGCGGAGCACAGGAAGAGTCAGATCACGCTGATGAGCCGGCAGCCCACCCCACCCCCACACACCCTTCTCACCTCACACAAACAATCTCTCGCCTGTTAATGCCAAAACAGACCTGTTTGCTTTCAAAACACTCTCAGCAAGAGGCCAGCAGATAAACCCCATGGCAACGCCTGGAAAACCACGCCCACCTGAGCACTTCCCACATAAACACGCACACTGAACCTGAGAAACCACAGCATTCAAATGCTTCACAGCCAGATAGGTGACATAGGCAGTTAGCTCTTATGTAAACTGCCCTTTTGGCAACAAGTGCAGAATGTATGACAATGACAATTGAAAGCAAATCCTAATAATAAAGCTCACTGTTTGTACCAGGCTGCATGTTTGTTTTTTAATGTGCGTTTAATGGTGTTTAATTTATCGTTTTGAGGGCTCACTGCTGATCATGATAGGAAGGACATCTATGGAGAACACAGATATGAACCACTGCATTTTGATCACAATTCCCACTGCATTTTAACCAATTCATAGAAACGCTATGGTGAGTCTAACCAGGCAGTCACTTTACTCAAGGAGCACAAATCCAACAACAAAAAAAGCAGTCATTTCCAGGGTTGTTTCTCCCTGACATCCCTTCTCTCATCTTGTCTGTGCCTGTAAATTTCGCGTGACAGAGCAAGAGCAAGCTGAGGCATGTTGGAATGGAGCCGCCATCTTGCATTTTTTAAGGGACGTCATTGAGCAGGAGATCGTAACCTTGGACTAGCCTATGGTGTGCACTGTGGAGGGGCACTTCAGACAATCTGAGATACTCAAATGGTATCAAACTCCTATAACAACATAGGTCAAATATGAGTATTTTTTTTTACCCATCAATCACTGCATAAAAATACTTTTTATTTTAAGGGTAAATAATGACAGTGCAAAGAGGCTTGCGTTCCTACATATTTCCCTTCATGGAAATGTGATTGAATGAATAATATAAGTTAATTCTGTTATTTTATATGGCATTTCTAGGCTCTCCTTCATAAATCCTGATTAAAAAAAAGCCTGAAACATCTTTCTATTAATTAATAAGCACTCTAATAGTGACCCAAGGCTATGTCAGTGATGCTGTGGCCAGCTATTCCAATCACTAAATAATATGATTGGTCCCCAGTGGGTGCCTTCATGACATTTATTTGAGGACCTTCCCCTTTAAAGGGAAGAGGTGCTCTGTCTGTTTCCAGGCTTTGAGGCTCTGTAGGGAAGCTCAGTCTGAGTGCAGAGAACACAGAAGTAGAACCGAGAGGAGCGAGCGAGGAAAGAGGAACAGGAACACTGCGTTACCACAGAGCAGCGTGTCACCATAACAGTGCAGAAATAATGTTGCGATGCTGTTGCTTTCGAAACTTTAATATAGGCCACTACTCCTAGTTTCAACTCTGTCTGTTTCAGACTGACTCGCGCAAGGACATCTATAAGCCAATTTGCAGTCAAAATCATCTTCCATGTCCTCTGTTAATACGTTTGTAAATACAGTTTTTGAATATCAGTTTTATCAAAGCTTAGTATGTGAAATATTGGGTACAAATTTAGAAGCCACATGCTTCGATTAGTTTTGACCACAACGAAAGTCACTGATATAATCAGGTATCAGCTGGACAGCACACAGAGATTATTTAACTACTATGACACCATATCCATTTCTAATGCTTTTTTTTTACATCTAAATGATAGGCCAGAGGATGACAGGCTAGTTAAGCACCCAGCGTGAAGGAGCTCAAGAGTCGCTCAGGTCACGCTTACATTACACAATTTGCCCATGCACTTTGGTCTCATCTGTGGTCTGCCAAACACTTAACTTCCACAAAAAAGGTGTTTTATGATTTGATGGCAACTGCACTCACGCCCTTACTGTTCTGCACCCATGTTGTTGCCATGTGTCCAGTAAGAATGCGAGCGCTGCAGCTGTTTGTGCTGCACAACCTTATTCACAATCTCCTCAGCCTGCTCCTTTCCACTCCGTTTCATTTCCGCTGGTGAGAGGAGTAAAACAGCTAACGCCTTCACCCTGCAGTGCTTCAGTGACCCCCAGCTGTACAATACCCGCCTTCAGCACTGAATAAATGATAAACTGGTGGTCAGTGACTGTTCATTCCAGCTCTTCCAGGACAACTCCATTCCTGTTCACCCTCTGAATTCTGGGTGGATTTATGCCCCTAAATTAGCTGCCTTTTGAGTTCGAAGGCATGGTCGAATGCAGCTCTGAGGAGTCACTCAGGCTAGGTTCACCTACAGATGCACTCCTGGGCACAACAGCCTCACAACCAGGCTCATTCTGCAGAGTGTGAGATAAGCCAGCCGCACACACCAGCCCAACGTATTATCTGCTGTCAATCAGACCTGAAGGACCTGCAGCAGCACCCAGGACCATTTCAGCTGCAGTGAATATTATAAAACCACTTTAATAAGAGAGTAAAAAAAATGTTTCGCTGCCAAATATCCCAGATGTATGCAAAAGCAGTTCTGCATTCAGCGGCTTAAGGGGGGAAAAAAAGCACTTCTCTCCCCTCTGCCTTCCTGCACTGTAAACAGGAAACTGCTGCAAACTGCAAAGAGGTTTCTCTGAACGACACACACACAGCGGGGAGCACAGATTGACCAAGATAACGGAATCAGGTTAGACACACTCTAACCCAAGTGCCATTTGAACACCATGTTGAGAAAATAATGGTGTGAACGGCAGACCTCGTGTTTTTTTCAATCCTTAGCAGATCCCAACCCCCAAGGCCCTTTGCCCATTTATATAGCCAGGTAACTACAGAGGACATTTAGGGCAAAAGCCTCAATCAAGGGTACCAAAACAGTACCCCACCCTGCATAAAAACCTGCAACCTGCTAGTCACAAGTCCAATGCCCTCAGCCTTACTCTTCACATGACATCAGAAGGACTTTGAGGACTCCTTGGGTCCTGGTTTGTAAATTTTGACCTTATTCGACCTTGAGCACACAGTGCATGTCACCACAAACTGAGCGTCAGTGAGAGCTTCCATGAAAAGGTAAATAAGCACTAGCAATGGAAACGGTTTGGTTGAATGAACCAAACCCACACTAAGCAGAGGGCCCTTTCATGGCTGTGATGCATGTCCCAGCACACACTTTCCTTCAGAGAACTACACTTGGTGCTCTTCAAATGAACCCTCTGGGGGAGAGTTCATCAGAATGGTTTGGTAAAAAAAAATCCCCCCCTCCCCCATCCTCCCACAAGCACCCGCTGCTGTTTCCAGTGTTGCTGTGCAGCCGCAGAGACACTCTCCTGTCACTGTCCTTGACACTTAATCTCTCAGTGCAATCAGTGATTTCATTCCAGGGCAAACAAACAAAGGCACACTCACAGAAATGCAGACACCAAAAAACACACTGAGGTGCCAAAGACGCACACACAAATGCAGACACTAAAGGGAAAACACAGAGATATCAAAGACACAGGTACTGTACCGGCCACCCCCCACACACACGCATGCACAGGCAAACACGCAGGCACAAACAGAGACACAAATACTCCCCTTCAGTTTACGCCCTTAACTGACTCAGAGGGACCTGGTGCACCAGTGTTTGAGAGCAGATACAATAGCATCATTTCACAGCCTAAATCTCAGCTTGCACAAAACAGCAACAGCAGACTCATCCAAAACATTCACATTCTTTTCTCCTGCTTTCTTCATTTCATTCTGCGCGGTCACCACCTTACGTCCCCGAAAACACTCTTAGCTGCTCCTGACAGTGCTACCAAATGATTGGCACACATAGCTTGGGGTTAATTACGAGAGCAAGCCAATCAAAGGGCTCCAGGTGAATTTGGTGCAGCAGAACCAGATGCCGAGGTTGTGAAATTCGGCAGCTGACAGGCCCCTGCATTTGGGTATGGGCTCTGGAGTAGCGGCGGTGGCTGGGGAAAGCCCCGGACCTCCCACGGCGCACAGCTGGGTGTCATCATGTTGCATTCCTCTCTTGCATGACACGTTCATTCATTCACTTTCATGCAGTACATCTGCTGTGTTTGGAGAGGGCAACACATGTAGCTGGAATCAGATGGCTGGAGGACTCAGAGAGAGAGGGGGCATGTCGTGGGCCTCTCTCTTATACGCTCCAGGGCTCATTTTGGAAGGCAGGCGTGTCTGGGGTCAGGAGAGCTAAGTGTGGAAGGTGGTGGTATCTGAAGTTGGGTACAAGCAGGCCGTGTGGGGCGTGCAATACTCTCTCCTCTGAAGTCTCTTTTCCATCAGCAGAGACGGGGGGGGTCTGGCGTCAGCCTGCTGTTGGTTTTGGGCCAGTTCTGAGAGATAACGCCATCTCTCCCCGCGGATTGACCCCAGACTGCTTCCTGGCTAACAGGAAGTAGCCACAGGGACTGGGCTGGGCCGAGCTGAGCCGGGACCTGCCCTTCCTGCGGTCTCTGCCAGCCTGAACCACTGCCGTCACCGCCGCCGTCATCACGCCAACATGGCTGCCCAAGATGGAGCCGCGACCACGACCACCACGCTTCACTACTGCTCCTGCTTGCACCCCAGAGCTGAGACTGCAGCTTCACCTCTGCTTTTCACAGCTGCTTACTGTAACGCTAATAACGATGACAGCAATGCTGATAAATCCTTTAAAAACAGCAGATGGGAACATTTGATTCACTCCATGGAAAAACAAACTCAGTCACATGCCGGCTCCCTTTGGCCGGTCCGGGAACTGGACTGGCTCCAGCGAGAGTTTTTCCCTGCTGCTACACACACCGACACACGGAGAAAAGTGGAAGAAAATATGAGGAGAAAAACTAGGGCCTGACCAGTACGCGTTCCAACCATCAGTAACCATCAGTAAAAGCCTTCTTAAGATTTAAGAATCTGTCCTCACAGGGCCCGCAGTGCCTGACACCGATTTGTTCTGATCTCCTGCAGCTGTTCTGGTGCATATCATTATAAGTTTGAATTTAGCAGTGTAAAATGTACTTGAACAGCAAACTGTTAGTGCTGACAATTTACACATTAAACTTGAAGACATGGTGCTAATTTGTTTTTATACTCATGATCTTAATCTTTCCATAATCTTTCCCTTCAAAATAGTTCTCTGACCTCAGCTGGGCTTTAGGGAAAACACGGGTGGGTGTGGGGGTCAACCAGAGCGCACAGGGGTGAGGTGGACTGGGTCAGGGTATATCAGGCAGAGTGGCAGTTGAACCTCACTCCCTCAGTGCCAGTAAAGAGCTCAAGTGCTGCGTTTCCTCCTCTGTGCTGCCCCCAAAAGGAGCACGACTCTCTTCTCCTCCCTCTCCCTCCCCCTCCCCCCCTCTCTTCTGTTAAAGGTACATCAGCATTTCCCTCTGAGTAATAAAGAAAAACCCAGGGAAAGCACATAGTTGGACTTATAGTTCCTTGCATGCTTGTCTGGTGTAGCTTCAGTAACACTTCCCCTTTTACTGCAGAAATGCTGAAATCAGAAAGGTGGTAAGTGATACTGGGGAGGCAAATCACTGGACCTGGCCCCATGTTCCCTTCAAGCTCGGCTCACGGCACAGGGATGTCTTCCCGCAGATTGTTTCCACATACAGACCAGAGGGTCAGCTTGTTGTGTGTCGCAATGAAAGCCCTGCCTCACTGTCGAAACTAAAGGTGCTCTGATCTGCTGGTTAATTATGAATACTCTTGAATGGGCGTGGTCTACAACAGAGTATTCATGGTCAGCACAGGAATGCAGACAGTGCCAGAGCCTCCTCTTTCTAACCCGAATCTCCAAAAGGAAGATGCAAAGAACGCTCTAGCTGAATATCTGGGCATAAAAGAAAATGTCGGGCTGTTCTGGATCGGTGCATTTGAGTGTGTGGCTACGTGGTGGCTGAGTGTCACTGTCACAAGGCAGCATGACAACGTCCAAATAGAGACACTTTCTCAGTGAACTCCGCATACAGTACGCCCAGTTCCAGCCCAAACATACTTCTGCCAGCAATCCCCAGACATTCCTCACCCACTGCTTACTTACTGTGCCTTAAGTTTATTACAGCTCGTAAAAACTCATCTAAATTTACTCTGTTAACGTCTCACGTCAGTTTGCTAGGGGCTGGGGAGGAGCACAGGCAAACCACTCGCACTTCCTTCCTGTGGTGCCGGCCACGAGGAGGCGAGGCGGCTGACATTGCGCTTTTCGATTCTTTTGTTCGATCTTTCCACGGTTAAGTCTGCCAACCACACAAGACCCACCTCCTCTTCCAGCAGCCCCGGGGCTGAGAACCGAAACAGAGACAACGAGCGTGCAAGACTGAAAGAGAGAGAGAGAGAGCGCAAGACATAGAGGCGGGAAAGAGGGAGAGATAGAGAGACACACAGAGAGAGGGAGAGAAAGAGACAGAGAGAAGGGAGACCGAAAAGAAAATGCACATGCCTGGCTCTCTCTCCTCCCCTCTGGGCTGCGTGCTCACTGGTGAATGATACCCAGCAATTACTGAACAAAGAACTATACTGGTGCTTTACAGCATTTACAAATATAAGTCCATATGACCCCCTCAGATCATCAGGATCAAAAAAAAGTGAGTGGGGGCGGCAGCGTAATTACACAGTGACAATGTCAACAAAATACCTACTCCAGAGAAAGAGGCTGCAATCCGGGGGTAACACAAACTGCAGAGCGGCTTCCCCCTACTGCTTCCAGCAGGAGGCTCACACGCCCCCTGAGGATTTGTAAATAAATTCAATGGAGAGAGCAGTGCCTTGCTTGCGCTGGCTCCTGCACACCTGAAGCCGCAGAACATCCGAGGGGATGTGTCTCCAGATTTTGATCTTATAATCGAGCATACAGATCGGCTTCGCGCAGCAGGGGGGGTTTTATCGGACACCCTGGCAGAAGAGCGCAGATTGGCCAGGACCGCCGTGCTCTAAATGCGGCGGTGCTGGCCGGGATGTCACCCACCTGGTTCACATTACAGGGGGGAGGATAGGCAGGATTCCAGAAGAGGACACAGGGCTCTTCATGTCCCAGGGAAAACTTATGACGCACTAGCGACATTGATTCCACTGAATTCACTGAGTTCATCTGCACATCCCCGAAGTGTAAGCATCTGTGTCTGTGCATGCGTGCGTGTATGCGTGCGTGTGTGTGTCTGCACGTATCGGTTGAGAAAGCAAATTGTTCATCAGTTGACACCCTTTCCCGATGGCAAGTGGCGGAAAAGGCAAGCCTAAAGCTGTGCAGCTGGGAATTCACCTGGTGATGCTCAGAAAATTCAGCTCAGGATGGGGAGGGACCAGGCACAGATCCCATTGCACAGAAGTTCCGTCATCCACATATCTGTCATGAAGACGTTAGGCAATGGAATTCAACATCATTCAACAAAGCCACTCATGCAATGAGTTTCCTTTCCTGTCTGAGTTGGTGTGGTAGGTTAAGCCCCAGAGGATGATGGGCATGTAAAATGGCACCCCTGCACTGAGGTGCAGCAGTTTTGGAGGGGATGGGGGCGGACCACATAGGAGGATGGCATGCAGGATGCAATTTGCTGACCACTACTCCGGATGGCTACGAGGCTAACATAGGTAAGGGGCATGGTCAGACCATCCTCTGACTTTGAGCATGAAGCAGCCTTCCAGCCCCTCAGTCACAAGCTGGGGTCGAGGTCAGTCGCGGTCTGCGGTCTCCTGCACATGCGAGTTTCACACGCGCGAGTCTGCGGCCATCTCGTCTGGAGGGTCTGAAGTCAAGGCCAAGACGCGAGTTCTCACTTTGCGCTGTTCGTGAGCACACGGTCAACCTGCTGCTCAGTCTGAATGCCGCCAGCGCTCAAAGCTGAACACAAGGCCCCACTCCCACAGTCCACAGTTGCTCACTCATGCTGCCAAAAAACTTCATTTCCTGTTGTGATTCCAGTTCCTGGCTTTTATTGTCTTATAACTGACACAGAACACATCCGCATAACACTATGACTTATGCATTTGCACAATTGCCTGTATGAATCTGTCAACCTTCTCTGAATCCTTGAACAAGCAGGACAACACTTCCTCAAGTAGTCTGTTGGGATGGGGAAAAAACCTCCCTTTAAATCCAAGTGGCCTCATGCATCTCAATCCGCATCAAAACACAGTTTGTTGCTCACTTATGGAATATGATTAAAAGATGGGGGAATACATTCTGTTCTATCCAGATTCTGTGTGCAAATGCACTCTTCAGAGAGGGTTCTCAGTGGATGGCTATCTGGCCAAGTGATCAGCACCACAGCTAAACTGACAGAAATCCACAACTAGGCTTTGCTAATTCTGCCACCTTCAGCGATGTCAACACAAAAGGAGGACAGGCAGGCAGAAACGCCCTGCCTCTCCGCTTGCTTTGGCTGTTCTGAAGCCGGAGTAGCGGAAGAATCCCGGAGCCACACGACTTGCTCCTGCCGGTCTCCATGGTTACGCTGTCGCTGCGAGCCGCTCGGAATTGTGTGAGCGTTTCGCTCACGACCCCGTCCCCTGACGGGATGGGCGCCGAGGGGAGCGAGACACTGGAAGAGCGTAAAACAGCACTTCCACACCGATCGCTTCAGGCTCTGAACACCGTCACCAATGTGTCTCACAGTCACACGCAGTGCAGCACTGTTGACTGGGCAACACCAACACAGGAAACAGAATCTTAACAGCTGAGAGGGCTGGGAGACCTCTCCCTAACACTTATATTCTTCGAAAGCTCTTTGTGGCTTTAGCTGAAGTTACATTACTTTACATTATTGGCATTTAGCCAGACGCTCTTATCCAGAGCAACTTACATCAGTTACAGCTTTTTTTTCCACAATGTTACTCATTTCTACAGCTAGATATTTACTGAGGCAATTGTGGGTTAAGTGCATTGCCCAAGGGTACAGCAGTGCCCTGGCGGGAATCGAAGCAGCAACCTTTGGTTACAAGTCCCGCTCTTTACCCACTATGCTACGTTGCCCCATTAGACCCAGGAAAGGAACCGATGAGCCGCCTCAAGGAAACGGCCGCTCGGCCTGCGTCTGCGCATACGGCGGGCTCTACCCGGGTGTCCTTTGACCCCCTGCACTGCGCTGCGCTGCGTTTCTCCACGCGCGCTGGCTGGGAAAGCAGCTGCGGAGTCTCTGCCTCCGAGTCTCCGGCGGACGTGTCGCAGAGCACGGACGCGCGGGGACACATCGCTGCTCTTCCGCACCGCGGCCCTGACCTCAGAGAGAGGCTCGCGCGAATCGAATGAAAACCGCTCGCGGGTACAAGACAGGCCAATCTAGATGTATCCAAAGGGGAGAAAATAAACACGGCGCCTTAATAGCCCTGCTCTAAATCAATATCGGTACAAGCAGTGCAGCAGCAGCCCTGGGGTCATGCATACTGTGAGGGTTCCCTCCCTACAGAGATCAGACACCCTGACTCTCTCTTTGCTCTTTGCACTGCATTCATTAATTCATTAATAAAAGCTGTGGAGAACAGCTGTCAGCTCTTCTTGAGACTCCGCCTGCTGCACTGACAGCATCAGAACAAACAGACATTCTGTTCTGTTGCCGAAGATGTTCCACACTGCAGCACGTCCTGGGCATCTCCATCAGTGACTCTCGTCTCCCTGTGTATGCTCTCTCGGATGGACGGGCGTGTCTGGCGTGCGATACGTGCGGTAAAGACCCAGCGTAGGGTGAAGTGGTCCCTCTGGCGGGGCATTCTGGGGGGAACCAGTGCAATGAAGGGCTTTTTACAAGCCACATACGACTGGAAACAGCTTGGACACAACCCTCTCCTCCCCCATGCACCCCTCCGCTCCAATGATGGAGGTCGTTCATTTATAGGAATGATAAACAGACATTCAGAACTAATAAACAGCAAGTGTTACAGGAGATTATTTTAAAAAAAAGATCTTTCAATTAGCTGCATTACTATCTCTTATGCACACACGCACGAACGCACTGTGACATAAAAGCATCTGATTAATAGCATCACAAATGTCACAAGCAGTCAGGGGACAAAAGGCAACAGAATGAACCCTGGGAAGAACAGTAAGGAGCTTAAGAACAGCGTTCCTAAAGAAAGCTGTTGAGCCGCTGAGCCACAGCTGTGTCTGCCGTCGAGGAAAAGCAGCACAGAGCGCCGTGTCAGAGGTCACATTATGCGAGGGGAGAGCTCTCGCACACGATTCGCTCTCCGGCTGTCTTATTGATTGTTCCCCTTTTCATTCAATCCTTGCAAGAACCCTTATATAGTCTGTGTTTGTTTGCCTGCTGGCTATTTGTGACTGTTTTTGAGCTGCATTATAATGATGTAAAATACTGAAAATGACAGCAATGGGGAAAAATAGATCAATAAACAAAAGCAGCCAGATAAACAGTGGCAGTTTATCAGGTACAATGTTAAAGAGGTGATGAAGGACAGCCTGGTGGGAGACACAAGACAAAGAAAGTCACTGAAAGGATGGCATTTACAAGCTGTAAATAACACTCACATACACACACACTTATAGTACCAGTCAAAAGTCTGGACACACCGGATTAAGATAATAGGGAAGAGAACAAGACATTTTGATCTAAAGGTTTGTGCTTAAATGCTTGAAATGTGTTTCTTAGACAAGTGTAAATAGTGAAGTTGATGCCTATGCATGAATTTCTTTCCAAAATGTTTTTTATTTAAAAAAATATTTTTGGCTACTTAGAATCTAAAATACAAGATGTTTTGATTTAACACTTTTTTGGTCACTGCATAATTCCATTTGTGTTATTTCATAGTTTTGATGTCTTTACCATTATTCAAAACTTTTATTCTTTATTTTTACAATTTATGTCCAAACTTTTGACTGGTACTGTCCATACACACACACACACACACACACACACACACACACACACACACACACACACAGATACACAAACACAGCACTACAGCCTTCAGTCTGGTATCAGGCACCGGAGCAGAGCATTCAGAGTATTCATTCCTTTTCAGAGAGAGATCTATGACTCCATCTGAGGTCAAACGCACGTCTCTACATGTAACAGGTTTGCGAGTGCAGTCAAGCAGCCAGCTGATCCATCGCCCCAAGATGCTTCAGGCCAGTAATGACTCTCACAGTGACTTTCCACTGGTGGAAAGCTGGGTGAGACACCAGCACTCTGAGGGTTAAAGCTCCCTCTTTCAGGGGGTAATGAAGATTCTCAGTCATCTCACGTTATTGGTCTCTGCTAAAAAGAGCCTCTGTTTGAGACTGGGCCCCAGAGTAAACCACATAATTACAAATCACAACTCCAGGCCTCAGGCCAACAAGCCTGACAGAGGTTACACTGCCTGCAATACTTTTCTTGTGCACGATTTTTTATAGTTCTTTTTAATATATTACATAAACGTGATATAGTGTTACGTAATACTTTAATAATGTATGAATATATCAAATATACTTTCTTTAATGCACATAGACCTCTGCTGCCTGTGCAGAATTCCATGGAAATGCAGATCTTGTCTTAGGAAGCCTGCTTGCTGGGAAATTTTTCAGTTGAGCAGGACCTTGTGGTAAGTCAGAGGCTGTTTCTCTGTCTCCTCTATTTCCACATTTCCCTGCTTGCCTCCTCCCTGCCGGAGCAGCCCGTATCTCAGCCCAACTCTACATTTATCTCACCATTATTGTCCTTGATCTCAAATTAAGTCATGCTAAGTCAAAAGGCCTTTCCTTCACTGAGGCTGGGATCCCCCTTAATCTTCCCCAATATCATCTTACCATGAGAGGCCTGATAAGGGTGAGATCAGCCGTGGATGCAGATTGATCGCGTAATTAATACACAATTACAAGGGCGTACATGTGCACATAATGACATACAGGTAAACAGACAGGCACCCACCAGCGCTACGAGAGAGAACAGCGGGGCTTTGGGAGCTGGGTGAGATGGATGCTGGGAAGAAGCCGTAAGTTCCACTGCAGACTGTGCTAAGGGAGCCCACTACACTACCAGGTCCACCAGGCACCTTTACACACATTCAGGAGCGGTGCACACACACACACACACACACACACACACACACACACACACACACACACACACACACACACACAAACTCATTACACTCTCACACAGCGCACACTCCGCACAGGCAATTAAAGTGATCCACGAGTATGTGACAGAGAGATCGGCAGGCCGCAGAGGACACGGAGAGCGAAAGCGGCGCTCAAGTTTGTATATCCACAGGGTAATGAAGACACGAGAAACGCACACATCGGGTCTTACCACCACGCTAAATAAATCCCCCACAAGCGGCGGAGGATTAGAGCAGATACAAACATGAGGAATCGATTGGCTGCCACAGCTCTCCAGCAGGGAAGCACACTGACCCAGAAACATTCACCCGAGACCTGCACAGTAGTCAGCAGCTGAGTACATCTATATACGAAACCCCTGTGTGTATCTGTGTGCATATCTGGATCTAGAAATACATATGTATACATGTACGAGTATGTCTCTCTCCACCTCTCTGTATCCAGGCATGTGTCTGTACAGGGCCTGACAGTGACACCCATTGTGGGGGAAGCCACCGTGTGCCGTCAATCAACTAGTCATCTGAACCAATCAAGAACAGCATGACTGTGACTGTGAGGACAATCAAGTCATTCTTAGCTGTGGTAGCTCCACCCATCTTGAGGTTTACAACACCTCACACTCCCATCACTACTGTTCACCTTCCAAGTTTCCCATAGTGAAGCACAAACCACAGGGCACTAAACTCTCTCTTTCTCCTCACTTGCTCGCTCTTTCACTCCCCCACCCGCCTTTCCCTCGCTCTCTCTTTTTCTCAAAGGGAACAGAAAACCACTGCAGACAGCTGGGATAAATTCAGATCTCCAGCATGTAGTGTACTTTTTTCTGGTTCTTTTCCTATCCAGATGCTGAGACACACCCACTTCACCGCGAGCAAAACTGCAACATTTTTTCCACAAACATGTTCCTCCAGAAGGTGCTCAGGACAGAAGGAAACCAGCATGGAATCAGTATGGCCTGCTCCAAAGCAAAACGGAGAGAGAAACAATTAAACTGCGGGACCAGTAAAACCCAAACCTCAGCGTGTCTGCTCAGAGGACAACTGCTAAATCTGGAACATTCTGTCATCGTTCTCCCGGCTCCAGCGCCATCAGTGTGGCACTCTCAAAGGACTGTGGGAGTATCCACAGACAGCCTGCTCTATTATTACATCAAAGTCTAGCTCATGTCAAAGTCAAATTAAAGCACAAAACACTGATAATACCACCACAACAGGTGCATGTGGCCGAAAGCCCTGTTTCAAAGGAAATGAACCCCTCCCTCACTCAGTACTGACCTAAAGGATCCAAGAAGAGATTGCCCATAAATGATAATCTAGGACCAGATGTTTACGTAATCATAGTAGTTGGGGAATCTGGTCCGAAATCAGCACCTGCAGGCAACTTGTGCCTCGAGTTACCTCACACAGCCAGAACGCCCTGCTAAGGATGTGACCTCACAAAGAAGGAGGGGCCTGCCAGAGAAGACACTTCAATCACACTGTGGGTGTTCACGATCTATGACTCTGTGACAGCTGGAACAGAGACAGAGGCGTCTGTGCAGCCGAAACCAAACTTATGATTCAGTGCAGGAAAACGGAGAGAAAAGTGTCTGCGCATCTGAAACTGAACCCACGATTCAACACCAGAGAACAGAGATAGGCCCCTGCGCAGCCAAAGCTGAATGTATGATTCAGTGCCAGAAAGCAGTGAGAAGGGCGTCTGCGCAGCTGAAACTGAACCCGTGAATCTGCACCAGGGAGCTGAGAGAAAGGCGTCTGCGCAGCTGCTGATCTCCACGGTTCTGCGGCAGCTGGAGCAGCTGCTCAGATTCCACGGGGGAGAGCAGATCTAAATTCTGATTCTGAACGCCTCCGTGGTTGCAAGCCTGTGATTAAGGCTAACGTTGAAACAACGCTGGGACACCGTTGGAGCAGCACAGCGTGCACGGTGCGCAGAGAGGCATTTTACTCCCCAGCTGCAGCGGGTTAACAATCCCGGGGTTTAATCACGCATTCATTCCGCTTCTCCGCACATCAGCATAAATCCAGTGTGTTTGTTCCAGCGGGGCCTGTTCCCTGACCTCGAATAAACCTGCACTCTCACACTCAAACTGTGACAAAGCCACCGCTATGAGAAGACCAGCCCCCCCCCCTCACAACAGAGGATTTATTCAGTCTAGGAACAGTATGTGCAAGCCTTCGTGAACCTTTGTGTGCGTGTGTGTGTCTGGTGGGGAAGGGGGACAAAACCTTTTTTCCACGCCACGCTTCAGTTGAGATTTAACCTCCAGTGAAAACGGCCGCAGCTGTCCTGTCCCCCTGCAGCACTGCGGCTGCCTGCTGGCCTGGTGGCCGCTGCCACTGTGCCAGGGTCTGTGCAATGCTACAAGTGCAGCCAAAGCCGACAGGGCAGGCACACTGACCCACTGTCTCTCACGTGGAGTCTGAGAGCACACGCAGTCACTAACAGGCGGGGGACTTACTGTCAGCGTCATTAGAGTGTCACTAGAGTCTAAAAAGCACAGTCTCCACACACCTCAACAGAGCACCTCAACCACCAGTTACCCACAGCTCACACGGCCTACACCCAAACCATTAGAGCAAAGAGCAGACGCCCTTAAAGTGGCAAAGATGCAACACCCTGCACTCACACAGGCAGAAAGGAGTGACACAACCCAAACCCACACCCCTTTTACAACTGCCACAGCCCGCTGGTTTTCAACAAATGCAGCTGATTTTGCAGCTTGGCCAATATAGTGCTAGTAATGACTGTAACTATCATTAATTACAGTCATTATAAATGTGCCTTATCCTTGACTGAACCAAAAGCACTGAATGAGGTTATATATTCACTTATGGAAATTCATGCTCACTGAATGCATTCCTATGAAAGTTGACCATAAAAATTTCATTCAAGTTCAATGCCATTTTAAATGATGTTCAACAAGGGTAACTCCAGCACCCTTTTGCTAAACAACCTCCATACAATCCAAATCACAAGCACTGGACTGGACAGGAACTACTCCCTGACTTAAACAAGGTGACTACCACAGCCTAAAGAGATGGCATTATTCTGACATTTAAATCACCTAAAAGTTGAGCTACACAATTTTCTTCCCTTTCAGAGGGAACTTCCTGCCCTGACAGAAAGTGAGACAGAGAGAGAGAAATGACGTGGCCGTGCGGGTCTCTGTAACGTCTACGTCCGGACCGAAACTCGGGAGGAACCAGGGCTGTTGCTGTGGTCAGGGAGGTGGAGGAACGTCAGGGCTGTTTTGTAAGGAGGGACTCGGCGGGCTCGCGGGGTGCTGGGACAGACACGTCCACGACCGGGGCCTCTCGAGACGATGGGGGCGGAGCTCGACTCTCCCATCTCCCTCTCGCTCTCACTGCGAAGGCGAATCCTTCGTTTCCCCATCGCCTGCGGATGATTGGCAGGCCAGCATTCCATCGCCGGATGGAGCCGAGCCGCCGGGGGGCGGGGGCGAGGTCAGGGGCAAGGTTTGGGTTCAAAGCTGCAGAGCGGAGTCCTGAAACCCCTGCCGCAACACCCCCCTCCTAAGCTCTCCCGTTATCCCCCGGCGGGGCGCGAGCGCGCTAATTGCACCGGAGAGAAGTTTTCATTTCTGAGCAGGCACTTGAAAGGGCCTCACGGGCATGGGGCCTGGTGCGAGCCCCATGGCGGATGGCCTTTACTCAGCAGGGACCGCTGATGTAATGGTGTGGAAGCTCCAGCGGCACCGTGGCAGGTCTCGCTAAGCCCTTCCTGGGGGGACCCGCGTAACGCTCACGGATAGCACAGCCACAGCGACCCGCGGTCAGCCTCAGCTGCGTCTTACAACCGGAGAAATACAGCTGAAGCAATGCATGCATGGCATCATTTCCTTCCCCTGTTCTTCCCCCAGCTTCTCTTTCTCCCATCTCTCCCTCTTCCACCCTCTCCTTCCCCTTCTCTGAAAATGTGTGGAACAGTGCTTCCTGTGAAAAACATGTGATGCACAGACCCACACACATACACAGAGTATGTAATCAGTATGTGATCATATTATTTTCACCATTATAGTTTATTATTCATATATTTTCAATTTGTTGCTACAGTCCGGCAATACTATAAATTATGAAGACATGGACATAAAGTAGAAAGCTGTATCCCCCCAAAAACAAACACACACATGCACGCATGCAAACACGCTCACACACACACAGTATGAATGGCGATGCATTTTAGAAGCACTTCTGCTTTTCTGCGGCAGATGCCCAGAGCTACGCATGGCCGCTAATCACAGCACAAGGAGATCCTGTCTCTAGCTCACACACTGCCACAGCACACACACACACACCTGCTGAAACACAACAGACCCACAGCCGTCCTGAATGAGCTCGCTCTCTCCCACTCACTCACACGCATGCGCGCACAACGGCACACACACACACGCACGCACACACACAAGCACAGACACACACACACACAAAGATCATGACTCAAAATTCTTTCCAAAACACACCCCCAAAGACCAAGATTTTATCTCAAATGTAAAAAGTGCTGGAAAATAACATTTCTCCCTCTCTCCTACTCTCCTTCTCTCTCCCTTTCCACCTCTTTTAAAGTTTGTAGAAATTAAGCAACACACTAAATACACTACACTTTACATATACTGATAAGCAGAAAGAAAATCAGTGTTAGAAGCAAAAAAAAAGAGCGTAATTCTGACAGATTTAAAACAGTGCGGAAACTATGCTAAGAAACACTGAGGAATTCCAAGCAGGGCGAATACATGCAAATTATCCGTAATCTGGCCCCAGAGATCACGGGCAGGGGATTGATCAGAGCCAGGATCACGGAGCGGCAGGAAAATTAAAACTGTGAAGTAATCACCCCTGAGTGGAAACATGTCACAACTAGCACCGCGGCCTGCCACTCCAAACGGGAACAGGAAGAACCCTGCCAGCTCTGAGACACGAGGCTTCACAATCAATACAGTATTATCATTATTAATACAATTCATAATGAGATTCCACAGTGTCCAAAGGGACTCCGGCAGTGAATGCGGGCAGAGGGCTTTGACCACATTTAGCAGGTCTGAATTCCTGTAGAAGGCAATACCTGTTGTGTGATTGACAAAGATTTACTTCACCTGATTTGCCTGCGTAAATATCCTACTGTTTAATTGGATGTGTAACACACAAAATATGCAAGCTGTCCAGGACAGAGATAAATCATGTAGTGCAGGAGTATGTGTTATTTATTCAGGTGGACCTTATTCTCTATTCTGGCTGCCTTTAGAGTGTGGTTTAACCTGTGAAACTCAGGTTTAGTGCGCGTTTGGCTAGCCACGTCCAAGCCTGGCAGTTGGTTGTGGGTTCAGTGTAAGATGGTGAGATGATTTCAGAAACGACCCCAGCTGTGTTCACCCTGGGGCTAATATTGTCAGCAGGTATTAACACACATCCATACTACCACAAACTCCAGTTGGAACAGTTGGAGTACTGTCTCGCTGCTAGATGTTTCTCCCCTGGAAGAGTTGTTTGGGAAGGGGTGGGGGTGGGGAACATTCTCATAAGGGTGGATGCATGGATTCAGAACAAGAACGTCGCCAGACTCCACAATCCGCAAGGAATTTCCTCCAATTTAATTCACATTCAAACTGCATACTTGTCATTAGGAGAGGGGCGCCATGTATCTGTCAATGTTGTGGGAAACAATGAGAACATAAGAAAATGAGTCTTACAAGGACAGACTCATCATTTTATGTGTGTCTATATTCACAATGGAATATAAAATTGTGCCAATTAGTAACAATTGCGTTTGTTGTGCCAATTAGCAATAATTGAATGAAGTACCCCTCAGTCCTTGTATGCACCACAGCAGAAAAAAAAATCACCAACTTCACCATGAAAAAATAAATACTTCTAAGTGCTTACATAGTGTGGTAGGGAATGCCCAGCCATGAGACGGAGTGGTGCCCTGTGTATCTTTTCTCTACAGCAAAAGGAGGGCCGAATTATAAATCTGAGGTTGCATATCACCATGGGCAGTCCAGCTGATAAGGGCCGTATTTCACCGAGCTGCTGAGAAACAATTAGCGCAAGAGGCCCAGGTCCCTCTGGGTTCGTGCCGACCTCTAGGTTAACAGTATATAAAAGCTAATGTCAATGAGTTTACACGGCCACGGCCATGTCAGTGCACTTAAACGCTCTGTGGGAATATTAATGTGGTAGCTGTGCAACCGCCGCAACTGGGCTTGGGGGGGGGGGTTGCACCCTGGCTTCGGGCTGGAGTTACACACCAAGCAGTAATGCGGTGAGGTGGTTCAGCGGAATGGATTTGCAAACCAGGACGTTGCAGGTTTGAGCCCTCAAGGTTGAAAAGGGCACTGCTGTAGTACCCCTGAGTAAAGCACCTGCCTTAACTTGCTTCATTAAATATCCAGCCATTAAATGGACGTATGAAATGTAAGCTATGCAGGTTGTTCTGGATAGAGGTGCCTACAGATAAAAATATATTCCAAGAATATGGCCTCTCTTCACTATGGTGACAGCATCTTGACTTTGTTAAGGATGTGTTTTACAAAGAGGGGGTTCCCCCTTAAAAAGGGGGATGAGTAGTGCACTCATCAGAGGGAGACCCAGTTTATAACATTCAACCTAAAGCAGCTGACAGAAAGTGTTATTGGGCTGATTAAATCTGCTGGTCCCTTGCCTTCAAAGCAGCACAGGATGGGCGTGTTGGCTTCCTGAGTCTGGCACCCAAGGGGTTAACCTTCACTTTGGCTTGGCTGCAACTCCAGCTAGCTAAAAGAGGAAGTCATGGGCGCGGGGGTGGGGGGCGGTTGTTACAGGAAATTACATCAGTTCATCCTGTTTCACAGCAACAGTTAAGTCAACCAAAGTGACAGAGACAGCAAGGCTGAGTCCGAGATCCACAGCACGATGGGTATGACTCCACGCAGGAAGGCAGGCCAAGACCCAGAGGCGACCTCCTAGCAGCGAGAAAAGCAGCACAGTCTGACAGCCTGCCTCAGAGCCATACAATTTCAGAGCTCTGGACAAAATTTAAGGTTTAAATCCTTTTACGGTATGTTGCAAGCACAAACATGCACAACAGAGAATTCCCAACCACATCCTAAAACTTGCCACCACGCCCAACCCACACATGTATATGCTCAAAAGTGATCCTTGATATCCCAGTTATCAGAGCCACCCGCAGAAACAAATAACTTATTTTCTAGCAGCGTACTGCATTTCTCTGTTCACTCTAATGCAAAGCTCAGGCTGGCTCACATCTACCAGAGGAGCAGAAGGGTTGAGTTCTCAGCTTACAAGATGCAAGATGTACCTGCTTGTACTTGTTGCATATCAAATTTGAATTTTTGGCTGAAATCATGTGCACCTGAAAGGACAGTTGTGCAGTTGTAATACGGCGGACCTTTTTTCAGTGCCCGGGATGCGTGTCCTCTTTCCAAACAGCATAATGATGCTGTCACTCTGCGTTCTCGTGATACAGCAACATGCTGATAGGATCTTTAAACACGTCATACATGTCAAAAGCACTAAAGGTTTACTGTGTCATCACACATACACACACACTAACCACTTATATATTGCATTTTACATTGCATACATTGAGAATATTTTCTGTCAGGAACACATCCTTCTTCGCATAAAGGTCTATTATCAATACAGTACAGCAGTTGCTTATTTTCCCCTTCACCGAGATCTCTAGACTTTATCCCTACAAAACGGGAGTATCTCCTACATTTTGTAAATAGAGTTTTATAATGAACTACTCTCTGCCCTTTGGGGATACAATTCAAGTTTTCAGTTCAGGCAGGCATGAACAGCCATGATGCTCTCCTCTGACAAACTGGAGCACCCATAGGAGATCAGCACCACTTGTGATTTTGCGATTTATGCAAATCCAGAGAGATGCTTTGGGCTTGATTTCTTTCACCACATGCTACCGTCATCCTCTGAGGCAAGGTGGTGCACAGCATTCTGGGAAGACAGATCCAATTTCATGGTGCGGGGGAGTAGCACTGAATTTTTTTTTTTTTTTTTTTGGAAGGTGAAGATTTTCAAAGCTGCCATTTGATCACTGCTCAAAACTTTGCCCAATTACAAAAAGCTTTCATTGCCATAAATATGTTCTCATCCCTAACCTTCCCTAAACCGCCTGTCCCGCCCCACTCCTCCCGTACTCAAAGCCGTGAGACAATTTGTTCCCGTTCAGCCAATTTCGCAATCTCACCTCTCCAGACACCATTAGCCCTCATAAACAAACAAAAGCAAGAGGGAAGGAGTCTTTGCCAGGGGGACTGCTGGCTGTGTCACATGTGGCACAACCTCTCAGAGCAGCCCTTCCGTGACCTTCAGTGCAGCGAGCGTGTCCGAAGCCCGCGATGCGTGTCGTCCCGACCTCTACACCTCCTCTTCATCGCCGCCCTGCCACTTCACCGCTGCCTCCAACAGCACGGGACAGAAAATGCAGGACACTCAGAGGTCAGACAGGAAGGGGGGGTGACAGACACCAGGATGGATGGGGGATCAGGCAATGAAAACTGGGTGCCGGGCAAGATGCGGTTATTGCTGTTGCTTGTGGTCAAAACGCTTTGAACTGCTGCAATCTGATATAAATCCTGCCCTGTGAACAGATGTAGAGCACCATGTTATAATCTCAGTGCAAGCTGCTCTGAGCAACTGTGCAAAGCTCACGGACAGAAAAGATAATCCGGGGGAAACATATCAGTTCACCTGAAGTGGCCACAGGAGCATTCTGCCCTGAGGACCCTTTGTGGCTTAACTATCCAAACAAACAGCTTTCACCATTCCTATAAAGCACTGTGCCCTTGTCTGCCTGTCTGAGAACAAGCCCCACCCACTCTTCCAAGGAACAATGGAGAATTCCCTAAAAGTCAGCCGAGGCTGTCCTATGAGAAAATGAAAGAAGCTTGGGGGAAAAAAAAATTTACTTTGACAAATACTTATCAGTCTCGTATTGGCTGGTTTGTGGCCATGTGCCCAGTAAATGCATCCAAAAAGCAGATGTCTAATTTCATGCAACTGCTGCATCTAGGCCCTTAGCAAAAACTGGCACACAGCAGAAGTCTGAGGCTGAATAAGCAGCCGCAGTAGAGCTCACTCATCAGCACCATTTACTGCTCGAGTATCATTTCTGCAAAGTCAGTCCACACTGCCCGAGCTGAGAGCCTTCACAAGTGCCACACCCGCCCAGAGGCTTACCTTCACACATACTGCCTGCACCCTCCGAGAAGTCTGCCTTCCCAAATATGACCTGCCTAGTCCAAGCACCAAGCCTAGAATAAAGCACCTTTTGACCTATACACAGGGCAGTGGTACTGATCCTGTAGCAAAGCCTATACTACCTTCTGCAGTTGGATGACCAGACCACAGCAGTCACAGACGCTGCTCAGCAGATGCAGTCGTTTCACACCTCTCCCACCCCCCCCTTTCCTCTCTCCACACTGGCTCCACTGTGTCCCCATGGGATCAGCGAGTGCCCGGCACTGTCATGGACACACTGCAGCTGCGCCAGAATAATTGGCCGGTATTAGCATCCAGACATTCCTGGGCTCGGGCAGACATTACCGAGCTGTGCAATCCTGGAGCCTCTCGCTCCCCCAGCACCACGTCACCAGCCCTGCGATGAACGCCGTGAACGCGGGGACCCGGACCGAAAAGTGACACCACAGCATCTCACAGCGCGCCAGACAGCAATTAGGAGCTGCGGAGTGAGTGCTGAGGGGGGATGGGGGGGCATAACCGGAATCAAGCACAGGCTTTACCCCAGGCAGTAATTATAACCTGCCCCTCTTGAGTCTGCCACTGTGACAATGCCCACCCCCGCCCTTCCATATTTCTACCAGGGTGTCGGCTCCACTCGCCTCTGAGAAAGGGACAGAAAGACCGTCTGACCCATGACCTCCCTGTCCATGGGGGGCTCATAAACACACACCAGGGCTGGTAAATCTGAAGGCCGGTGAACCCTCCCCGCCAGCAAAACAGCTTTTTAAATTTGTGCTACACACCTCACACTAAACGCTCCTAATCCGACTTTACAACTTTACAGCAAACGCAGTCAGCAGCCCTCCCAGTGCGAAGATGAATTTCCTCATTAGATGTCCATCAGAAAGCGCCTCACCTCATCACAGCCATTCAAAGAGGAGTCACAAGGCAGCCCTGATGATGAGGCTACGAAAAGAAAATGAGCAGGGGGAAGCTCCCAGCAAATGGGAGGTTTGGCAAAGAGCTCTCGCTGATAAACAGTGTAATTATCAGGCGCATGAATGACTAAAGGAACCAAAATACCGCATACCAAACGTCAAGCTTTTCAAGCCCCGAGCCAAAAGACATCACCCTCTATTTGGGATTTTTTAAAAAAATAATTTAATTCCTGAGGAAAAAAAACCCTTGCAACTATGCATGCCTTTATCCGTTCTCCTCTGTCAGGTGTGACAGCCTGACATTTCGCAGTGCACACAAGGAGCAATTTAGACACATTCACACTGACGTCACACATCGGAGAGCTTCTCTCCCCAGGGGCACCCATAAGGATACTAACATCACCCTATCTCTTAGGTAAGGAAACTGAATAAAGGATAAGGGAAAATTATCATATGTAGTTATATATATATATATATATATATATATATATATGAGAGAGAGAGAGAGAGAGAAAGAGAGAAACAGATATAGATATATAAACAAAAGTGAAGTTGGCATACTTACTGCCCTCAACAGGGACTAGGTGTGAGGGTGGTCACATACAGAAGTAAAAAAGGATAGGTATTCCTCAAGGGTCCATCCTTGGAATGTTGGCAATCCAATGAGGTGAAGTCTCACATTTACTATGTACTAAGAGCATACTCATGGGAGCTGATAGCTGTGCAGCTGGTGACACTTCCCAAGCTCTAGTCAACAGGCACAATAGATTACTTGTGTCCATGGTTGCTGGTGTTGAGTCTGGACCAGAAGACAGTTTCCTCTTGTCCATAGGCTGACTGTGATGTCACAAAAAAGGACAGAGATAAAGTCTGGACAGCCTGTCGCCTACAGGCTGTACTGAGTCATGTCATTGTGGGGTCTCTACTGTGGGCTCTCATGTCATCTCAGATTTCTGCTAGCCCTAAGCACTAAAACCACCAGATTTGACCTCTTATAACCCTTAAAAACAGTTCAAATTTTTCTACCAGCCCAGTTGAGTGTGTTAGGGATAAAATGATTGCCACATCGTAGCGTCAGAGTAAGTATAGCGCACACTATCCCTTGGAGTCCAAGGAATCTCCAGGTGATCTCCTGTGCAAAGGCTGGGAGGAGACGAAGCAAAGGAAGGTCACGAATCAGAACTGCAGTTTGCAATTCTGCCCCAGCCCCACATCAATGACCTCACCCAGACTTTCAAGAGGATTACTCTTTTGCTTTTTTCTTTTTTTTTTTTCATCTCAGCTCTAAGAATATAATCTTGTGTATAATCACTGTTGTTTGACAAGACAGTCAGTATTTATGAATTACTCAAAGCAGGATCATGTTTTAATATTAACCTCAGAAACAATGCAAGGTTAGGGGGAGGGGGGATGGTTGGTCACATCACATGGCAGAGGGGCAGAGAGCAATGTTCTTGCCAGACTTGGCAGGCCCACTGCAGCACTCGGAGCTCTGAAGATTATTGTTTTGGAAAAAAAGAAGAAGAAATGATTTACCAGCAGCAGCTAAAAACAAGCATGAAAAACTGAAAGTGACCAGGAGGTTCACATATTCATATACATACAGCCAGGTGTGGAAGGCAAAGTTCACTGCTGAGGTGACCTTGACTGGCCCGATCAATATTCTCTGTTCTCAGGTACACAGGAACACCACGTGGGCTACACTGCAGTAGCCACTTAGACTGTAGGGTTCATCTGAAGATCAGTGACAAATGGCAGAATCAGCTATATTAATTTTGTGCAGTCAGGTTTTACTGGAGCATGCTTCTTTGATCAAATTAATTTCAGCATTGGTATTTCATGTTGTTATCTCTTCTTGCATGTTACTGCCTCATTGTTATAGATGAACCTAATTATTGCAGTTTTAATTCAAAAAAGACATCAACGCCCCTGTGAATTTTGTGTCTATTTGCCTGCAAGATCTGATTGGAGCAATGTTTCTGCAACTTGTAGCTTTTCTTACATAACTACATAATCATGTGGCAAACTGATGTGCGGTCCAGAAGATCCTTCATCAAAATATGGCCACAAGGTCTCCTCCATAACTGACAAAAACTGCAACCGCAAAAGCACATCCCTGATAAACAACATGTAAAGCTCTGTGTGTGTGTGTGTGTGTGTGTGTGTGTGTGTGTGTGTGTGTAACAGAGAGAGAGAGAGAGAGCATACAGTCCTCAGAGAGAGGATGTATCATCATGAAAAACCTACCACTGGACTCTCAGCTGTGAGAACTGCATCAGTCTGAATCTCTCTCTCTCACTCACTCACTCACTCACACACACACACACACACACACACACACACACACACACACACACACACACACACACACACACACACACACACACACACAAACCCTTTTAGGATAGCAGGTACTCTCACATACATCAGCGCTGCCATCAACCCCTTGACAGCACCCAGAAAACATTCTCTCCTGACAGACTGGATCTCCTATTAGTCTGGACTGCAGTCAAAGATAAACTGAGGGGTACCTCTATTCTTTCCTCAATTTATGGGCCTCAGAGAGCAGACTACCAAACACCCCAGGGTGAGTCCTTTCAGTAACACCTCAGAACCAGTCTGTACAATTCCCCCTCCAAAACATGCATCAGCTTAGTGCATTCTGTCATTCACAGTCAGCCTGTGGCTGGATGGAGAGAAGAAGGAAGAGAGAGACAGGAGTCCTAAGCCATGCCTTCACTGACCCCACCGTACCATCAGTATTCCATTATTTATGTATTTCTAGAGACTGATTTCCATAGATTATATGTTATTCTACATGTTACTGTTACAGATGGACATTTAATGAGGTAATTCAAAAGTACATCAGTGTCCCATTTGGAAAACCAGACAGCAACTTTGGTTTACAGGCTAAGCTCCTTAAGTGCTGCAATACACTGAAACACTCTACAAAAACAGGAACAACAGAAGCACAGGCATAAAGATTTTTTCCTGTGTCGTAAGCTTGTACATTTCCTCACTAGTTGGCAAGCCACTTGTTAATTTACAAACACAATATAGGCAGTACAAGAAAAGCTCCACTGTAAAAGATGCTGTGGGGTCCAATGCACCCACAAGAACAAGAAAAGGCAAGTGACCCTCTCAATCCCACCAATCTGCTCCATGCCCACCTGTGACTTCCTCCTTGCTATGTGATTGGCCAGCTTCGTTTGATTCATGTCACATGGTCTGCATGGAGAGCTACTGTCAGGGTACCTGCAGGGGACTGACCTCAATTTATACACCTCCACCCTCCATGGCCGTCAAATTAAGCTTCACACTAGGAACTGAAATAAAGAAATCATAAAGACCTCTAGCTTTGTGCCACCAAGCCACAACTAAACACATCACTGAGCTGAAAGAAATAACCACGATGGGTTGCACCAGTTGGAGATCTGACTGCATCAAACTGCATCCCACGCAGTCTGTTATTATGAGCCCACTTGCAACACCCATTCTCTCCCGCCCCATTGACTTCCATTAACAGCCCTCTCTTAGATTCTCCTAGACATGTCGCTCTCAACCCCCACTAAGTGGTGTGGTGGTTAAGGAGCTGCAGGTTTGATTCCGAGGCGGGGCAATGCTGTTGTAGCCTTGCGTATGATACTGAACCTGATGATGAATGATCCATTTATGCAGCATCTACGCAAGGCGTTCTAGATGAGAGTGTCGGCTGGGCGAATGACAGAATGGAATGGAATGTTACATTGCGTTCAGCGCTGCATTTGCTCAGATCCATTCGGGGGACGAGTCAGCAGGAGTTATTTTCATGCTGGAGCTGGGAGGAAAAGGTCAGGCAGCATCCCGTCTGGAAGACTGCGCCACTGTAATCAACCCAGAGCTGTAATTACGTCTGAATCAACAGACTTCAGCTACTCCTGCCACAATGATGGAGAAGAAGGAAAAAAAAAAAAAAAAAAAAAAAAAACCATGCCCACTGTTACAGCTGGCGAGGGACACGTCTACTCATAGAGAGCCTTCTTTTCAGCAATCTCCATCCATGTTCAGTATTCACTTGAAATTTTGAAATGATGTCATACCCATGTACTTTAGATTAACACTGTAGATAGACTCCGTGGAAGCTCCTTTCCCAGGGGTGCCAAAACAAAGTGTTCCTATGAGAGTACATTTGCAAAATTCCATGACTATCAGTTTCTGTTTCCATACCAGTATCTTTTTTTTTGTGGGGGATGGTCTACTTGAGGTTACCTGCATTTACACCCTTCCTTCACTGCCGTGAAATATGCCTATATTCAGAAAAGTCACCCATTAGTGTGGTTCACCCTTTCACCCTTCAGTATCAGCACAGCCTAATATTTCTCCCCCTCCACAAATCCACTTCAGTTGAATGACTGGCACAGACAGGGAAGGACACATGACATGACACTTCTGACTTCAGATTTGGAGCCAGACAAGCCAGGTACCAGCTGCAGAAACACTTTTCCCTTTCCATCTTTCTCTCTCCCACCCCAAGCAAAAAAAACAAGCTTCTAAAATTAAAACTTTGCAAACACCACATTACTGTATGATTCATGCTCCAGAAAGTTGAAAAAAACACATGCACATATAAATAAACGACTTGCATGATTTTCCAAAGAAGTTTAAGGCGCTGTTCTAAAAAGGACCTGGTCCATGACATGTTTGTAATGCCCACTCTGTCCCTCTGCTCTCTATTGGCTCACCCAGCTCTTTTTGATCTTCATATTTAAATCTGCACGCTGAGGAGGTCAATGGCTCCACCAGTACTTAGTCACTATGCATGGGGGTCGATAGCAGCTCACAAACACAGGACAGCAAGGAAGTGGATCAATATGGAGTATGTGCAAGGGTCTGAGCCTCAACCACTCAATTACACCCTTCAGAGAAATCAAGGTGGTTGTTTGTTCTCCCTCCAACAAGGCAAAAAATAGCGCAAGCAGATACGTCAAAGCCATTACATTCTAATCGAGTTAGCCGCCAAACATCTCCTTTCCCCGGTCTCCTGAAGTGACAGACATCCTTTAAGAGCAGGACAATTCCTTAGAAACACAAGGGTCCCGAGAACATTATAAATCATTTAAGAGGCAAACAAGCATTTGAAAATAAACCTTGCAGCACGCAGGAACACATTCCTCCTGGGTTTATTTTTTGTCTTTCCTCGAAAGCCACCCCGGGTGACCTTCAATCACAATTTTGAGGCCTAGCCTGAAATGGGGTCATACCATCCCTGGGGCGAGGTTTGGGGCATCTCAGACCTCCTGATCCCCCAGCATGGTGTCACTTCTGAACATTAAAGGGACTTCTGAGCCCCCTGTATCTGCAGGCTGGAAAACAGAAGAGCCACAGGGGATCCAAACGGTCCAGGGGTTGGGGAACACCCAGCTGCAGTGGTAGTTAGGAATCACATGTAACCCACCTAGGTGCAGTATCCTCTCCTTCACCCCTCCCAGTGTCAAAGAATGGTCACAGACCATGGCTGTGCAACCACTTCCCACCTCATCGACCTTTCCCCACTGCATCTCCAGCTATTTGCCTGAATCTGTCATCAGCTGCATTAAGAAATGCGGCCAAGTGCAGCGAGGAGGAACGCTAACCTGCAGCCTCTCTCTGGCCCATCATTGATGGAAGGGAGCAGAACTCCCCCCTGCCCCCCGGGCGCTGGGTCCACACATCACCCCTACACTGTTGCAAGGAGACCCTAGGCTAGAACTCAAAGGGCGACAGTAGGGCGCAGCACTCGACCGTCTGACTGCTGGACCATTAAGAGCCTGAGTGTTTTCCCTGTCTGGAACGGCTAACCACAGGGCTATTCACCTCCCATTAGTTACAGGACAGTGGCTGACCCAGAAGCAGCGGGCTCATAACATGGTGAAACGATACCAGATGACCCTCAAGCTGTGACCTAATCTTCATTCAAAGGATGAACTTCCCTTTATGAAGTGTGTGTGTGTGTGTGTGTGTGTATATGTGTGTTTGCTTGTGTGTGTCTGGAATTCCTAGAAAACAGTATTCATGGACGATTGAGCTTTCCTGGAAAACAGAAAGTCTGTGCATGTGCATGTGCACGAGCGTGTGTGTGTACGCGTGCGCGTGTGTGGTGTGTGTATGTGTATGATAGGGGAAGTCTCTTGAAAATGACACTGCCTTTTTCATTTACTCATCCAGTCCTTTGACTCACAGCCTTGATGGAAAATGTGTCGTTGCTTGTTTAAAATGGTATCAGTGGCCCCCTAGGTTCTGCAAGGAGCTGCGAATACTGTCCATACTGTCTCCATACTGGGAAAATGTCACCCGTGTACAGAACTAAAAGCAGGCCCCGCTTCCTGACAGGTTGCCAGCAATTGTCCACGAAATAACGGGAGGAAACGGAGAGGAAGTAGAGGAGACCCTTGCAGTGACACTCCCCCTCACAAGCACACACGTCAAATGTCAGATCTCCACACGAAAACACAGCATGTGTGCACCAGGCACCAGAATTCCATTCAACAAGAGGATAAATTAGCCTGTCCCTGACAGAGACAAGGGAAACGACAAACAAATATCAGAACGGGTTATCAGTTACTGCCTGGGCAAAACAGACCTCATCTTCCCGTCACAAATATTAAAAGCATTATTCATCCTGTGATAAGATTTTTTTTGTTGTTTTTTTTTGTTCTTTTTTTGTTTTAAAGAGGGCTGAAGCAGCCTATCAAAGGTGTCCTTTGTTTTCTGTTCTCCACCCTATCAGGGAACTGCCACCAAAGTGGCATAACTGGTTGTTTCATTTCCTGTCACTTTCGCACAATATCAAGCCATATGGTATCAAGACATCGCCATACCAAAGCCACTCTCCTGCTGCCCAAATGCATCCTTTGCAGCTGTTCTATCTGACCACCCTGACTCAGCCACAGCCTCCATTGAGTAGCTGATACTTACACTGCTGACAAAGTCAGTAACAAAGCCAACACAGTTACTTTACATATGTATGAGATACACATGCAGAAGATGCAGTGTTTCCAAGTTTCAGAGGCTGTGTGTGTGTGTGCGTGTGTGCATTCACACGGAGACCCCTCTTGCAGAAGATCCAGGAAAGAGGAAGTTGCCAAAGGAAATTTCCATTCCAGCTGAACTGAAAATGTGAGGTTATAAAAATCAGAGGAGAGAAAAAAAATAAACTCAGCAGGCATCTGAATTTGCTGAGGATCGAGTTGCTGCAAGCTTAAACTTGGATCAAAGTCCAAACAATCCGTCAAAGTGAATCAAAGTTTAACCAACAGAACAATCAATTATTTTCTTTCTTTGTTGCTGATAGATTGTTTTTTAGGTTGTTCTTTTTTGCTGTAGATTTACATAAAAAAGTGCTGAAGAGAAAACCTTGAGATTCTTAAGTAGACGTGGGCCAGATTCTGTAAAAAAACATCAAATTCATCACTTCCTCACATCTGCCAAAGTCCCAAAAATAGCCACTGAGCCCATTGTTCAGTTTACATAAGCAATGCTCCCTTACTCTAAATGGGGGGACGAGAAAAGGTCCATTTAGAAGAAATACACCTTCTGCAAGCTCTTTTTCTTTCCTGGCTTTTGAAGCTGACAGGAAGTAGAGGCCTGCTCTCAGCTGTTCTCCAGGTTTCCACGGCAGCAGCCCTCAAGTCTTCATGGCTTCTTGCAGGGGAGATGTAGCACATTTCAGAGGGTGTCAGACTGGCATGTTCACAAACGTAGCTTTAGGAGACCAAGAGGAAAAGAGAGAAGTGCTCTTCCCTATAAAACTTCTTTTCTTCACAGTCTGGTCTTAAGCCTCTTTCTACTCTTAAAGGAAAAAAACACAATGCTTCACATATTTCTTCTTAAGGCCTATGACACATGCTCTGCTTCTAGCTCAGGTATTGTTTTAACTGAACTGTCATGTCAAGACTGTGGCCAGCACATATGACTAAACGTACAGTACCAAATATGCTACCTGCACTGGTTTTCATACCCAATATTGTGATCATGCTGTGCCACCACAAAGCTCACACCCTCACTGAAACCCAAAGGAATGCGCTCAATCTCACCTCAGTTCTCTGCTGAATGCCATCTTCAGCCCAAAGACCAATAGGAATTCTTGTCTCATCACTGGGCCAGGGCCAGGACACCACTGCTAATAATACTCTTCCTCCAATGGATTTTAAAAATAAAATGTACACTCGTGGGTCTCTTCATCCTTTGTGTATTTATAAGGTCACAAAGCATGCAATTACTTCATTGTTGCCATATCCTTGCATGGATAGATACTGCGCATATCCAATCATATGAGGCACTACAACAGACAGACAACTGACATACAAGTAAAAAACTCAGACATGTATTTTGCTTTGAGTAAGGGTAATTTAACAAAGGTCTGATGCAACGGTGACAGAACATAACCCAGGTTTAAGGTGAAGACAACCCAAATTTGAGCCCATTTCAAAGCAAGTATTCACCAAACATCAGTTACTGGTCTCTTCCTGATTCTAGTCACCATAGGAACACAGATATGGCTTGAGTGTCCCTGTGCTTCACTTTGAAGACTCTCTAGACAGTGACTGTAGTGTCATGTCACCTGAGCGCTCGTCCAAACCCGCAACACCATGCTAGCTACTCATTACAGCGAAGAAAACGTACAGTTTGAGGTGCTGCTAATTCCAATGTCAGCGAGAGAGCGCTCTGAGGCAGGCAGTCACGCGGCTCCATCGCAGACCTCTCAGAACTAAGTACACGCTTAGGCCTAGCTTAACAGTCGGCCATCAGTGACTCACGTCTGCAGGCCAGCTGAGGAGAAAAGGCACCACGCCATCAATGAGGTTTTGTAAAAAAACAATAATAAATAATAAAAAAAATAAGCTGCCCACCTCAGAGGGCCCTGTCTGCACTCTGTTTATCAGTCTTGCATAATCAGATGATGGTAGACAGCATCTATGTTACCACCAAAAGCATCTTTTCTTTAAGCCTTGCTCCTTTCTTTAACTGCCTGCTTGCAGTCACGGCGTGGGGTGCAGTTCCCCTCAACTCACCCCTGGGAACAGCTGCAAGAGGAAGCCCCTCAGTAAGGACTCCACTCCATTAAATCTCTACCGTTTGACTAACTGCTGTCATCATCATTATCGTCGGTTATTGTTATTACAGTTATGAATGCCATTTAGCGCAAAGAAACAATTAGAATAAACAAAGATCATGACAAGCTTTTACGACAAAGTACTAAGCAAGACCAGTGCTGTAAGAGTCTGCACGATACTGAAGTCAAATAAACAGAGCTCCGGAATGTACACAGCCAGCTACCTCCAGTATGAGCTAAAAGTAAGGCACTAAAAAAGGCACCTGAAAGCAAAGATGTTTTTTTTTTCTAGTTAAGTGTCTGAAATTCTACCCTTCATTCTTATGGATGCAGACATCTTTTCCAAAGATTTGGAGAATGCACCATTAAAAAAAAAATACAGACAGAGCTCATTTTTAGATCATGCAGGTGCAGGGAGGATTCTTTACGAAGTAGCAGATGATATTCCAAACATTTAATTGCTGCAGACCAAAGAAAGTAATTTGTGGGTTGCTGCGATGTGCTGGCAAACACGAGCCTTAGACAACACTGCTGTATGTAACCAGGGTGGGGAAAGATTTTTGCACGTAGGGGCTCATGACAGGAGAAGCACGTCCATCCTTTTAAAATATCTGTCTGGAGCTGCAAGTCGCCCAGCTCGAACACAGTGCTTTCATAAAGGAAGAAGTGGGACCAGAGTGTGGACGCAACCAGTTAAAAACTGGTCATGTTTGATATCCAGCACACTGCTGATGTTTCCAAAACAACACTCCTGAAATCCCTATTATCTTTGCAATCTGCCTTCTTGGAAGATTCAAATTATCAGGCCAACAAAAATGCAAAAAAAAAAAAAAAAAAAAACAGTCAAGGACAGTACAGTACAGCCCAGAACATAAGGGTGTCAGACAGGAACCCCCCCCCCCATACACACACGCACACACATGCACGCACCACAGACCTTTAATTTCTCACACTACACTTCCAGCTCCCCATTTGCCAGACGTTTTTGCTCTCGAGGGCCATTTTGTTTTGTCTCGGGCAAGCGGCCTGCCCTGAGGTTTGGCCCCCAGTCCTCCAAAAACACTCGCAACAGGAGCACTGTGCTGCTCTGCTGCTGTCAAAATACTGTTGAGCTGGGGTCAAGGGGCACCGCGAGCAAGAGTTACCGTCAGTAGTCGCCACGGGCGGACAGGAAAGCCAGCCAAGGCGCTGTCAAAAGTTCCCAGAACTGGCAGAAGCACGAGACGAAAGTAGCTACTTGGTTCATTTCCTTATATCCTGTATCTCTCAAAGAAGCGAGGGCCACTGAAGGTCACGTCTGCGCAAAGGCGTTGAGCCACTGCACGCAAAACCAGAACATTTTTTATTGCAGTAAACAGGCCTTCTCCCAATGCCTCCTGCCTGATCTCCAGAGACTTTTCTCGTCTTTTTTTCTGCTGGCTCAGGTAACCATTAAACATGAGGTGTGTGTGCATGTGTTATTGCAACACGCAGTGGTGTACTCTGTGGGGCTGACTGCAAAAGCATCAGAGAGGGCATATATAAAGGGCACAGATACTTTTTTCCTTTCAGCCAACTTTTCATTTGTCGCTAACTTTAAAAAAATACACAACACTGTTGTTGTTCACTAATCACTGCTCGTTCACTGTGGAGAGCTGGCAGTCCTGGCTGGAACACCATAGATTTCAGTGAGCCAGCCCTGGCCATTTTATACTCAATTCTAATTCATTAGCAAGCCATACAAATGGCTGAAGTCTGACACATTACATTGAGAGCTTTGAATAACTGCCTGTAATTGTGCTAAATTGGTTCAGTACTGTCATTGATGGACACAATCAGAGAAGCATGGGAGCAATTGGGAACATAAACGAAGGACCTTGGCTCAGAACACTGAGGAGACTGAACACTAACTTCCAGTCACTATTCCGTAAACGAATTACGGGGCAACTTGTTCGAAAATGTTTTGGCGTGTATTAAGCTTTTTGACAGAGAACTACTAAAACTGCTAGCAACTAAGATTCTCCGAAAGTATTTCTTTTGGACTTTCTTAAATCACTGCGGTTACAGCGCTTTCCAATTAACTATTTAACGCAGGGCATATCTGTAATAAATTAACAAAATGTATGTTTTTATACGAGTGCGTGGAAGAATGGTGCCGTAGGGGCGTTTTTCTATATATTACCATTTTACGCCACTTGTTCATTCCATAAATTTACTTCACATTTATTCATTCAAGAATTGACCAATTGTGTTCGTTGTCCGTGTAAGTGTTCTGAGGGTAATCCACGTTTGCCCAAAAAGCGTCTCCTTTCTGTGCTTTTTGGGCAAAAGTGTCGCATAGTGAGCGGAGCTCGTAACCCAAAGGGTGCCGGTTCCCAGGTTTGACTGCTTTTTTGGGCAGTATGGTTAACTGAGAATTGTTTTAGTAAATATCCAGCGGTTGAAAGAATAACGTTTATAAAAATAAACGTTGCCGGTTTGATTCCCAGGTGAGGCACTGCTGTTGCACCTTTGGGTAAGGTGTTTAACTTAGAATCGCCTCAAAATCTGTAAATATTTTCGTATAAACGAATAAACAATAAAAATATCAGATTTGTGAGCTGGTCTGCAAAGGAAATGCAATGTAAAAACATACAGACGGCGTGCCTTTACCTTGGCGATTAGAACTCGCTCTTTAAGACTGACACTGCAAACAGTTAACGTTAAGTGCTGTGTCCATTTCTGCTCCTAAGTGCTTTCGTTACCAAACGACCAGAGGATGCCCCGTTTAAGCGCTCCCGCCTCCCTAGAAGTGTCTTGCAACACCTTAGTATAGGCTACTCCTTGCTCACATTCTTCCGTCTGCGTAACCGACTTGCTCAAAACATCGACGAATCATCAATGCATAGGCTATCGACAGCAAGCAACCTCCTGCCAACTTTACATGTCTCAATACATGCACGTTTAACGCCCATTTGTAAAAAAAAAAAAAAAAACAGAGAGGTCAAAATGGTTGGTCCTTCGTACCTAATAACAGCAGCTTCACCTCCCTCGCCGCTTTCTCTCCATCCTCTCGAAGATTTTTGTCGATCATCTTGGATCTTTCGGCGGCCGCTTTATCTTCCTGACTTACAGTACACCCCATGGTTCCAAGTGCACGCTTCAGGGCTGGTATTTTACAGAGCTCTGTTTGGAAAATAACGGGCTTTCACTGGTGAAAATATCTAGCCAGAGCCAGCTGCGTTTCTTAACCCGTCTTCCGAGCTTGCGTTCGGCAACTTCCCTTTTGAAAAAAAGCGTATTTGAAAAATCAAGTTAAATGGCAGCTTCATCCACTGACACGCACATTAAATCGTTGTGCTGGAAAAAAAACTTCCAGTTTAAAATGTTCACCGTCTTTTTCTTTGCTGTCTTGAGTTTACAAGTTTCTCACTTTGTAGGCAGCAAGCTAACTAATAATCCACTAATTGTACTGTCTTAAAATCCACGGAACACCCTTAAGAAAACGGTAACAATAAAATGAGTGTCAAAATTTAACCATTCAAGATCAAATGCGAAAAACACCACTGTTGGTCCTCACTTTGACAAACTTCAAGGGAGTAGTTCTTTTTAAAAAGTCACATTCAAATCCAGAAAAGTTGGTCGATGTTCCTCGGCTTGACTCCCGTGTAGGCTACAAGGTAACGAGGAAATGGATTGCGCGACTTAAGGTAAGTACTTGAACTGTATGACAGTGCTAAGTGATTGGGTGAAATTATCCAACTGGCAAGATATCAAAGAGCACGGATATCGCACAGCAACTGTTTTTTTTTAATAAAAAGCGAAAGCTTTGTTGTTACTTCTTTCTTCTACACGGTCTCTGAACTGATAGTCAGAGCACAACTTTACAGCTAAAAACGTGACGTTTCTCGTTCCATACAATCTCTTTCCTTCTCGTTTTGATGTAGCTATTGCAGCACCGAGCTGACGCCACACCCGAACCCACTAAAGAAGTTCCTCTTTGCTTGACAAGCAGGAGACGGTCTGTAACCTCTCAGCAGAAGGGACCGCCTGAACGCCCACCTCTTTTGCCTTATGGGAATTGTAGTCTTAAATCAACAGTTTGCAGTAGTCTATGTAAACAAAGATAATGTTTTAGTGATGTTTGATCGTGACTTTTTTTGTTAACGCGTGCTTAACGTTTGCCAGACAAACATATTTTTCAGTTATTTATTGATAATACTGTTGACAGTAGTGAGCTAAATCATAAGAAAGCAGAGAAAGTGGTTGCACCTATCTATTAGAACTCTCGCCAGCTTAACTGCAGATCTACGTTACAGACCTGACTTTACGTATTTAGAGCTATGAAAACATTGTTATTTCGCCATACTGATTTTCCAGCATAAGGAGCGTGAAGGGTCCATTTATCTTAGCAACAATCACAAAACCTTTACGGTTGTTAAATCACTAAATCACTGCATGTGTTCAGACCTGCATATAAACACGGTTCTCTTTCTCTCTTCGCATGGTCTGCAGTGCATCGTAGCTATTTACAATTAAGATTACCTATTGTTCTAAATTGTAAGTAATCTGAAATATTTAAATAAAATTGAGATTTGAGTAAGCTCAAAGTAAAATAGCAGACGCCGTCAGCTGTCGCGTGCGCTGCCTTATTTGACCTCCTGTGAAAATGAATATGTACAGTAGTCTCTGCATATTTACATTTCATAAGCTAAGTTTACTTTCATTAGTAGCCTTTATGACAATTGGCACGCTTTATGTAAACTCCGATAGAGTTATGCAACTGTGTGCCTAATTAAATATGGCAATAGAAGGCTGAAGAAATTAACTGGTTATACCAATTCTCGCAAACGTTTGTGCCATTAAAACTAATACACTTTCACGTCGACTAGCCTACACTATTTACGGCGGAAGCGGCAAACAAGACAATAACTCAGTTGTAGAGTGCCCCCATGTGTTTATATTTTATCATGACCAAAAAAAGAAACCAGAAGAGAAAACCTGCAAAAAGCATGTAGCTAATGTTGAAGATGATTCCCTTTGATACCACGATTGAAATAATATGAGTTTAAAGCAGTAATAAAGACTTTTCATGCTTTTCATGTAAATTGGCCCTCACGTCTACCAACCCCCACCTAATTATTCTTTGTATAACAAATCAACACTACTTCATCCTTAACAGTAAATACACAGCATTTAGGTGAACACAATGTGACTACTACACAGCCTTTCGGAAGACTTTACAGAGAATGTTGTCAAAACTCAAACTTGAATTATATGATGTGCATATGTGGTCTATAGCAATAATAATAACATTAACTATAAAAAAATACATGTATAGTGTGCCTTTCAAACATATCAAACATTTTAACAAATTGTGGGGTTCACTCACCACAGGTCAGATCTGGCCAAGACTTATTTAGCCTCCAGACCAATTTATAGTCACTATTAAGCCCAGTCCCACTTATTGTCAGCTACATGGCAGCAGGTGGCTACAAGCTGCTATGGCTTCTCACAGCATGTGCAGATTCTGCTTTGCACAATTTACTGCATGTATTTAGTGCAATATTTCCATTATAATCCTGCTTTTGCAATCTGCATAATTTATCATGCCATTATATGTTGTCAAGTAACACTTAGTCTTAAAAATACACTGATGAAGAAACAGACAGGATGTTGCTCGAACACATGGACAGTGATTAATGAAAACAGAAATGATCTTTACAAGGTCAGTTCTACTCTCAGATAGCTCAGCTCAGATTCATGCACCGGAACTACTTAAATACCCCTAGACGCCAATGTGCTCTGGAAATTGAATTATGCTAATTATATCTCTTGTTTACAAAGAGAAAATTGCTTTATTGAAGACGGCACTGGGTGTTTGCACAACAAAACCTTGTAGTGCCTCCAACAACACTGCACGGGTGGTTATAAACTTGACATGTGCTCTGGCTGAAACTGTAATCAGTATGTAAGAAATAATTATGTTTGGATCTAAAAGGCTTCACTCCTTGCACTGAAGTATTGCCACAGTCCTCCTGTCCTTCTGAGAACAACATTAAGACACATTCTCACTCTGCGCACGCACACAGACTGCAGCCCACTATTCTCTCCCTTTGTCTCTGGAGGGCCCCAGTATGCATAAAGCAGGTTTTTTTTATTTCAAACAAGCTTTTGCCAGCTTTCCTGACTCATTTCATTTCACAGTACACTCTGAATACAGATTATGGACCTCAGATATTTTGTTGAGAGAAGATACCTGGAGGTTGGGGGGTCCATTATCACTTAAACATGTTATGCAGTGGTATCAGATCAAGCAAGCTAGAGTTATTGTTAACTTTTATTTAATCAGGAATGTCACAATGGACAATGGACAATGATCAAACTGGAAATTCTCATTTCCAGTGATAACCTGTGGTGGTGCTCCATGCAGGAAATACAATAAACTGTGCATCTAATCAGCTGCAGGGGGAATTTTTTAGGTGGCTGGACTGGAAAACTTGGAAAAATGTAGATGACCACAGTAAGTCATTGCCTTGTTTTAATGTGTCATCTGCAAGACCTTGTCTATAGGACCACATGGTTGTTGTCACCAAGCTTGGGGAATGGTTTTCTGCTTGGTCTAGAGGGAAACTGTCAATCCATCAGGAGAAGGCTGTAGAGTAATGTGCCTATTGGCGACTTTAATTGAGTAACTTTGACAGCAGTCTTAGAACTCAGCAGTCACCAAATTGTGCATTGATGTACAGAAGGTTGTGACTTAGACTGATAATCCCAGTTGCTTATGATTTGAAATGTGTCTGTTTCATGCAGATTCAAAATCAGGATAACAACGTGACTCCCATTCTTGTCAATCGTTATCCATCTTTTTTCGTTTCACTCTGCTCATGTTATTCATTTCTGTCATTTCATTTTGTTTTGCTTACCATACACTCTTTCTCAGAGTGGCATCACTTAACAATGTATATCTTGTGTAAACCCTCTGGATTTCACCAGATCAATGGAGGCTAAGTACCTTGGTCAAGGGTGGTACAGCTGTGCACCCCCCCAGGATTTGAATCTGAAACCCCTTATGCCCATAGTCCAGTGGTCTCAACCCTACACCATAATGCTGACCACAATCTTACCTGCAAAGACCAAGAACACAAGAGGAACCAGATGGATCACTCAAAATTCACTGCTGTTAAAAGAGGAGTGCAGTGGGTATTGTGAGGTATGATTTTTTTTTCTCATGATTCACAAAAGAAGACTTTTCTGGCATCTTGTAGATACCTCACAGATGGCTATGAGTCAGAGAAGTGTCAGTATGTGAACTTCACTCTGCTGCAAGCCAGAAAATGGTACCACTGACTGTCGTTTCACCGAACTTGCCACATCAGCTAAGTACCATGCCTTGACTGAGGACCCTATGGCCCAGTTTCAAACCGAATTTCCCCATGACACATTTTTTCAAACTGCAACTGAATAATGTAAATGTTTTGTGGCAGGGAATTGCAAGAACATTGTACTTGTATCATAAAACAAAAAAAAGGTTTCCAATATGAAAAATACTCACAAAGCACACCATGTTCAGATGTTTTAGATATTTGATGTCACATCCAAGGTGCATAATGTATTTTGAATCACAGGGTCTTACAGGTTCTATTAGACAATAAGAATAATCTCTTTAGTCATGTGTGTGTGTGTGTGTGTGTGTGTGTGTGTGCGTGCGTGTGTTTGGTGTCTTAAATGCACTTGTTTGGAATGGGTGAATGGCTTCTTGAACATAAACCAAAGGTCGGACACATTAGAGTGATTTTTATGTAACTTTCTTAAATATTACATTGGTGTATGCATTCTAATTTATCCACAGAAGCTGTCACCGGTATGTGGGATGTGATGCTGATGTTATTAGATGTTTCAAGTCAGTACCTCCTCCGCCTAACTGAATTATTGAGAAGCTTTCTAAAACAAAATGTTGAACGGACAAGTCAGCCATCCCCACTGAAACTTTAATGAGACACCTTCGCGATGACGTCGCTCTTCCCACACTGGGACAGCCACAAATGCTGTCACGTAGACGTAAGTGCAGAACAGAAGGACGGCTGAAAAGGTTTTAATTAAAGTGCCAATATGACTGTTTGATCTGCTCAAGGAAAATATCAATATGAGCGATCTTTAAATATATATATATATCAAGATTTCCCGTGCAGCAGTTTCCGTATGCCCTGATAAAGCGCCGCAGCAAATGGATAGGTGAAATGCTGAAGTTTGTTACATTCAGTAGGGAAAGGAGAAAGGTCCTCGTATTAACTTCCGTGGACTGTTGAAAAGGGTGCAACCTATTTAGTGCAGACGTTGAGTATTAACGGATTAGATTTTTATCGTGATGTTGCATTCAGATACTGAACACCAAAGCGTAACATGGTTATGTGCCATTTTCACTCAATACGAATGATTTCTGTAGTTGTGTAGTCTAAGCCACAATGATCACATTCTGCTCATTGGCACAAGGGATAAACTGAAATGGCAGGTAAACCGTTACGTGACACGAAAGTCAGACGTGCAAAACGAAAGAACCTTGTTTTCTCTACGGAAACTGGTTTAACTGAAATAATGTTTCCAAAAAGAATATTACAAAACAGTGAAGAATAATGAGCAGTTATGTTTATAGACATTGCACCATTTTCTAGCCTGTATGTCTGTGCCCAATGCCCGAATGTTCAATATTAGAGCAAGTCCTGTTTTCTGGTGGCCACTAGGTGTATGTTTATCTCACCTTTTGTTGAGTATTTGAGAATCTGGAAAATGTGAGAATGTTTCATAATGAACAATTTCATATGAACCAAAGTATTTTAAAATGAGCTTTCAGTTACATATGGCAAGAAAATTCAGAACCTATATGGTATATGCGTCACATAGGATTATGTGCCATTTTCACACAATATGAATGATATCTGTAGTAGTGTAGTCTAAGCCACAATGATAACATTCTGCTCTTTGGCACAAGATAAACGTGGAGGAGGCAGAATGGTGACAATGTACCAACACACTACTGAAATGTTACACTGCACTCTTAATAAATGATGCAGACACATAAAAGATGAGTTGTTCTTGTACTCTTTTTCTTTATTGCAACATTGTTCACAGTACATTAACTGCTGGTAATGTATTCCAATGTATTGAGATAAAAAGAAAAAAATACATAAAAGAAGAACAGATATTTTCAAAAATGTTTAAAAATGATTACATTTTTCTCTTTTTTAATTGCCAAACTAAAGCTATCCTGGCTATTTACACGACTAGATATGCATCAAGAATATAAAGGGTTTACATTTATGTACACAATTGATGAATGCTGCCATGTAAGTCCAAAATTCACAAAAGTTGTTATTCACTCACTGTCATTTTGTTAAGTTAATTACAAAGGAAAACAGGAGCAAGGACCCTGTTACTGCATAACAGTGGATATCAGAAATAGGACGGTTTGTAAATATCACCCCCTAGTGTTCAGATCTGATATTTGGACCAGGAAATGTACTGTTTAAATGTGTATCTAATCCTGCATATACAGTACAGGCTTGGTCAGAGTATCACCTTCTTGGTCAGTGAAAGCCAATAGTATTTTTCTACAAAAGAAGCACCTGGAACATCTAAGGGGTGATATTCCAAAATCTAAGAGATGCACTGTACTTGGCCAGTACAGAACACCAGTACATGTCAACAGAATAAAACATCATACTGTGTGGGCTGTCGTTGTAAATACTTGCTTAAATTCAATACTGAGTTCTGTATGTGTTATACACTGAAATAGTTTCTTTAACTTGAACTCTTCATGAAGACAGATGCAATGAGTCTCTGAATTAGTATGTCCCTGTATAACCTTAAAAGGTTTCCATTTTGACACCCTTTGAAACCGATCACACTTGTTGGTCAATTGTTTAAATGTACGAAAAAGGGTTTACCACTCTCAAATACGCCAAACCAGAACAGCTGGATTAAACGCATCAAAAACTGTCTATAAGTTAAATCAAGGTATTGTACAGATTAAACACAACCACAGCTGTATAAATTAAAATGAGTTATTGTACAGACATATTGAAAAAAGAATGAAACACAATGCCAAGGTAAAAAGACTATTTTTATTACGTATGACTGAAGCTACATATAATTTCTGGCTCATGATTAAAACTGAAGGGGTAGCTAGCCTGTATCTTTATCCTGTGTGAATGTATACACTGTATGTTCAAGCATTTGTGTAACACTACACTTGTAATGAGTATGTCCACATGCCTTAATATCCTATTTCCAATATTAATGTGCTAACTGAACAAGGCATGGTCTGTGATGTGCTGCATCCACATACTGGTATTCTTAATGAACATGGCAGAGAAGCAAATGAGGTCAGAGGTCAGCAGAGGAGTGGCATCCACGGATAGGGACGCTGGTTGGTATTCTGACAATGTGCAAGACACTGAGAATAAGGGACTCTCTAGGGATTTCGGTGATAATGGGATTGTGCTTCAGAACCATTCAGTGTGACAGAGATTAAATAAAATTCACATAAAATATTACAGCACTCCCTGTATCTTAGAATAACATCAATTCATCACAAAACTCCAAAGAGAGAAGATGTCTAGCAAGGAAGGAAAAACTAGACAGACACTACCACAGCTTGCGGGTGGGGTATTTTTCAGTTGCCTTGCATTCTAAGGGAAATAACACCAGTATTATGGTTTTTTAGGGACAGAACATGTCATGGTGATTCGCTCAAATTAAAACAGCAGCCTGGATCACCTCATGAATTCACTGGGATTCCTCAGACATTAGGTTCAGGCTATCTGGTGAAAGCCTGAAAGCTATGAATCAGATACTTGGAAGGAAAAACAGGAGAACAAGGACATCCTAAGGAGGAGATGGCAATCCACTATTAACCATCCTGGAGAAGGGCTTCTACCAAACAAATACATTTAATGATAACAACATTGATAATAATCATCATCATTGTCTTCAAAATAAAAAGAACAAAGATGAACAACAAATTCTCACATGTTCTTATCAGTATGATTGACTAATTCTTAAATGAACAAATCTGTGATCAGGGTGTTCAGGCTATTCCTTTACATCTCATGTGAAGCAGGGAGCAGGGCATATAGCAGTTCCCTGACAGTTACCACATCATTATTAACAGTCATCCACTCAGGGACTAGTTTGGAACAACTGGCATTTTGTCAAGACTCCCTGCTCAGCAATGACTATGACCTGCTGCTGTGACTGACAAGTTAAAATTGTCCAGAAATACTGAGATAAGGAGTGCTGAATTGTTTCCTTTTTTACAATCCTGAGAGTGATCAATGACTTCACAGGTAATATGGAACAACTAATTCACCAATGGCCTCACAATTTCAGAGAGAATGACCTCTAGGACTCTATTTAAACATTTTCTTAAACACAGGCACAGCTAAAACCCTTACAGGACAGCCACTGAATGAACCACAACTAAATGGGCAGAGGACAAAGTTCAAACAGACACCATTATGTTCATACTCATATCAAAGACAGACTGGTCAACCAGTGGAGGGTATGGGAAAGGGTATTTTGAAAACACATTTGCAAATGCATGGTACCCTGTTTGACTATGGCCTTAAAACTGTAGTGTTTTCAAAATACAATAAAAGTTCAACGTTTCGTCATTGAAAAGGTTTAAGATTAGTATTACAAAGACCTGTTTAAATGTACATCTATACATAAACATGAAATCATTATTCATTTATACATATAATTTGTCAATTGATTAATTGCCATTAGTGTAAGTTGTGCTTTTCAGCTCAAAGTGCTCTAGCTAAATCAGCTACATTGCAGGAATGTTAAAGTGATGCTGGTACTGCCATGACGTTTGTGCGTCTACTGTACCACTGCAAATAAATCTCTGCTAAGAACAAAACTCGCCTTCAAGAGAAATATTTACAACCATCATCCACCAGTCTCCACGTTCAGAGGAGACCCTTAGTGTCTTTTTTGTGTGTGTTTTTTTTTGGTTATCATTAAAAATCATTACTTTTCATTAAATCCTCAGAAACAACTTAGTTACCACTGCCGGACAAGGTCATCGCTGACTGTGAGAAATGACCTGCAAGGCAACTCGCACCCAGGCTAGCCTGGAATGTTCAGTACGCCTGCCTCCAGGAAACGAGCGCAGTGGCCCTGACAACACAGCAATGCGCTGTGCGAAGCTACTCTGACGTAACAGCTCCTTGTGTGCTCAGATCCAAACACACACTGACGGACTCTGGTACGACTGACTGTGATGACTGGTGAAGACAGACTAAAATCCATATATTTGTCTCATGATGACACAAACAAATAGTTTTGAAATACATATATTAAAATCTGCAGTAATCTTATATTCCACATATATAAGGTTCTTATGAACACTATGCAGGAAGGGACAGTGTGACATGAGAGCACCTGGCCAAGATCGAGACAAATAGCAGTGTGGGACATAGAATGAACCAATGGCAGGAGTTGCCATGGCGATCACCCTCCTGTCCAATAGCTTCCACCTGCCTGATTTACCTCAGCTATTGCACAGTATATTCCCCAGTTTATAATCAGAAAATAACTTACCTTAAACCCTTATCAAAAATACTAAGTAACACTCTACTCTCCTGCTGTGTGTAGTGTCGACGCCCTCGTTATAAATACCGACCTGGGATACCAAAACGGCTCCTGTTCAGAGCTAGCTGTGGTTCAGAAGGTCAAAGGTTAAGGCTTAGGATCAGGGCAGGAGGAGCAGGGGTCCGGGGATGTGGGGGACTTTGGGGGAGGTTTCAGCAAGCAAGCTTCGACTTCTATTTCCGATTCCACTTTGGCTAGGATGCACTATCCCTTACCATTGAAAGTGTTACTGGCCTTTTCTTCTCTGCTCTGTTGCTGGGGACTGAAAGCTTTGGTACGTGTGCCTCGGCACCCCCAATGTCCCACAATCCTCTAGGTAGTGTCGTGTGCTTGTACTGATGGCTTACCACATTAAACTTAGACTCACACATCCTGGTGTACAAATGGCACTGCCCTGGTGGTGGCTGAGGTGAGTTAACCAACCACTGCAAAGTGCTTTGAAATCCTTGAAGAGGAATAAAAGGCTCTATATAAATCCAACTCCTTTCTTATAAAAAATTACAAAAAATAATTTTGCACCAATTACTATGGCTTGAAAGAGCATTTGTCTGAATTCTGACAAATGTGATATGCATTTCTAGTAACGTGTAGATAGAAGGTCTTTTAAGTACATACTCTGAGGACTTGTTAAAAACTTGGTCACTCTTCAGCAGTAATTCAGCACTGTTTGCCCTGATTCTTAAAGTTAAAAGCATTATTAAAAATCACCCCTATCCCCCCACACTATCTTCCTTTATTGAGACAAGCTACAGTATCCACTCTTTGTTATGGCTTCTTTTGAGATTAGTGGCCAAAAATATTAGTGGACTTTTGTTAGGGTGTGAACTGACCTGTGCCCTGCCCAGCTAGCCTGGTTCTTATTCAGCCACACCTTTTCAATGGCAGAGAGGACAGCAGAGGGGTTCACCTCGAAGTGCCATCCTGCCATCTCCCCACATGACTTCTATAGTGGCCTGTACTTTCTGTTAGAAGAGATAGTGCATCCTGTACAACAAACATCCCAAAAAAAAAAAAAAAAAAATTAAGTAAAATTCTACAGAAGTCCCACATAAAGGTGGGCGGAGCCTAATGGCCACTACCGCCCTTGCTACTTCCTGACGTCCAATCGATGATGATGAAGCTGAGGCTCATTATCATGAACAGGAATCCTAGGAAGGCGAAGCAGGCCGCCTGGGGGAAGAAAGGGGGAGAGAAAAATGAGACCGGTAACAATGGTGCACCTCGTCCCGACATCAACAAAGACCAAAACTGTGCATCAGCTGCCCAGGGGTGTACAGTCTCTGATGTTACTACAGTTCCTACAGTTGCATATTTTGTTCAGCAAACACACTTATCCAGGGTGACTTACATAGCTTGCATTTTTTGCATGATATCTGTATTGCTTGGTATTTGCTGAAACAATTTAGGTTAAGCACCTTGATCAAGAATGTAGCAGTCAGGTGTTGAAGGAGATGGACTTGCAACCTTTGGCTTACCGGAAGAACTCCACACTACTGCACTAAATGACATTATATCACAGAAGTAACATTTCATGTCAACATCTGATCCAAGGTGCTTTCACGCTGAATGTCTTCACTCCCAATGCATTCATTCATTTGAACAGCTGAACGAAAAACTCATCGTAGTGATGTCACCAGTCATAACGGGCCCCCACCAGCGCGTTTGCCAACGGGGTGCGGCGGCACTCACCAGGATTTTGGGGGTGGAGCGCATGGGCTCCTCGTCCTTGGGTATGATGCGGATGTAGAAGACTGCAGGGAAGATGAAGATGAGGCAGGGAGCCGACGTGGCGCCTGGGGGGGGAGAGGCGAGAGCACGGTGAGGGCCGCTGTCTCTGCGCCACAGGGTTTGAGGCAACAACCCAAGTGCCCCTGATGTAGACAGGCTGGTTCATGCCTCTGTCACCTCTGAACCACACTACTGCAATGCAATTTTGCAAGAGTCTCATCCAAACCCATACAGAGATTATAGTGAGTCCAAGACCATGTAGCCTTAGTCCTGATTCCACTTCAAACAAATTTCCCACATAAACCCTGTCCCTCTCTCCCCCTGCATTGGCTTCCAATTAAGTACACACAGATTTCAGAATCATCCTTTCAGTCTTCAAGTGCTTACATGTGTTGGTGCCGAGCTTCTAGTGATAGGACAGGAGAGGGGCTTCGTTTTATTATTGCTAGAGAATTTTTACTTTATCTCACATGTTTGTTTTCAATGTGTTAACACACTCATCTTACATTGAGTATGTGTAATTTTTAATGTGTAACCATTTTCTGAGAGCTGACCTCGACTGTCCAAGAAGAGGGTCAGAGCATACAGAGGTAATGTTGTGCGAGTAAACATTCAGGGGCAGAAATGAATGGTCTGTAAAAATTTCAGCTCTGTAGGTCAACCTAGAAGTTTCAAAAACAAATAAACAGTGTTAGTCCGTGTGAGTGCACGTGTATGTCACCTGCTTCCCCATATAGCAGCGGTATGGAGCCTGTTACCTCTCAGCAAATACAGTTTGAGGGACTCGTGTCTATCCAGAAGGTCCCTGACCCCACTTAAACCCCAGAAAGTGGCACGGGAGGGCCAATGATTTTAAGCCCTGAAAAAATATTGACTCAGGTCTGCAGCTTTTATCTGTGTGTCAACAAGGGGCCGGTCACACAAGGCCCCAGAGCGGCTCCCAGGCCGGGCACAGTGGTGCAACAGCGGTGAGAACAAAAAGCCCTACTGTTTGGTCAATACTGAGCACATGAAAGGGGGATCCGGCTACAAAATTAGGGTAAATGTCGAATCAAATATCCTTGCAGACACGCAGAAAGTTCTCCTTCATAACTCATAATCACAGGTCTTTCAAAGAGACTTACTGCACACATTCCTGAGGTGATTTTGTAGCTTTACTCTGCAGGAGTGAAAAGTTCTCCTTCCTTTCCCCAATAAGTACCGTATTATAAAGGTGGGGATTTCATTTAATGCAAAGCGGATCAAAGCCTGTGGGTACAGAAAATCAGCTAAGGCCCTCGAGCTGTGAGTGACCTTGTGTGGGGTGAAGACTGCTTCTATCTACAGTTAAACTGCTCCTGAGAGGGGTAAGACTCTTCTATGCGCAGTCAAACTGCCCCTGAGAGGGGTAAGACTCTTCTATGCGCAGTCAAACTGCCCCTGAGAGGGGTAAAACTCTTCTATGTGCAGTCAAACTGCCCCTGAGAGGGGTAAGACTCTTCTATGCGCAGTCAAACTGCCCCTGAGAGGGGTAAGACTCTTCTATGTGCAGTCAAACTGCCCCTGAGAGGGGTAAGACTGCTCCTACATGCAGTTAAACTGCTGCTGAGTGGGGTAATACTGGTCCTAAATGCTGTTGAACTGCCCCTGAATGGGGTAAGCAGCGATAACGTGCCCTGTGGACCGAGGAGCTCACCTATGACCCCAAAGATGCCCAGGATGTTGGGGGCGAAGATAACCAGCATGTTGATGAAGGTGATGAGGGACACAGCGATGATGATGTGACGCACCCAGTTGAAGGTCTTGTTGGGGAAGAGCATCTGCTGGATTGCCCGTCGCACCTGGGACAGCGATCACAGGGGAGACGGGGGTGAGCCAGCATGGGGGGGGCGCAGAACACGCGGCACGGGGGACGGGGACGGGGGACGGGGGTACGGCGGGGTGGCGAGCGCTCACCGGGAAGAGGACGATGGGCACGGTCAGCGTGACGGCGGTGAGCACGGCCAGACGCACGCACAGGATCAGCGTGTCGTACGGGTCGATCCGGCTGTAGGTGTGCAGCAGCTCCGCCTCCACCTTATCTACAGGGCAGGACACACAGGGGGAAGGGCCTTAGAGAAAGAGCACCCGCCAATCCTATGATGTCTCCAAGGAAAGACCAATCCACGTACCACCTACCTACATACATCTGTGCTTTTTTCACATCTTGCTCTAATATTGTAACTACATTATGATACTGTTTGGCTAGTTCTGCTGAAATGTAAATCAAAAATCTTAATCATGATTTCTACACAGACAACCACAGAATTATGAGATACAATGCACACATCACTGCAGGACAACAGGAGCACAGAGCATTGCACTTATGGCGCTGTACCAACAAATTACCAGGAGGGGGCGCTGACTGATAAGGTTTCTTCCTATTAAAAATCCATAATTCATAAAATCAGTATAATCTAGTTTAACTAGGCATAATCTTTTTTATTGTAAGGATAGTCCAGTGTAAAAATGCATACATTTTGAAGAGCGTATGTAGGCTCTCTGTACTAGCAAATGAGTGACAATGAAAAACAGGTGAGGCCCAGGGATTTATCACATCACCACATTTATCATGCTGACTTCTAACATGTATCCCACAATGCCTTGTCAATCAGGAAGAGGAAATTTACTGGTGAAAGCTGAATTTGATGTGGCTGCTGTTGAAATGTGGTTCACAATTGGTATAGTGAATAAACCAGCCTGTAGGTGAAGCAGTATGGATTGGTGAGGGTGATAAATGTGAGAGACAGAGAGGTCAAAGGTGACAGGTGGCTGACCCCGCCTCACCATAGAAAGTCAGGTATCCGAACAGAGCTGCCAGGAAGTACATGGTGTACATGACTGCGATGGAGATGTTGGCAACATGCTGCATCCTCCTCTTGGTTGGGCTGAAATCAGAGAAGAATGTGCTGGGAAATGTCATCTAACACACACACACACACACCCTCACGAAAATCCTTTCTTTCTTTTTTCTCCCAACTTTATCCACCTTTGGCTGAAATTGCTACAGGAGTTACACTTTTAATAGCACTATTTTTGTGCTGACATCATTTCATCTTGATTTAACCACGCAGACATGGGTTAGAGCAGCAATGATGTTGCTAGAGAACAACCTCACATTGTCTACAAAGATCCTCAACTGAGAGTGGCAACTGAGATTCAGATGCAAAAAGAACACTGAAACGTGCAGTGATTATGACACTGAGGAAAATGAACAGCACAGCACAGAGCTGACATACAATCCTTCCATCTGACAGGTAGGCCCACCACAGTGCATGCTGGGAAGGGAAGGGAAGGGAACAGAGGGAGAGGCACATACTTGCGCAGCTCGGTGTAGATGGGCAGGACCTCAGGGTGGCATACGAAGGCAAAAGCCAAGATGGGGATGGTGTACGCGGTCTGGAACGAAGAACAACACCAGGTCACCATGGATACAGCAGTGCCAGCCCCAGACATCTACCCGCTAACCCGCCATTTTACAGCCTATTAAGACTCCAAACACATTACAGAGAGCTAATTGTTCCCCTATAATTAACTTGGACTGGCCCGCAACCAGTTTAAAAAAAAAAAAGATTAAAATGCATCTCCTGCTCACATAACCGCAAGGGGAGACATTTCAGACTTGCCAGGATGCATATGTGAATACAACGCAGAACAACATTCTGCCAGCCTATTTGATATCCTTTGAAGTTCTTAGGTCCTGACTGGGCAGAGGCGTCTATTAGTCAATCTCCAATGTGAAGTCACTGAAACCCCAAAAGTCTGGGGAGTCTAGAGATGAGAAGGAAAATGATTGAGATTTAGAAGTGAACCAGCCAGTTTAAATGCCTGCAAGTTTCCATTACTGGAATTTCCCCCACACAGTGTGAGAGTGAGCTGTAAACCCTTGTGGAAATATTGCCAAATCATGACCCTCTCTGGCAGTCTCTGGAGACACTGGTACTGTTACTCTGTGGCTAGACTGTTAGGTTAAGGATGGAATTCAATCCTTCCGCTTTGCAGTTTGACCTTAACCAGAAATTCATGGACATGTTGTTCTTTTATTGGTACTGCTATCTGACATTTACACAGTCATGTCATATGAATATGACATTTACAGAAAATGTCATAGAAATACAGAATAGTCATGCCTTCTTTAAGTTTGGGGTTCACTGTTCCAAGTTAGTTTAGAAAAGCGGGACTTTCTGTACATTGTATATTTCATACATATTCATTTATATTTACCACCTGCACTCCACCTCACTGTGTTTGTCCCTCATCCAGCAATGCTTCTTTCAGCTGTTTCTCACACCATAAAATGGATCATGAAAACCCACAGGACGTATAGAAGATCCTGTTCTATTACATTTTCGATAATGTTCCAACCACAGGTGCAGGTAGTAGTGGAAGTAAAATTCCTCTGAAGGGTAAAATGACTGCACCTATTACCATGGGAGAAGACTTTAGAGTCACTGAGGCCCAACTGTAGGGGAGAGTAAGGCAAGTGTAGTGTGTAGTGTTGTTTATGGAGTGCTAGATATTGACCACACCTGATCACCTGAATCACTACCAACTAAAGCAATGTCTTATGTCCTAAACTCTCTTTTCCTTTAAAAAAATTATTGATCTAATGCACTTGTATCTCTACCAGCTAGCTTGTATCTTGTCTGGTCAACTATTGAAACTTGGTCACACAGCACTTCTAATATTGTGACTCCGTGTATCGCTTGTGTTGTATTCTGCCTCACTTGTAAGTCACTTTGGATAAAAGGGTCTGCCAAATGAATAATTGTGAATGTAAATGTGAACAACTGATCCTCACAGTGTTGGTAAGGGAGTGTTTAAGTGAAAGCTGTGTTTGCAGCGGTGCTTCAGGAAGCGTTGGCAGTGTAAATGTATGTGTGCAGTAGGTCGGTCAGACAGACTGCCGAGCGTGTGGTTACAGGCAGGCCGGGGTACATTCTGAGTTGCACTGCAGCGCGCCAGAACACAGTACCTGAGAGTTAATGGTGAACATGCGCGGGGCACAGGAGTCGTCCGCTGCCTGGGCGTGGTCGTTGTGGAAGCCGACGGCGGGCTCCACGGAGACGCTGGTGTTCAGAGCCGCCGTGCCGTTGAAAGAGAAGTCTTGGAAGGGGCATGGGACCTGGAACTTCTTGTAGATGACCTGCAGGGGGGGGGCAGTGACGGCATGGTTACGTAAGAGTGGAGAAACGCGAGGCCGCTGGCGGACTGAGAGGGAGCAGTGTGTACGGATTAGCGAGCGCGCGGGGAGGGGGGGGAAGTAGGTCACAGAGGTAGGCCTAAATGAATAAACACAAAACAAAAACCCCAGGGGAGAAAAACACTGCCCCCACTCCTGAGAAATCCCAGGACAGAAATGAGAGCACGAAAGTGGCGTAGTTTGAAAAACGTGAATCAAAAGAGGCTTTTTGTCTTTTCAAATGCTCCGTTTTTTCATTTCCAGACGTTTGATCAATTTTGCCTTTTGATGCCAAAATGGCATAATCTTCCAGCTAGTTCTGGCTGAAATGCATCATAAAACACTGCCTCAGACATTTTGCTTTTTTTGTCCGAAACAGACCATGGTGGGATGCGATTAGTCTGCAAGAGTGCATATGGTCAAAATCACTGATCCTCTCCACCCACTGCACCCTGATACGGCTACACGCTCATTTTCATCTGAAGTCCCTGGACAGTTAGCAAGGAATCGGTTCGTTAAATTGGGGGTTAACATACCGCAATGAGGAAGAAGACCATGCAGCTGAGAGAGAAGCCACTGGTGTAGCCCAGGTAACCTGAAAGAGAAACGCAACAGAATCATTGTCAGCAGCTGTGTTCCAACTCTCTGCACATTCTCAGCACCGGCACGTCCAGCTCCACCTGCATCTGCTTCACTTCCAGAAGTGAGAGGCAGTTCAGGTTTGGAAGTAGAACACTGCCATTGTATGAGAGAAAATGTTTGCACGGACATAAAACAGTATTTATAAATCAGCCTTGCTACTCATAAGACTGTGAGTGCTGGTGACATCTAAACAGACACCATTTAGCTGCCTTTAAAACACTTACCAATCTCCTGCGGAAAACCTGCAGTTTAAGGCATATAGACTGGAGAGCAGCTGTAAGTGACCTTTAAAGAAGGCCTCTATGTAGAGGAGAGAGGGAACAGCCCCTCTCTTGAGGCTAATGAAATTTATGAGGTGGAACCGGTACTCCATAGGGGGATGCAGAAATATTTAGATGTTATACCCTGTGTGAATGTACAGCATGTTATCTCTTGGTTTCTGGTCTGAGAGAGGCTTCATTACTAATGTGGGCAGTGACCCATCCTCTCAACCCCTGGCTCTGACCAAGTCTGCGAGGACGTGGTGTCTGGAGCTCTTACAGTGGACTGAATAACGGTACAGGGAGCCAGAAAACCTCTCCAGCAGATTCCTCCTCCTCTTTTTTTTTCTCTCAGATTTCAAATTGAAATATTCTGCAAGTTCAGACCATGTTCCAGCATTCCCACAAGACCAGTCAAGAACATTTCACTGTTGCAGCAAATTTATCCCTCTGTTGCCAGGGCTGGGGTAGTCAAGGCCAGGTTTTGGGATCCTGATTTTTTTTTAAACTGTTAGTCCAGTTATTCAATAATTCTAAAGAGTTTTAGAGCTGGTAAAGGGTGGAGGGCTTGGAAATAAATGAGATTCATGGACAGATACTGTTCAGTGGCTGTGATCACTTTTGTTGGACCTCTTTATTTGAGCATTGTTCGCCACCTAGTGGTAACTGAAGGTACTGTTGCCACTGAGGGAGCCACTAACCCAGTGAGAATTTGAGTGAGTGAGTGAACGAGTGAGTCAGGAACATCACCATTTCTACAGCTTCTCAATTACAGTCAAAAGGAAGAGAAAAAGGATAACAATGTCCACTTGGCATCACTGAGCAGCCAAACACTCACATGAGAAAATACCCAATAAACAGAAGCATAAGGAATGATGTGCCACAACAGTCTCTGAGTGCTAATCTGATACTCTTATATATGTTTCATGCATAAACGCTGCTGACAGTGTGACCATGTATTCAGAGAGCTGTTCGAATCAGTGTGCACTGTGCATGTGCACTTACACTGAGCCATACACGAGCTTTACTGTGCCCTGGCGGGGAACACAGAGAGGGGACGCACACAGTGCGACAGTTGCTGCAGAGACAGAGAGGCCCTGCAGGTGTCCGCAGTGAAGCCTGAGCCGCTACAGAAGGGGGAGTGATGAGAGAGCAGGTGTCCTTGAGAAAGACCCAATCGGGTCGTGGGGGGGGGGGCGCAGCAGGTGTCCCTGCTGAAGGCCTGCTCGCGCCATCACGTGCCGCGGCACTGAGGCTCCCAAGGAAACGGCACGAACTCTGCGGGCGTTTTACCACCCCTGGAGGGTCTCTGCGTGTCTCCGCTGCAGCGGGCTGGCCTCCCCTGCGCTTCCTCCTCCCCACGTCAGACACACACTGCCAGGAGTCCATTAGAGAGCATTAACCAGCCCATCAGTCTATCGTGTTTGTTCTAGACCCAATGCGAGCCATGGCTGTCCCTCTGAAAACAGTATTGTTTTGCTGAACTTTAATATTCTGGCTCTGTTCGGATTTTTCCAAAGGGGTGTCACGGAAACGGTGTTCTCGGAATCAGGTTGGGCCAGAGGACTAAATCCCTCTGCTTGTTAGACAGCCCTGGTAGCATAAGCCAGAGCAATTCACCACTGTTCTCCTCTACCCCAATTCCCTCTGCTGGAGAGCAAGGCAAAAAAGAAAAAAAAGAAGGTCGAGACCCTTCCCAGAACCCGCTCTCAACACTGCGAAATGGTTGTGATTTTTACAGCGTGCCACTGATAACGCACCTCTTACGTAAGGACTGGGACACAGCTTTCCCGCAGCTGGGCCAAAACTCAGAGAGACGCACACGGCTGTCAGGCATTCATCTCCCTTTTGCCAGATTATCTCTGACTCAACTTAACAAAATGATTGAGCTAAAAAAAACAATAAAACTACACATATTTTATCCATGAGGAAAGAGGTCAGAGTAATGGAAGTATAAAGCATCTCTGTCAGAAGAGATGAGGCAGAGGTGCAGTCAGCCACAGATTAATACTGACAGGTGAGCACACATACCTGCCCTGATTGTGTTCTACTACAACAGAAAAAGGTGATTATGACATCACTAATAAAAGGAGAGAGGGGAGGTTACCATCTATGTTGAGATGCAATGACATCACTGTGGATTGTTTGTGTAAGGGATTAACAGTGTTCCAGGATCCCTGGGAGAGTGGAGGTGTCACAGGATACAGCTTATAGCCTATAGCTACTGCCTCAGTGTTCCTACTCAGATCAGATTTATACTGTCCGTGAGGCTTCAATGATACTTTAGAGATAAACACATCACTTTCAAGGATTATTTATCCTGCTGCAGTAAATAAATGTCCATCAAACTGAGCTTCTTTGATGATGGAATTGCGGGGGAAGTGATTTATTTTTGAAATATTTTAAAAACACTGTCTGTTTGGATTTTAGTGATTTTGCCGGTGGGTTTAACGTACAGGTCTGCAAGCTAGCCAATTTCTTAGCAACGCTGACCCACTGACACTTCAGGACTTCATAATAAATTACATTGAGACAGCAAGGTGGCAGGAAAGGTTGATGTAATTTGCTTACTATAAAAGAAAAAATAGGAACGAAATTACTTTTCAAAGTAAGAGGGGCATTGGACTGCTTTCCATGACTTTTCCATGACTTTCCAGGAAGAAAATACTTTAAAGGATTAAAAGTACTTTGGGAACTCTGCTCCATGGATTAGAAATGAAACATATTCAGGGTAAAAAATTACCCTAACAACTTGTGTGAGCAAAATCTTCATATTTCCTATGAATAATATGAATATCTATTACCCTCCATTTGCAAATGTCTATGATTAATGAATGAAACAATGAAAAGACACATGATCATGCAGATGAACAGTTCATTCAGATTGACATTCTAAATACATTCTAAAACTGTATCAGGGATGAGTCTTTTCACTGCAGTCACCTGTCAATCACAAGCTTATTCCCACCTGACGCTCCAGATAAGGGGACTCCCAAAATCCAAAAAAATTACAAATTAACCAAAAAAGAGATGAGATGGAACAAAAGCCAGCACACACTGTAGCCCCTGAGGGCCATGTCTGTCCACGTCTGCTCTCCATCAGGAAGTACTAAACCTGAGAAATATGAAAGAATGCCCAATCCCACATTCCCATAAAAAGACCAAACACATAATTTCCTGGTGGCAGCGATGCAAACTGCTAACATTTGCAATATAAGGTCTGGGCTACAGGCCCTTTTACTACCAACCCTAATAACTGAAGTGAAAAGTTGTGCTGAGGTGAAGGTAACAGCATAACACAGTGTGACAGTGGGTGACAGTGTGACAGGGTGACAGCAAGGACATAAGGCCAAGACGGACACTCACCTAGCTGCTTCATGAGGGCCAGGGGCAGGATGATGCTGACAGATACCAAAACAACCAGGTAATTACCATTCAGGTACCACTCGCTGGAGAGAGAGAGAAAGAGAAAGAGAGAGACAATGACCCAAGCTGTCAGCTACTGACGTCACACTAGGACGGCTGATTCACGCGGCCGAGAGTCAGCCTGTCAGTGAGAATCAGGAGCGACCCCTTTCGCTGTCACGCGCCCCTCTGTGTGTGAAGACACGTCTCTGTCACTGGAGGACACTTTTTCTCTCAGACACGTCTCAGCCTTGAACTTTTCGCAAAGGCACCAGGTCTAAAGGGGCCCGCTTACAGACGCAGCAGAGTTACATTTACAGCTGAGACAGACGTGGCCGTGTGCCGGTTCTGCTGGGGAGTGATTCATCGACCCACTCCCACAGGGCTGCGCTGGAATTTGGCAGCGGCCCGGGCGGATGACCTCCCTCCCTCCCAGCGAACGGCTGGCGTAATCTGACGCACAGGAAGGCAGGGTGTGGAAGCAGAGCTGTGAAGAAGTAGGCTGACGAGACCGGATTTGGGCTGTGTGCAGCTATTCTTAGCCCGGCTCCTCCCCCAGCTCATTCACACAGCGTCCACGACGGCAGCAGCACCAACATCAGCACCAACACGCAGCCCCGTCTCTCACTCTGTATCAGGGTGCCCACATGGAAAAGCCTGTTTCACTGTGACACGTCTTATGACTCAGTCTTGCCCCTTGTGTAACTGTGTGCGCGTGTGTGTGTGTGTGTGTGTGTGTGTGTGTATGCGCATACGTGTTTGTTTGTGTGAATGCATGTGCGAGATCTTGTTTGCATTCATGTACATGTATGTGCGTGACATTGTTTGTGTTAATGGGTCTATGCCCATGTGTATGCCGGGTTGTGTTTGTGTATGTGTGTGTAAATCCGTGTGTGTGCTTGTTTGTGTTTGTGTGTATATGTGTGTACGTGCATGTGTGTGAGCTTGTCTGTGTGTGTGTGTGTGTGTGTACATGTGTGTGAGCTTCTTTGTGTTCATATGCGAGGGCGTGTGGTGCATGCTGAGAAGCTTGACTGCCTCATAAGGGTGCTGTCTGCTGGCTGCTCCTGGAAGTGTTTAGATTGATGAGCTGGAATGATACATTGGCACTTAGGATGCCCTTGACCTTTGATGCTGTTTTAATTAGTCTCATTCCAGAACGCTTTCATCAATGTGTCTGGTGAGCGAAATGCCATGGGATCAGTGAGCCAATGGATTCCTCTCACAGTAAAAGGGGTAAATATCATTATTGGCTGTTTCCGTACAGTGAAACCTGGTGAACAAATTGCCTGGGAGAGTGCTACCGTTCTGAGACCTCATGTTGTTGTCCATGCTCCACAACACGGTCAGTTAGGCACTTAACACAGGCAATATCACACAGCCTCCAAGGACAACGTGAACCGGGTCCTGCTCTAGTTCTCTTTGGTCCATCAATCACTGGCATCAACATTGCCCTCTCTTGCCATGTCCTGGGAGAAGTGTCCCCAAACAAGAAGAGTGATCCAGCAAAGAGCTGCCAAGGACCCCATTACACGAGGCTAAGCCACACAAACGATCGGAGGGCACATCCACGCCAGCATTCGCACAAATGTGACCAAACACTTCAGACAAAGAGGCGACTTACAGTGCCTTCACCACCATCACTTTCCAAAAGCCGTGGTACCACGGAGCCATTCAGAACCATATCCCACAGTAAAGCCACTAAGCCTGTCATTCTTTGTCCAGTTAAGATGAGACAAACCACCAGATCAAGTCAAAAACACAAAGAGGATTAAGGCTCAAGCATTAAGGCCTTCCAGTCTGCAAACTCTGCCCCTGCTCTTTTTGTGAGTTACTGCACACTCACAGGAACAAGGAGGATGAACAATGCCTGCATGTTTAGTCTCCTGTAAAGAAGGACACAGTCTTTTCTACTATAATGCAGAAGTTGCATTCCTGAAGAACACTGCTTTACTGAAATAATGCATTATAATAGCCACTGACTCTAAGAGAATTAAGGGGTTAAGGTTACAAAAACACCAACATAACTGATATGTCTTCACATTTTTGTATTTCTTTAATTTGAACACAGAAAGAGGAGATAACAATAAGAGGAGAAAACAAGACAGATATTATTAAAGATAATATACATGTACAGGGTGAGGGAAGAAACACAAAAAGGGCTTGTTGAGGCTCACCCTATGATCAGAAACGTAGCTGAAAGTTCTTAGGCCTTTCCCTGGCACTCAAACATGCACTTATTTGTGTTGCAGAGGCACAACTTTCCTTTATTTTTTCAGAATTCGCAGGAATAGTGCACAACGTGGATTCAGTACATCCAGTTTCATGAATGATGTCACATGTTCTTTTGATCTGTTCATGCCACTTCATCGCATCCCATTTTTACACAGGTAGCTCAATCTTTCTTTTCACTTTACTTCCACTAGCACTTGTCACTCATTGTAATTGAAATAAACAAAGTTGCACGCAAAGCGAGACAAACAATATAGTAAAGCGCAGTCCATTACATTATGTGACATGCGTATGCAGACTAAACACGCAGAGGCTGTGCCAAGACAGCCACACAACCCCTTATTCCTACTCATGTGACGTAGTTCTGCTTATGCAGTCTTGTTGTATCCACTTCACACCTCCACTGTAAGATATGGGTTCCCTAAAACATTAATGACACTGTATTCAATTTGTAGTGTGAAAACACAAGTTACAGAAAAACTCTCTTGCGTACAGCAGTCTGAAATTTAGACAGTGTGACTGACACTGAAAGAATTTTAAAAATGGCAAAAAGCTTTCATTTGGATTCAGCCGAGCTAGCTGTCTGTGCGGTGAGGTCACTGTGACATGACAAGCAATGTGTCCCCATGCAGCTGTTCACTCCAGCCAGCCAAACACTCACTGCGCATGACACAGCCCTCCAAAGGGTGCTACAAAGGATGCTACAGCCAATTGGATACCGCAAACTATTGTGGTAGCCAATCAGATGAGCTGGAGCTACCAGTTATCTGGGATGCATGGGTCCCAGGCTTTGTGTCTGTAGTAGATCCACGGCTCTAGTATGGTTTACAGCGAGAGACAGGCAGAGACAGAGGGGCAGCAAGCCCCAATGCTTTCCTTTACAATGCTCACATGCTTTTCTTTCCCTCATTTAATCCCTCCTATGTATGAGCCATTACAGACAGTTATATGTGTGAGCAACCCTAAGGACTTAAACATGCAGGAGTCCTGTTTAAGTTTGGCATCTTTGCCTCCAACAGAGCAGGAGAAGCACTGGATTACCAAGGTGCGGGTGGGAAAGCAGTCCAATGTACATGAGACAAAAAGGCCAGTGTGAGACCCCCCGAGAGAGGTGACGTCCACACACCCCAGCCTCCCTGGCAGGAAGTCCCAGCCTGCAGGAGACCTGGCACCTCGGGCTGACAGGACCGGCTCTGTAGAGAGGACTGGCGCTGAGTAAGCCGCTCCAGCGGTGAGCATGCAGCCATCGTCTTGTATGTATGCCCCTCTTCCCCACGCTGTGTCCCTATGATGCCCATTCCCCTCCCCTCTTCCCTCAACAACCTACACCCCAACTTTTCTTCTATACTTCCCACCACACTGCCACTGCCCTCCATTTTCCAAATATCCCTCTCCCTTTCCCTGGGTTCCCAATATCCCAGTATCTCTCTCTCTCATAAATTGTACTCTAGGGCTGCAGCTATCGATTATTTTAGTAATCGAGTATTCACGTGTTTCGTTTTTTTCAGCTTGAAATGATCCCAAACTTTGGACACTTTCTGTTGTTTTCTCTGGCCTGTCTCTTCTCTTCATCCCTCGCTATTTTCTCTCTCTTTCTCCATTTTGCAGTCCACGCCATGAAATCATGTCTTCTTCCTGTGACGTGTCCACAGCGTATGCGCGTTGTGCGACAGTAATAATCATCCGTGCAAAACACAGTGAGCTGTATATACTTATATGGATTAAACGAAGCTTTAATGCAAAGAATTTGCATCAATGATTTTTAGTAATCGAGTTACTCAAGTTTCTCGAGGAATCATTTCAGCCCTATTGTACTCTGTTGCTACGTTCCTCCTTCCTTTAATTGTTCCCTTCTATAAGCTGTATCTCTTCATCTTTTGCCGCTTCCCAGTCTTCCCCTCCCCCTCACACACTTCTACTGATCTGCTTTCTTCCTGAGTTTCTATTCATCTGTCTGCTGTCTCATTTTCTTCCCAGCATCCCTGTCTTCTCCTCCCTGCTGAGGTGGCGAAGCTCGCGCCTCCAAACGCCTCAGGTAGAGAAAGACCCAGATCTCCCGCTCATTAATGATCTCTCTTCCAACTGTGCTACGCTTACACGCCTCCCAAACCGAAGTTCGCTCCTGATGATTCATTTCTGATCACTGCGCTTGTGCAGCTTCTGCTTCCATTCCAGGACTGCACAGCCCTCACGATTTCAGGCAGGTCCATGGCACTAGGGTGGGTAATGATGCAGAGGGGAGGACAGTGCTCTGTGGGTGACAGCAGGGGTGGTACAGTGGACACTTCTGACTAAAAGCAGCAAAAAGTGACCATTGAGTCCCAAGGTTGATTCCCAGCAGCATCAGTGGCTTTCAGAGAATCTAAGAAGCTGCTGCATACAGGCCATGGGAAAGGGGGGGGAGTGGGTTCAGAGGAATCGACTGGAACATCTGTGAAACCACTCTGCTGAACATATGGACATGACCTGTCCTCTAAGCAACCCTGACCGCGTTTATCAGTGACCTCCCTGTGGTCACCATGCCCTTGAGACCCTGCACAGGCCAGCTGCCCAAGCACTGCCCCTTATTTCTGGACATTACATTACATTAGTGGCATGTAGCAGACACTCTTATCCGGAACGACTTACATAGGTTACAATTATTTACATGTTATCCATTTATGCAGCTGGGTATTTACCGAGGCAATTCTGGGTTAAGTACCTTGCCCAAGGGTACAACAGCAGTGCCCCAGCGGGGTATCGAACCGGCAACCTTTCGATTACAAGTCCTGCTCCTTACCACTGTGCTACACTGCCGACATCTGCTAAAACACCCCCTAAAGCTCTCTAGTGTGCCTGCGGGTAATCACCTGACCGCTGGCCCTCCATGTCACAAAGCACACATGACCTCAAACTGACCACCATGTCACATAAACACACAGACTCATAGTCACACGTGCACACACATGCACAAATATGTAAGCATGCATACAAAATACACACACACACACACACACCCTCAGAGCCTTGCTGATGAGGACACAAGGGCAGGAAGATCAGCTGCAATCTGTCATCTAAGTGTGGGTCACGCCACGAGGAACACGTGCACACAAGTGTTTCAGCTCACACTCCTCCACATAAGAGGAGAGGAGGAAACGCGGGGTAGACCAAGCACTTGGCAAAGCTTAAAACAACAGAAGAAGAAGAGCAAGTAGTAGAAGAAGAGGAGAGAAGAAGAGTAAGAAGGAGGAGAGGAAGGGAAGAAGCAGAAGAAGAACATGCAGCAGAAGAAGAGAGAAGAATGAGGAGGAGATGAAGAAGAGGATAATGAGGAGGGAGAAGAGTAAGACGAGGAGAAGAATAGAAAAAGGATGAATAAAAAATTAATTCGAAGCAGAAAACTGTGAGGCAGGACATTCAGCAGTCCTTGTCAGCAGGTTTGTTTCAGGCAGGGGAGGGGGTGGGACCCCATTTGACCAGGCTGCAGGTCACAGCGGTGACGTCACTCCCGTTCCAGAGCGTTCTGTGTTAACCACCACGCTGTTGTTGCCAGTGGGTGGCCGGGATAGCTGTGGCAGAGTTACGCAAGCCATTTCGATCACCCTGTCTTCCTCTGACCAATCACAGCAGCCCACCTCTCACCCGCCTCTCGCTTGCCTTCTTCCCCCGGTTTATCTGGTCCTGAATCTAAGCCAAGGCCACCAGCCTCCGTCACCAGCAATGAGAAAAACAATGTTATATTGTTGTTGTTGTTTTTTTTTTATTGGAACCTCTACGTCAGGTGACACGTGACTGCGCTAGGGGCTCTCTTCTCTTTGTGGCAGTGCTCACTGATCCTGGGTCAGTCACACAGCCAGGACACACATGCAGGGCTATGGGGACAGATGAATACTCCAGTCCTCAATAGCTGTCAGGAGCTGGGAAAAGTGAAGGTGCTTTAGAATGTCATAGAACATAAGTATCAGGGGATATTGTGGGACACTGTTGTATGCAAAAACTGGACTGAACTGGGGCTTGTCCCCATTTCAGTGACATGAAGCAGCTGGATGCACACGTATCCTCCCAGCCAGTATGGCAGTTCATTATAGAGTCACTACCCACAATCCATCTCTGTAACATTGTGTATCCCCTAATAACACATAACTGGCCCCTGAGGGTGATTCACCCTAATGTGGTCATATTACCTATTTGAATCTAAATGATTTGAATAATTTCAAGTATAAAAAAGAGATCCAGTTTTGTTGAATTATTTTGATTACAACGAAAAGATTAGATATTTTACTATGTATTTTTCTTGTTGTAACAAAAAGATTATTTAATGTAAAATCCAAAAAGGCAGAAACAACACATCACAGTGCAGATGCAATCAAGCGAAAAGGAAACGGGCCACAGACTGGCGATCCTTAAGCTAACTGCCACGCTTGTTATTCAGGCCGGGGCTAGGGATAATTCTGCATGAGAGCTAACTTCTCTGCCTCCCCTGTTTGTAATACACTGGCTAGTTCTCCTTACAGATGAAAGGCAAGGTGCACTACACAGTAAGCCTCAGGAAGGACTGACAGTGGAAATTCCTACCTTGATTGTGTGTCCACCCCCAGGAAGGCCTGGATGACCAGGGGGAACTCGTACTTCACAATGTACAGGTAGCTGGACATGGCTGTTAGGGGGGTGACAACAGAGAGAGGAGTCAGACCTACCGTTACAGACATCGTAGGGTGCAATGTCCAGCAAACTGCAATAAACCCACAATGATGTGCAGGCAGCAATCCCAAACAACAGGACTTTCTTAACATTTTCCGGAAAAAAAGAAATATCAGGAAATACATGACAGCAATCATCAACTAATCCGTTCGCTCAATGCGTCCTCTACGCAATATAATTTTTAAGGGACTCTTGTAAAAAAAAATTCCTAAAGGAATTCATGCAGAAATATATTTAGAACATACCCTCATACAGAAACAGAGGACAGAGACCATCATCAGATATTCAGTTAAAAATATTTCTTTTCATATTCATGTTCTTCAGAAGCATCAATTCAAGTCAATGTTGTCTTTTTTAGTTGCTGGTATGTGTTGGTGTACACACCGCCAAGTTAAAAAAAAAGCATCTGGCACTGGGTAACTATGAGCCTGTGTCTTTAAGATGCTCATGGCTTAAGCCTTCAGCAGGAGAGGGTGCGATGCTGATTACTGCCAACACCACCTGCACCAACAAGACTGCACTGAAATACAGCAGCTCTAACTGCCAAATGCCTCCACCCTCCCCCCTCCTCTATACATCACGCCTCACTCTTCACACTCCCAGAGAGAGAGGGAGAAAGGGAGCAGAGAGAAGGATATCAAGAGAACAGGGGGAGAGGGGAAGGGAGAAAAGAGAGAGAGAGAGAGAGAGCAGGGGTGTGCAATAAATAATAAATGAAATCACTCCTCCGTCTTCACTAATTCCTCTGACCTTTGTTCCAATTCCCAGACCATTACATTGAGCGTATTTTATTCTTAAGAAATTACAGGAATGAAATTTCAACACAAATAGCTGACAAAGAGAGTGCTAACTGCTTGAAGAAGCATGAGTGTTTGTTCAGCAGGGGAATCTTTGACCTTTAAAATTAAGAGTGACTAACGAGTGGGACATGACGATCAGCGAAAAAATTCTCTAAAAAAGGTCGCGTTGGACTTCCTGCTCCAGCAAAGAGGCCTTACCTCCAATGTTTTGCAGAGTGATAGCAATCCCGGCGGCCAGCTTCCCTGGCATGCCAAAGGCTCTGTACCCCAGCTGCTCGTAGGCCCGAATACCTGGAACGCACACACGCCAAAAGCATCACCAAACACAGCAAAACCTTAGCCTGGAACACATACGCCAAAAGCATCAGCAAACACAGCAAAACCTTAGCCTGGAACACACACGCCAAAAGCATCAGCAAACACAGCAGTGTACAAACCTTTGACCCTTAGTGAACTCTTAGTGTCGCAGAATACAGTACAGGAAATGCCTGTAATTCCCCATTTAATTATCATTTTATTCTTTATTTACCTAAATGTTTATGTCAGCAGGGAGTAAGTTCTTATTTTTAAATGATGTAGGTGCAAATTAAGTGAAATTGTACTAAAATACATAATTACAAAGAGAACATGTATTGGACCAGAATGCAGAGCTACCAGTAACCAACATGCAGGCGAATCTAAACGCCCTCCCCATGGGAGGTCCGAGCTGTGTGCTTATCAGCTCTATTTTCCAGTCTGGAGGCCCCACTTACCCACAATGCCCGAGGACCTGAGCAGCAGATGAATGGAGTACGAGGAGAGGCCGGCAACAGCTGTGAGGAGGAACCTACAGGAGAAGAAGAAACATACACGCTTCATCATCACCACCTTTGCCATCCTCTTCACGTCACATGACTGCCACTCTGCATCCCACAGACTAGCCAATGCCAATCCCTCTCTGCCATAACGGCTAAAGGGCTAAGCTTTAAACCCTCAAGTGTTCTTTCGCCCTTGTGTGGGAGAAAGGTTAACTTACATTTGAAAAATTGGGATATATATACACAAATACACTGTACATGCACCTTAATGAATCCATATTTAATTTTGCTACTATTACAGGCAAATGAGGGGGCACGGACAGCCATAAACTCACATTCAAGGCAGAAAAGCAAACAGAATGAGAGGAAAAATACAAGACTGCCCCATCATGAGGATGGGGGCAGACACAGACATCCCAAAATACTGCCCCTGCCCCCAGCTCTCAACATCTGTGCAAACACCACAATCTGGACGGCAGGAAGAAACCGGATCTGCTGGCTTTCTCGGAGCAAGGCCTCGCTCCTTCAACTTATTTTTGTTTCGTTACTCCCGGCAACAGACAGCGCGCTTGCTGAACCGGCCAAGCGCCGTTCACCTCAGCTTCAACTCTGCCTGTGTTCCCAGTGCGGCGAGGGCGAGCCATGCCAAACGATTTTCCCGACAAAGTCACCTGGTGCTGACTACAGGAACAGAAACGCTAACACCATGCCTAACTGCTGAAATAAGATAAGAACCAAAAATGTTGTGGGACCCATAGAATGAAGTTTGAACAGAAGCCAGTTTGAGAAAGCTTTGCGACTTCCAGCCACAATCTTCTCTTTTTCTTAGCAAAAGTCGGTCGTGTCACACAGTGCCGCCTGCATCATGTGGCACTGCAGGTTGTCCTAATGTCACCCGCACTCCGCCCCCCATGACTCCTCTGTCCTGAGTCTGCATTTCGGAGACGCCCCACGCCACCATTCCCTAACCTTGAAAGCTCAGCTGCCCGGTGGGCAGACAGCCGAGGGGGCAGGACAGGGGTAAAGCTGACGCCCCACAGCTTCCAGCTGCCCCTCTGCCCCCCGCTAAGCTGCACGCACCGACGTGCCAAGAGGTGCTCCTGATGCCTCCTGATCCTGGCCACACACAGTAATCTCCCTTCAGCTTTCCGGCCGCAGCGTCTGGGCCCGCGGGGCCCACGGGGAGGGCCGCGGCCGCCTGACCGAGGCCTGCCACCGTGGGCGGATTTGTGGCCTTAAGCGTCCTGCTCTGGAGTGTGGCGTGGGCTCGGAGGTAGATGCCTCGCATTCCATTCCATAGTCAATGGAGCCTTGGCCGAGGCCTGCTTGCGCTTTCCCTCGCCAAAGGGGGCCCGGGTCACCCCACAGGAATAGGGTGCCATTGTGCGGTGTTTGTTTGTCTGGTTGGCCGATTCCCCCTTGTGTTTTAATGCCACCTCTGTGAAACGCGTGCTGCTCTTATATGTAGGTCTCCTGTCCCCCTTGGGAAGCCACGGCTAAGATCGAGGATGACACAGTACACTGGGGAAAAAAAAGATGGAGAGTGGAAGCTCTGGGTTGCTATCCCCCTGCAGCTCTGCCTGACTGGCCCTGACTGCCTTGTCCTTCTTTTTCTTCCTTCATCTCACTCTCTCTCTCCCTCTCTCGATCTTTTGCTCTTTCTCTCTCTTTTCTGTCTGGTTCTCTCCTCCTCCATCTTTCCCTCTCCCTATCTTTATTTTCTGCCTCTCTCTCTCCTTCCGTTACCTCTCCCTGTTGATCAGCATTCCACCCCAGGATCTTGGTAATGCTTGCTCAGAAAACAATCTGGGGAATACCACTAGTCACAGACCAATGTTATCAGCAGTCTGCCTTTGTAGCAGACCAAACTAAGGCACAAAGCTGCATGTCTGCTCTTGGCCATACTGTATGTGTAAAGGCAACACTGACACATAGCAGTTAAGAAGCTGGCCTTGAATTCCTTTGTGAAGCACATCTGACAAGCAAACAAAAAAAATCTATATTATGCTGCATGATCCTTTTTAACATATAGCTCACAGAGCGGCGAGGTGAAACGTGGTTAAGACACACAAAAGTCAGCTGTTTCACACAGTCCAAAAGACCTCAAATGTCACAACGCCCTGCTCAAAATAAAGAGCCTTTTCCTCTGAATAAACAGTGTGGACATGATTCCAGGCATAGAGCTTGGATGTGTTCACAAAAAGAAACATTTGAGGCGATCTAATTTTAGTGATGGCAGACTTCGACAAATATTGAATCTCAGCACCAGAGGCTGCAACTCAACAAACACATCTTTGCCACGTTTGACGGAATGAACAACATTCTTGGGCATGAGACATCCATCTTCCCTAAATCTGGGCCAAAACTGTAAGCAGACGTGTGGCACAGTGGTTAAGGAACTGGGCTTATAATCAGACGGTTGGTGGTTGGCTCTTATACTCTGGTACTGCTGTACAAAAATTGCTCCTGTAAAACATCAAGTTGTATGAATGAGCAATACACAAAATGTGAGACATGCAGGTCATCCTGGATAGGGACCCCTACAATGGGAATGATAAAATCCAGCAGGGTTCCAGTTCCAGTATCATCTGCACACAAAGCCTTGCATTTGCACTGCCACTGTGCATGGTCTCCTGGTAAAGCAACTGCGATATTATCTGAGGGCGCTCGGAACAAATAAATCCCTCTGCAATCCAAAATTTCTAATAAAAGCAGCATTACACGAGCTTATCAAAACTGCGAGACTTAGCCCAGCCACAGCTCTGTGAGCTTGTTCAACCATTGCAGCATTGTGAATTCAGCTTCTGCTGAAGATTTTTCCCCCTATTACCTTTGGGAGACTGGGACATTGAGACAGAAATGCGAGACATCACATTAGCATCTCTCAGAGACACGGGGCCTCGTTCACCTGACAGGGGCTGGACCAGTTTAAACCGGAGCTTTTAATCCGTATGCTCTGGTGAGCGAGTATATCCTGGCTTTTATTAGTCATATTTTTCAAAGTGGGAATCTAGGCCAAGCCTCCACAGTGAGATTTTCCTGTGTCTTAAGGCACAGAGGATGTTCTCAGACAGGATGAGAGCCGCAGCCACACTAGGTGGAAGCAAGCGATAGAAGTTTGTGCCCTATTTGAGGGGCCTGGTGTCATCAAGGACCTTCTCCCCACTCCTTGATGCTCCCCCCCAGCCCCTGCTGCCTCCTGTCACCTCTACCCCCAGTCTTTACTCAGGGACACTGGCTTTGCCAGGTCAGCTCATGTTTATAGATGCTTATGGTTATTGATATTCCAATGTCCAAGTCATTCACTGTGTGTTTGTGCTCTCCAGGAACCATTCACACGCTCTTTGTCCTTTCCCTATTCACCATTCCCCAACCAGCATCAACCTCCTGCCAAAACTCATCCGCTTCACTAAAGACACACCCACCATCCAATCACCTGCCAAAGCTCCATCCCTGTATGGCGAACACACCCGCCATTCACCATCAGCAACCTGCCAAAGCTCCTCCCCCTCCCTGTCAAGCAGGATCCTTCTCCCCCAAATGAGGCCAGAGGAAAAAAATGCCTGGAATTAAGACATCCATCCAGCTGTTGCTGGCAGGGAAGTCACAGGAAAAGAAAGAGCGCGGCACATCTTCTGTGGGAGCTCAATCTAGGGATCTGTTACATAACAGAATTATTCAACTAATCTGACAGATAACAATCAACTCCCAATCTTCCCAGCTACAGCAAACACAGCATCAAAGACGATTTTACCCTTCAGCCACCAGCGTATGTATACACAGCAAGAAACAAATTATTCAGCCACAGTGCCCCTTGGTTTTGTAAGTATTTAGCAACATAAACACAACGACGTATTGACACAGTAAGGCTGTTACCATAGTGATGATGCAACTAGACGTTTGTGTCATATTCCTGAGGGCTAAACCTTAATCTTGACGCACACTTTTAATTCTCTGTGCATTATACGGGGAGCAGACAACAGATCACAACAGACAGTGCTGATGCCAGGGTAATTATCTTTGCTATTCAACTAGTGTATCAACAATCCACAGGGAGGTTTCTTTAACTGGAATATGTCCACGGCCGGGCACCCTGTACTTGATCGTTCCAACACAAGTAGATTCTGACACAGTGTAACAGTGTTCTAACAGAGCACTGTGAGGCACAAGGAGCACGGCACTGCGATGAATTTTAACACTGCTCTCTTGGAAGCTATAAAAAGTGGAATATATAATTGCTCATATAGATCATTACTTGACTCTAGGCACACATTAGTGTGATGTACTGGGTGGTGCATATGTGGAAAATATCGCTCTCTCACAACGACAAAGCCCAGACCAGGAGGTGTGTTGTCTTTGGCCAGTGCTCAGAGTGTGCGCGCCTTTACCGACTGAGCCACACGAGAACACAAAGCTCACGTATTTTAACAGATCAAAGGTGGTGTGTAAATTCGGCTCCTGCAGACTAAACAGGGAGCTTTAATAATGGCTTCAAAAGCCTTTTTAGTTCATTGAGATCAGGATGAAAAGGGGTTCTCTCCTGGTAAATGTAGCGGATTAGCCGTCAGCGGAATTTCCCAGCACGCAGGCCTGTTTCGCACCATGATAACTGAAAACCTGGAGAGGACATCATCACATATTAACAAAATAAAAACTGGTCTTTTGGCAGCACAGTTGAATGCTCCAATGTAGGTTATGATGTATAAACCAACTTAAAGAAAGCTGTTTTGCTTGGATGAATTATCTCGCAACTTGGCAAAAAAAAAAAAAAAGCAAATGTATCTTTATCTCCATAACTCCATAAACATACAATTACAAATAAGCATACTTTTGTAATGATATATAATATTACATTGATACAATAATTACATGTATATATTGTTTATATACATTAATTGTAGTATTCATAAATTATACTTCTGAAGTTAATAATGTAATGAATAATTGAAAAAACATTGATTAAATATATATTTAAGTCATACTGAAAAACTTGCTGAGCTATGATATGATGACTCTAGAAAATGTACAGATTTGTGATGTTTAGGATAATCCTTCAATAGGTCGCATCCATAATGCTAGTGTGTGTGCATGGTCATTAACTCACAGGAAGAGGACGACGCCTGTGTTGGCCATGGCATACGCCAGTCCCAGAATCCCGCTCCCCATGATGGCATTCCCCAGGTTGAACACTGACATTCCAAAAGATGTCTTCCCTTCAAACTGCCAAAGGAGACGAGAGTAAAGAACACATTTTGAACTTCCTGTGAATTGTGACGGTAAAATAGCTACAAATAAACTCCAAAGGTGTTCCAAAAGTGTTTGGATCCAAAGTGATCCAAAGTGGTAATAGGTAACCATTTTGGACAAAGACGAGGAAATTGGAGTCACATGGTAGCTACAGGCTATGAGAGGAGTGGGTCTAACTCACGTCTGTAAACCCCGTGGTGTTCTTGTTCTCCATGGTGGACAGGAACTCCTGACTCTCGGCCACATTGCCCTCAGCACCCTCAAATCTGCGGGGACTCAAAGAGAACGCACAGTCACAACCGGAGTGCTAGAAATCACCTCCCTCCAGCAAGTCACCCTGACTAGGATTGTATTACAGTAACATTACATTTCACAGGTGGGGTAAACTGTGGGTTTTTCCTCTCTCAGTCATCATATAAAACATTCCACGCATCTGGGATTACCTTAGACTGAGTCACGGTGTGTTAAACACATTGGAGTGGTTGTTCTCCTCATTCATATTACATACCTGACATTTTGGGTACAATTTCTATGTGGTGGAAACAAAGATGATCCATCATCCCACGGGAGCACAAAAACAACACAATTACAAACTCAGTGGTGCTGATATCAGAGGAAGCACAGAAACAATGCAGTTACTCAGTAATACAGATATCATACGGATATCTTTGTGAAAAGAACACCGTGCCCATTGAATATTTTCACTGCTCTTTGACGTTTACAATAGCTTTTTACAAATAACAGTTACATTTATAACAAACACGTGACCTGGAGAACAGAAAAAAGACAATATTGAACGCAAGATAAAAGTGTCTCTCACGGGTGGTTTATCTAGAGACAGTTCATGTTGAGGTCATATCGGAAAGAGAGCGGGTAGGAAATCCATTTCACAAACATGCATGAAGGTGCATTCACCAGGATGGAGGCGCTGCTCTCCACACAGGTGAAGGTGAGGTCACACGATCGGCACATGCAAGCCCTGCACATCCCTCCTATATTCTCAGTGCTGACACTGATCCCTGGACCAGGAGCACCATGAGCACTGGAGGGAGAAGCCGCGGCGACGTGCAATCGCGTGCTTTTAAGCTCGAATCCCGAAGTGTTTTTTTTTTTTTTCCAATGTGAAGACCTACTGTCCTGTGCCTTTTGAAAATGTGCCTCGGTAACTGTGACTGGGAATGGCAATAGGGAGCACAGCAGCAGAGCCTCCGTGTCTCAGCTCACCGTGTGAGGAAGGAACGGCTGAAAGGAGGGTCGCGTTAGACAGCGACACTGACAGACCGAGGCTAGCTGTGGGAAAGCTGATGAGCAACTGCGGGACATTATGAGACAAAAAATAGACAAGTGAGACATGGAGGTAGTTAGTAGGAGGGTTTATGGTCATATGTAGGATGTAAGACAGAAATGGAAGGGAAGGCCAGCTAACGAGAGAGGCTCATGAGTGCACACTTACTGCTCTCCGTCCTGAGGCAATGTTTTCATGGGTACGGTGGAGTCCTCCGCAACTTCGTGCCCCTTGCCGTTAGGGATGATGCTCATCTCCGACTGGGCGGTCTCCATGCTTTCAGCGACAGTTATCCCAGTCTGGTGTGTGTGTGTGTGTGTGTATGTGTGTGTGTGTGTGTGTGTGTGTGTAGTGTGTGAGTGTGTGTGCGTGTGTGTGTGTGCGTGTGTGCTGAGATCCTCTCTCTGTTCTCTCACAGATCTGCAGGAGGGAGGGACATGGCCGTGAGAAAGACATCCAGATCCAAACAGCAAAACAACAGCCAGAACGTTCAGAGGGGCAGGACCACTGTGTGTGTGTGTGTGTGTTTGTTTGTTCCTCTGTCTATGCGTGTGTGAGCATGTGACATTTTTAGTCAAGATGTGCGCAAGCTTTCCTTTTGTGTACATGTGTGGATGCACACGTGTATGTTTCAGTGGCTTTCCCAGCTGGCGTTTCACTTTCCTCTCACAAACCCCATAGACAGAGTGGCCACTATATTCTTAACATCCAACAACTACTAAAAATATCTGCTTTGTAAACATAAAAACACTGAACATATACTGGTTCTCCACAAAAAGCGACCTATCTTCAACTCAGTTTTATTTTTCAGACGTGTTTTATTGCTCTTGATTATTAGCTCTTGATTGCTGCCTGGCCTGTTTTAAAATTGCCACTGCTACTAATTGCTCTATTTCAGCTGGAAATGTTTTTTTTTGATAGTCTTTCACAAAACCTATGGGTCATAATTATGACTTCGTAATTGAAAAACAGTAAAAAAAAAAAAACATAAATAACAGAAATAATTATCCTAATGCCACACCTTAAACAGAGAACATAATGGGCTGGCCACACAGAATAATGTGAGCACTTGTCATTTTCAATGTTAGTAGCTACTGTGTCATTGTTTGAGGAAAGAGAGTTATAAATGACAATGGGATAACCAATTTGTCATCGAGGGACTCTTTGAGAACCGTGATGGAAATCATGATGGGATTACATATTATACAACAGATTGCGAAACAACAAGGTCAAGGTCTGGTTGACTGCTTGTTTGTTTTAGGTGTTTGTCTCAATGTCACACTGGGCAGCATGGAGAAGACCAGAGAATATTCTTCCTTAAAAACATCCATTTTAATGCTCTCTGTCAGGCGCAAAGCCATGGAAGACACCTGAAACGGAGGAAGGAGTGAAGAGATGTCCGCGCGATACAGTAGGGAGCAAGCAATAAATGGCCACCTTTCAGAGCAGGGCCTGGGAAATGCATCTCAATTATACAGTGCTCTTTCCTGGGAGGAAGAATTTGACCACAAAAGCGACATTGACAAACAAAATTCAGTTGCCCCCGTCAGATAAAAAAAAATAAATCAATAAAAAACCCACCAGCTACCAGCTAACCCCCTCAGAGGGAGTCCGCAGCCTGCAGTCAGAAAGTTAGGCAGCGCACAGCGGGCATTTCCAGGGAATCTCCTGCATTATTGAGTCGTCCTTTCCGTTCCGAATCTCGCTGACAGGTATTTTTCTCCGCCCTCACAAAGGAACTCAAACGGTGACGGTGACACTGGGGGGAGGGGGCATTGTGAGCTCGCATCCCCGCTGCGTCCCGTCCCCAAACCCCCCGCCGCCGCGGCCAAGAAAACGCCGTGCTCACAAGGGCGCTGGTGTGGGGTGAGAGAAAGCGCCGGTGACACGCGTCTACAGGTTCCTGTTGACAGCGTCCCCGCTCTTTACTGAAAGAGACGTCCCTAATTTCACATTAGCTATGCAGCAAAAAGGGTGGATAGACAGGGGTGGAAGGATTTCGGGAGGGGGGTGTGGGTTGCGACACTGTGAACCAGTGGGGCCCCACGAAGCAGATAAAAGGCAGCAGAACCAGCTCTGACCAGCTAAGAACCAGTTCTGGCCCTGGCTGGTGATGCTTTGTGCCTCTGTTTCTGCTTTCCGCTTTTCTCCTCTCTCTTTTTTTTAATTAGGAAGAGCTTAACATAAGGGCAGAGCTCCCTGCTCTCTAAACCCTTTTCTGGCAAGCCCTCAGCTGCCCCCGAAACCCCCTCCCCTCCTCCCACCTTCCAAATGTAGCTTTTTGTAAAAAAAATTATTAATAAACATCAAACACGCTGGGAGGTGAATAACCGCTGGGTGTATCAGGTCCCCTCGCCCCCCCCGCCTGACGACCTGTATTGCTTGGTTCCATGATCCACGTCGTGAGCCTTACTGCACAGTTAGGCTCCTCTGTTTGCCCGGCTAAAGCTGGACAACGTGGTCGGGCAGCAAAACACGGCGCACAATGGCGCATGTTGAGCGGTTTCCTGGGAACAGGCCTGAGAACAGTGCCGCTATTGTGGCAGCATCATTATACCGACGGGCCCCCTTGGCTGTAGCTCGCCGGGCCACTCCAGGGCTGAAAAGGTAATTCATCGCTCCCTAATTGAAAAGACGGCAACCTTAAATTCAGCAGCTGCCAAGGTCCCAGGCTTGCACAACGTGCGGGGAGGGGGGTGTGGCGTGGACTGAGGCACAGCAGCGGGCCAACATTCCTCTGTCAGCCAATCGCGGAGAGGCGTGCGAGCGCGCTCAGCTGAGAATCCTGGCCCCAGGGGGGAAACGTGACCGCCTGGCACAACACCCCCCCAGGGCAAGTCCAACAAGGGAGGCCTGGCAAAAGGGGCCTGGGGGGGGAGCATGCAAGGGGGCCTTACAGAGGGGCAGGTCCCACAGGACCAGCTCAGCAATTATCACCGCGCACATCAATGCACCATTAACTCCCAAAGCAACATGTGCCACCCTTCATCTGCCCGTGAAAAACACTCGCGCCTTTGTTTCTGTTTTCCTTCAGTTTTATTCAGGAGAGCGGCTGATGGAAAGGGTGGGAATTCTGGGGAGGGACATACTTCTTCGGGTTTCACGTGTGAGTTGAGGGGTTGTCCAAGCCAAAACGGAGCGAAACAGTGTCTTTGGTGAGGAAGCATTGCCGCGCCTCGAAAGATTGAGTGCCACTAAGCCCAGGTCATCTGTTGAATATTGCAGTCCAGTTCTGTACTGGTCAATGACAACCAATGTGGGCTTGGGCAGCCAGAAATACAGCTGGGAATTAGTGCCATAAAAATATCAGAAGACTCACAATAGGGAAATGATGGTCAGCTCCAGCTAAACAGACAGCTGCCTCTGACAGAAAGACTGACCGCTACCAAATTAGATCTCACACAGCTGCCGTTTTTCATCAACATCAATACAGTTAGCAATAGACAACTCCAGTGAAAATACAGTAAGCAAGTTCATCTAACTGCTCAGCTGAAGGAGGTCACGGTTTCAGCAATTAGCGCACAGACTCAGCCTTCCACATCAAAAAAAATTTTTTAATGCAATTTGACAGGAGATACATAATTAAGATGCTAATTTAGCACCGCCCCCTTTGGGAAGGGCACAGAAGGGTGGGTGCAGTTACATAACACTTTTTTACTGAAAAGCTCCTTACCTTTTATGAGTATCTACATAAAACAATAAAAATTCTAGTTGCTGTGAATTCACTCTGGTTCTGACGACATATTAAAAAAAGGACAAAAGTATCAGTCCATTGGAAACGGATTGATTTAAATTCTAGTGAAGGTTACTCAGTGTATTTGTTTTAAAATGGCTGTTTTCTCAGGGTCATGTGTGTTTTGGGTGCTGCTGTAATCTGCACAGAAGGCTGTGTGCCCGGGAGATGGGTGGGGGGAGGGTTGGGGGAGTTACGCAAGAGGGAAATGTCACATTTCTCTCGTATGTGTGGGTGTAAATCAATTTCAATCTACAACTGTCACAATAATGCATACTCCAGGCTCCCAGACCCTTAATCCATTCCACAAAAAGATACCTCAAATGTGATTTATTTAGTATCTATTTTTGATGCATTCTTATTTTGCTTATTATATTAGTTGTTTTTTGTTTGTTTGGACGCCGCTGCAACGTGAGCGTGCCTGCCGTGAGACGTCACTCGGAGGTCGGGGTTTAAACCGGGACAGGTCGCGTGTCCGCGCTCTCTCCCACCGTAATCCCCCGCGAGGGAGGTTCATCTCTAAACACCCTCGCATGGAAGAGAAGCTCCGGTCCTCTGATTGCTTCAGTCCCAATCTGTGTGACCCTGGCAGGAGTAATCTCCTTGTATTGCGCAGAGGTCAGTGCCCATAGCACCACCCCTCCCCACCATTATCCCGGGTATGAGTTTCACGGAGTCCCTGCTGCAAATTCCACGGCCTTCAATGGGTTAAAGAAGATCTGGGCCTCCAAGAACAAAACAAGCCTCGCCGCTCCGCGTCTCCTCAGCAACCCCCGCGCACCAAAACCACCACCACCAGCACCCCACAATGCACAAGTGCAGTATATCCTAGCGGTAATAGAGGAGTGTCAGTCAGGCAGATAGATGGCTGGGTGGTCTGGTGTGACAAAGATCAGTCAGGAGGAGGAGGCCTTCGGAAGCAAAGTGCGAGTGAGAGGGAAGGCAGGAGAGAGAAAGAGAGAGGGAAGAGAGAGGGGCATCCCACAGAGAGCTGGCGGAGGAGTGTACCGCGGCACCGCTACCAGTCCCAGCGGATCCAGCTGAGCTTCTCCAGCACTCCAAACAGAAAGATTTGGCCAGATTGAGAGATTAAACTTTTTCCCATTAACAGACAGGCAGCTAATAGACAGAGGTCTCCTCCCCTGCCGTATTTTACCGTGGATATTAAAGAAGCGAAGCCCAGGCCTGGGTGCTTTACCGGGCTTTCAGCAGCGTGACGGGATTATGCTCCCTGGGGACAGAGGGGACGGAAATCAGGATAAACCACGGCTGACTGACACCGCAGCATTTCCGTCTGCCGACAAAAATAGCCCAGCTCCACACAAAAACTCTTTGATGCCGTAAAAAATCGGCGTGTTGACACAGCTTACGGGGAGGAGGAAAGCGATGGGAACCTGAAGACTCCCAAAACGAGCACGCACACAAACACGTCAAGCACACCGGCAAATGCAGTTGGAGTGGCGAGCAGGTCCTGTAACTACTCTGACCCTGCAGTAGCACAAAGCCAGACAGTGCCTCATGCATAGTATACCTCAACGGATTAGGCAGCAAAAATCCCCATCCACCCACACCCATCACATGGTACAGGAAGTGTGGCGGGCGGCTGTTGGTTTCCCCAACAGTGTGCCTGTTTGTTGTACGAACAGCGAGTGGGAGAGAATTTCGACTTCCGCACTCTGGACCTTTCGGTGGGTAGGTTTGGCTCTGGTTCTGTGGGGGGGACCAACCCCATGTGAGTTCACGGGTCCACTTTTTCAGGGATCAGCTGAGGACACAGAGCACCGGGGCTGGTCGACAGTAACTATGGGGAAAACCGAACAGTGGGAGGTCCACTCCACCAACGGCCAAGACTCAGAGCAAACAGTCTCATTTGCTAGGCCCAGACAGACGCACAGACATACGTAATGTCATGGCTTCGCTTTAATTTCATCTCTTTTCTGTGCCTTCAAAGTTAGCAAAATCGACCCTCAGGGTTGGGGCGAGACATTTTCTCCGGAGGCTAGGCGTAAACTCAGATGTTGCTAACTCATCTTTCCTAAAGTTCTTTCAGTGCAGAGGGATGGGACACAGGAGTGACTGTGCATTTTTACACCAGAGGCTGTAATCAGAGAAGGATAAAACAAGTGGAATGCTCAACAGCGCACGTTCACACAGCAATGTGAATGAGCTGCATTTTATCACATTTCAAAACATGTTTAATAATGCACAACTAAGGCATTGTGCATCTGACAGCCATAAATTGTTCAACATACTCAGACAGCACTATTTCCATGAGGAATGTGTCACTGTAGGTTAGATGTCTAATCTGACGTGCAGCTTTGTAAACACAGACGTGGTACTTCACCCCCCGATGCGGCAGATGGTATTGATTGCTGTATCTAGGCACAGAGGCAGTGCAGTCCAGGGGCAGTCCTGTTAGTGTACTTGCTTTGTACATGCAGATCTGAGTCAACACATTCATCTCTCTGCTCTTCACTCCTCCACAAAAAAAGAAAAAGGAGAAGGAGGGGGAGGAATAGCGGAAAGTGACACTTTGATGTTAGAGAGACAGGACACTGAGGTGGTGATGTCTGACTTGGTCCAGAACAAAAAGGTCAAAACAGGACCATGTCAATAAAATAATGCAGCAGACAATAACATAGTCAGGAACAGCAATAATGACTGCATGGAATATGCCTCATCTTCCACACAGACGTCAGGCTGCCAGTGAGAAAAAAAAGATCTGTCAAAGAACTTGAAAATGGCCCCAATGGCACGAGTTGCTGCACTTTCTGAGAGCGAGACAGTAAAAACAGTCTCCACACCACTGCTCCTGCCGCCACGCTCAGAGCCCTGCGCTCTGGCTCCGGCCAGTTTTATCCGCGGGTCGGTTTTAATAAGCATCCAGCCTGGGGTTTTGGAGTGTCCCGGGGGAGGGCCACGTGTGAGCGAGCCATGACTCACCCAGAATGTGATTTATTTATGGAGTCAGCCCGCCATCCACCCACAGAGGCTCAGTTTCACACACAGGCACACCGCACGCACGCACGGCACACAGGTAAGGAGGCATTCAGGTCATGCGGGAGAACGGCCAGCTCAGGTGGCAGCAGCGCGCAGCAAAGGCAGGAAGTTCAGGGACAGACATTACACAGCAAAAGCAGGAGTTCAGAGAGACACAGCGCAGAACAGACACAGGAGTTCAGAGAGAGTACAGTGCACAGCACAGGCAGAGCCAATAAGTTGGGAAAGAAAGGCAATGCAGAACTCTTTAAAGTCTGTTCCCTCTGTGGACCATGGCTGTGCGCCTAACGTACAGGGTTTTTACAGACTGCAGCCACCATTGCTGTGTGTGTTCCCTGGGAACTTGAATTCACCCATGCTGCTGCAAGCAAGGAGCAGAGAATCTGTATGACTGGTGCACCCCCTACCCCAACCCCAAATGAAGAGGGTTGTAGAGACTGTGTAAGGGTAGGTGGGGGCGTGCGGGGGGAAGGTTGAAGGTTAGTACTTTTCCATTTTTACACCAAAGCAAACATAGTTAATCAGCGCTATTGACCAACTGTGGTGACATATGGAACTGTGCAGGAATTTCACATATATTTCATCAGGAATGCCACTCACAGGAAAGGGAGGGCAGGATATCAGAAATCACAGGGTTCTGATTGGTCAAGTGAGAGCAAGTGGGCCATACTGTCAGCAATGTCCAAGTCCGCAATTAAGGATTAACGCCGATGGACAGATTGAAGATTCTGTTGCAATCAGTGACGCAGGTTTCATTCTGCTAGATATCAAAAAGGAAAAAAAAAAGACTTTGCCAATCTGTCACATTAATCCTTAAGGGAAACATTTGCAGCAGCTGCATGTGAAACATTCACTCAGTCCGCCAGCAAGGTCCCAGAGCTGAGAGCAGCAGCAGTGACACTGAGTGTGATAGCCAAGCAACAGTCACCACCAGAGCCTGCATGGTTAAAAAAACCACTGCTCTGCTCAAAATTACACTCACGCCATTCCTATCATGCCAGCCCATGCATCTCAGGCTATGGAACAATTTGGTTCTGCAGGGGTGCAGGGGAGGAATAATGTATCTGTAGACACTATATTCATATGTGATGGATACAGACTGGGTGTGATGGGCAAGGGTTGGTAGGAATGAATATGGAATAGGAGAGAAAGACTGGGCTTGGCAGTGGCAAGGCACAGATAGGCAGTGATAGGTAGAGATTGTCAGGGATAGGCAGGAATAGGTAAGGATTCGGTGTGATGGGTAGGGGAAAAGCGGGCACAGGTAGGGACTGGGAGTAGGTTACTGGAAGGAATAGGGATTTGGAGGGATGAGCAGGAATTGGGAGTGACTGGTAGTGATGGATACAGATTGGCTGGGACAGGTTAGGATAGGTAGGGGATGGGAAGGAACAGGTAGTATTGGATAAAGGTTCAGTAGGGGTAGGTCACTGCTAGGAGCTGTGCGTGATATAGCACTGAATCGCTGCCCTTGCATTCACATACACCTCATTTGGCTCGACACTGATAGTAAGACTCAATGCTAAGGATGCCTGTGTTTTGCTTTGCCACACTCACACATACTGTAGCAGCTAATATGTTCCACGTGTATCCTGTGAACAGAACTCAGTGTGAGTCTGACTTTGTTTGGTCATTAGATTCGGTTGCCGTATCAGGAGGCAGCAGTTACATTCAAGCAAGAGTCCAGCTTAAACAGCCTGGATGCCTTGTGCTCATTCACCAAGTTTAGAACACATGCTGAGTACCTACACTGACCTTTGAACATTACTGACAGGCTGTTACAAGACACAGGTGGTGAAATTTACACATCTATATAATATAAGAGGCCAGTGATGCTGCTCTAAAATGAAGCCCACAAATGTGCAAAGAGTCTGCAAGTTTTTGTTTCTCTCTTGTTGCAGATGGATAGACTTGTCAAAGACAGGATCTATAAAGCTTGCTGGTGATTCTCTAAATGTGTTGCTGTTCAAGCAGACAGGCAGATCTAATCAATGACAGCTCCAAGCTACAAGTAATCCATGTACATTCAGCAATCACAGACACAAGTTTGCATTAGCATCTATCTTTCATCTGATTCACCGGATGGATCATCTTCTCACAGACAGGTCCTCAGCTCCTCAGGACCTCTCCAAAAACCGGTGCTAAAAATAACACCCACCCTCAGCCACAGTACCACTAGCCTACTGACAGCCGATACCCATTCACTCAATTACCTAAATGTGCCGTGGCAGTGTTGATTACAGTGTCAACAGTGTGACCAGCTAAAAAAAGCAGAGTGCAAAGCCCATTATGACGTTGCACCTTTAACTTCATAACAAAAGCAGGGCTCACTTTTTTACTATGAATTTGTCAATATAGACTTTTAAAGAGGAGTACCAAAAAAGGGTGAATGGAAAAATTTCTATTCCAAATAACGTCACTTTGTGTGGTGCTAATAAATCAACTGGACTGGGAGCATAAGAGCGTGCGGACATCAGTCTACTATTTGTAGTTTATGACTCTGCCCGGTATCTGCCGAGGGGGATTTTGGATCTGCGTCTTACCATTCTATTCCACACATTATTCCAAACACAGCACCCTAAGAGCTGTCCAGTGCACAGGGCAATGACCACATATTCTATTCTCAACATTTGCACAGTCTTGTGAATAGTCTGATCACTCTGCCTGGTTATCCTGCTAAATCTGGCTCCTCACTTTCTCTTACTTATGGTGGCCCCTCTTACTTCATCACCTGTTTTAAAACTCTTTATATTGGATTAAATCAACATGAGCCCCTAAACTTCAACTCACAATTGAATACAAGTCTTACTTATTCCACAGTTCGTCACGTTCACCAAAATGAAACCGAAAAAAATGCATTTTTTGTAGAAAGTAATACTTTCTTCAACGTTTTCAAATTCACTCCATAAAATGATAGGCAAGGCAGGGATGAACAATTTTTAAACCATTGAGTCATGACAATGAATCACATGTGCACATATTTAGCATATCTCCTTGTTCAATACACATGTTACAAAGGTTAATGACATGCTTCCCAAAAAAAGAAATTTCATTAGAGTCCACACTGAAAGTACTTTAGAGTACTTTCATACAGTATGAAATTTCACTAGCACTGAGTTACTTACATACAACTTACATACATACATACATACAATCATACAACTAAGTATTATATGCTTTAAGGTGGCTTTCGGGAGTAATTGTCTGCTTGAAAGAGTGTTTTTTCATGGCTTTGCGCTGAATCCCATAGCGGAGCCCCAGCCGAGGCATAAAGGAGGAAATGTGCAGCGCAGCCACACACCCCGATGAGAGAGACCTCCACGTGTTGGCATGTCACAGGCAACAATGGGAGAGTGGGCCTGGAGACAGGGCTCACTCCACTCGGCCACGCCGTGCGGTGCCAGCTCCTCATTATCTCCATCACATGCCCTGAGACAAAGGGCCACCCTCTTTTCTGATCCCCGCCTCCCGTCCTCTTCCTCTCCATCGCAAACCTTGACCTCCAGGGGGAGGGGCCTCCGTCACGGGCCTGCCACGCGCAGACGCTGGACCAGGGGTCCACCAGCGCGGCCGTCGAGCCACGCTCCACTGACCGAGAGCCACGACAACATACAGACTCTGAGGGAGAGGGCTTCCGGGAGGAATTCAGGCAGGTGAAGGTTGTGTGCCCCACGCTTCAAGACGGAGCTTTTTCGGCCTCAGAAAACAAGCCCCACAGCTTGAGCCCTTTTCTTTGAAGCTTTGGCACTAGCTTTTCTGACTCTTCTTGGGGGAGTAAGATTAAGAAAGGTACATGTCAATACCTCACCAGAGAAAAAAGAGCAGGGTTTGATCTATCCATGAATCACCCATTCCAAACACATGTTGTTATGCCACTGCCAGCACCAGAAGTGAACCTCAGCCAATGAGATGCCCTCATTCACACACAGCTGCTCTGCTTGATTTTACCTTACATGTGTGTCTGATCTCCCCACTGCTTAACTATTAGATAAAAAGAGAAAGGCAGTGCTCATTTTTTCATCCAGTAATCCTTCCCAAACAGAGGAATTTTTACCATCCAATTATTTGGATGAAAGACAGCTATTCTGCCTTCCTCTCAGGCAGCTCTACCTTTGCCTCATGAATATTCATGGTATGGAATGCTTACGTGATAGAGGGGCTTTTCAAAACATCCGACAGCTTCTAGATTTTAGTGTTTGCAATGTTATTACCAAGTTATGGTACATTAATTTTGTTCAAATGCTCAAGACAGTCAAGAGCCAGCACAGGCCCCAAGATAGCCTGGGGTATCAGCCAGGTGCCTGGCCTGTTTCAGTCAGCCAAGCTAACACACATCAGGTGCCAACCGTATGGTTAACTAAGATAAGTATGCACGAACCAGCCATAATTGCAGGGAACCATATTACTTGTTTCCTGTTTGTCCCTCAGTATCCCAACAAATTTTGATCAAGGTGGCGTTTTGGCTTCATTGGTTGTTGAAAACGCAATCCATAAAGAATGATCAGAAAATGATCTTGTTTGATGAGAAATGCCTGCTGCGTGCTGTTTCAGCAGGTAAATCACATGCCGTTTGATTGCTTAGCCTTTGAGCAGACATTACAGCATCTTACAGCAGTTGTCACCAGATTGTATTGTCAGGCATAGTACATGACTGACAGGCAAGGCTAGCCCAGGGGCAGAGTACTCCTCCTCTTTTTCAATGAGTGCACTGACCTTTTAACTGATTTTACTCAAGAATATAAAACATAATGTGCCATTTGTTAGCTTGATTATGAGCTAAGCCATGTGTTGAAAACAAGGTTCTATTAAAAATCACATAAACATAACACATTGTATCAAACACTGAATGTAGCATTTAATGCTGAATGTAAATGATTTAATTCTGTTGAACGGTGTATGAATCATTAAACAAGGCTGCGGTCTGAACTGAAATAAATTGGGATTTAACAAACTTTTCACTAACTGACTCACTTTAAAAAACAACATCGACTAAGTAAATGTGTACATGAAAAACTTCTATCCAAGCCTATACTGAGTAATGAATCACACAATGGCCTTTCATTAAAGAACATGCAATTCAGACTCAAATGGACTCATAATCTGCAGATTTGCCTGTTTTTTTCCTGCTACATTAAGTCAGATGCTCTCTGAGGCATTAAATCCTTAAATGTAGTTTTGCAAGGCTAATCTCTTCTTGGTTACTCATGTTCCACAGCATTTCCTTGATCAAACCGCAAAAACAATGATGATGATGATAGTGATGATAATGATGGTCATTATTATTATAAATCTTACCATCATTACCTGCCAAATTAAAGAAGCAACTCCAATGTATAAAACACTTAACGTCCTCCGAAGATCATGACATTTGATTGATTCTGTTTCCATCTGAACTATCAAATGAATACATATGACTGTTCTAAGCCAACCTCCTCATTTAACCTGCCAAAGACAGTCAGGGTTGCACCTGATGCATTTGTCACATGTATGGTCACAGCAGTTTGAGCTGATTTTTATCACTGTGACATAATAAGGCTAACCAAGGCTAGCAAGCTAGTCAAAATATTCAGATTTGCTTCATGAAATCATAAAAAATACACATCACACAAAATACACATTATATAAAAACATGGATTTATGGCAAGCAGTGCAGGGCACTCCACAAAAATGTTGTGCACAATATATCACAGACATTTATCATATGACAAATATGATAAATATGATAAATATGTAGAAAAATCCTGCCCGAGCCTACAACATACTGTACAGTGAAACACAGAGAGTGTAATTCAATCTAAATCTCCAGACATTTAAAATATGATTTATAGTGCTTTTGACATGTAGACAGATGTAGAAAGAAAACTGATGATGTTAGGATTACCAGCAGACTTGCAACATTGCTAAAACCACTAGACGGAATCAAAGAAGCTTGGGAGGTAACAGGTCTTCCCATTTTCTTTAGCACCACCAAGAAATTATAATAATCTAGTACTGCAGGAATTAACCTGTTGATGCATTCCATAACATTGCTATCATTCATTAAAGCCCAGAACACCCAGTAGGATTTTTGAAAACCCTAAGCAAATGTACTGGAAATGCACCTCTCACACAGTAAGAACTGCTTTATGTGGTGTTGTTACTATCCTACCACATGCATTTTTTAAATCAAGGAGGCAAGGCATGTATCACAAGCAGTGGGGTACAGTAATGAGGACCTGGGCATGTAACCCAAATGTTGCTGGTTTGATTCCCAGATGGGCTGCTGCCTCAATAAATACCCAGCTGTATAAATGGATTGTATGTGAAAACTGCAAGCTTCATAAATTGTTCTGGATAGGAATCTGCTAAGATAATGTAACCACCACTTGACTGCTGTAATTATTGTATTACTTTGCTTGCTTTACTCTTGCTAGCCTGCTAAGAGGTGTTAGTGTATGGAATGTTGGGACATAGAACATCCAATTCCTTTTCTACTAAGCTTTCTCTTCCTTTTGACCTTCCATGCTTCGGTTGTCTGTCGTGGTTGCTACTGTATGTCTCTGTGAATGGAAGCCTTTTGATCTCTCAACAGCTCTAAAAGCTATTATTCTTCTGCTTCTATCCATTGTGTGTTTTGCGGCTCAGGTCCTGTTGCCATTGTGTCTTCCTGATTCAACAGCTTTGTGGCTGCTTCATTTGTCAAACAGCACACTGTGTTGCTGATTGCTAATTTTTCCTTGATTGTGTGGCAGTCCTTACACCTAAAATGGAAACAGGAACTCTGCTGAAAATGTTCTGATCTGCCAGATCAGCTCCTCGAATCTTCTCATAAAAGCAATTATTGTGGCTCATAAACACCTGAAACACTAATAAAGCCCAATGTAAAACTTCAGTGTGCATGCAATGCATTTCTAACATAGCTGTAGCAAACTCCTAATGGTTATTAGCGGGGCTAAATCAGGCTAAAATTGTACTGTGTGTTCTAGGCTTAAGGCTTAGCTGACTTTGAGGGCAATGAATCTGCCGTAGTCCAGATGAACTCTAGCTTTTCAGGTCTCATTACGAGCTTTTGTAAACAGCAGACAAACCATTACAAAAAAGACTTTTCTTCAAAGCCATTATTTCTCCAGTTTCTCATTTGCTGAGACATAAATTGATATGACAATTATTTAATTGTCCATTACAATAAAAACAGTTGTGAAACTTGCTTTCAGTTTCATTTACATATCCTCCAGTGAACCATGCAATACTGCTACAATCTGACAATATTTGCTATTGCCCAAAGTGTATTTTTCAAGGATATAAACTCATGAACACCACTGAACCCTGGGGATCTGGATATTAATAAAGGTTCAGACACATAATCCCGTTATAACTTCAGTAAGAAAATAATCACTGCATTCCACTGAATTTCCAGACAATGGCTAATATAGCTATGGAATTTAGGTCTCTAACAGATGAGGTTGCCATCAGGGGAGAATTTCAAAACATGTTTGTCTCCCCTGTATGGTACACCAGTGCAAATCACTGCCTGTTTGTTTTTCATTTCTTCATAAGGGGTCTGGTCCCTAAGGGGCAAACAAGGGACATAGCTCTGCAAATAACTAATATAGTTTGATCAAATGAAACTAATATAAAGTGAATCCCTCCCCTTACAGAGTATTACACTGTCTCTCATATCATCATGACACAAGCCATATGAAACAGATGTATAAGATTAACATTGACATGTGTAACAAAGACAAAAACATATAGGACCAATGTACCCTTGAGGTCTAGAAACAATGAATTACCTGTGTGGATCTGGATTCACTCCCTTTACCTTTCAAAACATCATCAAAAGCAGAGAGAAGCCTAAACACTGTTTTGATTGAAATGCCATCCTTGCTGTTATTAAAATAAACTTCCCCACGAACAAACACAGTGGACTCTTTTTTAATACCTTTCCCATAGACCAGTACCTGACAGAGACACCAGACAGGGTAGCACAATAATAAAGTAACTTTAAGGTTAAATCCCAGGTGAGGCATTTCTAATGTCCCATGAGATTCTTTCTTTGTAACATGTGTAAACATGTACTTCGTAGCCACCTAATGCAGATCACTGTTTCAGTACTGATTTTCCATTACATTATTGGGATTGAGCAGACACTCTTATCCAGAGAGCACATCAGTTACAGGTTTGTACAATGTTATCAATTTATACAGCTGGATACTTACTGAAGCAATTTTGGGTTAAGTTCCTTGCCCGTGTACAGTACCCCCGTGGCGGTATCGAACCAGAAACCATTTGGTTACGAGACCTGCTCCTTAACCACTAAGCTACACATCTTGGGTTGAAATGGAGTGAAATTATATGGGTCATATTAGTTTCAGTCATTTCAGCTGCTGCCTACAGAACACTAGCGGCATTAAAATGATTTATCGGTGTTTACCGAAGAAGCTCAACAGGTCATAAATAACACAACGGTCTCAACAGTCACGCTGCAATTACAGAATAATTGCTACAACAGTCACGCTGCAATTACAGAATTATATAACGCAGTAAAAATAGAGTAAAAACTAATGTCAGGAGATGTAAATAAGGGCAGAACATTCTGGACATCAGGTGCGATCGTAGCACGCCTGATGGGCTGGATGGCACAGAGACTAACAAACGCGCTAATTAGAATAGGGGCGTCGGACTGCAGACATACGAAGCAAACGCGTGACAACAGCCGACAGCTGCCCCCATCCACCCGTTTTCAACGTGCACAATACTAATTTGGTGCTATCCGACCTGGATTTCAGTCACCGGGTACCACAGTGTTTACTTCGTTAACCAATCAGGCTTATTTACTTTCAAGTGGATCGAGAACCACCACACGGTATAGGTCTATCGCCTGGAACATAACAGAGCCTGTGTTGAAGATATGTGTCCAGAGAGCAAGGGAGACTGTCCAAAACAACAAACATCCCTCCCAAGGTTCCCCGAGAGAATGAGCCGCTAGCTTATTCCAACTGTGTCCCTATAGAGACTGCCTTACATTAATAGATGTTTGGCGGCCACTGTTTTACGCGGTTGACTTGACTGTCTCTCATCTCCCTCCCACACACATGCTTTTCATACCCAACCCAGGGAGCAGCGTGATCACCGGTCCGGACCGCAAAGCTCCGGCTGAGCCGAGAGCAGCGACCCGTTCAGAGGCAATGAAATGTCCCGCTCAAGGGCTCAAACGCGGGAGCACTGACAACGCTGTCTCCATCGGTTTACCGCACCTGCAGCCCACCGCCGCACATGCTCTCCACGTCGACACAGACGTTGCTTTAAATACTGGTGGCATGCTCCACGCCATCATGGCACGTGACTGGAAGAAACTGGCATCCAGCATTCTGTATGGCCACTAGATTGCAAGATACGACACTCGGTTTTCAGGTTACATGCACTGTACAGGTATGAAAACCTCGAAGTTTATTAGTGTGGTTGCCCTTGGGGGAGCATACTACTGTTTTGTGTGGCTCATTATTATTAATTTAAAACTAGAGTTTGAGTCTTTAAAAAAAGTCTTTCTGAAAAAAAACGCACCAGTATGATCTCGGTTGCTGGCAGAGGCAACTTGCACACCAAGGATATCAGTCTTTATGAATTTTGAGTGCTGAAATCCTGCAACCGGCTAATATATGTTCCAGCATCGCTGTAGCAACCTCTGCTGTAGCTGGTCGCTTTGCACCTGCCTATACGTCGCGCAAATTCAGTCACATGCCGAAATGTTCTAAATGAACAGAGACAAGAGGTCAATGCGTCTATTGCGATCGCCGTTGTTCAGACTTCCACCACCAAAACGTTTTAATTCTCACGTGATGTTTACAGCCATCTCAGCAAATACCTACTTAAAACACATTTCGTTGACATTTTAAGCCCGCTCCTTCATATGTATTTATGTGCATGTATGCTATTATAAATGGACTTCTCAAATGTTCTTTACAATGGGTGTTTCATAATTGTTAGAGCGTATATTAGCTCTTAAAGTCTTGCTTTGCTGTTACAGAAATGCCCGTTACGAAAAATGAACTTATAATGCAATCAAGGCAAAAATAGGTTGTGACAAATATTTTCCTTGGCTGTTAAAACGTCCCTTTGATAAAGCATAATGCTACAAATTAGAAGCTTGCGCACTAGTGTCAGTAAAAAACGACAGTTTCCACAGATTTACAGCATGGAATTTCAAGCGTACTGTCCCAATTTCACAATATGGAGTATATAATAAATTAGAGAATACACTGTACAACTTAAGAATGCGACAAAATATGCTTGCTAGTTGTTCAACTATAACAATGGAAAGCATACAATGTGACTCTGGCTGGTTTGGTTTGAACGCTGCTTTGTTTTGGATTTTTACAGTATTTCTCAATTTCGAATGCAAAACAACTGAACTGTCCACGTCTCGAGCAATCCTCACAACTTGTTAATACCTGTCTTACTTGACGGATGCTTAAAGAACAGAGGCGACACGAGCTCTCAACCAATGTGGAAGGTGACCAGCTCGATAGCGCCAGGGAAAACGATTCGTTGAAGGAATTCAGAATGGCTCTCCTCTACGAGTTAGTTGGTTATTGCTGGCGACGACTCCATACAGAAATAGCCTCCAAATTTAACCCTATCAAAGGAGATGAATTGAAATGCAGCGTGCACACACAGTTATTGATAATATATACGTTTTACAGTATGTAACATCAACAGATTTACGGAAAGTAGCCTACTACCTACAACAATAATGCCCTTGACTCCAGTCGTGCCAGGAGGACGCACATGGTAACGCTGTCGAGCTATCATTCGTGCTCCAGTTTGTTGCCAGCGCTGATGGTTGGTAAACTGGCCACTACACAATCAGTTCCCGTTTTCATCACGTTAAGGAAACCTTAGGTAACGTTGACTGGGCAAAGCGCGACACTAGGAAAAGCAAACTAGTTCATGTTTGCACACAAGAGCGAGTTGGTAGTGAGCTGCTTTCCTGCACTGGGTTAATTCATCTCTAACTATGCCTGTTTGTTCGCTAATCTGGCTAGCATCCGTGAGCAAGAACTTTCCCAGGAATTAAATTTACTTGATAGCAAGTTAAAAATTTTCAGCAGGTAAGAAGCAGTAACTACTATCTGTAGTCCATCATCTACAACTAGGGAGGTGGTAATTATTCATAACTGTAATTGCTCCTTCAACCACCAAGCTTCTCTGAATGACAACACAGCAGGGGTTGAAAAGTTGGTTTTGACATTTTAGCTAGCACCTGGAAATCTAGTTGTCTAAAGATATATCTAGTCGTTTTCTGATTCTTGGCATGAGTCGCAGCGCTTTCAGTTAACTAACGTTACAGGAATTACATGGCTACTAGTGGAAAATACAAGGCTAAGCATCACGGCTAGCTATCGAATGATTAGAGAGACTAATTCCATGTTAGCCACTCACTTTGCCAGTTGGCTAGCTAGCTAGCGGTGGCCAGTTAGATATTCTTACCAGTCAGAGAGAAATCGTGTACCACGGTGGACCTGTTATAATTCCTCGAATACCGAGAAGATATCTTCAGAGTTCTACCTTCTTTTCTTCTCTCGCCGTTATTTTTCTGCTGGGGGGTATCACTTACCTGGCTAAGTTATACTGTACGAAATAATAAGGGTCCTGTCTGTTAACGGTCTGTCCCACTTTGCTGGCTAATTGTCTTTAGACTGATAAAATAATGTGCCCGCTACCAGGACTTGCAAGTGGGCTGTATGGGGGTCGCCGAGGTTCCGCCTACTGCACGCAGCCACCAATCAAGACAGCGACTGTAAGCCACACAGTTTGCACCCTGCCTCTCAGCGCGCGTCGAGATGTTCCTCTCTCACATCATTACTATGGATTGGAATTGGCGTTTTCCTTTGTTTGTTCATATACATAACACGTTTCACAAAGATTCCAGAGCCATCGTGAAGTGATCGATTCAACAAATTTAAAACGCCATACTGTATTTTGCTCATTTAAACGGAAAACCTTGGATACTTTGCGCTAGCCGCAGCTGACATTAGTTGGCCACATATCAGGGTTATATTTTTATTATATGTCTGCATGGTGTGTAATATAGGGCTGCTTGAAATCTCATTGATTGCCTCTAATGGGGATTGCGTTTAATGTCACGCTAATACATATACTGAAGTGTTACTGGAGGCATGATTCAACCAGCTACATGAACACAATTTTCCTGACCTCTTTATTTATTTTTATTTATTTATTTATTTATTTATTTATTTTTGTACCAGTACAGTTGGTTTTACAGTTCTTGCTCAAAGCGCGATGAGCCGCCACTTGCAGTGACCTGCACTGAAAACAGCTGCCACTGGGATGCCACGCGGACGTTTCAGATCCTCACCCCGGCGGCTGTTTGTGCACATTTCTAGGTCATGTATGCCTGCAGTATTCAAGAGTGGCCGGACGTCATATGACTCCTGGAGGTGTAGCGGTGTCACCTCTCTTCCATCTGTTAGATCACTGCAAACTGTAAACTGCCTGCTAGCACACACCAACTATAGGCAGACTATCTAATATCAGTCTGTACATCTTTGATGTCTGAGTCCCTTCAGTGTCCTCTATATAATCCAAACAGAGCTCACGCAATTCAGCTAAGTTCCCCCCTGTCATACATTCCATAAATGGAAAAAAAAAACATCTGTTTGCTGTTAGCTGCTGGGAACGCACGGATCTTATGTCGCATAGGACAGATCTATACCTTGAACAACCTGTCGTTCGAACAATGAGGTCGATATTGTGTAGCCTAGCATTGATGTTTTTTGTGCAGTATTACTCTGTTTGCACTAAATAATGTAATTAAATTAACGCGGTCAAACGACAATACTCTGTGCACCCCGGGAAGGGGTCGTATAGCTGGATGGGCCGGAACGTTGGTAATGCCATGGACGTTATATGATAATGGTGGTGAATCTACAAGACCACTCGATTGCCTCCCTGCATGCTTCGATTTTCCTTTGTTCATGTCCTTTCATGTCAGCCGTGCTCAACAAAATGACGACCGAAGGCTTCAGTATTATCCATTAGTCTTAACTGGTTTGTATACTACATGGCCTGATATGAAAATATCTTTCCGAAATATGACGCAACATTTTGTCGGTACATTGTCGCCTCTGGAGGCAAAGTAATCCGTACAACAGCTTTATGACGGTCGCCGGCAGTTTCTCGGTATTAGCATGTGTTGTGCTTGATTTAAAGGTCAGCTGTGAATCTGGCATATGTATGTGTTGCTTCTGATTCTGTTAACTAATTGGTTTCATTAAATTATTCTACGACCTTTTCGCCTGATTATATTGTTTTGTCCTGGAATGATCCTTTTATTTTTCCTAATGTGATGCGTCTTATTTTTCACTCATAAAGAAATCATTATATTTGCTTATACTGCACCAAAGACAATAAAGACTCCCATGCAACAAAAAGCTATAAAAGCCAAGAACCTGAATATTGACACATGCTATTTCAGGTGGTTTTAGCCAAATGTAATATATATATATATATATATATATATATATATATATATATATATATATATATATATATTTGAATTAAATGAGCCACTGTCTTAATTCAGAAGTCTATCAATCATTTCTAATATTAACAGTATGTTTAATAACATACAATAATATATGTTTTCAACCCCCTCCTTCTGAGCTTTCCTTTTTTTCCCTTATTCTCTGTTACACCAGGTTCCATTCAGGTTCTGTTATTTCAGGTCCTTTGGAAAAGAAACCTGAAACAACAGTTTACCCAAAAGATTGAAATTATGAAGCTCCAATTATGAAAAGCAACAAAATGGTACAATGAATGTATACATGTATGCATGAATCTGGCAAGATAAAACAGACAGTAATAGAAATGCTTCTTCAGGCATCTAATTCTTGAGGCAAGTGCTATCTACTCAGTCCGGTATCACCTAAGCGCTCTGACATTTCTGGCTATGTGGAACCTGTGGTCACAGGCCATTGCAGTCCTCCATCCCTGGATATGACATGGTTGGCCAATTCCTCTCTTCACTGCTGTTGAAAGAACAACAGTGAGGAGAGGAGCAGCTTACTCTCTCATATCTCCAGTATCCAAAAGATTGTGTGTAGGACAACGAAATGCTTGGTATTGTAAAGTTTAGAAAAAAAGGCTGGTAGGGACTTTTGAATCCACATTTTGAAAGTTAAGCAGTAGAAAAAGATAAGACAAATAAAAACATAATAATATGGAGAGCAACAGGGCTATCAGGATCATACACATTTGGTCAGGTGAAACACAAACCTTCACCTAAAGATTTAGTCAATGAAAGTATTGTTTGGGGTAAATATTTCCATACTGCTGCCATTAAATGTTTACAGACTACCCTCCAAAAATTATAGGGCAAAAATCTTTAGCTTGAACCTAAGAAGCATAATATTCCTCATTATTTGATCGAGCTCATGCTGACCCACAACCCATTCATATGGAAGATACTGTAGACATTCCACACAAAATTAAAAGGCTAAAATGTAGTATGTTTTCTCATCACATATATAAAACAAGAGAGGAATAAGACTATAACTGATGGGATGTAAAAGGAAATGCAATAAGCCATTTCAAAATCTTACACCTAAATTGTTTCACACAGGGCATCATTTGTGTATCAATGTAACTTTTGAATAGTATAAACTGTTCTGGGAGTAATGCTTATCTGAAACCTAAAAAAAAGAGCTGGACCAGGAGATTGTCATGTGTCAGTACATTTAGAGAGGCTATTTCTTCACATGAGAGACTTGCCAAAGCCAATGTAACAATAACAAAGCCACCAATAAGACAAGAGACCCACAGGGCAACACGGTGTTGGGGCGCCTCCCGCAACCATTGGACTGGCGCAACACACAGCCCTTCAGTCTGCCAAGCGTATAATGAGAGAGGGGGGAAAAGATTTTCCTGCAGATAATTAACCCCATTGAATGTGCTTTGCAGTGTTGTGTTATAAGTTGTTATGATCAAACTCAATTAAGGTCAGCATTTCTTGTCCATTCCGCAATTTAGTGGAGCATAAAATATGTGAACATTATGTCATATTTTCAAGGAGCGCTCACAAAAACATGGACATTATGGATCAGAGGAGTTCTGAAACATGAGTAAGAGAAGAAAAAAAGTTTCTGATTCCAAATATTTTTTTGTTTTAAATAAGTTCACCCTAATTCAGTGTTCTTATATCTGTCTTGGATTTTTGGTTATTTGTCTTTGTTCCAGGTAAGTCAGTCAAAGGAAGTAAAAAACTGTTTAATGTCAAATGCAAATAGGTATGCCGATCAGTTCAATGTTTTAGTGGGACATGATCAGATTTGACTGAATATTTTGTGGATTCCCTGCTTAGATTGCACGTCTGAAATACCAATTACTCAGCTAATTTTGTGGGTTAAATGATAGGATGTATAATGGGCTGTAGAAAAAAGGTGTTCCAACAATGGTTAATTTAAAAAAAGGCAATCTGATTCTTCTAAAAGTACAGCTGAAACCTACACTTGTTAGTACAGAACATGAAGACAAAATGTACTAAGATGAAGCATTTTCTAGAACAAAAGTAAACAACTTTGGACTTAAAATTCAACTGCACTATTAAGCACAGAAATTATCTTTCTGCAAAACAAAACTGCTTGTCACACTTTATTCAAGCTGAAATGTGATTAAATAGATCATCCTAAATAACAAGAAAGCATGGTAATCTGACCGCACCTCAGTTTTACGCTGAAGCATGGTCATAGACTAATGCATGTTCTTAGCTTTTCATCTTTATGCCACTGTACAACTCTTTCTGATTATCCTGTAAACATTTCACAGTGTATTCAAGATGGCAGTAAAAACAGCATTTAAAGCAAATTAGTTATTTTGTGTAAAACCCTGACTCACTCTTATTAAGATAATGACAACTTATTCAAGCCACGGATTTCACTTTGAGCTATGAAATGAAAATCAGAGCAGAAAACTGAAATAGCAATATGAAAAAATGAGTGAAATAAAACTCCTGACATCTTTATAAGCTTGTCAGTCATTATTGGAACATAGGTTGTCTCTTCAATGGTCATGTCATTTATGGGTGTTTTTGCTGTACCTACAGTCCATATGTAGTACTCAGGATCCCATCCAGAATTGAAACCCATGACTTTTCAATAACCTCTTTTCCCGATTTGCTTTTCTGCTTTCATTCAGAAACCAAAACCTTTTCAGATGTGTGAATAGCATAGTTTGCAATGGGGAATAAGCAGGGTGCATCATCTTTCTACTCACTCTCATTTTTTAAAATTATGTTCCCCTTCTCTATGCAACCTTGTTTTGGAATCAGCAACTGTACATTAGGCTGATCTCACCACAACAACCTCTGCAGTTGTGTATCCTGCAGCAGTGCTGAAGTGAGACAAATGCAATCCTCCAATAAACTCTAATGTAGCCAAAGGCTATTTTTTGCACTACAGGTCACACAGAATGCAGTGAAGCGGATGCTCATTATACGTGCTTCTCCACTGATGTCACACAAGCAACTTGCAGGCATCTGATAAATTGCAGGATGACTGGGACTGGTGAGACAAGGCTGGCTGATTAACCCACCCTATCACCAGCAGAACAAAGCCAATTTGTTGAGCTGTTGTGAGCTGCCGGTCATTTTCGGCAGATGACACTTTTGATCCTGGGGGGTAGGGCTCAGTCTGCATTCAAGGTGACTTTGACAACAGACAACACAACGGGTGTTGAACCCAAGCCATAGGTCTCATCCTGCGCTCAAGACAAGTGCCTTGTCAACTGAGCCACTGGTGAGCCTGTACACATAGTTATTTTGAGGTCATCATCAACTATTTATAAATAAAAATAACTTAGCGAGGAGGACACTAGGTACAAAGAAGGTCCCCACCCTGGCTGTATGTTGTTGACTTTTCAAAATTTAGAAACAGCTTCAAACGTTATTGTGAAAGCACTTTTGCAACTAAAGGCTGTTTGTTTTTCTCTCATCTCATTGATTAGAGGCCATCCGCTGGAATCCACGCTGTGCAAAGAATCTTTTAGGCCTTGGTGTGCTCTTAGGTCAACAAGGTTAATAATAGCAATAGCAAGAGTGTGTTTAAAGGTTACATGTGACTTAGAAAATTATTGGCATGTTACTGCACTTTTACTAAACAGAGGGGCACTCAGTCTTGATCCTGAAGAAACTGTGTGTCTGAGGCTTTAGTTCCTACCTGATTCAACTAATGATTGTCACTTGATCAAGGTCTCCTAGGGCTGGAGTTAAGTATTCCTGATCTATGTCAATGTGTGATCACAAATACTTTATCCCTTCATATGTCTTAGTGTATTGCTTTTGCAAATGGTGGTCTTGCCAACAGGGCTCAAATTTTAGTTTAAAGATGGAGTGAGTCAGCAACAGTCATAATATGAGTAGTAATAAAATCTGGCAAATCTCTCTCTGCAGCCTTAATTATTGAACAATGAGCTGTGAACTCATTAAACTGTTAGTTAATTTCCCCATTGAATTTTGGACTTGTTGTTTGTGTTGTTGCTTGGACATTATCAGCAAATTTGGGATTAGGGTTTGCATCCATACAGAGTTTAGTTTATTGTTTCAGAAACCGAGGGAGTTGAGTTATGAATTAACTCTTGCTGAAAATAAAGAGTGCAAATATCCTAAAAGCACAACAACCTCGCTGACTTTAATTAACACCCTATGCACGATAGTGCCTAAACCTCACCAGGATACTCACATCAAAGTCAGGAGGAATGTGCTTGCAGCGGGGCCCTGGGTGGAGAGGTTGCTGGGGTGGGGTGGAGGTTCTGCTGAGGACAAGTGCCCTCACACTGGGGTCAGAATGTGTCTCCCGTGCCTGTCGACTGCGGACTGCCTCGGGGAGGCCCGAGCGCCGATGCAACACAGCAAACAAATCGGATTTGTACAGACACGGGGATGGTTTGACCAGAACACTAGGAACACATGGCCAGCATTATACGTCCAGGCTTGTGACTCAAGGGTCACGGGTTCACACCTGGGTAGAACACTGTGGTCATATCCCTGAGTGAGGTTCACCTCATCATCTGATCTAACTACAGCCCAGCTGTGCGAATGGGTTCCATAAAGGCAAGCACTGTAAGCTGCCCTGGATAAGCATAAATAGATGATGAGGGTAATAATCACCAATATGCAGAGTAGTGGAACAGCTTAGTCCAATAAATGGATGTTTCGATAGAAAAGTGGATCTTTGGACACGGAATTACACAAGCAAGCATTTCATCTTATTGTGCTGAGATCCTCATATCCTATAATTACAGCTTTGTGAGGAACTCTGTGTGTGAGGAGTGATTCTAACAATGGTGAAAGTAGATTGCATAGCTCGCAAGACTAAATGCCATATTCACATGGAGGTTCAACAAAACTAGCTCTCATATGTAGGTTCAAATCATTCCAACCAATATAGTCAAGCATTTGTATGGTCCATTCAGAGAACAAGGGTTCAGACGCATAATTACAACACATGAATATGGATCTGAGAAACAACGTGAGTCATGTGAACATTCACCAAGCATCTTCTTGTGGTTTTAAGCATGTCATTACTGTACTGCACAAAGAGTTAGTGCAGACTTTTTGGCTCCTAGCTCTACACATATTACATCCAAGTGAGGTTACAAAGACCAAACGGTGGGTTTGGTCTTTGTAAACAGACCTGAGGTACAACACTGATCCAAACTGTAATTCACTCCCTTTCAAAATGGTCCCACTTTCCCTGAGCACACCCTGAGAACTCCTCTGTGAATCTCCACCAGCGTTATGGACAGGGATGCTCTGTGAGTCTCTGCCAGGGAATGTTTCCTTGCTGTTCTTTCACGTGTCCCTCTGCTTTTATAAAGGAATATGGGGGGACTGAAAACTTCAGGTGATAGCTTGTTGCCCATTTAATTTGGAGCTGCTCTGCAGTTTTAATGATCATTGTAGAGGACATCTTGAAGGGCAGTGAGGATATAACAGTCCTGCCGTGGTTAACTTCAGCACTTCAGAGTACTTCTTTTAGCAAACGACATCATGTTCTCCTGGAATGGAGATAAAGAGAAACAAGGGGAGATTAAGATCTACTACTTTCAGCCTCACTTTGAATTGTCTGAGTAGGTTTTAAAAAGCACTCAGTCTCTGAATGATGTTTCCTGAGAGTCATCAAGAATATGTGTGTGAAATTAACACAAATGTGAAGGGTTTTTTCACCTTTTATGAACATCTGAGTAATACTGTAATGCCGGGCTGGTGCTGGTTGTGTTTTCAGGGTGAAATGAACTCATATGTTGAGCTGGCTATGGACAGAGACTTGGCTCAACTTTTTCAGACAACAAGACTTACATCTCATGTCATGTCACAGCTGGAACTTTACATTTGGGTCTGTCTGTATAAAAGACAGTTAATGTGAAAGGAGAGAGCTTTCTGAGCTAAAGACCCAGGTTCTTAGACTTCTAACATTTACATTTAGATTTTGTCACAAAGCAGATGCTGTTATACAGAGCGATGTGCAAGATGTGAGCGCAGTTGACATTGAATTTACTTTTTTGATATGCAGCAAACTTTCTGATCCAGAGGGACTCCCAAAGTCAAACACAAAGTGCATCCAATAAAGCACTGCAAAACATTACGTAAACAAGGACACCACCATCCACACACAAAGAAGCGCCAATGCTAAACACAGAGCCAAGACCACAAGTACACACACGGCCCCACACGCAATCATTCATCAATTAGATGAATGGGATCGCCTTGTTTGACAAGGATAATGGCAGATGTCCCCATTTAATGGGCTCTGATTGGTTCAAACTGTCCCTCACAAGATTTCTACTGATAATTGAGATTCCATGGTGGCTTTTCAAAATGAGAAAAATTAATGCAGCATCCATAAATTACTTTATGGATGCTGCATAAATACAAATGAGTACAAGCACTCCGGCAAGTGAAGTGCAGTCATTTCTGAAGTTCTCTCCCAGCTTCACAGAGGTAAGCACTAAGCCAAGATTCACTGTAGCTATAAGATAGGGACTTTATTTTGAAAATTCTGTTCCTAACATCGTCAAACCAGACATTGATTCTCTGTAACGTCTTTGAAACCGAAATTCCAAAGATTCTCTACATTAATCTTACAGTTAAAATATTGGGTATTGTATTCCGTATTTTAGATTTTCCAAATGTTTTCCTTTGCATATACTGAACTAAACATTCCATCATCAAAACCCCTCAACAAGTTAAATAGCAACCGGAACTCAAATTAGGAAGGGAGATGGCATGCATGTTCTCTGTTGTGATTAACAGTCTCTGACTGTGCTGGCAAGGAACACAGACATTACAGAGATGCCAGCATTCATTCAGAGTCCAGGAACAAAGCGTCCTGTGAAACCTGAGCTGTGAACTTTAGCAATTACTTGGCATCACTGAGTCCATGGACTTTTGGACCTGGTCTGAAAGAACACACACACACATGCATCGTCCAAATCTGTTAAAATCTGAAGAGCATCGGTCCTTTACAGTAATCCACTTTTAAGATGCAAAATAAGCCCAAGGTTTGCTTTCAGAGTTGCATTCAAACATGATTTCCTATCCTTATCCCTGTATGGAGAGTGTGCAGGGATGAACCAGTAACAGGCGCTGTTAGTGTTAACAGACAAGACAACAGTTGCTGTCATTGTCAATGGCAACCAAGGCCTCCTGCTTTCATTAGAGGGCCTTGTTTGCACTGTTAGCAACCACACAGTTAGCAACCAATTCTGGAGAAAGAGGCGGAGCATATGCTGCTGTTATACGACACATAACCAGTCGGCAAAGTCGGTCCCTCTCTGATCCATTTATCAGCCCAGTGCATCTGTCATTCCAGAGGAACTTTGTTTATTATGATCCCCCAATATCAAACACCAGAGAACGTTTGCACAGACCAAGTTCACAGAGTCCCCTTCGACCCCCTCCCCCCCTTGCCCCCTGCCTTTTTCAGCTCATCAGAGAACCTGCGCTGTGGTGCACAAACGCTCCTCTAGCAAAAGAGTCTCACGCATTGTTCACCTCCGCGGGAGAGATTCCCCGAAAACAGCCCGGACCAACCAGGTGTCACTCCGTCTGTGAGAGAGTAAACACAGGGATGAGGCCCAGGGAAGCCGGGGGTGGGGTGGAGGTGCAGGGGGTGGATGAAAAGCACATGAAAACAACAAAAAAGTGATGTAAGCCAACTTTCAAAAGAATCACATTAGCCCTGACAGAGATTGTCACCAGATCCATGGGACAAAGTTTGTTTGTTGCTGTATTACAGTTTATGGCTATATGATCACGGACTGTCACTGTAACAAAACTGGTGGCATGTATGTACTCTCATGCAACAGCAGACATGGTTTTGTGTCATTTGGGGCAGCAGTCACATGTCTAACCAGAGAAAATGTTGGCTGGCCTTCGGAGCATGCTATACCCTTATGGTTTTAACAGGCTTATCAGAAAAAAACAACTGAAAACAGTTTTACATTAATTCTTTCCTCCGCTTTTTTGGAAAATGGTCTTTTTGACATGACAGTTGTACTTCATTACAGTAAATGACACCCCCAAATCCCTCTCTGGATCCAGCTTGCAGGTATCATTTTATGCCATATTGTCAATCATGTTCTAATGAGGGTTGCAGTTGTACACTGCAAGTCATTAGCAGGCAGCAGTGTGAGGGTGTATGAAGGGTTGCCGTGGTTGCACGTCACCTTTGCTCCAGAAAAAGAAGCTGTGCTCAGTAAGAGAGAATATAGCGGGAAAATATAAGAACTGTAATTTATCCTCCTCAACTCCCCCCTGCTTGCGTTGCTAGTAAATGAACATACACCCAAGAACAGTCCGTTGTTTGAAAGGACAAATTGAGATAAATGGCTGTCTCGGATGATCATTGAGAGAGCTGTTCACACTGTCTTCAAGAAAGGCTGCGTTGTGTTTGGGGGGCTGCACTGACGAGAATTCTTGAGGGCTGCTCGCTGGACTCATTGCTGCCAACATCTACGGGGGTTGCCATAGAGGATTCTGGGTAACCGCAGCAGGGAGAGTTCTGAGATAGCAACTGGCTGACAAAAGTGGCTGCCCTTCAAAGAGAAGCTCACTCCCAGCACATATATGCACATGTTGGATCACACAGCCCCCAGACTACACCAACTGTCAGAACCATCTCTCCATTTGAGAGGAATGCCCTCCATCCCTCTCTACACAGTGGTAAACTGTAACTAATGAGCAGAATAACAGGGGTGGTTACAATTTAAATTTATTCAGCTGTGCATTTAGAATATTTGAGACTTGGATGCAACACCTAAAGTTTGAAAGACCACGTTCTTTGCAAATGGCAAGATGAGAAAACACATGGCCAAGTTATACAAAAGCATTTGGTAAACACTGAGTCGCATTGCTTTGGAACAGTGCCTGTGCAGTTTTTGTGAAGTAATGTGGGCCAAATTGATTAATAGAACTTGGCTTCATTTTGGTGTCAGACATTTTAATGACGAACTTATTTGTTTTGATTTTTTTCTGACTTACAGAGACTGTTTTCAGAAAAACACATTACCTGCAATGACACGCTGAGCTATCCAAATGGCACTTTTGGTAAATACCAACAAAATACATACACAGCGGTTTAAATGAGATGCTACATAATGACTGTATAATTACAGGGGAACTGTCAGACCTCCCAAGCAGACAAAGGGCTATCTTTTAAGAACAATCTGGCAAGCTAATGTACAGTGGTTTCACAACCCGACCTTAACAATGGAGCAGTGTATGGAGGTTGTCAGGTGAATGTTACTCGAACGTTAGGTAATAACAGTGGAACAGAGGAGTCAGGCATTACATCTGGCCAACGGTATTAAATGTTATCACTTTACAATAATCCTTAAGTGATGTTTTTGGGCTACATGAAATATTTGGATATATTACATGCATTGCATTATATTATGTTGAATAAAAACATACACAAAGGATATATTTTTAAAAGGATAGTGCAATAGCACAAGAATATATTTAAGTATCGTTGTAAGGAGGCAGTTAGATAAAAAAATGTTTGTAGCTCAAAATGCCAGTGCTCATAAAACTCATAAACTACCTAAATCCATTATGAATTAATATACCAGTTGTATATTTATGCAGCAGTTATTAACCTCAGATGTCTTCTGTTTGGACAGCTGGTCAGGCTTTAAGGGATGGTTTGCCTATATGAGATACATTAAAAGTTATTGTTGCTAGGAATTGCCTTTCTTTTTTGCTATGTTCTTAGGAATTGACTTTCTTTTTTGCTATGTTCTTTCTTCTTTATTTGTTTTTTTTTTTTTCTCAGTGTCCTCATTTGTACTACGTTGCAATGCACTATTCTGTTCTACTGTACATGTCCAACATCAAATGCATATAATATTGAACATCAATTAATGAAGTAATGTTTATTGATATATTGAGTTTGCAGTTAGTGATTTTTTTCCCTTGTATTTACCTCACTGGTTTAATTGAAAGTATATCTGGAGTTGAGGAGGTTTGTCTCAGAGTTTTTCACCATAATGACTCATAATGATTCTTCTATCAGCAAAGTTTATTACATACCTCTAGCCACTTGCCATTTTCCTTCACAGTAGTTCTATCTCACCACAACACTCCTCCAGAGAAGGGCCAAACAATTTGACACTGTTAATGTAACTGCACAGATTCCCAAGAAATACGAAACTATAATTAACATAAACTAGCCTTTCATAACACAGACCTCCAAGATAAATTTGAAGAGCAGACAACACCGCAAAACGGTTGACAGTTCGTTTTTGGCATTGGCATTTTGAGGGCTAGAATAAATGTGAACAGGATATGAGACCATCACACGAGACCCTTATATATTTATATATAATACGTGTTTGAGCAAATGAGTGTCTTTTACAGTCCATCGGTCTCACAGAGAGAGAAGGAGAGCTTCCCAGCACTGTGATGCTGGAGACAGGAAAGTTCCACTGAGCGAGGATGGCCCGGTGCCTCGCGCCACAAAACCAGAGTTTTTTCTCTGCTGTTTCATATTGTCCCCTCTGGAAAGCAGGGCTGGGCATTCGAATAAAACGATCAAGGCCGAGGAGTCATGTAAGGACGTTGGAGTCATGTGAGGATAAGTTCACCAGAGGACTTCCGAAAAAATTACACAGTGGACATTGCGTCTGTGCAATACCTCCCTCACGTTAAATATGTTAAAAGGCGCTGCAGCGTGAGTGAGGGATTTTTTGGGGGGTGATTCTTCCACCATAAGACAGATAAATTGACATACACTGCTGTGTGTGACCCTGTATGTGTAGCAGCGTTCAATAAAACAAGCGACAAATGAATGTACACTCCATGGTGACGTCACCTCCTACAGCCAAAATTAAAGTATGATTAGTTACCTGAGATGGGAACTTCAGTGAGGTAATCTTTTCTATTGCTGTTCTGTGTGGACAGCGAAGGCTACAGTACACAGCCAGCAGCAAACCCACCTCCGTTGCATACCTACAGCTTTTGATCTCCAGTCATTTTACACTGATACATTTTACACTGGGATTTGTTTTTCTTGCAGAGGTAGGGTTAGAGGACAAGCTGATAAAGTAAGGAAGAGTACTACCCCTATCTGCCTACAGGGGCATGTTCATAGCCTTGTCTCCATACAGATAGACAAGGCTATGTCAGAGCTTTGATGTCACCACACAACCAGCTTACATTGTCACTCCAAGGCTCACAATTATGGTTTAGCATCTCACTATAATGTAGTACTGCATTTTAGCATTCACATTAGCTCTAATACATGCACTTTTCAGCCCTATCCTTTTTTTAAATTTTAAAAATTTTTAAAAATATATTTTTTTTAATTTCTCAGATCTCATCCTGCAGAAAAAGACAATGAAAGCTTGACTCAGCTTTCCTGTCTGCCACTGTGACAATCATTAAGATGGAGGTCGCTGTTCTTCTTTTGAGCCCTGTGGGTGAAAGACTGACACGAAAATGATTCACTGTGTCTGTGATTGCACAGACCCTCCCTCTTACTGTGCGGCCTGAGCAGCTTTAAATTTGGGTCTGTCCACACTGGCGAGTTTGTCTCCTCCCTCCTGCACGGATACCAACATCTGTTTCCAATACTACTCTACAAAGATATGGAAAAGTACAAGAGAAACGAAGGAGGAGATAACCTTGCCAGGCCTGCTCCTAGAACAGCAGTGTGTTCTGCAGGACAGAGGGACAGCTGTGAAAAGAGGCAATGCTGTGCTGGGCGATAGACTGTCTGAACACAACACTCAGCATTTTTTGTTTTTTCTTAGGAAGAGAACATCACAAAGCTTTTTTTTGTTAAAATGCATTCTAGTGGATGAATATTCATGTGAAATATTTTTCTGTTTGCTTTTAGATTACAAAACAAATGATTTATCTTTGCCACTCCAAATACCAGTACAGAGACAGCTGTCCCCTACTCCATTCATAAGGATCAGTTAATGCCCATAAGGCCTGGTTCAGTGATCTCTGAGCCCCCAGGCACTTACCCCCAGTATTTTATTTAGAATGCTCAGTATGTGACGGGCCTCACAATAAGGAGAACATCTGAAATGCTCCAGGACACGTCAGTGATTTTGTATTGTGTATTTGGAGTCACTGAAAAATGACTAGACTCTTTGTTGTGACATCACCCCTACAGAGTGTGAAAGTCACTCATGCAGGGGACTGCAGTCTTTATATGGAAAAAGACACAGCACACAGAGCTAGCAAGTCCTAGCTCTGCATGTCACTTCTGATAAGCATAACATCCACACAAATTTTCACTTCTGGTCAATGTATTTCTACAAGGACTCAATGTTTTTCAGGCAGTGAGTCACGATCAGGCCATTGGGGCAGACATGCAAAGTGTACAGACGTGTGACTCATCGTGCCCCCCTGCCAACAACACCCCCTGGCAAGCGCACAATTTTCCTTAGCTTTTTCATGTTTCACTTTGTCTGCCACAATGTAAGAATATTACTGTGATCAATATGGCTCAGTACTTTTTTTTTTTTTTTTTTTTTGAAATTTTGTGTTCCTGGAGTGTTTTTAAAAGCACTTTTACCCACGCACTCCAACGATCCAACAATGACAGAAAATGACTGTGACATCATACACACTCATATGCGACAGAAAATATCACCATCTCTGTGCTCTGTCGTAACAAATCTCCCCTCAGGGTTCAGCCAATGGTCTCTAATGCATTAGCTTCATTTCAGTGCTTTTTTGTGACGTTTTCGCTATAAGAGGCATTGCAATGATAGCATCTTCCTAATTTATTCAAACCAGAAGAAAACTTGTGTATGTTGTCCTCAAATCAGCCTAAATCTGGAAGACAGCTCTCCCAGGCTGGCGATGCTGTTTCAGCCACCACAGTCACACTCATTACAATGTCTCCATCTTAAGATCTTTTTTTATTTTTCAAAAATACGAGTTCAGCACTGCCTGGAATAGTCTGTTGTGTAATGGGCCTTGAAAGCTGACGCAAATGTCTGCAAATTGTTTCATTCACACTGGACCGAGACTGCAGTCACCAAAGTGATTTCACTGTCATCTTCTTGGGGGGAACAGCTACTTTTTCCTTTGGCTGTCGCATTAATCAACAAGGAGATCAAAGAGCAGGGTCAATGTGTGGCTTCAATATCAGTTAATCTGCCTCAGCCGGAAATCAATCAGAAGAGACACTTGGGCCAGCTTGGCTTCAACACCAATCCGGTCACACGGCACCCGATAGGACTGTACAAAGCTGACGGGGGATTTTGCTTGGCATTTTATAAACGAAATAGACTTAGATAAACCTCCGCTGCTGGCCCCAGTAGCATGTACCCCAGCCAAAGAATAGAAGGTGTGATGTCACAGACTGCCACCAAAATCACAGTATCCCACAGAAGTTGAAACAAGTTCATTTTCTCTCAACGTCTGAGGGAGCATGCGAGTTGGGTCCGGGTTACAGGAGAGGAAAGAAACGGTCAGAAGGGTGAGAGAGACACAAGCTTACTCACAGATATCCATGCCTGTGAGTCACAGCCATGCTCTCTCTAACTCATACACACAGCGGACCTGCACACTCCAATGGGAATATCTGAGCACGAAATGTCTTAACATTTACATTTACACTTATTCATTTGGCAGATGCTTTTATGCAAAGAGACTCACAAGTAAGGCTGAACTTAACTTGCTGTGACATTAAAAAGAGGGAGGCAGTCACCTATTCTGTAATTTCCATCACTTTTCAATTCCATTCACTTTTCAGCATTACAAGAGAAGGAGAGGGTGAGAGAGACAGCGAGAGAGAAAGATAGAGAACAAGAGCCCTGTACTGCTGTTTGCCGCTGTGGGTAACAGTGCAATGGAACAACCTGTCTGCTTTTAACCTGTGTCCCTTTTTACAGTCTGCCTGGATGTCTGAGATTTAAAGGCTATCTAGAATGGTTCTCCAAAGCCCATAAAGACAGGCAGGATGTGTTGAGTGTCTGTCAAACAGAACACCCCTATAATTGATTTTTCCATCGCAGTCCTTCTTGTGCAGCCTCCTTATCGTCAGTACTGCACAAGATAAGGTGTTCTCACAGCGTGAACCTGCTAATGAAACCACACATATTCTTGCTTTAGACTATTCAAGAGCTCCGCTCACAAATGCAGAAATTATTTTTCTCGCCCTCTATTTTAGCAGTTCTTCACAAGGCAGTCACAGTCTAATTTTGCATCCTTTTTTTTTATTCAACCCAGAGCCTGCGTCCAATGTCAACACACATTAGCACGACCAATTTTGAACAAAAAGCAGATTATGTTATTAAGTACAGGCTTATGCAGCTCCACCAAGGAAATAAAATTAGAATTGGAAAATGTTTGCAGCTGTCTCAGAGGGTGTAAAAAACGGAGAATGCATGTTTCTCCTTAACTCATTATTGCAGCCACATAATCTACAGTTTATGAACAGAAAAAACAGAAAGTACACAACTGTGGGGAATATAACTGTGATAGTAATATCACTTTAATTTTGAGCATACACTGTACTTTCAACATATACAGACCAATGTTTCTGAATCAAGAATAATTAGAATCTGAATCAGATCAGACTTTATTGGCCAGGCATGCTTCTACACATACAAGGAATTTGACTCCGGTATCAGTGTCTCTTGTAGTGCTTTCATACAATGTCAAAGTGACAACAACAAATGCCAAACAACAGTAGCGTTACAACAAACAACAACAGTAGTTCAGGGACACATGGATGGACTAAGGAAAGAGGTGTATTGTGGGGTAGCTCTTATAGATCATGGTTGGTCACCAGAAGGTCACAGGTCCAATTGACTGACAATGACTTTGAGTAAGGTACAAAGTCTTTACTGTTTCAGTAAATATCCAGCTGAACAAATGAATCACCATATTTACCATGTATATTGCCTTGGATAAAGTCATATGACAAGCTTTAATGTGATACCAGGACTTGCCTGAAAACATTTGACAACATATAAAAATACAACAGACCAAATCCATTGAAACTGTTCTCTGACTGGATGGCATAGGTCTGTAGTGATCTCACATTGGTTCCCTTCTCTGACACTGTCCATTATGCACACAGTACTTTATAATGCTGCCCTCTGGTGGTAATTGGAATATCTGCATGCATATTCAGGTTTATTGCAATCATGAGATTTGGGGTTTGGCTGTTAGAAAACTACAACCCTGCAGACTTTCATGAAGTAATGAATACCTTGAGAGGTTATTTAAATGAATTAAGGCCGTACCTCTTTCTATTAAGTTATTAAAAGCATGGAGGCAACTAAGGCTGGGAATTCTCAAAAGGCAAAGTTCCTTTGGAAATAGCCTTCCCCTGGTATTATTTCCTGTACTGCAGTATGTAATGATCAGCTCATTTTGGGAGGGATTTAGGAATAGAAAGCTGAGAAAAATAATACATTATAGAACCATCATACATACTAGTACATCATACTTTCTATATGATAAATGACTTTTTTATTGAACTTTTCATTTTTATTTTGGACTTGCATTAAATGGTAAAAGGCCGTATAAAACTAAAACGTTTACAGTCATGAAAAAAACTGGTCTCATTCTGTGGTCATGAGATTTTTTTCCATTCAAAATAAGCTGTAACAAATTGTTCATTACTGGTTTATTATATCGTAATAACATTTGACTGGGAAATTATTGTGTTCAAACCCCCTGAAGCTAGTTACATCCTTAGCATCCTTCCACGCAATCAGACCATGCAGTATGTGTTCACAGCAGAATAACCACGCTTGCTTGACCTTTCACCCTGTGGGCCTTAGATGGAGGCGGTTGCAGTGTTGTAACCACAGCTGGTCACTGTCAGCAAGGATTGAGCCACTCCTCCTGGAGTGTCATGCTTCATGGTTGTGAACACCGAGGTGGACGGGTCGTAGAGGGGTACAGGAAGTGACGGGTCCCCTCCCCCGACTCTCCACCACCACCTCTCCCTGCTGAGGGCCAGTTGTCCGCCCTTCACCCTGGCTGCCAGACACCTCCTGAGAAGGTACAGGTTCCACAGCAGGAAGTGGAAGAAGGGCAGACAGATCAGAGTGAACCCCAGCACAGTCAGGGTGGCCAAAACAGGGCGCCCTCCGAAGTCCAGCACCATGTAGATGTAGGGCTTCCCGTTGAGGTTGGTCAAACCCCCGAGCCAGTAGGCGACGGCGAACAGGACGTAGAGACAGCTGACGAGCAGCAGGTACACGTAGTGGGGCAGGTAGACGGGTGTGGCAGAGAGGGCGAGGTCCAGCAGGGTCTGGGCGGAGTTGCCCACGTGCATGTTGATGTTAAAGGCCGTCAGCGGGTGGTGCGTTATCGGGTGGTCAATGCTCCAGTAGAGGAAGGATACGATGAGAGAGAAGGAGCCGATGATGGTGTGGAGGAACCACTGCAGTCGCAATGAGGCCGCAAGGGGACTGGGCAGAGGGAATGGCCCCATGGACTCACTGCATTGCCCTACTGCACTGCTCCCTAGAAGAGAGGAGGATTCTGGGTCTAAATTTAATCCACATCATTGTGATTCAAGGCTTCTGAAAGTGCAGTTCAACTGTCATTACAGGTCTATCAGGCATTAAATAATTCACTCAAGCAAATATAAAACCTTTTTGAAGGCATTCCCACTGAGCTCATTAAAGAAAATGAATTAGTTGCTTAAGAACTGATCCATGTGATTAGAGTCATTAAAGAAATATTGGATATTATTTCCTCAAAGGCACAAATCTTTGACATGATGTAGTCTTAAAAGGCAGATCAGCGGACACAGAAGGGACCCATTAGCGGTAAACAGAGAACCAGCAGACACAGGAGTAACCCACTGTAAGTGGACCTGTCTTAAAGCATTGTAATATTTGAGACTCTGCCTGGCTGACAAAGTAATACATTCCATTCAAATTTTTTATACGCCAAAGCACAGATTGTTAAATAAAATGATAAATTAAATTCAAGCAGAGATTGGAGAGTCTATTGCACATACATTAGGCTAAGAGACTGGAATGCCAGCTGTACAAAATATTACCTGCACGGCTGGCCTCTCTTCGATCCCGGCAGAAACGTCTCACGAGGGCAGTGGCCACTGCCAGGTTACAGAGGGCCACCAGGTAATAAACCCCCATGAGACAGTAGGTAAGGTGGCTGAGAAACAGGAGCCACCTGGGATCGGAGAACAGAAGCCCAGAGTACACACACCAGCCCAAGGTGTAGGCCAGCATGAAGAAGCGGTAGAAGAGCCAGGTCCCTGGTCCAATATCCCACTGTGGAGAGAAGACAAAAGAAACAGGCACAGAACAAGGGGAGACATGAAGGAGGGAAGCAAGAGACAGAATTGAGAAGGTGAGGGAAAAAGGGAGAGATATAGATGAGAGATAGCAGAGGGAGAAAGACAGAAAAGAGAAAGGGAGATGGCAAAATGGAGGAAGCAAGAGACAGACTGACGAGAGAGAGAAGGGGGAAAGAGGGAGTCAGAGAGAGAAAGATAGACGTAATAGGCAGTTTAGAGCAGTTAGACTGCTCCAGGAACACAACAACCCAGTGCTTTCAGTGAGGCTTCCTCTGAGTAAATATGCTGAGCTACAACAGACATACCTGAGGCTGTAGAAGGAGCTCAGGTTTGGGCAGGGACAGGTAGAGCTTTTTTATCTTCAGCTCCTCTCTCCAGCATCGTGTCCAGCTTGACCCCATCTCACTGAGCTGCACAGGCACACCCTGACCCCAAGAAGATACCCATCACTGCACGTCCACTCAGTGTCCTTAACACTTTTATTGCTGATTGCATTGTATTGTATTGTATTGTATTTATGCCTCATTTTCAAGAAATATCTCCCTTCTGGAGTATTTTGGGAGATGGATATTTGTGAACTGATATGGACAATTAGCTGAAGGGGCTAATCAATCCAATAGAATCAGGCTTAGATAAAACTAGCAAATGCATGGCTGTCCAGGACCGGAGCTTGCCACCCTTTGACTAAATGAAACCACCTCATGAACGTGTTGAAACAGACACATGAAAAATGGAGGAAGTCCCAACAGCTACTTCACTTAGCTCTATCCACCAGTTTTAATGCAGCACCCATGACCTGGCTGGACTACTAAGGGAGCGACATCACAGTGCTACCACACATTCCACCAGACATGTACACGGGACTGGTTATTCCTGTAGCGCCTAACGAGATAACACTGTTACGCTGAACCTGTAAACAGTGCTCACGGTCAAATTCAATGAGCCACCGTGTCCTGCAGCTAAAGTGGACACACCACACTGTGTATGTTCTCTCAGGACCATGCTGTACATTCACAGTATCTAGCAATGAATATTTTTGGAGTCTTATCTGGTCAACAGATTTCTTTTCGGTCACACAGGAGATGGGTTAAATCTCTTCATTGCCATTGCTATGCCTTGTCTCTTCTTGACAGAAGAGTTAGCATCAACTATAAGAAGTGCTGTTTATCCAAAGTACTGATACCCATACAAGATAAGATATGGCTCTTCCAGCCCAAACAATGACTCTTTTCATTGCTCCTGTTCCAGCTGTGAACAGAATCGGGTATCTATGCAGTGCACAGAGATAAAACATCCTGATGGCTTAGTTCAGAATAAAGAGGAGCTACTTCAAGAGGAAATCTCCCACAATTCCAGAAGGCAAGCACTAGTACAGTGGCTACATTCTGGCTCTATAGCGTGTCACAGATAAACAGAGGTCTGTCAGAACTGCAGCAGGCCAGTAAAGAGGAGGGGGAGACAGATTTACCTGGTCCAGTGGGTACAGGGTCTCCAGGCAACCTTCCCCTCTGCAGGCTGAGATGGTCGTGTGGCCGTAGGAGAGGGAGGGGGAGAACAACTCTTCCCCATCCCTCCCCCAGAAGCAAGAGGACACTGCCCTCTGTCTCACTGCAGGGGAGGGGCAGACTTCAGTCTCACACTCTTGATTAAAGCAGAGGCTGCCTCTGACCAACCACGATCCTCCCCTGGCTCCTCTGGAGTCACTAAAGTTTTCAGTAGCTCTTAATCTTAACAAAATAGGGTTTAACGGGAAATTCCTCAAGAAGAAATGTGTTCCGTTCCTGAACTACAGTAGTAGCAACGCAAAATTGATCTGAGGCACCAGAGTTGCACACCCTCCATATTCAGCATATACTGTAACCTGACAACTTGTTACATGAAAATGTTTAGTCTTTCAAAAAGTGCATATCAGAGTCAAAATTAAACTATATCTGCATTTACACACACTACTTTGAAAATCGATGGCTAAATATCATGTGGCCCATCAAAAAATAGTTTTGGGTTTGCACTCCAAATTTGATTGGGAGTTTTGTCACTTTTCATTAGCGGTGTCATGCAGCAACATTGCACAATGCATCATTCATAAATGTGTAAGCTGTACTTGTGTCATTTTTGTCACTCTTTCTGTGAACCACACTACTTCAACACAGGGAAAATTCATTTCCAGATGCATGGATTTATTTCTTGTAGACAAGACAACCAGAGCGAGATCCAATACTGTCATTTATTTTTGTCTGTACAAAATGAAACAAATGAATAATCATACAAACTGTACATGCGCACAAAAAATGCTAATGACAGCATAATAAAGAACAGAATTTAACAAGGAAAATATATACAAACATTAAATTAATTCAGATAAATCTAGTTCAACTCGCAAGAGGGAACATATCCTATGTTCTCACATATTTACTTGTCCTTCAGTCCATGGCTTTAGCTTCATTCGACTTGATGTTTGCTTTCCCACTGAAATAAATAGAAAATGAACTGACATCACATCTCTGTGCAGCCAGCTTCCCTCATGTCCAATCTCTATACTCAAATGAGTACCTCCTCTGCATCAGAGACACAGAGGTGACACTTCTGAGGGGTAGGGATTGATAGAAGTGTGGATGATCATAGGCAAAGACTAGGCTCCCCCCTGTTCAGAGGTGGCCTGTTCTAGATGAGGAGGGTGGGGTCAGTCTCGCTGAGCGCCTCCTGTTGGGTCCAAGCAGGCTGGGCGGAGGCAGGCCCGATCACTCGATCTCTGTGAAGCGTGCGAACATGGCCTTGCGCACGGCGTCCTTGTAGGTGTCAGAAGCAGAGAGCTCGTAGGAGCTGCCTTTCGTCCCCAGGCCCGCTCCCTTCATCCTTAATGAAGCCTGCAGGGGGCACAAGGAACACATGGGACTCAGGTACCATCATCGGGTAGTGTGGCTAATTGCTATCAAGCACATATGCTCTCCAAAGATACTGGAGAAGGGCTCCGGGGCTAGAGGCAGATGGGTTCAGTCTGGGGAGCATCTGGGCGAATCGATTCTGTGCGTATGAAACTCTTCCCTACTCACCTCGATGGGTGCCGTGATGCCCTGCTGGTTGCGGCCCAGGCCCTTGCCCTCCTTCCAGCCCATGGCCTGTAGCATCTTGTTCCCGATGTTGTCGCTGTTAAGCCCATCCTTGGTGGGCTGCTCGTAATTCCTGCAACAAGGAGAGACAGGGGGTGGACTTCAGGAGGTAAGACAGTAGAAGCGGGGGTGAGCAGGAATAAAAAGGTGCAGTCAACACATCACAGGGTGAGCTCTCACGTACACAGTTTTGGGGGGCTCAAATTTCTTCTTCTTGGGCACTGGAGGCTCTGGAATACCGTACTTCTCCCGCCTCTCAGCAGCTCTGTCTCTATACTTCATCTGTAGGTAAAAGCAGACAGAGTCAGTCTCTGCAGCAAATATATACAGAGAAAAGGCTTTACAGTGACGCTTCTGTAACATGCTGTCTGAGACTGGTAACAGAGCTTATACCTCAGTTTCTTTCCTCTCCAAGTCCTCCAGCTCTGCTTCGGACATCTTGGACCTTCTGTGAATTTCTAGGTTTTGCTGAGGAAAGACACAGGATGGGATCACAATTAATGTTAGAAATATTACATTGATTATGAAATCTAATAAAACATTAAATCTGATAACAATATGAAGCACGTGTTTTGAACTTGGATGGAGAGAAGTAGAGATGGGAGTCCACTGATCCACAGGTCAGGTGGTAACGCCTGCATTTTAGAACAGGTGCTCATTGTACCTTGTGCAGCTCGGACAGCTGCTGGTGACGCAGCAGTGCGTCCTTGTTGGGGAACTGCCGCCGGCACAGCAGGCAGGCCATCTTCTTCCAGTCCGTCAGCTTGTCTGCCCCCTCTTCATTCTTCTCTGCCTCTGCCTCCTCAGGGTCACTGTCCCCACTATAGGCTGCCACCAGGGCACACTGGCACAGGGAGAGAGTACCAACAGTTTGCTTTAGATTCTTTTTAATGTGAATCAAATACTAATGAAGCAACTAAAAACATGAAAATTCTCTCACAAACACAAAACCTACCTTTACTGGGTTTACTGGGGCTTCCTCCTCTCCGCTTTTTGTAAGCTCAGACATCAGCTGCTGCTTCTCAAACCCACCTCCCTGCTGCAAAAACCACACATCAAATCTTACTGGGTGTGTCCAGAGAAAGTAGAATCTCCAGAGGATGGAGTATCTTTGGAACAACACAGAGTTACTTCATTTTCCTGCTGCGCTCCTTCATCTTTATCCTTTAAACACTGATGTTCTGAGAGACACAAACAGGATGTGATGAACCATCTCATCGATCAGCAAATTGTACCTTTTTCTCAAAAAGAGCGAAGCCAGCATCTGCTGCAGCTGACTCCTTCTTGTCCTCATCCCTCCCCTGGCCCAGGGCTTGGAAGCTGTTCCTGAAGCTCTCCTTCTGCTTGTTCAGGCTTTTTGCCCAGCGCTCCATGTCTTTGGCAATCTGGGAAAAATACAGGACAAGTTCTGCACAGCTGCTCCCACCCAGCGTACTCCGGTTCAGTCTACCCCAGACAAACTGCAAGTACTTCTTTCAGCAAAGGGAAACTCACATCTTAATCACCCCCCTATCCTGTGGCTCTACCAGGAAGTAAAATCCCAGGAAAAGCATTCGATTGGATGTACCCAGCAACAGCAGTAAGCGTTTTTGCTAGGGATCCTGATGTGACGTAGGCTCGGCATGTCCAAGCATGAACTTCCCAAGGGGAGCTCGTTCTCAAATACTTCAGGACTTTTTCCAGAGACCTTAGAAGGTATTACTTCTCTGAACATACATGTTAAATGACCATTGCAAAGTACACTACAGGAGCCCTGTAACCCTGCCACCACGCGGCGGTACCTGCTGTGCTGTCTTGCTCTTGGGTTTCTCTTTTTTCTCCTTGGGCTCCTTCATGGTGGTGGCGGCGGGTGTAGCGGTGGTCTGTGCTGTGGTGGTACTGGCTGCAGGGATGTATGTCTGCTTCTCACTGTCCCAGTACAGGTACTGCTGTGTCTGGGAGTTGTAGTAATACTGCAAGGGAAGACAGCACTGCATTAGCTGTCTTTCTCCACAGGAAGCTAGCCCAGGCTGACTGGCATGCACTCTCAGTACAAATGAGTTTCTGAATGGATACCTGGCTGTTTGGGTCGTAGTAGAGCCCAGACTGTGGGTCATAGTAATACCCAGAGGATTCATCGTACTGATAGGTGGAGGTATCAGGAACTGCTGGGATAGGACACAGGACAATCACGACAGGTTAAAAACTCATGCACAGACTTTACTATTGTCATTCTGCATTATTCTGAGAGACTGCCTCAAAGTGAATCTGAAGCCTCTGTGAGTGCCACATGTGTGGTTCCTGCCAGTTCTTACCGGTCTTGCTCTCAGAAGCTTGTGCCCCGGTGGTTGCTGTGGCAGTTATGGTTGCAGATGCTGTTGTCGTCGTAGTCTGTGGTTCCACCACCTCGGCAGGCTGGACTGCTGGCTGCGACTAAAAGAACACATACAGTTGCACTGAACACTGGGCTAACTAAGCAGGTTCTTTGTGCACTGCCTTCACCATTTCTTTGTCTGACTTTAACAAGAAATATCTGAAATAGGCCACTGCACTTATTTCAAAAGGAATGTGTACTTGTCATGGGCACAGAACCTGTCACAGGCTGACAATGGAAGACCTACCAGTGCAGCAGGTTGTGTGATGACGTGAGGTTGGTAGACCTGAGCGCTCTGAGACACCACAACTGGAGAAGTAACAGGGAGTGTCTTCACACCAGGGGCAGCTACAAAAAAAGGACACATTTCAGCACACATCAGAAGTACCTTCAAATGTTACTTTTTATTAGAGAGGAAAGTATGCAAGGCTAGCATATTTCACACTGTATTTATATCTAAATTAAGACAACTAAGAGCCTGCAGTACTAATGCCTGGGGTGAGTAGGGCAGTGTAAGCGGACTCCTACCTCCCAGTATTCCAGCTCCCAGGGAAGGCTCCATGCCTGCAGTCTGCTGGTAATAGGGCTGGAATTCCTGACCGTACTGCAAGACCAAACGCAAAACATAAATCCACAACCATGCAAGAAGTTATAGCAGGGAAGAGCTTCATGATGAGTGATTCCAGGGATGCTTTTAATGTCTTTAAAAGACATTAAAAGCCCCCACACACACACGCACACACACACGCACACTAATTTGGGAACAAGTTTTCAACTCGGGTAACCTGAGGTTGAACTTCAGACTACTCTGTGCAGCGCTCCTCACAGGAACTGGTATTATTCTTCCCTGACCTGACATCAGCTGTGCAGGACTATGGATAAAATGTTTGGAACGCAACACGAGATTCCTTAACTGGAAGAAAAATACAGCATCTGGAATGTAATTTCAGACACCAGACCTATGGTCAGGGCTTTCAAGACCTTCAACTCACTGCTTTGCTTACCTGTGCATACTGTGGATAGCTCTCCTGCAGATAACTGTACTCAGAAGGTCCCCCCACACCCTGCTGGGGCTGACAGAACACAGGTGACTGTCAGTAAACACAGAGTTCAGAAGGTCAGAAAGAGGACAACAGGACTCTGAAGAGTGTAATGATACCTGGCTGGAGGACCACTGGGCTGCAGCGATGGCTGTGCTGGCCACTGAGAAGGCACTGATGCGATTCCCATCCGGCAGAAGCAGGTCCCTGGGAGAAAACAGAAGCGGTCAGCACAATACACACTGTCACAAAAACTATGACCACAGAAAAAAAAAAAAAAAAAAAAACATGAACATGAACCAAACGTTAAAACTATGAGAAATAACACCGTTCTCGTTACTGTTCAACAGTGACACTTTTAAAACATTCTTAGCTGCCTCCATCTGATGACAGGTGGAACAGACTTTTGGGCTCACTCACTTTCTAGCACTCTTTGCGTAATCCACGCCAATGGTCTTCCCATCCAGTTTCAGGGGCGGCTGCAGTCCCTGCAGGATCGTCAGAAGCTGGGATGCCTCCTACACCAGACAGCACAGGACAGCGTTCAGATTCTACCACTCACACTAACCAGAGCCTAATGTATCCACAGCTAGCTTGATTACTGGAGATGAAACAAAAAAAAAAAAAAAAAAAAAAGGTGGAAACAATTTACATGAACAATCATTGTCCAGTCTTCATGAAATTTTATCATCCCACTATTTAGGGTTATGTTAGGGAATAATTTTCCAGTTTTTCGTCTTACTGAATTATCTGCTTTTTTACAGTTAATTTGATTCTTTCTGGGAACCTCCCACTGTGAAGACTTCTGTAACAAGCAGAGTGTAGCTGGAGCTATGAAGATAACACAGCGTACCAGAGGGGAGGAGAGCTGCACAAAGGCAAAGCCTCGGTTCTGTCCCGTCTGCTTGTCCTTGATCAGACGGATGTTGCTCGCTGACAGGTTGGCGTAGGGTGCCAGTGCTGCCATGATGGCCTCTACCGTGGACATGGGTGCGATGTTTCTCAGGATGATCGCTGTTGGGGAGGGGAGTGGGACGGGTGGAAACAACACTTTAAGAAGCTCAAACACCACAGGGCAAAATGCTCTTAAGCTTGAATTTATGTCCCAGTAAAGCTCATTTCTACTTTAATGTTCATGAATTACCTGGTATTGTAAAGCCTGATGTCTGTATACATTTATTCTAGTGCATTCTGGAAAACACTAATTTATTACGTGCAACATACTACATGATTATTATGCACCGTAATATATTTCAGTTTAATTTTGCTTATACCTGAAATGCACTCTGAGAATTCTGTCGTAAAAATAACAAAAGCAACAAAAGAAAAAAAATCACTACTGCACTGAAAGGAGTCTGTACAATGAGGAATCTTACTGTCGCCATAGTAATCTCCGCTCTGCTGAGGCTCAGGGGTCACTCCACTTGGGCTGTTGGTCTCGCCTTCTGTTAAAAAAGCAGAACAGTGAGAAGCATCATTAACATCAGCTATTACCATCATACCATACGAAAATGGCCAGAGTCCAGAGCCAATGGGATTTTGCCAGGGAGAAGTCAGGAGTACTTAACACTGCTGCTGGTTAACATGGACTCAAATATTAGACAAACATTCTTGAGGTAATAACGCCAACCCTTTCCCTCTCAAGTCTGAACTTTTCCCCCATCAAAGCAGAATCACTAAAGAGGTGAAAAGCTAAAGAAGAGAGTTATGGGAACACAAGAGATCCCGGGTAGGGAGCTTTGATGTGCAGCTACACGTTGTTCAGCTAGCCACCTGTCCTGGCCCCCTGCACATACCAGTCAGATTGTGACCGTACGCCGTGCGTGCAGTCTGATTGGCTGGGGCGTCCACACAGGAGTGCAGTGGCATCTTGAGTACAGTTTACTTACCGACTTTGGCTGCTCCACACCTGAAGCACTTCAGCCTCCTCCGGAAATTGTACAGGCCGCACTGCAAGCAACCGGTTACATTGTTTTTATTCAAGATAAACCACAGCACTGAGACACCTGCAACCTGAGCTAGCTGCTTCGGTCAAGAGCCAATTAGGGAGCTCCTGCTGCTGCTGTCTCTGCTGCACGGGGCGTTCACCCAAGGTACCTTCCAACTGCACGTTCAGAGGAAAACAGTCTCATCTTAGCATGCCGGCTAACAGTCGAGAGCTGAGTATTGGTTCTGCCCAGATTTTAAAGAGCACAGACACACAGCTGAGGCCTGCGTCGGAGCAGGTGACGGGGACACGGTTCGGAGAGGAGCGGCAGACAGAGGACACTTACGGTGTTACAGAGCCAGTCTTCGAACTTGTGGCGGGGATTGCTGTAGTGCATGGCCACACTCTTGCCCTGGATCACCAGCTGTTTCTGCAAGAAGAAGACAGGCCACAGTCATCTCCGCTTCCTCGGGGGGCAGGGGTGATGTGTTCTCATTTTATCACACCCCAAGAACGAGCAGTCTGGAGGGGAGACAGGGGAGCACTCGCTCGAAGACCCCAAAGGATGTTAGCGTCAGCTCGTCTTTTTCAGAGGAAAAGGCTGTGTGTGCATGTGTTTGCAAATGGTGTATGTGTGTTTGTGTGTGTGTGCGCAGTGTCTAGCAGTGTATCGGACCCGAGTGCTGCCGGCTTGACCTTGGCCCATTCTCGTCTTCGGAAAAAAGGGGCAGAGTTGTCGAAATGGGCCAAGACTCAGAACCGGAGCAGAGTGTGTTGTGGAACCCAGGGAACAATCTTCATACACATGTACCGTTCAAAAACAAGACACCCAGAACACAGAGTGCCTCTGATACTGAAAATAAAAATGTCCCTTTTTTTGGACTAACACGCTTCTAAACCTACAGATGTTTTTTTTTAATAAACAAACACTAACAGCATACACACACAATGGACTGACTCCTGTATTGACTGCAGAGATTGTAAAAATCCAGTTTCTCTTTTCCAAGTTACGATGTATAGGCTGAATTTGGTAGGAGATTCAGAGGGTCCAGTGTTTTATCATTCAGTGAATTAACCTGATGAATTGTGCACAGGATTTTGTTTGTGACCCGTTATCATTTTCTCTACTTTTGTGCTTCCTTGGAGATTACACTGCTCACATACCACACAGCATTTCACTGCTGCAGACAGGGAACAGTTAAACTATTTCTAAAAATAACTGTGAATATCGTCACTACTTGGATATGTACCATTTCAATATACTGTAATGCCAACTCTTTTCCCTCAGGAGAGGTGGTAGAGCATTTCAAAGCAAAAAAAAATGTATGCTACAATTCACTGTGTGCCCGACTACAACTAGAAGTTCAAATACTGATGCTAGCAAATGGTGTGAGGCATATTACACTCTCTCATTGTATAAGTTTCGCTCACAAAGTGGTTGGCAAAATAACAGTACAAAGTAAAAATGATGAACGAATTGTGTCTTTTTTCTTTTTTTGTTTCACACAAAATTGTCACTTGAATCCCTTCAGCAAAATTCACATTCCTGTTTGTACTGAGAAAATTGATGGCAATAAATTTCTTTATCTGGATCCCTAAAGATATTGTTTAAAATACTAATTTGTAGAGACATTGAGAATTATATATACACAATCTGATACTGACTCCATGTAATCATTAATTCAGTTCAGAATTTGAGAGGCCTGCTATCCTGTCAAATTTGCCAATGTAACTACTGATGCAGTCCTTCCAAACTCTGCTTCCCTTTCAGAATTACAACCCTCCCAGCACAAACAACAATGCAGTCAGGTTTCAACACAGGACCATCTAAGCTCCCTGCAAACGGTCCCTCATTATGATTTAGAGCCAACATGGCATCCTCCATCCTTTCTTTCCCGTCGCATCTGTTTCTTTACTTTTCTGATCTCCAGGATAAAAAATCTAGACTTGGCGATTGTGAGGCAACCTGATTGGTCTCCATCCATCGGGTAGCATCTTGCAAGTGATAAAACTCCACGAAGGCGAACCCTCGGCTTATACCTAGAGACAGCATTCAGATATAGACGGGAGTTGTGTTAGTCAGAGTCCTTTGGCACAACAATCAAACTCTGTCACAAACTGCTTCACAACTCAGAAACCCACACAGTGAAACAGTGGGTGTTTTTTGGGTGGGGTTTGTGGGAGCAATTGCAACAGACTTTGCCATAGCAAGAACGCTCTTCGAATAATAATGCCAGAACAGCTCTCATCCATACCGTTTTGAATAAATCACCATGCAATTATGCCGTAGGTTTTAACTGCAAGCTGACAAAAATAATTGAACAAAATTCCCCCTTACCTGATCCTACCATCTTTCCATTACTTTATTCTTAAATAGACACATGGGCCTTTCCAAGAACCAAACAAAAAAGGAAAACCTGAACTGGGTGAGAGCAGCATGAGAATTCTGTTGCTATGGCAAAATGACCTGACTGGAAGCAGTGTGGCCCTGTCGAGTGTGTGGCCAGGCGAGGTAGGATCCTTCGTATGCCCGACTCTCACCTGTCCTCTTCTTCATCAGCCGAACGTCTGCGGGCTGGGGTCCCTGCAGCTGGTCTAGAGCCGCTCGGATCTAAGGCACACACATTGGGGTCACTTCATTTTACCTGCCATTTCACCGGAATCGGAGACATGTGATGGGAGCATGTGTTTCGGCAGAAACAACCAAATATCTGACCCAAATTTAAAATGCATCATGAAGCATGCCGTTCACACTCATAAATACAGCAGAAAGCATTCATGTGCTAATGCTTAAAATATATTGTTGTTTATTATTGGTATATTTGATCAACTGACATCCTTATGCAATGTTACTTGGCTTAATTTTCTATATTATCCGTATACACAGTTGAATATTTACTGAAGCAGCACAGGTCAGGCAAGTGGTGGCACACCTTGGATTTGCAACTCTTTGAGTAAGAGTCCATAACCACCACCCCACATTGCTCCAGTTTAATTTTAAGCCAGGCAAGGACTCACATCCTCCTCAGTGACATGCAGCGACAGGCCCCTAAGCATGATGGTCTTGCTCTCCTTCTCCTCCCCCAGCTCTCCCCTGTAGTCCTGGTCTTGGTAATCTCCATCTGAGTGGTAGCCATCTTCAGACCTGTCGCTGTTGTGCCGCTTCCTCTCTCTCTGTGGGGAAGAAGCAGTCACGATATCAAAGACATGTACAGCCTTCCAACAGAACCATGAAAACACAATATTATTCATCAAACCAAGTCAGGCTTCCTGCCCAGGCCCATCATGCCATTCACGACCTTGTTGTGAATGCTGCTGCAGTTAACTTGGGTTCAGAACGGTTAGAATCCCAGGGTGTTGAGACTACAAAATGACCAAGCTAACAAGATTCTATCAGGAGACAAAGAACATGAATTTGCACTCCAACTCACACCTCTGGTCCTGCTGCGGTCACAGTGCCAAAGAACATCCTTTTGTCTCCTTTTGTCTTTCCCAAGCAAACTTCATTTGATCAGGTTAGGGTGTGTTGATAACTCACCTCGGGACTGTCTCGGCTCCGTCGGTCATCGTAACGGTCACCACGCCTATCATCACTCCAGCGACGCTCATACTCGCGCTCTGGGTCCCTGTCCCGACGCTCTCGCCACTCTGAGTCGTCCCGACTCTGGTCTGGTCCATACCTCCCACTACGTTCTGTGCGACTGACTCTACACACAGAGGAAACACACACCCACAATTATTCTCCCGGTATAGGAATGAACAGCTGTCAGCAGGGTACCACAGGTAGTGGGTAACAAATGAATTGGTCTTGAAATGCTGAGAAGCTGTCCTTCATTCCACACGCATTTTTAAAAATGTACACATAACAAGCATTCACCGTTAGCCTTAAGGCAATGAAAGAAACAATGCAACACATTCTGAAAGGCACTGGTACTAAGTGGATCCTCACCGTTTATCAGCTCCCATTGTCCAGTAGTTCAACAGTGGACCCTCCTTTATGTCTTACAGTACTAGAGGGGGGACAGAGAATATTTTAGAACAAAACTGCTATTAAATGATATAAAGTATGCACGCACATTGACTTATAAATATTCGACAACACATTCAAAAGGGATATTAAAAAAAGTATGTAAATTTCATTGAACACAAACCGAAACCCAAGAACGCATTTAAAAAAAATGGCAAATGAAAATCTTAATGATGACACCCACACGACTGTTTTTGCATAATTACTGGTAGTTTTTTCACAATCATTTACTGATGTTTGTTCTGTTTGTGACCATACATAACAAGACACTCTAGCTACAAGCTGTAAAAGAGCACTTCTTTAAAGAGGATTCATGGCATATGAAATGCATTCAGGACCATCTAGCAGATACTGCATGGAGATTCTTTTGATACATTCTCATTCATTGCAACAGACCTACCATTCTGGCCAATAGGACCACGTGGGGTGGCACATTCCTGAGATGATTTGAAGGGTGGGGGAGAGTCAAGAGTGCACGAATCATCCAACCCAACTAGGCAGTCAAATAGTAATACATCTTTTCAGGCCCTGTCCAATTTTAAGGACCTAATGACCAGGTTTTAAAGCAGTCTCCACATTATTCTAACGATGACTTGCATCTACTCTTGCAGTAATCTGTTGCCACATACTACAGTGCAATCCACTTAGACAAGCATGAATTTGACATGATCCAGGGTTTTCAAGATAACCTGAGGCAAGTGGTTTGCAACAGTAAGTCAGCTACTTCAGTGACACAGTAAAGGTTTCTAACCAACTTTCAAGTCCCAAAAACTGTACTGTTCAGCTACATTTGCCCCTCTCTTTTTAGAGAATGTATTTCCAATACTCTGTCCTCTGAAGCAACAATATGTTAAACCTTTATTTAACCAGAAGGGTCAACTGAGGACAAGTTCTCCTTTACAATTATTGTGTGACAAATAATGAAAAGGGAAATTTGTCAGAAATACATATCTGTAGTAGGAAGAACGGTTATCTGACAAGCTTTCAAGCACTTAGTAAAGCACTTGAATGACTACAATCAACATATTCAAGTTCTCTAAAGCACTCTGTGTGAATCCTTCAGAAAAGAAAATTATACTGGGCACAATCTTAATGTGTATCTGACTAACACAAGTAGAATGAAATCATTCTGCCACTTTGATGAAACTGTGGATCCTGTTACTAAACATCAGTGCAGAGAGAAAACCTAAGAAGACAGTAGATGTTAATAAAAACCTCCATACTTTTCAGTTAGATCTAAAGACAAAAATCAATTCACCACTATACACTTTTTTGCTAATCAAGATTGATTTGTATAGAAACCTACATGGGGATGCAAAAACCAACCTTCGTTTAGCCTAATTTTAATTCTACCATAGCTGGCTCAAGGTGTCGTTAGAGAGAGATTTCACCCAAAATTTAGGATGAGTTTGGAAACCCCCAGTACCATCTGGGTTTGTGTTATTTTCAACAAAGTGTTAAGAGAAAATTGGGCTTATCTAGTACACCTACAGCTTGCTAAGCATCTAGGGACACTACAACATTCTATGGATGATAGATCAACCACTAGGTCTACAGTTAAAATAAATGTTTACGAAAGAGGGTTTGACAAATGGGACGGATATTGCTTTGACCGTCCACGTATGTGGATTATGGATAACATGTTTTCAAGGATTTTTAATTTCGGTAAAATGTGTGTTTTAATGTGTGTTGGATCTGTCATCACTGCTAGCTCAAACAGGATCATTGGATTCTAAATGGCTTTTATAAAGTTTATGCCAGAAGCGGGTAAGAAACGGCCTATGTTGGAAGATATATTCAAAATTACGCTCCGATCGTTCCGAAAATTTGCACATGACGTTCGATAGCTAGCAAGATACTGTAGCTGGACGATAACAAGAAAACTGAAGACTGCAACGGCTGTTTGATTTGCTAGTTAGCTAGACTAATGTTACGGGTTTGTTGCTGGGATAAAGGACATGAGTTAAGACAACTGTAACCTTCTTAAGACGGACTTGAACATTTTTGAGAAAACGCAGAAAAATACATCCATTTAGCAAGAATGAAGGAAACAGCTACTGTTTCAATGCTAACCGTTTAGATGGCCAACTACATCATCATCTGTGTTGTGGTCTAACGTTATCAAGTCATTTGCATCGCTAACAATCCATGCCGATTCACAGCGAGGGACATTATAAATAGATACTTCCACAAAATATCATTTGTACAGAGAGCTAACGTTAGCTACATTGACTCCTCTGAATAGTTTTTATTTAACAAGCTAACTAATGGTAAATTGGCTGATTTCCTTATTTACTATTAGTGCTCAGTTTATGTGCTCTACCTGAAAATATGCAAAATATGCGCTTAGCATTGGCAGACATTCTTAGCAATGTTCATATTCGGTACTGGTTAACAAATTTTGCGTTTCATTGATCAGATAAGAAATAAATATCTACAGCTAGTGAAACTCTCAACAAAACAACACATCCCCAACGGCTAGCTCTCCTTTCTGGAGCCAGCAAGCCAGCTAACAAGATCGGAGGCTGAAGACGAGAGCTTACCGGTAAAATAAAAAATAACTAATTTTCTAGAACCACTGCATAACTTACCGGGATTAAGAATTTTGAATGTGGAAACGATTGCTTAGTTTTTCAGTGCCGAAAATACAAAACAAAGACGGGAGTCACGTCTTTTCTCCACGTTTCCAACTCAACGCTTAGCCATTTCACTTGCACAATGGTCAAATATGGCACCCACAGCTTTCTCTTTCCCAGAATGCTTTGTTATTGCCCTGATTGCAAATGTATCATGGGCATTGAAGTGCGTTAACGTATATTACAGTACTGTACAAGCATGTACTTCTCGCTTAGCTATAACTGAAACCCTAACCAGGAGAAGCGGTTTGTAGATTGTAAACTATCAGTTACAAAATTACTAACAATATCTTTACTAAATCAAACAAGAAGGCTTGAAAATGGTTAAATAATTTAAACCTCTATTTGCAATTAATATATATAGCAAAGAATGGCATGAAAAAATCCCAGGTGTTTACTCTCATTGACATTTTAAATACTGCCCCAAACATGCATAGAAGTAACAGAACATGTTTATATATGTATTTATAATTGAATAGTATGAGCAATTCATTTTTTAAACTACGGTAAGAATAATTTTTTGAGTCTTACATGGCCAATGTTGATAAGATATTTTTGGCGTTTCTTTACTGATTTCTAGTTGAGCCCCTCAACACCCAGTTTTCAAAGAGACAGACCATAGATCACACCCCTAACAGAAAGGTGTGAGAAACTGGAAATAAATGTTTTTAATAATGGCTCAAATGTGGCAAAAATATATATTCTTTAGCTTTATTATCTTTTTTTAAAAAACAAAATGACAACACAAATGTTACACATACAGGAATATGATAAAAATATATTAGAGAGAAATAAAACCACCACAGCAAGTGAGAGGACTTGGCACTTTGACTCCCTTCTCTGTCCAGTAAACTTGCTATTGCACAACATGATCTGCACATCACCATAAAACACCACAAAGAAAGGACTGCTTGTTCTGAAAAGGGTTTTCTTGTTCAAGATTCCTGACTGCACAAGCTCTCTGCATATTCAGTACACATATACTATATAATGGGGGTGGGGGATATTCCCTTTTAGACAGAGGGGTGGGGAAACAGAGGTATGCAAAAACACCAGGGTATTTAATGTTGTTACTTATCGTCTTATTGGCTGTGTCAGGCATTTTTTTCAATGAGTAAAAATTAGTAATGGGTAATGTCAAGCCAGTCATAATGCGCTTTTTACATTACACTCCAATGCATCAGTAACATTTCCAAAACAACTTCAGAGATATCACTACAATGACTTTTGTGTGTCATATTAATTTGAGCAATTTATTCAAAAGCAATGTGTTTGCTGAACAGTACCAAATGTAAGATCCAAAGGTCCTGTAGGCCTCTTTATACCAAAACCTCAGGCTTAAAAATAATAGTCACACCATAATGTGGACAGACTCTACAGTGGTCCCATATAATTGGTTACAGATCTAAAATATACAGTCATATTTTTAAAAGATTAACTTGTGTGGAAATGGAAGAAAATGAAGTCTGTTTGCCACTCTCCAATGGAGCTGTTGTATGGTATCTTGATCCCATCAGGGTTTAAGTCAACGTCTCCCCTTTCGTCACCTTAAGAGAGAGGGAAGAGGGGAGTGAGGGATTCAATAAATCTGAAAACACATGTTTAAAAATGTGAGATTCAATGCAAATTAGAAATGATACAGCAACTTACCCTTGCTTCTATATACTCAATCCTCCTCTCCAGTGCAGTCAATTTCTCATTCAGAGTTGCTAAGCGGGAGCGGCAGGACATATCTGTGCAAAAACATGGCATGACAAAACACCAAGAGTTAAGAGAATTCTCTGTGCTGAATGACTGACACGGGGAATACATGGAAAGATGTACTGCGATTATAACCAGTCACTAACTATTCATTTGTTAGGGTAATCCCTCTAGCGAACATTAATCTGCCAGTGGCTATATGATGACACGTACACATGTGGTTTTGTTTCAGGAAAACAATTTTTCTTTAAAGTGATCATCTCAGAGAATTTGGGACAAATATATTTGTATAACAAACAGGAAAACACGTGTCATGTTATGATAAAATGTTAGCTAGTGAAGTAAGGCATGAAATAAATCCAAGGTCCTTAATCTCAGAAATTTCTGAATACTGGTCATTGCGGGATTATAGGAGAGATGGGAGTAAAAACATGCGTTTGCAGCAACAGAACACGACTATTGACAAATTGTATAATACGACTGTATGGCATGGACATTTAAGTAAAATATTTGACACTATATCTTTCCGCAACAGAAGTGCAGTTACCTTATTACGTGCCAAGCGTGTTGTTTCTTGGCTGTACTAGTCAATTCAGCATTTTAAAAAGGATTTGAGAAAGGGTGTTGAGAAAAGGATTCACTGCCTGAACCTTTAATGACTAAGCTAATGTTACCTAACTAGGTCGCCAGTTCTGAAAGACTTATCTGATGGGATACATAACTCAGTAAATCATTCATTATACCACAAGCAAAATAGCTACAATGACAATGTAGCGAGTTTGCATACTAAATAACACTCACCGATTTTAACCGGCTAGCTAACTGTTAGCTCGTAGCAAGATAGCAATCTATACAACTACCTACAGTTAACCTATAACATCCGGAAATGTATTCGCAAGCAAGAAGAACAAATTCATCATTTTTGAAAATTAAATCTATAATCGCTTACATCTTCCCAACACACGATATACAGCCATGTAAGTTAATGGCACATATCTTCCATACAAGCTGGGAGTGGTCGGAAAATTGAACAGGCCCGACTAATGTTAGTCAGCCAGCTAGCTACTTTGCCATGTGAAATGCCATTTAAGTCGGTCGAGCGTTTTAGATTTTAATGTCATACCAAAAGAGTTTAGAAAATCAGCGATCTTCTTGATGCTGCTCGTGATAACCTCGATATATTCTCGATTCGCCCAGTCTTGGTGGATCTCCCTCTGTACGGGGTCTTCCTGGCCGGCCATTTTCTTGTTGTTAGGCGCAGCGAGCGTCGTCTATCCGGTCGCTGTCGGCTGTCCTAGTCTCAATCACAGCTAGGGGGCACCAAAGCCGTGCTCAAAGTAAACGGTGATATATTTCAAACTGTATTTATGCCAGAAATCTGTGATAGGGAAGTCATAAATAAGATCATTTTAAACCATACATTGGAATTAGTTTGATGTACAGCCAGTTACAGTGCTATACGTTAGTGATCATATTCGTAGCACAATTTTACGTTTACTATTATGAAATTAAAATTTGATCATACATTACTGTCATTGATTTTATGTGTGGTTGTGTAGATGTGTACTCATCGAAAGACTGTACTACTAGCCACAATAAAGGCCTTCAATCAGCATTTGTGTGGTGCCACAAAGGAGTGTGCTTAAATATTTTTCAAGACAGCCAGCCATGGAGCTAACTACATGCACAATTCTAGCGAGCCTTCCATCTGTTTCGCTTTATTAAGAAAAAAGCAGAGGTGCTAGTTTCAATATTGAAATAATATTTATGGTGGGTTGGTTGTAACTATACTAGTCACTAGTACCAGCACTGACGGCCCACTCCTAGCTAGCGCTACATCTGTTATCGCCTTTGGGGGGCACTGCATTTTGCAACGATTGTTTTTCTTTTGTTGCTGCTGTCTTCCTGTGTCTTTCGCTGCCTATCGCATTCACATAGCGCAGTTCCTGGTTACGAGCATTGGCGACATTACATGGCTGCTGATGCAGCGATAGCTTATTCTCTCCGTTTTAGAGGACGGCTGTCCGAGTTGAAACGGGGCAGCTAATTAAGTAGCTACGTTGACAGCCATCTAGCGTAAATCCAGCGAAGCTGTGTCGAAATACAAGTCCTTATTCCAAAACCGACTCTAGGGAGGTAAGCTGAATTCAGTGAAATCCCCTGTTTGTCGTGTTGTTATCTGCACTGTCGTTTGAAATATGCATTCCATCTGTCGGGGCAGGGTTAGACGATGCCTCGTAGCTTGCTAGCAAGGTGGCTATATCGTGCTTCATCCAATTTGCATTACACTTGCAGTGTTTAGCTCTTACTTTGTTCTTAAACGACATATTGTAGGAGTGCCCAATGACGGAGAGTACGTTCTAACATTTAGACGTTGTAGTTTCAGTACAAATTACAATTCGTATTTATTCGGCTAGCTAGCCTCTTAGCAATCAAGCTTAGCATCTTAGCTAGCCAGCTAGCAGTGTTAGAGTTGCAATACGTACCATCACCGCTAGGTGACTTACAGTGACATTGATAGCTGGTTAGTTATAACATTTACACATTGTCACTAGATACAATTTCTTCACCACCCAGCTGTCATGGCTGAGCCGGAGTTGCTGTTGGACTCCAATATCCGTCTGTGGGTGGTGTTGCCCATTGTTTTTATCACCTTTCTCGTTGGGGTGATCCGCCACTACGTCTCCATTCTATTACAAAGTGACAAGAAGCTCACACTGGAGCAGGTGTCGGACAGGTAAGTGACCGGAGCACCGATGTCTCACGCCTGCGGTTTTGTATTTGTGTTTGTTGTATTTGTCTTTAATGATTTTTAAAATTATCTTTCAAATACCCAGTCAGGTACTTATCAGGAGCAGGATTCTGAGAGAAAATGGAAAATACATTCCTAAACAGGTAAATTTATTCAATGAAAATGCTTGCTTGATTTTAGAATTACTGGTTTGCATTTAACTACGCTGCAGTTATGTTTATATTGTTCTATAAAGAAAACAAAAATGCTGAAATAATGTTTCCACCTTCTCTTTAGTCCTTCTTGATGAGGAAATTTTACTTCAATAACCAGGAGGATGGGTTCTTTAAAAAGACAAAAAGAAAGGTTGTTCCACCCTCACCAATGACAGGTATGTCTGTTCTCGTCTCTCAGGTGTTTTTGCTAGCTTCTTAAGACATTTCATGTTTTGTTCAATTATCATGTTGAACTGTTGTGTTATACATCAGTATAGGCTTAAAGTTTTGTTCACTACGAGCCCTCTTGCCAGTAAAACACCAGTTTCCTGTAAACTGTTTGTTATTCAGGTTTTGTTTGGTCTTCTTGGCAGTTTGGTGTTACCAGTGTCCTTAGTGCTTTTTAGTACCTGTGATGGGTGTGTTGTGGTATTTGTCCATGTGTGTAATGCCATGCTCTCACTGTTTTTTCCTCCTACAGATCCTAGCATGCTGACAGACATGATGAAGGGAAATGTAACCAATGTGCTCCCCATGATTCTCATAGGAGGTTGGATCAACTGGACATTCTCAGGTTTTGTCACAAGTAAGTGTCACCCCACAACAAATTTTTAAAACTGAAATTGCATAACTTAGGTAATGACTTTCATTTGTCCTCGTCTTGTGTAGGAAAATACACAAACTTTCTGCACTGAAAACATACATAGATCAAAATAATGATGTATAAGTATAACATTACCCTCCATCACACGACGATACTCACAGTGCCAAGCAATGATCTGTAAGACTACAGTGGCACACTATATCAGATTGCTAGAACCAATCAGGTTGTTTTGAAGTGATCAAGTAGAGGTCAAACTGTTATATATTGAGTGTGTTTGTATGTGTCTGTATTTGTGTATTGCATGCACATTTAACAGGCCTGCGGGTGGACAGGAAGTGAGTCCATGACAGTTTGTAGGTGTTACTGGATCACGGGAGTTAACTGACTAAATGCAGTATGGATTTGTCTGGCTTGTGTGTGGTTTGTGTTTCCTGATCTTGGTTAAACCAAGTATAACCGGTTAAAATTCTTTTTTGTCCTGACAGCCAAGGTACCATTTCCCCTCACTCTGCGCTTCAAGCCTATGCTGCAGCAGGGAATTGAGTTGCTGTCGGGAGTTAACTGACTAAATGCAGTATGGATTTGTCTGGCTTGTGTGTGGTTTGTGTTTCCTGATCTTGGTTAAACCAAGTATAACCGGTTAAAATTCTTTTTTGTCCTGACAGCCAAGGTACCATTTCCCCTCACTCTGCGCTTCAAGCCTATGCTGCAGCAGGGAATTGAGTTGCTGTCTCTTGATGCCTCTTGGTTAGTCCAGTCATCCACTTTGTTCAAACTCCTGTCATGATTTTATTATTCTGACATTCTTCTGATCTCTGTCAACCAGAGTAAATCAACCAGTTTTCTCTTATTTAGTCTTATTCCCACCAGAATGCAAGTGTTACAGAGCTCTTTGCCATATGCAACATGCAAGTGGAAGTGAGAAATTAAACAGTTGCAATTTGACTATTGATGTTAAATATGTTACAAAGGTAGACGCAAAGATGAGCTGTTCATACTTTGGTGTTGTGTAACACATGGGGTTAGGACCTACATCTGTGTCCAGCTGTGGTATTTCCATGGTTCCCAAAACATTTCCACCCTTAATAGGACACACATCTGCCCCTCCGTAAAACAGATGGCTCTGCAGTAGAGGCATTTTACCAGCTATGCCAAAAGGCCCAGGGGGCCAAATTACATTTGTGGTGCAGAGTTTGTTGCAGCATGGTTTGTTCCTGTTATTCCGCCTGTGTGGAATTATATATGTGGAAAAGTACTTTAGGGTTGTATGTAAGTAGTAAGTGTATGTGTATACATTTACTTCACAGTATCTGGTAGGATTGGATCTGGAATGGTATAGTTTTTATGTCACATATATTGTGTTTGACTTACATATTGATTTAGGCATGCGCTTGTGATCTCAGCATTATGTTTGGCACTGACTCTTTTATGGTTAGTGGTGTTCTATTTGTGCAACTTTTCATGCCACTTTATTAGATGCACTTTTAAGTTGCTCTAGATATGATTGTCTGCAAAATGACAATAATGTAATGTATTGCATGATTATTACATAAAGCACAGTAAATAAATTTACATAATGACAAACTACACAATGAACAAAAATGCACATAGCTAGAAAATAGTGATTCTGATTTCTTCAAATTATGGTTCCTGTGTTAATACAAGTGCTGTACAAGACTAAAATTCTGCCACAGGAGCAGAGGGAGTGAATGGCACCATGCTTGTAAATCAGACCTGACCAAATCCCCTAAATCTCAACATGCACTTATGAATACTGCTAAGAAGAACAGGAATTCATTAAGTGAGGAACAGGTGGACAAGACTGATGTTCATAATTATGAGTTCTCATTCTGTGAAGGACCTCAATCAGGCAACTTTAGAATTAGACTCGAGGTGGAATAAATCTGTTTTTAACAAGGGTGTTTTTCTTGCCCTTTTTTAACCCTGCTATTTTGCTGGTCATTTTGTCCGATTATATGATGTCCTAGATGAAAGCTGAGTGGCAAAAACCTTTTAAGTACTCAACCCCAAAGGGGTTTAATTCTGTGGACATGTGTTCTTGTTGCTCCCCTGTAACCCCACTCTGTTTGTGTGTTCAGGGTTAGCTCAGCGTCCTGGTACTTCCTGAATGTGTTTGGCCTTCGCAGCATGTATTCTCTGATTCTGGGACAAGACAATGGTAATGTACTCCCCACTGTCACATTACTTTTGTGACCTTCCATTCCTCCAGCCAGTCGTGTTTAACCTCTCTGGGGTTATGGGAAAAAAGAACTTAGTTGTACACAATGTAGGGCTGGATTCACTGATGCACATTGGCACACGATTGTATTAAACCAACAACAAAACAGACCCATTGCATACAGTGACTAATGTTTTTGCAATTGAGGCTGTAAATAAGCTGGTAATTGTATTGGCATTACAGTGAGTTATTTAGGAAGAAAACCAGGCAAATGCTATGAGAAATGGAGTTCCCGCTGGTAAGACCCCTTAAAAGTTTGGTGGCTGCTTTCTTTGCCCAATAAAAAGAACCACTCTGCCTCCAACACTTCAATGTCAGCTTAACAGCAGAACACTTGCTATAAATAGCAAGCGAGCAATTCCATTGTGTCAGCGATGCTAAAGTGGCAGAACTCCAGTTCCTCACTGTGTAGGTTTTGTTGTTCCAATATGTAAATAGCAACTGGCACATGGCCGTTTTCACTGTCATTTTAGAATGATCTCCAGTCCCACAGAAACTAGCATTTACATTTTAAATCCCTTCCTTTTTATGTTTGAATGGAATTTAAAAAAGACATTGAGCCATCTGCTCATTGCACAGTGGGAACCGAATGCCAATAACTACTTTTAGATGTCCTCTGGGTCTGCTTACCAATTTTAGTTTTAGAGATATAGGCTATTATTTTGTGATTAGAAGGAAGGTCAAAATTTTAATTGCATATGCTCCTAAGATAGTTGATGATTTGGTGATATGCCTGCTGCATTGTTCTGGATGACGTGGGTGGTGGTGTAGGATTTCTTAAGGGTTTCTGGGGGATTTGACTCCTAATGTTGGTGTGGTTTTACAGGTGCTGATCAGTCCCGTATCATGCAGGAACAGATGAGTGGGGCTGCCATGGCCATGCCCGCAGACACCAACAAGGCTTTTAAGGTACAAAATACTAAAGAGGTAGTCTAGTGAGTGTGGATCATTTAGGTTCTAACAGAGGGTGTATTTGGTTCATAACTTCATCCTGAGTAAGGAATTTTTTGCATCCGTTTCTCTCCAGGCTGAATGGGAAGCCCTGGAACTGACTGACCACCAGTGGGCACTAGAGAGTGTTGAGGAAGAATTGATGAGCAAGGAGTTGGACCTGGATGGAATGTTCAGCAGCGAGCTGCCCACTGGCATCTTCTGATTGGCTGTGTATTACCTGGGTTGTGTCACTGGATTCCGTTATTGCTAGTTAGAGAGGACATCTTAGGTGGAGCTGTTTGAAAGAATGACCTGGTGATGATGAACCATGCCATGTTTGGATGCTTTTGATTGAGGGATATAAAAACTTAAAAGATTACTGCAAAGCAGCCATGCATTATGTTTGAGCTTCTCTAAAAGTGAATGTTATCACTACAGCAGGAAGTCATCCCCCTTTGAGAAACCTTCATATTAAAAATGCAAATAATTTGTTTGAAGTTGTATCTGGACTTATCTGAAGTGGGCATAGTCTACACAGATTAATAATATGTAAGTACATGTGCGGCATTTCCTTGAATTAACAATATGCAACTCATCACCAAAGGATACCATCAGCAGTGGAAAGCCATTTTCAAACAGCTCCTAGTGTAATATCACTGTACAGGGCTTTCATGGAAAATTACAGCCTCTTTTATCAAACCCCTTTGCTTTTGATGGTGCATCCTTTTATGGTCTTCAGTGTTATGTCTTGTTTCTTCTGTCCATTCCCTTTTTGGTTGTATGAATTCTTGAGTTGAGAACATTGCTGGCGGTTTTCCATTCATGAAACACTTTAATACCTTGTGTATGTGCTAAAGTCAGTGATGGTTTGTTTTCTTTTTATTATTTAAATCCCAATCCGTTTTGTAACATTCTCCTCTGTTTTGTAAAGAGACTGTTTTGACAAGACGTGCGAGTGCGGAGTGTTATTTCCTGACTTACACCATACATACATTTCACTATTACAAAAAATGTACTCACTGCTCAGGCAGAAACATGCATTAATTCAGAATTCCCTTGCCACGTTAGAAACAATCCCATAATGGTGGTGATAAGTTAACTGTTGCAAGTTTTCATCAGAGCGATTTGGCGAAGGCAAGTTTGCCACATAAGTAGCTACCATTTTTAAGATGGGGGAGGGGGGGCAGTTATTCGCTTATACATGGTCACAGCGCTTTGATAATTCGCAAAAAAGCATATTAGATTGATGTATCAGCCACCAGTATGTGGTAGTTAGGAAATTCCAAAAATCCGGCAACTATATGGCTATCTTTAATGACTAAGTGTTATGAGCACACCGGCAAGCCAAACTTTACTCTTCGACTTGATTAATTTTGAGGTGCGACGGTGGGTATAGTCGGTGTTTATTCTGTGTTCCGTTTATTTCAAACGTAACCAGAACGAGGAGACGTTCGAGCTGGATCGCGCCACCGCAGTTTGAAGCATCCGTGGCGAACAGTAGCTAACTGCCAGAAAAAGCGTGGAGCGTCTGGCTCGAGCATCCGTGATTTACATTTCCGTTGTAGCTGCACACCAGCGACTCCTACTCAGTAACGGCACGATGGCTGAGGGAGGCGGATCCGAATCGGGTAGCGGGGCCGACCCCGATCCGGAGCCGGTGTCTACTCAGATACTCGTACCTACGACCGAGAGCCAAAAGCAGACCATTGGGTTACTTCTAAAGACACCGCTGCGAAAGGGAGACGAATGGTGAGATACTGTCCGGATTGCGATCGACTGTTAGCACGATTGTCATAGAAAGCAGGCCTGCGTCAGGAATTGTAGTCGGGAAAACTGGGTGATCAAAAGCAGAGAAAGTGTGAATTATTTGGTTTATATGCCTGTGTAACTAAAACTCTCATGGGTGAATAGCCTACTTTATGCTGGGTACTCATTACTACCTGAGACCTACCCCCATTTCGTCCCCTTAGCTGACAGCTAGTCTACCTACCCAGTCGGTCCATAACACAGGCGACTTCCCTCAGCTCTGTGGGTTGCAGTGGATAGCTTGAAATATCACTAGCATGGCGTGCATTGCCTGGAAAATACGGGGACTGGCAGGCCGCGAGCTGGTTGTCCTGAGAGCTGTCTGACCAGCGGTTAAGTTTGCTACTGCTTTGTCATTTGTACTGGAAAACACCCAGTGACTCCCCTGTCTGGCACTTCTTGCAAGCCTGTACTCTTGCTAACGCTAACCAGAGTCGGTATGCTGTAATTATCTTGCAAGATAATATTAGCAGTTAGACAATGTAACTATCAGTACAGAAATACCACAGACAGCTCGCTAACGTTAGCTATATTGTTGCCTGCTGTTTAGATGCCGCCGTCAACACGCAACTGTCTTCCTTTCAGTTTTTCTTTGCTTGCGACGTAGCCTCATAGCTGGCCAGCTTAGTTAAATAACTTAACTAACGTTAGGAGAGAAATTTTGACAACAGAACAAATTTCGTCCAAAACATGCAGCCAGCTAGCCATCCAGCTAATTAGCCATCCTGTAACGCTGTCGTTGCTATGGTTGAACGCATCTCTCTTTTGCTTTATTTGAAAGAACTTGGATGAGCCAGCTAACTGGCTTCTTAGCTTGACTGGAGGTAATTGTAACCCCGAACCGAGGCTACAGTGTTACTGATAAATATAACCACTAACAGTTGTGGTTATATTGACACAGATGAATGATATCTGATACATTTTATTTTGAAGTTTTGTGACAGCTTGTGAGCGTTGATTCCTGTTTTGCACTGTGCAACGAAATCCTGCTAACAAGCTTATGCAAGGGAATAGATCCGTATTTCAGATAAGACTAGGATATCCTTACTGTTACTATATTGGCGAGTGACGTAGAGAGTGTTTCGTAGAGTGTCTAGGGGTTGCATAATTTTCTTGTTGTTAACAGATATTCGGGTTCTGTAGATGAACTCTTTTAGTATGTGGAGAAAATTGAGGATTTGGGGGGATTTAAAGATATTAACCAGGTCCAGCTAGAAGTGGTCTGAGATGCCCATCCAGCATAATGTGCTGAGATAAATGTTAAGTTTGAATATCATGCAGCTAAGATGTTCCACTCTCACATCTCTCCTACACCTTTATATTGTGATTTGTCTTGTTTCCTAGGTACTTGATTGACTGTCGGTGGTTTAAACAATGGAAGAAATATGTCGGATTCGACAGCTGGGATATGTACAATGTTGGAGAGCAGAATCTTTTTCCAGGACCTATCGACAACTCTGGCCTTTTCTCAGGTAAACTTACCCTGGCTGCTTTTATTAATAAAGTTATCTAGCTTTTTTAAATAAAGCTACTTACTTTTCTTTTGTTGCACCACAGACTACGAGACTCAGACACTGAAGGAACACCTTATAGATGAGCTGGATTATGTCCTGGTACCCACAGAGGCTTGGAACAAGCTTGTTTTATGGTATGGGTGCCTAAATGGCCAGCGCCCCATTGTCAGAAAGGTGAGGCCCCTGATGCCAGATCTCATATTTACAAATCTGTTGCTGTTCTGCCTTTGCTTTTGTTTTTTGCGGAATGGTTAAGGTCTTTCCAGCACAGTGAGTGCTCTTTTACTGGGAAGATTCAGATGAAGCGGAACATGATTTTTAGGAGATGTTTTAGCTTTATCGGTCTCAGTCATCTGTTAGTAATTATTGTATTTTTTCCCCAGATGCATTTTTTACAGTAGTCTGTAAATGTGGGCTAATGTGGGCTTACTATTAAACTTAGGTGAGATTTCACTATGTGACAAGTTGGTTGCAGTTTCTGTTGCCAGGCTAATAGAATATTTCTGGTTCACTCCTGATCTAAAGGTCAGGAATGCAACTCAGGTGTGAAAGGGGCAAGAACGGGAAAAACAACTATTACCACATATGAGTCCTTACTACAGATACAGCCCAGTTCAGTGGTGAAACTGCCGGCCAGGCAACTGTAGTGAACTAAGCCCTCTGTTCCAAAGGTCAACATATGTGGGTTTAAGCATCCAAAACTAGAGGGGTGAGGGCTTGGTCACCAGTTTGATCTTGAAGTACTGATAGATAAGGTGTTGGCTATGTGGTGACTGCACTCAGCAGCCTGTCCACGCTGTGACCCTGACCTTTACTCTGAGTATGATCTTCTGATCCTTTTGGCTCTCCATGCACTGGAGAATTTTCCAAACCCCCCTGCCAAAAAGGACAAGACATAGATCAGCAGAGAAGTCAGTGATCTGAATCACAATAACCCTCTCAGGATATAGAATTGAACACAAGGCACGTCACAGTTCAAGTCTGACCTTCTGCCTGTCCCTTTTGGTATAATAGTCTGCCCAGGCTGAAGTCTCCAGTCATCATCTATGTGGGTTTTGTGATGTAAACCTTACCAAAGCTGCAAAATGGTAATTTCAAAATGCATGTCTTTGGCTCTTCCAGCAAACTTCATCCCAGTATTAGTGAAAATTGTGAGTCTGCACACCTACGTTTGATATGACCATTTGTCTCTGTTTCTACACTGTTGTCATCCTCAGGTCGTGGAGCATGGCTTGTTCGTGAAGCACTGTAAGGTGGAAGTCTACTTGTTGGAGCTTAATTTGTGTGAAAATGACGACCTGGACAATGTAGTGACGCGGCACTTCAGCAAGGCTGATACCATAGGTGAGAGAAATGCATGCTTAGGGCTTTCCGCACTGCTTAGGGCTTTTGAAGGTGAAGGCAAAACACATGTACATCTTACCTCAGATCATTATCTGCTGAATTGGAAATGGAACAAAGGTGATGACTGGCAGGAGCAGTCTTTGGAAGTTTCCTGAAATGCCTCTCCTCATCTCCACAGACACAATCGAGAAGGAGATGAGGTCTTTGTTCAATATCCCAACGGAGAAGGAGACCCGTCTGTGGAACAAATACATGAGCAACACGTATGAACAGCTGAACAAGATGGACAGCACTGTGCAGGATGCCGGGCTCTTCCAGGGCCAGGTAGTGCACTGCGTCACCCCCCAGATCCCAGACCCGCACAGTGGGTCATAGGAACATGTCCTTGACAATCAGGAGTTTACTTGTAGGTTTGCACGGTATGGTGATGTTGAGGTGAGATCCCATTTAACTTGTAGACAGCTGTGTGTGTTTGTAGTAAGTTAGTCCGACCGACTTGTTTCGTCTGTCGACAGTGCTGATTTTTGGGAGGTCTTGTCGGTTTTTTGCCCACAGGTGCTTGTGATCGAAAGGAAGAATGAAGATGGCACATGGCCCAGGCAAGCAACACATTCAAAGTAAGTTGATTCCAGCTTTCATACTAATTCCATACAATTCCATTATAATTTCATACTAATTCACTTCTGGTTAAGAATTGCCCACATTGTAAACTAAGATCGTGTACTTTTTCAGGGTGTATACATACAGTCAGACGGAGTACAACAAGAAGTTATTTTTGTTCTCTCAGGTCCAGCACAACCACGTCTCGGAACTTTTCTACCTCTCCAAAGCTCTCGTCCAACTCCTCAACCACCACCTCTTCAACAGTGACCAACGGGAACAACGGCAACAACTCGAATTATGCACTGAACAACAGCACCTCCTCTGGCAGTAGGCAAGTACATGCCAAATCCATTCCTATTTCAGATGCAGTGTAGTTTCCGGCTATAGCCGAGTTGAACTGACTCCTCTGGGAGCAAATATGGTAAATGGGCTGCCTCTCTTCACAGGTTGGGAGGCTATAGCTCGTACAGTTCATCCTACAACTACAAAGAGTCCCAGGCCCAGCCAGGCCTGTGCGGCCTCAGCAACCTGGGCAACACATGTTTCATGAACTCTGCTCTGCAGGTACACATCTGTCTCATGCTTCTCCCTCCTTCCAGATCCTGGTAGCTAATACAGAAAATCTGTTGTTGACTGAACTGGGATCAGTTCAGGTCATCTCACCTGTAACTCCCTAAAATAGCTTGGAATTGTGGGTTGTTGAGTTCTGTGATTTTGAATTGATCACGTCTGGCAGCCAGACAGGCTGAGTGGGATTAATGCTCCTCACCCCTCTGCAGTGCCTGAGCAACGCGTCCCCGCTCACAGAGTACTTCCTGAACGACCGTTACCAAGCGGAGATCAACCGAGAGAATCCACTGGGAATGAGGGGAGAGATCGCAGAGGCATACGCTGACCTGGTCAAGCAGATGTGGCTCAGCAGAAGCAGCTTCGTGGCTCCCCGCACCTTTAAGGTCAGGGGGGAATTCTGGGAGACTAACACAGTGTATTTTGTTCTCTTGTTCAGCCTGAGTTTTAGTGGCAATGACAATAATGAGCAGGCCATCTGTTATTCTTAAATTATTGATTTAAATCATTCAATATGAGAATTAATGTACAACTCAGCAGTAATAAGCAGCATCTTGGAATGAGTGGAGCATGCTGGGGTTTTTCTGTTGGTTGTGGTGGATAAATACAGTTCTGTATAAATTCAGCTAAACATGTTGTAATTTTCTGGTAAATGTGATAAATGTGGTTCTAGGAAACACCATGATCCCTTAGCCCACTCCTCCTCCTTTCTGTGCGTCCCCAGACCCAGGTGGGACGCTTTGCGCCTCAGTTCTCAGGGTACCAGCAGCAGGACTCTCAGGAGCTGCTGGCTTTTCTTCTGGATGGGCTTCATGAAGACCTGAACCGGGTCAAGAAGAAACCTTATCTGGCCCTGAGGGATGCAGAAGGCCGGCCTGATGAGGTGACAAGGATTCAAGTTTCCTGCCCTGATTGCAAAAGAGATCCTCACAGACATTTGGCAGTATAAACATAGCTGTTTTGTAAATAAGTGGATTCTTTAAAATATATATGATAATAATTTTATGTTAAAAGCCGTGATTATGGTCTTCACAGGTCCTCTTCATTAGATGCATGTTCCGTGTGTTGTCATCAGAACCCATTGTCTTACATTTAGCATGAATTATTCATTCATGCTGGATTTATTGAAGACAATCGTAAAGGTCTGGGATGATGTTTAAGCCATTTCCATTTCATGTCAGATTGTAGCAAGGGAGGCCTGGACGAACCATCGCCTACGCAACGATTCCATCATTGTGGACATATTCCATGGCCTCTTCAAATCCACTCTGGTGTGCCCAGAGTGCGCCAAGGTTTCGGTGACCTTTGACCCCTTCTGCTACCTCACTCTGCCACTGCCGATGAAGAAGGACCGCACCATGGAGGTGTTCCTGGTCCGCTCAGACCCCCAGTCCAGGCCCATGCAGGTAAAGCCACAGGAGCCTCTAATGGCTCTGATGACAGCCTGTGCCGTATTAATACTCATCTCCAAACTGTAGATTGTGTGTGGATATACTGTTTTTCCAAATTCCTGTTCATTAGAACATTTCACTGGGACTTTGGTCATCAGTGTCATTATAGTTGTGTATTGTCATATCTCAGATTTCAGTTGCATTATTGGAGCGTAGCACATTAAGTAAATTATTTCTCTCTCTGCTCCAGTACAGGGTGGTGGTTCCCAAGCTAGGCACAGTAGCTGACCTGTGTGGAGCCTTGTCTACTCTCTCTGGAGTTCCCGCAGAGAATGTAAGACTTCATGTGGTCACCATCTCTGTGAATCCCTCTTTTTTATTTATTGGAGCATTCATTATATTGATATGCTAAGATGCATTTTGCTGTGATAGTTTCAGAAGGGCTATTATGTAGAACTGATAAATACAAGTTTAGAGCAGCTTTTGTTTCTTTGTGGTGTGAGAATCACAGTGTTTATTTTTGCCAGAAAGCTTTAAGTGTAAGTGTTAAAATGTATTCAGGCTCCCTGCTGTCTTTCCAGATGGTCGTGGCTGACGTGTACAGCCACCGCTTCCACAAAATCTACAGACGGGATGATGGCCTCAATCACATCATGGAGAAAGATGACATCTTTGTGTACGTTCACATTTGTACTTACTACTTTTTCCATTTTCAAAAGAAAATGTGATGAACAACTTCATGATTGATAAGATGTATAGGACGCATGTACACCTTTTTTTCTCTGCTCACGCTGTATGACAAGGGAGATCCTTCAGCACGCTCACCATTCGGTTTGATCTGTGTCTGCAGTGTGGCTGTTCTTACCTCCTATCGGTAGTGTTTTTACAGAGTTCTATATTTGGAGATTTGGAGCTTGTCTGATTTTCCTGCTCTCTCATTCTCTATCTGTGGAGCAGTTATGAGGTGGAGCAGGAAGACGAGAAGAGGATCAACCTGCCTGTGTACTTCAGGGAACGGCATGTGAAGCACTCAGGTGGCTCTGCGGGCACCATGCTCTTTGGCCAGCCACTTTTCGTCACTGTTCCTCGCCAGAACCTCACTGTTGACCTGCTGTATGAAAAAGTGCTGGAGAGAATCGGGTGAGCACAGCCTAGATATGTGGTTGAAATTTTCTGGAGGCGGGAGAGAGCTTCAAACAGTTTAGCTCAGAAAGTTGTTGTCTACCTTTCGTTCTCCCTGTGATATCCAAATCATGTGTTGTTAAGTGAAATGTAAATCTTAAAAGCCTTTGGCTTAAATCGGTCAACTTATGGAGTAGAAGAAATAACATGAACTTGAGTGAAACGATTGCTTTGTACAGAAAGTCTTGCAGGTGCTAAGGCAGAAGAGAGGTATTGGCCCTGTTGTGACGTGTCAGACACTGTTGTGTTGCTGTTTTGGCCAGTGACGTCACTGCTCCTTTGTTTCAGGCGCTATGTAAAACAGCCTCAAGGGTCACCATCTGAGGGGAAGGCCTCAGCCTCCAGCAGCAGCCAAGCAGCGGAGTCCGCCACCACCACCAATCACAATGTAGACCAAGGGGGATGTGGCAACCCTCTGTCAGAGGGGGCATCTTGTAGCTCAGGGTGCACCAATGGCACTGGCCAGCCACTGGAGCAGCATCCTGACACCTGCAATGGCCCCAATGGGGTTTACGACGGTAAGAAACAGCCCACACAGCCACCCATCGCTCTGAAAGAGTATGGTGATAGTAGAGGGTTGTGAAGTGCTTCATAGCCCACAGAACACTTATTTTGCAGGGGAGGAGGAAGCAATGGATCATCAAGGCAGCCCAGAGCCAGAGAACAGCCAATCGGAGGGCTCGGTGGGGGAGGAGGAGGAGGAGGAGCAGTCACAGGACCTGAAGAATGGCCTCACTGGCGGCATGGACAAGTTCAACACTAAGTCCGTCTCTTCACGGCCTAGACTTTTCGTGTTCAATATGGTGAACTCCTATGGAACGGCCAACATCAGTCCATTGCCTTGTGATGGAAATGTCCTCAAACTCAACAGCAAGTATCTGCTCCTGCCAGAATAATTGGGTGTATTTAAAAGTCTGCATGTCTGAAAATATGGTTGAAGGTTTTTATGACATTGATGAAATATATACATGCGCACAGAAGACGTAAAACAAATTTGAAAGCCATTGTTTTTTTTTCCCCCAAGAAGTGGATTTTGTGTCATCTCAGAGATGACCCAGAGTTTCCTGTCTGTGTCCACAGCACATTCCACAGTTGCAATCGACTGGGATTTGGAAATGAAGAAGCTGTGCTACGATGACCAGGAAGCAGAGGTGAGTGGACTGACCTCCTCCCATCAGTCCATGTGCAGCCAAGCCACATCCACCTCGGCCAAGCCCAAATCATGAGTGTGTGTGTGTGTGTGTGTGTGTGTGTGTGTGTGTGTGTGTGTGTGTGTGTGTGTGTGTGTGTGTGTGTGTGTGTGCATGCACGCTTGCACGGAAGTAATCATGTGAGTGTGCATGTGGTCTGATACACACCAAATGCTCTGAGACTCCCTCTTGCCCTCAGGCGTATGAGAGACATGAGAGCATGCTGCAGCCGCAAAAGAAGAAGGCCACGGTGGCCCTGAGGGACTGTATCGAGCTCTTCACCACCATGGAGACGTTGGGAGAGCACGACCCCTGGTGAGTCCACAGAGCTGCTGGCTGAACCTGCCCTTCTCTCCCCACAGTGCACTCAGGGATTCTGTGTGTAATTTGGTTAACTAGATAATAGTTAACTGGTTAATTCTGAAGGGGTTTTTGCTCTTTGCTAGAGCTTAACTAATAAAATCCAGTCTTAAGAATTCACTGGTAAATGAAAAACAAAAAACAAGTTTGTCCACAAGGGGTCAGTATTGTAATGGTTCTTCAACTATTTTGTGATTTACTAATAAGCATTCCTGTTCAGTCACTGACCTATGTTGTGAATAGCGTAAAAGAATATTATCATTTACTTACATCCGATTAGAGTTTTGTTAAGAAGTGAACATATTCCTTAGATTAACAATTAACCAACATTAGTTAACCATTAATCGAGATCATCATTACCATCATCTTACAAATAAATGTAATGCCCTAATGCTTATTTATGTTTGTATTTGTTTATTCTCTTTTTTTGCTCTTAATTGGCTGGTGAAAACATTTATTGTGGACCATAACTTTGTATTTTACACCAATGCTTTCAGTGTAAAATAAATTAGGAAACGGTATGAACGGTCTTGCCAAATCAAGTCAGTTTTGCAAATTAGTTCTGTCTCATTATTTAAGGCAAGCTAAATATTCTTGAGTTCTGCTAACCTTCAACGTACCCCCTAGGTACTGCCCCACCTGTAAGAAGCACCAGCAGGCCACAAAGAAGTTTGACCTGTGGTCTCTGCCGCACATCCTGGTGGTGCACCTGAAGCGCTTCTCCTACAGCCGCTGCTGGAGGGACAAGCTGGACACCGTGGTGGACTTTCCTGTGAGGTATGCTGCAGCGCTGACACGTGTTCACTAATTAACCTTCCATCACATGACTGAGATTTGGTGGATGTGGGTCTTTTCTCCCACGTTTCGTGCACTAGTACTGGAAGCTCTCTCCCAGCCAGTATGGCTTGTAGGGTCTGAGATTATCTCAGTTTCTGTATGTTACTAATGTATGTAACCCCTGCTTCACTGTGTATACCCTGAGTGACTTGTTTATTGTATCCTTTATGGGGAAAGCATTTAAAGAATGGATATTTTGGTCATCACAAGAATGATAAAATTATCATCTGGATTAATGGCACATTATTATTATATGTGTTGATTATAGGTTTAACTGTAACTGCCAAAGGTTGAAGGACAGTATCAGTTCAAAGTAGGCTGGCTGACCCACTTGAGCCATATCAGTTTGCAAAGTTTGCTTTGAACACTAGATCACACTGATTTAGAAGGGGTTAGACTTGAAACCAGACCAAAAGCAGGAGGAGGTCAGACAGTTTAAATATTTGAAATAGTACATTTCATTGTATTTAGACTTGAATAGAACAGACAGCCTAAATGTCCTACTACATGCCGGGTAATCAGACACTTGCTGTCAGTTCTTCTTCAATGTCACCTTTTTAATAGTAATATTCAAATACCACCCTCAAAGAAGACATGGTCTGAAATTCTGTTTCTGCTGATGGAGTGCTCAGGTGTTACTACATCGTCAGTAAACTGTTAATGCGTTATTGTGACATTTGAAGGTGGGGGAACTGTAAGATGTGAAACTGCCTTTGTGTGAGACTTCTTGGCTCTGGGCCTTTGTGCAGTGACCGTTCACAGTCATAGTATCTGTGCAGTGACCATTCACAGTCACAGTATCTGTGTACACCAGGAAATACACCTGAGAATTTCCTGGCAGAGAAGGTTCTGTCCAAGAAGCTGACTCATGCTCACTTGCAGAAGCTTGATGTCGACCTCTTTGCTATTAAAGCAGTGTCTGTGAGGAATGCTTGTAGGCAGTGGTTAATGGACTGTTTGTTTCCTCCCCAGGGACTTGAACATGTCAGAGTTTGTATGTGACCCCAAGGCGGGGCCCTATGTCTATGACCTCATCGCCGTGTCCAACCACTATGGTGGAATGGGTGGAGGGCATTGTGAGTAATTGCTATTTTTCACCTCTCCCGTAATTCCATGGTTCTGATGAGCAGTTGCATTCTCAGAATATTCAGTGGTACAGACACTGTGATGAACTGCCTAAGGAACTCATTTGAGGTCTTGCCAAAGGGTGTGTTATTTCTTGTATTGAAGTGAATACTAACCAGCTTTCTACTAGTTTTTTTTTTAATGAAAAGTCTTGCATAGATGCAGCGTTTTCTTTGGATGTTAATTCTCCATATTCTCCATAACTCCATATTAATTCTGAAAATCTTAACGTTTCTGAAAGCACATTGACAAACCTGTGCAACTTTTCTCATGCTTGTAAACTCCCTGGTTATCCACATGACTAACTTAAGATTGCAACATTGCATTGCTTAACAAATTCTGTTTTATTCCATGTATGCATTAGGGCTCTTATCTTTACACCTTGTCCTAGTCACACCTTTTGTCCACAATGTTTCCATTGTGTTGCAGAATTGCTTTTTTCAATCCATGGCAACTTTGAGGTGATAAATTCCATGGAAACTCATTGAAGCTACCTGACCTCATATTAGCTGGGAAAATTACTAAGTTGTTTGGGTGTAGCTATAAGCTTTTTTTCTTGTTTTGGCTCCAATACCAGTTGTTTTTGTTAGTTTCAGATATGAGTTGTGAATTGGTTTCCTTGTGCAGTTTTTTCATTTTTTTCTGTCCTCGGTTCTGAAGTTCAGTAGAACCTTCAGTGGCTTTGTAGATTCATTGTGGTGACTACCAAAGCTGATATTAATAAAACAATCTCCCCATATCTCAAGATCTTGATGTAAAATGGTAGGACTCTTCATTGTCTCAAAAACAGGAGCTATGCCAGGCTGGCCCAGCTGTGCTCCACACCTGTGTTAATATGCATATGCTACTCTAGGGATTGTTGATGAAGCAGGGTAATGATTCAGCAATAATGTCCCCTTTCCTCCACACAGACACAGCCTATGCCAAGAACAAATCTGATGGAAAGTGGCATTACTTTGATGACAGCAGTGTCTTCCCTGCTACAGAGGATCAGATTGTGGTAAGCAAGTTGGATAAAGTTTTTTCTGCTGTTGTTCCCAAATTTTAAGGGTAATGGAAGCTTTTCTGTTGTTGTGATGGTGAGGTCTGAGTGCTGTTTGTTTTTCCATCGCCAGTCCTGCCTATTCAGTATGCTGTGTTGTAATATGATGATGCCATAATGAATAGGGATGGGAGCTCCTCGCTGACCGTCTGGACTGTGCGTCAGCGGTGGCTCGGTCATCTGTGGCAGCTGTGTAACCAAATATCCTCCTCCTCCTGCTCTGCACAGACAAAAGCAGCCTACGTCCTATTTTACCAACGCAGAGACGGCGACGGCCCCTCCAGCCCACGCCCCTCCGCCTCGCTGGGGGAGGCCTCCGAAACCGGGGACGATCACATGGACACCAACTGAGAGGCCCGGCATTCAAGGACATGCACTGAAGCAAATCGAGACACATTAACGCACACACCGAGCTACTTCAGACATTTAAGACTCTACTGAATCGGCATCATTTCCCACTTTTGCTCATTTTATTTTGCAGTTGCCACCAAGAGCCAAGCAAACAGAAGGAAAAAAAAACTATTAGTTTGATGTGTGACCCAAGAGACTCTCCTTAGTGCCTGTGGGGTGATGATGTGCGAGCCTAGTTTACCTGGATGGAGGAAGGAGGATGAAACGGCAAATTGAAAACCTCTCACTGGACGACCAGAATGTTAGATGTTGCCTAAAATGCATAGATGAAAACAAGCATTTCTGTTACCTGCTAGAAAAGGCATAAAATAATAATAATAATAAAAAGCCAAATGCACACATTGTTTCAACCAAAGCATTTCAAGCTCTTCACCCATGACACATCTGCCAACTGTATTGCGAGGGTGAGGAAAGGGGGGTTGGGGGTTGGGAAACACTTACCTGTCATATCTGTCTTTTCTGTCTCTAGCTGTACATGAATTGGAGCTCCTCAGTAAAGAGACTGAAATATATGCAGAATTCTCTTTAATGTTGGAGGGAGGAGGCAAGTACCCAGAATGCAGCTCACCGCAGTCTTGCCTGCATTGTTCAGCTAGTTCCAGTTCTGAAAGGTCCTGGGCCTCAGCGGTCACAGTGCAAGGAGCACTTCCATCTTCAGGAGGTGAAAGATGCAGCTCCTAAGCACCACAGAAGCTGCTTGGCCGGTACTGTGGGGCTCCGTCTTACTTTCCTCACACTGGAAACCAGAAAGGGCACTATATAAACTTCAGCAACTGAAGTGCTGCTCTTTGTCTGTCACACAAACACAGAAAGCACCAGCTGCCTTTTAGCAATTAGACATGTTCGATAGCAGGAACTGTTCGAGACTTAGGGTTTTTATTTTCTGTAAAGGTTCTGAAGTTGTTTCCTGTTTGGCTTGTATGTAATAATAAATATGTGTATAATCTGTAAATTCCCAGACGAAGGAAAAGATACATTTCTTTTGTTGAGAGGATTCAGATTTATTTTAAAACTAGCGTTTCTTTGAAGCATTTCATTCATTTGTGTAGAGGAAACCTGAGAGGAGAATAAAGTTTCTTTAATGAAATGCCTGCTAACTCACTGAATGAAGTGAAATCAGAGATTTTTGGGAGTGGTGCAAAGTTTATGAAACATGAAAATGGTGTTGCTAGTAATATAAATGTGTCATTTAGGAGACTTTGAATGCCTTGTGTATTAGATAACCATGTCATGAATGGGAGTAAGGAGAGCCATATGTCTCCACAGTGCATGGAAACGTTGCTGATATTTGTACTGGTATGTGTTTGTCCTTGACAGTGATTATTTCAATTCCAGGAAGTCTGACTGTGAAGGATATAATGTAAACTACTCTTCTGTATGTTTTGCTTTTCTGAGTTCAGAGACCTCCAGTGAGTGTCTGTTTGCACTGACAATAATTAAGCATGCTTATATTCCATGGGGTTGTAGATACCTTAGTGTTCCTACATGGCTTAAGTAAACCTTGATTTTCCTATTAGACTAAGATGGATCCCTTTATATCAGTGAAGGTGGGGCAGGGATTTGACTTTAAAACTTTGTGAGTTTTGTAGGTAATTCGAGAACTGTCAGTGCTGCACTCTTATCTAAATTTCATTACTGTGTTAAAGGAATGATACTCAGGATCCTCAGATTAGTTAAGGATAGTTATGAGACTTCTCACAGTCAGCATATTGCACAAGTGCCCTTGTCACATCTAGTGATAACTGGCTGATAAGTTAATCTTAACACCAGGAATGCACTAATTCAATAATATGCATGAATCAATCCACTGAACCACAAAGAATAGTGGGCCCTCATTACTAAAGATTGCACAATGCTTCTAGAAGCCTGATTATTGCCTTTTATGCATGACTTATGATCAAATACTTTTATGCCATTATGCTTACTGTAAAATATGGCTGCTTATGTTAATGCGAAGAGACAAATGCTTTGATTCTCCAGCTTTTAGTCCTTTTTAGTCAAAATCTTTTTCATGGTGGTTGGAGTCCAGAAGTCCATGTTCAAAGGAGCATGCAAATGTAACTGGCTGAGGAACTGTGTCTTGCGTGCAGCAGGCTCTGGTTTAGGAATGTACAGTCCCTCATTTATTTTTTACTTCTTCATCCAGGCTACCACACTGCATCTTTTTAAGCCATCTTTATAATTTACCTCAAACAAAAGGTGAAGGGCAGCAATTATACAACTAAGTAAAGGCTGTTTTAAATACTTGAATGGTTCCTTTTGCCATCACACCTCCAATCTCCCTAATGACCTTGATCTTAGGATTCAGCAGAGTTGCATGTTTATAGTTTGGTATCACAAGATGAAATCCATGCCTTGAATCAAACTGGTTTCCTCACTAAAATACCAGTTTTGGTTTTTTGTATATGAACCCAAAAAATGCATATGTTTACATGCAAGATATTCCCATGAGAAAACACTGCATAAGATTGCTTTCCCTTGTCAGCATGACTTGCATTTTCACTGTTCATTTTGCATGGTCACAGATAGGAGTCATCTCCTGCCTTTTCCCAAGGCCTTCTCCCATGTGACCACAAAATGTAGGCCGTGTATGATTCATTATAGCTGCCTGCTACTGAGGTGTAAAAAAAAAAAAAAAAAAATTGTTCATTTAAAAAGAAAAATTTTCAGTAATCATACCTCCCTACCATTTCATTTTTAAAGTTCTTCAATAAGGGCAAAGTACAAGTGTTTCCTCATTTCTCAGTTAGACATTGAGAGATACAGGAAACAAACACTTAACTTTTTCCACATAACCGATGTGTCACCCAGCTCTGCAGTTAGGACATAAAGGGGAAGTAGAAAATACACTGCACCTATGTAGGGTTGCCAAACCAAGTTAAAATTCCCTAGATTGAGCAAGAAGCCATGTCAATCACAGGCTACCCACACAGCCAAGGGAATGAAATCAGCAAACAAGATATTAGTAAAAGTATATTTATTGGTCCACCAATAACAATAGAAAAACTTGGCTGTGCTCTACATGGACCAAATGCTGCTGATAGGTTTAAGACTTGTACATTTTCATCAGACATCCTTCTCACAAAAAGGTTTCAAACGATGCCTTCATGCAGTAGAAGCCAAACACAGCAGCATCTTGCACAGGAAAGCACAGCCAGTTTAAGACAACAGGCATTTTCTTACAGAGGCAAAAGTGTGCAGGAAATAGCAGTGACTGTGACCAGCAGGAAGTCCAGTTAAGGTGTCTTTGGACTACACACAAGGTAGGAAGTTAATGAAAATGTTTGCAGCTGTCACAGTGCTCAAGTTGTTTCAATGCATTCCCTCCATGCACCACCCTTGCCTCTGTGCAGACAACACCAGGGACAGTTTATTTCGCCAAGCTGAGAAGCTTCTTGATGTCCCCCTCGATGTCACTGGTCAGGAAGCGCCGGCTGTAACGCTTGAACGGCTCTCCATTCGGGCCAATGAGGAATTTCTCGAAATTCCAGGCGACATCGTTCCTGCAGACTGGGCTCCAGATAATGAACTTGGGGTCGCTCATTAAGGATGTGGAGTCGTCGCTAGGGAACGGCAGTTTCGCCTTGAGGAAAACGAACATGGGGTGGGCATCCTTCCCGTTCACGTCCACCTTCTCCAACAGCTGAAACTTGGGCTCAAAACCGTTTCCTGGACGGACAAACTTCAGGGACTGCAGAATCTCATCGTTCTTACAATTCTCCTGGTAAGGTTTAAGCATGATGAAAACATTCAACACACAGTACTCAGTTCAAATATATGATCAAACAATAAACATAAGTAAGCTGTTTTTCTACTTATACAGGGACTATGAGTAAATGAACAGCCAAACGACGGAACTACATGGATTTACAACCCAATTCCGGACAGAGCTTCACATGCCGTTAATTCAGGTGGAGGTGCAAGATAGCCATAACTGGTTAAAAGCCTAACATAAAATATATTACACGTTTCCTTTGAAAACGTTTCTGTTGACACGTACTATTGTTAAGCTCAGTTACCTAACGTTACACAATGGATTATCATGAAAACAACCTAGCTAACATTAGCTAAGCAGTCAGGTGCACCTTTAAAACATGGAGTCAAAACCACGACCAAGTGCCTGTATCCTACTGACCGCTGCGCAACTTTTGTGTGGCTATACTGTTAGATCCGCAACGTACCGCATGCCGTCACATTATAATCAGACTCTTATCTACAGTAAAATAATTCGCTAGTTATCTTACCTGATGTCCGAACTGATTACAGGGCACCCCCAGAACCACGAGCCCCTTCTCGCTGTAGCGCTCGTGGAGCTCGTTCATCTGGGTGTAATCCCTGGTGGTCGTGCCTCAGAGGGACGCGACATTCTCAATAAGCACAACTTTGCCCTTTAGGGAGGAAAATTTTAGTATTTCTCCTGTTAGGAGCTTCGCAGAGAGGTCGTAGAACGTCTTAGCGCTAGCCATTTCGCCGCTACAAATGCCTGACCCACTGAGCCGAGTGATTGTTGTCGGCGCATTTTATTAGTCGAACGGAGGGTTGCGCGCAAAGAAAGGGGTGGTGTCAGGGGGCTGGACTTGAACTAGCTAGATAGAAACCTCCTCGATCACGCTGCTAATTAAAGAAATGGTAGGCCCTACTCCAGAGCATATTCAATAACATAATTGTATCAGTGACGGTGCCGATGGCATTGAGCAAATATGTGGCTGCAAAACAACACTGGTGAAGAAAGAAAGTAGGGTATTCAAATTAAGTATTGGGCGAAAAGATTATTCTCGCTGCAAACTATAAAAACTCCAACAATGAATATTCAATGTATTTGAACGATTACGATGTTACTTTAATTTTACTCTATAATATGGCCGTGTCCTTTCCGCATTTTCATTATTATTCTTTTGTACAAGGGGACATCATTGTGTCGTTTTGAAGCTATGGTCAATATGTGAATCGTTTGTCAAATAACACAGACGTTCTTTTTCAAAAATAATTTAATGCAACATTCCACACACACAGCGTAATATTGTGTTAAAAACGGTATATTGTGTATGTGAATCCAAACTACAACATAAAATGTTTTGTCTTTTATTTATGCACATGCATATGCGAAAAAACATATTCAGTAATCATCAGTTGTATTGATGTATGCCACCATAACTAATATATTAGACAAGATATGACTTAGTAGGTTAAAACACGTTATTACTTTATAACTGTGATGGTAATGACCGCAAAAGAGGGAACCAACCTTGAATGTTGAAAATGTAAACAAAAAGTTACTTCGAACTTTGAAAAAGAAAAAACTTAAAGGTTCCTTATATACTAACGCCGGGACATCTACATGTAATTTTTTCCTCAACTGTACCTTCTAATCTTTTTATAAATAATGTAAAATATGTGTGTTTTATGTTTTCTTGAGCATAATATATCCTTCACATTTCGCTGCTGACTTGAATTTGAGGACGATCCCTTGAATATTACAAAACAGTGGCGCGGGAACTGACTGGAGGGAGAGAAGTCCATCTACCATACCGGTAACTTCTAAAGCTGCGAAATCATCGAATTATAATTGTAATATAAATTTTTATAACATAAAGACTAATCTTTTATCATTTCATCATACAGTCTCAGTGTGTCGATACAAATTTGACAATTTGGTGTATGGGTTGTCTAGCTATCGCTAGCTCACTAGCTAGCCGCACAGGAAAGCAGTTAGCTAATGTTAGCTAACAACATAAATAGCCTTGCTGACTTATCCGTAGACTGGTCCAATTGCTGTATGCAACAGAGTAGAGAGCTATCTAGCTAGATTGATGGAATTTATTTGACATTAATACAAAGTTTCGAGTACAGCAGATGGTGTAACGTTAACAGGCACACATATGAACTTTGCTGTATTGGTCTAACATCAGTAGCTATATCTGTAAACCGTAGACCAGTATATGTGTGAAAATCGTTGCTTGTTTTGTAGAAATTAATGCGACGTAATGATTATTTTAAACTTAGTCTATTCCAGCACATGTCAACTGCCTGACCTCTATCCAGGTTTTAGAGATGATGCGTAAAAAGCGACGTTCTTCCGTGAACAAAGCAAGTGAGAGCGTTATACCACCAGAAACGTCCAGTAAGTCGAGATGCTTGCCATGGCAGCAAACTGCTCATAAACACTTTTAAGGCCACGTTTAGTTACGTGGAGCTTTAAAGATATTATTCCCATCAATGTCCACTGTTCGCTTGTTCTCTGCTTCTTTGAGCAGAGTCGAAAAAGAGTCGATCAGACGGACGCAACGCCAAGCCCACTTGGCAGGACAACGCAGCCGACGGCGTGTTCGCTCAGCTGCTGCGGGACGCTGGAGTGGTCCTGAGAGGGGGCAATACGCCCAACGAGATAAGTAAGCACACATGGTTCCCGTCTTAACAGGACATACTTGGATGGGAATAGTTTTTGCGACAAAATAAAGTGTGTACTTTCGGAGCTGTAACCGTGTTAGGGGATAAAAACGCATCCCTTTGCAATGGAAGCTGTTACTTTCAGAGATGTGTGTTTTTTTTTAAAGATGTGGACCAAGTGGTGTTTCAGAGGAGACTACAGCAGCACCTCAGGAAGAATCCCCGATACCCAAATGTAAGTGTCAGTTTGGTGTTTTTGCACTTCAAATATTTTTAGTATGGCGTTAGAGTTATTATAGTCCTGTCTTATTCACTGATGCTCGTCTGTGTTGGATGAAGCAATGCTTTTGTGACTGTACTGTTGTTTGTACAGCATTATCATATATACAAATGTAACTTTGTACAGTTGTTGCTGTGGCTAAGGGGGTCTGCCAAGTGAATGTAAATGTAGAGCTTGCTGTGAACATATGGAGACCCTTGTGTATGGACTGTCTCACTGCACAACTATTTTCCACAGATAATCCAGGAATTTGTTACTGGACTGGAGTCTCACATTGAGGACCATCTGAACTTGAAGAACTGCCTCCTACCTTGTGTCCGTCCCTTGTTGGATGAGGAGTCCAGGTAACCTGGCAACCACATTAAAGGTCACAAAGCCTTTCAGTGATGGGAATGTGCCATAGGGAATTGAGAGAAGTGAACACAATCTTATCAGATATATGTGCTCATCTAACTATCTGTTTGAAAACAGACTTCAATACATATCTTAAAATCTAGAGAAGTGAACATTTGTCACACATTTCTTGTAATATTGTTTGAACGCTACTCTCCTAAAAGGGAGAGAAGGAGCAGTTATTTTTGATGTGAATGGCCTGTCATCAGTCATTTGCTCCTGTCATTTCAGTGCAAAATGTTGCTCACATTTTTTCACAAGTGCCTACTGAAAAAAGTCAAAAAAACCTCTCATTCATTATTCATTATTCCCAGCTCTACTGGCTCTTATCAGGAGAGCCTTATTCGCCATCTGCTGGGAATTGAGATGCTACAGGTAGGAGGTCAAAGTCTCTCTCCAGGGCAACCACTTGGTTTCCCGGCAGCTGAAATGAGATGTAAATGCTTGTTGTTAATTGTGCCTCAACTGCTTGATTTAATAAGTAGTGGCGTTGAAATAACACAGACTGACTAGTTTTTTTGTTCTTTTAGCCCTCTGTTATAAACACCCTGTTCGAGAAGCTACCTGAGTTCATGTTTGATGGGTAAGCATTTCAAATGAGTTGTTTTAATCTTTGCTGTTAGACTGAGATTCCTGATTGACTGAGCAAATTTTCCATCGTATGGTCAACATCATTTGTTTCCTTTAAGCATGCTTCTTTTATTTGTGACATCATATGATAAGATGACAGTAATGTGATGTGTAGTGTTCATATGCCTATTTGTAATGTTTTAAATCTGTTTTTCCTTCAGAAAAAGTTTTTCCTTCATTCATTTCTCTTGGTCTTGCAGAATTGGAGAGGATGGGCTCAATGTTCCTCGCATGATAATGAGCCAGCTCAAGTGGTTAGACATTGTCAAGGATAGCAAGGTATCCAGAATGCTACTGTACTTTACAGTCTTTTCTGTCTTTCTGCCTTTCTCTTATCAGCCAGTATGAATGACTACCTTCTACGGGAAGCGTTCATTTATTCTTCTCTACTGACCTCTCACATGCTCTCTGTTTCTGTGTCTCTCTATCTGTCTTTTTCTCTCTTTCACTCCAATCTGCCTGCCCTCCAGGATTTGGCGAGTAAGTTGATGCAGCTGGTTTCTGTGGCACCAGTTGAGATCCAGCGTGACGTCATCACTAGTTTGCCGGAGATCCTGGAGGACTCTCAGCACCACGACATTGCCAAAGAGCTCCAGTGAGTTGCAGCAGCAGTAAGGGATGTTCTTTTTATGGAGGTTTGTACTCAGATGGAGAGTCTATCTGACGAGTTTATGTTCCCCTGAAGCTCCCTGCTCCAGCAGAACACCCAGCTGACCGTGCCTATCCTGGATACCCTCTCCACCCTCAATCTAAGCTCTGCACTGCTGGCAGAGGTACCCAGCTTTTTCACCTCACCCTCCAGTCTCATAGGCAACCGTAGCATCTCCATTTAGTGGGGGCAGCAGTGAGCCGTACTCATGTCCTGTAACTAAGTCTTTCCTAATCGCAATCCTACAGACCAATTTCATATGGTGGTTTTCATTCAGACTGGAGTTGTTAATTGAATACTGATCTTGGTTTGACTTCATGTGAGCATTATCAGCTGTAACTCCTGAACTGACTTCAGTTTGAGCAAAAACAGCATGCACAGTGGTTGCCCAGGGCAAGGGATTAGTGAAAACAACTCCCTTTCATTTTGTCACAACTGTGAGTTTACAGGTGAGATTCAGGTTGGGCACTTTATCTTGAAACGCACCACAGCAGTGCCAGCATTCATCATTAGGTTGTAAGGAGACCACAGTGGAGAAATGCAAGACAAGTACATTACATTGCATTCATTTAGCAGACACTCTTAACCAGAGCGACTTCCAAATACTAAAGAGTAATTTGTTTGCTAGTGTACACTGCTGCCCCTAGTGTTTAGGAGGAGGAAATGCAACAGATGTCCTCTCTGTGGGCAGGTTGGAGTGAGTATTTTATGCTGTTGTCCCTCAGGTGCGTGGCGCCATCATGGTTACCCTCTCCGCTGTGCAGCTGGAGGACCTTCCTGTCGTGGTCAAGTTTATACTGCACAGTGTCTCTGCCTCAGACACCAATGAGGTCTCATAATGTTAATATTTTATTATCGTTAATGTGCCTTACACTGTTCAGTATTTTGGTTATGTTCTTCAGTTGCACACTTCTTTTATTGAAAGTTAAATGATAGATTTCACTGTTGTATCCATAAAAGCAGTGGGCCAGTCTGCACTGTTTGTTCCAAGGCTAGAGTGAGAAGCAGCCACTTTCAGCTGAAATATTAATGTGCAAGGATAAATTCAGACTAATTGATGTCAATAGTTAATAATATTATTTAATTATGCATTATTATTAATAATTAGTTAATAATAATGTTTCAGTGTGTATTCTTAGCTCTGTATACTGTCTGGACAATGTATGAAATTATAGATATTTCAAGGGATGTTCTCCTTTAAATTTGCCATGGCTGAAAAGGGAAAAAATGTGAAAAGAAATAAAGAGCCCATCAGCTGTCACTAGGTGGCTTCTGGTGTGTAGACCAGTAGAATGTGCTGTAATATCCCATTGTTGGGTCCTGTATGTGAATGGTAGAAGGAATGTCAGATGTCTTGTCCTGGCAGGTGGTGAGTGACCTGCGGAAGAAGCTGGAGCTGGAGTTGTGTGTGCTTCCCCCAGTGCTGCAAGCCTCCCAGAATCGCCTGAAGAACAAGGGGGTAACTTGGTAAGGCAACTGGGTCAGACCTGGGGGGCCCAACTCCAGTCCAGGTGGCTACACCTTGAGGGTTGAACTATTGAAATGACATTCGTTATGGCATCAGTGGCACCAGACGCTTTAATCTCTGGCTTTGTGTAGCCCATTTGAAGAGATTTTGGTTGAGTTTGAAGGTTACTTTCAATCTTTTAAGTCTTCCAGTCTCTCATTTTGTTTGTTTTCAGCTCCTCCAGTGTCCCAGCAGCTACCGATAGCCAGGATTGTGTTGGCCTGGTCCTGGATGCCATCAGATCGGCGGTGCGCTTTCAGAAGGTGATCCTGGAGGCTTGGCTGAAGGTGAGTTGAGGTGGCCCGTGTTGTTGTTGGTGCAGTTTCTCTCACTGTTCCACGTTCCCCGCTCAGATTCTCCATGTTTTCTCTACAGGCTATTGAGAGTGTTGATGAAGCGGAAAACCACAAGGTAAATCTTATTGTACCTTTTTAAGCACATTTTATGGCCTTCGCTCAAAGAATATCAAAGGACAAGACATACTGTTCTAGGCATCTTCATCATTATTATGCATTCGGTATAGACCTTAAATTACCCATGACTTTGGTCATTGTGTCATCAATGATACCGTGTGGATGAATCTTCAAACATGGCGCTGCATAGTGTCTTCTTTTTTCAGGTCATTGACCTCCTGGTCCTGTTCATTCTGCACTCCATTAATGCTAACAATAGCCGCCAGAGCGCAGAAAAGGTACTGCGGCTCAAGGTTCGAGGAGGACAGATTCGAGAGGCTCTACTGGAGAAGACATTCCGGGGCCATGCCCAGGTAAGCTCACCTTTCTCTTCTTCCACACCAGGAACAAGAAGGTGGGAAGGATATTCAGGTTGAGATAGGGTGTGTCATGTGTGTCTGTGTAAAGGTGTTGAGATGGGTTGTGTCCTGTGTGTCTGTTTGAAGGTGTTCAGATGGGTTATGTCCTGTGCGTCTGTGTAAAGGTGTTCAGATGGGCTGTGTCCTGTGTGTGTGGTGCAGGTGATGCGGGGGTACTTCCCCTCCATCTTGGCCCTGGCAGAGACTCTCCTGCATTCCTCAGACCCCTGTGTGGTGCCTTTTGGAGGACACATGTACAAACAGGCCTTCGCTGCCTTCGACCCCTACTGCCAGCAGGTATGTGTGTATTTGCAGTGTTTAACTGTGTGTAATGATCTTTCTTGTGTTTGGTGACGTGTGTGTTTGTGTTTTGCTGATATTTATCTCTGATTTGTGTTAGTGTGTCCTATTTGTCCTGTTAGATGCAATGTGTAAGTCACTTTGGATAATAGTGTCTGCTAAATGACAATAATTTAATGTGTGTGTTGATGATTTTGAGCTATTCATGTATTTGTTGGGGTTTTCTAAATTGCTGTGATGATATTTTTGGATTTTTAGTGATGTCTTACCCGAAGGATGTGAGCTCCCTGTGTGTGTGTTTGCATGCATGTATGTGTGCATGTGTGTGAGCATGTGGCTATGTTTGTGCATGGGGTGTGTGACTGTGTGTGTGTGTGTGTGTGTGTGAATGTCTGTATATGTTTGTATGTGAGTATGATTACAGGTATAATACCAGCATTCCTTTCTCGCTCAGGAGGTTGTGGGCTCCCTGGTCACCCATGTGTGCAGTGGTGTGAGTGGGGAGGTGGACGTGGCCCTGGAGCTGCTGTGTGACCTGGTGACACAGAGACCAGCAGAGATGGCTGTGTATGCTGTCTTCCTCAAGGTGTGTCAACCCCTTACCTTTAAACCACTGAAGAAGCTGAGGAAGTTGAAGTTGATTTCATATGAAATGTCCATTTCTTTGTTCAGTACCAGCTTTTATTGCATTTTGCCATTGCAGTGTCACATCTCATTTTCCAAAATTTTGTTTATGATTCCCATTACTCTCCTTTTATTATATACCATTATGAGCTGTTGACATCCGTTGATGTTGCAGTGTTTAGATGCTAACAGCGCTATTATAACAGGGGTTAATTCCGAAAGCAGTTTGTACAAAGTGACTTGTTCCCCTGAGGCAGAGGGTTATGTGTCCTGGGCCCCTGTGTTTTACTGTGAGACGAACTGATTGGTGCTTTCTAGAGGATCCTGGACTTCATGGAGAACATGACGCCCCAGCATGTCCGCAGGCTCTTCTACCTGCTCAGCTCCCTGGCCTTCAGCCAGGACCAGAGAAGCAGCCACATCCAGGTGAGATATGGCTTCCTCATCACTGTGGCTGTGAGGACAGGGCCTCTCTCAGTCTGCAGCCTGCCCGTCACTCTCCGCCTGTCCTGCCCGGCTCCATCTCTCTGTGTTCCCTCCTCAGGACGACATGCACATCGTGATCCGGAAGCAGCTGTGCAGCACTGCGTTTAAGTACAAGTGCTTTGGCATCATCGGAGCAGTCATGGTGGTTGGCAGCATGGGTTCCTGCAGGTACCACGGAGCAGTGCTGACTCCGTAGCATACACACACAAACACACACACACACAAACATAAATATGCTTGCATGCATGACTCACATTAATGCTCTGTTCTGCAGGAGTAAATCTGAGGCCAATGGGAAGTCCCAAGGCAGCAGTCTGCCCAAAGAGATGTACAGACAGGTGAGCGGATATCTCTGCATTATCATATAGACAAGTGAGCAGGTCTGTCTGCATCACCATATAGACAAGTGAGCAGATATCTCTGTGCTTCTCTACAGATAGGTGAGCAGTTGTCTCCTCGCTTCTTTGCCATGCTGCAAATTTGATGAGCACAAAGTGCACATGAGTGTGTGTCCAGCAGCATTGTGTACACTGGCAGAGTATGTGCGTATCTGCAGAGGCAGCATTTGTGTGTAAGACCTGTTGTTATGGGTGTTCAGTTTGTGCTGAAGAGGTGTGCATGTCTGTGACCTGTGATTATGCATCTTGGGTGTATGTTTTTTCTGAAGCAGAATACATGTCTGTGATGATATGGTGGTGTGTCTGCATGGGTCAGAGCATCCTGAGTGTGTGTGTGTGTGTGTGTGTGTGTGCGTGTGTGTGTGTGTGTGTGTGTGTGTGTGTGTGTGTGTGTGTGTGTAGATGTGTGCTGACATGCCTATATGTGTCTAATCTTCTTAGGTGACGTCCCTGCTGGAGCTGGTCCGGTCTTGTAGTGAAGCGACCCCAGAGGCAGCTGCTCTGTACTATGATGAACTGGCCAACCTGCTGCAGACCTGCAGACTGGACCCTCAGGTGCAGGTCAGTCTGTGTGCCACGTTTGACAATGCCATGGGCCATTCTTCACAGTTTGCGTCCCAGGTATCCAGCCTGCTCAAGAAGAGTCTGAAAGAGCCATGAAAGTTACACAAAGTGTAAAATAAGTTCCCTCTAAAAGCCATGAATGACAGCAGAGAAATGCCCTTTTTTAACTTCATACCTTGGCACACTTGCTGAAGTGGTCTGTGTATATGCACATGTGTGCATGTGCATGTGTTGTTCTTACTTTATGTCTTTTTCAGGAGTGGATAGGGAAGAGTGTACTGGAGGATTTTCAGGAGGACTTTGTGGTGGACCTGGGACCAGAGATACAAGGGTGAGGGTTGTCTTGATGGAAGCCTCACTGTTCAAGTAAGAAGGGGGTGTTCTCTGAACTTACATGGAGAATACCATAGTACTGTCTAATTAACCAGCAATCTAACTCACCAGATGATCCAGCTCTTTAATGGTCTTATGTGTTTTGGTATGCCGTTTTTTACCTCTCCATGTCCACCCCGGTGTGTTGCAGCTCCCTCCCCTTCCCTGCGGCAGTGATGTACAACCTGGATGAGGAGGAGAGTCAGGGAGGGATCGCTGTCAACCTCTTGCCTCTGCTGGCTGAAGACTTTCACCACAAGGGGGACCTGCGGGGTCTGCTCATTGAAAAAGAAAAGAAGTTAGTTCCGCAGCCTGTCCAGAAGTATCAATTCTCTTAATGTTTCAGCCATGTTGCCTTTGGTCAGAAACCATTTTCAAGCCCCCAATAATAATGTGCAGGACAATGTGCACAGTTCTGAGGGCCACTGAATAAAACACAACACACCACACTACTCTTCAGAAACACACCTGGCTACTCAAACACATCTTTTAGTCAAAGAATCAGTGTTTTTTGGGGTTCTGTTGACTGTTAAGATGAATAAGTTGAAAACCCAAGTGTCTCTTGGTCTCACTCGCTATGTGTCCTTTCTCTCTCCTCTCTTCCTCCCTGTCTTCCTGTACCCTGTCCTTTTACCTTTGTCCCTTTTATTTGACTCTTTTGTTTCTTTCCTTCTTCTCCTCTCTTTCTCCCTGCCCTTTCTCTTGTCTTGATCCTCTTTCCCTCTCTCTGTGTCCTCTGTCTCCCTCTCTCCTTCTTCCCCTCTCTCTCCTCCCTCTCTCCGGCCCTGCAGGCGTGTGTCTCCACTGTGTCTGGCCTCCTTCTTCCGCCTGCTCAGGTTGTGTGAAGAGAAGCAGCACCAGGGCGACCTGGAGGAGATTGATGCCCTGCTGGGTGAGCAAACCATGTTGTAAACAAGCTCAACTGCCCATGCGGTCCAGGTTACATAGGATAGACCAAAAGAGTGATTCTGAGTGGAGCTCACTGAAAAAAGTGCATCTATGAAGTAAGAGTGGGGACCCTATGTGTGACACAGAGAAGAGTTTTAGATTTATACAGAAGACACACTTGAAATGAGGGGATGGAATGAGGAACTTAACCTCATTCTTTTAATGTAGTAAAATATTGTTTTCGCCCACAGATATGTCTGCTGGACATGAGCTATTAATTGTAAAGATGTGTGCAAATGTGGAAACAACTGGAATTGAAGCTAATTTTAGTACAATACACTATTGTGTCTTATTGTGCAATGGTAGGATTATATTCAATATGTTCTTAAATATCCTTAGATTTTAAAATGTATAATGTTTTACTTACTATGGTTTATATTGTTGACCAATATGAAGCAATGAAACCCTGGAAAGCACCCGCTGTGTACAGTTTCAGTGCTATTTGCTCAAGCTACCTGAGCATACACCATCTTTTGTTAAAGTTTGCATACTTGTGGAGGTGTGAAGTCATGCTTTCATTCTATTACTGTTATTATTATTTTTTATCATACACTTGGATTCTGTTGAGGAAAAACAGGACGGTTGTGTGATCGTACCACTCCTTCTGGGCAGCGGCACACCTGGTTACCTCGCTGTTTAAATGCCACCTTTCTTCAGTTACACATTCATGAATGTCAGGCATTATGCCAGTGTGTCTGGTTCAAACAGGATGACTTTGCTCTTTTAATGAGCGTCTGGCGTTGTGTTTAGCTGCCACAAAGAGCCGTTTGTGTTGGCAGAAGTCTCCGGGTCCTGTCGGCTGTGGCCTGGTTCTGACGGGCCTATCGTATGTCACAGGCTGTCCCCTGGTTCTGACCGACCTGGATGTCGTGGAGAAAGCAGAGAGCCTGTCCAGGCCGGAGAGGGAGTTCCTGTGTTCTCTGCTCTTTTACACCATCAACTGGTTCAGAGAGGTAATTACACCTGTCTGTCTCTAGTGCATTACATTTATGACATACTCCCTCCCTCATATAAAAAAACACTTTTACCTCAAATTAAGTTTCCTGCTTGGAGAATGTTCAAAGTCCTGAGTGTTTCACCTAAGCAGCAGCACCTGCATGTCATCTCTGTATATGTGTGTGTGTGCTTACAGGGGGTGAAGATAATACTTTTTTCTTTGTCTTTGTGTGTGGTTTTCTGTGTGTGTGTGTGTGTGTGTGTGTGTGTGTGTGTGTGTGTGTGTGTGTGTGAATGTGTTCTGTGCAGGTTGTGAATGCGTTCTGTCGGCAGCAGGACCCGGAAATGAAAATGAAGGTGGTAACCAGGCTGCAGAACATTACATACCTGCAGACCGTGCTGGAAAGGTGCCTGACAGGTAGGAGCACACGGGAACACAGCCAGATTCACACTGGAGTAGAATATCAGCTATCATCAATCAATAAGTCATGACATGACTCTCAGAGAACATCTGTGATGAGTCTGAAAACCTTTGAAACAGACTATACAGAAACTGCTTAATGAAGTGAGGGAAGCTTATAGGAAGGAATGAGGAATGCTGCAGTACTGCAGGTTTATGCTACATTTAAGTGGCTCAGGCAAAGTTCCTGTTATACAGTTGAAAGTAGGCCTGCTTATATTTTTTCCATATTCCACAGGCTTCAGTGGATACTTTATATCTGCCTTTTATTTTTGTGTCATTTTTCTTCTCCTTTTAGCAACGCCTGGCTTTGTTCCTCCTCTCGCCAACTTTGACTGTGAAAGTGGAGGGGGGATGGGCCCGCCCCTTGGAACTGCCCCTCCCAAGAAGAGCAAGAAAGGTAAAGCACTCCCGCAGGTGGGCCTGTGTGTGCAGTTAGGTGCTAACCTCAGGGGAGCCTCCACTGCCTCCCCCCGTCAGGCAGTTTTTTCAAACTTTTGTCCACCGTGTGGTGATTGGACCGATTGAAAGGAATGGAGGGTCATGTGACCCTTCTGGTTTGCGCAGAGTCCGCTGGGCGGAAGAGGAAGGCCCCAGCCACTAAGAACTCATCAGGTGACGACTCTCAGCTGGAGGAGGGAGCGGAGGCGGAGGAGACACAGCAGATACCGACCCCCCAGGTTCACCAACACCGTCTCATGCACATGTGCACACATGCTGTCACATGCGCACTTAGACACATGCACACTCATCATCACACATACACTTCCATACATATATATTAAATGTACATCCGCTCATTCCTGCCTATACATTCCTACACACACACTCTCTCACAAACTCGCATACATGCATACTCAGATACACACACACACACACGCACACATACACTCAGATGCACCCACATGATCCATCAGACACGCATGCCCATACATATTCATGCATACACATGGGCCTCCCCTCACCCCTCCCCATACATATCTGTACACTTGTGCGTGTGCACACACAGACATGTGCACACTTGCATGCAAGGTCTTTATGTCACCCAGAGATGGGGAGTGATTTTCTTGAAATCGGAGTGATTTTTCTGTCCCTCTTACTTAGCATGCATTTGCATACATGCACTGTCCCCAGGATCTCACCGAGAAGGAGAAAGATAAGGAGAAGGAGAAGGAGGAGTCCAAGGCAGGGGTCAGCCTGGCTTCATACAGGCCCTTCTTCAGGGAGCTGGACTTGGAGGTGCTCAACGTGCTGCAGTGTGGCCTGCTCTCCCGGTCACTGCTGGACACTGAGCTCCACAGCAGGGTACGACCCAATCACAGAGCACATCACTTACCCTGGGCCCAATCACAGAGAGGGTGTACATCCCTGGGCCCAAGCACAGAGAGGGTGTACATCCCTGGGCCCAATCACAGAGAGTGTGTACATCCCTGGGCCCAATCACAGAGAGCGTGTACATCCCTGGGCCCAATCACAGAGAGTGTGAACATCTCTGGGCTCAATCACAGAGTGTGTGTGTATCCTTTGGTTCAATCACAGAGAGTGTGTGCATCCCTGGGCCGACACAGAGAGACCCAATCAGAGAAAGCACGCACATCCTATGGCATGGGGAGACCAGATCACAGAGAGTGCACATAACACAGGGGACCCAATCACTGAGTGTGGAGCCCCTGGAGACACCCAGTCATAGAGAGTCTAGGTCTGGTGTGACCCATCTGTTTCTGAAGAGGCATGGGAACATTTGCTTATTACTGTCACAATGCCTCCTTAAATAAGACTTAAAAAGGTGGTTTTGATTGTGTTGCAGATATTACAGGGTGTAAAGGGCCATGCTCAGTCTGGGGTGTTGCTGAGATGGCTTTCTGACATACTCATTTCTCAATTATGGGGCAGCTTCGGGAGGAAGTGCAGCTGGGCCCTGCAGAACTGGTCTTCCTGCTGGAGGACATGTGGAGAAAGCTGGAGTTCAGGCTGGCCGCTGCCAAGAAAGCCCCCTTTCTCAAGGTGAGACGCACTCAATGCAAGCATACAAACACAAACATATAAACACACATGCACAGACATATTTTGCTGATTTTTTATAATTAAAAAGCCACAAATGGCCATGAGAGTGATATTTAAGCTCCTTTAACCACTGTGTGCTTTCTGCAATGGCCTCTGCAGGGGAGGTCGGACAGGAATGTGGGCTTCTCTCACCTGCAGCAGAAGAGTCCCCGAGACATTGCCACCTGCTGCATCCAGCTGCTGCCCACCCTCTGTACCCACCTAGAGAACTGCCACAACCAGTTTCAGGTGCACAAATATTGCTTCTACGTGTGCATCATTCTTCACACATACCTGTGTTTCACACACACCAGAATTTCATATACAGTTTCTACATGTACACCCATTGTTCATACACACCTCTGCCTCACATATACTATATACACTGTGAAAGTTTTTATATTGTTTTTTGCTGATAAAATACAATCACTATAATCCTGTTACTGGTGGTGAATACATTTTACACTCTCAATGGACAGGAAACAAGACCAAACAAAAAATGTTTCTGTGTTTCCTGTCACCAAACTGTTAGTTAATGAGCTAATACGCAGGTAGTATAACAGCTAAGAGTTGTTCTAGCATTTGAAATGAGAAGGATGCAGTGCCATCTCCTCTGTGACAGAGGAATCAGTGCAGTGTGGCCTCTGTATGTGAGGGATGATAATGTCTGCATTCCAGGCCCTGCTGTCTGAGAACCAGGGGGTGGTGGACGCCACAGGCGTGGACCTGAAAGAGCAGCAGCTCATGTCCTCTGCGTACCAGCTGCTGCTTCAGGTCCTGCACTCCTGCTTCAGCTGGTGAGTCTGCTCCGCAACGCCGCAGCGTCTGCTCGATCTGCCGGCCACGGCTTCCCGAAGCATCGATAACCACCCGGCCTCCTCTCTGGGATGTGAAAGATAAACGCGTCCGATTGGTTAACTCGTGGTTCTGTCTTGTCCTGCTCTGTCTGGTGCCTCAGGGCCGGCTTCTCGCAGCACGAGCACCGCGACCTGCTGAAGAACGCCCTGGGTGTGCTGGCAGGGCGACTGAAGGAGGGCGAGGCGGACCTGACCCTGGATCAGCTCACAGGGTGAGCAGCCTCATTCCCCCACATTAGGGGGAGTCCCAGTCCGGTGTGTTTTGAACCATGGATGTTCTGTCTGGCTGTTGGCAGTGTTGTTGTACATGTGTTTGGCACTGTGTGTGTTTGCCACTCCAGTGGTAAAGGCTTTGCCTGTTGTCCTCTGCGCAGACACGGCTTTGAGTACCTGCTGAACATCCGCAGCACCCTGCCCAGCCTCGGCACCGCCCTCTGTCTCACGCAGCTTCTCATGACTGTGGCGGAGAGAGGAGCGGCCAATCGCATGGCCTACAGAGAAAAGATAGGTGAGTCGTTCTGCAGAGAGCAGATGGGTGATTCTCAGTCATTATACAGCAAGCAGATAGGTAAGATGAGTCATTATACAATACAAAGAGGAGGCTGGTGAGTCTTTGTCTATCCCCCACCTGGATAGTCACTAATAGGGTTCTTTTTCCTGCAGCTTCCCTGAGCCGGCAGTTCCTGTGCCAGGAGTGGGTTATGCCTGGCGGAGAGAGGGAGCGAGGCAGCAAACACAATGACACCCTGCAGACCCTCTTGAGGTACAGCTGCAGCCTGATTGGCTCTGCTGATTATGGCTCCTGGGTTCTACCCCAGTCTGTTAGATTTTTACTGTATAGGGAAGGGGGTGCATCTTCCTAACTTCTCTATACCTCTGGAGTTTTTTGTAATGGATTTTGTTTGCTTGTCCATTTAAAGTAGAATGATGAACATATGCAGTGCTGACCTCTAGTGGCCATTTATGGAAGTGCCAGCAGGCCTAAATTATCTGTGAGCACTTTGTTACAAGCTCTAGGCTATGTAACTTCTGTATAACTATGTTGTTAATGCTGACCTCTGACAATGCTAACAGGTTACAGATTTGATAGTGATAGCTTATTCCCAACACTTCACCTCGAGCAGAATGGAGAATATGTCCATTTGCAATGACAAACCCCTCCACTTCACAGCATTTATCTGGACCACACAGACGATATCCTGAAGGCAATAGAAGAGATTGCTGGGGAGGGGTTTCCAGAGCTCATGAATGCCCCCAAGAATGGCTGGTCCACAAGGTTTCCCACTCTTACAAGGTAACTTCTTGCCGGGCTATGGAGCTTCGATTTTCTCTCCTCTTTGTTTCATGGTTGATGGGATACTCATCCCTTGTCTATATAACATACTGTAATTGACGTTTGTTGACTCGCAACCATTCCGTCACACTTTGCGGAACTGTGGGGCTAATGGATGGGGAGACATTGTACAGTATGTTTTAGGGAGGTTTACAAATGTGACTGTAGAGTTTCTGTTGTTGGGGAGAGTGCCCCATGAGAGCCCAGTCCATCCTTTGGGTGATTTCCTGCTTTCCTTCCAGACAGACATTCCTGGTGTTCTACCGGGGCATAATGGCGAAGCTGGAGAAGTCTGTGAAGAGGATTCCCCCTGCCCGACAGAGTGACAGCACTGAGGTATGCAGTCAGAATCCAGAGATCAGGGGTTGTAAGCAACAGATACAGCATTGTGGGAAGGACAGGGGTGTGCATGAGCCTGGGTGGCTCATAGGGTCAGAGTTCATCCCCATCTCATGGGGTGTGAAGATGCTAATATACAAATATATCCCCTGGTCTGCTTGACAGTCTGTTGCAGGGCTGATACCCCTGATTTGGCTCTTTTAATGCTTGGTGACTAGAAGAGAGGACATCAGGTGATTGCACCTGTAAACTTCTGAGGTCAGGGTGGACATTTCTGAATACAGTACCAAGGAACCAGTGGGAAACAAGCTGGTAAAATTGCCACAGTAAAGAACACTGGTGTCACGGTACGTTCCAGAGTGTGTGCAGTGAGTGATATGAAAATGTGCGCAGGATATGTATAATTTAAAATGATAAACTCTGGATGTCCAGCCAGGCTGTCTAAGTGAAATGAATGTGTAATAAGGCTAGCATGGAGCATGTATTTATGCATTCAGAGCAGCTTAATGACCTGAGCAAAAAGGAAAGGTATTGGGTGTTATTCCTCTGCACACACATCTTCCAAACAGTGGCTGGAACAGGCTACAGGCTGTTGCATGGTCAACTGTTTTTCACAGTGACCTGGCTGTCCTTTTCCACTGGTGTGTGTATATGTGCATGTGTGTGTGTGTGTGTGTAATAACCCCTGTGCCCTCTCTAGGTCCAGAGTGAGAAACTTATGACCTGGAACCTGGCTGTGAGAGATTTCCACATCCTGGTCAATATGGTTAAGGTAAATGGTCAAGGGTCATGGGGAACTAACTGTTATTTTGTATATGTAATACCTGGGCTCTCACTGTCTTTATTTTGGTGTGTTCAGCAGTATCCGAGTGAACACTACTGTAATGCAACGTGAAACAGACATGCGTGCGTGTGTGCGTTGGGGGTGTGTACTCTTTCACACTTTTCAGTGTGTATGAAGCTCCTGGCAAGTAGGTAGGGTTGCAACAGGTGGAAGTGCCCATTTAACTGAGTACCTGAGTCATCTCTTCTGTCCACAGGTGTTTGACACCAGACCTGTTCTCAGCGTGTGTCTGAAGGTGAGTGTGCTTAAGCTGTCTGTGCTATGATGCACAGACATTTAAAGGCAAACAATTAGATGGGTATGTGCATCAAATTTATTACACATCGCAAGTCATCCATGATACATGCACATACGCATAATACTACTGTGACAGCTACTATTGCTGCTATTGCATGTATGTGGTTAGTATTAAGGATAAGTACAATGAGTGCTTCTTCTGTTCGTGCTACAAAGAATAATAATGTTGACTCATGCATTTTTAAACATCCTGACAACAGTGTAAATTTGTGCTGTCAGACTAGGTGGTTTCATTTGCAACTCTTCAAAATGTCATAACTCTCACTCCCTCGTGACTGTGGTTGGGTTTTTTTTTTTTGCCAGTATGGTCGTCTCTTCCTGGAGGCATTTCTCAAACTGGCAATGCCGTTGCTGGACTTCAGTTTTAAGAAGCACAAGGTAATACTTGCGGTCGGGGGAAGGGGTTTAGCCTGGTGGGTGTTTCAGTGGAAAATTCTGCATTTTCAGTGCATAAGTGGCCAGACCCTTATCACCTGCAGCAGAGCCGTGTCCCCCAGCAGCACTGCGAGGCAACACACGCACACACGTATCGGCCAACTGCTGTCGCCAACAGCCCTATCAGGGCTGCACAGATTATCAGGTCTCCTCCCGCAGCAGTTGGCTTCTTTTTCTGCTTCACATTGTGACATTGTGTTTTGGTGTGAAACACTGGCTGTAATTTCACCTCTTCCATATGGCGTGCATTGTTACGGTATCGCTCCAGTGAGATGGTTTAGGCTGACCTAATTCACAAGTGACACTTTGTCAATGTCGGTGCTTTTTGTGGCATTAATTCAGGTGTGTCCCTTGACAGACAGGTGATACATGAATGTTTGAATATGATCCACTGGCCGTGCCCTTAACGTCTCTTCGGGTTTTCAGGAGGATGTGCAGAGCATGTTGAAAACCTTCCAGCTCAGCACTCGGCAGCTGCATCACATGTGTGGCCACTCGAAGGTACCCTGCTCTCTCTCTGATTGGCCTGGAGTTCGATTGCCACTGATAATGCTGAGCTTTAGGACTGACAGGAGAATGAGGATTAATGAATCCCGCATTGTGCTGCTACCATGTGCTACTAATCACTGAATTCATTTGAACCAGTCAAAAGACTTGTAGGTCCCAGTAACAAAACATCAAGATAGTTCAGATCAGTGAGTCACTTAAAACACATGGCTCCACCCATTTTCAGTGCATGAAGCCTCGCTTCTCTGTCACCAGTCTTAGATGAACAACATCAGCCCATGTGTGGCCTTTTTTGCTCGGCAGTGGGGCATCAGTAAAGGCTGGGTACATACTGTGTACAGCAGGTCCCGTATGGCGTGAACGCCCTGGTCTTGTGATGCTGTGAGAGGGGAGGGAGGCAGAAATTCAGAGCTCAGTGTTGGAGGTCACTGACTGGGCTGCATCTCACTTCCCTCCCTCCTAATTTAAGCTCTGAGGTTTGCAGGGGCCTCCTCTGCTCTTCCTCCCCCGGCTTTGGCTTTGCACATTGCCTGGAGCTGACTGCTGCTTTGTGGTCGCAGATTCGGCAGGACACAGGGCTGACCAACCACGTCCCGGTGCTGAAGAAGAGCCTGGAGCAGTTTGTGTACCGGGCCAAGGCCATGCTCGCACGCAACCACTGCCAGGAGGCCTTCTGGCTGGGCAACCTGAAGAACCGCGACTTGAAGGTACATCAGTACATCATGCTGTTTCCAGAGGCTGGTAAACAGGAGACTGACAGCTCCTGACAGCTCAAGGAGGTTCCAGTTGATGGGACTGTAGGTAGTACTGCTGGTGCTGTTAATGGTGCTGTTCCACATCCAAGGAACCTAGAAAGCTAGACCATCTAGGGATGGTGTGTCCTTGGTCACGCCCCTTAATGAATACTTGCAGTGGAAGTGCAAGTCAACACTTTTAGCACTGCCAGTAACACAATTTTGTTTGAACACGTGGAGCCAAATATCTGTGCAGTAAATAGAGTATCTATGGTGTCTTTCAGGGTGAGGAAATCCTCTCCCAGAGGTCGCATCTGAGTGATGAAGAGGAAGAGGGTGAGGAAGAGGCCTCACAGCTCCCACAGGAACAGTCTGAGGATGAGGTACTGCTGATATAGACTGTCCATTGTCACTTAGTCCAAGTCAAAACTCATTGAGCATTAAATCCTTGAGAACTGTTCACATATTTTTTTCGTCTTGACCCAGATGGAATACTGATAATCAGTGTTGCTCCAAGCTTAAATATTCAAATAATTATTTGCTTGGTTGCATTTTAGAAATTAACTGGGCCCACTTGACAAGCTTGGGAGTTAAAACCTGTTCCAATTGAAATGTGATTAAGTGTGGAATCACTGGAAGTGTAACATCAAGGACTTGAGAATAGAGTTGTTATACATGTCGAAATGGGGTATCTATATACATTACTCTTGTCATTGCATCTGGACATGAACAGGTTAAAGTGATGAGAAGTCACAAGCCGCCAGTATGGGCCCTGTCTCCACTGAACTTCCTTGCATCCTGTATGTTGTTTATGCTCTTCATACCAGAACCTTTTTGTTATCAGCTTTTACAAAAGCATCTGAGGTTTCATTGCAGGCACAAACCCCAAAACAATATGGATTAACTATAACAGACAAAACAATGTGCCGTCTACATACAAAGCCCAGACAACAAAGGGAGGAAGCATTCCTGACAGAGGAAAACGTTTTTCATCAAACCTTTTTTTCTTTCTCGCTAAAATGATGATATTTACTATTAAGTTAAGTAGTGTCAAGGTGCTGATATTGGCAACAAATTGGCTAGTTGCTGGCTTGTGCATTCTGTCCACTGCCAGAGGTCATTGATGACTGGTATTCAATGCCATAAGCACATTGCCAGTGAAACCAAATATTTTGGAAGAAATCTCAAAAAGTATTTCTCCCATAATTCCATATTTAAAGTAGCCTAGTTTTGTGTGAATTTGACTACTGCAGCAATAAAAATAGTTGAAAATCTGACAATTTTCCATAGATTGTCTTTGTAAAATCATGAAAATTATAAATCTGGAGTGTAAACCCTGCCTACTGTAGTCAACTAAATTCAACATTAGTGTGTTACACATGGTCAAAATGATTTGATACAGGGGCTAGGTGAATGGCAACGGTCCCATTCATAACTATTATCCGTTTTTCCTTAGACTAATGTTAGCACGGCAAAATGAGACATTGCATAACTTTGTCCTACTTGCAGTTCTCTCATAAACACGGAGCTATGTTTAGCATTTGCCTGATAAGATAAGTTGTACTCTTTTTTCCAGGCTAGTCATTGTATTGAAGTAAAGAAAAAACTGGTATAATATGCCAAAACCATCAGTGTGGAATCCTGTCATTTTTGGCATTGCAAATTCTATTTTCTACCATAGACAGGTTAGACTGTGATGATTTAATTCAGCCTTCAGGATACTGATGGCAGGTATATCTTCTCTTGACGAGTAGGACATACTGTACTGGGTTCAGTCTTTCTGTTTTTTTTTTTTTTGAAGGAGGAGTAAAAGATCATATTTAAAAGTGACTCCTTGAACTACTGACTCCAGACTTGTTCTACTTATTCTCCCACAGGAGCAAAGAAGCGGCTCTGAGATGAGAAATGGCAGGGATGAGGAGGAGGAGATTAGTGAAGATTCCGATTAAAATGGCGAGGAGGGGAAGAGCAGGCGGGGGCCTCCCAAAACCCTCTGAGCTCTCCGTCCTCACTGTAGTCATGACCATAACATACACAAATTTTCCCACAATCCCCCCATTTCATCAGTGTGAGCCAAGAAAAGACAAGACATGGGATGACTATCACATTACTGTAATTCACGTAGGGGTAGGGTCACTGGTGTAGCTCTCAGTGTTCAAACTGCTATGAAAAACATGAAGTTAAATGAGGAACAAGCTGCTTGGGGTTCCTCACATCACAGCAAAGATACTATTGTATGGAAGAATCTATAAGCATTTGGCCAGATGGAACAGCAGTTTTTCTTGATTTGGAGATGTAATTGTTAATTGGCAGTGGGACATAATATAAAGCTTGTGTTTAACTGTAAAAACTGTTGTGTAAAGAAATTATTTCTTGGAATATTGATGTTAATAGTGTTTAAGTAAACTTTCTCTAATGAGTCTGTGTCTCTTATTGTGTATGCTTTTTTGTGTATTTACTTAATTTTGGAATGCAAAATTCATTAAAACATATATACAAATTATGTGCATTTTTATTTGATTTATTTAATCAGAGTGGGGTTATTAATTTTGGTTAATTTTAAAAATTGCTGTTCAGTTTTGTTTCATTACATGGCAGTGATATGCTTGCTTGGATACAATGACTTGCAGGGATACTAACTTAATGTGCTGCATTCCAAAGCAAGTTTGACTGCCTTACAGTGACACTGCGAATACACTGAATAAACAGACATAAGCAATTTAGTGAACTTGAGGGCTAACTGGATTCAAGACTCACCCACAGGTTTCCGGGTTCATGCAGAATGAATCACGTGAACCAACAACGTATAACGCTGATTTGAAGCCAGTTTATTCAACGATAAATCAAAACAATTTCGACCCACTTATCGCTTACCCCCCTTCGTATATCAAATGGCCAGTACCACTTAACGTAAACTAACATTTTGAAGATGGACATGCTTTCCATATGTCAACGGTTCCCAAACGTTACGTTAAATTTTTTCAGTTTAAGTTTAAGATCTCATGAAATTATGTTGACATATTCGTGTTTTAGACTCAGACAGGCCACTTTATGATTTTGTAAAATCTGCTTCAAGAACATCCACCCCTTGATCTAAAAGAGATATGGTGCATCCAGGAAGCAGTATGCCATGTTTCTATGTTTAGGGAAATGGCAATCTAGCTGGATTACCCTTTCCTCGCTTCTACGGAACATTTTATACCTTAGCTACCGGATGTTAGCAGGCTAGCTGCATAATATTTTGAACACAGGATATATTTTAGTATCGTTACAAATTGTGATTAAATCATCCTCAGTTGCAGTATATTTTAGTGCATTCGATTTGGTAGTTATCAGTAGTTGTAACACCGGGAGCAAACCTTGGCTAGCTGCATTGAAGAGAAGCAAGCCGACTACTTTCATTTGGATCGAGTCGCCAAACATTAACGTGGCAGGTGTATTGTCGAAGTCAGTTCAATAAATCCGCTCACGATCCGCTTGCTAGCTATGTCTGATATCCTGATATTAGCTTTGATAATCTTATTTCTACTAAGTCTACTTGTGACTATTGCCGGGTTCGCGCTGTACTCGGGGCTGCTGTCTGAGATAACCATTCGAACTGGCTCTCCTCCGATCAAGAATATTACAATTGCCTACAAATACAAAGTTGGACCATACAAAGAGTGCGGAGCAATCTTCACCGAAAGCTGCAGTATTGGACCCAAGCTCAACTGCATTGGAGTGTTTTATGATAACCCTAACACGGTAAGACAGTAGCTAACGTTAGCTAGTTAACTCACTCGATTACAGGGTTGGCAAGTCACTTTCTCTCATTTGAAAGTTAACATACAATATTTAGTTGTTGCTTTTGTTGTTGACTGCACGCACTGTCGCCAACAGAGGGTTTCTTTGCCTTTAGGTAGATAGATAACAAACCACATAGCTTGAGATGCGCTCATGGTAGGAACTAACTGGCTAGAAATTGGTCTGTCGACCTGCATGGCGTTGTCACTTTGGGGTTAAATAATTTATCCTCCTTCAAAGTCATATGGACAAGGATTGAGAGGGTTGGGCTGGGCGTGTGGTTGACCAGGTTATGGAATTATTGTGTCTGTCGTTACCATAGCATATCATCATTAAATTCAGATGCAGTTGCAGTGGAAAAGTTTACTTGATGTAAATGTGCTTATATTGGCTATGACTGAGTCTGACTCATGACTGAAGTGTCATTCAGTGCTGGCAAGTAGGTTTTCCTTTAGTGTGTCAGAATGTTGAATTGGCTATTTATATCGAATAACACTATACTACCCTCTCTCTGTCTATACAATTGTAATTTCAATGCTTATGCTTTAAAAGTAAGGAGTTCCAATAATGGAATTTCAAAGTAGTGTTTACAGCAAAGTCAAATGTTGTTGAGATGGTTTATAGTAACTGTTGCTAGTTGCAACAGAACCTTCTGTATGGAATTGTCTTACAGGAGTGCAATTCTCATTAGCAACTACTACATGCAAACTTTAAGGTTACGAAACACACTTAAATGTGAGATGCACCTGCAAGGTTTAGGAGGTCAAAGAGGATAGGAGTGAAATATCATAGTGTGCTCTCTGTTATTGGCAAAGGTATGAACCAGTATGTTTTCACAGGGTCAGTTAATCAATTAATCTGTCAGTCAACCAATGTATAATTTGAAGTTGTCCACAGAAATGGGGAGAGGATGCCATTTTGGCGCAGGCCCATATTGCAGGATGAAAGGTCACTTTCGACAAACAAAGAGGGACTTCTCTTATTTGCCCCACCTCAGAATGGGGCAAATAAACTCTGCAACCTGGGGAGAGGTTCCCGGCCTAGGGAGATGAAGGCCTGTGCAGGTCTGTGTGTGTGTGTATGTATGTGTGTGTGTGTGTGTGTATGTATATATGTTTGTGTGGTGTGTTAGTGCGCGTTCAGTGGAAATTTGGCACTGTAACTGATGGTGCCATTATAAACAAAACACCTGCTAACCTGTTGTGCAGCCACATAGAGTGCTTTAGAGTACAGCAGGTCACCAGCCCTAATGTTTCACATTGGGAACTCTAAAGTTCCACATTCCCTTGGACTTGTCATATGATGCAGAATTTGTATATTCAACAGGCTGTACCAAAACAACAGCAGCCTGTGGCAGGTGAGTTGACAGAGATGGCAGCGCCGATAAGCTTTTGCTGCTGGTGGCAGACTTACTGGGGAATGAGTACGAGATCATGTGGTAATTGGTGGGTGGAGTCATGACTAATGGACTCCTGGTATGAACTTGCTTCGCCTTACAGTACATGAAAACTGAAACCAAAGATCTGCTCTTGGGATTTGTGTCTAATGTCATGTGCTGCAAACAGAAATATTTTGCACTCTTGTGTATCTTTACATAACTTAAAGTGGTTCCTCCATGTAACTGTTCAGTCATATCAGGTGACACTAAATGAATGCAGCTCAAACAGTAGCCTACGTCATTGGTAGCTCTTTGCTGGTGAAGCTATTATGTGGACTTATCAGAGTCAACATAACAAAGTGTAAGCTCTTTGCAGAATGTAAGAACTACCATGCACCTGGTTTCAGGTTACACCATGTACACTTGGTGTAACCCATAAGGAAGAATAATCCCCAAACAGTGTTGATCTTATTCCCATATGTTTGATTTTCAGTCTGTGTGTCTTTTCCTAGTTCCTACTCTCTGTTTTTAATGTTTCCTTGGTAAGAAAATTGTGGCTGATGGTGAGACGTTAAAACAAGCCTATGGAAATGGTGGAGCTGTGAGAGGCAGATTTGGGTAATGTGGCATCCTCTATTGTTGAGGGGCAGAGCTGACCTTTGCTGCTAGCCAGCTGCTTCCAGGGCAGTACTGTCCTCTCAGCTGTGTCACACCTGGCTGGTCTCATGACCAGATGTCCAGAGGTAGATGGATCACTCTCATAACAGCATAAGGGACAGAGTCCTTCAGGATGGGCTCAGTTTTCCTCAGGGCTGCTTGCTTTTTATTTTCCTCCCCTGTGATTCATAGCAGAGAAACTCTGTGGTGAGACCAGACGGAGACTTGGGGGAAAAAAAAATATATGTGCTGGAAATGAAAGGCTGGGTGTCTGCAGGCAGACGGGGATGCCAGGAGAAGTCTCACCTCCCGGGGAAAAATACAGCCCTCTAAGCAGCACGCCCAAATCCGCCGTCTCCTTGACACGCTGTCAGGTCGCTAGCATGAGGAAGCTGAGCGACGGCTCTGTGTCTCTTTAACACTCTGACACATGTGAACTCAGCAGCTTTGCGGTGCAGTTTAACTCAGCTGCTGTGTTATTCTGTTTTGCGCGTATTTGCCCTGGTTGTGCGGAAGCCCTGGGGTACTGAACGCACACCCTCCGCTGGTACAGAGATAATGAGTCGAGTGTTTGACTCCGAGGCCGTTAGCACAATGGGCTAAAGGCCCAGCTGCTGTGTGGAATCTCTCTTGCTTGTATCGATCGCTCGCTCCCAGGGCAGTTTGCTGTACTTAACACTCTGAGGTAAAGACTAATCGATGGCCATCTATTGGGTTGGAGGTTGTATCTGATCTCAAGGATGTCAGCTCAGTAAACCGAACTGAATTATCTGTTAATACAGACTCCCTGTGGGTTCTGTATGTTGCCTCTTGGACTTTGGCTTCCACTGAATGGAACAATTTACCCACCAGGCCTGGTAATTGCACAGGTGGCTTATGCTCACAGCCAAAACTGTATCAGCGGGTTAAGGAGATGTGTGTCTGATGTCACGTAATGGAGCTCTCTTGACATGGAACGTTCTCTCTCTCATTCCAGCCACAGAATCTTTGGTATTTTCCAGAGGTTGTTCACATGATGCATGTGGTCTTGCAAACAAGGACAATGGCAGACTTTCTGATCATTATTGCTGGAATTTCATGTATGGGGGGATGGGTGCCAGTCATGGCTTAGGTCAGAGGTCACTTCTAAGTTCACCCTGATATCTCAGGCTCAGCATTTATCTGACAGCCAGGCAGCATGTAGGTCACTGCAGGTCAGTGTCATGTTTGCATGTGATCATCAGCGGTTGTGTTCAGATTCTGTCACTTTTTTTTCTTTTTTTTTCCACAGATTCCTATGCAGTGATGCTGTGTGGCTGTGTTTAGATTTGGAAGTTAATGCCAAGGTTAATTCTCTACTCAAAACAAATTCGCTGTTTACTAAAATGCTGTCAGTGTGACCCCAGATGCATTCTTCTTGTACATTGTTGACATGTGAGTGGAAACACAGATAAGGACCCAATCCTTTGATAGTTTGCGAGTCCTAACAAAAATCGCCTAATTTTTGTGTCATGACAACAATTCCTAGCTAAAACTCTCTGGTAACAATGACAGAGGAGTACATTAATGCAGTGAAAAGTGAATCTGTGCAGTGGCTGCTCTAAGCTGATGCCTGTGAAAACAAGCCCAACAACCCTTCCACGAAGAGTCTGTTTATGGGGGTTTAAGACTAAGTTGCTCGTGTGTAGAATATGGAGCCCAGAGTCTGGGGGGAAAAACTCCCTTATAATCCAAGTAGCCTTTTGCATCAAACTGCATTTAGAAAGTCACACATGCCACAGAATTCAAAGGCAGGGAATAATTACATTCAAATTCTCTGTGCATATGTGAATGCATCCCAGAACTTACCTTGATGTGCATCCAGGTACTTTTGTGGGCTCAGATACTGCTCAGATCATCACCCTAGCCAGATAGTGTTGATGTGAATCAGTGAAAGATAGAGTGAATCTTTGTGAAAGATAGAGGCAGTGATTTAATTGCTTGGGACACCTCCTTACCCAGTGTAACTTACATAGCTTGCATTTCTGTATATTATGGAGATATGGATGTGTACTTAAGCAACTCAGGCTAAGTGCCTTGTTTGAGGGTGCTCTCAATGTGGCACTTTTGAATCAAACGTGCGAATGCTGCTTTTCCGCTTAGCCTCAGCAGTGTCTAATTCCACTGCGTGCCACATGGAAGGGGAGCAGTAGGGCTCTTCACCAAACATTGCCACATAGCTCTGTTTACAGTTTCATCTACGCTGTCAGCATAGGGAAACAATGTTAATCACGGGTGATGAGGAAACACGGGGGCCCTGATGCACATTCCAGACAGAGCTACCGCTCTGCTCTGCATCCGCTGCTCTGCGCCCTTCCACCTCTCCTTCATCCATCATCCCCTACCACATGACCGTCCCACGGAGAGTCCTCCTCCATCCCAAATTCAGCTGACTTCCTCACAGACCCAGAATGAGATGAAGCCAAGTGCTGTCCTCTGGCCACTCCGAGGGTGTGGCTCTGTTTAGCTTGTCCGGTGGTTAAACAGCTGTTTTGCTGCCACGTTGTGAAGGCATGATTGCCAGCTGGTGATGTTTTAGGCACACGGATATTATTACTGTGCCATCCATCTGATGTTGTAAAAAAAAAAAAAGACAAAGTTCACTGGAGCAATTTTTGAACTGTTGTCAGTTATTCTCTTTTCTAATAAGTTCATTTGTGCACATCTTACACCTTAGGGAAACTCATGTGTGCTTAATATCTCCCTCCTATGAGAGAATATTTAGGCTGTTAATCTGGTAACATGCACCTGCAGTGTGTAATGGCACTGATCCAACAAAATCTGCTGGGAGACTTGCCAAACTATTGAACGCATATTAGGTAGTTTGCAGATTATTAACAGAACTCAATGCAAATTTTGGCTGGTCCATGGTAGGCTATTAAACACTGCTCAGTTGGATTGTATTGAATTTGTTTGATATTTAGGATGTTTTGTAATTGGTTAAAAACACTGCAAGGCAATTTATGGCACTTTTCCACTTTAAGAGGTGACATTGTTCTTAAATGGAATGGAGTTTATTTATAATTGATTGCAGTTATCAAGGTCAGTGATTGCAAATGAAACTCATATGCCCAGACCTCAGCAGAAGTAACTAGTAAAATGGCTTCTATTTGCTTCATTTGGAGACATTTGGAGACATTGACGCTCATTCGCTCACTGTAAATACTGTATCCAGTGTTGCAGCAGACATGCCAATGGTGTGTTGCTTCTGTATCATGTGTTGTTCTTAATTAATGTCTCCCTACAACTGAAAACAGAATCCACCAGTAAGATAAAGAAGGCTAGGGATCCTCACTCCCAGAAGAACTTGATTAAACTTACAATAGTGAAGCTGTTCTGTGAGGAACACTGAGTCTTTATGTCCTATATAACAGCAAACATTGCAGTTAAATTGGCCACTAGTGAATTTGCCTAACTCTAATAAACTGTTGTTTGGGTTCTTCTGGACAGAGGCATTTATGTAAAAGGTAAAAAAAAAACAGAAAGAGGGCAGTATTACATCTTTACTTATTTGCTGAGTAGACCACCTAATCTAGCGCCACTGAAATAGTTTGCATTTGACATTTATTTTTTTAGAGAGCTGGATGATAACTTTGGCGGCCTGGGTTATGTATATTGCTCATACGTATACAGGCAATGTCCTCAACAGGATTCAAACATCTAATTACACGTCCACTCTGTGAACCTCTGTGCCAGCCTGCTAGCAGTTGTTCCAGTGCTCAGAAGTGTTTAATTCTTCCATTTCTTTCTCTGCTCCTGTGAAAAGGGGAAATGGGCTTGCCACTCTTCTGTCTGTGACATTGTTGAAGTTACAAGTCTTACGATTTGCTTGCTCCTTATGAATGTTCTTAAAGGGGTGTGGTTTACAACAATATCCCATTTCCAGCAGAGGAATGCAGACAACCCTAAATCCTCCTTGAAGCAAATGGAATTTTTAGACAGAGGACAGAAGGTACATAGGAGCTGAATATGTGGTTATAATGGAATTTCAGGCTCAGCACTGTGTAGAGACTGGATTTAGGACATTATGGCTGCTGTGTGGTGACTTCGTGTGGACATCAGTGCTGTAGATTCTTGAATTGTCCAGATCATGGCTGTTGTCATTGTTGAGTTTGAACATCTTCACACAGTCTTCTGACTAGGCGTTTTACTTTTCAGTGGTTTGTTGAAGTGATTGTTGGTCATAAACTCGCAAAATATTAAATGGAAATGATATGCTGTCAGAAGAATCCTCGTGTTTATGACGTTACGCCTAAGAATGCGTTTATACACCCCAGTACTGCCATCTAGTGGTAAGATGGCCATATGTCCGATCTCTGATAGGTGTGTTACGCACGCAGGAACTGTATTCTTAGTGATATTTACATATGATATTAAATTATATGAATCGGTTATTCTGTTATGAATGTTTTTCACTTGTCTTTTTACAAGAGTTCTCTAGTGAACAGACATAATTAATTTCGGGATTTATTCATTCATGTTATTGATAGCTCCAACAAGGGAGTAAGGGTTTTTACTTCACCACTAGATGGCACTGATGCAATGCATATCCTGAACGCTTTTGTTTTGGGGCAGGAAGGACGTTACCATAAGTGGACCACATAAACTCGATCCACAGATAGAATCGTAAATGTGTATCTGAACATTTTATATACCTTAAGCAGCTACACATATATGATACTGCTGTGTTAGCCGCTCTGGATAAGAGTGCTCGGAGTCTGCTAAATCACAATATTGTAATGTCCTCCATAATTACTATCTGTTGGTCTGTCATGAAAAGTAGTAAATAGAAGGATTTATATTCTTAATAGTCAGAAATGTAATATTTTTTCCCCGTTCTTTTTATCAGAGTAATAACTTTTTTTCCTTTGGTCTAATTTTGAGATGTGAAGGGACTTCATATGGAACAAAGAGACCCTTTTAAGATTAGTGTTTGTCTTCAGGAGTGCTCTGTTTTCAGTGTCTGGATGTCTTAGGGGAAAGGGTACGCAGTGTCTTGGATGGTGGAGTGCACCCATATGGGGGTTATGTCCGGAGGTTCCCCTTTCATAATAGTAGACATCTGTTCTTGCGCATCCTACTCCAAAGGCCTCAGGTTGCCAAGTGCTGGCCTGTCGCTGCAATATTAGCGCAGCACATATTTCCTTCAGGGTTGACTCTGGGAGTCTCTTTGATCCAGCTGAGTGGTCAGAGGCTAACCTTGGTAAAACAACCGTGCTCAGCTGGGACCTTGCTGGGGGTCATGGGAATGGAACGTCTTTGTTCTCTATCTGGAGCACCTCTGTGAGCACACAGTGCAGCACGCAACCTGGTTAGTCTTGAAACCTCTCAACTTTGTACTTCTGTCAAGGCAAAAAACTAATGTCCAGTGTGAAAATGAAGTTTCCTACTTGAAAAATTAGCCCATTCAATGACATATGGTACTTCAAAGATATGAAAGTATGCATATACTCGTATGTGTGTGTGTGTTCATGTGTATGTGTGCATATTTGTGTGTGTGTGCGTGTTTGTGTGTCTACATAAGAGAATAGCCTTTTCCATTATATGTAAACTCAATTACCATCCTCCTACATCTTCTCCTCATGAGGTGAAATTTGGATGTCTGTTTTCTAAACATGTCTCTGCCTGGAAAGTGCAGAGGAAAAACCAGGACAAAAACAGCGCAGTCTCAGAGAGGTGCGCTACTGTGACAGGTGCGGAGACAGGACAGTGGCGGTGGCTCTGCTGTCCCCTCCCGGGCTGTGACTCTTTGATGTGACCACTCGCTGTCACATCTCTCTCTGGTGCTCGAGGGAAAGTCATCAGGATGATACTATGCCGAAGCCAACGGCGCCAGCGTTCTCACAGCGGCGTGGCTCTGTTTAAAACTGAGGCGCTCTAGCAGAATATGCACGGGAAAAATCCACCCGGGGAGTGGCACGCCAAACACGCCCGAGGGATATGCGTGATGTAAACTGATTAAAATATGTAATATTAATATTGGAAGTTGTGTCAGCCATGGTATCATTGGTATTTATGGACCCTAAGAAAACAGAGCGGAATGTCTGCTACATATGTGGACCTGCAAAGAAAGGCTGATTGGACTGCTTTTCTGGTTAGGGGCTCATGCAAATGGCTGCTGACGTTGGTCTGACTTGCTAATTTAGTGATCATGCAGTTTTGACAGCTTGTTCAACTTTGCATCACATTACTCATTTGCTTACATTTTTAAAACACGCTATTGTATGTTTATATAACCGTTCATACTTTCCAAAACAAATTCATTATTAAATCAGGGGGATTTTGAGATTGGGACCTCTCAAGTATAAGGTAGGAAATGACGATTTCATGTGGAGCTGTCCTAGATTTAGCCACCACCCAAAGTCACCTTTACCACCTTCAGACAGGGGGACAGACGGAGCTTTCAGCTGCGATTGTGAGTGATTGGCAGCCATGGTTTTGGTGCCAAACTGTGGGTGCCAAAGTATACTTTTTCCCAGGCCCCCAATTAGCAGAGATGCTCATTCTCACAGACTTAACGGTGATAGATAATACCAGATCCTGTCCTACCATCTTAATTGGCCTAATGCTTTCGGCTCATTACCGTCCAGCCCTGAGGGACCGGCATGGGTGCATTGCGAAGGTCAGAAGCTCCAGCGGAGAGCTGTTTTGGTTGCTATCAGGGACAGGAGAGCCGAAGAAACGCTTACTTCACTGAATTAATCCTCTTTCGCCTCTGAATGGAATTAGCCCGGATGAATTCCCTGCAGCCCAGGGATTTCCATGCAGTGTGGATGGCGGTATAGTGTCTGGATTTGTCTGCCTTTGTGCTCTTGATTGCTTTCTCTTGTGAAACAGCCAGAGGCAAAAGACTGTGGGCCTGGGTCCAGCGATGGTTACCATAGATACGGGGTCAGAATGACTTTTCCTGGTCTTGGAGCGGTCAACCCACTGCTGCGAAATGCCAAGAGGAGGTGTGATCATGTTGCCTCTTTCTTTCCCTCCCCTCCTGGGAGGCTCCGAGTTCAAAGTGCTACCCTTTCCTTTTTTTCTCCCCCCTTCTTTCTTGTGTGACTGAGGGTTCAAAGAAGGAATATATCTCCCGCTGTATGGGCTGATGCAGTGAGTCTTCTGTGATTGACAGGCAGAAGAGAAAGGAGGCTTTCAAAGGGCAGTACGTGCGACATCATTTCTGTCTGCACCACTGTGGATAGGAGGTGGCAATATCGCACCAATGTGTAAGGACACTGACCCCGGGCCAGCGTTTGAGGGCTCTGTACGGCTACATTGCTTCCAAAGCATCCTGGGAGTTCCACCTGGCTCACTCTTGTCTCCTTCATAGGACGGGATGGAAATGAAATGTTGTCTCTTCAGAGAGATCAGAGAAACTGGCAGCAAAAATGAGTCAGGCTCAGTGCTTGTCCCAGAGTCCTGCACAGACCCGGCTCTGTTAAGGGACTGCAGTGTCTGTGAGCTGTAACACTGCGCGCATGATAAAGGGGTCTGCTTAATGTCAAACAGTGTGCCCCGCGCCAGGAAACTTGCCCCGTCAGGAGTGTGCGGAGCCCATTGAACCGCATTGTTCCAGCTGCCCTTCAGTCCAGCGCATCTCACCGCTGTCACCTAATGAATGGCTTACAGTGAGAGGGAAGTGGAAGGGTGGCGTGTGTCATCAGTCACAGGCATGCTGGGAGATGACCTTTAAGAAATCCCAGGTCTAAGTGACAGGGCCTGGCCCGGCCTCCGCAGGCAGTTATACCTCTGATGGACAGTATGTCGCCGCGGGACGCAGTGGCTCAGGGTGCCGCGGCGCAGCTCTCATTCTCCTCGCATATAATGATGCAGCGTTTGCTCTTTGTATGACCCCTTGTGGTTTACTCAGAGCTGAAGCAAGCCCTATGACCCTCCCCCTGTCCCTGTCACTGCCCCCTTCCGTGACTACAGCTCAGACGATTGGCTGAGAAGCTGGATTGACAGATCCGTTAACGCTTAGGCGCTGTTACCCTGTGCACAGGGACTGCCTGGAGAGCTCTCAGTTTCTCTGGAAGCTGTGGTCTCTGAGAGTCCTGGCGTGTTGCAGAGGTTGTCTGTAAACGTCTGTGTTATGCACCTGGTCCAGTTGCCTGGGATGAGAGATAAGAGACAGCACTCTACTTACGCAAGCTCTGCATTGGACAGCTGCAGGAGAGAGTCCCATTGCTCCCCCACTCACTCAACACCCCCCCCACCCCCAACATACACATACACCACCCCTCACACAGACTCTCTCCAACTCCATTCCCCACCCTATCCATCTCTCCCCCATTTTTCCTTTCTCTCCCTCACTCTCCTGCTCTCTAGGCCTCTCTCCTCTGTCCCCCACTCTTCTCCACTCTCCTTCACTCTCCTGCTGTCCTGCTCTCTCTCCTCTGTCCCCTGCTCTCCAGCTCCCCCCTCCCCTCCTCAAGAGTCCTTGCCTCACGGTCCTGTTGTTTTCCTGTGACAGCTCCTTCCTTTTCACGCCCTGCCGTCGTGCCTGCTGGTACCGCCAGCCCACTCGAAAATCAGAAATAAAAAAAATTTAAAAAGCACGGTGGTGATAAGCAGATGAGACTAACCGCAGCAGAGCGTCTGCCCTGCCTGGAGCGAGAAAGCTCATCTTCTCCAGTAATTACAAATGCCAATACTCCCAGGCTGTTGCGCTTAATTAGCTGGGAAGTGCCATTGCGGGACCCGCAGGGATAGGGGTCTGTGGTCCAGAGGGCCTCTCGCCTAGCGACAAGGGCCAGGCACCCGCAGAGTCTCGCCTGATGTCACCGTGGGCCCAGGCCCACGCCCCCTTTCCCATCGTCCCCTACCCATCAAGTCTCAGCATGCCTGAACAGTCAGCCAGCCCACGAAGCAGAGATTCAGTGTTAAGTGTTCAGTAATCTCCTGTCATTTATCTGATGACATACCCCTCGTGTTTACTCCCCACTCTGCTATAGGACAGCGAAATGATTCTCAGGCTGTTTAATAGAGACAGATTAATCCTCAGGCCCTAGAATTACTGCACATTCATGCTGGTGGGCATTCAGTGAGGTATCGATTTGCTTTATCCGTGATGAAGCTGTGCAGAGTGCTGTCGGTTGTACCGTGGTAGACAACCAACGGCCGGCTTGATGGACAGCCTCCGTGGCAGTCTGAGTGATGCGGGCAGGGACATGTGAAGGTTCCAGGAAGCTGAGGTCATCCTTGCTTCTGACCGCGTGTTTGTGGGTCATTTCTCTCGCGTGGCTTGGCACCCTGCAGCCGCGGGGCATGCAGTTCCCCGGCAGACTTCTGAGTACTCTGCACGTTTTAAACGTCTTCCATGAGTCGACTCTCCTGGCTCAGTGCATCTGGTGCTACCCTTCTTAAGACGAGGAATAACTGCTGTGTGCACACACCGGGCTTCCTTAAATGGGTCAAAACAGGGGAGCTCCACCTGAGATGCTATTTGTGCCGGCTTTACATTAATGTGAGTCCGAGCGCCATATTGCCAGTCTGCAGGGGGCTAATGACTCCCACTCTTCAATGACAGCGGCAGTGGGCAGAATGCCTCCCGTCTCCGTGGAGCCTTGACATAATGCTTTGTGAGGGGTCTGGGCAGCTTGCGCTCCCATTGGCCGATTGCGTCCTTGCCTGTGTGTCTCGCGTCGCTATCCCCTGCGTTAGCCTCGCCCCACGCCTCGTCGCCCGCCGCTAATCGATCTCATCTGCTTCAGCTCTGCTCATGGGCCAGGCCCTGCTCCTCCGACCCGATTCACGTTCCCGCGCGCTCGCCCAGCGAAAGGATCCGATGTGCTCGGGTGATCGTAATCCTTCCGTCTGACCCGGTGATGGAGCACGTTCTGTGTGAGCGAAGGTGGAGGTTTCTGCTTGCTGGACAGCAGGGCTGAGTTCTCTGGAATGGAAGACAGGGTTTAATTTGATGCCGTGCTGATTCATTGATCAGCTCAGGGTCTTTTGCACTCCAAACCACAGCTTATGTTCCCTTTAGTGCCATATGGCATTGCCTAATGAGTTAAGTAGCACACTGCTCCACAAAACGAGTTTTTTTGTGTGAAAATAAACGTGTTTGGTTTACTCTTTCGTTTTTGTGAAAATAAATGTGGTCATTTTTATCAGTACAAAACAGTGTGCTTACTCCACCTCTTCTTCAGTTGTGCTATTTTCTGCCCTTTGCCACACAACAGTGAAAGCACAAGTGTCTCTCCCCTTTTATCACTATCACAGAAGGCAATGAAGGTGAAAGCTTGAAAAAGCACGGTTATTTATTTGCCTGGCAGATGGTGTTATCCAGGGTGACTTCCATACATTACATGTTACATGTTATCCATTGGTGCAGCTGGATATTAACCAAAGCCTTTCAAGCAACTTGATCAAGGACACAGCGGCCCATCTGGGAATCAGACCTGCAACCTGCTAGTTATGAACCCAACTCCAGAACCTACAGGCTACACAGTGATACATTGCTAATCTGTCCAAAGTTGTGATGAAGGCAGGTTGTCGGCAGACTCTGTTTGAATAGGGACGGAGCTGGCCGTTAATCTCGTTCCACGGAGAGCTTTGGTGTCTGGAACACTCGGCGGTCCGCTGAGACTCCAGGCTTGCACATCTATTGACAGCAGCGCCGGACTGTTTGGAAGCAAATCCACCGCTAAAACCCAAACAATCCACTCACTACACTCGGGGGACTCAGAAGTTAACATGATTTTTGGGGGGACGCAGACACAGCCCATCTCTCTTCTTCTTTAGTATGCTGCGTACAACAGCGGCCATGCTCCTGCTTTCAAAAAAAAAAAAAAATCTGCTTTTTTATTCCTCCCCACTTCAATTGACGCCCTTTGCGAGGTTGTGACAGAGGGATACATCAAGACTGAACATGCCAAAAAGGAAGAGAGATGGAGATTGGGTCGTTTGTTGCCACCAGTGGTGCTTTATCACGGCTGCCAAGGGGACACTTCCCCATCTCCCCAAATCCCAATTACCTCGTACCCCCACACGGTCACACCCGCAGCGGCTGTGGGGATGTTAAGCGTGCCTCCCTCCAGAGCCCCGAAATAACCTTGCAACACTGGTCCTGCCGTATAAATCACAGCAGCACAGACGGGGGAAGAGATCGGTCAGTGTCTCCTTATTTATTCCTCATGGAAGGGCCTATCTCTTCATCAACAGGATGCGATGAGGCGTCGAGGCCCTTACTTGCACCTGCGCCTCATGGAAGCTGTAAGAACGCATATTTTCCGTGGGGTAGTTAGGTATTTGCATAATGTGTGGGACCTATAGAGTCTTCCTGTGCGATGAAAGCAGTTATTAGAGGGTTAACACTGCCTGTTAATATTTTTATCACAATTTACTAGATCCCTCTGAATTTGGTTGCTAATTTTTTCCACTCATAATGGCTGACTAAGCCAGACTGGCCCCGATGACTTGGGTCCCATGGCCACGACGACCGTGAGCCTGATAAGCAAGTAGATTCATGTAGGCTTTGGGACTCTTCTTCACAGCTGCTGCAGGAGTTATGTTTGTTCCACCAACGGCGCTTCCCAGCGGCGGCAAGCGATGAGGTGGGGCGTCAGCACAACGACGATCAAGTCCCAGGGGCCACAGTGCGAAGCAAGATGAGGAGAGTAAATCCACTAAGTCAGATAATAAAGAATTGCCTCTGCTGGACGGCTGCTTTTACAGGCTGGAAACCTTCCTTTGGCAAAAAACCCCATTGCACTTCCATTTGGAGAATTGCAGTGGAAATGACCCTTCCCTTCTGCAGGCCCCTGGAGTGCACGCTCTGAGGAACCAGCGCGAGAAGAAATGGATGAATCCTTTGCACAGGGGACTCTCTGGACCGAGGCCTATATTCAATCCCCCCACTGTCACGCTTCATCTTTTACTCCGAGTATCCAGTTTAATCAAGTATTACATTTTCACGTTCATGCACAATATTTTTTTTCTCCGTTGCATTCAATGCTGAAATAGCAATGATGTGTAAACATTGACAAAAAAAAACACGCTTCCCCGTCATTTTTGTTCAAATTTAATTGAAGAATAAATCCGTGAGGGTGCGATTCAGGCACTCTGTGTCACTTTCATGAATAAGTTGAGCTCACTAATAAAACTAGATAGGGAGAAACCGTAAAGCTTACTACTTGCAGATGATGCTGTAAAATGTTGCTTATGTACTTCATAGAGATTTGCAACAGTAGCTTTACCCGCACCATTCCTTTATGAGTTTGTGGCTCTTGTCGAGCTGAGAAATCTGGTATAGGCCCATTAGTCCAAGCTCCAGGTTTCACCCAAGTAAATCACAGAATTGCTCGCAGCATCACCTCTTCAGCTGTCTGCTGTTGTTGTTTTAAAGGCCTCCTGTGGACCGGCTCCTGACTAAAGAGATAGTGCCTTTGCAACTCCTCTGTCTTTAGTGGTCCAGCCGATGGCGGAAGCCAATACTTTGAAAGTCCGCTCGGATGTCTCTGAAAAAAGAAAGGGGTATCTTGCAGAAGATTGTCTGATGTAAATAAATAAGTAACTAAGGAAATAAATAAATAAAGGAGACATGGAGAGGTTGTTTCCCTCCCTCCCCTCTTAATTGCTCTGGCCTCAGGGGTCTGTTATCTTGAGTGGCGCTGAACGGAGGAGTGTTATTTGCTCTCCGCTGTTTGAGCTGTTAGCGATGGCGGGAGCTCTGAATGGATCATTACCGAGCCGCGAGCTCCGGTAATGAGCCGCAGTCATGAGCTCAGCTGAGGCGGAGAGATCGAGAGGCTGGCATTTAGGGTTGAAGTAGAGCAATGACAGGGCTGGCGATGACAGCTATCACAGGAATATTCATATGTGCTATGTGCCATTCTGTCAGTGTTGGCAAGGGGAAAAAATTATACACAAAGTACAGTGCTGAATAGTGGGAAAAAAAAAAACATCCACCCAAATTATTATTACTCTTCTCCTTCTTTCTGGTGAAGTAGATAATTACCAGTGATTGTAGAGTGAGTCTTCATCAACAGAATGGGTGGAGCTGTCATACGCAACCGGTGCCTTACTAAACCATTCGCATTGTTTTGCACTGAAGTTCAAAGGCTTTTGGTTGGTGCGTATGAGTCAGCTTCACCCTTTAAAGGGTTAATGTAATCTCGGTGTCCTGCCACTCGCAATGTCTGAGATAACAAGGCCATTATGATTTCAATCAGTGATGTAAATCACCTTGAGTGTCATCCCTGTGGTGACAAGTCTAAATAAAGTGACATCCAAAAGGCCGGGGTTTATTGTTTCAATTGGTCGCTTGGGATGAGAGCATCTTACACATAAATAAATGTTAAAGTAAAATGTTTAGCACCCATGGATTATTGCTTTGGCTCTCTGTTTTGCTTCAGTGCCATAAGCTTTCCTTGTAACTTTAAAAAATGCAGTGTCTTTGGACACGTCTGGCTCACAGCTCTGGACACAGAGTGTGTTCTTGGACAGCTGTGTCTCTGTCCCTGCCTGCAGAGGGAGGCTGACAAAGGAATGTGGAGGAGGTGGCAGCAGACGCCGGGTGCAGATTGTGTGGTGTCATCGCATTGTTGTTGTCAGTCATCACCCATATGGTGACTTGATTGACAGGGGAAGAATGTCTTTAACAACTATTTTTTTGTTTTCCATTAAGGCTTTTAAGGATACACAATACCACCTGCCATACCACTGTGGTTCACCGTCTTCTTAAATGGCTGAAGCTGACCAGGGTCATGGATTAGATGATTCTTGGTGGAAGGCTCCTAGGGAAATCATGGGGGATCACGGTGCCTAGTGGTGTCATGGACCAGAATGGAACACTCCATTCGTATTTGTCTGTTTTGTTACCTGTCATTGTGTGCAGTTAATTGGTTGTGAAATCCTGTCTATCTTTCCCTCTTCCTTTCCCCAGGCTGTCACTGTTAAAAAAATCAATCAGTCAACCAATCATTCAATCAGTTGATTAACCAACCAATCAATCAGTGATCCAATCGATCGATATATTGATCAGTCACTCAGTTTCATTTGCTATCATGCTCAGTCCAATTATTTTTTTCACACACTACTTTCCATAAGGAATTAAAAAAAAAACCTTTTGAGACTAAATAGGAAAAATGGAGAAATTTATCATTGACCCTTTGCAATAGACAATTGAGATAAACTCCTGGAAATGTGTGAAAAGGTGCATTGCATGTATATCTTTACATTACATGTGAGTAATGATGCACTTATTTGTAAGTCGCTCTGGGTAAGAGCGTATGCTAAATGATGTAATATAATGTAATGTAATAGTCAGTAAACTATTGAGGCTCTCTGTTCATGTCCATAGGGGCTGAAAGTGGGTGTTCAAGCATATAGGGATGTCATCAAGGTGCAGGTCTGTGTTCTGGTCCCTTTCTTGTTGAGTTATTCTGTGTTTACTTTGATAAAGTAAAGTGCAAAGTGTGCTTGCTGTCTCTGTGTAAACAGAGGGAAATGTTTCTGCATTGCAGTCTGTGACCTGCATTTGAACTGTGTACAGCAGGTGTGGGGTGAGCCTGACAGTGAGGAAATGGTCTTTCTGAGAGTTTGCAAAGGTGTAAACAGGAAAAACAGAGCAAATGGACAGTTAAATGACACAGTATTGAGTGAGAAGAAGATGACGTGTTTTCCCTGGGAAGAAAAATGAAGGTGGGATAGGGTGAAGGGAGGGAGAGAGAGAGAGACAGAGCAAGAGAGCGAGAGAACAAGACAGAAAGGGAGAGGAAAGAGTTGGAGTAATTAGTTGGAGAAGTTGTCTGTGAGGCTGTCAGAGATGCGGCGTTCAGCATTCAGCACCATCTGCTGATGACGCCGTTGCTCTCAAATGCCAGGCTTCACAGACGGAGCCAATCAAACGCTCGGAAGTAGGAAGTTTCCTTTTCCGTCTCCGCAGTTTCCAGGGTGTGTCTTTGAAAACTGACCCCCCTTGTGCCACTCCAACCGGTCTTCTCCCTGACAGCCAGACAGCTAGAAATGAACGCAGCTTTATGTCTGGTTTACAGTCTGCCATTTGAGGTAGTTTTTTCCCTCCTCAGCTGAGCAGTCCTTCCTTTCACCTGTGCTTAAAAAGTTGCAGCTTTTGGAAAATGAGGAGATGTTGGACTGAGATAGCAGCTGTTGGTGCTATAACCTAGAGAATGAGAGAGAAGCCATGTCAAATCAGTGGCTTTCCCAATTTTTCCCCATTTTCACCCAGCATTTTTTTTCTTTTTTACATTAGACATCATGTGCATTTACACAGGACTGCAGGGCTTAGTGAATACAATCCTCCAAAATACACACACACATCTACTGCAACTGTTTTTCACACTGCATGTCCCACAGTGCACCAAGAAGCAGCACAGAAGGGAGGATAGATGCATCTCCTCGATGTCATCTGAGCAACTCATTGATGCCCAAACAAGTTGTAGAGTGCTGAGAACATAGCGGTGAGGAAACCGAGGCGGAGCGCAGCCAATTTATTCTGTCACCGTGGGCTCCCAGTCATTGTCCGTAAACAACACATCTGGGCTTGAACCTGTGCTGTAGTGCTCAGCCTGCACTCAGAGCATGCGCCTTAACTGGCTGAGCCACTTGGGAGCATAATTGTGTCTCTCTTGTATAAGAGCGCCTTTATTGGTTGAGTCTGAGCTGTTTGTCCCTTATGTCCTTGTTTCTCAGGGGATCTTAGGATAAGTAGGTTACTGACATGAGAGAAGTTAATGTTAATGTTAATAGACTTAAGCACCTGGTGCTGTTATCTGAAAAACCATAAGCAGAGTATATTGCAGTTATCGTTTAAATTGTATATCTACTATAATTGGAGCTTGGAATATGTGCTGGTAAGCAAGAAAAGTAACTATTTGAATATGAACCCAAGAGAGTGTTTCTTAGGAGGTGTCAAGCACTCCTCAGCAACTGAAGCACATTTGTAAACACTTGGTTTCCCGGGGTTTCGTTTTTCATAGAATAACCCCTTGCTGCCTTTTAAGATTTTTTCTTCATCTCTCCCCAGGTTGCATTTACAGTGCGTGGTGGTGCACAAAGCACAGTATTGCTATGGATATTGAATATAAAACATGCAGAGTTCTGTCTTCCTCCTTCTGTATTATAATTACAGGGGAGAATGGCACACTATGAGCAAAGACAATGTCTTCTTTCTCCCTCTGTGTATCATCTCTTGCTTTCTCTCTCTGTCTCTCTCTCTGTTTTCAATATTCTAATTACAGTTTGCTTTATTGGCATGACAAATGTGCATCCATGTTGTTTAAGCACAGACATACAGCCTCAAACAGAAGTAGCAATAGAACAGTGTCATCTGTCTGTTTCATCATCTGCCTAGTTTTGGTTTGCTGTGTTGGCGTGACAAATGTGAAATGGGGGTGACAAAAACATACCCGATGTCTGCATATATTTCAAATGCAAAATGTGCTCTCTCTCTCTCTCTCTCTCTCTCTCTCTCTCTCTCTCTCTCTCTCTCTCTCTCTCTCCCTGTCCCAGGAGCCAGCAGAAAAGTGCCGCTGCGCGGTGGGCAGCATCCTGAGTGAGGGGGATGAGCAGCCAGACGAGGAGCTGGTGCGCCTCTATGAGAAGTTCGGCTTCAAGGTGTTCTCCTTCCCAGAGGTGACGCACGTCGTCACCACCTCCTTCCCCAACAGAACCCCCATATCCGTTCTGCTGGGGGTCTACAGGGTCTACCCTCAGCTGTGGAGATACGTCAAGGTAAGGACGGTGCTCCTGCTTTGCTGCTGCTAAACGAATGCAGCTGAGTTATGTAACCATATAAGCACACCCATATCCTTCCACTGTCTCTGAATGGCAATATTGATAATGAAAGCCAGTCAGAGGTTAATAGATGTGACAACGTGCATTCTTTGGCCAGTAGTCATTGCAATCATTTGCAGCCAGTTAATTGGCTTGTTAGTTCTCTTGTAGTTAGTTTGTAACTTTCCTTCCCTGTCCCTTGTACTTCACTCTTGTATCAAATATGATCTGTTTATGTCACTGGCTTCACTATGTTTTGTAATATGCCTGTAATGAACTAAATGAAACATTTGAGACAGGCACGGATGTGACCCCCCCCTAGGCAGTCCAGACTCTAGTGCCATGCACTGAGGACCGGGCCAGGAAATGTCTATTGACATTTACTGATGACATTTACACACATGGTCATTAATTCACAGTCATCACTTAACATTCCGAATGGCAGTGCTTTTGGGTGTGGGCTGAGGAGGACAGATCTCTAGAGCTCACGCTTTACACGCGAATATGAGGGGTCCCGTGGAACTAAAGGTTTGCGTGTGATAAGTGCTGGTGTTTGTGTTTCAGGAGTCATGAACGCCATTACATACAAATTTGCCCAAATTGGCCCTCTCAGTTTAGGGTGTCTTTAAATGTGTTAACAGCCTGGAGTTGAGCTAAAATTTGTTTTTGCAATGTGAGTATATACTGTATCTTTATTCACATCATCCCAGTCAGGGACGGCCAACAGATCAATGTCATTTAACAAAACAATGCATGTTTCAGAGAACGGGTGATGTCTTTGCTGTTTTTCCCAGCCTCTGGCAGTGTTTATCCTGAGGGAATGATGTCACCTTTGCAGAGGCGTTGTGCCTCCTATGTTTGGCATGGGCTAAAAGAGGGTCCAGGATTGTGGTGAGACGCTGCCAAAGGTGCCTGGGTGGCTGGGCCGTGGCATGAGATTCTCCGTCTGTCAGAGCGGAGAGAGGTTGGTGTCACAGACAAAAATGCCATCACCAATTCACACCCTCCTGCTCTAAATTCCTGCATCATATGCCAGCAGTTCACTTTTTTTTTAAGGGGGTGGGAGGTGCAAGTGAAAGGGGTGGAACTCTATCAAATAATACCCAGTTCTGTAATTTGGAGTTTAAATGTAATACACACAGCAGTTTGCCACCTAAATTATAAGGGGGTGCTTTTTCTTCCAGTGGACTCTTGATTTGATTTTGCACTCTATTTGAATTTCTTTTCAGTTAAACACATAATCTGAGTAACAGTGCCATTAAAAGAAAACGAACTAAATTTGACAGCCCAAGAGATCTTAAAATATTTAAAAATGGTAAAGAGCAGGCGATTTTTACTCTGAACTCCATGAAAAGCTGAACTCTATGGACTACTCTGTGTCTGAACTCTAAGTGTGATCTCAAACTTTGATGTGGGAGTGTGTATATCAGAGAGTCATCATGGCTGTGAGACAAATGTGGCTTTATTGCCCAAAGGATTCCTTCCCAGTGTGTAGCCCTGATTAAGTTTTACCCACGTTTTATTTCACGCCCGAAAGCACCTGTAGATCTACCTGCACGACACCTGCACACTCTCAGTCCTCTTTGGGAGCACACAGGCATGACCCTACAGGCAGGACAGAAACGTCAGAGGATGCCGAAGACTGCCTTGAGGCTATCCTCATTTACTTATTTATGTATTTGTGTAAATTTATTTAAATCTGTAAAGGACTTGGAACTATTCTGGAACTCCAGCTGGAGTTCCAGAGCGTGCACAAAGCTAATGGTAAGGAATTGATGTTTCTTCACGAAAAGGAAACTCAATGTTAAAAAAAAAAAAAAAGAAAGAAAGAAAAAACCCCAGATGCTTTCATCTCCTTCAAAGGCCGGCAGGGGCTCTGTGTTTCTCCGTGTTTCTTTACACCGAATATCGATGCTACTCCATTTACACCCTAAAGACGCTGTATGGATCTGCGACACTGAGCTGTGATGACTGTCTCTCCTATGCTGCTGCCTGTTGGCCAACTCTCTCCTCCTCTTTGGAGGCCCCCTGGTTTCCCAGTGTGGTTTCCAGTCTGTGGGAAGGGTTTAATAAGGGGAGTGTTTAATTATGATGCTGCACAAAACTCAGGGGGACTCCAATATTACAGACACCTGCCACCTGCCAACTGTTTTCATGGGTCACCCGTGCTTTTTGTCACTGGGGCTGATATATCTGTGCCCTGGGGGTGTCTGTGTCCTGGGAATTAGGGGCCAGGGGGCAGATTAATTAGTTAAATTACTGCCAGTAGTGGAAGTAACCTGTGTCCTGTTTGTCAAAATGAGATGAAACAAACACTAAACACAAGTGCTGAATAGATGGGAAACGTGGAAAAAAAGGGCTGTTATGGCAAAGGGGCCAGTTATGTGAACATACTGAGTCATATTCTAGTGCTGTTGTGTTATGTTCTTCAAGATTTTTTCCAAGGCAAAACAATGGGTGTAGATACCCAACACCCTGATGTTGAAAGAATGCGAGGCGTCTATGCTCAGTGATGCATTGCGGGGTCATTGTGGCCGTAAACTATTGGCTGCAGGGCCATGAGACTCTCTTAATGCAACCTCTCCCACAGCCCCCACCTCATCACTGGCTAAGGACAGGCCGTCCACTGCAGCGTTATTTTTTGTTGCCTGTTGTTTTCTCTCAGCACTGGAGGTGAGCATACTACTTGGCGGATCTGTGCTTGACCAAGATGCAGTTGTGTGCTCATCTGGAAGGATAGGCACAGACTGAACCCCGTTCATGTCATCTGTTTCTCAGTCTTGTCCATCATTTGAGTTCAGTGTCAGTGCCAGGGATGGTGTGGTTCATGGCTGGAAAGCGAGAGGGGACTGTAAACTGTTTATGTACAAAAAAAAAAAAAAAAAAAAAAAAGACAAAGAAAGCTCTGAAGTCAATAGCCGTGTAGGATGTACTGGATGTAATTGAGTCATAGGATGAGCATGGGGGTGAGACTGTAAACAGCGCGAGTCGCTTTGGATAAGTGCAGGACGGTTAATGGCCGTGTAGGAATGCAGCTGATTAAATGGGTTACAGAGGAATGTGTGCTGTAGAGCCGGGCGAGGCCGCCTGCGAAGCAGATAAGTGATGTTAAATAATGCAGAGGTCAGCCGTGGTGTGTTTCTGTGTGTTTAGAGAGAGACTCTCCAGTTTATCATACATTGAACAGGCACCGGGGTGCCAGAGACTCTGGTGACGAGATGCCAAGTCCTCTCTGCTCCATTCATATCTCTTTACAGTTGTCTTGTATAAAATGGTGTGACTACGTGTCACATGACGAAGAAAGCTGAATCCCAGGCACCTGGCAGCTTGCTGATTGGATGATTCACGCACTTGCTCATAAAAGGGATTTTATTTTTGCCCACATTTGACAGAGTGCATTATTCATGTCTGACATTTTCCTTCTACCCGTCAGTCATGTAAGTCATCCAATCAACATCCAATCACTGGACACTCCGTATTCGTGAATTAGCATACATTTAACAACGTACAAAAACAAAAAAACAAGAACAGGCATTGTTCAACAGCTGCGACTACTATATTAGCCTTATCATTATCTAGTGGTAAAACCGCTGTTAGAGCGGGAGACACTCTCACCCAGTCAGTCAGTGACTGAGTTTGGGATGCTACCTGCAATCTCAGCCAAAAATCAACAGCACAGATATCAACAGACTTCTTTTCTCACACTGTTTGGCACATTCATCAGCTCAGTGAAGTTAAAAGCAAAACAACAGAAAGAGCACACTTTCAGACTTTTCTGGGTGGAATTTGGTTTTAGAGCTGGGATGCTAAAGGTCATGTTACGCAGTCACTGCTTTAGTTCTGGTGTCAGCTCCGCAGACCTGCCCTCTTGTAATTAGGAGAGTCGGACGAGCGGCACCCAAAGGCTGACAAGCGATGGAGTCAGAGAGCAGTGGTGGGCAGAGCCTGTGATTACAGGGCAGTGACACTGCGTGGATAATGGAAGGGAGCAGTACACTCAGCCCAGCGCCGGGGCAGCTGGGTAAATGAGCTAACGAGCGGGGCGGGGCGAGCGTCTGACGAGGTTTAATTATCCTGCCCTGTGCTCGCGCAGGTGGCAGCGCCGTTGGTGGTCGGGGGTGTTTTTCTTCCTGTAAGAAAGCGGGCGCTGCCATCTGCCCTAGAGCTGCCGTCGGGCATCACGGAGCATCACTTCAGAGCAGACGCGGAGCGAGGTTCACTGATCCTTATCTTATGTGGACGCATCAGTCTAATCACTGGCGTTCACCACCTTCCCATCTGGATATTATAGAGATCAGTGCATCTGTGCAGCTCCTGCGCTTGTGCCTGCAAACAAGGGGAATGTGTTCATGTTTACTGACTGAGTGTGATATAGGTGCCAGGATTCTGGGCTGCCCCCCCATCCCCACCAGAGCTGCTGCTGTCCCGGATTCCCACTGAGGACCTAGATCTCCCATCATCCTTCATAAACACCAGCACTCGCCTCATCTCCCCCTCACTATTTCTCATAAACACCTCCCCATCCCCCTTCCCCGCCCCCTGGATCTGTCTGCCTAACAGTCCTGACCTGGGAGAGGGAGTGAGTGGAGACTGCAGTGGCAGGGCTTACTGGGAGCTGATATGAGTATTTTTCGGACCCAGAGGGGTGGGAGAACACTTTTCTAGGTGAGAAAGCATCAACGGTGTGTGTGTGTGTGTGTGTGTGTGTGTGTGTGTGTGTGTGTGTGTGTGTGTGTGTGTGTGTGTGTGTGTGTGTGTGCGTGCGTGTGTGTGTGTGTGTGTGCGCGGCTGTCACAAAATGATGACAGTATGCGTGTTTATGTGGAGAGAGCTGCAGAGCAGTCTGACTTCAAACTCAGGTGTGAAGACGAATAGAGTGCAGAAGTATAGATGTGTAGTGCAAATATAGATAGTACATCTTGTGGATTTAACTGAGGTTTTAGTTAAAGTACTTTTCCTTTATTTTATTCTCAAAGCATTTAGGAGCTCACCATGGCCACACCATCAGAATGGGAGGGGCTGTGAAACGGCTGGTTCTCTGACAGTGTGGATTCACTGCGCCAAGTTTGTTGTAGTGAGTGACAGCGCTCAGGACACAGGGAACTCAAAGCTGCTCTAAACAGCCTGGCAGTGTACACTTCCTACTCTCACTCATGCATTGGCTTCAGTGTAATGGGAAAAACTTGCTGCTTTATAGGTTGAAACCCCCTCCAGCATACGGTATCATCTCTTGCCCAGAATTCTCTTTGGTGGTTCACTCTTTCCTGTGTCCATTGGTTCCCTCTAGAGTTTTTGGGGTCTGATTTACTGCAGGCCCCACCCACACCCACACACACACACACACACACACACACACACACACTTCCACCCATCCCGCCATCACAGATTCCACCATCGCCTGCGGCCTTATCATGTATTATTCACACACGGCCCCTCTCCTATCTTCTTTCATGCTATTATTTGTTGGATTGAACATGGGAAATGGGTCCTGGTCGTTCACGGCATTCATATTTAATGTGTTTGTCTGATGAGAAGGTGAAAGGTGGAAATGAAGGGGCGTTTGCTGGCCCGCAAGAAAATGTCCACTGCCAGGTGACTGCGTGGGAGGGTGTCCCTCCATTGCCCTTTCTATAGACCCCCTGCCAGGGCTCAGGACTGTGTAACACCTGGGAACCTTAGTGCTCTGTGACACTTTCGGCACGCCCTTCTTACATTTGGCTATGAGGAGAGTGGGTGTCAAATGTTGCTGCTGTTTGAGACTGTCTACCATGTAAGCTCCTGCAAGGTATTGGAGTAATGTGTGGGAAGCGAAACAGGAAACTCCCTCTCTCCTGTCTGCTGTTGATGTTGTCAAACACACATCTGGTTGCGTGATTATCTCTGTGAGTGCGAGCGGACTTGCCTCCGTCTGTAATTAGTGTCGATGGCCTGGTCCCCGTCGGGGGTTGCAGTGTTGTCACCACCATGTCAGCCGCGCTGTCCCTCCCACACAAACCGCCTCCGCGTCTCTGGCTGTCCATCACCGTGCTGACATGACTGACACTTCCCCATCCCTGTCTCTCAGACGGCTTGCTGTGTTGAGACCAGGCCAGGAGAGTCGGCAGGTGCTCACGTTCACAAAAAAGAAGCCTGCCAATTGACCTCTCCGTCTTTGTTTTTTGGCGATCCATTTATTTTTACTCTGTTTCAGTCGGTTTGATACAGTGCGTGGGCGACAGCATGCGTGTGGTTTCCCCCTCATCTCCTCCCCATCCCCGTAACGACCCCCCCTTTTTTTTTTTTTCCTGTGTGACCCTCACATCTGTCAGCAGCAAAGCGAACACAAACTGCTGCAGAATCTAGCTGTTGTTGTAAGCCCAGTTTCCTCATCCACTTTATCCTGGAGGGCTTTCGCCCCAGCGCTTTCTCAGCTGAGGTGACAGAATTTCATCTGGTCTTAAGAAGCTTTCATGTCATTGATTTCATGTCATTTATTATATGTTTTTTTTTTTTTTTTTTTTATGAGAGGGTTGAGGCATGTATGGGATTAGGGTATAGAAAGTACATAGTCCCTGTAGAAACACATGGAGATATTGTGTCAATGGATTAGCTGTCATTTACAGGTGGCTTGGGTTGCACGTAGCCCACTTGTTTCTCACTGCTCCTGTACATATTAATGAAAAATTGTCTGAACTGTTAATATGTGCGCCTTTATATCCCAGCGCCTCGGCTGGAGCGAAGTCCTTGTGAGTGCTGGTGGTTGATCAGCCAGAGTGACGCAGTCTTTCCTCCTGGGAGGGAGAGAGATTGTTTTATTCTCGGCTTATTTATGTATTTTTTCACTCTCATTACCGTTTGTTTCACAATGTTTTATTCCCCTTCCTTTTTTTTCATTACGGGCTATTTGTGTTAATGGTTAATTTACGGGTTTGTGGAACGTGGGAGCCAGCTTTATTAGGCGAATGTTATGTTATGCGGCACTGCCGGGGCCTTGTGAGCTTAATAAAAGATCATTTTGGGAGTGGGCCTCTGCCGCGTGGAGCAGACCCCGCTGTTGTTTGGAGTGACAGTCCCGCGTCCTGCACACCTGTGAGTTGCACACATTGGCACGAGCGTTGCCGCATGTTCATGTTCAAGTGGGGCCGGTGTGTAGCTGATACTTTTTGTTTGATCGGTTATCGTACCAATCAATCACAGTGCAGTGTTCTGTGTTACCTACGGAAAGTGATATTCAGCTCATGTGCTAGGGCATCTTATGTTAGGATGCTAGGATTGTCGTAATATAATTAATATATAATATATAGTAATTAATATATATAATATTATATGTAACATATATAAAATAAATGTATATTTAATTTACATTTCATGTATAATGCATATATTTAAAATATTCATTTTCTCTAGAGAGAGAAAGTAGATGAAACATACTAGTGGTAAAGAAGTGCTGTACAGATCATTTCAAATAGGTTAGATTTTAATCATTTGTGTCTATCATCAGTTTCCTCTATAGCAATAGGTCTTCAATAGAACAGAATGGAACAGAATATTTTTTATTACATGGTTCTTTACATAGTTCTCCTGTCTTGGCCTGAAAAACTCTGATCTCTGTCCTGGTCTCTCACAGATAGCTGAGCCCGCTTTCACATTAGCGGTCAAAAAGATTTGTATTTGGATTCTTTCTTCCTTCATCAAAGAATGTGTGAAGCATTTTTGCAGTTCAGCTTTTTTGATTTTCTTGCAGGTATCTCACTCAAGGAGTGATGAAAGTGAATTTTTGATTGTGTTTTACAGGCTGCCTGAATCAGTAATTCTTTTTTATTTTGTTATTTATTTGTTTAGCATTTTGTAAATATGATCCACATCTTTCTTGACCAAATGGAATATTTTTCTAACAGTAGGTCAGAAGGTGCCACTTAAACAACCTGCATATTACATGCATATTAGTGTGTCTGAATTTATTCCTAACCGTCGGCCCCTGCAGGGTTGCAGTAAACATAAAGGAAATGCTGTTTTGCATTCGTATGTTAATTACATAAGCACACAGAGCCCCCTGATGTGGTGATGATTGATAGGAAGGATGCAAAAGCATCCCGAGAGCTTAGGCATTAAGACCTCCCTCTGTCACATGGGGCGGCAGTGTTATAGCTGTTCTTTCTGCCCCACAGTCGCCCTGAAGAGCTACGGGGGGCGGGGTTATGTGGATGCTGTCCCAGCACGCCTTCATTATTGATGAGCTCCATGCCTCCTCACTGCAGGCCAGCTTTCTTCTTTGGGCACGTGTGTGTGTGTGTGTGTGTGTGTGTGTGTGTGTGAGTGTGAGTGTGAGAGTGTCTATAAGTGTGTGAGTATGTGTGTATGTGTGCAGATGTGACAGTGTGTGTGAGTGTGTGTGCGCGTGTGACAGTGTGTGTGTGAGTATGTGTGTCTGTTGGTGATCGTATATGTTTGTGCGTGTACCCAGCTGCTGTGTTTATGTGTGTGTGTGTGTGTTCGTGTGAGTATGCGTGCACGTGGGTGTGTATGCATGTGTATGAGGGTATACGTGTGTGTGTGTGTGTGTGTGTGTGTGTGTGTGTGTGTGTGTGTGTGTGTGTGTGTGTGTGTGTGCGTGCGCGTCTGTGTGCCTGTGCGTGCGTGCATGTGCACGTGTGCGTTAGAGTAAGTTTTGGGGGAAGGGGGGTTGGTATGGCTATCAAAGCCATAAGAGTCCCCTGGGGTGGGCTTGGGTGGTCTGAGCTGGCCTGAGTGTAGTCTTGCGTGCTGCTGGAGAGGTTAACTTGTCCCTCCATAATTAATGATGTCATCCTGCAGCATTGTTCCCTCTGTTTCAGTTTTATTGCCTGACACTAGGTCTCTCTCTCCCATGGGCGCACTTAGATCTTATGGGCTCCTAAAACTCAAGGCATGAAAGTCCTACTATAGTCCTGCTATAGCAGCCATCCTCAACCCAACCTGATGTTTTATATATATGCTGTCCTATGTATGCCTCCTGTTCTATTTAAGTAAAGGTGTGTGTGTGTGTGTGTGTGTTTGTGTGTGTGCACCTCCTGCTCTCAGCCCAAGTCTGAACATCACAATTACTTCTTACCATTTTTTTCCATTTCCGTTATATTTGGTGTATTTGGACATTTATGCATGTAGATTCTTCCTACTCTTTAGACTCACGCCATTTTAAAATTAACTGCCTGCAATGGAATATCCACCACAGCCAATGACACAAAATTCCCCAATGTGCTTGATTGTTAACTTATGTTAATCGGTTTCACACTCGGTGTGGAGGAGGAGGAGAGGATGCTTCTTAGGCAGCACTGACATGAGCTGGGGACAGGGCGGGCTATACTTAGAATCTGTGATGAGAGTTTTCATCGCCTTTTTTTCCCCCTTCAGATGTAACAGTGTGGTTCTTTTAAGGTTCTCCTCTTCTAAGCCTTGGATTACTGGGGGCTTGCCTCTCCCCTGTCTGCTGTTTACTGGTTGCTCTTCTCTGCTCAGTTTCACTCTGTGAACATTAGCTGTGGTTCAGATCGTGATGTTGAGAAAAAGTGCTAAATCAGGACTGCACCAACCTAAAATCCATATTATTAAAGTGGTGACAGAATTTTTTGGAAGCAAACTGAGTCTTCCTGTTCCCTGCTGCATGCAGGGCTACCCCAAGGTCCTCCAGTGCTGGTTTCTGTGGGGGAAAAGGAGCTTTTGTCCAGAGAGGTGTCACACCTTAGATTCTGGTTTACCTCTAATCTACATTCCTATTATTCAAGAAACATGCATTACATTATATTACATTGCACTCATTTAGCAGATGCACTTATCCAAAGCGGCTTCCAGCACAAAAGAACAGAAGTGTAACCATTCAAGTTGAATGACCAAGCTAACCACACTCAAAGACCAGTGAGTGTGAGCATAATGCTATTCAAGCCTTACTGCAAGTTAACTTGTGCAACCTGACGAGACAAGGGAAGCCAGGTATACTACCGTACATCAGTTACTAGATCACAGAATCCAAAACACATCTCGATACTACACATAAATAAGCAGCAAGTACTATAAGTTGTCCATTTGCCCAGTCGTGATTTGTGTCTGACCCATAAATGCTTTATCTTGTAAAGTCCTCCAGCACTATGAACGAGTAGGCAGGAGTTGGTCTCTTTTAAACCTGAGCTTAATGTGCTCCCCACATTAATTCCCCCATGCCTAATAAGCTGTTCTCTGTCTCTTCTTCTCTCATCTGTATGAGCCATTTACAAGTATTGGCCCTCTTAGGCCATGCTGTTACAGAAATAGATTAAGGTGCTGTAAGAAATAATAGACATTATTTGTTTAATGACTTGCTAATCATTGGATCATTTCTCATACATCTAAGATGTTGATTTTCTGTCTTGTACTCTGTGGCAATGCTTTTAGAAAGAGGTGCTACAGTATTTGTTTCAGTCATTCCTTAATTCATTGATTGGTCTTGAACCTACACACTTGCCTGTGGAAAGCAAGTAATTCAGAGACAAAGCCAATGACTGCGAGCCTCTCTGCATTATCAGCTTAAAGAAGATTTCAAGGAAGCACTTCGATGCATGTTTTTGGTAACTGTCATTGATCAAGAGCTTGGCTGGAATAAAAGCTAGCACCCAGTAGTAGGGAGTGCCTTAAAGGATGGACAGTGGAGCCTGTGTTTGTTTTAATTTCCTTACTTGATTTACCCTCTGTCTCACTCTGCTGCTGCAGGCTGTTCATGGCGCCGTGGATAAGGCCCCTGTGGACAGTCTCCCTTGCAGTGGTGTGATGGCTTTGAGGCAGGCTGACAGACAGGTTATGTCTGGGAGTGAGATGTATTGGAGCATCAGCTACTGTGTTGTGCCACATTTGTTTTTGCGTCCTTATTGTCCTGAGGTCAGCCTCTGCTTTTCTGTGTGATATGTGAATGAAGAGCAGCTGACATAAACCGTATAGCACAGAACCGCATTGCGTGCTCTGAAAGATAGTTGTAGGCACACGGACATGATTGCGAGCGTGGTGTCTCTACTTTATGAGACCCCAAATCAGCAATGAGAGCTGGGATAACTGGCGTGTGCAATATGAGAAACAAAAAAAGACATATTCCTATAAAATGCCACTGTGACATTTAATTTATTTGCCATTTCCTCATTGCTAATAAGAAAGTGCCCCGGTGAGATGAAGCTGACAGCTACTCCATATGCTGGAAAAGTGCCCTTCTGAGGGTGGCGTGCCGACACAGGCCCTGCTACCAGCCAATCAAAGCGGATCTCGGGTTTGCTGACTTGCAGGGTTGCTGAGTGACGGGTGTGCTGAGGGACACCTACTCATCCTCTGGGGGCATACTGGAACCGCCCAGACCTCCGCCCCCGTGCGCTTGGAGCAGGAAGGGCCTCGGACGGGCCCGCGTGACTGTCATGAGTGCACTGTCACAAAGAAGACCAGTGATGTGCGTGTGTCAGGTGGTTGCCCGCCGTCGGGTCCCTTCATGGAATGAGCCGGTTAAGCGAGTCTGTTAGCCCCGCCTCCCCTGCCCCCACAGGCCCTCCTCCAGAGACTGGGCGGAGGAAATGTATCAGAAAGGATGAAAGTGCCGGATCTAAATCCCTTTTAACCCGATCCCCCCCAGCAAGCCAGCACCAACATGAAGCAGAATACATGCCTTGTAATCTCACTCAAATGAGTCTGCAGTCAACCCCTGGGATCAATACAAACGGGAGGAAAAAGTTGACCAGCATTTCCTTTTCACCCTTTGTGTACTGAAGCTGCCTAGAAAACATGAATGCTATGTACCAGGTAGATCTGTGAAAGAATTTTTGTCAGCAAACTTAAAATACTCTTAGAAGTGCCCTTAGTCTGAATTTGGAAAAAAATATTCCTTGGAAAAACATGTCGTGATATTTAGTTGCGATATGTTAGTCTCTATCACTCTGGCACATCCTTCTGTGATCAGTGAGTGTAGATGGTTTCAGCTTCACCACTGCATGTTGATTGGTCATTGTAAATGACCAATGAACAAGGTCTGTGGGCCTTCTGGGACTGCTCTCCATCTGCGAGTAGCTTCTTTAGTCTGTATCTGCTATCACTCACACAGCTGAAGGCCAGCTCTCTGCTGGGAGCTCCTACCACCAGGGTCAATTTCCACCCTGAGACACCCACCAGAGTGTAAATTTGGGTATATGAATATCATACAAACAGCAGACGAATGCCTCTGGATTAAGGGGGCCTCCCCCTTGGTGAAGAACAGACGGTGGACAGTCTGACCTTTCATTTCTGCAGTCGGCACGGTGATGGAGAGAGAGAGAGATTAGAGAAAGGTGTAAAAACCCCGCCCGTCTTTGACCTTTTGTGGAAGGCTTGCTTTTACACACATGCCGAGCTTCCAGCTTCCTGTCTGTCTGTCTTCTTCTAGAGCAGAGACGGGTGCATCAGGTTTGATAAATGTGCCGGGCCACGAAGACAACTTTGCGTGTGACATTACAAAGTGTCATGTCTGACAAGTGTGGACAAGTGTAGAGCATCGTCTCCGGCTTGTTAATGAGGACGAGCGAGCCCTTGAGCTCAGCGGTGTCTCTGCGTTGCACAGCGTGTCCAGATCAGCTCTGGCAGCTCCGGTTACCGGAGAAGCCTGGGTGCCATGCGGTGACAGGATACAAGACAGGAGCAGTGCATTGTGGGAGGACATTGCTTCTGGAGTTCACAGAGCTGAAGAATATTTTGGTGAAATGGTTGTGTGTGGAGTCCATTATGGGAGCCAGATGCTGTTCAAAGTGCAAATGTTGTTCACTGTACAATGTATTATGGTGGCACCGGTACCTTTCACAGAGCGCCACTGTGTTTTAGAGCAGCAGTTGAGAAATGCTGTGCATTGTGGGAAGACATAGGGTGTATACTATTGACAGTATTAATGCTGTTAACAGTGCAGTGTGTCTTGGGGGGACTGGTAGCATACACAGAAATAATTTGTACTCTTTTGGTGCAGTAGTTACATGTGCAGGGCATTTTGGCAGGACAGGTGCTGTCCAGTGTGGACAGTGTCTTGGATCTTGGAGGTCATGTGGTAGCTTGTTAAAACTAAATGTTGCTCATTGTTGACTAAGTAAAATATTCATATCTGATGGGTAGCCAAGAGGTCATTTTTACATGTTGCTGTATAGGGTGATTTTATATCATAGACAGTCTCTGATTATCACATGGACACCATATAAAACAGCAGACAGGGCGCAGATGTTCATCTCCACTTTCAAAGGTCCCACTTTGTTGGAGAACCCTACATTGCCTCTTCCCTCTTTCATACACTTTTTGGTCTTCATCCTAAAGTGAAAGCCCTCACATTTTTCAGTGTTCAGAGCACTGTTCTGTCCAGAAGGTAGTATGGCATGGTGGGTAGGCAACCAGAGCCAAGGTATTTAACCTTCACCTGAAGCAGTTCAGGGAATATCCAGCCTGTTTTTACATGGACAATGTGTCAGGGATAAGCCATTTACTTTCTGTAATGGAGTGTATTAAGAACATAAGTAACGTCACGGAACGAGAGCAGGCATATGTCATTTTGTGTCTCTGGTCCGTACAGAGACTGTGGGCTCTGAAACGGAGCCACGGTTGCGGCGCATGCCGTCTGGATTTCGGAGAAGCAGGTACACGGTGACTCAGGCACCTGGGGACAGAGGGGAGGTCAGAATGCAATCATTACAGGGGTGTTGACTTTTGGGGGGGTGGGGGATTGGTGGATCATAAAGTTTCGAGGCAGGGGCGAGCGAGCATTTGTTTGCTGTAGGCAATAAAGTCCCCTTGAGTAGAGCTCCGCGGTTCCAGGCTGTACAGAATTTAAAGTGGGCTTTTATTTCTTCAAAGGCGGACCGGATATTGACAGCCACTAAGCAACATCAGATAGAAGAGCACACATGAAGCCTCCTTCCACAGTTCCAGTATTGCTCCCTGTCCCACAGCTCTGTCCTTTTAGTTTGTCCCCCAGATGTTTGCCAGGCCAGATGTGGACTCCTGAAATTTCCAGGGATGTTGAAGTACCACATGAAACAGGATTTGATGGGGAAACTCCTGCTGAGATGACTCCTGCTGTTTAACTAGGGCGGATAAGTGATAACTGTTGCTCTATTTAGTTAGCTACTTCATCTGAATCTTTCCACTAAAAGAGCACGTGTTGTCTGCCATGCTAAAGAGTCACACAGTGGAACGTACTGTATCTTATGCTTTAGGACCATGATTCCAAATGGCTCATGATAACTATTCAGTGCCCCTATAAGCAGCTTTTTACATCTTTTAAATCTTCATGTCTTGCCGCATTTTGGATAATAGAAGCAAACATGCAATTCTGTGTGCACAAAAAGACGGCTGGTGAGTGTGACACAGTGGAGAAGCAGTTTTGTACTTCATTTTGTCAGTCAGTCAGAGAGAATTTTAGAAGCACTTCTGATTGACATTCTGCTGGCCAGCTGGTTCGCGATGCTGCTGGGAGGCTTCAGTTGAAGGGTGTTGGCAGAAGGTGATGCCCAACTGAACCGCAGAGGGCTGCTACAGGGCAGGGGGCACCAGGGGGCTGGGGGGTGTAATAATAGACAAACAGAGATGCAGCAGTGGCACAGATGATCCTCTGGCTTTCCTCCATCTCTAATTTCTGCCAGGGCTGTGACCTGTCCACTTCCCCACAGCCTGCACAGAGCTACCCGCTCATTTATTGACAGGGGCATGCTGGGACGTCAAGTCAGCCATGTGTGAGTGACCCTAGTCCTCAACCTAGTGAGGGAAGGGGTTTGAAGGACCCCTGTGCATTGGGGCACAGATCTGGCCCTTCCAGCTTGGTGAGCACTGTTTAATCATTGGACCTCACTGAAGTGACTATCTGCAAAAACATTGAATGACTACAGTTATTATCTCAAACATTTAGCAAAAATGCATGCACCATTGGTTTTTTTCTTGATATGTTGATAAAGCTTTTTGGGATCTTTCCAGGTAAGTTTTTTTTAGTTTTTTAAGTAGGCCTCTTGCCATATTTTTCTTAAACTTTGTAAATATGGCAAAATTACCCAGTTCAGAGGGGTACTTTTAAAAATACTCCAGGCTTAGCACATCCTACAAGTTAGAGGGGGGGACTGAAGTCTTAATTATACTGGTCAGTCGACCCGTTGTCAGCTAGTGTGAGTCAGGGATTCTTTTATATTGACTCTGGAAAGCACAAGTCATTACGAATAAAATGAAGTACCACTCATGACATTTTTAAATTTTATGTAGGGATTTTGCTAGGTCAAAACTTAAAGGAGAAATAAAAAAAATTAATAAATGACTGATTTCTGAAATCTGAATGTTCAAATACAAACAATCTTTTAGCATAATCTGAGACTGACAGGTTGCCAACCTTGTACATTTGACATGCAATATTCCTCTACAGAGTTGAAAAAAAAGCAAAATCTTTGACAAGTCCATCATAACTGCCACCCAGTGAATCATCAGACTTCTGTTTTCAGATATTACTCTCTGCATAATTAATGTTTATGCATTGATGCTTTCCCAAGCAGAAAACTCCTTGTAGTCTTACCTGTTAATTACACATCTCCTGTCTAATATAATGAATGGTATTGATTTAAGACAGTAATGATGCCATACTCTTGATCTCTCTTCAAGGAGATGTAATCTCTTTTTCTCTCCTTGTTTTTGTACTATGAAGAATAGCAAATGTAAAGGTGGAGGTGCAAGAGGATCTTTCGGTGACAATGTCCCATCACGTGGGCGAGGTCGTTCTCGGGGCGAGTTGGGACATGCGATTGAATTATGAGAGCAAATTGATTGTGAACATGCCAGTGTCTCCTTGAGAAAAGTGCTGTTGATTGCAGGGGCAGGCAAATGCGTGGAAGCCTAATTTAATCTTTCTGTAGCTAATGCAATCTTAGTTACGGCAGTCACAATAGATTGGGATTAATGTGGACACGCAGAGGGAGAACAATAGAGTTAGAGAGCGTGATTGCCCGTGGTTACTGCTGTCAGTCCCCATGGAGAATGACAGCAGCTAGTGTGCTTCAGCTGTGTTTCAATTACTACAAGTATTTTAATTTTTGTGGTTTTTTACCCACTAGTAAAATGAAGAAATGTTGTCTCTGTGTCTGAAAGAAATTCATTGTGGGTGAGGCATTTATCTAGTTAGTTATTGCTCATATTAAAGTCTATGCACATTTGTGTTCATACTTGTTTAAATATTCTTTCATCTTTTATTTATATATAAGTTTCGTTTAACCAGGATGATCAACTGAAAGTCAATTCTAGGTGATCCAATTAACTGTTGGGGGATGGTTAGATGGTCAGATGTAGGGAGACAGGAATTATGCCAGGACACCGAGGTTACATTACATTACTGGCATTTAGCAGACGCTCTTATCCAGAGCATTTTTTTTTCAAATGTTATCCATTTATACAGCTGGATATTTACTGAGGCAGTTGTGGGTTAAGTACCTTGACCCACAGGTACAGGAGCAGTGCCCCAGCGGAGAATCGAGCCGGCAACCTTTCGCCCGGTAACACCCCTTTTAAAGTCTCATTCAAAGGATAGAACCCTCTACAGCACAGTGTCCCCATCACTGTGCTGTGACCTTGCATTTACTTGGTCCTGATGAAACAGAGCCCCTCTACTGGCCACTTCTGGCAACATCCTGATCTTCCTGGGAGGCCTCCCATCCAAGCACGAATCAAGTGCAGCTCCACTTGGCCACATTCTCATATAAAGGCCAAACTTTCAGGTGGAAATAATTCATTACAAAGCAGACAGTTTTTGTGCTTTAAATGGCAATTTGTGGTACATAGACTGGGGCTGTAATCATGCTTTACAAGTAGATAGTCAGGATGGCATAGTAGTTATTGTACAGTATTAGACTTGTTACCATACAGCTGCAGGTTTTAGCCCCACTGATAATGTACCCCAGAGCGAGAAAGTAAATACTGATTTTAATGGAATAAAATGTCAAATATAAGTGTTCCCTGGGAAAGGGTGTCTGCTGTAAAAATAAATAATGTATTTTTACCTTTGTAAATATAGTCTACACTCACTTATTATAGCTTACCTTCAAGACATTTCAGTTCTCAGAATTTTTTAATATATTTACTTAATGTACTACATAATCTCCCTTGTCTCATTAGTATTCTATAACATCGTTTACTAAGCCCCAGGAATTCATTTATTAATAATAAATTTTTTTGGTCATATTAGAAGCAAGTTTCATGCTGAAATTAGGAAAATAAAATTTACTTCACCATGGATACCACAGTACACAGATGACTTTGGAGAAAAAAAAAATCCATCCAAAATGGCATCTCGCTGCAAACAAAGGGCTCTTTGATCTGTCGCAAATAATGAGAGCTAAAATTCATGTTGTTTCTCATGGTTTCTCAGGCCTAGACCTTTTGGTTGTGACCTTCTAAACTAAATCACGGTATTGATGAGGTTGGACTGATTTGTTTTTGGAGACTCTATGAGCACTGGGTCAAGGATGATGGTGTTGAAGAGCTGAAGGGGCATGATCTCCATGCTCTGAATCCCAATGTCCTAACACTGTTATTCCACATCATGTGTACACCTGTCTCTAAATGCCAAATGCATTAGCATGTCACAAGGAACTAGAGTCCCTCTGCATCCATGTTCCACTGCATTTCAAACCATACCAGAGAAAAAGTAGTTTTGTTCATTCATTTATGTATACTTTTCATACATTCTTTTTGCATTTCTCGCTTCCCTGTTGCTTTTAAATGCATGTGAAATGCATCATAAAAATCATATTCCCTGACATAAATTACATAAGCTTGGGACTCTCTTGATGTCATGAGTTCAGGGACAGAAATTATGCAGCACAGAACAACAAATTCCAACAAAAGGAATAAAGTTTGCAAGGACTTCAGGCTTGTTCCACAGAAATATTTTCCTGAAAGGCAAAGGCAGATTTGTGAAGTGGATTTTAGAAAGTTAGCTCTGACATTTGCGAGTATTGAAGAAATCCTTGGAGAAATCGTGCAATAGCAAACAACTCATACAACAATACCCATTACCAAGTCATGTTGTGAATGTTGCATTCACAGACTCCCTTTAACATCTAGAGCGTAAGAAGACAAGACCATTCCTTCCCATTTTTCTTTAAGTAGTAAGTAAAAGTTTTGTATTCTAGATGTGATTGGAGGAAATGGCCTCAAAATTGTGGCACTCCTCCCTCTTGCTGTCATTTTCTGAGCAGCTCTCACAGTAACAGTAGTCATCCACTAGTGGGCAGAAAAGGCAAGCAAAGTGGCCACTGAAGTTCCCCTTCCCAGTTCCTTATCTTTTTCTTTCCTGTGAAACAGTGAAAATGTCAGTTTTGTGTACTTGTGGTTCTATGGTCCATTGTGAGACCCAGTGGTCTTTGTCACTGGGGGTGGGGGTGGATTGAGGTGGCTGAGAGGGCGGAGTTTCTTGTTGGCGAACTCATTTCGTCACATCTCTGAAGGCCAGCTGAAAAGCCGGCTCTCTGACACTTGGCCGTCAGCGTTCAAATATGACTTTTGCTTTCCAGCCAAGGGAATTGGGAGGTATTTATAAGAGGTAAATGTTACATTTGAATATGATTTATCAGATTGTGATATAATGGTGGGGACCTTTTAAAGGCCCATGTTGGCTTTTGGAGAGAGGGGAATTGCAGAAGGCTTTGATGTGGAGACCATTGTCCTGAGACAAGAAGGCCCAGAGTGTAAGGAGGATGTTTTGTTCCTGCGTTGATAACAAATGCTTCAATTTATTCTGTAAGTTTCTCTCCTCGTGCAGAGAATCATAACAAGTGATCTCTTCCCAAGGACCCCATGGCTCAACCACTAGTGAGTGGTTTATCTTGAAATAGATATAATTAATATAAATAAATTTTAATAATTTAAATGTATTTATTCAATTAAATTTAAAAAATCCAGAATACCTGAAAATGAACCAGTGAAAACACAATCACTGATAAAAATGTTACTATTATCATATTGTTTTTAGTGATCCAAGGTAAGACAGCTCAGTTCAAGTCTCCCTCACATATTAAGACAAATAACATACAATTAATGGCCCAAATAAACACTCCAGCTGTGGCTAAAATGCCAACATTTTCATCCCTATTACATTTTTTGGTCAGAAATCCCTCTTACTATGACCTGCAGTGTTTTTGATAGGAGACATCCTTTCTGTCTTTATCCAAGGTACAGGTAAATGGAGGAAACACAGTATTTTTGTTGCAGGTGGGGAGAGTTATGACTATGGTAGCTGGTGGGGATTTTTTGTCATGGCTCCCGTATCAGTGCTGAATTAAGTAGGGCTGTATCTGGAGCTCCACCTGTTGAGTTAGGACAGGACCTGCCGTGTGTGCCCGCAGTATTCCCCCAGCGAGCTTCGTCAGGCAGGGCTCTGTTAGTGGAGCCTCCTGCTGTTTGGGAGGAAGTGTGAGTCAGCGGCAGGGGCGGCTCTGGCGGATCGCCCCAGCGGGGGATGACAAAAGAGGAAAAGTAACGTGTGAAGAAGCCGCAGGGGGCAGAGTGCCCTGCCTCTCGGCTACCAGAATTGAAGCCGTCCTCGCTTAGCAGAGATGAAGCTGTGGGCTAGCTGTACTAGCTGCACTGAATTACCTGTTACTCCCTGTTCTGTGCAAGGGGGAGATGCCTCCGGGAAGGGGACCAGATGAGTAGGGCTCCTCATTCAATAAAATCAGTTTGACATTATTGGCTGAAAAGAAGAGCCCTTAATATTTAATGTTTTACAGGAAGAGATATTGTTTTCACATCTACTAATATTAGATATTTTGAAAAATATTAAGAGTGAATATAATATGGTATTAGTAGTATTTTTGTTAATAATTGCATTTTCTTTGGCTCATATCCAGTTATTTTGATTTTGTCCGTCCAGAGTAGCTAAAGACACAGGCTACAGTGAAGAAATATGAACAGAGTATTTTATTTAACGTGTTATCTGTTAGAACAAAGATGGCTGTTCTGTTGTCTGTGACAGCAGCAGATTCACAGTCCTGAGAGAGGGAAGAAGAACAGAGACAGAGACGTAGTAGGAGACGGAGTGAGGGGTGGGGCTGGAGGGTGAGAGTGACGGAGAGGCAGGTGTCAGAGCGGGGGTGGATGGAGGGTGGGGGGTGGGGAGCCCGGGGAGTTGGTGCAGGAGCAGGTGTGGCGAAATAGCAGAAGACGGAGGTGTAAATTGTGTCAGAGCCGAGGCTTGGGAAGGTGAAAATGAGCAGGACAGCCCAGTCCTTCTCTCCTGTCTCTCTGTTTTCCACCAGAGTTTTTCATTGCAGGGCTAGCTTCCCGATGCCTGCCCGCCCCACTGGCGAAGACCAGGCCAGCTCATCTCAAACAAAGACAATGAGGTCAAAGGTTATTCTCCTGACTCCTGCTGAAAGAAGGAAAAAAAAAACTCAAAACTGTCTCAGTCTGATAACGTGAATGTAACCTCTCTCTTTAAGAGAGCGTTGAAATCGCACTCTGAATCACAGCTCCTGCTTGTTTTCTTCTTCCTCTGATGTGTGATGTGGCCGGAGTGTTCAGTCACTTCCACTGATCTCATATGCATACCGCCTCAGTCTGCTCGGGCATGAAAAGACAAATGCATGACAGTTTAAATCGCCCAACCAGAGCTGTGATGCTCTTAAAAAAAAATAACTGGGGAAAAAAAAACAGGAGCATTTAATTATTGTCATTTACACCAGAATGGGCAGTGACACAGGAGGTGCTGGTGTGTTTACAGTCTATTTTAAGGGGTCTTTAATGGTCATAATGGGCAGTTGTCTTTGTTACGGATGGACTGGAAGAAAGCAGAAGATACCAGTGGATCTGACTGCAGAGGACACACCTCCCCTGTGCCTCCCCTTCTCGATGTCGGACTGCAGCTGAGATATCCTGCTCCTTGCCACGGTTCAGCTCTGCAACGGCAATCATGTTATCTGTGAAAATATCATTTTCACACTCTATATTGATTACCTCGCTTCCATTGGGGGCATTCGGAACACAGTCATTAAATAAATTACTTTCCTCACATAACAGTGGTCTGTTGGGAAATCTTAAGACCAGTGGAGAGGTTTTTTTGTATCTTTATCTGGATACCTTTTCAAAATTGAACTGCAGGTGTCAGGTGTTTAGGTTCTAATATTTTAGTGCATTGTCCAAGCATGTCCCTGCATTGTACTGCTTGAGTGTCAAAACATTTTTTGTTCTTGCAGAATGTGTATTCCATGATGAGAGTATAGCGGTTTGAAAGGGCTGGATGTCTTGAGCACCCATTAGAGGATGTTTATAAATGAAGTAGCTGCTCCAGTTGGTCTCCCAGTGAGACGTTTTCTTCACTTAGCAAACTGTTCCCCTTCTCTGCACTTCCTCTGACCGGACACAAAAGCATCTAATATGTATTATCTGAACCCTGCTCCAAGATGTCAGCGGCAAAGACTTCATTACACTAAAGAGTGCCTCTGTGTGAAAGTCACAGTCAGTCCCCAAAAGGAGGAGGAGGGGGGTGGCGCTGTTTTATTAGCGCCATTCCGGAGCCTGTCACTCAGCGCACAGAGGCCGGGCGGAGTCGAGGGGCTCGGTGAGATGCGCCGCCACGTGCGAATAATATCGTCACTCTGTGGCAGGAGTGAGGGAGGGGCACAGGGCGCTGAAGAGCAGGAAGGGAAACTGGAGTGAGAAATATTCTCGTTAATGAAGTTGTGCGACTCCCCCGCAGTACATACACTCAGATACAAACACACACACCATGCACAGACACAGCGCACTGACACACACAATATACACAGATAGTTACACATATGAGCACGCACACACACACACACACACACACACACACACACACACACACACACACACAAACACAAACACAAACACATATACAAGGCACAGACACACATAGTTGTACGCAAACACAAACACACATGTACAAAGAGTTACACGTATGCACCCATATACAAACACACACACATGCACAAACACATTTCCAAAGACACAAACACATGCACTGTACATGTGCAAAGACATTTAATTATATACACAAAGACACCTGCACAAATACATACTCTTAAGACACACATTGCACTCACACGTGTATACACACACACACACACACACACATACAAACACATGCCCTCAGACACACTCTCGTCCGCGCATGATCACGCTCACCCACACACACACTCCACTACAGAACTCAGCAGCTGTGTATGCTTTGCTCGTCTGAGCATTTTAAAGGAACCTCACAGAACGTGTTCAAGCCCAAAGGAGCATCAAAATCACACATCGCATGAGTGAGCAATCGGGGGAGAGAGAGGGAGAGGGATGGAGGGATGGCAGAACAGAGAGAACGAGAGAGTGAGCCAGAGAGAGGGAGTGAGAGCAACCTTGTTATCGCTGGATTCACAGATGGACTTAAACCCTTTGCCCTCTCCTGTGTGCCCAGAATAACCGGGATGTTCTGCTGTGAGCCTGCTGTTGCTGCCCTCACTGATCTCTCAGCACTAAAGCCTGGGTAGTGGGAAAACATGCCAAGCCTGATCAACAGCAGGGCCAGACACCGGTCTGCTTTGACTGACTGTTCACCACAACCTTACTGTAGGTTTAGTCAACGTATTCACGAACAGCAATAGCATTATATTTTTAACTTTACAAGACTACCCGGAGTAAAAAGTCTACAGTCTCCCAGGGAGATACACTGGGAGGTCTGAAATAGTCATGGAAATAGTCAAAATATTTAGAGCCATTATGCATTTTCAGTGACACACTGGTTTTAGCCAATCATATTTTTTTGCTGTGGACAGCAATGTTTTTTTTTATTGGCTGAAGAAAGTCAGTGATTGACAGATTTAAATTGAGGTTTATATTCCCTCCCCAGCATGACATGTGGTCTGTACAGCAGAGTGGTTGAGGCAGCCACATCCCCAAAGGTGCAGTCGTGGGTGTTGACATTTCTCCTGGCAGCAGGGGGGCTCTCTCTTTCCCCCACTTTCTGAGCTCAGTCCATTCCTGACTCATTTATGTTGGAAAACTTAGATTCTGCCAGTCACCTCCATTCCCCTAAACAACATGGAGGATAGGGCTGGCAGCATACCTTATCCATCTGCTGTGGTTCTGTTCCTCCTACCCCCTTCCCAACCTCCAGAGACCCTGTGGGGCATCGGGGCAACAGGAAGGGAGGCTTATTAATGATGTGTCCCTTTCAGAAACCAGGAATGTGGAGGGAGGAGGAAGATTCAGGGTCAACTCTCTTGCGCTGTACAGCTGGCTGCAACCTGCCTCCTTTCACTCTGCTTTTGGGTGCTCATTAATGTCAGGCCGATGGAGAAGTGACTGATGTGGCGGCCTTCTGTCATTAGTGGAGCAGGCCTACCTGAGAGCAAGGTGTGGGTTGGGTGCAAATCTTCAGTACAGTGTCGAAACCTAAGTATAGAAGCAGGAGGGTTCCTGAATCACTGACATATGTATTTAAACTCAAGAGACTATAGCACTCTACACTGTGCCACTGTCACTGCCTAGCAGTATCACCTACTTCCTTTGATTTGGAGGACTTTCCAGTCCATAATGCCACCCACCATGACCCATGACATGTGATGTAACCCACGACCCATGTCATGCACAACAGCTCTAGTTGTTGGTAATGCAATGGAAAAGCAATCATGCCATTCTGGCTCAGCTATCTTTTGCTCCAGGTTACATCAATCCCAATTCCAGCCCTATAGTGTGAAAGGGTGCAAAAGCAGAACACATACATACACACACTCACTTCAATCATCAGAAACAAGAAACTTTTATACATATACATACAGTTAATTTTAGCTTTCTGTCAAGTTTTGGATGGGAACTATAAACTGGATATGGGATTTTTTTTCCCCTTTTTGCCCTCTAGTGGTTTTTATCATGGAAGCTCCACTATTGGTCAGTGCGGCAGTCACTTTTTTTTCCCCATCACGATCATTACTGTGACGATTCATGTTGAAATCATCCGTGCTCTTGGTGTTACAGGTTCTGCACGCAGTAGTTCGGTTTGTGGTTTGATATCTCCTCAGGCTGTTTGACACATTAAAGTCTGCTGGAGAGGATCCAATTCCAGCTCGGCATTGGATGGATGAGGCCTTGGGCGTCCCACTATAATGGTGGGGAAGAAGTGTCTGTAATTACCCAGGTGCTGATGCAGAGCCAGTGGGGCCTCTGGACGCCTCCTGTATGCAGAGGGTTTAATGAGACTGTGGAAGGTGTTCTCTCTGGAGCTCATTGTCTCCTGCACATTAATAATATGGGCGAACGCTGGGCTTTTGCATCCATTGAACCCAAGAGCAATCCAGTGGCGCTCTTCTCACGCCGCGTTCTAATCTGGAATTATGCAGTGTGTGAGGAAAGAAAAAGGTGACTGAAATTGTTCATGACTCAAGATGAAGGTAAACAGCTTCTGTTTCAGTTGCAAGTGAAAGCGATAAGAGATGTCTTTAAAGAAGCTGAGATGCCGGCTAGTTCCATGTGTTTATATTTCACTCCTGGACGGGCTAGAAGACGAGGTTCAATAGATGGGCACAAGAAGAAATGTCATCATCTTATTGGCCACAAGTAAACAAATACACATCTTTTTTAATGGTAGATGAATGTTACCTTTCTCTTCTTATTTAATTATCAGCATATTTTAGGTAAAACGATGGACAATTTGTATTCACATAAAGGGCAAATTTGATATGTATGTCCTCCAACAATATTTCACCAAAGAGACACCGTGAATTGGCATGCTGACAGGGGTTCCTGATCACTGCAGTAATTTCATTATTTAAATTAATGAATTATTATTGTTTTTTTTTGGAAGAATGATTCATTGTCCCCCTCTTGCTCCTGCCTGACCCTGCTAGGTCGTGCGTTTGGGTTGCGCATTAGCGGGGAGGCGTGACCCTGTCGCTGGTCACCCAGGCATGGCAGGACTAATGAAAACGGAATGAGTTTGGCTGATGGGGTGATCGCGGAAGAGAACAGGAGGAATCATTACGCCGCCGATCTTACACCTCTCAGATGAATCTTGATTTAGCCAAAATTACCGGACCAATAGGTAGGGGGTGCACATTTGCATGACACACCGTCTGACGCATGTTCATTAACCCTCGCCTCGCTGGAGGGCTGCGCACACAGACAAGGCTGGACTGGGATGTTGGAGGAGCTCTCCTTGGTAGAAATTCTGTCACTGACTGTATTGTCTGTTTGTCAGTATAATTGCCAGCTAGCTACATGTATTTAGGACAGGTTACTACTTAAGTAATCTTTAAACTCTGGTAAGCAAACAACAGCATTTTTGTAGTTTTCACACTGATGTATTCAGTGATTTGGCTGTGTGATACCCTAGGGGCAGTGTAGTTTAGTGGTAAGTAGCAGTGCTTATATGCCAGAGGTTGCCTGTTTGATAGTTGTATACTCGGTCGTTACTTAACCTGAATATAAAATTACAGAAATGGGTAACTGGATAAGAGCATCTCCTAAGCAATATGAAATGTGATTCACCCAAATTTGCCTTAGTAGTTATCTTGCTGTGTTAAGGGAAGAAATGTGAACTATGTAAGGTATTCTGGATGTAAGATGATGTGTTCCATGGGCTTTTAAAGGATCCCTCTTGACCTCTCCTATTTTGCTGACCTGCAGATCAATGCATGTTCTCAACCCCCATATTTCGTCTACTTTCAGGATGTGATAAAGTCAGGGCACAGGGAGCAGCTGTCACTTTGTGCCTTCATTGAGTAGTGGGAGTAAGCCTCCAGAGCCGGGACCAGTCGGGGCCAAATGTATGGCATTGGCATTGATGTTGCCATCTTTATCTTTTGGCGGCATCGTAATGGTCATGGTGTCATTGGACACCAATGCATACCATGTAGTTCTAAGGTGATTTAATCTACCCCCAAAAGAATGCAGGATGTGAGCTCTTAGATGGTGTGTTTGCACGGTACCTGTAAGAGAGGGAGGGAGGCGGGGAGGAAATGTGTTTCTTTCTTCCAAAGACGGACGCAGCGTGATTCTACTTCTTACCGCAGTAAAGAGCCGTCTGTCAGGATGGCTGTTTCCCGGTTGAGAGAGGCAGAGCATTCTGCTCTACACACCCACAGCCTCTCCTTCAATCCCTGGATTATCAAAGTATCCAGTCTCTGCGGGGAACGAGGATGCTTAGTGGAGATGGTTTCCCTGGTAACGGGCTCACTTTCAGCCGCTTGCCTGGAGAGGAAAAATAAAATGAGGTTTACAAACCATAATGGTAACAGCTATTATATACATTGGTTTAGATATTTTTCTTATAGTTATTTCTGCATTGGCTGGAAGGCATGTTTTGAAGTATGCACGGTTAATAATATTGATTGAATATTGAACTGGTATTGCCTGAAGTTATTGATGAAATAATGACCTTCCACCAGCCTGGTCCAGAGTGTCTTAAAATCCCCTGCTTAGACTGTTTATTAATGGGGATAATGATTTTTTTTTTTTTTTTTTTTTTCAGAAGAAAACCTTTGCCTTGTTTTAATTAGTTTTTGCCTTAAACTGAAATCAGGTTTCTGCTCCAGTGTTTAAAAGTTACAGCTCTGAGGCTGCACACAGGTATCCATGTTTGAGAGGATGTGTCTCAGTTTTTGGAAGTTAACTGTCCTCATCCTTGTATCTCCCGCCCTTTGGAACCCTGTGGTCCCTGTGGCAGAATGGTGCAGTGGTAGGAAGCCCAAAGGTGGCTGGTTCAATTTCCAGTCAGGGCACAGCTGTTGCACATTTAACTTTAAAAATGCTTGCGTAAATATTCACCTCTATAGATATCAGTTGTATGGGTATGATAGGAGAATTGTGCAAGATGTGCTAGATATGGGTGACTGCCAAGCAAGCAAATAAAGAAAGAATCCATTATGAAACCATTATAACATGAAAATTTGTCTTAGATGTTGATTTGCAGTAAAGGCTTTTTTGGTACATTTCTACCTTTCATGCTGTCATATTATTTTGTTTTTGGGTTTTTGATAAGTCTCTGTAATCATCGTATTGTAATCATTGCTCTGGGAGCGGTTCTGCTAGTGTTGGTGAAGCTTTGACTCTTTCTACAGTTCTTTTGACTAGCCCAGCCCTCGACCCATTGTGCTGAGAAAGCACTGAGACCCACTGGCGACTCTTGTAAGCTCCCTCATTCTGCTCGGAGATGGACTCCAGCTCTGTCCAACGACGTCGTCTTTGACATATCTCACTTTTGTGCTCACCGTTCCAGGCTGCCCTCTGGCACTGACCGTAATAACAGATTCCCTGGAAGAGTTGGGGGTGAGTGGGACACTTGAGACATGTTTTTTGTCATAACCTGGAGTATTTTCTTTTGCTGACATGGCTCTCCCGTGCTCCTTGGGGGTCGTTAAGCCAATTAGTGATTTGTCAGCTAGCTAAAAAAATAACACAGGAAAGGGGACAATTTTGTGTTACACAGCACTTTCGTAAGAAATAAAACAACCGCGCGCTCTGGTTGGCATGCTCAGCATCTTCTGTCTCTGTTATGTTTTCACATTAGAGGTCCTATAGAGCTTTATAGGGAAGAACATGCCTCCACCTTCCAATGTATTCTCTGAGCTCAACTGCACAAATAGGGTCGCCACGGTGACCAGAGGTGTCATCATTTGTAGATTCGTAGCAATACACAAAGGAATTCTCAGGATTCTTCCATCTGAAACAAACTTTCTACAATGAACTTTGCCACCAACTACTTTTCCGAAAAGTCAAAACTGAAAATTTCAGCTGAGCTGGACCATTGTACTCAACCAGAAAATTAGGCTTTAGTGCTCTTGATGTAAAAGAAAATACCAAAAAAAAAGGAAAAAACGTAGACATTAGAGGTGAATGGAAATTTCTCTGGTTGAAGAGTTTCAGAAGAGATCAATCTCCATTCAGAAAAGAGATTCGTTTCATCTACACCTCAAGGTCAGAGCTCACCAAGCCCACTGCTGGCATTAGGGAGACCTTGCACTTATTTCTTAGCATGACCAGAAATAGCCTCAACCTTTGAGCCGGGCAGCTGAGATAGAGATGCAAATGAGAGAGATTTCTTTAACATCCCAGAGGAGGATTTTCAGAAGCAATTCAAAATGCAATTTGGAACCAGTGAGGTATGAGCAGAAACGGAATGGGACTTATTCACAAAAGTGGACCTGTCAAATTTAAGACCCCCTCAACCCCCCACCCCGAGTCGTGCAATATGCCTTAAGAAAATGGCAGTCGCTGAATTTGAAACATTCGTCAAATCCACCTCAGCCAGAAGTGTTACATCAGCATGTAAATTGTGGAACCTGAATAACACGTGGCAGACGTGTTTGTAAATCGTGTCAGAGTAATCATACAATCACCCTAAACACGTCATGCTCCTACACTCTGCATGGCAGTATGCTATTATTTTAACCTTCTGATCCTCTTCACACCCTTTAAATTAACTGGGCACAGGACGAGCTCATTCATGATCACGATCTCAGTTTCTCTTCATTTGTGTCAATATCTCACATTTTTAAACATTTCCTCTTGTGTATTTAGATGGTATTTTCTTATTGGAAATGCTGTAATTGCTATATTGGGCATCTTCATCCAAATGAGGTACTGGAGAACAGTGTGTAATTCAAAGAAGTGCCATGATCCTTAGGTAAGACATGATATGAGACCTCAAGTCACAGACATCCTCCTACCTGCTGTAGTCCCTACAAATTGACTTAGTCCAAGGGTAAGGGTTAGATTAGGAGGGGGATGTGTTTTTAGGATTTCAACTAGGTTTATGGTTCCAGTCAGGTTGGGGCATTAGAGCAAGAATTACAGATAACAAAGTCTTAGTACAGTAAAGTATAAAATCAAATTCACACTTGAATAATGACTTTTTTTGCACATTGGCCTCATTGCCCTTGTTTTGCCATTGCAAGCTGATTTGCATTTAGTGGCTTCATAAGACATGTCACAGTTTAACTTGCAACAAGAAAAGGGCAATGAAATTTAAGACTGCACTTTCTCCTCAAAAACCGAGTTTCAGACACACACACGTGCCTACCCGTGCTCCCTGTGGCTGGCGCCCCCTTGAGGCTGCTGTCTTCCTGCAGGGGATCAACAGAGAGGTGCTCACAAGACCTCCTCCAAAATCTCAGTCCCTCTATGCCTAAAATCATCTTACTGCTGTCAGAGCTGGACGCCAGTGCATCCTTTTTCCCTGTCTCCGGGGGCAACTTGGTTTGTTATTAAGGGTAATTGCTGTCTTTCACAGCAGTACCAGCTCCTAAGTAACCAGATATTTAATTTGTTCCTCATCCATTCCCCCCTCCCACTCCCCGCTCCTATGTCTCCTCATTGATAGCCAATCGAAGTCCCTCGCTCTCTTTGTCTTGTTCTCCTCACTTGATCACCGGTCTCCCCCTCACTCTCGGAACTCCAGGAGGTAATTGTTTGTTCGATTAGAAACATTTTTGCTACACTACTTCTGGTCCTCATTCATTTGAACACTTTTTTTTTTCCTGAAGTTGCAGTATCTTGTTCTTTTTTGAAAGTGCTTGTGCTTGCAGTTTATAAGTAAGCAACCTTGTACTGTTGTAGGGAGCCTAACTATACATCACCATTGCAAGTGAGTAGCGATGGAGGGGCTCTGGAATCTTCTGGGCTCCCTGTAGGTACTGCTTGTGAGGGCGTTTCAGTTGTTCTGTGTGTGACAGTCGACTCACTTGGTTGTGTTCGATTGGACAAACAGGTGAAGTGAAACAACGTGGTAAAGACGTCAGACCTCCACAGAACTGGTGAGAAAAGAAGAAAGAAAATAAACACTTCCTGTTAATCAGAGCAGCTTTCTCCTCACAGCCCTGCCTCTTCCAGTCTGGGTCACACCAATTGTGTTGGCACATTTCCAGATTAGATGTGGCTCTCTTGGAGAGTGACAGTAGCTAGGGTAAAAATGGGGTAAAAATGTTCATTTTTTTTTAACCCTTTAAGACTCATCTGTGCTGCTTATTTAAGTTGTGTTTCCTCATTATCATTCAAATCATTATTTGATTTGGTTTGAGTGTGTGTTTGTTGCCCTGCTGAACTGATTGGCGTAGAGCTCAGCAGCAGTAGCTGAGTGAACGTGGGAGTGAGAGGTCAGAGGGGAAAGGTCGATTGACCTCCGAGTGAAAACGGAGACGCACGAAATGTCATAACTTCCTAATGGTAGCTTTTTATTTCATAACATCTGTGTCACGGGCCACTAGAGAGACCTCTGCTTTTATGTTTTAATGTGCATGATAGTTCACCCAGGGGAATGCGGCATAAACTGATTAGGCTTGGGGAATGAATGCTTTCAAGAAATGTACGGTACAGTACTGTAGAAGAATAAATAGAGAACCATCATCATGGAAATGCAATTGACACAGCAAAACAAATATAGTATAAGCAGAGAGACTGGTTATCCTGCCAAAGGCTGGACTCTCGGGGTGGCCCATAGTATCTCATCCCCGTCTTCTTCCTGTACTGCAGCTCCTGTCTGACAAGCACTCTTGCCTCTTCCCCTCTGGAAATACAGTAAGATTTTGTCATGAATCTGGAAGCTTTAAGCGGTCAGTACCAAAGTAATGTGCAGTACAGTAGCTCTCTCAGGGGCAGGAGCTCATTTCACCAGTGTCGTGCATTAAGGAGGGCATCTCCGTAAAATATTTATCCTCCACTGACAGCTGCCACTTTCGACACGTCATGTGATCTTAATGCCGCAGTGCATGAACATGGGTTGCGCATCTCCTCTTTGAATGTGCATGTGCTGCGTGGGGGGGATTCACCTGTGCCACTAGCATGGAAGAGAGAGATGGGAGGGGGTGGTATTGGTGGTAGTGGAACCATGGGGGTTTGAACCAAAGCAGTCACAGTCACAATCAAAGCCCCTGTTAATCATAATGACAAAATTAAAAGAATAGCAAAAAAGGGGAAAAAATTCAAAGGCTTATGGGGTCCTGGTGTTGTGGGCATTCAGGGACATTTTAATTACTTGGCAGCCCAGGAGAGAGGGCTAGAGCGTTCTCCTAGGGGGATGAATGAGAGTTGGGGGCCGTCAGCTCCTGGCTGCAGCTCTCCTCCCGAGAGCCCGCGCTTAATTTAACTGGATTAAGGCCCACCCGCCGCCTGTGCCCGGGGTGCAAATTGGGTTTTAATTGCTTTTAGGTGGTCTTCCTGTCGGAGGGGGACGTGCGAATTGAAAGGCGGTGGTGAGGGGGGTGGGAGGGAGGGAGCAGTGGCACAGGCGGGGCGAGGTTGGGGCGCAGGGGATCCGTTTCCTGCCTCGGCCAACTCTGGCCCTGATTTATTCATGGAAAGGTCATTTGCTGAATGGCTAATGTCTCGTTAGCAGGGGTGCCTGGGCAGGCCCGGAGCGGGCGAGCCAGGCTGAGCGAGGCGTGGGAGTCTGAATATGAAAGTGATTTAATCAGCACGTTCTCCCCCCGTTTTAGTGTTCGCTCAAGACTTTGAGGAGTCTTTGCAAAAACAGGATTTTATCCCCTCCTGCAGTTCTGTCTGATGTTTGGTCTACGTTACCTTTTGGACATACTTTTTTATTGCTGTTTTTGCCTGTGTTGGAATTATACACTTTGCAGGTCTTACTGTACCTCCAGAGTTCAGAGGAATGGGTTTGCGCTCACATACCCTCAAGGGAGGCTTCCAGAATCCCATATAATAAACATTATATACCCAGAATACATTTTAGGTGATAGATGCGCTAGAGGAGATTTTTTTTTGGTGGTATAAAGCCATACCTGAGACTTTGTGGTGCTGCTCGTCTTCTCACTGACTGGTTTACCCTGTTCGTTTACACTGTGCCCTGCTTCGGCTGATGTTAATATGACCAGGAGGCGAGTTAGACAGACAGTCGTGACTGAACACCATGCAGAGGTGTTGTGTAAGGCTTGGGGATCTATTAAAATACCAAAGTCTTGAGCTGTTTATTTTAAAAAATGGGTGCTTTTATACTCCGCTCTTCCATCTGTTTCTCCCCAGGCCAGGAACCTGAGAGAGGGAGGATATGGACTCCTTTCCCCACTCTGTGTGTGTGTGTGTGTGTGTGTGCGTGGGCTTCTATCAGATCGCATTTTGAAATTCAAATCTGAGGAAGTCCGTGGAGGATGGTCAATCTTTTCTTTTTCGCTTTAAGAAAGCTGGGACACGAGAATTTGTGGGCCCTCTGAGGTAGAGGGATGCTGTCAGCAGCAAGGACTCCATTTGGAAACATGAATTTGCTCTGGTTTGTGAGAGGATTGAGCAGATTAGAAGATGATTGTGCTTCTGTATGTCTGTAAAAGCAGAGGTTGCAAAGGTAAGGATGGGAGCTGTTTTAGCTGGAAAGGCATTGCCAGTCATCAAATATAAGTTGTTGTTACAAATACGATCATTCCATACAAAACGGAAACGAACAGTGAAGATGAATGCTAAAGAACATGACCCTCATTTTCAAACAACTTCAAAATTGTCATTCCCTACACCAAAACTTTGATTAAAAAGACTGTTATTTCATGGAACTCCACGCAAACCACCCACTCACAATTAAAATACTCTGCAAATCACAATGAACAACATGTAAAAATATAAATATCTCTCTCCCTGTTTAGGCTTTGCACACCTGAAATGAACTTAACATTAAATACATACTTTCATCTGTCTTGAAGGGCAGTATGGATTCATGGTTAATTTTGTCTCAGTTTGACCAGATATTGGGGATGGCTTACAAATGTGTTTAATTCTCCTGATTAGTGTGTGTGTGTGTGTGTGTGTGTGTGTGTGTGTGTGTGTGTGTGTGTGTGTGGAGGGGGTGTTGAATCTTGCTAAATGATTGCTTGGTTCAAATAAATCATCAGAAGAAACCATCAATGTACCTTCACCAAAGGAGTGCAAATGAAGTCCAGAAATCCTCTCCCTCTCATCCTCCTGCTGTTTGCTGTTGTCAGGCCAGCAGTCACATCCCTCACCCCCTCTGGAATTAAGCTTTGCCAAGATGTTCTGAGGCTGTGCTGGATCCACTGTACCACTGTAACCTGCAGTAGCAGACTCAGGAACACAGCAGTTTGTTTTATGATGTTAAGTTCGAGTTCAGTTGACACTAGTCAAGAATGAGCTACGCTGTTGTCTCTCATGGCTTCTTCACCAAAAGGCCAGTTTTTTCTGGGTTAAAAAAAACCATAGTCTTCCTCACCACCCCTGCTGTCATCACATGACTTTTTCCCCCTCTGCAATGTCACCTATCTTGATTCTGTTTCTTCTGGTCCTGATTTCTGTGCTACCTGTCTGAGAATCCAACCTTGCAGGCTAACTGCGCGTTATACGTGATTATGGTTTGTAAACATTGTGACAATCACAGCTGTCATAAAGGAGCTATGTCAGGCAAATGTTGGCTTGGGAGGCATGTTGTACCCAATCCTGCATTTCAGTAAGATGGATTGTGTTGATTATGGGTGATTGGGAAGGCCTTCATGCCTCCCTCTTCTCAGAACTGTTCCAGCAAGGTTTAAAACTGGCTGAGACTGTGGATTAACAGCCAGCCCACGCCTCAGGGGAGACACTTGGAGGCGTGAGGCAAGAGTCTGCAACCCGGCGACCCACCTCCTGCATTTCATCACATCATGGCATTCACCTTCGACTTGCACATTACAGTTGAAAATTACACCTATCATTACAGGAGCATTTATGTTCCCCCTTCTTTTCACAACCATATCTTTATATCGATGGACCCCTGCGTTATTTTTGTTTTCCCATGCCCGCTCAAATCGATCCGCTGACTTTGTGAGCATTAATGCAGGTGGACATATGGGTCCCTTAGTGGCCCTACATTATTACATTATGAGGACTAAACCACAGTCATGCCTCTTCTGTCATTTGTCAGGTTTTTGCTCTTTTTTCCCCGAGTGATAGCTTTGATTTGCTGTACCTATATACTTTTTGCACAGTGGTCGAAAACTGGTACAGATCCTAAGGACCCAACAACGCCCCCTCCCCCCCTGCGCTGTCACACATCTTGCATCATAATGAAGTGCATAACTCAGTCTCCGTGACATCACAATTAAGTGTGATGGCTTCCCTCACTGTGGCTCCCACACCTGTCCAATGGCCCCCAGGTTTAGAATCCAGTGATATAACTGCTTGTCTCTCTCCTGTGGAATGGATAGTACACTGTGCTACACCAGTGGGAGAGGATTTCTAGAAAGGATGTACGTTCAAATAACCTTTTCTGTGGTGTCTGTATGAATTATTAAAAGCAATATATCAGGTATTAGAATCATATGTCAAAGTCCGTCTCCTGCTCTTAGAAAGAACAGCAGCTGACATTTTCTTTGGCTCACTCTAATGTCTCCCAGCTGCACTGTGAGTAAGGAAGGGCTTGAATTGTTTAATAGTAGTACAGAACCTTAATAATAATGATAAAAATGTATTATTATTTCTTCATTTTACTGAGAGGTGCCTGTTTTTCCTGCCACGCCAGTAGACTTGCTTAAAAATTTGTTCTTGCATTACTGAACCAGTCTCAGTCTCAATAAGGTGCATTCATCTGGCACCTTTTGCTTATACTTTATTTTGGGCAGGTTATATCTTTGCAGCTAACACCTATTGTAACTACACATTATGGCTATAATTTATTTGCAAGATTGACATATGCCAGGGCAAATGACAGTGGCTTATGTGATGCAGTTTAGGTGAAGCTCCTTCATCAAAGGTGCAACAGCAATACCTTTCCTGGAAGCAGATGCAGCTGAATTGAAGGGGTAAAGTATTGAACCGGCTCTCTGGCGGCATCTCCACTGGGAAAGCAGGAAGCACTGCGGCACGTATCGATTATGCCCACATGTACTGAGCAGGGACTCTCCCACACGTGCTTACATCATGCACGCAGCGGGATTGAGCCTGAATTACGGCCATACGTTTTCCTGGGAGTGCGGCAGGCAGGATAAGACTGCACACAGGAGGCAGCTTAGCTTGTGATGGAGTGGAAAAAGATGGTGCTGAAGCAGAGGGAACGCAGAGGCATGCCGTGATGTCTCGCTTTCAGCCTTGCGGTATTGACAGAGCTGCTTGTTAGTGTCTCTTCTTTCTCCCTTTTCAAATTGCACGACAGGGGTTGACTGTGAGTCAAACCATCTCGCGAAATGTGCCTGAAAAGTACTTTAAATTTTGAGTGTGATATTTGTAACTAGTGACATCGTTCCAGCAAGTAATGCAAGTGTACATCGCTCAACAACGTGAGAACAGAGCTGGAGTCTTGCTGTTGCGTGCCTTGTTCTGAGATCCAATTTGAGTTTTGGCGGAGAAGCCAGTTGACCCACACAACAAGACAAATAATCCATGGCTGGTGCGCCTGTTCTGTTGGCCGCGTTTCTTCCAGCTCGGCACATCGATCGGTCAGGTACTCACCGCTGAAGGGGGGAGCGGCCGGTGTCTCTATAATTACTGTTCATCAAGTCAGCCTGATTATCGAATGCTCCTGGGCAAGGGGATATCACCCCTCGCCCTTCCACACACACACACACACACACACACACACACATCCCACACATATCCCACACTCCACAGCCCACCCCACCCGTCATCCAGTACCAAACACCCCCCCATTCCAACCTCGTATCCTCAGGTGACAGTGGAAACGCGTTTGCCCTCCTCCTCCCTCCTCAGCGCTGTGATCCGGGGGGCCGGTGGGCTGGCATGCCTGGCCCTGTGTCGGGCGGCGAGTGTCCCCTGAAGGAGCTTCCTCCGGGGGGCTGCGGCAGGCCCGCGTCGAGTGGGAAACAGATCCGTGGCGGAGAGGATAAAAATACCGCGCTCTGCGGAGGTGGCTACCGTCAGGGAGAGTCGGAATTGGACACCCCAAGAAGTGTGAAATGGAGTTTGTTTCTCCCCCGCTGGGACTGCTCTGAGGGAGCGCAGCCTCCCCAACAGCGCAGAGGGAGAAGGCTGGCTGCGGGGGGGTGGGGGGGGGCGGGGTCCAGGGACTGGTACCAATCGTCACTGCGTGATGTCTTGTTTTGTATTAATTTTTGTCTCTGTCCGCCAAGAGATCCAGTTGAGATTTCATAAAAAAAAAAAAAAAAAAAAAAAGACAGCTAGCAGGACCATTTGAGTCTCTTCTCACTGTTGTTAGGAACCGGCCTTGAGTCTGTGGCTGAGGGATGAAAGCCACCACATCCAGCACGTGGAAGCTCCTGCGAACTGAGGATCCAGCTTCCCTTCAGTCCTTTCCTGCCACAAGCAGTCAGTTCTCAGCCTTGGGCAGGGGGTCCAGAAGCTGAGAAAGGCTGTTTGATTTCAGGTTTGCACAGTAAATGCAATACACCTAGATCAACACAGATCTGTATGCAGATCATAAAAGTGCATTAAACTGGCTCTCTCGATTGGGCTCTGCATTTAAAACAGTTTGTCATTAAGACAGTCCTTTTTATCATTTTGAAAGCGGGGCTCTTTATCTGGTGAAATGAAAGGAGCCGGCGACCGCTGTGCGGGTTGACCGTGAACGCAGTGCGCGGTGGGACCGCAGACGGCCCTCGTCTTTCAGCGCGCCGTGAGAAGGGTTGATTGATGGGTGCGACGCAGTCAGGCAAAGCGGACATGCGGTCGTGTTTTCACACCTCTGTGTGCTCTAATCTGAGGGAAATCAAAAGTGGAGAGCATCAGGAAGAGGGTGAAATGCACCCTGAAATGCACTTTTGGAGTGCGTGCAGGGGAATTACACAGAGAAGAGACGATAGCAGCACAGAGAGTTAAAAAGGGAGGTGTCTTGAGGCACGGGAGACCTGCTTCACTGCCTTACCTGTGAGTCACGGTTAACAGAGAGGAGCTGATCTGAGTGAGGGGGAAAAAAAAATGCTTTATTTCGGGCAGTTTGCTTGGAACAGTGTCTTTTATCCACATCCCTGAGCAGCTGCCCCTTAATGAAAGCTGTGCTTCACACTTTTTGCTTTCTCTTCTCTTTCAATGTTGTGTTCATTTATCTATTTTTATCATCATCTAGTTGTAGCATGGGGGTGGAATTCAAAATGCCTCCTCCCTATCCTTTTGCTCAGAAAGGCATTTTTTTTCCCCAAGCTTTTTGTAACAGGGCTGTCCTCTGCTGAACCAAATTCAGGTGCTTTCCTAACAAGCGCCTCTACTAACTTCAAGGAGTTGCCTGATTCCATGGGCCTTGTAGTATGTGGAACATGAACAGCATAGAAAAAAAATCAGATATTGAACACTTCCTTTGTTAATGTATTCTCTGAGAAGTTTAAGTCAAGTGATATTTATAAAAGCAGAAGTTATGATGGTGGAGAGAGTTCAATGGGAGGGTGTGGGGCGTTGGAGTAGGGTGAATCACACAATAATCTTAGTAAATAATAATAATAATAATAAAAAAAGATTTACTGGGATTTTTTTTGTTTTATCATGGCAGTCACTCAAATGGATGCTCTCTGGGGTCTCTGGATTCACTCTGTGTTTGAGAAAGCCTGGGAACCCTTTCACTGCCAGGGACTAATAGCAGAGTGCAAATGCACTGGTTGACAGTTGGAATTGACAGGGAAAAAAAACAAGCCATTATCCTGCCCTAAACACCATTGTCTCTCAACCAGAGAGGGAAAGGGGTTAAACTCCGGTCAGAGCTTTGAACACAGAGTTCCTGTTTGCAGTCTATCCCCAGGGGAAGACATCTCCTCTGAGAAACATAACACAGCTCCCTCGTTGGAGTGTGGCCAGGTTATTGAGGTGGAAGGAACAAACCAGAAAACAAAAAATGCACATTGAAACCAAGGACTAAAGCTTGGAACTTTTAATAAGCTTTTCAGTCAAATAATTAGCCATGGGGTGAGGGAGAGACTTACAAAAATGCTCAGCATCAAAAAAATGTGCTACCCTTCCATTTGTCAGATTACCTTACCGCAGAGAAAAGTAGTTTTTTTAGCTGCAAGAACTGCATCTGTCAGTCTGTGTAGTGTGTGAGTTGAGAACAAGTGTCAAGAACAGATTGGTGTCTGAGGGACTGTTTTTCAGGAGGGAACAAGCACAACAGCAAATTTAGTATTACTTTTTAAAGGGGCCTACATCAAAATAATGACAGCATATTACCAACCAGTCAGTCAGTTAGGTCAGACCAGGGGAATACAATGCAAGCATGTCATTGATGCTTCCTTGGTCCTGATACCAATTGCATGCGGTTTCTGTTTGTATCAGGGTAGATATAAAGTTAATGGCTGCACTTCTGCCATGTTTGCATGGAAATTTTTCAAGCTTGTTGTAAGCTGTCGGCAGATACATGATGGTGTCTGGATTCGGCTGTCATTCTTATGAAAAGTGGCTGTCGTGTCTTTAACCAGCAGCACTGGATATTCTTTTGAGTCTTTTCTCTCTTCCCATATGTTCCAAAGCTGTACAGTAAATAAGAGACAGAAAATGGGTGTTACCTTACATGGGAGGTTCTGTAACTGTGATCCTATTCAGGTATCAGATATATGCTCTTTGAGGGGTCATGAATGGCATCTCTTTCTGCCACTCTCCCAGTTAAGACTGGTGCCGTGAGATGCCTCTTTAAATAGATTGGCACTTTCCATAATCATCCCTGTATTTCCCCACCTCTCCAGTCGCACCAGGACTTAATGAACTTTCCAATTAAATGGATTATTTTTAAAGCCGCTAACTTGTTTCTGGAAAAAGGTTTGCTTTCACGGACAGAAAATCCAATTAGGCTCTGTTAATATTGGGAGAGTCGAACCTGGCCGTGCATACTAATTGACGGAGTACAATCAATTTGTGGTCCCTTTTTTTTCTTTCGCTCATCCATCTCCCCTCCGGCTGCCTTTTGAATGTCTCAGGGGGATTCCCGACTGCTTTTCCACGGTTTTGCGGTAATCAAGGGAAGTTGGAACTTTTATATGCTAATCTGGCGGCTGCATTAGCATTCACTCGCTGCTTGTTAGCGCCAGGGCATCTGACGATGTTCATCCCTTCTCGGTTGAATCTGTGCCTCCCGCGACCTCACAGGTGTATGTGCTGGACGCTGGTGGCCAAACCATGCATTTGAGTGGGGGGAGTGGGGGGAGTGGGGGAGTGGGGGGGGGGGCAGGGTGTGTGGCAAAAGGTGGGTTGGCATGGGAGAATATCTGCGGCCATCTGTCAACCTGTGTCTGCCACAGAGACAGTAGGAAGACTTGCAGGTGGTGTCTCTCCGAGGCGAGTCACTCCTGAACTGTTTTAAAGAGTGCTCTTTAAGCAGTGATAACGGCTGTCATTCACTTGTCATATGGATCTTTCGCATCAAGGGGAAGAACACAGAGAAGCTAAAGCAAGCCAGTTGTGAAGTGAGAAACAATGGCTGTGTCTTTATGACCCCGGCGTTGTCCCCTATGCGCCGTCAAACGTGTGTTGGAAAAGAAGCGAGGACGCGGGGACGTGACGTTTTGCATCCAAATGAAGGAGTCCGTCGGGCGTCCTCGTATGCCCGCGGATGAGGTTCGGGTCCGTCGGCACGTCACGCGCCGGCCCGTTATGTGTGGACGGCTCGGTGAATCGGACCCAGCGCTGTCAATCAGCCAGCTCCCCGCCGCGCGCCCGTGCTCAGAGGACGTGATTGACAGAACACAGGAAAGCAATGGAGCATGCAGCGCTTTGGCATGTGCTGATGGAGACTCGGACTCCCATCTCTGGTGTATAACCCCCCACACACACACACCCCCCACACTTCACCACCGTCACCACCGTTAATGTACAAGCATGTCACATGGTCACTTAGCAGCTCCGTGTAGCTTGCAATGAAGGGGACATGGGCTGTGTACTCAAATTTCCATAATGGAGATGAATCATTGCCTGTCCACAGAAGTCTGTTGGCTGTCTTCTTGGCTCTTGTCCAGACTGTCTTCAGTATATATCAATACATAAACTACTGTTGTTATTTGTTGTTGTCATTGTTGTCATTATTCTTTAATTATTGTTCACAGTAGACTTTTAAAATATTCTTTGTGGTAGCGTATACTGCATCCTAAAAAGATGCACATAAAAATATTTTTAAAATATATTTTAGATGTTCCGTTTTTATAGTTGCAGCAAGCCAAGGTTTTCATTGTTTTTCCTGGTAATGAAACGGGTAAGTGGCATATCAGTGAGGTAAGGATACTCTCTGTTCAGATCCCTATCCCTGGTTGCCTTAGTGTCCCTTTCTGTCCCTTAACCCCTCAGCCTCTTGGTGACTTGGCTGGCGTTTTGCCCAGATGCCAGAATGGAGAGTGATTTGTCATGTATGGTGATGTTGTCTGAGGGACTGCCAACTGGGACTGAAGGCACATGTCCTCCTTTTGACATGGAGGGAGCGCTTGAAGTTGAGGATCTTGTTTTCTCTTGTGCACAATGTCATGGTGTTTGATGTGCTTGAAGGAATAAAGAAATGCCCATCCTAAGTATGTAGCCAGAGGTAAACCCTGCAAGCATAGACACACACAGTGATGCACAATAATAACCTTTGCCCTGTTGGAGGAAGCTGGAGTTCTCAGAGAATGGAACTCCATGGGAGAACATGCAGAGTAGACAGAGCCAGGTTTGAACCCAGCATCCCTAAAAGGATGGGGCTAGGGTGCCAGTTTTGATTTACCAGTCAGGATGCCTGACAGGATGCCTGACCAAGAAATCAGGATCACACAAAGTCTGATCTGCTCTTCTTCTCCCCTTTCATCTCTGCTGTCTGGGCAGGATTGTGTAAATGATCTATTGTAGCAGGAAACGCAAGTGTAGAGAGGTACCCAGTAATATCAGCTCTGAGAAAATAATTACAGTTCAGCACGGACAGTTCAGATTGTAGGCATGGGTGTGCTGTAATATCTGACGAGTATCCGGGAGGAGTTTCTCAGAGGTGAGCCTCCAGCCCAGGCTAATGAAGTGATGGCTGAGTAGTCTATCATTTTTGTCTTTCTGTCTGTTTTTTCTGTCTCCTCAAGCCAGACTGTACTCCCCCCCGGCCCCTCTTTTGTTGTGATGATGTAAGGAGGGTTTGAACAGAACACCCAGACACGTAGATGCACAACACACAAACAAGCAAAAAAACAAAAAAAACAGAATGTAGTTTCTTTTTCAAATTGTGTAGTCTTGTTTCTCCTTGAGCAATACTCCAGATGCCCCTCACAAGCATGTGACCTGGCAAGCTGTGGTGTGAGTCTCATTCAAGAATTTAACTCGTGGGGGCCGTCGATTTTGAAATGTTGGGAAGGCGGCCGTTGTGCCCTCCTCTACAGGAAAACGCTCCTCGGCGCGGCCGTGGCCTCGCCAGGATGTCACGGCGTCCGCATGGGAACGGCACCTGTTTATCTCTCACAGCGCCATCTGCCATTTCCCCAGCGCTGGCGATGGGCCAGGCAGGAGAGCACCACATGCCTGTGGTACGAAACTCCCAGCTCAGTACTAATGTTGTATTGGTAATGTTGTTGTAATTTGTGCTCCGCGTTTACTAGGAGAGCCAATGTCTCCTCACCCATTGTTCCCCCGGGCAGATCGAAACAACATTGTACCAGTTGCAGATGATGAGATTCAATCTCATCTTATGTCACCAGAATGGGTATCAGCTGCCTTTCCCCCCTGCCCTGTACACTGATCTGTGGATCTGTTCTGATAGCTTTCTAATGGTTTGACCTTTGAACCTGTGTATCGACCCAGCAAGCAGTGCTGGTCTACAGACTATCATCAGAGACTGTTCATCACCAGGAGACTATGCACTTCCTTCCTTGTCAGGAGAGAGGAACAAAAGAGTTCCAGTTATAGAACTTTCTGTTCAGTAACAGTAGGGACAGAGCTCAGTGTAATGAGAGTCTGCCATCTCACAATTACACTGCATCTTTACCACAATCTGTCCCACACTGTGACTCTAATGGTCAGGACTCTGCCTGTTTTGTCTGTCAGACCTTGAGGTCCTTCCTTCATTGATACAGTTATTTATTGATTATGATACTGAGGTTGGCCTATAGTTTAAAGCACACGTTTTTTTTTCCCCTCAGAGCAGAATAACGAGGACTTGCTACCAGACCAAGGATAAAAATGACAAGAGGAATGAAAGGGTGACATTTTCAGAGGAAGCTCTGGCTTAGCAACATTACAAAATGCAGGTTGCACAGGTAAAGAATGCAGGGCACTCCTGTAAGGATACCAGTTCAGATCCCTGTGTCTAGACAGTGAGGTTGTGGAAAGGCTAACGCAACGTGTGGTCCAGAACATCGAATAGCTTCAAACACAAGCAGGTGTTATTGGCTTTCCTCTGGCACCCATTTGACTGGGATTTTTGTCTCTTGTTTTCTCAGCTCCAGCTCAACTGATCGAAAAACATGTCAGCGAGGTGCTATAAAGTAAACCAAAGAAAGAGAAAATGTGAAATTCACAATGTGAGAAGAAAAGGAAATGAGCCAGGAAGTGGTGTGGTGAAACGAACAAGGCATTCTTCAGAAAAAGAGGACATGTTGTCATGAGAAGCAAAAGGACATAGGGCCACACAGACCTGCAAAATGACAGCACATCTGGTGATGAAGTACTTTATTGGCATATTTTAAAGTAAACTACGTTATGTGTCTGAAATTCTTAAATGCGAGAATAGCTCACGGGCAGCTTTCTTGATGTGGGGACTGCTGGACAAGCACATAAACCGTTGTTGCAGGGTTATGAAACCAATGGGTTATTTTAAACACATTTTAACAGTAAACTTCAAGTCTGCAAATGTTTATTTGTGACACTTACACTCTCACCTCTGTTTCCGGCTGCTGTTTTCTCTCTCTTTTTCCAAAAGGAGCGCTAATGAGTTGTTGCTAGGCAGCAGATGCAATAGTCAGCTCAGCTGTGTCAGTCAGCAGAAATCCATGTAAACAAGTAATACAGTTTATACCAAGTTACAGTCTCAAGCAAACAGCAGAATTCTCTGTTCAAATATTGCATTTTACACAAGCTGAAGTCTTACACAAACAGCAGTTTGCTGCCCAAATAATACAGTTTATTCCAACTCAGTGTGTCACTCAAACAGCACTTCTGCATTCAGGAAGAGGGTGCAAATACTGCATTGACTGCATTAAGCAAGCATCTTTTTAAAGAATGTAAATATAAATGGACGGTCGTAAAAGGCAACATTTCTGCAAAGGCCGATCTATATAGTGCGGATCAACTGATATGGCGGCCACAGTGAAGGGAATCAGCCCATCAGTTGATGTAAAGATCAGTGGATCTGCACAGAAGCCTGCACAGCATGAGGCTCTCAAACACAGTCCCTGCTACTGGGCTGACATATTGTATGATGTCACAATGGGCTCAGGATCCAACAGAGGAACAGTGTGTTGTTCACTGATTGGAGCTGGTGCCAGAGTGACTGATTGATAGGCTTAAGTTGACCAGCCTGTTGTACACATTTGACCCTATTTCAGTTCAGTTATCCTGTGATTAAACTCCCATAGCCTCAGTTTAAGTGGAGGCCCATTGGCTCCAAGGTGATAATGGATCGTTTCTAAGCAAAAATTAAGAAAGTGAATTGTCACACAAGGGTCAGGAAGGAAAATCGAATGTCCTTGCGCTTTAATTAAAACACTCGTGCTGAGAGCACAGCTTCAATCATGATAGGCCAGTTAATCTATTTGTTATTTATTTATTTCTTGATGGGAGGAAAGTGTAGACAATACATCAAAGGGATGGGCCTTTGGGAGATAATAAATGTCATGCAATCCATTTATCACTCTTTAATAATGCATGTGGTAGGTAACAATTATTTTTGTTTGTCCGTTGAATCCTTAGATCATAATACTGTAGCAGATTGCATAAGGAAATTTAATCGTCAGAGAGCTGCCTTGCAGTTAATTTTATATCCACTTTCCTATACATTATTCACACCCTCTTACTTAATGACATAGTGCTCAATAATTAAGTGGCATATATACTAGGAGCACAGTTGTGCCATAGGTTCCACAGTCTTGAATTATAAGGATGTCGATGTGCATGTCTGTGATAAGGATGCATTTTGATCGTATGTTTATTGCCTTTACTAACTTGTACATTTTTTGTGTGCAAAAATTAAATGTGTCCAGAAACCTTGTTAAACTTTCATTACAATCCCATATGAATGGTATTACCTGACAGTAAAACTATGTTTTATTTGCCGTGCACTGACGTGCATTTCAGTCTTATCACAGACACAGTTCTTTTGGCTCACCTGTAGTTAACCTCCTCATAGAGACGAGACATTCCTGTTTAACTGCTTGTGTCACCATCTGGAAAAGAAAAAAGCACAAAAACTGCATGTGAACAGGAGCTTGAAAAGGGGAGCATAATTTTAACTTTAAAAAGCGTGACGTGCTACCCTTAAGTGTTTATTGGACAAAGCATGTTGTGATAAAGTTTCATGCACAAAAAAAGCATTTCCAGTTGTGCTTAAAAGCTACGAAGAATGTCATGCCAGATAGGGGTAACTTAAAGGTTAATGGCTGGGTTTCATTGCCCGTTTGATGAACAGACTGCATTGTTGATGTTGTGATAAAAGGAGAGAGTGATGTTCATCTAAAGTCATGCTGCCTGTTTTTAAAAGTGTCACTATAAACATCTGTGCAGAGCGTTTCTCCCTCTCTCCCCTTTCAGCAATGTCAAACTTACATTATATTTTCTGTTGTTAAGCATGCATGCAGTGTGAAATTATATGGAGATGTTAATAACTTACCAGAGAGCATGACAGGGTGTCCGGTTGGTGGATGCCTCCCTTCTAAGGAAGCACAGTTACGATGCGGATGCACTGTTATGCTGTATGCCATGTTCCATAGTGGACACCGGTAGAATGATAACCACTGTTACTATGACATGGGGGAATCTGTGGAATTGGATAAGTGTGACTTTAGACAAATTGGCGGTAATTTAATATTTGATATTTTGCTGTTTGTTGTATGTCCTGGTACCTGGAATGAAGCAGTGAGCGAAGTAGCTATCAGAAGGGCTGAATATCTCGATGATATGCAGTGTTCTGCAATATGTGAACACCATCCAAGTGCTCTACCCAGCATGATGTCAAAGTGAATATGCTGTATACACAGTTGCTCCTCGACATGTAGCTCTGTCAGTAACTTAAATCATAGTTAATATTATGTCATGACATGAGTTTTAATGACTGTAACATTACGTTATATCCAAAATGACGGGTTTTTTGGCTAACGGCTTTGGAAGCTATTGACCATATTACCAGTGGACAAGTTGAGCTGTCATGCAGGCGTGTGTGCAGCACAGAACACAAAGAGACCAAGCAGCAAGTGCCTGTAGCTCTCAGTGATGAAGCTGTCTGTGGTGCGTCAGTCTTCTTTTTAGGAGGATTTGTTCTCTCTCTGTCTTTCTGTCCCTCTCAGAAGATTGTATCTGAGATCTGAGATCACCCTTTATGATTGAGACTACAGTATGGGCAGGAACAGTCTTTTGTTTCCGCTCTTCCTCCTTGTCATCCACCAGTTCAAGAGGATGTCGGCCTCATTTGCATAGCCAGCCCGAGGCTACAGCTCCACTTTCTCCACAGGCAGACCACACTGTACAGTACACCTGATGCACCTGCACCTCAGATTAAAATGAGTCATGTGGCATACACCAGAGAGGAGACTTTAACAGTGATGGGGAAAAAGAGGTGCTGTCACATTGTACTATGGGGGCTGGTGTAACCTGTGTCATCAGAACAGAGGGAGGGAACAGTCATGGCCAGCATTCCTGGCTTTGGAGAGGAATGCAAATGCTTCATATTAAAGTATAATTCAACCACAAGTTTGTGTGGTTTCTCACCTGTACTATAGTAAGAATGGGCTGTAAAGGCCCTTTGTTTTTTAAATTAGCAATAAAAAAAGTTAATTGTCCAAAGCTTTCTTCATGGTTACCTGACCAGCTGTATTGTAATGGAAGTCTAAAACAAATCCCGGAATGCATTTTGCATTTGGGTAGAGAAGCTCAGACTACCTTGTTATGCCTTAAGGATGTGGGGGGCCAAGAGCGGAAATGTTGGAGGGAGTGCTGTCTGTTTCAAGAGCAATCTCATGAAATAATTACATCCCTGCAAGGCCACCAACTGAACATACTTTGAGGGCTTACATCAAGATCGTAAAAAATCCAGACATTGATGCAAATCAGAACTCAAGTATCTACTCACTTCTGTCTTCCTGGAGAGGGCGGAGATGTTGTCTGCTGACCCTTCCTGAGTAGAGACTGGGAAACCATCAAGAGGAGCTCTCTGCTCCTAGGAATATTTAGTGAAATTTTGTTTGCATGCAAAATTAAGCATCAGGTAACAATCAACATGAACATAAAGCTGTTTAAGGGGAAGTGCCCCTATAGGTTTTACCTCGTACTAGCACTTTGGTAATGCAGTTACATTAGGGATGAATGGTATGACTAAACATTCTTCCATGAAAAACCACATAGGAAATGGCTGTATAGAAGATTTGTGATTTTTGTATAAGTGGAATTGTGCAAACCTGTAACTGTTCTCCGTTAGTTACTATGGGTTTGTTGCACTCTCGCATCGAACGTAATCACAGAATTGTTAGACAGTATTGTTACAAGTAAATGTGAACTTATTTTGAAGTGTCACATGGCAACTCTTGGTCAATTTTGGGGTTTTGGGGTCGTGTAGTTTATGTGTTGACGAGTCACTGAACTTTGGACCTCAGCGCTGAAGTTGGAACCTGAGTTAAGCGGCTGTTTTCTCCCCACCCTGCTCCAGTACAGAATAAAAAATGCATGTTACAGAATGTCAACAGTTAAATTGAAAGTATTGTGATTAGTGCTGTCTGCATGCCTACTGTGAGATAACTGCTGATATGTAATGTAGGTATATTATTGGTTGTGCTTAAAATGAGTTGCTGCTGGTGGTACGTGTATTGCAGCAACTCTGAAGTTGCATTCTGGTGCACGTGAATGTCTATGAATGTCACATAACCTTTAATTTCAGATGTCAATGGAAGATCGATTCTGAACTAAATAATGTTTACGCTGGGGGTGGGGGGAGAAAACAGCAATGTACCCTTCCAGCCAACTGGTGAATTAAAAACTGAGCCAATTCTTGGAAAGAAAGCCAGTTCGCCTCCACTTTAATAAATCAATAAGGAATCTGGCAAAGTTAATACAGTCTGCCAGAGAGCAGCAAATCTGCCAACCCCCGGCTCAGGAATCCCTCCCCCCAGCTCTCTGGAAGCTGTGCTGTAAATTGCTGCTTTGGGGACATCTCTCTGAAAGGCTGCCATGTCACAGCCTAAAGAACACTGTTGTTGCTGTCCAAGGGCTGGCTTAAGAGACAGCATACTTGCCACCTGCCACCCAGACTGTTAGAGGAGTAGACGGAGAAGTCAAGTAGATGGAGGCTGTTCCCCAGGCTGGTCCAAGCGCTCCATAAGAGGACCTCACAGTCAGTGAGCTGTCATCATGCGATGACCGGTCCTCCTCTGTGGAGAAAGGGTTGCTTAATACCCTCCAGGCTGAAAACGCTGAGAAACTCCCTGGGTTATTGTGCAGTGTTTCCTTTGTTATTTTTTACAGCGTTCTGGATATTCCACCTCCCTTCCCTTGAGAGCATTTCAAGATGGTTTAATGTATGTTTCTAGAATAGTCGATGCATAGGTTTGTGCCCTGCTATGAAGAGCAGAAAAATGATTAAAGTGTGATTGGATGCCATCAGCATGGAGAGGGAGCAGAGGCTTTCAAGCCCATAGGGGTCTTTCTGAAAATGCATTAAAAAGTATCATTGGATATTCCTCTTCTGACGATGTGTTCTGGGGTTGAAAGCAAAGAAGAATGTGTTTGATGCGGCCTTAAATGGAAGCCACATTCCTGCAAATGTGCATTCACTGTTAAGGTATCAAAATGTTTGTATATGAAAATAATTTCATAATGCTTTTATCATTTACAGATACTAGTAAAAGAGATTTGCAGATATCTTATACCTCTGGAGGCTGCACTGGTAGCAAAGTAAGATTAGTTTGGCCAGAACAGCAAAAGCACTCATCTCACTGCTAAAGGAAGCAGAGACTCTTAACGCTGGCCTGAGAACTGGGTGATCTATTACTGATGTCTGTATCGAACCATGATGAGAACACTGTTTCTAGAAAATGGCTAAATATCAATTCCAGCAAATACCGATTCAACTGTTAGGGCCCATATTTGAGCCGCCTTATTATAGGATAAATCAAAGGTACATATCACAAAAGATAAGATGAAAGTAGTTAATACTACAGTGAGTCTCTTAGCAGATATTATTTGTTTTATTTGTGTACAGTTATGCTCAGTTGTTCAGTTTTTGTGAATCGCAGTGTTCAGCAGCACTCCCCATTCCCGGCTGCAGTAGATTGCATATCCCATCTCACACCCATCTCATTATTTAAAGCGCATCATATACAGCACGCTATTTCTTGATTTGCGTAAGTCATTACTGCATGGAAGTAAAGTTAAGTGAAAAGGAAGTTATTGGTACATTTATTGGTGGTCATATTCATGTTTATGGAAATATGTAAAATAATAAGAAGGGATTCCCTCATATTTTTATTTACTGCGGTGTACTGTCCTTGGTGTTACTAAGTTTGATACCTCTCCCTTCCTCCTAATTGGCTGGTTGGCCTTGCCCTGGGTGTGAATGGCGCTGTGAAAGTGGAAGCGTTCCAGCGCCTCCCTCTCCCGCGCGGCTTGGCGCGCTGCCATGCCGTTTCCGCTTGGCACCATGTCATAATGCCATCATCTCCACAGACTGTAATGGCATTTATTGCACAAACCTCGCTGCACATCATGGTTAAGCCCACTTGGATATCCATCATTGAACCACAGACAACAAGGAGAGCAACCATATGTCACATTGTCTATTTAGTGCAGTTTTCCATAGGCACAAAAGCCATTTGTAGCACTCCAGAGCAGCAAAATTGTTTGTAATTTCTCACATGGCTACATTGTACTGGGACATACTCAAAACACATTTCAATAATAAGGAATAATGGGAAAAAAGTATTAAATGTACATGCAATACATGGCTCCTTTTTGACCTCCAGAGGTGGAAATCCTTGCACAAAGTAAATCCTAATTGACAAATTCATGAATGCATCAATATACATGCACGACTACATTGTGTCAAATTATTACAGAGCAAAACCAAACAGATTTTGAAGTGCCTTGTTTCTAGCGGACTCAAGGACATTTTTAAGATGCGTTTTTATTTAATGTTTTTGACAACAGATTGCATTTGATAGGGACCATATGGCTGTTTCTGAGAGACAGAGTTGTACCTCAGAGGCTTTTCACATAGGTTTAGTCTTCAACTTCAAACAAGGCTTTTGTTTCATTGTAGAACACCATCATAAAATGAAAGAGTCCATTCAAGGAGGTAATCAACCAAAGAATGTTTTGGGGAGGGTGGGCTCCACATTCACCCCTCTAACAGCTTGCAAGTGTGATATACTTGAATGAGTAATATTTAGTTTGACTCAGTCCAAAGTATTAGCTGAGAAGCTGTATCTGTATTATTTTCCAGTTTGTGTTGTGATTATGCTAGTGGATATACCAATCCTTTAGGGAAGTATTCATCAAGGCCTTATGTATTTATTATTGTTCCTTAGGTACTTTAATAAATATTTTAATATGACTAGCAGATGCAAAACTGTGTGTTTGTTGTTTTATTTACAATTTCATAATTTTATCTCTTTACTGATTCATTTTACAGGGCATTTCTTTCACTGGGTGATCCATGCAGCTTTCAGGTCTCCTATAAAATTAAACTGACTCATTAAGTGCAATTTAATTGGAGCAAATTGTTCTGGCCCAAATCTGCTTGCAGTAGTAGTCCTTTAATCAGCTGTATGCGTTGGATAACACAACTGGCCTGCAATAGAAGTTAATGAGCTCAGTGTAGTGCTAAGGTCCCTATCAGGGGAGCGCTTCGCCTTTTTGCTGAGGAAAAAAAAACTTCAGGAAAAATAACAACACATTTTAAACTGCGGGGGGATAAAGATTACTCATGAATTTTTTTAAAAAGGCCCTATAAATCAGATGATAAGACTCAGATCTGTAAGAGAGAGGTTAAAGGGTGAATGCGAGAGATGGAGAGTGAGGTGGAGGGCCAGAGAGAGAGAGAGAGAGAGATTGAGGGGTTGAGAAAAAAATAGAGAGAGAGGTTGAGGGGCTGAGAGAGACACAGAGGGGCAGAGAGGATCCATCCCTCAATTTGGACTCCTTCCTTTGGGACCCTCAGTCACCTCTAAGCCATGTCATCCACAGAATATTATGCACACCTGGCAAAAAGTTTTATGAAAGTTTTTATATCATGCAACTTCATTCTGGCAGCCAGTAGGAATTATCTAAAGGAATAGTCATACTTTATTTAAAGGGGCTGTTTATATTGTTAGAAAATGTTTTTACAAATCTATTACTGCTTACATGACTTTAGAGAGACTTTAAATGAAATGCTAACAAATAGATAATAAACATGTAGTAAAGGGGTAATAGATTGCCATTTTGGTTGTTGGTTTACCATTTTTGACAGGACATGACTAAACTGGATTTAAGTGTAAATATTAATGTTAGAACCTGACATGAATTCAGAACAACAAACCTGAACATATGAGATGTACACAAAAAAATTCAAAATAATTTCTCATTTTCAAATTGTACAGGTGGTACCCCTTTACTACCAACCTGCAGTCTGCTTGCTACCCCCTCTCATAATATTTCAGTAATACTTTGTTAAACAAAGTTATTCTCAATTAATAGGTAGCATATAGCTGTTTATCAAGTGTGCACAAAAAACGTGGCCTGTATAAAACTACAGTACATTGACTGTGTATCTAGTCAAATTAACATCAGTTCAGGTTCCAGTGTTGTGCATTGTACATGGCTCTTTCCACTGAATTTAGCAGGTCTAATATTCCTCAGCTGTGATTGGTGGAGTGAGGTCATAATCGTAACGACATGTCCCTCCAGCTGCGGTCCCAGATCCTTTTTAGCAGTGTGCTGTACATGCGGCCCCACTAGCGACAGCAGCAGGGAGGAATGCTGTTAAGAAAGTAACATTAAAGTAACATTAATAGGATTTTCCAGATCAGATGTCTAATGCTGTTAGAAAGCTGCTTTGCCCAAAGCCGTGTCAGCTTAGCCCCCATCGCCCTGTAGGCCCGGAAAGGCAGCACCAAGACAAGCCCGGTGGTTCTGGTTGACCCAGTCCCGGGAGCTTTGACCAACCAGTTAATTCCGCATCACTCCCTGGTGCGCGGTGGGGAGTTTTGTGAAGAAGCTGTATCTGAATCGCTGCCCTGTCTTGCTGCCCTTCTCACCAAGGCTCACATCAGTCTCCTCGGCCCCACGGCTCGGGAGTGAGCCGGTCATTGCGATACTTCTCCTACATACCGAGACATTGGTACTCAGTTAACCGGAGCCTCCCGTCCAAAGAGTGCCATTATTTAGAAGCTCAGTTAAACTCAGCAATCCTACATTAGATTTACATTTAGATTTCCAGTGACTCAGCTTTTCCCGCTCAGGGGTCTCACAGGGCTGAGGGGAAACTTTTTGCAGAGAAGTGTGGGAGATGAGAGAGTTGCTGGTTTCTGATAATTAAAGTGTGTGTGCCTTGGGGGGTGGTTACAGTCACTTGCAGGTAGCAGTGTGGCAGTAGTGATAAGGGACAGAACTCATAACCTAAAGGCTGTTGGTGTTATTCCCCGGTAGGCCACTGCTGCTCAGCACTTGGGCATGGTACTCAACCTGAATTGCCTTAATGAAAATGCATAACAAAATGGATAACAAGAACAGCAATTGATAACAACTGTTGGCAATGTACGTTGCTTTAAATCTGCTAAACAAATGTTCTCGTTATGGTTATTTGATATGGAATTCGATGTGTCTCTCCCTCTCCCTTTCCCAGGACCGTAAGCTGTGTGCCCACCCCTTCATGGAAATCTACAAGGATCAGCTGATCTACTACATGTGCCCGCTGGCACGTCAGAGCGACTTCAGTGTGCCTGAGATAGACGATGGAGAGAAGAAGCTGCAAGGCGGGGAGGAGTCTGAGGAGGACAGACAGACAGACATCACAGGTACACCTGAGTACTGATAACAGATCAGGTGTAAATATCTCCATCCGGGTGTTCATAAAGCTGAATAGGTTCACACTCAGGCAGTTGTAGTCCCTTCCTAATCAGATGAGAAGATACTGTGCAAATACAAGCGCAGACTGCATTTTACATTATTCGTTTGCTTAAAGGCAAACCAGTAGATTGTCCGTTTCCAGCGTGACTTACAGTATTGACTGAATTGGCTTTGAAGATGTGAGGTACAGCCCTGGTACTGTCTGTGTGTTGATTGGGACTCAGTGTCCCAAAATCCCTTTTGTGTTTTACTGTATGTCTCCTGTTGGAACACATTGCATTACATTACATTACGTCATTTAGCAGACACTGTACCTAGCAGAGCATGACTGAATTATTCTGCAGATCCAGAGCCCCTCAGTCACACTGCTTTCTTATCAGACACACAGGTCTCAACAGAGGACAGAGATGTTGTGAAATGTGTTGTTTTCAGTTGCTGCCACCAGTATTGATCGTGCCAGTTGTGTGAGTATGTTTCTTCAAGTGCCACCAATTGCACACGAAGAATCACCTTGCCCTTATTCTTTCGACTGACGGGGGCTCTCAGCTTAGTGTGGTGGAGGTATTGACTGGTCACTGCGCTAATCATTTTTTTTTTGTGTGAGAAACTGAGAAATGGATGAGAAATGGATTGAGTGAGCAGGTGGTGTTTACTAAGGGGACTATTCAGAGAGTGGAATCAGTTCTTATCATTACACAGCCCAGGGCTCAGTGCTTATTACTGTCACAACAGCGATTTGTGTTATTCCTGTGCTCCTTTGTTTTCCTTTGCCCTACGTGTCTGTTCGGTTTCCAGAATGGTGCAGAAATTAGAACTTGATTGTAATTCAAATTCCCTCAGCTGTCATTTCAAGGCCTAAGAGTCTCCAGTCAGCAGGCTTTTAGCTCTGAGTGCATTGTGCGTTTTGGCTTCACTCATCATCTTGTAAGCCAGAAGCAGTGGTGAGGTGGTTGCCTCATTGTGAATTGTCTCCTGTGTTTCAGTGATTTTAAAGTTGATGCTAAAGCCTTGAGCACACAGTGTAATTTTATCCCAAATTTAACCATGGTCATAGCAGTTATGAGTTTGCTAGGTTATGCATAACTTTCTATGATTACTAAAATTATGTGCATGGTGAAATTATACACTGACTTAGCACTGTAGATCTTGTACTGTATAGTTTGCAAGCTCTTTGGAGCACCTATGAGCTGTGAGACAGTTTCTTGCAGGTCAGAAAATTTTTCCCATTTGTTCAGTGTTGAGTTTCACCAGCCTAGCTGCTCAGTAGAGACTGCCAGAAACCAACAGAAAATGCCATTCAACAACAGAATGTTATAGCTGTTTCTTTCAGCAGGAAACAGTGAGGGAGCTGTTGAGAAAGAAAAGCACAATGACAACAAGATGCAAGCGCCAAACAGGAACTTGCAGAGCTGTTATGAGAGAACATGTTTATTTGATCCAAACTGAAAGGTTGAAAAAAAATTGCAGAAAACAAATTTGTATGTCAGAAAGTATGTATGTCCTGGAGTTCATGTCTGAGCAAGGAAAGTTGAAAGCTTTTTCATATTTTTAATATGCATAGTTATAATTGAAGCCACATCTTGAGGTGACACACGCACTTGAATTTAAATTTAGTCATTTGGCAGACACAACTGTTACCCAGAGCGACTCGCCAACCAAAGGTACAGACATAACACTGCAGAAGGCTACTGAGGTGCTTATAATAAGGCCAGGCTATGCTATGGTGTGTTAGCCCCAGTGATTGCACAGTAGCCTGCTCATACAGTGTGGTCGGCCCACTGACAGCACACGCCCTTAATAAATTCCATAAATCGCTCCGTGTTCGAGGCTTAAATGTCAGTGTGTTGATGGGCCGCTCTATTTACACACGGTGGCCTTAGCGGCCCTGCCATTCTCTGAGGCAGGTGTCACAAGGTGGCGGTTATCTGCCCTGTCCATCACTCCGCTGATAGCGAAACCAGGACACGCTGATGAGAGACTGCCATTCCGTTCCGTGATGGAGAGAGGAGAGATATCGCAGGGCCAGCATAGCCCAAGGCACTGGGGGAATTGTTGTTGTTCACAGTTTGGAATTGATCGGATATAGGCCCATCTCCGGAACAGTTTGGGGGAGTGATCTCCCAACACCTCTTCATATCAGATTCTGACTACATGGAGGGTATTTTTAGTGAAACTTAATTTGGATGGAAAACTGATCCAATTCACCCTCAAACCAAACAGATCATCTTGCTGGGTTTTTTATATTTTAAATATTTGTGTTAATTCAAAGTACATTGACACGTATGTTTGCCATGTCAATAAAGCCAAGTTGTTTTTTTTGACGATTACAAGTTTAAGGCTTCCTTTTAATCAGCTTTTGGATGTATATGTATGTCACAAGAAACAAAGGACGGCAGTGTAGCATAGTGGTTAAGGAGCAGGACTTGCAAACGAAAGGTTGCCGGTTCACTTCCCGCTGGGGCACTGCTGCTGTACCCTTGGGCAAGGTACTTAACCCACAATTGCCTCAGTAAAAATATCCAGCTGTATAAATGGATAGCATTGTAAAGAACTGTAACCTATGTAAGTCGCTTTGGATAAAAGCGTCTGCCAAATGAATAAATGTAAATGTAAAAAAAATGTAATTTCAGTTCTCTCATTCATGCACTCTGGCTTTTCAGACAGTTCCTGATATCACATCTTCCTTTCCTTTCTGTGTGGAGGACAGGCTGGCATTTAGTTTGCTTTAATGAGCCTTATGCTCCTGTTTTCACTCTGTAGGACAGTTTCATCGAGTGATGCATTTTGGGAACGAGAGCGTCAGGTTGGCGTGTTGCATCATGGCCCCTTTGTGTGTCCAGATGGATTGGTTGTGTGTGTGTGCTTGTGTGTTTAATATTTTAACTATAAATAGAAATAGCTACAGATGTGCTGCAGATTTTATCTGTTGGATGTCAGAGGTTGTTTTCCAGTAGTGATTGACCAGTCAGAATCCACACAGTGTATCTCTGTGTGTGTGTGTGTGTGTGTGTGTGTGTACTGTATGTTCACATTGGCACTCGTAAGTCTGAAAGTGGAAACAAAATTAAGATAACCTGTCTTTCAAAATATTTGGTTAACATGTACACTAGATAAGAGGTCCTGTAAGATTTTTAAAAATAGTCTGCACTGATACCTCTCTCTTCAGTTCATTCTGCTGTTTATACCGTTATGACTGACAGAGATGGTTTCCCGCTGTCTAAACCATGGCCTTTTTATACAGGGTTATTTCTAATACTGAACCTCTCTGTGCGAATCACACAGTTGAACCCCCCACAGCGGCAAAGAGGACTAAAACAGGCCTGAGAGCCGGGGAATATTAAGCTCCAAACCCACGCTCCACCGACAAGAATCATTCAGAATGGATTGAACACTCAAGTGTAAAGTGCAGTGATGAGTCTTCTCATAATTAGAGAGAAATCAGATAAAGCTGTTAAGCTGCAACCAGAAAAGAGTTCTGAAGCAAATCCCAGTGGTCTGGGGATTGTAGATGTTGAAGCCGGGACTCCTGTCCTTCAGTACACATCCCAAAACTTTGGCCTAAAGAGGGTTGTACTGCACAGCATGGAAACAACCAAGATATGCGCATAATGGGGAAAAAAATATTACTGTGCTTGTACCTCCCCTGTAGCGGAAAATGATTACGGCCTAGAACGCCTGACCTGGGTTCAACATTTTTCATTTCATAAAATATGTTGATGTGGTGATTACTGCTAAGAAATACTAGTAACGTGTAATTTCATGCTTCGTAGAACCAAATCAAATACTTGTCACATGATATGATTATGGATACATCACTGCCTGTTCTGGCACTCTCATCCAGATCCTGCCAAATTCCTGCATGAGCATTTGAAAATTTGGTAATTAACGCAGAAAACAGATTTATTCCCCGTTCCCTGGAACCCTCATTTTCCCAGGTGTGCTTTTAAAGGATGTGCTCAAGAGCACTCTAAGTCTTGTGATTGCTTAATTAAGATATTTATTTTTATGCAGTTAATGAAGCTATGTCTCATTAGATGTGACAGCTCGACTGTCAGGGGACATTCCAAGAGTGGTACCAAAAACAAGACAAAGAAGAAACAGATCAGGTTTCTGAAATGGAAGCCCTGGGCACAAATGAACACCCCTAATCCTGTATTTTGTCTGATTTTTAAGCACTCTGGTAGAGGTGCTTTTGTGTCACTGGTGCACATTTTGTGGGGGCCTCCCTCATGTTTCATGACTTCTCAGAAAGGGGTTCGCTTTGCCACAGCCCACCCTGCACCCAAACAAGTGACTGAATGCCTTAGCCCCACCCTCCACGTCCAGTCACCCTCCACGTCCTAAAACCTACACCACACACTCAGGATCCTGAACTGATAGACAACATTGTGCATGAACAAGGCATTGGGATCCCAGCACCAAAATGTGTGTGTGGAATGTGATCTTGATCCCTTTCCTAGAGCGCACTTTTGTGTTTGTGAATGACATCAGAGGTGGATAGGCTTACAGCAACCAGTGATTATCATAAAAATACACCATCAAATACATGCAATAATATGAGCACACATGCAAAGCATGTACAAGAAGCAATGCGAAATGACTATCCTGGTACCAGTCAGTAGTTGTTAAAACATTTGCTTTTTTTTTGAGGTATTTATTACATTTTCTTTTTACTGACACACGCAGCAGGAAGGTCTTGAATAATCAGTGCAGACAACCCCATGCAGAGCTGGTGTAGATATTCCGTGGACCTATCTCTCCGGCCCCAGCTGGGGAAACAGCTGCATGGACGTTTGTCAGACCGCCTCCACCAGACGTCCTCTGGCTCTGCTGAGCCAAAGCCCGCCACCGTGCATCTGGCCTGTCCCTCTACCAGCCCGTGGGCAGAGTGCCTCGTCAGTCCCCGGCTCCAACGCCTGGCAGATGAGCTCCGTCAGTGCCACACATTTACAGACAGCAGTTTTTTTTTTGTCATTAGGGGATGGGGGTCGACCGTGTTGGCGGGGGCCTAGTCGATGACGCGCGCGGTGAGGTGCGAAGCCTAACAGCGCGTAAATCTTAACCGCCATGTCCTGCAGAGCGCGGGTCGCGCCAGAGAGACGCACTGGTTGAATATTAACCCCCAACCCCCAGAGTAGACCGTGGTACTGTTGACAGCAAACAAGCCTCTTTGAAAGGACGACAGCAAGGGTATTACTCACTCTTATGTTAAGCCTTCCTAATTACCCAGCGCATAATTATATATTACCATATATTCAATTCTGTAATTATTTATGCATGTAATTATACAGACCCCCACCCGTGCAGTTACACAACGATTGCACCTGTAATTAGAAACATCTTAAGTCGGGGTTTGCAACAGCAAGATAAATGGACTCCATTGGTGTAGAATTGGCATGTGCAGCCAGCAGGTAGGAGCTCTGTTACCCAGGTGTGCATCAGCCACCTGTAGTGTTCAGTGATGTGTGCTGCTTTAAGCTGTGTTTCTATGTGACTGAGTCCAAATGTGCCGCCATGTAACTTGTCCTGGATGCCTCCTTCACGCATATTTCCAGTTCCCCGGGGGCACACCTGAGCGTGGCCAAACACAGGCGAACCCAGGTACAATCAATTAAGCAGAGCTGGATCGGACAGGAATGCATTATACAAAAATGGCCATGAAATGAGGAGTCTCAGGACACAAATTTAAGCATGGAACGTGTGTTTTTTTTCCCAGCAAGAAGAACTTCCTCATTTGAAATTTGAAAAGTGTGTCTGCAGTGAAACAGAGTGCTGACCCTAAGTACCACTGTTCTTCATTGACATTATTCTAGCTGTGTTCTATGGTCACTAAATGAATAAAATGTGTATATTTGTGTGGTGCGTGTATATTCTAAGGAGGTTTGATTTCAGCCTCAATAAAGTGACATACTTAATTTGTGGTGAAAAATTCAGTAATCAAGTTATAATGCCTATAGCAGCACATGTGGAGATGGTCCTGTGTTTCCTGCAGGTAACAGTTCATAGCTGACATGAAGGGAGCTCAGCTGGTCCTTGCGTCAGTCTCAGCGTTCCACACTGAACATCATCTACTCACACAGTAATGACAGCTTTCTGTCTCTATCTGCAGTAAAAAAATAAAAATACACCCAACTCCGCTGGGGTGTGTGTGTGAGATGAGAGTGTGAATGAGTGTGAGCTGAGTCCTGTTTCTTCATGCGTTTACCCCTCCTAGTCATGAGCTTCCGCTCAGCCAAACCCCCCCACCCAAAAAGAACAAGTCTCATTCAGGCACAGTCTGGTTCTCTCTAATTACAACTCCACTGCTCCTTAAAATCCTAGTGCCTCCATTTGAAACATTTTAAGTACAAGACCTTGCTTCTGTTCTAATAATCCCACTGGGCCTAATTTAGTAGCTAATGCAAGAAAATGTTATTAAGAGCCTTTCCATAGCACAGCCTACTTCAGTTCAGGAGCTTCGTCATGCCTTACTTTCGGGAGGGGGACGGGGGGGCTAGACCAAATCTGTCTGAAATCATTCTGAAGCTGCTCCCCTCTCCCTAAATAATCTGATCATCTCTGCATTTTTTATATTTAAAACTAGCATGCCAGTTGAGAAAGGTACAAGGCATACACGGCTTGATTTGCCAGCCCAGTTGGAAACTTACAGAGTAATTGATCGTAATTTTTCAATTTGAATATTCATTATAGTCATTCTTAACTACCACTTTTTCCACCCCCCAGGTGACTTGCAGTGAAATTTTGTGGCCAAATGAGTGAAGACATTGAAAGTGAATAATAAAATTGACTGTATTGTCACCAGGTTGGCCAGGACCCTCTCAGTGCATTTGTTTCTGTGACAAGTGAGTGTAAGGCAGTGGCTCTTTCCTTTTCCCTCTGCTGTGTCAGTCCTCAGTCCTTCTCCATTACATCACATCCTGTGGGTCTGCACAGCTCTGGGCAGGAGGAGAAAGTGATTTTAGAATGATTACTTTGACTTTTTGCCTAAACTCTACCAGTCTGTGTCTGTCATCGCTGCACCAAAGTGTGCCTCCCCCTCTGCTCACAGATGGGCCGGTCTTAGCCTCTCGTTGGAACGCACCAGCACAGCTGACAGCCTGTGTGTCATGGCCATGTATAATTGAACAGCAGCATTAGATTTTACAGTTCCTGGGTCATGGGAGCAGCCAAGATTATCAGACAGTTATCTTCACTGACTGTGACTGTGTGTGTGTGTGTGTGTGTTTGTGTGTGCGTGTGTGTGTGTGTGTGTGTGTGTGTGTGTGTGTGTGTGTGTGTGTGTGTGTGTGTGCCTGTGCACACGCATGTGCCTGTGTGTGTGTGTGTGTGTGTGTGTGTGTGCGCTGTGTGGGTGGACGGGTGGGTAATTTCTGTGTGCATTGCTTCCCTCTGGACACCACACATCATGTATATGGGGAGGCATGCATGCATTAGGAACCACTCTACTAGAAATTCAGATTCCAGATGGTGTGCTCTTCAATGCACTTGGCATACACATAATGCTTTCAATAATTTATGGAAAAGAAAAAATAATTCATTGAAAAACATTGGTGGTACATTCTAAAAGTGGATTGGGAATGATTTTACATTATGATCATCAGATAGATTTTATATATCTTAGATGCATTATTAATCTTAACCCACAAATTAAAAATGGTTGGTATAGCTTGGGAGTAGAAGTGTTTAACAGGGGTATTTTCTGTCATTTTCAGCTGTTGGGAAGGGCAGAAAAAAGCAGCTGCCATCTGCAGTCTGAGCTGAAACTCACATCTGAATCATTTTAACAGCATTTTATGAATCCAGTGTCAATGCCCAACATCAGAAGAATTGCCAACCATAAACTGAAAAATTTAAATTAATGATTGCTAATTTCATCTTGCTAAGGTGCATATTTCAGTGGTTAACATTTGTTAGCATTAATATTTTGCAGCATACTAATTTGGTAGCCTTTGCCGATGTATGTTTTTTCCCCCAAAAGTTTGACGTTACAGTGAAGAAAAATAGAGATTCTCTGTGTAGATGTATTTTCACTGGGTAGATATGTTTTAATGTGCTCTGCAATCTCATGTTAAACACAGGCTATTATATTGCACATACTGTATTATCCCAAACGTGTACTTTTAGGTCTGTTCACAGAAGGCCAAAGCCTTCTGGTTTGATTTATTGTTTCTACAAACTAACTGGTAAGTAGGGTGTTTCACAGCTGGAAGGGACCAGAGTCTATTAATTTCCCATAAATAGCCCAGTGGGGTTCTCTTATAACTCGGAGAGATTTGGACAGGCCTGGAATTGTCGAAAACTGTAGCTGTTAATTGGTGTGAGGCATTAAAATGGATAGATTTGATTGGGTCCATCTTGACAAGTGCACTGTGACCTCTGAAAAAGTCCCACGTGGCCCTTTACCCCGAACGTATCTGAATGTGATAACAGTGGTGCTGGAGGGGTGCATCTTAGCCAATCCAGACAGCACCACAGCAAGATAGGAATGGAAGCCAGCCAAAGAGGGCAGAGCCTTAGTTGCTGCCTGTTTCCTGTTTGCCTAAAGCTGAAGCGGGTGAAGTGGCGAATGAGACGTCTCTTTATGAATTTGACTCATTCTCAGTAGAGCTCCGATCAGCCGTCAGCACGGAGACACAGCAGCTCATACACAGCCGCAGCTGCCTGACAAATGCTGCATTCCCCCAGCAATATAAACAGAGCTAACCCTAACCCTAACCCTAATGCTGCAGTCCCCCAGCATTATAAACAGAGCTTATCGATGGGAGGTCTGTCAGAGGACATGTTTTTTTTTCCCAAATGTATTAAATCCATCTCCAGATTTTTTTTTTTTTTGTCCACAGTCATTGTTTTTGTTGCCCTTTTAAAAGTGTGTATTGTTTTTTTTGTGTCCTACATAGTTAAAAAAGAGCACGCAGGGATCACTGAGGAAAAGATTTAGCTCTGAACAGCACACACGGAGCAGTGTCTGATCCTTCCTGCCATGGGCAAGTTTGGCTGGCCTCTTTGCCTGATGTAGACATACAGACCTTGTCTAGCCTGCTCTTTCAAATCAGCCTCCGGCCTGATGGTGCTTGGCACCCTCTCCTTGGGACGTCTGTGGCAGAAACAGCAGCTGAGACAAAACAAGGGAGAAATCAGCCTGAGTGATCTCTCTCAGGAGCACTTGACAATGGTTCATGAAGGGAGACTGCATGGACAGAGAGAGGCGGTGTGGTTTGTGACAGGAGCATGTCTCCTTTGCTTACACTTGCTCACAGAAGCACGTCAACCCCATCACATCATCCGCTTTTCCAAGGTTCGAAGGTATCAACCTTCGGTGCAGATACAGTTCTCCTGCAACTTAAAGGGAACACCAACAGACATCTGTAATGACAATAGACGTGTTATTCAACAAGGTGATAATCAACGACAAGCATTTAAACTCAAACATAAAAGATAAAAAATTCATGAACATGAGGTCATCAACTAAAAATTGAAATTTACCAAAAAATGTTACTGATATCACTCATGAAGACACCAGTGAGTTTGCCTTTTATATTTGCAGATAGCTGCAACTTACTTCTTCTGTCTCATTAGGAGTGCGTGTATATCTCTATGTACATCTTCAAGCAATCTTATCAAACACCACAGGTTTGTGTGGTCAATTTTTTTTACACATGATTACATTATAAATGAGAAATATTCAATGGACCTTTAACCTCATGAAATAGGAATAAGGCTTTCCTTAACTTTAGGGTTTAGCCAGATTTGGGCCTAATGGTTTTGGGATGGGTGGGCACACTGAGGGGCTGCTTATGGCTCAAGGTTTGATGGCCACTCAGTGGCAAACCCTCTGAGCAGAACAAGGGTAGTAATGGGTCAGTGATCCAAAACAAAACCCCTCAGAGAGCAGGGTCTGCCAGGTGCGTGGTTTTAATGGAGGGTTCTGTTGGGTAGCCTGGAGAGCACGCCGCTGGAGTGTCTGTGCTCTCAGCTTCTCTCACACAGGTGAAGTTAAAGCTTGTGAAGTGCTGTTCCCTCTTCAACAGAACAGCTTCCCCTGGGTCTGTCAGAGCTGTGCTAGTCCAGGGGCACCTTTACTGCCAAACACTTTCCCTGCTATGTTTCAGACTGCTACTTCACCAGTGTTAAACAATGGGAAATGAGCAACCAGTGAGAAAACGGTGAGCATGTGGCGAGACCTGTGTGAGATGTGTCACTAAACATACTGTGGTTGACGTCACATGGAGGTAGTGAGTTTCACAAGTGATGAATCTTAACAACAATGGGAGACATACACTATGTATAAGTTTTCCTTGTGATCTCTCAAGGAAAGTAAGTTGTGAAAAAAGAAAATGGATTCAAAAGATTGGTGAATTGACAGAGTGGCGTCGCTCACATGGGTGTCTCAGTGCTATGCCTTTGTGTGTCCAATGGCAACGGCATGGAATTTAAATGTCTGGGTTTTGGAAAGAAAATGCATTTTGGATCCACCTGAACTTAGCTCTTACGCCTTAACTAGGCCATGCTTGGTTAAATCATAATTAAATACAGTGCCTTGCAAAAGTATTCAGACCCTTGATCAATTCTCATGTTTTACGGAATTATAAATGATATTATGAAATTTTGTTCTGTGTGATATTTTCCTAAAAAATACTGAAACTCAAAAGGAATTATTTTAAGGTGACATTGGTCTTATGTTAGAAAATAATGCTATTAGCATAGCACTATTAGCATAGCATTAATAATGCTATTAATAATAATGGCAGGCATACTGTTATGCTGCTCTGAGACTAGCCATCTCTGGAATAAATCTCAGGATCTTACTGTAATCTTACACCTTCACTGGTGCATCTCTGCCCTGCAAGATTTCATGTGCTCCCTAATGACTTCACTTTCTGGAGTGGTGAAAATGAAAAATTCCCCACATTGTCCTAGTTCTGTCCACTTTTACCTTGCTGTTGCTCTTTTTTTTCCTCTCTCTCCAAGTGTTTATTTACAAGCCCAGTATTGAACGGCTGTCTCAAGTGACCTTATCAATGGCCACACAAAATTACCACGTCATTAATGTCATGAGTCATGAAGACAGTTAATTCGCAGACTGCAGCTATGGTTGCTCTTTTTACTTGCCCATTCATAGCTTCTTGCTTGACTGAGGATTAATGACGTGGGTTTCTGGGATCTCTATTGATCTACAATACAGTAAATCACTTTTTTCCTGCTGGAAGTCCCATTAGGTATTTCTCTATAATTGTGTGTGTGCATGTGCATGTATATTTAGATGGATGAGCTGCCAGTTGAGATTGTTGCTTGAGTGATATGTCTACATGCACACTGATTCCGGGCCAGAGAAGATATTCAACATCTTGCATGATGAAAACGATTTATTTGAATTGCTGTGACATTTACTGTTGGTTCAGTTTAGGGAGGTGCGAGGTTTGCCATGTGTCTCTCCTCCTTTAATTAATTCTGTGAAGGCCTCACATTTGTGTGTCTATTTCTGTCCCCGTCATTCATGCGTAATGGCTGGAGAGCCCTCCCCTAATTGAGATGGCACCACTAATTTTCTGAGAGAAACATGATTGTTAAGGAATGTTTCTCTCCTCTCAAAATAATACAGACAGGGAATCACAACGCCATTGATGTGTTCTCTGAGAAAAAAAGGCTTTCCATTTCTGAAGAGCCTCATTGTTTTTATGAGTTTTTAGAGTTGCGGTGCAGTTTGCTATCATTTCCTCCCTGCAATTTAAGCTCTCTCTCTGACATAGTAGACAGAAAAAGCTGTGAGGAGGCACAGAAAAATTGCTTATGCTTCAGAGAATACCATCAGGCATAGGTAGGATGATCAAGCCCAGATTTGCTAGTATTGAAAACTCTGAAAGCTTTGGTCAGTTTGGCATGCTTAGAATAGAAACTCCCTGTGAGTCATTGTGTGATTTTCGTCACCTGTGTTTTTTTCTTTTACTAGATTCTCTCTCTTTCTCTGTGTGTTCATTGTGGTATCTCTGAAAATTAACCCAGGGCAGCTATTGTGATTAGTTAGGTTAATGGCCATACAAGGGAAAAGAAGAAATTTTATCTTAGCAAATGATGTAGCAGTTTTATTTTTCGTATTATTATCTTGAGAGGAATAAACAAACAGAATGATAACAATAATGCACTTTGTTTTTCAAATGTGACACTAAAAGTGCTGTCCAATAAAATATGTGAAATAAATTTTAGAAAATAATTTTAAAAAATGGTGTCATGTAAAAAACAATAAAAGAAAGTGTAAAACAAGTGAGATGAATGTGAGAAAAGACCCCCCCTTTCAAAAAAATACATAAAATAAAAGCAAGTTCTGAAAAAAATTTGTCCTCAGAATTAAACCTAAACATAATTACCATCTGTGTGGCTGATTGTTAGCTTTAAAAGGGAATTATTCCCCTTCAATACAGTTTTGCACTACACACTCCATAGACTGAGGGGAAGGAGTGAAAGGCAAAAGGAGGAAGAAAGAAAAGAGTAAAAAATGAGAGAGAAAGTTAATAAACTGAAAACTGCAGTCCATGCAGCTGGAGGTGCACCAGGTGTCCCTGGTGAACTAAAAAGCCCCATAGCTTAGAGTTGTGTGTGGGGAATGGCACAGAAAACTAAGCTCTGGGTCTTGACCCGTGTGTCTGGGTCAGAAAAACACGCAGAAGGAAAGTGGCTCTTCAACTCAGAAGTACCATGTCTACTGCTCTGTCTGTGGCTGAGGTCTCCAGACCCTCTGTAAATGAGTACCACTTACCAACTGTGTGTCCGTCCTGTAAGAATGGCTGAATAAGGCAGGCGTAGGTCTCCATTGGTACAATAAATGAGGCTGACTATGTACAACATCATAGACAGGGATATATGTGTTTTTGTGTGTGTGTGGGTGCATGTGCATACGTGTGCACATACATACATACATGTACGTATGTGTGTGTATGCTTGCGTGCGTGTATGGTTTTGTATGTGTGTTTGTGTGCAGTCCAGCCTGTGTGTGAATATTTGAGTGGATCAGTCTGTTTTGTTTTTGTCATTTCCTTTAATTATTTCCGGAAAGTTGTTCATTTAGCATATTTGCAAGCTGTTGGAGGGAGCACAGCCTGGGAGATTAAGAGGAACACCCTGTCAGCCTGCCAGCGTCTCGCTGCTCCAAGTCTGCCAGCTCTCCCTGACAGCTCTTTCTGTCGCTTTGGCACAGTGGTTCACCTGGCCCCTGGCTCCACTCGCTGCAAATGGCACCAAGACTGGTCAAGTTAATGGCCTGTTTAATGGCTGGCTGCTGCCTTCGACATGAAACCATCCTGTGCATGTCAAAGGACGTAAGCAAGAACACACATTGGCCATGTGCCTGACCCAGAATGAATGCCCCAGTGTTATACATCCCCAGAATATGGAATACCAGTGTTCTGGTAATCAACCTCCAGCAAGTCTGAGAGGAAGTCTCTCCTCCACACTCAGAAAGCTTACCCTTAATTCCTGCCAATGTTTGGCACAAGCAGGTGTCTGGAGAGTTGCTAGCTTGATGAAAGGTTTCCTGTAATGCCTGGTGATTATGTGAATGTCAGCGAGGCGTCTCCTGAAATGCCAGAAAGACAGGGTTGGGAGGGCATCGGGAGGGCCAGGACGTGAGTGACAGGAGATGGCTCTCAGGAGACAGTGGGGAAGGCTAGAGAACAGTGATCCAGGCAACGTGGTAAAAGCAGTGAGAGCCAGAGCAGCTTCTGTCACCAGAATGCCAGGCTAAATAGCTACTCTAAGGACCCTGTGTGATATTACCGGTCGTTTTATTCTGTGAAGGACTTCTGGGCTTCATAGCTATCCATAGCTTGCAACTAATGTTTTCAATCAGGTATTAAGCGCTATTCATGGTGTTCAAGTTTTTTTCCCATTCATTTTTATTTCACCGTCACACAGTAGTTTCGTACCTGTTGTTGGCTACTTGTACCTGAGATTCTAGGTCAGGCTGTGTTTTCCCATCTGCGGGCCTGCTATTCCCGGCTCTGGTTTCTCACCTGTGCGCTGACACTCCTTGCCTTTGTTTGCAGGCGCTGACTCCTGCAGCGAGGTCAGCTCTGTGAGCCACACGGTCGTGTCAGAGAGCCGAGAGACATCGCTGGCCCCGTCCACTGCGCCTACCCTGCCGGACCAGGAGCCCAGGGACAGCGACTCGCAGAGTGAGCGCAGCGGCGTCGCCGAGTCCGAGGACAGCGGCTCCTCCTTCGAGGAACTGGACTTTGAGCCAGTGAAGGGACAGGAGAATGAGGATGGCCCACAGGTGAAGGAGGCGACCGGCACGGACCCGGAGGTCCTCGCTGACGAGCAGGCCTCTGTGGGAGAGGGCGAGGAGTAGGAGGAAGGCAGGGGAGGGGCAAGCACATCTGTCCAGGGTTTTTGAGGGTTTTATTCAATTTTTATCTCATTTGTAAGAATTAACTTCAAAAATGTTATTGATTACTTGTCCTTTGATGTAAAGCTGTTGATTCTTCGCTGTACTCCTCAGTATCAAAAGAAGGACTAGATAGCCGACTTAGAATGCTCTTAAGACATTTCACTTTCAGGTTTGCATATTTGTAGGTGGGGGGAAAAAGGGAGAGATGAGTTGGTGGATTTGAAAGTCTGCTTTTCAACTCATGAAATCAACTATTTTAAAATGTTTGTTGCTGTTTTTGTAAGTTCTACTCTAAAACCATGCTGAATTACGCAGAGAAGCAGGGGGAGAATGGAGCTGCCTTTGAAAGTGGCTGTTCTAAATGCGACTAATGAGAAGCAGTAACTATGCAAGAAGGGCATTAATTAATTAAATACACGAAGAGATTCAGGCAGAAGGAAATTGGTGTCCATAAAAACATGTAAAACACTGCTTCTATCATTAACTTTGATGCAAGAAACCCTCACTAAATGTAAAAATGAGTCACTCGCTATTACAAATTGTCAAAAGAAATCTGGAAATTTTTGTGTGTGGGTGGTTTTTATTTCGTCAAAGTTTGGATATATGTATGAAAACATTTACTGTAGGTTAATTTCTTTATTTTTAATTTAGCTATTCAACCAATATTCATGGCACCATTGATGTAAAATTGACAAAAAACCTTAAAAATGAAAGAGTTTCAAGTTTTATTTTTGTTTTTTGACCATTTGTACAGTACCCGTAACAGTGGTGAGACCTTTAGGATTTCATCTAATGATCAAAGAGTGAGGCTTCATGAACATCACGAAGGGTGGGCCTAGAGTGCAATCCATGTCCTGTCAATCACTGCCTTATTTGAGTAAGGCACTTTGTGATCAGTGAGTCATTAACACCACATGACAGCTCTGCACAGTGTGCTGATCATGAAACCTCACTCTCCCATTGTCATCTCCACGTTGTGATATTGACCTGCACAAAAAATCTTTGTTTTATTACGTCAACAAAACAAACGGTTTTTTCAGCTCATTTCCTGTATTTACTGCATTACCAAATACAGATTATTTCACGATGCACACTCCACCTGAATCACTGTAACTTTTAAATATTGTGAGAACCGGCCAGTCTGTGTCTGTGTAAGACATGGCATTAGCTTGCAAGTTACATGACTCCACCATCAGGTGACATAGTCTTAAAGCCAAGTACTTTGACTGTCCATTCCCAAGATCTCAGACACCTGCTTTAGAAGACTTTTCCCCATCCCTCATCCTCTGTCCATTGACAAGCATTAAAATGGTAGATTTAGTTGTTAGTTTATTGTTTTAGGTTTGCAGATTTGTCTGCACTTTTAGGCTCCACCTTACACTTAATATAGCCTGGAATCAATCACTGGAAGGTTTCCCTATTTGATGCCATTTAATTTAGAAGAAAGCATCGTTCATTACTTTAGAGAACACACCAAGCATTTCTCAAGTAACATTGGTTAGTGTCTGACAAGTTTCTAGGTGTTGGCATATTGAACAGAGAATGTTGAGAGTTAGAGGCTTATTGAACATTGCGTTGTTTCCTTGTAGTCTCTTATAGGGTGTGTTCTGCTGCATCAGTCTCCTCTGTGTTGCGTGACAGTGACAGAAAAGACAGTGATTGACTGGGAAATGTATTTGTCATCTCTAATAAAGTGGCTATGTAATACAAACTTGAACCAGAATACTTATTCTGATTGGATATTACCATTTATTTTCTCAGCCAATCACCTGTGTACAGTGCAGGGCATGCATTTTTAGCAAGTATGTTGAAATTGGCCTACACAAAACACAGATTTGATCCTGTTCCATGTTTGTCACCTGTGCAAAATCCATGCCTGATCAATGTGTCAAATGTGAGATGCCAGCAAGTGAAAGATCTGAAAAGACAGCCGGTTTGGGCATAGCTTTGGAACTAGGGCAAAAAGTATGTTGGTCAGCTATCTATCAGCTATGACCAGTAGGGTCCAATTTAATAAATGACACTGGATAATGCTGTAAACTGTTACTCCAGGAAGCGGAACAGCTAGGGACTGATGAAGGCTCAAGATCAAGACCAAAAACGAGCTTTCTGCCTTTCTGATTTGAAAGCATAATGAAAAGACAAATTCATAGCACTGTCTTTTGACCCAGCTCTCAGTGACCTGTGGTACAAGTTTCCCATAATGCTGTGGGGCACATGTGGGTCACTCCTTTCTCTAATCAGTCACTGCGGAGGCGCAGTCCCCCTGCTGTTCCAACAGCGGTGGCTGCCATTCACTGAATGTAATTATCCACATGAACTTATGACACAAATACACTTGTTTACCTTCTGGGAAAAAAATAATTGGATCTAAACCTAAGGAAAGTGAAACATTATGAAACTGCCTGAATGAGAGGATCACTCACCCTGACATGGCTGGACCTCCACAGCGGCATTTTTGAATGCAGCATGAGGCTTGAAGGGATTGATATTACCCACCTAAAGCTATGGATTACCATGGCTGCAGAAAACTAATTATGGTAAAAATATAATGAAGACATTACTCCTGTTACAGTATGTCAGCAAAGAAGAGTGCAAGATTCCTATGATACAACAGAGTTTCTAATACAAAGTGATGGTTGTGTATTTCTGTAGATACAGAGAACTAAGGTAAAAGGTATAAAGAAATTACACCAGAAATATAAGCAAAAAATGAGTGACATTCCTCAGAAGCTGCATCAGTGAAATATATACAATGTGCTCATGCATTTGAATATGGCTTCTGATCTCTATGTACTGTTCAGTTGTAAAGCGCCTTACTATATACACCCATCTGTTTAATCAGGAAGGATAACTTCAGATCGACAGCATGCAAGTTTGCCTAACTGACAACCTTAGTATTCATACCACACTATTTCAAAGTAATCATTATAAATAAAAACTTTTTTGCTTCGGGGCAAAATTTTCAAAGCTGAAGACGATACGGCTTTAGTAAAGTACTGCATATGAAGTAAGATCTTTTGTGATGAATTTAGGGTGGGTCCCAAAGATCTATTAACTTAACAACAGTACTTGGTTTTTATGGTCTTCTTATCTAACTGCCTTTTATGATCACTTGAGGTTCCATTTTTTTCCCCACTTTCTTTTTTATGTCTTTTTCCATTGGTATTGACAGCTATTTCCCATGCTTACCAGGGGAGGGACAAAGAGAAGAGCTTTTGAATGGATTTCCGCTGCGTGAATGAATGGAGGGCATTGACTTGAAGAAATAGTGTCTCTGCCTTACATGTCATGGCGCCGTGGCTCTGTGGTAGGCCTGGGCTTGGTTTTGTGTAGACATAATTTGCCCTTCGATGAAGTGGCTGTTTACGATAAAATGAAGAATCAATAGGGTTTATAACAATGCAAAACAAAATGACTAGGCCTTCTTGCCGTCAAGTGGGTCTGGATTCCGCCTGGTAGAGGAGCTCATTTTTGGCTGTTCCATTTACAAAAACTCGTTGTCAAGGTCTGCAAAAGTCAAGTTGACTGAATGTGATAGTTATATTACATTACATTATTGTCATTTAGCAGGCACTCTTACCCGGAGTGATTATCGTAGGTTACAGTTTTATCCATTCATACAGCTGGATATTTACTGAGGCTACTGTAGGGTAAGTGCCTTGAGTACAACAGCAGTGCCCCAGCAGGCAATCAAACAAGCAACCTTTTGGTTACGAGCCCTGCTCATTACCACTCTACCACACTGCAGATAGATTCAGTGCACTTTCACTTTTCAATGACATTTGAAAAATTGTATGGTGAATCAGAAGACATTTTCCCTGAGTTTGACTGGCTTTTTGTAAATTTTAATTGACACTTAGAAAAACACGTTCAAATGTCTGTTGTTTCAGACACTGCGTGAGTGTATCAATGCTTTTCAGATGAAAAATTACATTTGGACTGCAATTAGCAGAACATTCTAACTCGGCAGGATCTACCTATTTTACTGATATAAATTCATGGTGAAAAGTTAATTAATTCATGCAGATCTGTTTCAACAAATGAGAAACCCGAGTATTCTACTGTGTGCGTTTTGATGAAATATTGGCAAATTGTACACATTGATGTTTTAACTTTAAAGCGTTCTCCTTTGCCATCCTTAAAAAATTGTTTGAAATCACACATGGAAACACTGAACTCTAGCTATGCTTCTCAATGTGTTCTCAAAAGCAACTCATCTGTTACTGCTGCAGTCCTCAACAATCTAAAAATAATTTCCATTAATGAGGCCATACCAGCTGAATATTGTCAAGATCCACTTCACTGGAAAAGAAAAATATTTATTATTCACATGGGACCATGTAAATTTATCTTCTGAAACCCCTGTTTATGCTTGAGCCACTTAGATTTATTTTATTTGACACTTCAGACAACCCCTCATTTTTTGTTTTGTATTTTTTGCTTGCACTTGCATTACTGCTTGACTGACAGTCTTGAACATGCAAACACTAAAATATTGAATCATGAGTGTAAAATTTTTCCATAGAAATATTGAAAATACAGAAAGATAACTGTTTTTTCTCACTCAGTTGAAATAAAAAGAATCAATGACATATTAGCTTAACAGGTGCTCATATAGAGCAACTGAAAGTTTTTGTATGTTATCGTGTTATGCAGCTGGATACTTCCTGAGACTATTTAGGTTAGGTACCTTGCCCAAGGGTACAACAGCACCATCCTCCTGGGAAACGAATCTGCAACCTTTGAGTTATAAGTCCTGCCCCTTGTGAATATGTCATGATGCTACAACTTTCTTTCAGTTATCAGTGCTTGTGATACTACACTGTCTCATATGATTGCAACAACTGTTATTACAAATACAACATTATTGTCACTGTACTGTTTTTTTTATTGTACAAAAGTAATATTCACAACTTTAATGCCTTTGAATATGCTTTATAATTTTCAGCATTATTCAGCAAAAACCTTCACAGCCGGCTTCTCTGAGCTCTGGGAAATATATTGACTTCGGATGTTCAGATATTAATTCCTTCAAAAAGGATGATGTGCAAATTTTGTTTAGATCTATGCCCTCCATATTCCTTATGCCACAGCTGCCCGGATACATGCGTAATCTAGTAGTTTTAAGTTTGCATAATAAACGAACACGACAAAAGAAAACACCAGAATATGGAACCACTGAAATAATGCCAAATAAAGGACAAAACTTGACATTTTTAACATATATGGATTCAGTGTCATTCATAAAAGAACAGTGATTTGCAGAGCAAGCAGCATCGTCTTAGCATTCAGGAATCTGTAAGCAAGTACATCCATTGTTAATAATATGCTTTGTAGTCCTTTTACTGTTGTTGCGCAGAAGTGGAAATGTTAGCGCCCTCCTGTGCCGAATGTAAGTATTCCCTCGGTAAATAAATAAAAAATAACCGAGTGGTCACACAACGGAATATATAATTTTTGAACACCATTTTACTAGGTAAAACCTAGATCTATAGATTTAAATACTTTATGGCATTAACGTTTTATTGAAGCATAAAAGCAACAATATAATACAGTATAGTCTATGAAGGTTACCACCGCAGTTACTTAATGGGATAAAACCAGCAATGCAAAATTCTGTTTCATTTTCTTTTTTAACCAATGATTTCTATTTCTCTATTTCTCCTTCACGCTTATAAATGCGAACGAAGTCTAAAGCTGCCCTTTGCTGACTCAGGTTTGTTTGCCATACTGACCGCAAGACAGGAAGTCACACTAAATTAAAATTTTAAGTATAATTTTGTGGGTATTAATTGGCAAGCTCTTATCTGAACTCTCTGCTACCCTCAAGCATCCCTGCTATTGTAACATTCACTTTTAAAACCTATTTAAGGAGAAAATTAGTCCCTTTGTGCCGGGGGAAAGCAAATTATGCAAGAACGGGAGAAAGTTAGTCATTAGGCTACTTACTACGGTGTGTGGGCAAAAAGTTCCTTTGTCTTTATTCAAAAATATTCAGCCCGTTTTCCCGGAAGTAAGAAAGTGCTTATAAAGACAGAAAATGAAGCTTATTTCGAAACAGCCAAATCTTTGTCTCTCTGTGGGTTATACAATGCATGCGTTCTCCAGTCGCTGTTATGCTCGCAATTGTCTGTGTCTTCATTCATAAAGGCTGAGTGGATGGGTGAACCAATTCCAGGAACAGGCATCGAGAGTCCTTCTATGATATCAGCAACCTTTGCCTCTGGCAATGAAAAAAGAATGATGCCACAAAACCTTCAATTACGCAATGACAGATGGAGGTTGTAGGCCCGGTGTCGTTTTCTCTTAACGGTTAAAAATTATATCGAATTCATCACCTCTCCATTCCTCGCTCTCGATATTTTTCAAGGCGTAATTCGACTGAAAATGGCTAAATATGGACAGCGAGGCAGCCATGACCTTTCATTTATTAGCCGCCCCTGGCACCGACGGCGAGAGGGGAGCAGCACGTGACAATCTGATGCATTTACTGCTGTCCCCTCCTGGACTGACGGCGCTCCGTGCGGACTCTCTCCTGCCACATGTTGAGCCCTCCTACACGGTTCCCGCAGTGCATCCGGCATGCCTCCCTTCCACATGGCTGGGCAGTCAAAGGAGGCGTGTAATCCCAGCATCTGAGTCGCATTTCCATCCGCTACTCTACAGAGAGGTAAAATTTCTCAGAAGCACCCCCCTTCCCCCACTTCAGGTTTATTCACCTATTTTAGGACTGTGTTTTCTCGTGGGTGGACATGGAAATTTATTTTCTTTCCTTCATCAGACCCCTGGACGCGCGGTTTTGGGGCTGTGTGGTCGGGACGGGATGGAGCAGGCCCGGTGACACGTCTCCGGGGTTCGCACTTCGAAGGGAGGTGACGGTAGAGGAGGGGAGAGTTGGGCATGCTCAGTCACGCGGAGTCACATAATTTGAAATGGAAAGCGCCCGCCATTCACGCAGACGCGTTTGTACCAGTTTAAGATTAAAGGGATTTCCCCCGACTTCTGTAGAGGTCGGCAGCTTTGCGCTGCACGCTAGCAGGGAAATCGTATGTGCGTTTGTTTTCAATTAAAAAGGTGTCAGAACTTCATTTTCATATATGTCCACTGCCAGAACCCTTGAATGCGTGATAAAAAGCATCGTGCGTAAAGCATAACGAATTCAGCAAACGTATTAATTAATTAAAGTCACCTACAATTCAATGCAAAAGAAGAATGGAGGTACATAATTCGAAATCCTTATATTTTAAAAATACCTAATTTATTACCTTTCCGCCGCTGTGTGGGCACATCAGCTATACGCTTTGAAAATAATGGCATCCTTTATTTACATTTAGTTGCCTTAAACCATGCCCACATCCTCAAAGAGGTCAAATAAAACCCATGCATATAACCTTTTGGGAATGACTCGCCGAAACCATTACTCATACTGCTCCAGTCTACAAGCATTACATACCACAATGAACGGAAACTTGCTAACAATGGCGTACGCGCGTGGACGTTGAATGTATAGTTTCTCTCTGAGACACGCACATAAATAAGTGGAACAACGACTATCTCTTAGTTTTATCGCGTAGTCAAATCACTCTTACACTTTTTCCACAGTCCTTAAAAACGGACTGTTCCGTTCAAGAACAAATGGGAACATTTTACCAGAAAACCTTTTTCGTTTTATACTGAAATGGATCCATGTTTCTAACAGTATTTTGTTCAAAGTTCTTGTGTAAACACGGGACGATTGCCAACGCCCATCTCTCATCCAAATAATCACGCCCTGGAAAGCCAGAAGAGATTTTACCCTCACCGCATGTGCACATTCTCTGGAGTGTATACACGTGAAGTACTATCTACAGTGGTAGAATGTACTGTCAGTTTGCAATTCCGCGTAACTACTAGACATGAATCATTAATGGTTTGCCGCTTTTAAACAAAGGATAATACTACTTTCACTGCTGTTGCGTGGGGCAAGACACAATTAATTATTAATGTCACGTGGGTCAAAATTAAAATGCACATATATGGTTATTTCAACGGGCAGGTTTTGCAGATTGTAGCAAAACTCGTTGCTCAACACTTCTCTAAACATACACACTCATTAAGTTGACAAGATGCGACAACAAACGGTGTCTAGATAAAGGAGAGGATGAAAATCTTACTGGACTTGTTGGAACAATAAACACTATTAATGGATTTTTGGAACAGTGTCAGTGGTAATGAAGATGTTCGTTGGAAGCCCAAGACGGAATGAAGAGTGTGCTTTTTTTTACGATAATTTGACTTTACGCCCACAACTGGATATGCTGCCACTAGTGATAAGGAGGCATGGGATAACGATACTTCCTGTGATATTTAATTGTAATCCATTTGGAACGGTTATCTTGTGACAATAGATGCCCGATGCATGCGTATGTGTTAGCTCCTCCTTTCATGTAATGTGTTTTTTGTTGTCATCACATCTGATATTTATCAACGAGTCCGCTCCCCACACGATGGATAAGCAGCTGGGATAGGCCAAGTCCGAACTCGTGCATGGGCCAGAAATAGAACGACACCAGCACCCTGCTACCGCTTTCGGGAAATCTCCAAAGATTTGGTCCTATGAAGTTTTTGCATTCCACTTGAACAAAACCAGCACAGTTGTCTGTGTTTCTCTGAAATATGCGCGGTGCACAAGAAACTAAATAAATTCATCTTAGTCTTACAAACAATGGGATTCGATATTTAAGATACATAATTGCAACAGGAAAGCACAGTTAGGGTTCGAAGAGTAGTTTTAGTCAGACGAAGGGTCTATTTAAGTTTCACTGAGAAAGGGAAAACGCTAATCAACAAACTGAGAATAAAATTGGCTTATTGTCCTTCAAAACAAAATCAATCTTTCATACAGGGAGAGTGAGAACTTGAAATGACAACAGGGCTCTGAGTATCGTCGAAGGAAATGTGCACTGCCGCTAGACAGTCAGCCGCGTGAACCCTCTTACAAACCATTTCGGAGTCTCTGTCAGTCAGAAGAGCTGCGCGCTACCAGTAACCATGAGAAATCGCACATGTGAACCGGGCACGTCTGTTCTAAACTGAATTTACGTATTAGGAGGGCAAAAGAAGAGACCATCACCGGACACCAACTACAATAAAAAGAAATCTACGTAATTCTATTGCGAATTATATCAGCAGCTTTAACAGTGCACCACGGTATCAATGTGCAGAACAACTCGGTCTGAGAGCACGATCTATATCATCGAATCAGGATTATTTTTCCAGGCTAACACAGAGTTGTTGGTCCACAGGATGCATTTGATTTGAGCTATTTTACTACAGTGCAATTGGAGAGCCGAGTAGTTGCGAGACTTAAATCATTGAAACACACACCATCTCAAGGAATCTGCCATTCCTTTGAGTAAGCCTGCTTCAGCACCACGGACAGATACTAACCCCGGCAGCAGTTTCAAGACTCCGCAACTTTCCGTATCTACAGACCGAGGGAAATCGAATTGTCCCGGTATTGTCCACTTGCAGCAATAACGTAATCAAAAGCCGCGAACCGAATTCGGACCAAAGCGAACTCCTTGATCCATTTGGCATAAGGGTCTGAACTTGGAATAGTTTGATCTCTTAGAGAAACATAACTTCATCATAAAAAGGTAAGAACGACTTCGGTTTCTTCTGCACTTGTATTTTGCATTACAAACTTATATACATTGAAACTGTGCGCTCACGTTAGACACTATACCCATGCGCACACGGCTGTGAAAATCGCTGCCTCGAGACTGCACCTAACATCCAGCGAGGAAATCAGAATATTTAATAACAACAGCTGCCAACCAAACCTTATCAGATTTAGAGAAAATATCGATGGCAATAAACTGTTTTAAGTGATACAGTCCTTTATGTATTTTTACGCCGGACATATTCTTGTCTTGAATGAGATTTATGACAGCGGGGATATTTGAGTTTTATTTTTATTATTTTACGACTGAGGCACTTTACCAGTTTACTAGACGGATATATTTAAAATATATGTATATGCATTGTTATATTTTAATTCATTTTTACCCAATACGATAGTGAGATTACTGAATTTGTATCGCCAAGTCATTGAAGACGCACCTTACTACAAGTGCGAGGGATGTGAATCTTTGTAACCATGCGCACATTTCAGAGTGATATCGTATGTAAATAGAAACATTTTCTTCCCGATACAGAGTGTATAGTTCCGATGTTTTTTTATCGTCGCTTGGACAGAAACAGTGAGTGACAAATGTCAGCGTGTATAACGCGTTCCCGTGGCACCAAAAGCAAGAAAAGTTGTATGGGAGTTGGCTAATCGCATCAGGAAAGCGTTTTGCTATGCCCAGTGCAGCCGGATGCGGCAGTATGAATAGACACTGAGGCATTACAAACAATCCCTGACGCGCGGACGGCCAGATCTTGTTGAAACTCCGAACAAGATTAGGAAAAGAACGGTGGGAGATTTTTAACAAAAGCACGATAGAGATACAGTCGCACAGTCATGTGAACATAAATTATGTTACAATTCCCAAATTACATTTTGAAGGAAAAAAAAAACACAACGAAAACGTCTCACATCTTCCACATCTCTCCATGTATATAAAATGCAAACATGCATATATTTGTTTTTAAATATGTTTATATAGGCCTCTGCAAAACATTAAGTGAAGACAGTGATTATATGCCATTTATATTATTTCAGTCGGCTAAGCTATATTGGTATGTAATTAGTGTCTCATTGTCTCTCACTTTGCAAACAATAAATGGACACGTGCCATGTTCCCTTGCCCTCACTGTCACTGCAGCCCAGCTTGCCTATTTGCCTGGTCTAGCTCCCTCTCCCTGCTTAACCATGGAGGAAAGAGTGAAGTCTCCACCCAAGTGGAAGCAAATTCATCGCACATTCCCACTAGGGTCTTAAGAGCATGCGGAGGCATGGCAATCAGAAGGAGGCATGCTGTAGTCTGCTGCACTGGTGCCTTGCCTTGATACGCTTCACATGTGTCAGTGAGCAAGAAACGTGCTTTCGCTCTCTTGCAGTGAGCTCCTCCAGAACTGGGGATACATCTGTTCATGTGCGAGATCACATGCACATCACAGCAAAGCAACAGCAGTGTGTCACACACATATGGGGTTTTGAGCAAGGCTGTTCAGATTTAGGTGTTTATCTGTCTTGAAAAAAAAAAAACGTATCTACAGTATTGCTTTTCAAGCAAAGCGTGGGCGAAGCTATCACAAGTTTCTTCTCCAAGAGTTTAAAGTCTGTTTTGCTGTGATGATACAAAATTTTGTCATTCTCAGATGGTGCACTATCTTGCTTGATCATATGCTTGTTCACCCGTTCCATGTAGAGCAGTTGTTTGTGAGGATGTCTCTGCTCTAATGAGAAATGCAAAAATAATTGTAAATAATGGTGCCTTGTAATTATTCTTGATATTATGGATGCTTGAATTCTGGAGAATGTGCCATTGAGACAAGTTCAGAGTTAAATCTAAAGCAAGACTACATTCATTTGGATGAAAGCAGATTATATCAGTCTAATTCAGATGATTCCACAAGGTGATGAGAAGAGGAAACAAAACAATAAGGTTTAGTCTTAAATACCCAATTTCTGATCTTGGAAAAAAAAAAAAACAATGAGGACCATCATACTGAGTGTTGAATACATTTAGAGATGCTTTTGAAGGCTGATACTGAAATGGGGCACAGTGGATAGTCTTAGCACAGTGTGGACTTGTGGGTCTAAATAGGTGTGTTCTGTATTGTGTAATATTGTGTAATTTTTTTCACCTCAGATTGCTATAATACAAAGTTGCACCCTGTGTGGTTTTGTGACAAGGTGATTAGACAAAATGAATTATAGTGTGCAATGTCTTTACAGACGCAGGGAAAGAAACTCATTTTTGAGAGGAGGGATAACTGCAATGTGATAGGAGTGCCTCTGAGTGAGACTACTGGTTTGTGACTCAAGCAGAGTAGTTAGCAGAACAATGTAATTGGTTAAATAAATGAATGGAATGAGCATGTGTTCATGGAAGTATTCACAGCAACCGCAAAAACAAAAGCTATCTAGGAGGTTGTTCAGCTTTAAAATCAGTTGAACCCTTGCTGCTGTTGGAGTATATGCGAGGTGTGAATGTGTGGGAGAGCAGGAAATGATCTGTTCTTTTTTCAAACCTCAGAAAGCATAATGCACTGTGTGACTGTGCATGCTCATCAGATTGTCTTGTATGCATGCACATTGTTTGTGATTTTAAACAATCTGGGGTTAATAATTCAGAAGTGTTGTCCCTGTGCCAAAGCATGCCGACCTGCACCCCTTCCAGTTTCCAGTTTGTTTTTGTTCGCACTTGAACATGAATTAATACCCATGAATAATATTGGTAAGTGTTGGTTGTGAAGGGTTGAATAGCATATTATGTGCGAGATTAGTCTCAGTAGCTAAAGAGCCAGATATGATTTAACTGAGGCTGAGTCTAAGATGGCAGAATGGAGCGTGCATGTGTGTAACTGCGTGGTCCCACTGCCTGCAGAATCCAGTGGAGATGCCATATGAAGGGGGTGATAAATCCAGGGGAGGATTGGGATAAAAAACAAGCAGCTGGACAATCTAATGACCCGTCAATCAAATGTTTAATCATACCACACAGGTAGCTGGAAAAAAACTTGCAATTGGAGTAGGATTTGATCACAAAAATGAGAGATATTTTCCTTTTCTTCAGGAGGTGACATGAAGGGAAAAATGTGGTCACCTCATGTGTTTGGACAGTGAGGCTTCGTGAACCCCAAAAATGGATAGGGCTATCATGAGTTACCTGTGGTACTCTAACTTAGAGCAATTATCATGTTTTGCCACATGGCAACACATGCTAGATTCACCTATTGTGGAGCTGGAGTTGGAGCCTCAGTCTCTCATCATCAGCTGTCTTAATTACCGGGAACATTGCAGCTCAAACGAAGTATAGAATAAACAATTACAGAATATTGCCACTAATGATTATAACTGACAATAACACGTTTTGTGCATAAATGGAAAATGATTTCACTATAAAATTTAAATTCAGCTGAAACGTTCATTGGCAGTCAAAACTATCAGATACTATACCCCAGGTCTACCATAAAATAGCTTCTCCCTGGTGACTTACTGTATTGGAGCCTGGCTAAGAATTCACCTCTTAATTCCAACCTAAGAACCTAACTACACTCAAACTCAAACATCATTAGGCTAGAGGTTGCATCCCTCTCTCACCCCAAAAAGCAACTGTCAGTACTAAAATGTTGTGTTATAATTAATGGGTGAGGGCATAAGTGAGTGTGTGAGTGTGTTGGATGGTTTAATGCCATGGTTTGATTTGACCTTGGTGCTGAGTGGGCTTTGATTAAAATGATCAGGGAAAAAAATTCAAGGAGCTCCATGGACATGTACACAAAGGAGGTGCTAGAAAGGATGCAGCAGACCCAAAAATACAAGAAAATTGGTTTAATCAAGCCATAACAAGAGAAGCATACTTGGATGGAGGTCTACCTAATCCATAGAACATATCCATGAGATAAAAAGGGAAACTATTATGTAAATGATGGATTGAAATGAATAGAAAGCAACACTTAACAGTGCCAGACTCGCCTGTCTGAACAGGATCATGGCTCTAGCTTGAAAAGTAATTCTCTGAACAAATCAGGAAAATAATGGGTAAACAGTTTACACATCTGAGCCCAGCCCTTACCCTCAGACAAAGGCTATGTTTTTGGATATTGCACTTTGCGGAATCCCATGCAGATTTGTTCATTTAAAAAAAAAAAACACTTGATTGGCTTATCCACTTCAGTGCCCACTTCAGGCGTGCCACTCACCATTAAAGATTAGTGAATCTGCTCACAACACGCAGCATGACACCTCAAATACAACTGTAACTTTGGTAAGAACCTGTATCTTGACACCTGCCGTAGCAAATAAAATCAATAACCCTTTGCAACAAAGACAAAGGATACCCCCACCCCCATGAACATCTGTGGCTGTCTTAATACCCTAGCCTATTTAACTTGTCCTATTGGGCAATACCACATGACATGCCACAGGTAGATTGATTATGTAAACAAATGAGCATCTACCAAAATATTTTTAATGAATTTCCCATACACAAAAATAACATGCTGACATTACATTTCAGAGAATTTTTTTTTTGTAGCTCAATCAATATATTGGAAACACGTAAATTATTGCCACTTTTTTATATTGCAGTATATTTTTGCTTTGCATTATATATATTATATGTAAAATTTGTAATATACAGTATTCTTAGACTGAACAATATATTTCTCAGTATATTACAGTATATTTTATGTTTGTATGAATTGCAACAATATCAGTAGATTTCCTTCAGAAATAATTTCCGTAAGAGTAATTTCTGTACATAAATTAAATTGATCTATATTTTATATGAAAAATTTCCCCCTTTGGCTGAATTGGTTTTACCCAATTACCAATATGTGGGGATAAAGGCACCCATTCTCTAATCAAGGCAGTATTCACAGCACTATAGTCCAGCAATAATTATCCTCTATTATTCAATGACTGACAATGTAGTAACATTATTCAAGAGCTGACTATACATCAGTTATAACTGTAATGAGACAAATCTGCAGAAATTTGAATGGAAATGAACAAATTAAAATATTTTATGTCTTTGTTAGTATTGGGGATGGACAATCTGATTTTAGATCTGTTGATTTTAGGTCTATTGGCTGCCTCATTTTACGACCGGTGTTTTCTCTGTGGTGGGCAAAACTCTATTTTTTGTCTTTTAATTTTATTCTCAGAGAACTACATTAAAATGATGCGCAGCTCAGTTTCAGGCAGGTGACATTGTTAGTAAATTTCAATCATTTATTCTCTTCTCCTCTATTTCAATCCTTCCAGGGAGAGCCCAACCTGGTGCACCTGAGTTTCTTTCAGACCAAGACTGATCCACATCACCTGTACTATACCAATGTGTTTTTTTTTTCTGTTTTTTGCCTGCTGGCGAGGGGGTCCGGTGCTGCAAGCAGCAGTCTGTCAGGAGATTGGCTCATGTCCCTTCCTCCTCCAAATCCCTGTGATCTCCAAAGACTGGGGCAGTGTGAGCCGAGGCACCTCCGTGAGAGGCAACATCCTCCTAGACACGGGGGTGTAAATCGCATAATAACCTGCTCCCGGCACAGCCACACCAAACCCGGTGATGTGATTGGCTGAGCAGAGCAGAGCAGAGTTAACCCGATACTGCGAAAACCTGCAGGAACTGCCCGTATTTGTAGGGATACCATGAAAAGACATTTGCTCAACATTAGCATCAGTAGAGACAAAACACCACAGAAATAACAATAAACCTCAGACTAATCACAATATGAGAAAAACATAATGCAGCTCGTCCACTTTTTACAATAACGGTCTCATATTTTTCCCAGTAAGAGTAATTAGCTGTTGAGCATATTGTGGTCACTAAAAATTTTGTCGCACATTTGAGCAGTTTCACCTCACACATTTCTCTTAATCCAATGTTTTATATATGGTAATAGAGTTTTGTGGTCAATGTCTGACTCAGTGTGTTTACTGACATTAATATTATTTTATGTCTGGGTTTGGGGTATGAATGAATGAATTATTATTTATGAATAACCTCAACCAAAAATTACACACAATAGCTGTTGGACACGGCCTTACAGGGGAGGTATATGGCAGAAGCTACCTGCTTTACTGATTGCAGTATCAATTGTTGCTTACAGTAGGTGGCAAAAGCATTGAGCAGCTGCTCAGAAACAACAGAAAAAACAATATGAGCATAACAGTAACCGATAAAATATAACCCATTTCCCCCTGGGGTGCAGCAAGGATACTACACTTTGTAGTATTTTTATGGGTATGTATTAATGGAATTCGTCTAGCACCCCTCTCCAAATTAGACATGTCCTGAGCTGAATTATGATAAATCAATGTCTGTTGTGCATATTGTGTGCTTCCTCCATCAGCAATGTCACTGCCATTTGTCCAGTCCCATTTCCAGCTACAATTAGTGCCACCTGAAACTGGCACAATATTGCTCTTATAAATCATTGTTGGACTCTGGGTGTGTTTCTCCTAAGGGTAATTGTTACATCTCAGCGCAGTTTTTCGCGGCTTGATGCTCAATCACTGTGTGGCAGGCTATCCTGTAGCTACATTCCTTCTTGTTCTTGCTGCTGATGTGATGTGTATTTAATGTATTCTGCCATCATCATCTTGTAAATTGCTCAGGATAAGAATGTCTGCCCTAAAAATAAATGAAATAAAAAGAAAGGAACTCATAACAGTAATATATAACCTCGTTATACTCATTTGTAAGTTGCTCAGGATAATTGTGTCTGCCAGATTAAAAAAAGACATTATAATTATTGTTGTTGTACTACTACTACAACTAATAATAATGAAACAGAGCACTGTATGCAGCTTTATTAGATGCACTTTGTATTCTTTGTGAATTGCTCTGATAAATGGCAAAATGTAAATGTAAACGTAAGCCCTGGTTGGACGCTCTCAATGTGCTGCTGTGGCATTGGCTCAGAGGAAGGGAGCTGTTGGAGGAGTGGTGATGGAGAGGCAGAGTGACAGAATGAGAGATCAAGCCTGGGGTCATTCCCCCCCCCATACCACAGGTCTTACTCACCAATGTCTCAGGTGAGCCACTCTGTCATCAAGCAAAGACATGGGCGTATTGAGCCATATCTGTGCCTGTAAAAAACATGCGCTAGCCCTGTCGGGACTCCAGGCAGGTCTCTGTGCGTGCAGATCGCCTCTGCTTCATTTTGGCCATTGCTTCATAAAGGACAGCCTTGGGGATGAAAGTAAGGCCTGTTCTTCATTGTTACAGAGACAGCTTATCGTGATCTTTAGTTTATTAGCTACCAGATCATCGTAATTAAACTTCTGGATGATTAATGACCGTGACCACATCAGATGGGATATCTCAAGCGGAGACGTCTTGCTGTGGCCCTGTACAAATGTGCCTTTAATTCTCACACATTGATGCATCAAGCAAATGACTCAAATGTACAATACTTGGCAGTTTGACTATGTCTGTGCATATCTGTATATAGCTCTCACCATCTGCTGTGTAACATCTAGTCAGTGGGTTTAATGTCACAGGCAGTGTATGCTGGAATCATAAATTGATGTGTGATGTGATGAATATTAATTTCTAGTGCCTGCTGTCCCTATCATTATTAAATGAACAATTTTGTTGGTGGATAAAATCATTCTCGGATCCATATACAGTGTACGTTCATATATGGCTTGACAAAGATGCATTTGTGAGTAATTTCCATGCAGTTTTTGGTTCTTTTTTGAATGAGGCCTCTAGGACATTGACATACAACAGATGGCATGGTATCTCTCTTGTATTTGATACTGAGCCAATATAATGCCCTTGGAGACAATAGAGTAGTCCAGAGGTAGTCCTGCTGGGCTCTGTGTGTGTGTGTGTGTCTGTTTGATTGTGTCCATTCACATGTGTGTGTACTTTGTCTGTATGTATATTCAAGGGTGCAAATACATTTCAGATTGTATGTGAGTTTGAGTGCGAGCGTATCTTTCTGTTTTTGTGTCTGTTTCTGTGTGTGGGCATCTCTGTCTCTGTGTATTTGTGTGTTTGTGTGTATCTGTATCTGTGTGCATCTGTATCTCTTTGTGTGTGTGTGTATGGGTGTGTGTGAGAGAGAGAGAGAGAGAGAGAGACAGAGACAGAGGGGCAGAGGGGCAGCATGCGTCAGGGCTTAGTTAGCAGAAGAGAGGCAGGGTCAGGGAAGCCCAGCAGCCAGCCCCTGCCCTGTCACAGCTGATTGCTCAATGAATAATGTATAGACAGAAAAGAGCTTGCAGAAACAAAGGCACGAGGCCTCCTACGCTGGCAGCACATCCATCACGCTGTCAACCACAATCAAAGCCGTGACACTAATGAGCTCACAGAAGAGGAGAGAGAGGGGATGGATACTTGAAGGAGGAATGGAGCTGTAAAGCGTGATTAGTGAATGGAGCAGGGGGTGAGTGGGGGGTTGAAGTGCCCTCGCTGGGTCCTGTCCTCACAAGATGTTGGGGTGGGAAGGGAATGAGAGAAGTGGAGGATCTGCTCTTTGTCGGGTTTCTTCCTCGTCCCTACCTGCATGTGTAAAGAGACCTCCTCTGAAGCTCACAGAGGATAGATGGGCTGTATCAGACAGCACATGGCCACTTGTTTGACTGATAGCATTTCTGATCCGTGAAGTTCTGTGGTGCCCTCTTTTTGTTTTGATGGAGTTCACAAGCATACATAATTAAAAACACATATTAAGTTTCAAATACCAAACCTGAACCCTTTTTTATTTTGTGATGAAGCCATTCTCACTTCCCTTTACAGCTCTGGATAAGGCTTAATAACATGGTAAAAATGTGTAATATTGCAATGACCTAAACTTCCCCCAGAGTGTGTGAATTGCCACACAGAGCAAAGTAAAAAAAAAAATACACATTAAGTGATATCAGAGCTGTAATTTGAAATGCTAATGCCATTTTAAAATATCATTTCAAAATCTCTCTAGCTGAGGAACAATTACAGTTAAAGTTATGGTATATTTTGTAAACAATGAGAAAATAGACTTTTTATTTGTTCACCTGGAGAGTTAGTGTTGCTGTTGGTAGAACTGAGATCACAGTAAAGGGCCCTGTTTTTCCCATGGCTTGTGGAGAAGCTTGTTATCACAGGTTGCATTTCAATCGGCAAAGCTACCCAATGTTCTGCTGGAGAAAGAGCAATGCGGACAGGCTGATAACAACCTTTCAGTGACCCCACCTCCCTCCTTACTCATAGTACTGAATTCATGTCTGACAGTAGCTAAAGAGTGGCCCTTGCTGCAAGAGAGCAAAAAACCAAACATCCAAGCCATTGCCACAGCCACAAATGCTTTTGAAGGCAAGCTCCGTGAGGATAACTTCACCCCTCCTCGCCCCATCCGGAGCACCCACACATGATCCAAATGATTAGTGGGTCTGGATACCTGAAAGACGATAAAACATCCAGGAGAAACATTGGGAGAGGTTGGAAGGGCATGCTAGGGAATGGGCTTCTGTAAGGCAAATGGACACGCTGGAGCTAAAAAACAGAAAAATTAAAAGTGATTTGAAAGCCTGCCATGTTGTCTGTTAGTGTATATGCTGAATGGATGAAGCCAACCTGCGATTTTAAACTTGTTGCTGTACTCAGATTCATTACTGCAAGGCCACTTTTGGCTATGACACATTGGCATGTTTTGATGAATGTGAAGTTGTGGGGCTCTTCAGCTCAGAGGTAATAAGGATATTGCACAGAGAGTGCCCTGCCTTCCAATCATAATCTCCACACTGATTTCACACAGGCGGAATTATGGAGGGTAAAAATAGTGTGGAATATCAGGGACACAAAGACTGTCCCGTGTATACAGACTGTTATTTGTAATGCGCTTACAAGTCTAGTCAGATTAAAGCAGGCATTCGGAAAATGAAACCTCCTTTCTTAACAATATCTTCATATGTGATTATGACAGACGCTGCTCCGACTGCATTTTTCTGAGCTTGATATCAGATTGCACATAGCTCAAGTGAGGGCACTTTTTCCATTAGCATGTTGGCTCCTTCCTCCCCGTGGATGGTTCTCTTTGTTGTCTGGAAAACCATTCGGGGAAGCATCTCTTGCTCGTTCGAATTTACATGCACATGCGGGTAGTCTTTGTAGTGCGTGGAGATCAAGCTGCTTGGCTGCTATGGCTGGACTCTCCACAGTCGCTTCCACCTCAAGCTCCTCATAGACGTTCTTCTCCAGCAGGAGCATTACCATATTAATGCTGGGAATGTGATTGCAAATACCAAAACAGATGCGCACCTTGTGAACCCCCCTCCTCTCCTCTCTTTCTCCTTCCTCGTCTCTTGTCCTCTTTCCTCTGCTCCCCTTTCTTCCTCACCCTTCTCCATACTTTCTTCTCCTTCCCTCCCTTTCTCTCTTCTCCTCTCCCCTCGTCTGCCCCTCCCACCTCCTCCTGTGACTTGATATATCTGCAGTAAGGGGCTTGGAGGCACAGCTTTTGCTTCCTAAAACAGGGGGGCATGCCTCATTGAATGGCAAGCAGAGTGAACTTAACATGTTTGTGAATGAATTCAGTACTGTGATATATTATGGATAACACCATGCTTATTTAAATACTCAATTCCAGTTAAAGTGGCCTTATCACCTTCCATATTAATGTACAAGCCTGTTCAATGTTCAGTTTCAATTGAACATTGAACATATTATGGCAGCAAATACAAGTTAACAGTGTTTCTGAGTTATTTCTGTTGCAGGTATGTTAGCTGTGGTATAACAGGAAAAAGCAACCAATATATGCACTTTTGTAAATATACATAATGAATTATTACCAGTAAACCATAATGCATAACAACACTAAAGCTGGTATTTGTGCAAATAGCTACACACAGTTACAGAAACCTGGCTTTATTCAGTCTTTTAATTTTATAGTCTGCATACAGTAGCAAAAAGTTATACACAGTAAGTTACATAAACTATCTACTACCAAACTACCAATACTATAGCTTCTTGATCAGATAATGGCTGTGAAAATGCTAAAGGAGAACATAGCAAACTCACTTAGTCTAGTTATATTTCAAAAGACAGCATTTAACGTTGATATTTAACATTACCTTGACATGTCTTTGGAACAAATTGCTGGGTTTTATGAACGCCTATTGTCTGATCTTTAATAAAATGAATTGAATATATTGAATACATCCAATACAGTTCCGGTCAATTCCATTTCAATTCAGTCAATTCAGGGAATTAATTGAAATTCAATTCATGAGCTGAAAATATTCATAGAAAATGAAGGCCAATTTTTAATTCATCAATTGCATTTTAATATATTTCTTCATTTGACTGAAGTGAAATGGAATTGATCCCAACTCGGCAATACATACATAAAAATATAACGTATCAGATGACTTCCATAGTGAAGAATGAATTGTAAATAGATGGGAGCAAATGGAAGAAGCACATCCTTGTTGCTATGAATGAAAACCCCACCCATTTCAGATGAACTCCAATTTACAGTGGAGACAGCTACCTAATGTGACTGACTGAATGCATCTGCACACTCTAAGACAGGTCACGGGCAGCCCAATGGAGACAATGCATATGATTAAATACAGCCTCTTTCTCTGTTTAAAACATCAAGGTTGTCTCTATATATTGTATGCAATATAGTTTTATTTTATGGACACTATAGCATGTTTAGTGCAGGCTGGAGAGTTTGTGTAACATGTATTATAAGCCCTTTCCAATGTTTTGTTGCTAATAGATGATGATTCATGCATCAATAACCTTAGGAGAGAAAGTATTTTTGTCTTTGAGAAAAAAATTCATGTGACAAATGAATAGAACTAATGATACTAACCTGATAGTAGCACATTACTAAATGCATTTATGTAAATATTGTACAGAAAAATATAGTTGTTCATGTGCATCCACAGTAGAGTAGTCATTGTGTAAGAATCATTGTGTAAAGGCTCCCTTTAATAAAAAACACATTGTTTCTGAATGTTTCATTCCCATTTTTCATGGGTTGTAAAATAAAATTCAAATATTATCATGGCATTGAAGTCGTATCTCAGGGATGTGATTGTCATACACTGTATGTGGTGTATATCAGGCATTCTGCAGTTTACCAAAGAAAAACACTCTGAGCGAAGAGGAGGGTGGAGACGGAGCTCCATAATAATGAAGCGTATTAGGCCCATACCTCGCGAGGCTCGAGTAGATGTGTCTGCCTGCAGCTTCAAAGCGTTGCGAGGCTGGATGCCTTGCTTTTTGAACTCTCTTTTTTCAGAGGGAGCGATTCTGAGGAGACGACTGAGGGGAGGTTCCGTCAGCTGCCGACCGAGAGGCGTGATGATGGCCCCTCCTGAGAGCAGAATTTGATGATGACAGAGAGAGAGAGAGAGAGAGAGGAATGAGAGGGAAGGAGAGAGAGAGAGAGAGAGAGAGAGAGAGAGAGAGAGAGACTTCACAGCCGCTCTGGTGCTCTGGCATTCCCTCTGTGCATGGTCCTACCCGTCTTCCTGTTCCATTGTAGCTGCACTTAAAGGGCTTTCATGGACACACGACAATGTGCCGTGCACAGAGCTGTATACGCCACTGACATACCTATCATAGATAAGCTCGACCACATCATATTTTATCCAGTTCTCCTGGGGATTTCTTCCCTGTTGGGAGTTTCACTGCTCTTGCATTGCACCTGCTTCACGTTACACTGTCTCTGCCACGGCTCGCATTGTTGTCATGCAAAGCACTCCGTGAAGGAACATTTTGTTGGTTAGCCGGGCAATATTACATACAATTTCACTGAGTGATTGAATTTGACATTCCTCAAAAGAATGGGTGTTCTGTGTTGTCAGCTGGAGGATGGTTGGTCAAATGTCAATTATTACCTAAAATGAAAATTGAGATCCACAGAGGTAAATGTATCCAAGCCTTTTCAGCCTTTCTTTCTCTCGCTGCCTGTAATTTAAACACTGTTATTATCAGAAATGATTGGTAAACCGCCAGTGCATTCTTTAATAATAACAACCATAATAATGGCTTGCATTTGTTTGGCACATTTTGAGGTTTTCAATGTCCTTTACAAGGAAGGGGTGACTCACCTCAACTTACCACCAATCTGTAGCGTCTACCCGGGCAATATATGGCAGCCAATTTGAAATATATTCCTCACCACATATCATCTGATGTATAGAGGAGGGGTTTGTTTAAACTCATTGGGAGACCCTGAGTGGAAAATTACTCAAAATGCTAGAGGAGCCCCCACACTTTGTGATCAATGCCATGAGATCTTTACTGACCATAGTGTAACATCTGAAAGACAACGCCTCTTCCAGCACAGTATTCTCATCACTGCACAAGCACAATGGTTTTCAGCTTGATTCTGAGGTAAATCTGCTCCTTACTGGCCAACTAGCTTATCTTCCAGCCAGCAACCTGGTTTTGCCAGAACTTTGCCAGAAGTTCAAAACAAGTTCGGCCATACTTACCTTCTGCCATCAGACAGAATAAAGTTGCAGGGTGCTATGTCTGCTGGCCATGTTTTTGGCCTAATTAGTACCTGTGTCTCCCAGCTTGTCTTAAAGAGCCCATTTCTCTGCCCTGGTTGAATACAAAACCTCACACTGTGTCCATCTGCTCCAGTAAAGGCCAGAGCGAGATTATTTGATTTCTAAAGTCAATTAAACATTGCCCACTGTGTCTTAGCCTCATGGTAGCTGCTGACTGTATTTTTAAGTAACATGATTCAGAGATAACAGATGTAACCATCCTCCTTTTTACACTATAGATAGACTGGCAGCAGATGTGTGTCCAGGGCCTTTAATGAAATATACCAACATTCATTTCTCACATGTCATATGCGCTCAACCTTTCATAATTCACAGCTGGCTCCCATATTTTTGGACATGCGTGCTCCCCAATAGCTTACTTTTACAGTACTTGCAAAGAGGATATACTGCTCGTATAATGCTTAATAATACTGTGCTTACTAAGGTGTTGTTACACTGTGCCAATACAATCTCAGTAGTGCATATTGTAACCTTGTATGGACTGTCCCAATGTGGCAATGCTGGCATCCTTTGACATATCAATTGATTCTAGCATTTATAACTGATGCTAGTAAACATCAACAATGTCTTTTTAAATGATCTACAATGCAGTTGTTGATACTGTATTAGGCATTTAGAAGCAAACTATCCACGTGTCCCAGTCATGCTTTTTGTTGTCATTGAACATTTCATTTGAAAGAAATGTTTGTAGTGTGCAAGTTTATAAAAGGCCACAAATGCAAACACGTAATTATATTTATAAAGTAAAACCTAAAGGACATTTATGTGTGATGCATACTTTCACACACTCTGGTGGTGACTGCAGTGCACATGACTTACGGTCCCATAGTTAAAACTGGCAGCAGTAATTGATGACAATTGTATCTCAGGCCCCTTGCTGAGGAGAGTCAATAAATGGTCTTGACCCAGTTTCATTGTAGCACTTTAAGATAAAGGAGATGTCTAATACAGTTCTTCCTCTGTGCAAAACAACAACAAATCTGAAATTGACTTTTTTAAATGATAAATGAAGTGTGTAAGGTTCATGTTTTAAAAAGTATCTACAACATTATAATTACTTCCTAACAAGATAGATAAATAAAAGATCTAAAAAAAGACAGATCTTAAGACAAATCTTAAAGCAAATTAAACAGCAAATGACTAAAGTTTAACATTAGACATCCGACTGGCAATGTTCGAGACTTCAGTCAATAAATGGCCAGAGATGGCTGCACACCTCAGCATTAAGCAACATAAATTGATGTGGAATCAGTGGCCTCTGTACCAAATGCTTTCCCTTAAAATCAAGTGATTTCAAAATGACTGACCACAAGTCATGGAGGCGCATTATATATATGGGGAAGAGGGATGACGGAGTGGTGCACCGATTAGAAATGACTTTTGATCAGATGGTTAAATCTCCCCAGATTAAGTACCCTGTTTGGCTGTTAAAAATAAGATGGATGCTATGTGAGCTGTATATATTGACCTGGATGAGGGTTTTTCCACAAAAAAATCATGTAATACAATATCACATCTTGGTTGAAGGGGGAAGGGGGTCACATACCTATGAATCTGACTGTGGGAAATGCGGCCTTGCAGAAATGTCCCGTCGGAGAGAGAGTAATTTACAACTGAATCTTTCAGTCGTCCGAAAGAACAATTTTGTATGGGGAAATTGGCCCGCTCGTCCTCCTCTCCCGTCTCTTTCCCACTTTCCGCCTCGGCTGGCGAGTTTCCATGGCAACGGGAGGTTAGATGAAGGAACCCTAATGAGTGAAGGAATGTATTTCAGCGAGATGAGCGCATTGATCTTTGCGAGGAGGCGCGCTGATGTCTCGCAGGATGTGTGCGCTTTAGCCCAACGAGGCAGCACCGCGGAGGAGCCGCGGGGAAACCGGAGGCACGGGGACAGCTGCCACTGCTCCTGAGCAGAAGTCCTAGACCTAATTCACCTCAGGGAGACACCAGTTAAGTCAAATGAGGCAATAAGTCAAACACAATTTATGTAAGCGGCTCTAAATACACACTTCTGTAAAAGAAGTAATTATTGACAGTGCAATTTCACAGACTCGGAGCAGCATCTGGATGTAAATTTTAATGGGAGAAGACGAAGCAAAGCCTTTCTCTCTTAAAGTTGAGCTCTAGATAAAATACAACAGCTTACAGGTAAATTGGCGTACATTTATAACCTATGAAACATCAAATGAAACATCTCTCTGTTGTTTCAGCGGTGTGTTGCTCTTGTGATTACTTATACAAGGAAAACATTTGTAGACTGTTAAAGATAAAAAGTGTGTAACAGCCTGCATTTAAATTATTAATTCAATACCTATTATTAAATTACCCCAAACCCCAATCCACTTTTTATATTTCCCTTTAGTATGTATACTCCACTCCATGTTGTATGTCCAATTCTGCCCAGATATGATCTAGTGTGAATTTGACATACCTTGTGTTCTGATCATGTTGTTACTGAATGTGTCACAGGTGGATAGCAAGATAATAGGACCTTATCTCCTGTGTTATTCTTTATAAAGGTCAGTTCAGATGGGAGTGTCTTCTTTAGCTGAATAAGCTACCTTTCCCCTGATATTGTAGGCATAGTCATGAATTTATGCAATGCATACAGACCTGAAAGTGCAGTGGAAATCCACTTGCACACCTCCACTTTGTGAATTGGTTTCCTTGTGTTATAATTCACAAAATGTGTGAAGTCTGTATATATAACTATAATAAGCAATATAAGGTTATGTGTAATATACAAAAAATCTCAGGTCCTGCTGATGCAATTAATTATAACCCCCACTGTCTCAGTGAGCTAGCTTGGCTTACAGACAGTAAGGGAAGGGCAGCAATATTTGCTCAGCAAACGTATGGGTGCATATTGCCTTTCTGTACAGTGTGCCACTTCTAATTAACCACTGGGGGAAAGTGAGAGGATTGGAGAGGGAGGAAGGGCAGGCCAGCCCTGCAGTTTGATAGATTGATCTCAGGATTGGCATTTGTGTTCTCTTTTGGCTGACAGCTGCGTCCCTGATCCCTGTTTCATTGCAGCTTTCCCAAAGATGTTCCAATGCATCTGCTGGGACTTATCAATGTCAGTTAGAGGAGAATAGTGTCTTTTTTACCTTGAGCTCTGAGTGGTCAGCATACCTAAAGAAAGGCAGAATATATCTTTGATCATAATATTTCTGAGGCATACCTGATTTGTGTTTTATTGGAAAGATATGTATTTTTATTATAATGGGGTGACATTAATGGTTACAGCTGCACAGCAAAGAATTTCTATGTTAAATAGAAACTACAAAATATACATATTATTATTTAAAAGTATGTATATTTATATGTGTTCTACATAATATAAGAGTGTATGTAGAATTTCTAGTTCGAGTGTTTGCATTCTGTAATTAAATCTATCAAGTTCATTTTTATATATAATTTGGCAGATGAGAAAATAGATTTAATATAAACAGTCTTGGCATAAATGTGACACATTCAAGAAAGCATGGTAATTTCCTAATGAGAACCCCCATGGAGCTGGGGAATGGGTCTAAGGGAATTTTTCTGAAACACCACACATCATTTAGGATTGGTGCCGACTGACAGCATCTTTGACTTCTGCTGGTTGATGATTTGAATGGCTCTTTTATCATGAGTTCTGTTACACTGGATCTGTATGTGTATACTAAAGCAGAAATCATAAATGACCAACAAAGCAGTGCGTTCACCCCAGAGAGAATGGGGACACTCTCACCCTAATGTGTAGGTAGAGTCTGACCAGTCATTTCATTGAGGCATCACTGCTGCGATTGAAGTAAACCCACAAGGTTTGGAGGGAATCTTCTATGCCTGTTTTTATTGTAGCCAGCTAGTATTACCTATTTTTTACTGCCAACACAATAGAGAGAGAAGAGAGAAGCAGAGACAATTCGTAAGGCTAACAATGACTCTAAGGAAGAACACACCTACTTCACACATCAGTTCTAGGGCAGACAGGAGCTGGCCTTCACAACTGCTTTTTCACAATTGAGAGAAACAAAACAGGTACAATCCGAAAGCATCTGATATGATGAAGAAATGGTTGCAGACTCCAGTAGTTGATGGCCACTCTCCTGTGCATGAAGCTGGCTGACGTATAGGCGCACTCCGGAGGCACCGTCTCAGTCCAGGGTCGAGCCATGACTCCAGTCCATCTGTGCGAAGCTGAGAGCCAAACAGAGAGGACAGGGGTGTCATGGTGGACAATATGCTTACGACAAGCTGGTGTTAATGTAGAAAATGAAGAAATGACAGGAAATGTTATAGTATTATCTGAATTTTATTAGCCAGAATATGTTTGGATTTCATTACCCTATATATTTTTCCTCCTTACATTTGAAAAAAGCAAACAAAAAACAAAAAGCAAAAACACAAATCACAAAAAACAATCAACATAACAAATTGGATGGGGTTACCGCATGACCTGTGATGTGTCTGCTGTCTTTTAGAATTAGGATGTAGATACAGTCTGGTTGTACTCCTTTTCCAGCTGAGAGGATAGCTGTCTAAAAATAATAGTCTTGTTGCATTGCAAAAGCAGAGACTGGAGCTCCTTCTGTTCTGTCCCCAGGGAGTGAGATCCAACACAAAAAAAAAGATGCTGGAGGGGGACCTCACCATGATAAAAACACTGCGCCTCTAAAAGCTGGCAGTGTCGCACCTCGAGTTACCCAGAGAGTAAGAAGAGCGTTGATCCGCCCCAATACCACATGGCCGCTGTGAGCTCCTGGTTCCGGCCCGGGGCGGTCCCCTGGCGGCCTCACCGCCTCTTCCCGCTGCTGCTCGCCCTCTCCCTTGTCCCGGAGGCCCTCCCGACGTCCAGCTACAACACGGGCGCCAAGCGGGAGATCACGGTGGAGGGGGACCTGGTGATCGGGGGGCTCTTCCCCGTGCACCACAAGGGCGAGGGCATGGAGGACTGCGGCGTGATCAACGAGCAGCGCGGCATCCAGAGGCTGGAAGCCATGCTGCTGGCGCTGGACGAGATCAACCGCGACCAGCGCATCCTGCCGGGCCTCAAGCTGGGCGCCCACATCCTGGACACCTGCTCCAAGGACACCTACGCCCTGGAGCAGTCGCTGGAGTTCGTCCGCGCCTCCCTGACCAAGGTGGACGAGACCGAGTACATCTGCCCCGACGGCTCCTACGCCCTGCATGACGACTTCCCGCTGGCCATCTCCGGGGTCATCGGCGGCTCCTACAGCGACGTCTCCATACAGGTACGGACTGGCCCTTGCTTGCCTGTGCTGCGTCTTCTTTGTGCCTGTGTTTTTTCCTGTAGAAAATTGCTTTGTCACAATGGGTGCCTTGTCTTCCCTACACCGCTATTAATTTAGGCAGCATTAACCTACCTGCAGCACTTTGTCTTGCATAAAAGTTCTCATTAGTAACTTTTGCATGGTTTGGTTTTAAAGTTGTGATTGTGTGTGAGGGGAATGATGTATGGTAATGTTGCACAAGATGAAGAATCATAACCGTGATGACCTGCGCTCTGCAGGTTATCAATACATTTAGAGGAGTTCACCAATCTGCTGGAGATGAGAAGTGATAATGATTCTCCTAACTGATGATCTATTCTAATTGATTATTTTTCACCACTTCCTGTATGGAAAAAATGCAGTAAACTGAGTTCTGGATTTCTATTTACTCTGCAAACTTTTTTACAGTAGCAAATTCTCTGATGTGCAGTCCGCAGCCTGTGCAAAAATGCATACAAAATACAAAAGCGGGGACCTTTCAGCATCCATTACTCAAACCATTCCTATTGCATACATATATTATATAACATCGGAATAATTTAGCTAATTAAGTTATGTGTAAAAAATATGACTAAGAACCTAACAAGGCAATGTTATAACAATCTTATAACAATATTGTAACACACACCTGTGCATGAACAAATCAAAGATTGGCTGCCAAATTATGGATAGACGTTTACTACATTACTGCAAAGAGTACAGAACTTTAGTATGATATACAGTATATATTGTTGTTACATGTTATAACATATAAAGGATCACTACAGTTCTCCAATTGTCTCCAAAAACCTAGTGGAGCTGACTCATAGTTACCTTCCACTGTTACCTTCCTGCATTAGAAATTTTAAAGATAAAATACTCTTCCGATGGTTAGACAAGAAGCCCAACGTCCAAGTTACATGAAAGAATTTAGGTAAACATTGAGATGCGTTGTTCTTGGGACACTGCTTGTTTCAATGTTTTAATGAGGCTTAAATTGTTTATTGTAATGTGGCATTATTTTGCCATCAATAATTTTACATTATAATATAATATTAGTTTTCTGGAGCTGGGTCTCAAAGCAGGTGATGGTGGTGTTGTGCGGAATGCACTGTTGTGACACTTCCATGTCCCTCTCAGCACCACTTGAGGCACCTGTCAGTTCCTACACACTGACTCACAACTAGGCTCATCATTATCATAATTCAGAAACATTTTAAGACATGTTTTCTTTCTTTTTACCTCAGTAAAGGTAAACTGTGAAGGCCTGGGAATATTGACAGTGATAACTGAGAACTGAATGTATGTCGGCTCCTACCCAGCGCCCAGAGTTACAAATGTAAAGGGAAAGCACCTGCATTAGAAATTGGTGCATTATGTTGATGCAGGACTTTAATGAATAGTGCAACAGTTGTGCATCTCTTTACCTGTTTTTTCATGGGCTCAAGTGATCTAATTTTCCATTCTCAGTTCGGTGAGTTTTACTTAAGTGTCCCTGTCAGTTCACACCACTGGTAGATCAGATGCAGGCTCACTTCCTACAGGTGTCAGGAGAAGCAGAGATGCGGTGACAGCGTGATTGCTTTTTCGTAATCATTTTGATGAAACACTCGCTAATTGCTTCCACATAGGCCACTACATGGCTGGTTCCTCATCAGGTCCCGATTCTCCATTAATCACCACACATTCTGAGCTCAGTCACTCTGTTGTGCCCGGGCTACACAGCCCTCCCGCAGTGTGGACTCGGGGGGGCCCAGGCGTGCGAAAAAACAGAATGAACTGTTTAGAACAACAGTCCCGCCCACCCCAGACAAGCAATCAGAGAAAGGGCCTCGGCCTGTATGTGAGGCTTGAAGGCTGTCTGTGATTACAGTCATTCTCCAGTTCCCGGATAAATGTTTAAATTTCTTGAAGGTTCTCATTTGAGGAAACTCTTTCTGCAAAAGGAGTGTGAGAGCGGCCCTCCGCTTCCGCTACGCTGAGAATTAGAGGCACCGGCCATGAAATGAAACGAGCAGAGCTGCACTCTGGTGCTACAGAGAACATCCTTTCCCCAGTTTTAGCTATAGGGAGCATGGTAGCTTTGAAAATAAAGAGATAAAGGGGAAATAAGGGATAGATAAAGTGGACTACAGGAAATCTTTTAAGATTAGTTCCGCCAGCAGAAGAAGAGGACTTAGGTGGAAATTAGTTAAAGGTAAATTTCATACTGATAATACTTAAGTTTTTTTTTTCCTCTGAGAGTTATAAATAGCTTGCTGAGATTTGTAGTTGAAACAGAGACACTTAAAGTGTTTATTTTACTTATTTATTTCATTTCTTTAAAAGGAGCAATCTTTTGGCCATTTACTAAGGTGCAGTTCCCCTCTTCATTTATTTACCACTAGCTGTCACCTACCTGCTGATAATAGATAATAAAATACAGTTTCTGCATTGTTTCTGTCATAGCCCAACAACAGCCTCTTTCTCTCTTGGTCTACATCCGTCTGTCAGAAAAGGCAACTTTGTTTTCCTGCAGTAAGGCAGAGAATGAGTGGGGTGCTGAGTGGTTAGACATACGGGCTCATCTCTGCCCTCCAGCCACTCTGTCTCAGAATGGATGCTTCCACACAGACTACCATAGGCAAAGATATGCACATGGACACCACCCACACATTGAATTGAGGCAAGGTTACAGGTTTAAGCATGTTACAGGTATGCACGCCTTGACCTAACCAAGTACAGATAAAATTAACATCTTAACTAATGCCAATTAGACTCTCCTTGTGTGTTTTTGTCCTGATGTCTGCTCTTTTCATAGACCTTGCTCCTAAGAATACTGGGGAACTCCCAAGGGTGCTTCAGTGAATAGCGTATAGTATATGAATGGCTTTTTCTCCATCTTGAGTTGTGGGAGAAGCTGAAGAACAACAGTTCATATGCTGAGTGAGGATGGCATCTGTGGCTTAAGTTATTTAAAATGATTTTGCATGGAGACGTAGGAGCATTTGAACACTTGAAGAATGAAAGAAGGCCTGCTTTTCTCAATCCTTACCTTATAATCTCAGTGGTATCACACCGCAGACTCATTTGCCTAAAAGTCAGTCGGGGAAGTGTTTTAGAGGGCTCCTTTCTCCTGTTGCATGATGTACTGCAGTTCAGTCAGGCAAGAAACGGTGTCTAGAGTTAAAAGACTGTGTGAAAGGTTATTCAGCCACATCTCCTTTGGCGCAAGCACTGGGGGGCTATGTCAGATGCTGCAAACCTTGCAGACAAACGGGTTACTGCAGGGCAAGCGAAGGTCTGCAAGACAAAGAAACAAACGCCGACGGTGCTCATCACCATGGAGACAAAAAAGGAATACTAGAAGTAATTAACTAGGAGCCTGCGGGAGGTTCCATCCACTTAACAGTTTCTAAAGCTTTGACTGAACGATACTGTGGCGATAAAACAACCCACCGCTGGATTTGGCACTGTTGCCAGCGGTGACACAGTAGTGCTCAGCCCAGGCCCAAGAAGTGTTAGAACGCAAGGGCTAATGACGCCACCGGAGGGGTTCTCGGGGCAGCGCACTAGTGTTCCCATCCGCGGGGGTGCCACCGGGACGTCTCAGAAGTTGGCAGGATCAGCTTAGTGTTCATGGGAAGAAGCATCAGTGCCAGGCCGGCAGGACTGTGAGAGAGCAGTGAAGCCTGTCTGGTACCTTCAGCGTTGACAGGACTCATGGGGAGCACTCGGACAGTGCAGAATTAAAAATAAAGTCAATTCAAAATGGGTAAATTGCTCCCCGGATGGTGTACATTCCATGATGAGCTCTTCTTTGAAAAAGATGGTCTGTTTTCTGCCTGACAATTGCCATTGATAATTATTTTGGGGATGCAGTTAATTTGACGAGAAGGTATACAAAAAGGATACCCATGTATTTTTAAGTGTTTGGTTGGAACTACAAAGCAAACACCATGCAGTGGCCTTTTACATGGCTGGCCATAATAAAGGGTGATTTATGAATGGATTAAACAGTCTGTGTGTCCCAAAGATAATTAAAGCAAAAAGAGCAAATACGTGGCAGAGTAATGCTCAGCAATGTAAACTAACTTTTTGCTTCTCATGTGGATTCAATTATTGCATTCAATTAGTCAATTATTAGCACATTAATAATGCTTTATCACAAAAGCATAAGTAAAGATAGTGATTGCTGCATTGTGATTTTATTTCTTAAATTTAAAATGTGACTGGCATATCACTATTAATAGTATTCGACCAGTGTAATATATACATTTTAAATGGTAAGTTGAGAAGTCCAAAAATCCATGTCCACACCCCCAACATAATTCACCCCAAACACTTAAAACTGTAAGTATATGCCTGCCTTGTACAGTGTAATAATATATTTGGTGTAACAGGATGAAGGGATTAGTTCATAAGGTATATCTAAATAGTTGTGGTTATGTACATAAAACATAAAGAAGTATCTTCTTTCCCTGAATATTACATGATAGGTAAAATTCTCCTATTCTAGAGTAAATACACACAAAAAACAGCTCACTCACCCTCAGATTTATTTATTTCCAGGAATAAGAAACTAAACCTGGCAGAAAGGAAAACAGTGCTGTTTAGTGCTGAATAATAGTGCATATCAGGAAGGCCATGTCTTGTCTTAATCAGGACAATCTTGTGCAGGTCTGGTGCATCTAAATATGACATGTGTCTCTGACTGTAGGTTTCAAGGATGCTTTTGACTGTTGGAAATGAAAAAGGTTCTAATTAAAGTGAGTCATTATCATTTTGCTGTGCACTTTCAAGATAACCAATAGCATCACCACTTCTTCATGAACATACATGGGCCTTAATTCAAGTATTTGGGCTCCCTATGATTCCCTTTCACTCTGGCATTATTAGCTGGTCATTGTTACTGGTGTTCTGTATGCAGTTTACATACTTTGGATCATTGGACAGATTCCCAAGATGAGCACCAGCCCTGTCAGATCTCTCTGCATTTTGTCCATGGCAAGACCTGACATATATTTTCAGAAACTACTCCTCATGGATGGCCAGCTATTGGGCAATTTTATGAATATAGCATAATAAAAAGACAACTCTGTATCAAATCCAATTATTGAGGGAACTTAAATTTTCAGAAAAAAATGTTTTACAATAAAAAACTATAAATCCACTTTACACATATGTTGCACATTGTAATTATTGACTGTATGTCTGTATCTGCTCTTAACAGTATAATGTGAGGTATGAAGGAGATGTTGTTTTGGGGGAAGGGTGTGTAGCAGCACGGGTCTGATATACCTGGCTCTATGCCTAACTAATAAAATATCCAGTCAACTCTTTATTATATAACCATTACAGGTATCTATTATTTTCCTACACCCAATTTGTAATATATTTTGTTAGTTGTATAATGTCTAATGAGAAATGCAGATGACTGCAATAAAATCTTGATTCAGGCCTAATAGCTAGTTACACTGTGTTTATTTGCTGTTTAAATTTCTCTTCTATTATCAGTTCTTTACTACTCACTTGGAGATCATTAAAGGGCTTTTATCATTAAAGGTCTTTTCCACACTATACAGCTATTCTACACTAAAACACAGAATAGCTAATTCAAGTGAAAGTTTGTAAAAGTACAAATGTAAATGTTCCTCATCTTTACTATAGTTGGAATCCTCTCTGAAAAGCCCTTTTTTAAGTAAGCATCAAAACATTAAAATGTACAATGAAACTAACTGTATACAGACATATCATACTACAAAAAATTGAATTGCTAACATCAACTAATGCATGCAGCTACAGCAACATAAGGAGTTTGGTTTTGATTTTCAATAAACTACTTTTTAAGTGAGTCTTACAGTCAAATAATGAAAGGCAATTTTTGGTTATATATGACTAAAATTGTGAGTTGAAATGAAAATAGAAGTTGAATCATCCACTGAAAGGTTCCAAAACCAACTACTAATTAATTCACTGATCTATTTGAGTCTATAATACTGACTTAATTACAATGGGCCTCGCTGTTTTTCAACTGTGTGACCAAAAGAGTGAGCCAGCTATTTCCTCATAGCAACAAGAATTGTGACAGCTTGGTAGGTTAGCTGCAACTCTTATCTTAGCTAACCACACAAAAAATGCAAAACTTTTTTTAGATGCCAGTAGTGATATCCTCAGTTTCAGCCCTCTTTTGGATTTTTCCTTATCTTTTCTCTTTAAAACTCTCTTTGGAAATTTTCTGTCATTGTTGTTTGTCTGTATTGTTAGAAAGTCTTGCAATGTTAATATGAAGTTCCTTAGGCAAAACAGTTAACAAATCCATATTGTTCCTCTAGACAAATAATAAAACTAAAGCTATTTTTCCAAGTAAAAAGTCAAGAAACACAAGGGTAGTTATGCATTCTATGGTAACATACATCTTTGCTGTAAATGATATGTTCTCTGAGTATACCAGTTCCTATTTATGTCTCTCTGGAGAATTCCCTGTATTATGACCTGATTAGTTAGAAATATTAAGCATTGTTGCAGATTTCAGGAATGATTACATTGACAGGAATAAAATTAAAAACACAGAATTAAATCTTTTACAAAAGGGATGGAATTTGTTGTGTGCTTGTCAGGATATTTTTGATGGCTCCAAGTAAACAAATTGATTTGTGAACTGAGGAATTCTCTTACAATGAAAATAAAGTTTCCATGGAGACAATGATAGATGTGTGTGCTGGAACACAAGAATAATATCTGGCGAAGATTCTTTTGCATTTACAAGGAGGCTGGTTACTAATGGGTGTCACTGGGTTGCGGAGAGACGCTTAGTGTTTTTACATCAAACATTAGGCGCTTCATGCTAATTGGCAATGTGCTGAATTCTGCAATTACAGTCAACAATATCTAGCCTTAGGACTAACTTGTGTAATTAGTTCCTGCCAGGAACTCGAGCTTTGGTCTCTTACACCATTTACTTTAAAAAAAAAAAACAGAAGGAAAACAGGGAAATGAAGGCAATCAATAGAACTAACAGACAGTGGTCTTGCAGAAAATGGTTTTCCTGGCCATACTGTTAAATCTCTACGTGATGTCAGCAGAGCCCCTGCTCTGAGACACATAAGCACCCAAACTCTCTTTCAACAATACTACAGATGGTGACGGTGTGGTTTTGGAAAACATTCCCGTGCACCCATCAGGCAGAGGGATAACACAAATCTCCTTTGTAATGCAAACCGTTGGACATATCTGGAAAAAATCCAAGGTAATTTATGGAAAAAAGGAAAACAACAACTGTGAGGAATGAAGTGAAATCTTCATGGTGTTTGAACATTTTTCACAGGAAGTGAAGATGGAGGAAAAAAATTCTTTCTGTGCATACTTCAAAAAGATGCTGTTTATTATGCAGCATACCTCAGCACCCTCTGCACTTGTTGTTTTAAGCAGAAAGTTTGAGCACATTTAGGAAACACAGCACGCCGTTGGTAATTAACAAAGTGGAAAGTCATCTGAAGGTGAATGAAAATTGTGTGACGAGGGAGGGTCACAGAATGTCACCCAGAACAAGTGCACTGCGACTGCCACCAGTGTGATATCGACCAATCAGTACCCTCTGCTCTTATTTTAACTGGAAATGTTTTTTTCTTTTCTTAGACCTTGAGATACTCTCATCTGCAATTTTGTGTCCATAAAAGATAAATAAAGTTACCTACATCCTGTACAAAAGAGGCTAATTTAAAAAGTCAATGGAGGGATAAACTAATTTTTTTCCCATTTTGGTTTTGTATGCAAAAAGACAAATTCTGGCTTTGGATGAATGATTATATTATCTCCACAAAACAGAATGATTACAGTGGAACAGAACAACTGCATACTATGGACTGAGCAAACACCAGAAATAGCAAGAACAAGCATAATTGGCACATTTCTGTCCTCTCCACATCAAAGAAAATCTGTACATCAATGTAACTGCTAGTCAACAGTATTTACCCACATATATATATAATTATACTGACAAATGATTGCATTTTATTAACCGTGCTTATGAGGAAAAGAAAAAGAAAGAAATAATCTTACCCTTAGATTTTCCTTCTTTTTTTTAGTAAAATGCATCCTAGATCCAGACAGCAGACATCACCTGCCACATCCAGAAGTCCTGATTATGGCTCTTCATAAGACTCAAACACTCCTATGCAGGGAGTGAGTTCCAAAGAGTATCAGTGAAATGACGTAACACTGCATAATTTATCTGTGAAGGTATGACATGTATTAAATGATTTACAAGCCATGGGGCTATTCATTTACTCAACACACATTCTTATCTGGGACGACTTCACAGGTCATGCAGTTTCACTGTGTTGATGTCACATCGACACATTTGTGCTGTACACCCTTAATGTGACGGTGCTGTACACAACCACACATCTGCCCATCTGTCACCTGTAAAGAAAGACCTCTATGGTGATGGGTCTACTGCATACTATCATTGATCGATGGCACTGCAAATATTTGGTTTGAAGAACCTCATGCCAGTCACACCTTTACTTTCTGGAATGATAAAAACTGGAGCCATGGTTACTTTAGGCAGTCTGCCCTGCTATTTGGTGTATATGAGAAATAATTAATTGGACTGGTGTCTAACCATGTTTTCATTCTACCAGATGCAGGGAATCAGGGGGCGGGTACTCAGAGACCAAACTAGATAACCTAGGTCAGCCAGCATGAAATCTTTATTAATATTTGTCACACTGGTATAGCCAAGGTTGTGACTGGTTTTTTTCTGGTGGTCCACCCCGCCCTCAAAAGCATGTACAATGTCTGTGTGTGGAAGCAGGTTCTGAATATTTGACAAAAAAAGGCACTCAAGCATTTGGATTCAGAGCTTCATGTAAAGTGCTATTCACTATGAAGTGCTCTAAAACTCATCATCGTCATCAACGTTATCTAATGTGTGTGTTTGTGTGTATGTGTATATGTAACATGTATGCATGCTGTATGTACACATTACTGAGCAAACCCAGACCATTTCTAGGGACATTGTGTTATTGCTGCTGGAGCACACTGAAAGAAAGTCCTCTGGGACAAGCAGATGGGCTTCTCGTGTTGAAAAAAGGCAGGCTGCCTCTGTGAGATAGGGCTGCTGTCGGTCATACCCAGGCACTTTTATATTTTATATATCCCAGCTCCCTGCCTTTGGAGAAGCGTTATAGTGCTTTACTGTATGTCTTTAAGAGTGCCAAAGAGATGTCTGGAATGCATACACCCATAAAGCCCTTGGCAGCAGTTAATACTGCTGGGACCAGCTACATTATTCACCAATGGTCGTATTGTTAACCAGAGTTATGAACTGGGTGCCACTGCTCTGTAGGTATTTATGGCTGAATAAAACAAATTAATAGCATTTGCTGAATAGCGTCTTCCCCTGCTGTCTCAATTTTACATTGTTACGTCCATGCCATGTGAAAGAGCTATGCAGTAATTTCATAATGGAAATTCTCACTAACTGATTGACACAGATTGACCCGCTTACCAGCATCCAGGGTTTTGTATACCAAAAGTCTGGAGTCTGGGATTCATGAATGAAAGCGCTAGATTATCCAAAAAAATATTCACATGTTATCCAAATAAAATAAACAAATAAAAATCAAAGAATTTGATTCTGTGCCCTTTGTAACACAGGCAGTCCTCATTCTCTCAGCACACTGTGCGCCCCAAGTTTTTCCAGTCTGAATGGTGTGGGTGTGAATCCAGTGGATGTGAATCCAGTTTTCCCATGGATGTAATGTCATATGAGGTGGCTGAATCCACAGGTTAGAAAGAAGGGATTACTTCAAATTTCATAAGATATTAATACTGTCTAAACATTTGAAGCACTTAAATATATACGCAAGAAGTACGGTATAAATATTTAGCGTGACAACAAGCACTGCATGACGGTCGAGCAATCACAGAACACGGAGGAGAGCAAGATGCAAATCATGGTCTTCAGCCAGGTGTTATTTCAGGGCAAGTGAGACAGCACACCCACTCAGAAGAACTCAGAAAGACAAACCTACTCATGCTTTAAATACAATAAAAAAGTAAATGAAAACATATACTGCATGTATAGAAGACAAATGCTATTTAAGCACAGGAAAGTGTGTGTATCCCTGGCTTCATTGCTGTTATCATAAATGGCTTGTCTTTCCTGTCTCTGCTGGGACACTCCTGTAACAGGAGGATCAGAGTGCAGTGCTGCCTCCAGGGACAGAGCAGCACTCACACTATTTTTCAGCGCCAACTGAGAACGTCTGAGTTGGCCTCAAAACTCAGCCTGACAGACGGCACAGAATGCAATACTGGTTGTGGTGTTACTTATTCCTACCCTACATACTGCACACGCACAGTGAAAATCCACACAGACTCAGCGAGGGTCTTGCATTCTCCCTACAGCTGTGCTTTTCCTGTGTGAATATGCTGACCCCCCTTCCACAAAGTGTCGTGTTAACAACAAAATGTTTCACAAAATATTATTACTCTCCTGTGCATACGGAAGTGCATTTTGCTACCCAGCAGAAATTTGGCAGTATACATGTCATATTTTGCTGCAGAAGCAAATTCTGATGAGACAGTATAAAAACAACACCACACCATAACCTGGCTCCTCCTTTCATGTGTGTGCAAATACAGACTTAGGGAGCCATTACATTCAGACACTACAGTGTAAATATTTAGTACTGCGACATTGACTCTTACATTGCATTATACAATGACTCTTACATTACTGTTAAGCCCATCGTCACAACTATAGTCCTTTTTACTGTGAATATATCATTTTGTCTGTTTTTTTTTTTTTTTTTTTTTTTTTTGGGGGGGGTTGTACTCTCCTGATGTATGATAATTTGGTCATTTATCACAAATTGTGACTGTCTGAGATATAGATCCCCTTAACATGTTGATCTGTTTATTGGTGGAAAAAAAACACACTTTGAATTGCTAAACAAGTTAGAAAACACAATATACTACTAATGATAACAATATTCCCCACAGAAATGCTCAGAATTATTGTCCCTCTCCTTTAAATCACCATCGTGCACGCCCTGACTGAAGTCGAAAGATAAAACAGAAGGAGAGACATCCTCCCTGCGCTGTGCTGGGGCTCTGTATAAATGAATAAGAAATGAGGAACCATGACAGGCTCAAAGCAGCAGTCGTAGCTCTATCTGTAAGCTGTGGTAGGATTGCACATTCAAGATGTGTTTGCTCCCACTGGTCTGAAGAGAGTCTTTCTGAATATAATCTGCTCGATAGTGAGACTTTACATGCACAAATCCTCGCCTCGTCTCCTCTGTAATTTCCTAATTAAATACAGAGTCGCTTCATAGGGGAGGGGATCCAGCATGTCTTTGAGAATATTATGGGGGATGTTTGATGTGTTTAATTCAATCAAGGACAGCAGAACCCAGCGTCATTCTGCACTACATGTCAATGAGGTAGCAACTGAACAATAAAGTGCCAGCTGAATATATTACAGCTGAGAATATATGTAGACAGTTATCATATATTTATATACATTTATACATAGTAACCACGTAATTATCTTTAAAAGGTGGAGGAGAATACAAGTACAAGAAAACATTGTAGCAATCTGCAGGCATTAAATCCATGAACTCTGAAACAGCATGGGCCAGCCCCTTAAAAATACAATTAGAAGGGGAACCAGAAGACCCTGGTTCCTCACACGTGAAGCAAACAAACTCTGCCCTTGACTCCAGGAAGTGAAGGAGTGTACTGGAGTAGGCTCATGTACACAGTGAGCTCTCCTACAGTCTGAGAGAGCACATATCTGGGTAATATATTGATATACATAGTGTTACAGTTTCAGGGATTTGGAGTGCTATGGAGGGTGCTATAAAAAACAGTTCTCAGGGCAATATAGTTTTAAAGACAGTGATATACTGAACTGCTCTCTGGTTCATGCAGTGTTATAGAGAGTGTTATAAAGAGCTGCTTAGCAAGTTATAGAGTGTTATATGGCACTCTCAGTTATGGAGGGCTGTAGATAGTTTAGTACAGGGCCACTGTGGTAAAAAGCTGCTCTCTATGTTCAGTACTGCTACAGAGTGTTACAGGTAGCTGTGCAGGTGGGTGTTGTAGAGTGTTGTAGGAAGTGTTATGTGGAGTTTCTCAGCAGTATTAAAGAGTGTTATAGACAGCACTATAGGAAGCTATTGACAATGATACAGAATTATAGAGCTATAGGGAGTTACAACGATACAGAATGTTATACATGATGCTAAAGGGAGCTAGTGACAGCGATGTAGAATGTTATAGACAGTGCTATAGGGAACTACTCATAGTCATATTGAATATTATAGATAATGTAATAGGGAACTACTCACAGCATTATAGAGTGTTATAGACAGTGCTGTAGGGAGCCACTAACAGTGAGACTGAATGTCATAGAGAATGTTATAGGGAACTACTCATAGTGATATAGAATGTTATAGATGTTGCTACAGGGTGGTACTCACAGTGATATAGACTATTACAGATAGTGCTATAGGTAGCTTCTCACAGTCATCCAGAATGTTATAGGACGTGTTATAGTTAGCTACTGACAGTGTTATAGAGTGTTATAGAGAGAATTACAGACAGCCATTTGCTAGGTCATGAACTATAGAGGGTGTTATAGTTAGGAGGTCTCAGAGTTATAGAGTGTCTTCAAATGTGCTGTTTTATTTATTGAGTCATTTGTGATGGCAGGCCCAAATCACCTCCTGAATTGTCTAGAGTCTGCTGCAGGTCTGGCGTTGCCTGGAAGCTATAAATGTAACAATCATCTCTGTGACGTAAGAGTGTTTGATGTGACCCATATGTCTTCTGCTCTTTCCATATTTTCCCCCTGGAAATATGAACTGCTTTGTCGAAGAGTCACTCTTACTAGATTAAAGGGCGTCTGACAGCCCTGCCATGCAAATTCCAGCATGAAACACTGCATAATATTCTGGTCTGGCAATGCTGTCGAATTCTGTACCCCCACCATTGTTTTTTTCTTTTCTTTGTCTAATAAACCGGATAGAAATGTCAACAGCTGTAATGATTACCAAAGATTCTGAAGCAGAATATTACTACTGACAGTGAAATCATCGCAAATGACAGCAATTCATTTTCAGTGACGTCCCATTTCCTTTGGCATAACTTTCAGTGTCCTCCATCATGTTTTTATTCCAGGATGTTGTGGTCAGTTTAAAGAAACATCTGAATCTTCAGTGTGTATTTTCATTTGTGTTTTTGAAAAAAAAAAAACAAAACAAAACATACAAAATCGTACATAATGAACAGATTAAAACAATTGTTAAATTACGGCAAACATGCTGAACCTGAGGACTGAGTTGAATAAAAACTACTGAAAATCAATTGCTGATATTTTTCAGTGTGTCAGTTCACAGGGTGTAAGCACGGGCGTCAATTTGTTTTGAAAAGTTCTGGGGACAACGACAGGTTCAACTAACTAAAAGGCTTTCGAAAAGTGGTGGGGACAAAATGGGCCACGACAAAAAGTGGTGGGGACATGTCCCCAGTGTAAATGACGCCTATGGGTATAAGCATTCTAGAAAATTAATACAGCCTGCCCTATGCATATCATAGGCATATATACAAGTGATATTATTGAATATTGTGTGTGTAGGACTTAATATCTAACGCTGCCATGTTAATTTTATTTTCCACCGGTTACAGTCCTGCTGGACAGTTTTCCTATAAAATAAATTGAATAAACTGAAAAGAGTCTGGAAAGACCATGCAAGAAGCACCCTGTTGAAAATATGAAATACATATTAATGAAATACCCCGGGATGGTTTGCTTTGACTGTATTGTTGTCATCAATATCATTTTTATTTATTTTTTTTTAATTCTTCATATTGAAGGCGGGGAATGAAAACAAGACAGAAACAGGGAAAATAATAATGCAGTTTGTACTCAATAACAGAAGTATGTTCCTGCTGGTATTGCTATGCACTATGATACTGCTAGGTCAGATAACAGTAAGACTGCACACACTAATACACTACACTACACTTGTAGTCACAGAGCAAAGTCAACCCCCCAGACCATATCATCAGACCAGCAGATTCTGAATTTGTCATTTGTGAAAAGTGCACTGACATTAATGACAAATGAATACAGAGGGAACACATTTATTGCTGACAAAAACAAGGGCTGTCTAACTATGATGTGGATGACCATTTGAGGTTGAGGATATGCGCTCACCGTGTTGCTGTGCTTTGCAACCAGTGGTTTGTAGACTCAGTGAGGTCTTTGAAAGACATGAAGCAGGTGTATGTGGAGTACACAGTGTAGCTCTATGCTAGTTACATGGAAGCTTTTTGTGCCAAATTGAATTTCCTGACAGATAACCTGTTGTGTAGTTTAAAGAGGTGAACAGCAGTAATAATTTCATCTGTGGGGGAGAACTCTTTGTTCAGCAAGAGCTCCCTGCCCTCAGTGTCTCTGTGGGTTTGAGTTCACAGAGGGGTTGCAGACCCCTTTGGCAGCACTGGTAGAGATATGAAACATGGAAGGGCCGTGGATGATGACCTCGGGAGCTGGGATGCTCTAAAAACCACTGGGCACTAACTGCTCAACTCAACCGGCAGGGCCAGAGGGTTCCTCTCAATGTTGCTACAGCTTATTGCTGTGTGTGTGCGTGTGTGTGTGTGTGTGTGTGTGAGAGAGAGAGAGAGAGAGAGAGAGAGAGAGAGAGAGAGAGAGAGAGAGAAATTCTCTCATTGGGGTGGACATGCAGTATTTCCATGTGTGAGGACGGGAGTGAATCAGAGGGTCAGAGGCCCTATGTGATTCCCAGAGTATGGAGATTCACTGTTTCTCTTCCCCCTCTTCCTCTTGCACTCCATTGAACTGGGGCTGGTCCTGGCTATCAGTCCATATCTGCATGTGCTGCATGGAGCTGGATAAAAAAGCAGACGCGTTTATGGACCTGTGCATGTTCCTAGCATGTTCTATGTTCCTAACAGAGTGCATTCAAAAGGGTATGACGTAATTACAGAAACAGGATCAAACTTCATATTAATAAGTCATAAAATACACCATTAAATGCTGATCAGCCTCTAAATTGTCAAAATGCATCACATTTGTTTCTCCTTTTCTGCCAAAAATGTCATTCAGTTCCCAGAAGCTATTGTACTGCAGGCTGTTGTCAACAAACACGTTCAAATGGGCTGTCAGGAGAGGTTAAGCAGGGACCCATTTTTAGATAATGTTTAATGGCTCTCAGCTCATAGTAAAGCTGGACTCAGGCGAAGCTAGAAAGCTCTGGGGAATCAAAAGCTTTTCTAATATTAACTACCCCGTTACTGGAGGACCCGCCTTTTCCATCTTAATGGCTGCTATGGCAACGCACATGAAAAGTAGTGCCTTGCACTGACTAGGTGAGAAAGGGTGCATTCTTCCTCAAAATCACGTTCTCTTTTTTGGTGGGTGCACACCATATTTCACTGGGTGCTGTCCTCAAGGGCCAGGTCCCAACCTGGGTGGAGGTCCTTGCAACCCCAGAAATGCTTTGGTGAAATATATACTGAATGCATACCGTATACTGGTATTTGGTATACATATATATATATATATATATATATATATATATATATACTAAATACCAGTATATGGTATATATGCAGTACAACAGCTTCAATGTCAGTGCACTATATTACATATAGTTACTGTGCTTGCTAAGTAAAACCAAAAATTAGTTACTGCCGCTACTTCATCACACTTTCAATGTCCTTCTCCTGTCAGCCGCCAGCCGTTTTGTATTACCCTTAGATCAATAGACAAACAGACAGATGGGCAATTGTGCAGAATGACACTTGGAGCTGCACAATGTGGTAATGGAACTTAGAAGTATCTGGCAAATCTGATTACTGTTTGCTCTGGTCAGGGCACAGTCTGCCTTTATGAAGAACGAAGGCAATAAACAAACGTTTGTTCTGCTGAAATGAACAGAGTGGTCAGCCAAATGTACATGTTATCATGAGTATCTCAGGGCTCTCATTCAGGCCACAGGGCAAATTGTCTTTTAGATCAAAGTTGTTTTCCACAGGTTCCAGATCGGATTACATGAAAACAGCCCAACGTCACGTACAGAGGTGGCCAGTGTAACTGACAAATTGCCCTCTGGGAAAGAAACAGGACATTACAGGTCACCATCAGACATATCTAAAATCTTAAAAGGCCCCTTTACCACCTGAATTACCTGACATCACAGCCAAACATCAAGATTAGGTCTTTGTGGTTGTGTGAAATGTCCATATGCTGACATTCACAGTTGTTTTTGCACATCAATATAATGAACACATTTAAACATAAAGCTGGGTTTACCATGACAACACTCTGTCTCCACCACAACACATAGCTATGGCTATAACCTCAGTTTTATAAAGCATTTTGTGCAAATCACTTTATTTCTAAGGCCAGAGGAACATAAGTTCATGACAGTGGGAGCTTTGCATTGGAATAATATTGTACTCCTTCACTAGTATTGAGATTTCAAGGCTTTGCATCGACTGTCTCTGAAATGACTCACCTCAGATCCCCTATGATTCTAAAGAGAGCTTGTCAATGTGAAGGGTTTCAGCCTCAGATTATGTGATTTTTCAAAAGAAAAATGATAAATGTTTCATCAAAGCTAATTTTCAGATTCAATTTTGTCCAGACAATTAGCTCAGTGTTGTTAACACTGCTTCATTTGTAATTTCCTATTTGTAGATGTTTATAACTACAAAAAGTTATCATCCAGCATAACCATCCATCTGCAACCTAATAGCTAATAGACCTGATTTATAAAAATGCATTAGCTAAGGTGTTAATTGAAGGTTTGGTTTTTGGGGGGTGGGGACTGTTTTTCAAATGCACTGTGCCAACCTGCCTTATCTTTTTACCTGTTTACGTCACTCCCCATGCATGTGATTGCTGGCTGCTGTTTCATAGATTGTGCTCTTACCCACCATTGTGAACACTTTTCTTCCACTATGTAATTAATACATTTCAGAAGAAATTAAAATTGTTTAAAAGGTGTGTATGCTTACATCCTGCCATCACTGTTATGCATACAGTGAGGGTGACACAAACATGCATTCAGGCCCACACTAACATTAAAGCAAAAATAAATAAAATAAATTTAGAGGAAATTTTCAAATGGAAATAACCAACGTGCAACCTACAGCTTCAAACCACCATACAGAGCTTCATGTGTGGCCTGTGAACCAAGTGTAAAGGAAAAACAAAACCACATCTTTCACAAATTGAATTAATGCTGTAATTTAAAAAATGCTAGTTGTTCCTGATAAATACTTAAAATGCTAATACCATATAGCCAAACGAGGGTGCTTGTGAGCAAAGAGGCTTCAAGTCATCCCTGTCATTTTGCCAAAAGCATAAAACCAACATAACTACAATAAATGCAATGTTTGTCAAAACAGCCACTCCATCACCTAACCCATCTTTGAAATACAAATGAATGCATCAATGAATAATAAAATATTTGACAACCCATTGTGTAATGACTAAATTAGACAAGGAAAAACCTTTGTATTGTGACTATTATGCAATAATGTGAAATGTGGGCTGCTACTGTGGGTCAGGTTTGCCACCTGCCTTGTATGCTATAGAATGTTTATACTACAAATAGTGCTACCCTGTAATAGACTGACCCATAGAAAAAAAAAATAGACAATCATCCTAAAATTAACAGTAAGAAATTTCTTATTGGCCATAATTAACTGCTCATTTACTACATATGTTAATTACAGTGTATAGTGACAGGCTACAGAAGGAGGAAGCATGTACTTTACACATTAAACAGTGTGCCTTTGCTATGTTGGGTTTAAGTGCTTCCTTAAAGATGTACTGGTTCCATTCATGTAACAAAGTCATTTTGGCGCCCCCAGAGACATCCTCAGACCTCTACAACCCTTGGCTTCTTCTGTTGTGAGGGAAAGATAGACACAAACTGGAGAGGTGATGGTAAAGCAAACATAGGTGATAAGGTTCAGACAACACATTGTCTCATTGTATAAAACTCTTTGGGCTTCACCTGAACAATATACACACACCCATTTCATTCTTGTGTTACAGAATAATGTCTTATTGTCTCCCAGAAGGCTTTGCCTGGTTAAATACGTTCTGCCAGCTGTCCTTGAAAAGAACACTCAGCTCTAGAAAGAGGTGTGGTGCCTTTCAACGGGTTTTCTCTTGTCTTTTCAAACAATGGCATTAATTATATTTTGCAGCTGTTCTTATACTCTATGCTTCCTAAACCAAAATCTCAGGTTAGCGGCTGTGCTTGTAAAAAGAAGGTCATGGGTTTGAGTTTTTGGGTGAGAAACTGATGCCCTACCCTTGTTGCAATAAGTATCAAGCAGTATAAATGGTTAACATGTGAGATGTTAGTTGCTCTGGACAAGGGCATCTGCCGAGTAAATTAATGAGGATAATAATAATGAATCACACAGCTAATGCCCTGGTGAATCAAGAAACAAACCGCCTCATTGCGTGAGATGCCTGCACAAAGCGGACCTGCATGCTGCACGCGTAGCTTTGGCAAATAATATTTCAACTGCTCTCCTGGCCTGTGGGTGAGAAATGTAAAGTAGGCGCTGAATTAAATAGGAAGAGAGATATTTCTTCATCCATAGGAATGATTTTCAGCGCTGCCCTCAGGCACCGGTTGAAGCGCCGACAGCGGGAGACAGTCAGGTGGTGCCGCCGCTCAGTGCCGTAAAATCTGTCGGCCCTGCGTATATCTCCTGTGGCAACACGGAGCTTTGGGAATGCCACGTCAGTTGGATGTGCTTGCCTGTCAGATATTAAGGCCCATCTTTTCTTCACTGATCAAAAATGATATTAAAAAATCTATAATAATAAAAAAGAAAAAAAAATGCTTTGTGTAGGTAGGCATTGAAGCAGTTTAGACTGTGTCTATTGTCCAAAATGATCTATTCACTCAACCAAGTCTACAATGTAGCAGAGAATTGTTAACATCAACTTAGATCTTAGACTTGAGAGTCAAAATAAGACTCGTTGACACCTATCTCAGAAAAAGGATTTGGTGAAAGTCAAATAAATTGTCAAAGAATGGCCCAAAAAATTCAGGTATAAATAAAACCATTTTGGGACTGTTACTGAGATCATAGATTCTAGTGTGTCTTTGTGTCTGTTTTGTTTACTTGTCTTTCATATGAAGTAGGTACAGCTTGTTTATTGTAAATATTTGCCAGCACTACAAGACGACGACTATGAGGCATGTCAGGGGTGTTCTCATTTGTATTTCGTTGCTATCTATATCTGTGTTAATCTGCATTTCACTTTTTATCAGCTTTCTGCTCTGTCTCTGTGGTTTTACAGCATGACATGGCTGACAGTATTGTAGATTTGATATGACAACGGCTGGGATTTAAAACCTTGAGTTTCCCAGGAGCCTGCTGTGCCCGCAGGCTCGCGCCAGACAATCAGAGAGCACTCGTGAAAGATGCTGCTTGGATGTGGGAAGGAGACAAGAAACTTGAGAGTGGCGTGTTGCTGATTGCTTCTCCAGGCTAAAAAGCCAGTGAAACAGTCACCCGTGTGGATCATTTGTTTGCTCCCTTGTTTAGTGGTCATGGTTTGTCTGCTCTGTTTCCAGAAGAGAAGACACAAAGAGAATGGAGGTAGTGTCAGAAAATGGCAGTGGTAGAACTCATCCTGCCTTCCATATTTGACAGGTGGCCAACCTGCTGAGACTCTTCCAGATCCCGCAGATCAGCTACGCCTCCACCAGCGCCAAGCTCAGCGACAAGACGCGCTACGACTACTTCGCCCGCACCGTGCCGCCGGACTTCTACCAGGCCAAGGCCATGGCGGAGATCCTGCGCTTCTTCAACTGGACCTACGTGTCCACGGTGGCCTCGGAGGGTGACTACGGCGAGACGGGCATCGACGCCTTCCAGCAGGAGGCCCGCGCCCGGCAGATCTGCATCGCCACGTCCGCCAAGGTCAGCCGCTCCATGAGCCGCCTGAGCTACGAGGCGGTCATCCGCTCGCTGCTGCAGAAGTCCAACGCCCGCGTGGTCATCCTCTTCACCCGCAGCGAGGACGCCCGCGAGCTGCTGGTGGCCGCCGCCCGCATGAACGTGTCCTTCATCTGGGTGGCCAGCGACGGCTGGGGGGCGCAGGAGAGCGTGGTGAGGGGCAGCGAGCTGGTGGCCGACGGGGCCTTCACCATCGAGCTGGCCTCCTACCCCATCAAGGAGTTCGAGGAGTACTTCACCCAGCTGGACCCGTACAACAACACGCGCAACCCCTGGTTCCGGGAGTTCTGGGAGCGGCGGTTCCAGTGCAGCCTGCACGAGCTCAGCTGCGGCAGGCACTCCCTGCGCGACGGCACCTTCGAGCAGGAGTCCAAGATCATGTTCGTGGTGAACGCCGTCTATGCCATGGCCCACGCCCTGCACAACATGAGGCAGGCCGTGTGCCCCAACTCCACCAAGGTGTGCGACGCCATGAAGCCGGGAAACGGGAAGAAGCTCTACAGGGACTTCATCCTGAAAACCAAGTTTGACGGTGAGTGTGTGTTCGTGTTTGTGAGTCTTACATTGATGCCCACAAATGTTAACCTACAGGTTTGCTGCTTGCATAACAGGATTTCACCCAAAAAAAGTAATGTCAGGTCCAAAAAGAATATACAGGTTTTTGGACATTCTGCTAACATTTGTAACAACATACCCCTAAGAAACAAGTTCATGCATCAGGTATACCTACAGCAGAGAGCCTGCAGTGAAAGGTTAAATGTTTCTGTCTTGGAATAGAAAGACAGCTCTAAACATTAAATGAAAAGGAAAAGATAAAATCGTGCTCACGTAATGATCAACACAGGGCTGCTTGGTCTTTGCTTCTTTGACATTGTGATGTAACTGTAAAATGCAATTTATTGAAGCTGAAACGAATTACTTAGCAGGAGGGCAAAATTTTATGGTTGACTTCATTAAATGATGCCTATATAATAATATCCATAACAATCTGAAATGAGCAACAGATGAAAAATTTTGGTTAAGGGTATTTCCACATAGCTCAATAAGAGGTTGTGATGATTCAATTTGCTAAGATAAAACATTAATTATCAGCTTCACGCTCAGTAACGTGTTTTGTCACACTCTTTCTTGACAGTGGAAAATTATTGAGCCTGCACTATGAATAACAAAATAACAAACCTCATGAGTCATTTTGTCAAGTGAAAATGCATTGTGACAGTCTGAGCTAGATTATTCAAGGGAAATAGCTTAAGCCTGTGTTTCTGTAGCTATGGAGTCTATATGTATATGACAGTAACATGTTCTCTGAAATGCTCAGTGATCATTGGCTTTTGTTATATCTGAAAAATTTTGGATCTGGAAGCTACCTCTCCCCCTATCCATCAGGACAGAATGCTTGCAGTAGCGTCTTCTTATTACAAATAGGCAAATGCAGGAGGAGTCTTACAGCCTCAGCTCAGAAAAGAGCCAGACATCTTTACGCATGACTGAGGCTGGCTGGTAGACCTAGAGGATGGCGATGTCCAGGCAATATTAAACGTTCATGGATTTTTAAAGGAGCCAGTCCCCACATGGGATCTCTTCAGCTGCAAGACCACCAGAGCAGACCTAACTGAAGAAACCCCTGATCTCTTTCAAATGGAGATCCTTTCATTTGAGCAAATTACCTTCAGTCCCTTTCTTAATCCCCTCCCCTGTCAGCTGAATAAGAAATGAGCGGAGATAGGCTTTGAACTCACAGAAACATAAATTGTAAGGACCGTTTTATGAATTTGTGTGCATATGTTCAAATAAGTGTTTCTTTACTGGTCTATTTCTGACATAGAAAAGATCAGTGCCTGTGTTTTTTTCATTCAGGCACAGAGAAAGACATGAGTGCATCAGTGGAAACAGTCAGAGTCTTTAGTTGACCCTCTGGCTCCAATTATGTAAATGCATTGTTTGCACCTGTGTCCTGCACACCATCAGGTGCTCTCCCAAAAATCAAGTGTGAAAGGAATGTGATACCAGAGGAGAGATACTGTACCGTCAGCCAAAGTGACGGAGCAGACGCACACTGATCTAATTTCAGTCATATTAACACTGCAAATCCTGAAGTGGTAAACATGAAACAGTGCATAAGCAATTTAAAAAAACACAAACACAAACTAAATACAATAGAGCAAATATGACAGATTCAGTCTGGCATGAGTAAAAAGCTAAGTACAACATACAAAGTGAAGGATTTAAAATATGTTATTTGCAGACGTCCATTTCACATGACATCAAATGGTATTAGCGGCAGCAGTGGAGTGTAATGATAAGCAATAGTGGTCATCACTCAAAAGGTTGTTGGTTCGATTCACAGGTGGGGCATTGCTATACCATTGAGTAACTTACTTGACCCAAATTGCTTCACTGAGTATCCACATGGATAAAGTGCAAGCTGTGCAAGGCCCACTGCAATGCAAATAATGTGATGTGACTTTTAACAGGCTATTACTGCACAGCTGCTTATTTGATACAAGTTTATATCTGATAAATGTATTTATATCTCTGTGCTTCCATTCCCCTCAGCGCCATTCCGCCCTGCCGATACAGACAATGCTGTCCACTTCGATGCTTACGGAGACAGCCTGGGTCGCTACAACATCTTCCACTACCACAAGGAGGATGGCAGGTACCTCTACAAGAGAGTGGGGTACTGGGGACAGGGTCTATACCTGAACACCACCCTCATCCCCTGGGAAAGCCAGGTGCCGCCCACCTCACAGTGCAGCGACCCCTGCAGGAAGAACGAGGTAAAGAGCATGCAGCCGGGGGACGTGTGCTGCTGGATCTGCATCCCCTGCCAGCCCTACCAGTACCTGCTGGATCAGTTCACCTGCATGGACTGCGGCTTCGGCCAGTGGCCCCTGGAGAACCTGAGCGGCTGCTACGACCTGCCGGAGGAGTACATCCACTGGGAGGACGCCTGGGCCATCGGGCCCGTCACCATCGCCTGCCTGGGCATGCTGTGCACCCTGTTCGTGATCGGCCTGTTCCTCAAGAACAACGACACGCCGGTGGTGAAGGCCAGCGGGCGCGAGCTCTCCTACATCCTGCTGCTGGGCGTGCTGATGTGCTACAGCATGACCTTCATCTACATCGCCAAGCCATCGGCCGTGGTCTGCACCCTGCGCCGCCTGGGCCTGGGGACCTCCTTCGCCGTCTGCTACTCGGCGCTGCTGACCAAGACCAACCGCATCGCGCGCATCTTCAACGGCGTGAAGGACGGCGCCCAGCGGCCGCGCTTCATCAGCCCCACCTCGCAGGTGGTCATCTGCATGGCGCTCATCTCCTGCCAGCTGGTGGTGGTGGTGGTGTGGCTGCTGGTGGAGACGCCGGGCGTGCGCAAGGAGGTGAGCCCCGAGCGGCGCGACGTGGTCACCCTCAAGTGCAACAGCAAGGACTCCAGCATGCTGGTGTCGCTCACCTACAACTGCGTCCTCATCGTCCTCTGCACCGTCTACGCCTTCAAGACCAGGAAGTGCCCCGAGAACTTCAACGAGGCCAAGTTCATCGGCTTCACCATGTACACCACCTGCATCATCTGGCTGGCCTTCCAGCCCATCTTCTATGTCACGGCCAGCGACTACAGGGTGAGTGGGTTCCTGCCACTTGGCTGCAGTGTTCATTGTAGAGGTCACGCGTCAGAATTCAATCACAGCTGCTGGGCATGAAATGCAAACCAGTTAAGGGGGTCTCCCCTAAGACTAAAGCCAAAACAGTTAAGGAATGAAGCTAATTCAGGAACACTAGTGATGCTTCTTTTTGCAACTGACATAAACAGATGTTCGAAGGGTCAGGTCAGGGCTTGTAAATCTTGTGACTGCAGGGTCTTTTTGAGTCTATAAGAAGTAGGACTACAGATATTTGCACATTCAAAGCAAACTAAATTCCGGTGCCTGGGAGTAGAGCAATATTATAAACTTGAAAAGAACATTCCCTGACATTGAGACTTGCAAGAGCAGTCTATAACAGATGACAAATGATGTTTTTCACCAGTCTCTTTGTGATGTTATTCTTGTTTTTTACTGCAGAATGTCCTGTTCATTGAGTTAAATATTTCGTGTCACAGGTTATTTCAGTTTCTAAAGAGGAGTGAATCTTGTCTGGAACCATGTCTAGAATCACCAATGATGCAGAATTTCTTTTAGATAGGGGAGGAATTTCTGAAGGCTGTGTTAAATTATACTGATATAATGACATAATGACAATTTAACTGTGCTAAAATTCATGGTTTGAACAAAATGTTGTTCTACTAACTTCAGTTTACAAAGTTCAGTTATACATTTCCTGTGACATCACAATTGATTGATTAGCTGCTTACTTGCCTTGCAGTCCATCGTCGTAGAAATTATCATTTTATTGCCACACAAACTCAATTCAGACAATGTTTGCTAAATTGAGTCTTCCAGTAGTACCTGAGGATGTAGAAGACAGAGATAAAACCCCTTTTGATCTCCTTTCTTTAAGTATGTTTAAAGGAGCAGGCCTTCTTTTAACAAGGTTAAGAAAATGTGTTCCCATAGAGGAACAAAGGCTTTGGCCAGATCATATCGAGTCAAGCGACTGGATAAAAACGTGTCTTTTATCTGTGCAAAGTCAGGTGGATAATGACAGGTTGTCCTTGAAATCAGGTGCTAGGTGACAGTTTTCTTGGAGTGATCATTGGTAAACACAATTTTCATGAAAATAACATCTACAGGGCACACTCCAAATCTTTAAGTGTTTCTATATCTGTTGTACAGTAATTTTGTTTACATCAAAGAATACCATGGCATTTGATTAGTCTAATTTTCAAAACTGACAAGTGAAAAATATCACAGTAGTCTATGCTTTGAAGGACATCATTCAAAACTTAAGTCGAGTAAATGTGTTCATACCCTGAGGAGCAAGGGTAGCTTTAATTGTGAGGCTTTGCTGTTAGTATGCAGTTATGCTGTAAAATTCCAGGAGGTCAGTGCTGGGATCACAGGGGAGTGTGTCTGGGATGATGGGAGTCTGAGGGAGAGAATGCTAATCAGGTCAGCGTGTGAGAAACACAGTGTGTCTCCGTTAGGTAGGATCACGTACCTCGTCAATGCAGAACATTTGCCTCTTTTAACAATTATCTTGTTATCAAAAGAGGCACATTTTTCACAATTTTACAGTATACAATGACATGCCAAACTAATGCTGCTTATTCAAATAAAAACTTCAAGTTAAAGGAATTCAAATGAAGTCCAAAGGACTCCATGAGCCAGTGCAAAATCAGGATGGGTAAGCATAATAAATAAGAGAATGTGCTTAAGAATGGAATTTAATTGTCAGGAGTGCTCATATAATGGTACTTAACAGCAACATTTTGTGAAGTATACAAATATTCTGAGGGGACTCATCACATACCCACTCTTCAGGGTGCCATATATAGAAAATTAGCTCATTATTGAGATATTTCTCATTTCAATACGATGGTGCAAAACTGACTGAAAAAAAATCAAACATTTTAGTTTTGAAACTGTTGTAAAACATCCATGCATTCACTGCTGCAGAGCTAGAAGAACTGAAATGACAGATTTGAAAATTTGAACAGTTAGCTGAAAAGCTTAAATGACTTTCATTATGAGGCTGAAAGAGACACTGAGGTAGACATACTTTTAAAAAGACAAAAAAACCCCACAAAGGGACAAAGAAATTTTATTTTCAAGGATTTAATATCCTGTGCAAAATCATTATTACAATTTTAATTGTCTGCAGATTGTCTCTCAGATTTTTGACTTTAATGTCAGGTACTGCGCAGCAACGTGTTGGCAGTTTGTCAATCAGTCAGTCAATAAGAACATTAATTTGACTGTCGGTCAGTAAAGGTGATGGTGAAGCCCACAGAGGATCTCTATGACTCATTATAGACAGGCATTCTGCAGAGTGGGGCGTGAGGAGGCTGTCCCAAGGGGGAGTCTGTTCCGTGACAGAGAGGGGTGCTCCAGCGAGCCAGCGCGCGGATACTGCGGGCGGGGTTGGTTCGGGGGGTGCAAAGGGGGAGATGGGGTGGACAGCCTGTCCCTGTGTGTAGCTGTGTGGAATGGAGTGTAAAAACGAGGCTGGAATCCCAGCTGTGTCCCCTCAGAAGGACCAGGGAAGGAAGTAAACCAAAAGGGAAGGGCAACAGAAAAAGGCCACTCTGACTGGCAGTCCAGCTTCTTCTAATAGGTTAGCTATCCCTGCACTTCAACTGACATTTTATGTTTTATGTATTATGTGGCTGGGCAGCAGATGAAATAGAACAACAAACACAGGTTTATTTCAGAAAGAAAACACAGCAAACACTTCAGGTAACCGTCAGCCCCCCCATCCCCACCTCCCATTCTCTGTTGTTGTTCAACATCATAAAATAGTTTCTCCATTGATTCTTTGAAGGTGTAGATTTGTCTACTAAAATGTTCGGGTGACATTTTTTCTAAACTGCAATATTTGCATCACACTTTATCAGCTGCAGTAAAACGTGTTTTTGTAATCTCTGCAATGAGAACAATGTTCATGGGGGATTTCTCTCTGTCAGACATCCCTTTAGCTTGCTGAATTCTGTTCCATCAGTCACCTCACCATTCACCTCACTCCCCCTTTTCCCAGAGTCTGTGCAATATTCCTCTCATCTCCAGACATTTCATTAGGACTCCTGATTTCTGTGCATAGCACTCAATGGTGGTATGGTTATCAGAGCTCTCAAAGGAAGCCTGAATAATTCAGCAGAATTTGCCATGTAGTTCATGTGCCATGCATTTCCAATTTGCCATCAGAATATTAAAAATCTGTCAAAGTAAACATAGATGGAATAATCATGGATTTCACATAAAATATTAAGCATATTTTCTCCCCCCTTAATGATTAGAAATGTTTATCATTTCATCTGAACACTGCTAGAGAGAATGATGAAATGGCAGAACTATGCAATAAGCACTAGAGTATTAATAACAGCAGTATCACAGGGCTCAGGTTCCACGTATTACGATCGCTTTAGATGAATGTCCTCAGGTACGAAAGCTGTGCCACCCTGCTGTATTGCAATGAATCAAATATTTTACAGGCTGACATGACAGTAGATGACAAATGTAGTGCTCTGTATAGTCCTCCATGGTGAGTTTAATGCCATTTGCCAAGCAAATAAACAGTTGTTATCATATTGATTTATATATATTTTATCATTTATCAGGTGCTGTTGTCTATAACAAAAAAGCAAGAATAATGGTATAAACAGAACACATGCTGTTTATGTTGTCTTCTGAAGCTGCAGCATTCTCTGATATGTTCTCATTTATGTATCCTCTGAAAACCATGGCACTATAAACTGGCACTATATGAACCCACTATCCCTTTCTGATGCAGTAGTATTCTCAGGAATATTTGCCAGAGGCAACATACATGAGCATCAGAGAAGAACAATAACTATGTTTAAAGAGAAGAAAATGACTATCAAAGATTGAGCAATAAAGATCCATATTCGAAAGCTGAGGAGGAGAAGGGGGAGTAGGGCTACATCAACACCAGAATATTGTCTCCTGACATGTACACCAGTCTGTCTGAGAGGTTGTGGAACTTGTATGTAAAATTGAATAATTTTCTGCTTCCACTCAAAATTAGTTTCTTAATCCTGAGTATTACCGAGTGCATGTGGAAACCAACAATCATACTACCATATATTCACAGTGGTTTCAACTTTAAGCGTGTCATCTTTCAAGGAGGTGCTGATACAAAAGACTAACAATAACCTACCACTAACTAGGCACAGATGTGTTACTTTCCTCTGCACATAGGGCACACCCATTTATGATTCATCCAAGTGAGTCACATAGAGCGGCTGGACCAAAGAGTTTTCATCACACCCAAACGGGAAAGCAACAAACCCCTTTTTTAGATGGGATGAAACCTGTAGACCATGAATGAAGTTCCTCTGGGGACGCTAATGCTCTTGATCTCACCTTGATGCTTACGCGCACTCTCTCTCCCCTTGCGTCCACAGGTGCAGACCACCACCATGTGTATCTCCGTCAGTCTGAGTGGCTCCGTGGTCCTGGGCTGCCTCTTTGCCCCCAAAATCCACATCATCCTGTTCCAGCCCCAGAAGAATGTGACCACGCTCAGGGTCGCCACCACCCGCTTCAGCGTGACGACAGGCCCAGGGTCCAGCTTCTCCCAGGGTATTACCAACCGTTACCAATTCCGCCATTATCATCATCATCATCATCACCACCACCACTATACAACTTTATATAACTGTGTTAATTCATATCAGTTGCCTTTGTTCTAGGATGAAGGAGTGTTACATCAATAACGAATTCAAACTCACAACTAAATTACAGAACTATAATCTCAGAAGTCAAATTGCATTAATTCTTTTAACAAACTACCCCCAATTCGGGTGTAATGCACACTAGTTCTTTACACCTGCTTCTGGTGTGAAGGCAAAATTCCTAGCAACGCATTCATAAAAGGGAATGTTAACAGCTGCACCTAGTCTTGCCAGGAAGACCCCATGTAGTTTTAATATTCCACAATTACAGTACAGTTACACAGAGTACTGTTAAAATGTCTTTAAGCGGGTAGGTAAGTAAGTGCGCTATTTGATTTTTTTTTTTTAAGTTTAAAGCACCTAGAGGTCAGTGCCACTATGACTGAGCATCACTTCCTGTTTGTGCCTTGCAGTAACGTTGCCTTGTGGAGCGTTATCGTGTTAGACAGGACCCACTGCTGTGCCTCGCAGACATATGAGCACTGCTGCATAAAAAGTGCATAACGTATCGTCAGACTCCAAATTACTTTTCAGTTGTCCGTGTGCCTTGGAGGCTAATAGAAAGTGAAGTTTTATTTACATTAGATTTTCTCATTTAGCAGACACTCTTTAGCCATCCAGTGACTTACAAAGAAAGAAAACAAAGTTCATGAAGTTATTGCTTTGTGGCAGGTGGAGGGGAAGGCTGTGATACAGATAGTAATAATAAACTCAAGAACGCTCATGCTCTGTTCTGCCCCTGACTTGTTGAACCACTAGTTCCATCACCAGAGCTTGTTATTTTACAATTTAAACAGTGACTGTAGTTCCTGAGTCAGACAAAGGGAGAACAGAGATTGTGGTCTGATTGTGTTTTCCACATATATGTAATGTTATATATATAATATTGCCCAGATATAGCCAGCTTAGTGTGTTTATCATTGGAAGTTGTCTCATTGTTTAAACTGTCTTCTCATTTGTTAGCTTGCTATTAATTTATTTGAATATCTCTTGCTAGTGTAGCAGCAGACAGACAGGGAAGGTGAAATGGAGGATGAAAAAAAAACAGGAGCTGAGCGTGTGGTCTTAATATATAGAAGGTCTATAGTATTTGGTGGTAGTTTCCATGGAAACGTAATGGAACCACGACAGTGTTGCGTTTCTCTTTGCACGCAATGCATATTATCCTCACGCAGAAGTATCCAAAGTGCGCAAAGAGAAGGGCAACAATTCCAATCCACACGTTCTGTTATGACCAGATATTCATATCCTCCTTCCATCTAGGTCAGTGTTTCTCAATCCTACTCCTGGAGGCACTGTCCTGCATATCTTCTATCTATCCTTGCTCTACCTACCTGACTGAACTCATCAGTGGCACTTTTGATTAGCTGAGCACACCTGATTTAATCAAGAGCGTGTTAATCACACTAATCAGGTGTGTTTGGAGCAAGGATCGATAGAAGATATGCAGGACAGTGGGCCCCCAGAAGCAGGATTGAATCAGTATCTAGGTGATCTAGGTGGTTCATGTTGGAAACATGAGATTCTGATGCTATCTGAATTTGTATGCCGACTATGGATGGTCGTTGTGGACCAAATACCCCTGAGAATGTTCATAATGTGCCAACATGCCAGGATACTAATAGCTTTAACAATGACAGACAAAATTTTCAATGTGATGCACACCTAGCTGATTATCTGGTCCATATATATTGCATCTGTGCCTGAACCCAGCACTAACTGCACAACTTCCTCGAGAGGTCATATATTCGAAGTGCTCTGGATTCAAAACTGGGTTGTCTTCTTCTTCCAGCTTCGGCGTCTAACTTCGTGCCGACAGTGTGCAACGGCAGAGAGGTGGTGGACTCCACAACATCCTCACTGTGAAGGCTACATTCATGTCCTTCGGCCCAATGCAGTATAGTTATAATCACTAGTCGAGAATACAGTGTTGCAAATATGGGAATGGTCACTGCAAATTGTTCTGATTTTGTTGTTCTCAACGTGCTGTGAGTACAATGTCCCAATTCTGTTTTTTCTCTCTGACTAGTAGCTATGATAAAAGAAAAAAACATTGAAATTCAGTATACCCCTTTTCAATAAAAGGTATTTTTTTTCTTTGAGACATGAAGTAAATGATAGTAAATCTGTTAAATGTACAATATAACAACTGTTTTTAACGTAGATTTTGGTGAACCAGTTACCAGTTTGTGCTTTCTTGTAATTTATGTAAATAAAAAAAATGTGTTTTTTATTAATATTAAAATTGCAGATGCCTTGAATTGTCTCATTAAGGTATATTTTGAAGAGGGTTTTGATCACTTAACACCATTTTATTTCAAGTAGAGGGTGAATGACATGAAAAGGTATATTCAAAACATTTGGTCCTCAGAGAAACTGCCTTTGTGTGCGAGTGTAGACTCATTAACTGAAAACTGTTTCTCACACAAGTACTTCAAAAAGTGTCATCCTGCAATTTACAACCAGGGCTTTTCAGCTGGACATGAAAGGCATGGGATTCAACAGACAGAAAAAACCCTTTAAACCTGGTGGTTAAAAATAGTTGCGCTACTAATTTTGCAAATCTAGCTGAAGTACTGTGCTACAGCATACAACAGCAGTGTAGTGTAGAGGACCCAAAGCTACAAAAACTTGCTTACAAACCCAGGTGATATTCATCAACTGCTTCCTAACCCTAACCCCAAATTAGAGCAATAAGACTGTCAATGGCATCCAGCCACCACCTTTCACTTGTACCAGTAGACAAGGCATCCGGTCAAAGCCTCCATTTACTGGAAAAAATCTGCAAAAACACAAGATGTTCAAAGATCCTTGGTTTCTTACTGAAATCTCAGGAGAACTTTCCATTGTCATAGCCAACCGGCTTTAAAAACCAATACCAAGAAACACTGGAAAAAAAACACACAGCCAAGAATAAAAATCCTGAAATGTGAAAGGAGCTACAAGAAGAATAAGAAAACAAGCTTCAAGAAAGACATAAAACAATGTTGCTGGAAATAAAAATATTTTAATCAACAGAAAGTATAAATTTAACATGTGATGCTGCAGAATGGAATTTACAAAACTGCACACGGCCAGACTTCACCAAGCTCCACTACTGGCCGTTTGTGGCTTCCTGTTCTGAAGTCTGTCTCTTTAGGGGAATGATGCAAAGGCCATTCTTAGCTTCTTTGATCCTCCACCATCTGCCGAGCCTATCAATCAAACACAACTGTCAGTTCACAGGCAAAAAAACAGAAAAGAGTGGTTGTTACATTATTTATTTGGTTAGCAGACACCCTTATCCAAGACAACGTGCACAGATTACAGTTATACGTTTTATCCATTTATATACATCTGGACATTTACTGAAACATTCTATGCCCTATCAAGGGTATTAAAGCAATGGCCCTCTTAGGGTTCAAACCCATAACCTTCTGCTCCATACTGGCCTGTTGCTTAATGTTCCTATTCCCTCACTCATATTCCATTCTGCCACCACTTGTGGGGACACACATTCAAAGAGACAGCAAGTGAGCACCAAGAAAACAGAGGAGTCTAAAATATCAGCAGGGATTTCACCTCTCCTCTTAGCAAAGTGCTGCACATGAAGAGAGATGCGATGTAACAGCTCCATCTAGTGTTCTACTGTGAAACCCACAGAAACAGCGATACTAGAGGATTCTCAGTTGTAGACCATAATTAAAAAGGTAGGAGAACTGAAGAATTATTTTGCAACTAGACAATATTTTTATAAGTACAGGAATGGCTAGTCTTATGTCTGAAACATACCGGAATGATAAGTGTAGGTGTGGTGAAAGCCTTTATTAACTTTAAACATGTACACCTTCTCAAAAGTGCACCTTTCAGCTCCACCCCCCGCACTTTAAAATGTTTTCATTCAACTTCCTTTTGTACCATTTTCCAAACATGAGGAAAAATCATCAAGGTCAAGAAAAGAAGTATTAATTCACTGCACTGTCCTCTCATAATGACAGCTTTCTGTTCAGTGTTCACGGGAAGGCCTCCAATAAAGCTGGAATTCGCCAACCATCTCAGGATTATTAATGCAACACAAACGCTGCCAATGTCGACTATAACAATGCGCTTCACTACACTCCTGCCCTTCACTACGCAGCTCAGAGGAACGGCACTTCAGAATCTGCTTCACAAGACTTCACTCCAGGAAGACATTTCCACTTCAAAGGACAGCCTCACGATAAAGGTTTTAGTCTGTGGCAGAAAAAATAAAACCTAAGATACAATTCTGCCCCAGTGATCATTCACACTACATGCCTCAACAGGCCTCAGATATGGCCTTCATAAAGGAAGTGTTTATCTGTACCTCTTCCCATCCTAAGAGCCAATTAGTTTCTGTCCAGTAAACTCACTCTTCCCGATATCTTACGCATGCCAGCATGTGCAGTTTTTGGCATTCAAATGATGAAGCCCATGGTGGAAGAGTTTGAAAGGCTGAAGCAGGTGGAACAAGTTGATGCAAAGATTCACTACGGTCTTCTGGAAGGGCAAATCTGAGAAAATAATCTCATGCAATTGACACATGGGTCACTCCTGGAATGTAATGTATTAAGCTACACTGTACGTATACCTGGAAAAGTCCCTTAAAGAGGCTGGGATGTGTCCTCAAGGAAAATGCAAAAAATAACATCATAAAATGTCTCATGCTCAGTACAAACCCTTTCCCAGAATGCACTGCACCGTGGCTCCTTAAAAAGAGTACAACACTGTTGCCCTGGCCTTTCAATCCTGTGAATGTTTTGCTGTAACAGTTCTTGAACTCAAACAGCCCAATATCATGTGTCAGAATTTAAGGATGTCACAGCAGCACTTCACCTGTGCTCTTGCCCGACTCCAGCCACCAAGAAGTTTCCAGAGTTGGAGAATTTGAGGCTGTTCACAAAACCTGGCTGAAAGGCGAATACAGAAAGACATAATGAATACCTTAATGCACACATGCATGTACCTCTCTAGTGCTCACAAAGTGAATTTTATGTTCATGTCCAAAGGAATACTGTGCATTCTCATTTCTTTCAGTGCACTTTCACAGACGTATTTTCAGAAGCTTGACAATGACATCACAATAACACATTAAATGACAGAATGTACAGACATGCTGCTCTGTGGGCCAGTTTCAGGCATGGTACGAGTGCCCATTCCAGGATGCTTACCACAGGGACGCTAAAGAGGGGGTGCAGACCCCGGAACCCCTCGCCACACCGCCACAGCTGCACCTTGGAATTGTGGGAACCTGTGGAAGCAAAACACTTGTCGCTTTCTGCTCAAAGTCAAAGGGTTGCATTGCAGACTGCCCTCTTCTAGTACAATTACACTGATTACATACCTGCGACTCTGCTCAAAAAAGCAGAACTATGTTGTGCAACGTCCATTAAAGCGAGATTATAGTTATTTAAGTACTGAAATGATGTAGTGCAAATTTGAGTAGACTACCTGCAATTACTACCAGCCAGGGCTTTTTATTCCTGTGAACAGAACAATGCAAAACCCTGCTGAAGAGAAGCTGCTTTTTTCCCCCCCTGTACATAGCACAGGGAATATCCATGTAAAGTTTGTGAATAGTAAAGATTTTGTCATTTAGAAAGCCAGGGTAGCTCTTATATCCTCTATAAAGAGGATTTATGAGCATCATCTCCATTTTTATTTTAAATGTCTAGCTTTTCGCTCAATGTCTAAATACTGAAAACACCATGCACAACGTTCACATGGATATGCTTTTACAGGATGCTGTTCACATTACTCAAATGTGCATGTTTCACACAGGAAATTTTCCTTTCTGTTCTCCTTTAACAAGTATACCCATCACACACAACACAACTTTTATCATGTCCTTACTTTTAAGGCTGTGGAATAATATCCACATCAAGCTCATGGATCAAACCAGCTTTTGCCATGTCTTACAGAGTTAAACCCAAATAAAAAAGTATAAGCAATCCCCGGAGACAGAGAAACTCGGCTCTTCACTGATGAAAAGGATCCGAACACAATCCCCACTGTACAGTAAAGGCAGCAGGAATGCATATTGCAGGTGCTGTAACCCAGCACAGGAGCAGGATGAACACACACCGAAGCAACACAGACTGAAACGCAGAGAGACCGAGAGACAGGAAGCACTCCTTTAGGAGGACGCTCACAGCTGGAAGCACCTGAGGCCACGGTGTCTGTGTTCTGCAGAGCCGCCACCGCCGAGATCCAGTAGGGCTGCTCCAAGCCCCCGTCACCATGGCAACCGTGGGCCTGCTTCACTGTGCTGAGGGGCTTTTTCTTGTTGACGCTCCAGAGGGCCAGAGACCTGCGGGCAGAACGATCACCACAGGGTTCAGGGCGCTCCCTCCGTTTTAACCGTTTGCTACATAATCAAAAACTGACTTTGCAGGTGAATGCTCCATGCTGGCCTGTCACTTCTTACCCGTCATCAGCTCCACTTATCATGTGCTCCTCATTTATGAGCTGAATGCAGTCAATAGAACCCCTACAAAAACAAAAAAAGTGTTCTTTAGTGAATTTAACATGCAGATTATAATGCAAAACACTAATCTGTTCTGCCAGGGACATATGAAAATTCCAAGCTGTAGTTTTCAAAATGTAAAAGAGCCATTTTTGTAAACGTATTACCATCAGGAAAGCATGCGTTTTGCACAGAGCAGCACATAGGTTGCTACTCTAATGAATAACAAAGTGTAAGAAGGAACGAATTCTGAACAATACTTCTGAGCATTTATCCACATTTCACAAGTAAACTCTAAACATCATATTAAATTAAATAAGGCTATAGAAAACATCCTGAAAACATGTCTTTTCTATGTAAAAGCGACATCCACAGCTTCAGTGTTTTTTTTTTTAAATGAAAGAAAACTTTTTTTCCCCCATTTTCTCCCCGATTTGGAATGGCCAATTCCCCGAATTTTGGAATTCCCAATTTGTCATCAATGTTCGGTCCCATTGCACAACCCCCACTGTCAATCCGGGAGAGCGTGGACAAGCACGTGCCCTCCTCCAAGACACGTGATGTCAGCCGCTGCTTCTTTTCGCTCTGCGGTCCACTAGCCAAGCTAGCACAGAGATGAGTCGGAGGAAGACATTTCATACGCAGCTTTGGCACGTGGACCACAGGCGCCCGATCGACCAGCAGGGGTCGCTGTTGCTAATGGGACCGAAGCCCCTGCTGACGTACCCACCCCTATCCCCGGCGGAACGAAGCCAATGTGTTCCGCCTGTGAGCTCCCGGTCACTGTCGGCTAGTGACACGGCCGGGATTGAACCCAGGCTGTAGTGTTCAGTCTGCACTCGGAACGAGTGCTTTTATCGACTGAGCCACTCAGGAGCCCCTAAATGAAAGAAAACTTCATTTTGAAACTTCAATGACGATCACTGACACATACTTTCACTTTTGGCAATTAAAATGTCATTAATGATTCATATAATCTCAGTATATTGTCGCTACAGAGCCACTAATGACTTTTTCATATAATTTTAGATGTTTAAAATGACATATTTATGACCTTTATGACCTTTAACCTTTTTTAAATAAAAAAGCAGCTTTTGCCCTTATCCCCATTGGTTTTACTAAACATTCTTCCCTGCACACTTGCAAATGAAAATGTTTGCCTGTGGTTGAAAGCTGGGATGGCTGCAGAATAGCAGCACTGAAATGCCCTTTAACAGGATGAGTTGAGGTGTGGGATGCGTCGAGTTGTGGATCTGCGGATGAAACTCACTCATGACCGTTGAACACCAGCTGGGACTCCTCTGTGATCTTCCACACCCTCACCGTCCTGTCCCGCCCCCCTGCCGTCACGCAGCGCTCCCGGCTCAGGCTGTCCAAACCCGTGATCACGTCCTGATGGCCAAACCTGCGGGCACACAAGGCACGGCGCGTCTAAGCACAGGCGCAGAGCACATGAAACCAGATCGCAAAGCACAGCACTCGGCGCAGACACAGAGCTCACATACACTCAGAACACCAGAGAATACAGCGCAGCAGTGCACAGGCACAGAGCACTGCAGCACATCTAAGCGCAGGCACAACACGGACGGCCCACCAGAGCACAAACTGTGGACACAGAACTACTACAACTGACAGAGTACACCCTAAACAGGTATACCTCAAGAGGTAGATGCACCTGCACCTGCTGCTTTAAATGTTGTATGGATAAGGGCATTTGTAGTGTGTTTCTATTTTGAAGAACAAATTCCCAGGGATATTCATAAAGGTATGTCAGTAAAATAGCTGCGGCAATTTTACAGAGGGTGGACCACACACTACAGAAACCCACCAGATGTGAATGCGTATACTCACAGTGTCTCAACATAGGCATTCTCGTCAACGTTCCAGACCTTGATGGAGCGGTCATGTGAGGCACTGTACAGGTCGTGAGAGCCCTTCCTGAAGGACAGCCCCTATGGTGAAACAGGAAAAAAAAAAAAAAAAAAACCAAAACAAAATCAATTAAAACTACACAATTACTAGAAAGTTTCTCTGGAAAAAAGTGTTAGTATTTAGTTTCTCTAGTAAGTAGTAGACACTTTCAACTTAAACTTAAGGCATGTGTTTAATGAAATGTACACAGCACACCTTAACAGGGCTGGTCTATAAAGTCTTGCTATGTCCAATCAAATGTTTTTCCTGAGTTTTTATTTTCTCACAGAAAGACCCTCAGAATTCTGGGTACTTCTTAGCAGGGGGGGCTTACCGACACTGGTCCTCTGTGTCCTGTAAACTTGTACAGATGCTTACATGTTGCTGCCTCCCAGATCATGATTAACTTATTCATGTCTCCAGTAGCCTTCAAAAACAAAAATAAAGTTCAAACAAGAAAGTGGATTCACAACCAACTTCACAAACACTTATCCACTTAAAACATAGCTACACCCTGCACTGCAACACTATTCCTGAGAACACTGTGTCCACGTGGCTGCTGATTGAGAAGCATGCCCAAACTCAAAATGATGCTACATGGCTCCTTGCTCTAAAGCCCTTATCATCTGGTATCCTTACCTAGCATGCCCTTTGATATCACAGGAGAGCTTACTGGCATTTAACTTCTATGTGTGTACTGACAGTCACCCGAACTGCAGTGCTCCTCACCAGATATTTGCCGTCAGACGATATTGCCATGCACAGGATATGAGCGGTGTGACCCACGTGGCGATCCTCCGTTCCTTTCCTCCCTCCCGCGATCGTGTGCAGTTTTTTACCGCTCTCCACATCCCCTGTGGCAGAAAAACATGACATTTTCATTATGATCGAAAGGGAGGCAGCAGGTCAGCTCTGAACTGGACCAGGCCCAGCGTCAGCTTGCCGGGAACCCCTCTCAGTAAACTCACTAAACTTCTGCATAATAACTTATACATATACATGAAATCAAACACAGCAAAAAAGACTAGATGTAAATGTAAATGTAGATGCTAATACATTGTTGCTGTCCTTTTTTAATTTACATTTTTACAGGATTCCTCTATTGAACCATATGAATATAAACATTAGACTGCACTGTGACTGACACTTGATGATGGAGCAGTCCTTGGCAGCAGAGAAGATGTACTTGTCGTCAGGTGAGATGACCAGACACGTGACTGGAAGCTTGTGGCCCCGTAACAAACGCACATCAGCAGCATCAGGTGGCAGGAACTGAAAGACATAACATATCATGTAGAGTTTGTGATGTTTTTTTACAAGACAGAAAACACCCAGAAGCATAGAGAAAAAGGAAACATAATAATGGCACTTACATCTTTTGCTACCAAACGTTGAAGTTTCCCTCTTTGTTCAAGCTGTGGAAATAATATCATTTTACATGAATTAGAAATCGCTCAATAGATAAACAATATAACTAGAGATCCAGAGGAGGTGCCGTGGTTCACAATACACAGCATTCCAATGTATAAAGTAGAGATGAAATGGTATTAAAATTTAAAAAAATATTCAAAAAGTACTGATACACGAACTGAAATCATTTCACCAAGTTTTATATTGAAAACCACAAATAAAATTAGCAGCACTATGCAGTTTTTATTTGCATGAACATTAAAATTACAACACAGCCAATGAATTGTACAATAGTCTACTATGTCTTTTAGAGATGACATTACTTTCTCAGGCTACAAAAACACTCTAAAATGAAGTGCAGATACGTGTTTTTAAATGCAAAACTTAAGCTACCTGGTCCAACATTCCCATGCACGGCTCCAGTTGCTTCAATGAGCTTGTAGGGAAGACGTGAACTTCCGACTTAGGACGCTAAGGATGCGTTATTCGCAAATCAAGTGCAAAGGGAAGAGTCGAGTCTGCTTGTGCATGTTGTCTTCTAGAAGTCTTGGTATGATATAGGCTCATTTGTAGGTCATTTCAGAATATCATGGTAATGCTGAAGAGGGCAAATTAAATAGAAGTTTTTCCAATGTTCAATTCCCCCTGACAGCAAAGTAGGCTAATTGAACTATTTACTGAACAACTATTTACTGAATACAAATAATGCTGTCACATCGTAGTTACGCTGGAAAATTCATACAGAAGGAGGAAATAAACTGGTCTAAACGGTGTTCTGTTTCAAGAATATGCAAATACAAACGTACACGGAATTCATTCTTAATAGCAAATTAGTCCTCTTAGAAGGCCGAAAAATCTCCGGTGCGCTGTCACTGCCTTCCGCCATGTTTTCACTGACACAAAAACCGACGTTGCATGCTGTGCCCTGCGCGTCTGTGTCTGGGAGACTCGCTAACTTTGGTTGATGTTGAACGGTATTTAACTTTTCAAAGCGCGGTTTTAATGATAATTCAAATTTGAAACGGTAATACTAATCGTTGTGGTTTACCGCGAAGCCGGTAACCGTTTCATCTTGTCACAGTATTTAACATGAGTTTTTCAAAGTGCGGTAATCAGCCGCGGTTTTAATGATAATTAAAATTTGAAACGGTAATACGAACCGTCAGGAATTTTACCGTGAAACCGGTAACCGTTTCATCCCTAGTACGAAGCACCTACCACTTCCTCCTGAAGTCGTCCTGCGATCAGATCTGTCTCAAAAGTATCTTCTGTCTTCTTTTCCTCTGAAAGACAGAGAGACCTTGGCATTACGAGAAACTGGCAAGAAATCAATCTCCAATGAATTACCATAATTCCACTGCACTTTCAAAGCTACTATTATGTACTGTCACCATGTGTGAGGAGTGCCTTACAGAATGATTTGACTTTGAACAATGTACTCAGAGCGCCATCTGCAGCAAGAGACCACAAACGTGTGTGAAAGAGGTAAGCAAGGGCTCCATTATTTGAATCCTTGTCATATTTGACAAGACATATGCAGAAGAAAATGCATATCTAGTGACTAAAGACCCAGCTGTACCTGTATACTATTAGCCAGTTAATATTTTGATAGACAAACAGCATTGTTGCAATGTTCCAATGCAATGTCATTACTGTCTCACGGTGGTCTGAAAGCAAGTTACATGAAAGGCTCTTGATACCCGCATACTCTCAGATATGTGACAATATCTCCCTTATGCCGGTTAAAAGGAGTACATGAGATACTGCAAAGAAACTGTACCTGACTGATACAAGAACGCATGCAGACGATAAGATTCAATACACCTGAAAACCACCCAAGCTTCCATGAAAGCTCTACTCCATTCTAAAAGAATGCAGAGATCTGGCGCAGGATTCGCATTAGCGTAGGATGACAAAATCGCCATTTTATTGATATCCAGGGGAGACCATCACCTATGCTGGCCGTGGGTTGATTAGAAACATGCAATGCATTTGTCGAATATGTAAATATTTACTGGAGGCGTCTTCAGACGCTCTCACCTTCTTCTCTTAGCTGGTCAAGGTACAGTTTGGCCAAACGGAGCTTCTTCTCTTGAGCGGTTTCCTCAAATTCTTCCTCCTCGTTGCCTTTCCTTTTCCTATTGACTGCTGGACTACAACACAAAAATTAAGAGCATGATATAGTACGCATGGACACTGCCTTACGTACTCAGTATCTGGGGGATGACAACAGTCATCCCTCACATAAACACAGCTAGTTACCTTTCCGGTTCTGAGTCGCTCGATATTTCTTCATTCAACCTAGAGTTCAGCTTTTTCGCTCGTCCTTTACTCCCAGAATCCCCATCCAACTGCAAATACAAGCACATAACCCTAAGTTACCAGAAAGAAAGAATGCTTAAGTTATTATCGAAGCTAAATGAAGCTAACACGCTGAGCTCACTCGCCACCTAGATCCTTGGCTCGAGGAACATGCTTAACGGTTGCTTGACAGAATTTTGCGAAAGCTAACTTGCACGATGAACTTCGGAATAATACATAAAACGGTGAAATACCATCGTTTTATAGCTAGGTGCCCTGCCAGCTACATGTTTCTGAATGTTTAAGGTAGCTAACCAGCTAGCCAGCTAAAAGTACTCACCTTCCTTTTACTGCCCACACTTTTTTCATCTGCTTTGGAAACGTTGGTGTTCCCCTTCTTTTTAATAAAGAAAGATGACATTGTGAACGATATTACTACTGCTCACGTGTCGTATAAGGTAATATGCACTTAGGTATTTCTCACGTTTTTACATCACCACCTATGCATTTAGCATTAATGCCAGGCTTGCATACCCACGTGGTTACTTGCACACACGCACCTAGGAAGAAGGGGGAAAACACGCCTACTGATGGAAGGTGAGAATTTTGATAGGACGATGGCAGTAGATGTTTGCGTTTCTATTGGACGTTATACCGGTAACATGAAAATAGAAATTATAATTGGCTAAAAGAGCAAGGCATAATGGAAACTGAATCGGAAATAGGTGCAATGTTATTTCAATCCCTGCAAAACATAGTTGAGAAACTCAGTTCCACGTATGTTAGAGAGCCCACTTGCCACACTTGTAAAGATAGCCATGCCAAAGAAAAGCCACCCGTCCCCGCAAAACATAAATTGTGCGTTTTCATATCTGCTGTCCATGGTAACAATAACAGCTGCTGAATAGCAAACCGCATTCAGATAATTTGTGCGTGACAGTGCTATTGCACTAATACATGAGTGATATAACAATTATTATTTTTAGAGAGAAGAGCTCATTTTAAACAGATTTCAGCAGTTACACTGATTTGCCGGTGTAAATTATATTCTGTGGTGCGCACAAGGGGGTGGAGACCTTAGAGCGTGAAATTCCATCGATCCGTCCATCTTACTTTATTTTCCGGGAAAGATCTTAGTAACGCCCACTCGGTACACAGGGAAGGTGCCACACAGACCTCAAAACACATTGCTGCGATAGCTTCGGTGTTGTAAATCAGGTGAGTTCTTATTGAAAAATTTAAAATGCCCATGGTCTCTGGTTGTTTATGATATTTTCCGTAACAGTTGCAGATAATTAGCTTGTTTATGTTTCATAGCTAGGTGAAAGCAGGCGTGCAAGTTATATTTTATCTCCAAATTTTAGTAAATCAGTATGCACTATATAGGTTAGCTATAAGTTAGCCTTTTCCATAACTTTTTTTCCAGGAGGATACTTAACCTTATTAAGGATTGTTGTAATTACGTCAACTGCAACATTCTGAAGCATGTCCAAAATTTGTGGCACATAGTAATGTTTTCTAAATAAATTGCAGTCACTGTGGATTAATATGATATGTTGCTGTTTTTCATAGAGATCGTCTTGTTAACAGTACAGTTCACATAGTTACTGTAATGTTAGCTTGTAGCATCTAACCTGCTGTCTTTAGGTTGTTAGCTAGCTGCTAAAACGACTCGTCATCAGAGGCAAGTCTGGGCAGGTCCTGTTACGCCCTCTGCCTGCATTTGCTGCGTTTAGCCTATCACGTTCACGATTACGGACACTTTATTAATTGTAAAAAAACAGGAAAATGATAATAATGTCCGACCATTTGTACTCTCTTGACCTATTTCGTTGGAGTGGCGATGTTTTTGTGTGGGGACCACTCAGATTAAATTAGCCGTGAGACACAAGATCATTTACGTTAAACGAGTCTGAATCTGGTCGAAGTGTTCTACCTAGGTTCTACCTATGGCTACCTAGGAGACGTCCTCCTATATACCTAAACACAAACCAAGAGAAAAAATAAGGTGGGAATTTAAATTAAACTACTGCTGAATTCCCGGTGTCGTTATTTTACTATTTGTTGAAGTTATATCAACAGCCAACTTTTTAAAATAGATTAAAACGGAACATAATGATATACAACCATAAATGTGGGCGCGCGTGTGCTTGTGTACTGTATTATTACACATGTATGCGCATACATGCTGCTGTGCAGACGTCTTGGACACATCGAGGAGTTATTACACTGGAATAATGTGAGCATCAGCAATTCGTTTGAAGGTACTATTTGTGTTTTCTTCTCGCTACAACAAGTTTGACTATTGTTAAGCTTAGTTTTGGTGAGAATAAATCAAGATCGTTATTTAGCTTTTATGTATTATTTATATTTTTAGTTTACATTAATCATAATCGTCAACAATTTGTGATAACACAACAAGTCAAACTAAACTAGTATAATTGCATAAACTGGTGTACATGAGCAGCTTATGTGAAGTGTTGTAGTACCTACCCTGTACCAGAACTGGCACAATGCACAGGATCAACAGTACAAAGGTCATATTTTATAGGATTTCCTGCAGTAAGAAAACTTGTGTTGTGAAAGGGGAATAAGACTTACAAGGTTAAAGTATGCACAAACAAAAGTTAGTTTCCTTACACATCAGAGAACGGCCATAGAAAATGCCTCTGACTTTTGCAGAGTAATTTGGATACACTGTTAATATTTTCAAACCTGCATTACGTCTACACAGTGTGGGGACATGGCACCAAAGAGAAGGGCAGCTTCAACCACCAAGGCTGGAGGGAAGAAAGTGAAAAAGGAGGAGCCAGAAGAAAAGGAGGAGCCAGAAGCCCCCCAGGATGCCTTTAAATCTGCCAAAGAGGCTCTGAAGGCAGCAGCACCATCACAGCAGGGCAAGAGGAAGGCAGATGTCCACTGTGGCATGAATGCAGAGGTGAGTGGTGCAGGCACTCCCATGGCTCTCAACAGAGAGTACAGTTGTAACCAAGTACAGAATGTCAAATTGCAGCACATCCTCCCACTGAATTATTAGAGTGGGGTCACAAACCCTGCTCTGGAAAAGATGGAACTGGTAAGATCACATTACTCACAATCCCTGCTGTCTAATCTGGAGGTGATATTGAAAGGTGCAAGAAAGAAGATGAGACTGTCTTTGTTATGTCTTAAGATTGCAGACTGTGGTATAACACAGTGGACTGACCAGAATGCTATTTATGCCTTGTCTGTTGTGTAGTTGCAAAATTTTTACTTCTCCTCCAGGTGCATGAAGATTATGACTGCATGCTCAACCAGACCAACATTGGACAGAACAACAACAAATTTTTTGTCATCCAAGTGTTAAAAGAAGGAAAAAACTACTTTTGCTGGACCAGATGGGGTCGAGTGGTAGGTTCCCTGCTTTTGCTTGAACCCTAACTGAAAACATAACATCTAAAGGGTGATGGTCCACACAGTGCGAAAATTATGTCTGAATTTGTATCTGACAAAGTCAGTATCAAGTAGTACCAGTTAAAATAAATTTAGCTACTTAATGGAAGTGTTGTCTGTGTTGAATAATATTTTTCTTTCTGGATTTATGGTTTCGTCTCAGCAAATACTACTATTGGACTATCAGTGGTTAGCAGGAATAAATCTCTACCTAGTCCTTCCATGCAGATAATCACACAAGTAAACTGTCTAAAAATGATTAATAACTAGATCGGATTTCACCCATTTTTTTCAGGGGGAGGCAGGGATGTCCAAATTGTCCCCTGCGTACCCCAGCCCTGATAAAGCAATAAGTGACTTTGAGAAGAAGTTCAAAGACAAGACAAAGAATAAATGGAGCGAGAGGCAGAATTTTGTCTCTTTTCCCAGCAAGTACACTTTGATCGAGGTGGATGGGGAGGAGAATGCAGAGGTTAAGGTGAGGGAATTTGGTGTTGCCCAGCAATGCCGTGATCGCATGCTGGCATCATTTAATAAGACAGCCGCCTTGTAATTCACTGACAGGATTGAAAATATGATCAGCTACACTGTTCTGATACCTATAACACACAGAACCTTTATTTTCCTTAAAACAAAGCTTAATGTGATGTTGGAAAATTAATGAGTACATCTGAAAACTGTCAATAATTATTCTTTAAAATAAACCCAGGGTTCCTCTTTAACTGGATGTACCAGACTGGCAGCACTGGCATGAATATATTGTCTGATTGAGGCCTTGTTTACCAGCCATGTGTCTGGCCTGTAACCCAGGCGGCTTGACTAATGCCTGTCACATGGCTGCTAAAAGAAGCCGCAGTGTTCCCTGTGGCACAATATACAGCAGAGTGGGAAGAAAAAAACAACAGTTTCTCATAACACAAAACAATGTGAAAAAGGAAGGAGCGGCCTCTGAACTGCTCTAAAGAGTGGAGGTTCATTGACTTTAAATTTGACACAAAGCTAATGGCTGCTTATGAAACACTCAAACAGAATCAAAGCCTACACATCGTAGCACAGTGGTTTGTACCCGCATTCTCGATAAAGGTTCATTCTTTACACTTTTGAGATTGCTCCTTTTTTTTAAAACTGTTTCTTTTGGTTGCCATAGGTGGACAAGGTGGATGGACCAGTGAAGCAAACGGTCCTCCCTTGCACCCTGGACAGTTCCACCCAGAGGTTCATCCAACTCATCTTCAGCAAAGATATGTTCAAGGAGGCCATGGAGTCCATGAATCTGGGTAAACCTTAATTGCTGCCTATGTTTGTTCATTACTTGAGGAGGCCCTGCTGAGCATGACCAGATTCCAGGTCATGTTTGACAAGCTTCTCCTGTTGTTCTCTGCACTCCCCATTGGACCGTGGTTAATAAGCTACAGCTTCCTGATGTTTTTGACATTTTGCGGGTGTGGGAACCTGAAGTGCGCTTATGTTCTGGGTGGGGCCTGCAGTGAATGGTTGAGTGCAGGCAGAGAATATACTGTGCCATACTGTGTTAGTATGAGGAGGTCATGGGCCTGCCCTGTCCTGCACTATGATAAAAAATAAAACAGTCAGACACAAAGACAAGTCTCTAACCAGAGTTGTTCATATAAGTTAAGACCATGTTTTACTCCCTCCTAAAAAAAAAAAAAAAAAAAAAAATCAAATCAAATTTCCAGAAAGCAATTTCTCAGCAATTTCAAAGCTCAGGGCAAAGTCTTTAAAGTCATTTTCTTTTCGTCCAAGTAGTTGTGCAACTTCCACCCTAATCACCTGGTGACAGTAGACTGATGTAGCAGAAACAGGCTGAAATTTACTTCACAATGTGTCACTTTGAAAGACTAAAATCTAGTGCCGAGTCATGGTTTTTCATTTCATGAAAGTTGCAAAATTGAACCAAGTGGCACTTTTGCATTTGACTTCATAGTGCCTGAATGCTCCTTGAGGAGATTATGACAGCAGGCATGTGGCAAATGTTGCATAACGGAATGGAGCAAACAATTGCCAGCAAACAACAGGATGGTTGACATTCCCAAACTTTCAGACAAGTTTTCTCATCTCAAGAAAACTTGCAAGTTAATGCCTGACATCCCCAGCTAATTCATTGTCAGCTAAACCTGTTACCTAAGCAGTATGGCTGCGGTTTTAGATATTTGACACTCATAAAAAGAAGGCATCAACGGCTGTAGGTGGGTGCTACCTCCCGTATGTAAGCAATTAAAACATACAGAGCCAAGTACCTGTGGTACAAATGATTGATGCGTAATATTGTGCTGTGTTCCACAGCCAGGAAACTGACATGGCAGACCTGCTTGAAATGTTCAGGTTGTCTGTGATGTAAGCAGAGCCCTGGTCAATGAGTGGGTCTTGGCATAGTGTAACACACTGCAGTACTCCAATGAGCATCTCTCCATCTTCATTAGTGGGTTCCAGACATGAGAGAGACTGAGCTGAATGAGTTGAACGGGTCCTTGTGTGAATTGCACTGATGCGGTGTCTCCCGATGCTGGCCTCGGCCCTCAGACGTTAAGAAGATGCCCCTGGGGAAGCTGAGCAAGCTGCAGATCGCCAAGGGCTTCGACGTGCTGGAGGAGATCGAGGAGGCGGTGAAGCAGGGGAAGGGCCAGGCGCTGCTGCAGGAGCTCTCCTCCAAGTTCTTCACCACCATCCCTCACAACTTCGGCCGGACGAGACCGCCCGTCATTGACAACGAGCAGATAATAGAGAAGAAGAAAGAGATGCTGTTGGTGAGACACAGCGTTGACCCCACTGTCCTGTAGCCTCTGCCATTTTTAAAAAGATAGTTACAGTACTATTGTAATCACATTATATAATTGGCAGCATGTGAATGTATAATTGCAAACAGAGTAGCATCTTCTGTGCTGTTTCAGTATGAGGTTCAGTGGGTGGTCTTCAGCCTGCACTGCTCTGCCACATGACAAAGAAACAGTGAGATATTTTCAAATATAGTGAAGTCTGTAAACATTAAGTTGTGCCATTTTTTGGAGGGTTTAGTCATCTGGGTTGGCTTAGCAGTGGATTAATTTTCAGGGGCATTTTCAACGTCTGCATTCAGGGGCCTGTTAATATAGTTGCGCTTTTACTGGTTAAGTTTCACATTCAGTGATTCTGACTGGGAATGGCACCCTCAGCCTGATGGTTGCTCGTCCAAAGCCCTCATTTGAATGCTCCCTCTCGCAGGTGTTAGCCGATATTGAACTTGCCCAGAGTCTCAAAGCTGAGAGTGGGGAAGAGGAGACGGTGGAGGAGGTCCCTCACCCTCTGGACCAACATTACCAATCCCTGAAGTGTGACCTCAGCTTGCTTGACAAGGACACAGAAGAATTTAAGGTGCCTCCATAATCACTGTTGCTGATGCTTTCCTCTTGACTGGAAATGTTTTTTTCCCAGTGAATATTGTTTTGGTTTTGAGGATGATCTCTGTTTTAATTTTTTCTTTCTTTTCCATGGAAGGTAATTGAAGCATACCTGAAGGCAACAGCAAATAGCTACAGACCACCGGTCATTAAAGACGTATGGAAAGTTAACAGAGACAAAGAGGTAAGGAAGGCATGCAGCTGCCCGTGCAAATTGTGCTTGTAGAATATTCAGTCTGGGATATTCAGTGAAGACTGTAAATATTATGATGGTGCAAATATGGTTATGATGATTTGTTATTATAATTGTTATTCATTTTTTTGTCTTATATTGTTTCAGTAGTGTTATTTGTATTGTTTTATTGTGTCCAGCTTGAAGTTTTTTTTCTTCATCAGCAATTTAGCTTTTCTGATGGCTCTTTGTGATTATCATTCTGAAGTATGTCAGGGAGGACAGTGCTGCGGTGCTCGCTTTGTTTGTGTGTGTGTGTGTGTGTGTGTGTGTGTGTGTGTGTGGATCACATAGAAAGTGTGTGTGTTTGTTGTCCTCTCTAGGCAGAGCGATTCAGTGCGCATGACGAGCTGGGGAACCGGCGCCTGCTGTGGCACGGCACCAACGTGGCAGTGGTGGCTGCCATCCTGAGCAGCGGGCTACGCATCATGCCGCATTCCGGTGGCCGGGTGGGCAAGGGCATCTACTTTGCATCAGAGAACCTCAAATCTGCCTCCTATGGTGAGTTACACTGAGCTCAGACTGCGCAATTCAGCAGTGTCACGTCATCAAATGACCCTTCGACAATTTCACAAGATTGGGATGAAATATGGTCTATGGACTGCAGAGTTCATAACTTAAAAAACAATAATAAAGAATTCAACAAGCACATTGTAATGACTGGGACCGTTTTGCTGTCTCTGGCGCCCTCTGCTGAGCGGCCCACATTCCTGCAGGAGTGAGTCACTCAGTCACTTAGTGTGTGAGGGACACATTTACATTTACATTACAGGCATTTAGCAGACGCTCTTATCCAGAGTGACTTACATAGGTTACACTTTTTTTACAATGTTATCCATTTATACAGCAGGATATTTACTGAGGCAATTGTGGGTTAAGTACCTTGCCCAAGGGTACAACAGCAGTGCCCCAGCGGGGAATCGAGCTGGCAACCTTTCGGTCACGAGTCCTGCTCCTCAACCACTATGCTACACTGCCGGACACAATTTCTAGGGCTACTTCTAGCCACTCAAGTAAAAAAAAAAAAAAAACTGGATTTTATAACAGTAGAAGTGTATGTTGTTAGCAGATGTGTCTTTGTGTCCTGTGTAGTCACCATGTCTCGAAACACTGGAGTGATGTTTCTCAACGAGGTCGCCCTTGGTAAGGAGCACACCATCACAGTGGATGACTCCTCCCTCACAAAGCCTCCAGAGGGCTACGACTCCGTGGTTGCCCGTGGACGAATGGAACCAGGTATGACCGTGGTCTGTGTGCGTTGCCAAACGCACTCCCATATCCTGGAGAGAGCAGGCATTGTTCATCAAACAGCATAGCCAATCGCAGTCCTTATGCAGGAGAGTATAGTCAACTGTTTCCTCTTTAGAGGACATAAAAAGGGTGTTATCTCATTTGATATATAAGTGCACATGCATTTCCCTGTGGAAGACTTACCCCCTGTCACTACACCACACTACTTCAATGCTCTCCATTATACCATCATAGAGAAGCCTAAATGTTACTTAAAATGACGGGAAAATAATTGTCCTTTATGTAAATTAGGTAATTTCTGTAGTTCTGTTTGTGAATGAGGATTTCCTTTCTGGCTTTCAGACCCCTCCAAGGATATCACCATTACACTGGATGGTAAGAAGGTAGCAGTACCACAGGGCCCAGCTATTGAGCAGCCCCAGTATAAAAATAGTAACTTCTCGAACAGTGAGTACCTCATCTACAAGGAAAGCCAGTGCCGGATCCAATACGTCCTTGAGCTGAAGTTCCGGTGATCAAGCATTACGTCATTTTTTGTCTTTTTACTGACTGCATCATGAGAGCTGTAATGCCTGTTTTAGTTTAACATGAAGGAGTTTTGATCATAGATAACAGTGCAGTTGTCCTAGATAGCATTTTTGTTTTTGCCTTTAAATGCTATTGCTCCTTCTTTACACTTTATTACAGCCAGGCTGAATAAGTGGTTTGTGGTTTTCTGTCATACTCCAGTGGGGATTGTTGTTGCTGCCTTTCATTTCTTGGTTTTAGTCTTCGTTGGGCTTCCTTTGCTCGACGAGCCCTATCCATCCCAGTTGGTTGAAAGTCTAATGTTTTCGTCTCCCATTCGGTGGACATTTTCGTACCTTGTAAATGGAGTGAAGTTACTGTTTTCTACATTAATGTGGTACATGTAAGCGGTTGGTGGTACGTGCCTTTTTCTCCATCTTCTCCTCCTGTGCACATTATGCAATCACCACTGATTGACACCCTCCCCCTAAAAGACCATTTCTGACAGCACTAAAGATATAACCTTCCGTGTCCCATAGGAAGTTCTCCAAAAAGCGGCTCCCTATAACGGGACACACATGCTTTGTACTGCAATTTACATCTGGAAAAACTTGAAAGTGGCCCCAACCGGGGTCTGTGCCCTGGTTGCCATTTTAGGCAAATGTCGAAGAATGTTCTGTTCCAGTTGTGGTGCAGTAATGTGCTTTACATTTATATATAAAAAGTTTGCCAAAGATGAGTGTTATTATTACACACCAAAACAGTTTGCACCCAGATCCCAGGAAATGACTGGAAATAAAGGAAAAAAGGGAGAGCACCCTTTGGAGAGACAAATTTGTTGGCGGTAGCACAGGTGGCTGTAACCTGTGCTTAGGTTCGAATAGCACGTTTGCACACTAATCTTTATTTAGACAGTTTGTGTATTGCACATTTCCTTTGCTGCAATTGCCATTCTGAAGCCACAATAATGATGTACAATACAAAATCAGGAAATCAAATGCATTCTCATTTGGAAGAGTCAGATTCAGTGGAAGTCCTTACTTTTAAGGTCAGGTTCTTCCAAATTCCAGTTTTTCCTGTCCGGATCACTACAAGTTAGATTCAACAGGAGTGCACTGACATGTCTAGTCTGACACCTGCTGGCATTTCCAAGCTCAGCGGCTTTTATGCAGCAGCATGTTAACAGTAAGCTCAATGCATGCAATAAATGGTTATATTTCACTTTATTAAAAATAATATTGATGTTATTTTGAACTTTAGTACCTCATCTCAAGTTTACTGAGCAAAACCTAAAAGTACATTTTGCACTAATGTGTAGTTTACAAAAATGCATCTTGCTTTTAAGTGAATAAACAGAATTGTCCTTAGTCTCATACTGTGAGATGTGCAGTTGAAATTGCTCTTGTAAGTTCTGTAACATTAAGAACAGGATGAAGAATAAAAGCTATTTATTCTTTGCAGCACATTGGATATTACAGCAAGCTATAGCTTTTACTTCTTTTGTTAATGCAGTGAATTTGCATTGTGTATGTGGAGGGAGAAAGAATATGAGCATGTTTTGCTTTCTGAAGATGTATTTTTGTGTTAGTTATGATTGTATGATGGGAACCTCTGTGGTCTGTGTTTATTCCCTCAATGTTCAGTATAGCTCAGTATGAACACTTCAAATTCTGTAACACCTTGAAGGTGCCTTGATATGAGAAGGAATACAGTCATTGTGGCTATTGACGTGTGCGTTCATGTGCTCGATATTGCTTCAATGCTGTGGCCATTTGCTGCAGCCTTCCTGTAAATGGCAGCAGTATCTCTACCAGGAGGTGTCACTGCAAATCCCCTAATGGATTTGAGCTGCCCTTTCCTTTCTGTTTTCTGTTTCAAGAAACATGGATGTACCCATGATGCAGCTTCGTTGAATAAACAATCTTCTGCAACAAGCTGTCAAATCAGTTTGATCTTATTGAGTGTGCTGCATGCTCATTGTTCTTTGTGTGTGTGTGTGTGTGTGTGTGTGTGTTGATTGTGGTATTTATTCTCCTCTGTTTCATTGTATTTTCCTTGTGTGTTCCTGGAAGGAGCTGCTGTTTGTCATTGGATAGCATTAACATTCTACAACACCTTATAGGGATTAGCAAGACCAACAGCAGCCAACCAAGGGCACATTTTACATCAATGATTGCACAAGTTTGCACTGAAAATATAATCCCTCACTTGCTCCTTCTATATGTGGTGAATCAGTTTAATTCTATGGGCAGGATTTAATAATGTGTTGGATTTGGAATGATGTTTTCACATTTATTGATCAAACTGATTTTGTTACAAAAAGAAAATAAAACAACCACTTCTATTGTGGTGCTGGAGTCTGAAAATTTTTATAACATGAGCAAAACAACTGAGAAAGTCTTCATTGCCATTTCTCCTCATTTACTGAATATGTGGGTTTTAGAAGCAGTGTGTGCTTTAGGACCCAGGGGATGCCTGCCTCTGAGGGGACAGAGGAGCGTGTGTGTATTCGACAGAAGAGGGGGAAAAAAAAAAACATCAAGGCATACAATGTGTGACAGTCACTGCCATACACAGGGCTGGAGAGAGGGAGAGACCTCTTCACATCATCCACTCTGAACGATGTGCCTCCGCTGGGGAGAGATGACCGGCGACAGCGTGAGCCTCGCTGTGACCCTGCCCAGTGCTGGACCAGCTTAGAGCTGACCCGCGAAGACCTGTTGCCAGTGCCGCACCGTGGTCCTGGTCCCATAGTCGACCCACAAGAACCCAGCTGCAGTACCAAAGCCCGGGTCCTGCCCAGCCCAACCCCGGCCAGGCCGGGGTCTTCCAGAGACGAAGAGAGAAGTTGCTGTCCTCCAAGCCTCTGAGTGCCTGCAGTGAGTGGTTTGCTGTGCAGTCTCTGTGTGGAGAACATGGGACAGGAGCACCAGCAGACGCCTTGCAGGAGGTGGGCATCAGTCGGGCTCTGTTAGCCCCGTCTGCCCAGCTGCAGCTGTTCTTTTTAACACGAGACTAAAAGGGTTTAAAGAGAGATGAGGATGTGAGGAAGAGGTCGTCTGTCTCCTCTGTGGGTTTTTGTTTATCCGTGAGTGAGGAGAGGAAAGGGCACAAATCTGCACCGTGTGGGGATCGTCCAGCCTGACCTACCTGTTCCATACCATTCAGGCAGAACTCTCCAACTCATTCATGAAGATGACATACTAGTATTTCACGAGGGAGCCACCTGCCAGCACACGCATTCGAGGGAAAATCAGAGAGGTGCTTACCGTGCAACTCGAAAAGAAGAGACCAATTTGGAAGACTGATGAAGTCTAACACTCCTCGCGTGACCTGCCACACATAGGCAGAGTGAATCAGGTGAGTGAAAAGAGCTGCTACCAAGTTTATTTCCATTCAGTGCTAACTTGTTTTCTTCTTCAGGATATGTTCCTTTGTGTGTTGAAATGCTACGCTGTTGAAAAGACACACACCCACAAATGGTTTAAGCACAGGGCAGGTGCATGTTCAGTTGTTCATGTGTGTTCATGTGTGCCAGCACATGTTTATATACTTCAAGCTTTAAACAGTGACAAGGGAATTTGTAGAAAAGGGAAGTCTTAGCTGTGGTAACTTGTTTTTCATTTACAAGATATATTCATATGTAATTGCCAAAACTCCTAACAACTCTGTGTGTTTATATGTGTAAAAAGATGCTGAAGTATCTTAGATGTGTGTCTTGAATGTTTATGGTGTTGTGGAAGTATACAGTCCAGTACATATCTAGAACATGTCAGTTTTTCATTGTAACAATAACCTATTACCTCAAGAACTGAAACGTTTGATAATTAGGGTCTATGATTATCAGTTGATCAAAATGAAAAGATACTAATATCATACTGATGCAACAGCATTAATCAGTTAAGACAAGTGTGTGATCTGAACTGAAATACAAGCGGTTTTATGTTCAAGAATATTTCGGTGCTTCAGCTGCTGCTTGATGGTTGTACTCCGGTAAAGCTCACTAACCAATGACCAAGCAACAGTTCTGCTCTCTCACTGGATAAGACTGAGAAGGTGTGGAGAGACCTGTGACCATGCACCGAGTGGGACATAACAAATGCTGGGTGGGGGCAGGGTGTCAGAGCGGGGACGACCAAGAGGACAAGCAAGGATGACTCACGCAGGACTCCCGTCGTCCCCAAACTGTGATTGATTACAGAAGGTCAACAACCTGTTAAGTGCTAATAGCATTTCTTGCTCACATTGGGTAAAAGCACATGAAGCACGCGCGCAGGCCTTGGGGTGGGTCAGTGCGTCATGCTGATTGTTGATTGTGTCATGTGAAGATGAATGCCTCAGGTGACGGTGGGCTTGGGGGAGGGAACCGACAAGCCAACCAGGAGATGAAGGAAGATGCTTTCATGTTGAGAGGTTTGCACTCCGTCTTGGTTTAAACAAGGATAACTGCAAAACTAAAGAAGCATCTTACATAACTAATTACATTCATTACATGTAAACAGATTGCTTTTACATGCATGTTAATGATTCATGTCTGATAGAAGTTCTGAGGGTTTTGAATTGCTTAATGCATATAAAACTATTGTACTAATTCTACTAATTCCAGGTAGCACAAAAAACATTTGTCCATCACTGTTAATAGTTGAGCATATGGAGGTGGCTTAACAAATATGTGGTGTAATTGCATTTTTTTTTTTTTTTTGCGTTTTTACAGGCCATGTATTGTTACCCCTGTTTCATTAAATATACAATATGAAAGGCACACCATGTTACAAGCTAACTTCCAGGGTAATGTTTTTCCCATTTTTACAATTTGTTTAAACTTCAAATGTGGGTATTATCCAGTTTTGGCTGCATACTGAAGGTGAACAGAATTATCCAGTGAAAACAAGGGCAACCTTATATAACTGTCCACTGGCTTTTTGCCCTACAAAATTCAATTTAATTAGACATTAATCTGCTGATTTACTCTTAGCTGCAGAGAGTGCATTTTAAGAACAATCCAGAAATAATTTCGTCAACATGAAGTTCTGTTCAATTAAATCATTGTTAAGTATTGTGTTGGCCCAGCCATATTTGATTTATTTAATGTAAAGATACTGAAATGAAAGGATGTTCCAACAAAAATGACAATCATTCCAAAAAAAATGACAATCATAGGTTTGATCAATTTTATCTGTGATTCTGCAAAATTTTCATTTGTCCTAGTGGATTTTAATTGAATAAATGGTGTAGGATTTAGGGGAAAACCAGAATTGCTATTTTAAATGTATGGAAATTATATCAGTAGATTTCTGAAACGTCCAGAAATTTGACACCACTTCTCACACTGCCTGAAGGCAACATTAGAATGTGTTTCACCAAACTGATTCAGTTCTGCACATTTCCATGGCTACGAGTTCTTGGCAATGCCCACATTTCTGAAGAATGATCACAGATGTGCTGGCAATACACACAGGCCAAGATACATTTTACAGTAAACCTAAAGGACAAAACACAGCTGAGTGATTCCAGTAAATGGTCATTTGTTACTGACTTGTTTTGGTGAGCTTGTGTGGGAATGAACTGGGTTCTACGTTATTTATTGTTGTCCTGTCTTATCTCCCATACACACAAGGGGGTGAAGGGTTGGGGGATTCTGGGAGATAAAGTTCCTTCGAGTGATTCACTGCAGGCATGGTTGTTGCAGTATTTCACTCACTGTCAAAACAAGAGCGAGAGGAGATGGGGTTTTCATCTTTAACTATTTCTGCTGTGAGGCACAATGTTTGATACGAGAGGTTGCAAGAACATAGGGGCAAGGCAGTAAATAAATAGCAGTTCACACCACTTCTGTTCATTCATTTTACAAAAAATAAGCATAACAAACTAACAATAATATTATATAGTTGAGATAATTGTATTGTCTCAATTGTCTCATTGGAAGTGAAATGAAAAATATATAAATGTGTGAATAAGAAGGGACAAAAATAACTTGGGATAAAAATGTGGGATAAAATGCAAAATTTTGCTTGTACAGTATTAAGCATGTATCTGACATATATACATATTATTACATACATACTTTTTTAGTGTTAGCTGCTGAAATAAGAAATAAGAGTATAGGAATACAATGATTAATAATGATCCATGGAGGCAATTTCCCCTCAAGTGCCCTTTAGGTGGAAAGGTCTCTTTGCAGACTTATAAGGATGAAGCAAGGCAGAGAGAAAATCAATTCAACAAGCTCTCTGCACACACACTGAAATGAATGCGTTCATAATGGTTTTCCTCTGAACGCTACGGTGAGGTTACCATTGTCCTCTACATAGTCAGACCGGAGAGAATGCCATGGAGATTGTGTGTGTGTGTGTGTGTGTAGGTGTTAGAGTGTTATGTTAATATGAGCATGTTTAAACCTTTCTTCACAGGATTTCTTTCTGGAATATGTTGCTCAACAACCAAAGAAATCCTTTGGACTGAAAGAAAACAAATGGAGGACTCTGGCGTGCTAACGGTCAAGAGTTCCCTGTGAACAATGGAAGGACCAGGCTCTTTGTTGAGTCCTATGAATAATCACACTGCAGAGAATGTCACCTCAGGTCTGTCAGGGCCCAAGCCCACAGCTCCCGGTTCTTCGCTGGGAGTTTTCTCACCGTCCCAGCTCAAGGACATGGTAGGGATGTTCTTCATGGTCAGCCTGAACGTGGTGGCCCTCCTGGCCAACACGGCCGTGATGGTGGCCATCGTCAAGGCGCCGCACCTGAGGAAGTTCGCCTTCGTGTGCCACCTGTGCGTGGTGGACCTGCTCTGCGCCATGCTGCTGATGCCCCTCGGCATCGTGTCCGGCTCGCCCTTCTTCAGCGCCGTGGTGTTCACCGTGCTGGAGTGCCAGGTCTACATCTTCCTCAACGTGTTCCTCATCTGCGCCTCCATCCTCACCATCACGGCCATCAGTGTGGAGCGCTACTACTACATCGTGCACCCCATGAGGTACGAGGTCAAGATGACGCTCAACCTGGCCATCGGCGTCATGATCTTCATCTGGGTCAAGTCCGTCCTGCTGGCGCTCGTGACCCTTTTCGGGTGGCCCCCCTACGGGAACCAGAGTTCCATCAGTGCCGCCCACTGCTCCTTGCACTGGAGCCACAGCAGCCTCCGGAAGGTGTTCGCCGTGCTCTTCAGCGTGCTCTGCTTCCTGGTGCCCGCCGTGGTGATCTTCGCCGTGTACTGCAACGTGTACAAGGTGGCGCGGATGGCGGCGCTCCAGCACGTCCCCGTCCCCACGTGGGCCACCGGCCCCAAGCGCCGCTCGGACTCCATCAACAGCCAGACCACCATCATCACCACCCGGAACCTGCCGCAGAGGCTGTCCCCCGAGAGGATTTTCGGGGGCGGCAAGGCGGCCCTCACCTTGGTTCTCATCGTGGGCCAGTTCCTGCTCTGCTGGCTGCCGTACTTCTCCTTCCACCTGCACTTGTCGCTCGCCGCCTCGCCCCAGACCCCCGGTGACGTCGAGGAAGCCGTCACCTGGCTGGCCTACTCCTCCTTTGCCATCAACCCCTTCTTCTATGGGCTGCTGAACAGGCAGATCCGGGAGGAGCTGTGCAAGCTGCGGAGGTGCTATGCCACCCGGCCCGTGGAGCTGGGCACCTCCAGCCACGAGGGCTCCGTCCAGGAGAACTTCCTCCAGTTCCTGCAGAGGACCAGCTGCACGGTGGAGACCCGCTCCAGCTGCGTCCACTCCAGCCCCAGGAACACCCTGGATCAGGGAGTTCGGATTCCAGGCCAGATCCCAGAGGAGTTCAGCTAAACCTGCTCTGAATTTGTGCTCTGTTTCATCACGCAGTCGTGTAGCAGGTGGCCTTGTCGAGGGGTTATTTGCATCGTTTTTACCATGGAACACACCTTCCACCTTAACAGAATGCAGCAGATACAGTAAGCTGAGTCATTGGTAAAGTATCAATGTAGGTTTAATTCCTAAAACACCAGCAGTGCGCTACCTTATTTATTCACCTGTACCGTTATTTCACTCCTCATCCCTCAATAAAATATTAAGCATGGATAGATTCAATGCCAGCTATATGAATTTGTGTTTATTTGTATATGTAAAGCGCTCATTAACATTAATAGATACATTTATATTTTGGAATAAAAAGGGAACAAAGTTACTGAAGCTGCATGATGAATGATGAATCTGATGCTGACAGTAGATGCCTCTTTAACCAGGTGGCTGCTTGTTCTTCCTAAAGCCAGTCAGTTATTGTATTTGGTCTGGGGCAATATCTAAGTTGTGTAGAGTCCTTTGTAATGAGATTAAGACAGTAAAATTGTGTTCCAGTCCATGTTCCAATTACAGTTTGCAATGATGTTAAGCCACTAGAATAATTTAGTCCTGTTCTTATATGTTATATTTAGGGTTGAAAAATATCATACAGATATGAAATGGTGAGCAGGTGAAGGTAATGTAAGGTAATACTCCTGTAGGAAAAGGATGGACTGAAAATTAGACCAGTTCCTCAACAGGATCTTTATTTACATAATCTTGGTTTGCAATTTTTATTTAATAACAGGGTTGCAGATTCAGTCTAACATAACATCTAAATAGTATTGAAATACTATTACTACTACTTGAATAATAGTAATAAGAAAATGTACAACAAATGTACAAGACTACTAAAATTCTGCTATTTTACCAACTGCTACTACTAACTGTGATTATTGCTTTTATATATGTAAAAGTGATTGCTATTATTTTATTATGTTGGTTCAGAAATCAAACAAAGAACTTAATCATTATATTTAGATTTTTAATATATTGATAATATTATTAATATGTAAATAATACTGAAATCAATGTACAAAATGTTTTGAAAAACTTGCAGGAAAAATGAATATCCTTGTCCTTTTGCACATAGAATTACATTTTAAAGCCCTTGATGGGGGTTGTTTTAAGATGACCTTTGAAATTGGAATTATTCTGTACAACAATAACATGAACTGACAGATCTGGACATATTCTCTAATTTTCTGGTGTTTTTGCTATCGTTTGTAATGTGCATGAGATATGTTTATGTAATGGCAAAACATTTCAACAATACTGGCACTAAGAAAGATGTTTGCACTTCTGAATAGGCATTTGCAGTTATTTGTTTGTTAATGTATAAAATGTTGAAAACACATTTACCTTTTGTTCATGAATGTTTTATTAGAATTTTTCACAAGTATTTCTAACTATGCTAAAGGAATGAACAAGTTTATACACATAATAAAAGCAGTGTCTATATAGAGAGCTGCCAGCTTGTGCCATGTTTTTTTCAAATAAACAAATACAAATTACATTGAAATTAGAACCAGTATTGTTAATGTGAAATCCGTTGTATGATGATGAATATTCTTGCACTCACAAGCAAGGACAGCATATTCTCTCCGTAGAAAAATCCACCACAGCATATAAGAGGGTTTGAAAGACTGCACACTCTGCTAGCTGAACACTGATGTCATGGACACACTGTACACCCTTGTATGATGTCATACCCGGCTGAAAGCTTCGGCAGCAGACAGTCAACCCATGCAAACTAGAGGCATTACATCATCAGAGTGTGCCTGTAGAAGCAGCATTACCCCCATAGATAACCATGCCTGCAACATGACTGGGTGGGTGAGTTGCCTCTTATGTCAGTTAACATCATACTACTGCAAGTCCATTGAAGAGGACTCCCTGATCAATGAATACTTTTATATGACCTTATTTTATAATGTCTTTACCTTGTACGGATAAACAGTCAAATTAAACAATGATGTTTTCCTGATATTCTTCAACAATATCATTCTTATAGAATGGTAAATGCAGCTCTGCAGTTGGTAATGTGCATTCAGTGACAACCAACACTGAAATTGTGAGACTTTTTGATGATGACATGAAAAACTCCTGTTTCTATGACAGCTCAAAGCAGGGAAACTTGTGAAATCGCAGGCAGAAATATGTGGTAGAAATTGTGATTCTACAGAATCCATGTCCTTGTACTTGCTAAAAAGATCTTCAAATATGGATGATTTCCCCCATCAGTTGAACCTGCTGACTGTTATCTAATGCAGTGTTTCTCAGCCCTACTCCTGGTGGCACCCTGTCCTGCATATCTTCTATCTATCCTTGCTCTGCCTACCTGACTAAACTCATCAGTGGCATGTTTTATTAGCTGAGCACACCTGATTTAATCAAGCAGCAAGGATAGATAGAAGATATGCAGGACAGGGTGCCACCAGGAGTAGGGTTGAGAAACACTGATCCAATGAATGAAGCACGTTCTCATAAAATCAGATTATTCAATCATAAGAGTATTTCAGAAAACACTAACTGTAAAACTATACACTTCACTGAAAAAAACATGTTCACACAAGATGTGTTTTCTTGAGGTTTCTCAGGAGTTTCCTGAGATTTCTTTTTACTTTTTACTCACTGCTGTAAGTCTACTCCCATGTGAATCAGACAGGCAGGAACTGTTGTACCTGGAGAAACTTATCAAGTGTGAATGGGTTTTAAAGAATGCCACAGAATAATGTGAGCTTTAAGTAATGATTTTAGTTATTTAATTAGTGAATGAAATTGCTTACCCTGGGCCTGTTTGCCTGTGCCTATGCCCATGCCTCTTTATTCAGGTTTTGCTGATTTGATGCTGAGGGCTAAGACAGTACAAAGAAGGGACTGTGGAGAGGAGGTTTAGTGGTCTGGCCCGATGCAGACACAAATATTTAAAATAATAGACACAGAATTACGAAAAAGTACATTCCTAACTAATATTAGACAGAGACAGACAGAAAGAGAGAGAAACAGAGACAAAAAGAGAGGAGTTATACTGTTAAGGGGGGAGGGCTCATTTATACACATGAAGACATGGTTACAGTTATCAGGATAAGAAGGAATACATTCTCAAACCTGGAGGAGTTCTAACACAGCCCCCAGACTGTCATCTGTTGATGTTGTCATGGAAATGTCATGAGACAGGAAGCACATAGACGGCTTGCATAGCAACACGATGCTTTTCTGTACGATCCTTGGCTTCAGAGACAGAATCGCTGACATGCCTTGCTAATGCATTGCTAATAGACACAGGCTCATTAGCATCTTAATTACGATATTTTCATCCAGGGACCCAGCAGAGATAGACAGTACAGCAGACGGTCTCCTGGGCTATGATGCAAAATGCCTTCTGAGATACTGTACGTTCAAAACAAACCATAATTAGAACTTAAACGTGTTAGAAAGTGACAATGACACAGGCATCACTGTATGATTCCCATTCAAACAGATCATCCAAGGTAAACAATAATAAAGCCCTCAGAGAGCCCATTGCTCTATCCCAGCTGCACTAGTACGTCTCTGCAGGCTACTCACTGTGTTCTGAACTGCCCTCCGGGCCTGTGTCTCATGCTTTACAAGCTTCACCTGTAGAGCTGTATTTGAAAGATCAATTTATCAGCCAGCCCACCAATCAATCAGTCAATTAATCAATCAAACAATCAATTTGTCTGTCTTAATTTCTATAAAAGATAAGAAAAATGAATATTATCAAATACAAATAGCCCTGACACATATGCATGCACGCACGCACACACACACACACACACACACACACACACACACACACACACATATTAGCAGGAATTAGTGGGAATTACTCTCCCCAGGCATGAAATGAGATGCTGAATGAAGTACTTTCGTGACACTGGGTTGAGAATCTCCTAACACTGAGACTCCCACACTCTGTTTTTTTCTAATGGAGCATTATCCCAAAAGGGAATGCAATGTGACGCATAACACGCATTTATTGTACACACAAATCTTTTAGAGACAAACAAGTTCACCAGCTGACTAATGCATATTTATTGTCTTGATTGGTCCAACCAAACACTTTCCCTGTGTTTCCTTGTCAGATATTTTTTTACAATTCTCACAAGACTTAAAGATCCATTTACAACAAAAAGGAATGTTTTCCACCTTGCCTTGAGGCCTATTAACTCTAGCAAAAATGCCACTCCTGTGATATGTATTTAATATGTCTTTCTGCATTAGTCTTAGTGCTCTGGGTGAGAGTTTGTGCTGAATAAATAAATTATAATAATAGTTTCATATTGGGCTCTTTCTATTCAAACTGTTATTCAGTGAGACAGTGGCTGAAACAAATAAAAATTAATCAATGAAAGCTGGGGGGAGGGAGGCAGCTCCATTATAATTGGCTTCTAAATGACTTAAGAAACATTTGTTCGGTGAACACAAAACCCAAACAACTTCATTGTAAAAACTTCTAATAGTATTGTAGTATAGGAATAGTAGCCATAGTATAAGAGTATAGTTATGCATTTATATAAAGAAACTGTTACTCTTTTTCCTAGGGGTAGTTTGGACCTTTTCTTTTATAGTGATGAGGAAATGGCTGAACTGTACTGTCACTTGAAGAGTTCAGAGTGAGGTGGAGCATAAAGGCAGCCTAACCACCCCCTCTTCAGATTTGTGACACGTATCAGTAACAACAAGACACGTCATTGGGTATGGGTGTACTGGGCAAAAACTGTTCCCTGTAAGAGTTAAAGGAAGGCAGACAAGGACAGGTCAGTCAGCACAAAACCAGACCATGCTAATCAAAGCCATGAGACAGAGAGGGAGCCTAATTGTGCGCATCAAACAATGAATAAACCAAATCAGTTTGTCGCTGAAAAGGGCCGAGGAACACGTGAATATGATTAGGGATTCATGGCACAGGCGTCCCGGCCCTGATCAAAACAGTCCAGCATCTGAATAGAGGGAGGCATGTTGTGCCAAAGATTAAAGGCAAATGAGGAAAAAAAGAGAGAAAAGGGGGCTCTGTTTGCTTGCTTGCTCCTATAAAAGAAAGGTTGAGGAGGATAAAAGAAGAATTTGTAAATGACCTCTGCATTAGAAAATAGGCCAGACACTTGTAAGTGTACAGTGTGTCCAAACAGGACCCTTGAAAATTGTGGTGCTGTTGTTGAGGGTGGTTTTGTCATAATGGACCAGCGGAAATGGTGGTAGCACTCAGGAGCCACAGCAGCGTCTGTGATCCAATGTGCTGTAACCACAGAAACAGCTGGACAGGTGGGGGTGGGGGGTGTCTAGCGGTACAGGATGTACCATGATGTCTCTCCAATCCACTTAAGCTGTTAATGTAGGAGGAAGGGGGTGTGTTTCAGCCTCCAATTTCCCCCATCTCTCTATTTACGTATGTCCTCACATACACAGCGACAGCTCTCCTGTCGCCTGACGTTCTTGGAACCTGTCTTTTTGTTGTCTTCGATGGCTATGTTAAAACATGGAGAGTAAGTATTTTAATATCTATGTGTTCACATCTGCTAGTCAGCCCCTCCCTCCGTCTCTGGCCAACAGTGTGCTGCAGGTCTGGAGGAGATCCTGTTACGCAACAATTAGTCTCACAATCCAGTGGGTGCTGGTTTTTACCTGTTTCTGCAAGGTTAGAGCACAATAGCGTCACAACTCCCAGGTTATTGTGTGTGTGTGTGTGTGTGTGTGTGTGTGTGTGTGTGTGTGTGTGTGTGTGTGTGTGTGTGTGTGTTTGTGTGTGTGTGTATGGAGCTTGTGTGAGCATAAGAGTAGTAGCTTAATGATGCTGACAGCATATGGAGACTCCTTTACCTCATGAACTTTGCAAGCTATTAAAGACTGGCACTTCACATAAACAGTCCTGTCTGTTCCATTCAGATGTAACCAGGTGTGCCAGGAAAAGAGAGGAAGCTGGCTGAGAAGGAGCAGCACAGGCACAGGTTACAGCTACCCCTCAAGCCTTACATCCATTAGCTCTCCTTTGTTTGAGCAGAGCAGCTGATGAGGATAGTCCGGCGAGGATGAATGCATTAAAATGCCGCTGTCTCCAGCTACGACTGAAAATGTCCTTCTGTGTTTATGACAACGTTGCAAGCATGATTTAGGATTCTAGGTTGGTGTGATATTGTCCTACTCCACTCAATTCTCAAACACTGGCAAATCACTCATGCCTGCTGCCCGGATAGTTTTGGTGAACTTATCATATATACAATAGAATTCATAAGTGTAAGCAACAAATCGTTGCAACCAATGGGTGCAGCAATCAACTATAGAATAGCATAGAATAGTGAGTGAGTGATTTCAGCTGAGGAGACTAGATTCGATTATGTTGATAGCTGTACTTAACTGATGGGAGCGTCAGAGGGTGTGATGCGATCAACATACCCAGCCTGAGGCAAAGCTTCTGAAAGAACATGAGAGGTTATTCTTGTAAAGGCTTGGGCTTCAGGGTTAACTCCGCTGAATCCAGAGTATGATTCCCATTCCTGTAAATAAAGTCATTCTTGCGACAAAGATCAGACTAATGCTTTTTTTTGTCCTTACAATGACACCTGAGGCTCAGACCCTTGATCAAAAGGCCCTGGAGAAGGTATTGTTTGTACAGTTGACAACAATGCCTCCAGTAACTGTTGGTATTTACAATGCACACATATAAAGGAAATTTTATTCTCGCAGGGTCAGAGCTTGTCCTGGTTCTTCTTGTATAAATCTGCTTGATGTACATGTATCTCAGCATAAAGAGGGCACTAGTCTATCACAGGGCAATTAAGGACACTAGTCTATCACAGGGCTATTGACTGTTCATGTTTTAATCAGGGAAACATTAGGCACCAGTCTTTGATCACTGAGCCAGGGAAGAAACCCTAGCCAAAAAGCCACTGATCCAGTCAATATTATTAAAATGATTTGTAAAATAATGTGTAAAATGGAGATGTGAGAGCACTAAGCTTTCCTGGAGGGAGTCATTTGCATTCATTCTATTATGTAAGAGAAAGGCTCTGATGGTGATAATAGTATTTGCACTCTGGCTTTAAGCAGTTCTCAGCTTTATTCACCTCTCAAAAGAGGAATGAACAGGCAAGAACAGGTATTCTTCTGATCCACCCTATGACTACACCAAGGTTTCAATGCCTTAAAAAGCACCTGACCCAGTTCTTTGAGAAAGTAACTCAAGGAAATGACTTTTTTAACAGAAAATCTAATTTGTTTTCAGCTCTTAATGAGCAACAGAAGCAAAATTGCATATTCAACAAATGATTCGGGTTTTCAGGACACAGCACAACATGGTTGTTAATAAAACCCTACTGTATGCGGTAAAGTTACTAGAGACACCATTCCACCTGTCAACCCTGCTACTGCAGTGACAGACCATAGCATCAGATCAGTCAGAGGCTTAAAATGACCACTTCATTTAAGCATTTGTGGGTAGGCAAGCTCTCTGTTGTGCCAATGCATTTAGTTGATTCTAAGTTCCAAGTAGAAAAACATGGCAAATGATGATTATGAGGCCAATTCTGTCTTAGATAACAACCGTTAGTTCAGCTGTGCCATATAGTATTGCAAATCTCAAACCCAAAGGAAACTTCAATCAGGAGAGTGGAACCATGGTAATAGAAACGTAATACCTCTCTTGGGTTGGTTATTACCAATCATTATCATTGATAAATTGCATTGTCTTAGATGATTTCATTGCTTTCTTTTTTGTTGATAATTACAACATTGCTGATCAGGCAGAATTAAAAGAGATTAACTGTCTCATGGTTTGGTCAGGTCTGAGGTAATGGGGGTGGGATTGGGAGATTATCATTCCGCTGTGGTAGTTAAGGCTGACACCAGCTATTAATAGCTCTTGGGAGATGATCTGTTAATGGGTCCAAAGATGGCAGAAAGAGATTTTTCCTGAAGGCAAATTGTGAAATCCATTGCAATTTAGGGACAGACGTCAGAGACAGAGAGGGTGATATTTTCCACTTCACATCACAACCCCACCCCCTAACCCCACACACACACACACACACACACACACACACACACACACACACACACACACACACACACACACACACACACACACACACACACACACACACTTACATCCCCTTTATCTCTGGTACCTTCACCTGATGAACCTAAATAATCACACAGGGGAAAATGTGTGAGACCTTATATAGAAGATTCACCTTTTTCAGATGTGTCTCAAAATGAAGTACCTGTCACAAATGAATGAAAACCAAACATCCTTCTTGGTTTCAAACAGTTTTTGCTTTTGTCACCATGTACAGAATTTTCAGGTTAATAGGCCAATCACTTTCAATGTGGTTCACTGCTATGGTTTCCAACAGCATCTGATAGTACATGTCACATGCGCTGGGAAAGGCCCGCCTACATTATTATTACGTTTCCTCTATGGCTCCATCTCCTCAGCACTTACAATGATTAAGTGATGATTGGTGTTAAATGACTGGAAGATAGTCTTAAGATTTTACAGTTCATGTCCTATCCATTCACTACAGTGTGTTGCACACATTACACATCATTTCACAGGAACAATCAGGGCTGCCCTGGACGACTTGCTGTATCCCCTGGTAACCAGGGCAATGTTCAGATCTTATAATCTAATTTGACACAGGTCACTTCCCAAAAAACCTGGACAGATCTTTCAGGTGTGATGAAAGAGAAAAGCAATTCTACAATGAAAAAGACTGAGCATGCAAGCTTTCCTTGGGGCCAGTAGAGGGTGCTGATGAGCTGTCAATAAAGTACAGTACCTTATTTCTGTGCTTTCTGTGTGTGAGTGTGTGTGTGTGCCTCTCTCTGTCTGTCCTGTTCACTGCATCTGTCTGTGGGAGTAATTGCCTTTAAATGGATTTAATAGAGGCCTGGTTGTAGCCTGGAATGGCGATAGGGCCGGAGCCTTACACAATCGTTATGGCACACAGCAGCCTCCCATTGAAGCACCCACCCCACTCATCCACTATCAGAGTTCTTAGTCACCATTTTTACAGCTCTGAATTTCTGTATGAGTCGTCTGGAGGTTGTACTCACAGCCTCCTGGTACCAGGGCTAGCCAAATGGCCATATAAGCTGTGATACACGAGTCACATTTTAACCACACCAATGCAGGGACACTTACGACTCTTCAAAAACTGAGCAAAATGTCAGTATAAACAGGACCTGCAATTTTTTTTAGTCAAAAGACCCACTCACATCCTTTGACAGAGACATTAGTATTACTCTTTGAAGATTTTTTTTTGATAAATTGGTGATTTTTTTCTGAGAAACTGTGCCCAGGTGTTAAATGTTTGGTGTGATGGAAATTTTTCTTTTTACTCTTTGGTCTGTGCACATCCATATTAAAGCCATCACAATCCAGAGTGCCACACCTCTGTTAACAACAGGTGTTGAAAATCTTTCAGAGCCCTAGATTGAAACAGTGGCCCTTTTCTGCCAGCCATCTGCTGGTTTCTCCCATCTTCCATCACTATGATTGGCTCATTATCCTTTCCATTAGCACTTTGGAACAGGTCTCGGTATGCAGGCAGCAAAATTTCACACCTGGGCTTTAATGACCCCTTTTATTTGACCTGTCAGTCTCAGAATGTCGGAAACAATGATTCTCATGAAAGCCAATTTGGACATTCCAGTGGCGGTGGTCAGACTCTTATTATATCCCACTGTCATGCCAGTGATGAGAAACCTCGATCCAGGAGTGCAATTGGTCCCTTGTGCCTTGGGGTGGAGGTGGAGGTGGAGAGAAGGGGAAGAGGTGAACAGCTCCTTTTCTGGCATCATGTGGAGGTTCTCACTCCACAGATACAGACACAGGCACAATGATCCAGGGGGAATCTCAGGAGGTGACCAAGATTGACCTGGATGGGATTGAGCTGCAGTCAGAGGGGCAGTCAGAGACACAGTCAGAGGACAATGGCCGTTCCAGTAAAAGGGACACCAGACCCCCCCTGAAAGACAGAGACCCCAAAGGAGTCAACCAGTGCCTGAAGGTAAGGATACTATTGGTGTTCACACCAGGAGTGAGTTGGAGGTTGTGTCTCAGGGGATGTCAAAATACTGTAAGTTTCTACTGGGGACAGTGAATTTTTTCTTAAATGTCTGAGAGATGTTAGATCAAAGGAGTGTGTTTACCTGCACATTTCATTTGAATCACTCTGGGAAATGTTACTTTGCTTTTTTGCAATGAGATGGGTAATAGGTGCATGAGAAGAGTTCCAAGTTCCAAGCTGACACTCATGCTAACTTATAATTGTGAGGTAAATGACTAACATTTTAGAGAACATCCTTTTGTTGTCTTTAAAGTGCTTCTTATGGTCACTTAAGACCTTACAGTTAAAGGAAATCAGGGGGAGAATGATGGTGGTAATAACATTTTTGCTATTTCTCAATGTAATCAATGCAATTCTCAAAGTATTAGGTGCACACTTGCTGGTGGATGAAGGTTTTGCTTCATAAACATGTACATAAATGAGTTCCATGTGTACATGTGTGCAACACAAAATATCAGCACTGACCAAATCATCAGCAATGATTCATAAATCCCATTTGATGAAGGTGGAGGTCATTTTATGTGGCTTTCCTGACCTCTAGAGGAGATGACATGCTAAAGGCATCCTCTCTCTTATCTCCCTGATCAGAGATTTAAATCTCTCTCTCTCTCCTTCCATAATTAATTTTAAGGATAAACTAATCTGTCATATCTATGCTGAGCAATGCCTTTAATGCCCCCTCACTTGGCTCCTAATCCAAAGTTTACATGCAATAATTAACCATTGACAGTCGTGATTGTGCATGATTTTGGGGTGGATCCATGGACATGGATGTCTGTCCAGGGGTAAATTACGTATCAGCAATCAACCACACAAAAATCACACCTGAGTTGGGCAATAGCAGAAAAGGGAAGAAGTCACCTGGCAACAGCAGGGGTGGTACAGATGATACTGTTGTTGGTAATATGGTGGTAACATCGTAATAATGCTACTGTTGACCATAATATAATAGAAGCTTGTTATTTTAAATCCATTGGCTTGAAGGTAATTCCAATTGTATAATTGTGTCATTACACAACAGGCACCCCATCTGTAATCACTGACTTTGTAAGTATTAGTACTAAATAACTCTGTTTTGTAATCTGACAGTATACAGTGACGTGCATCATTGCACTTCCATTACTCAGGCCTGCTCCAAAACAGTGTCTCTGAGCCTGTGGCTCAGGCCATGTGACTCACTGCAAAAACCAAATTCAAACTCAAGCAGAGTTACTTTGGAGGTGGGGTTAGTATATAAAACATGATACCTAAGTGCATCATAACACTACATAATGGTATGGTATGGGGCAGCAGTGTAGCATAGTGGTTAAGGAGCAGGACTTGTAACTGAAAGGTTGCCGGTCCAATCCCCGCTAGGACACTGCTGCTGTAACCTTGGGCAAGGTACTTAACCCACAATTGCCTCAGTAAAAAAAATATCCAGCTGTATAAATGGATAACATTGTAAAAGAACTGTAACCTATGTAAGTCGCTTTGGATAAAAGCATCTGCCAAATAAATAAATGTAAATGTATGCATCAAGATGCAAGATTTTCTTGAAAACATGACAAACAGTATTCTGATTGTGTATTTTATGAACTCTGAACTGACGCCGGTGGTGGTAAGTAGCCTGTGAGTTTTTCTGAAGGATTATGGTTTTTTCCAGGCTTGAACGAGGCAGCAGAAGTAACAGTTCTTTGAGATACGAAAATAAAGGACCTACTGATCGTTTTTATGGAAAATACAGCTACCATCAATGTCAGTAAATGGGTTGAGAGGCCATAGGGTCCCCCTCTCCCAGTCAACAGCATATGCATTATACCTGCATGTAGATAAAACATCACTGTAGGCCTTTCCTCTCCCTCCAGGTTACCTTCGAAGATGTGATCGCAGAGCCTCCCTCGGTTCGCAGCTTCGACAAGGTGTGGCTTTGGAGCCACGCTCTGTTTGAAGTGTCCAGGCTGTGGTTCTACAGGATCATCTCCCTGCTGCTCGCCATACCCGTATCTCTGGTCGCAGGAATACTCTTCGCCCTCTTGAGCTGCCTCCACATTTGGTATGTCTCCTCCATGGAAACAACCCTGCTGGAAGGCTGACATTGAAATACAGCTCCGTGCAGACACGTACATGCAGATGGAGACAGTTAGCCCCGGGGAGGTGGACGAGTTAATCCAACGCTGTGATTTACTCGTCCTCTGTAATGCTATTCACAGAACTGACAGACAGGGGTTCGAAGTGAACGCAGGCTTGGGAACAGAGGCCTTTTCGGTAATTGGAAAATAAGAGTGAAATGGAGACACATGGTCAACTCGTTTTCCCTGATGTCAAACCTGAGAATTATACGCTGTGAGCATATGGAGCACTGCGCTACACAGATGCGGTGAAGGGAGAAAAGATGCACTTCAGTAACGAGTGGGAGAGAGAAAGACAGAAAGAAAGATGGATGTTTTGGGAGGTTGATAACCTAAAGAGGTGTTTTGTTTTTGGGTTGTAAATGACAAGCTCATACGTTACCTCCAAAACCAAGAATGTGACACTGACAGAGACCAGTCCTTGTTTGAGGGCATGTGCGAAAGTACTTTCAAGACTGTCCAGGTAATTCTCTGTTCCAGTAACGAGAACAAGTTCTGAGTTTTTACCATATTAGAAGATGGTAAGCCAAAAGACAGGTGGATATGCATAATGAAACGAGAATAAAACCCTTATATATACCATGGCTTTGAAAGATATGTGAGTCTGATTGGCTAAGCAGTCGTGGTATCAAAAGAGGGAAAAGGAGAGAGCACAACACTTTCTTTTTGGCTAAAATAAACATAAGAAAGTGGATTTATCTTCAGCAAAATTATAAAGATTTGTCCCAGATTTCACCAATTCCCTGAGAGGCATAGCGAATATAACTGCTTTTCCATTTAGTGTTCCCTTTACAGTGGAAAAACTGTCTTGTTTGCTCTGTGTCTCTCTCTGTCTCCCATCCCCCACAGGCTGATCATGCCATGTGTCCAGCTCTGCCTGATCAATATGCATTGGGTGCAGACCATCTGGGGCAGCGTGCTGGACATTGCCATCTCCCCTCTCTTTAGCAGCGTGGGACGATGCTGTGGGGCCATCAGCGTCCGTCTGGCGCGAGAATGACCGCCCCGCTGAGGGAGGGCAGCACGGCAATCCCTCCCGCAGGGGGGATCGATTTCAGAGGGCGTGAACAGCCTGCAGCCAAAACGAGGGAGGCTGCTGGCATTGTGCTCGGCACAGCACAGACACAATACCTGACAAAAACGACAGTGAATAAGGCTTTGGGGAAATTGCTGGTGCTCACTGCTGGCAACCACTGTTGTTTTGATTTTTACATTGATGTACAGGTCATATGAGTGATATTTTATCATTTTGACAAAATATTGTGAGTTGTTACCAAACGCATTCTAAAAAATCCTAACTATTTTAAAACATTCACAAAGCACTTTCACCACCTGCCTAGTGTTCTGTGTGTCCACTTTGAATGAATTACTAGAAGATCTTACAGTTCCCATATTACGTATGACTTTATTGACTTATCGATGCACATATTCTGGGAGCACATTCAAAGCACATTCTTTGCTATCACAATAGGTAATTAACTAAATGCAAGAGAAACAAAGGCTGCAGATACACAGAAGTTTACAGGTAACTCAAATCCTTACACAAAATAAGTTTTCAATTCAGTCTGTTTTAGGCCACCTCTCACATGGATACAAACAAAGGTCTCCCATTGGTGGTTAATCAAATCAATACCATATTTAACATAATATTAATACTTGCCACCAGCCCTTTCTCTTTTTTCCTGTTAACACAGAACAGTACATTTATTTTTCCATTAATGAGTTTTGGAGTGAACAATGGATCATTGATCAATCATCAACAAAGGAGCACAGCGGTGTGGCCTTTTGGATTTGAAAAGAATAATAAGTCACCCCATCGAATCACTAAAGGTGTGCATGGAACAAGAACCCAAGAGAAACAGGGGCTCTCCAAACCCCTCTGGACTGGTGGCGCTCGCTCATTAGAGGGCCGAGTGTGAAAGTGGCGCAGGCACAGGAAATGCCATACCTGGGCGAAAATGAAAAGACTCCACAGACTGTGTTTAGTGACCACAGACTGCATGGCCGGCAGTATGGTCATGCCCTTCCTCATTTCAGCCTGCAGAATTTAACATTCACCACCACGCCCTTACTCACGCTAAAAATCCCGGGCATGTTTTGGGTGCCTAAATGGGACTTTCACCCACGTTTATGGCCTTTGTCTTCCTGACCCAAGATAGCAGCTGCCCAATGACGTGCCTGAGGTCTGCCGCTCACGTTTTCATTTCAAGTTGTTTGATTGACTTAGCGAATTCAGCCCTTGCTCTCAGGAGTGAGAGGTCTGAGGTTGTAGAGGAAAGAGCTTTCCGAAAGCTGAGGGATTTAGCGCCTCACTGTTATTCGGGGTGACAGCCGAGGTGTCCTGCACTGTTTCAGTCTCAGAGGGCTTGATTCCAGCACATTTGGAGATGCAATTAGCGACAGATTTATGTAATTAAATAATTTTCTAAAATTGCATCAAGTCCATCACTTTTTGGTTACTTTGGCAAACATTTTCTCCTTGCGTCAACATTTTGTAGCCAACTATTTCCTCACTGTTGTGTCCAAGACGGAGACATTTTGATCTGATGCCTGTGAGTACTGGATTCACAATGTTGTTACAGCAACAGAGATGAAGGTCCCTTTAAAGCTGTCAGATCAATCTTATGCATTGCTCTTTGTTTATTTGAATCAGAGTTGAAAGGGCTCTACATTAACATCAAAGATTAAAAAAACTTTATTCAAACTTAATTCATAGCACATCCTATGAGGAGGAATGGAAAGTCTCTTCTGTATATAACAGATCACATTTTTCTTTTGGGACGTCAAAAACAAATCATATTGCAATATTATTATATCATTATGATAGAAATGTTCCAATAAATCATTCTCACACAGCTGGATGCCTTGTGTTTTGTTTTTCTGCCTGCTTATTTTTCATGCCCCCCACCCCCACCCAAACCCAAGCCCCACTCCCACACTCCCCAATGTTTCGTTGTTTCTCAGACAATTTGTGTTCCTCCACAGAATTATCACGCTAAGGGGGCCGGTTAATCACTCCAACTTTCCGAATATTCCCTCGATTGTGACTCACATATACAAGCACTTACATTATTCATTCACTATTTCTCATTAGCCTCAGTGACTGCCAAATACAGAGTGATGTCTGAAAATGCTTGCATAAAATGGTTTGCATTTAAACTATGGATATAACAAGTGAAGCTTGCATATACCTTCCAGCCATTCAACCCTGTCCTACCCTACACTACTCTACTCTACTCTACCCCACCCTACCCCACTCTACCCTTCATTACTCCTTCTGAAGACATTGTTTTATTGTTGGGAGGGGGTGCTTTGAGAACATGCTGGTTATCTGACTTTACTGTGCTTTTAAAAAGTGGGAATGCTGCATACAGAAAGGAGAATCACAGCCTTGCCCAACACATCATCGACAATATCCACATTTCCACCCTCTGCACACCCCCCAACCAAATGCTGATCATTTTTCTCTGATTAGTCTAGCTAATCCCCCTGCCCTCACACCCGTTTAATCTGAATCCTCCACTTCCCTTAATGAGGGTTCACAGTTGCCCTGTTTTGCGTGAGCACTTAGAGGCAGGATCATGACCTCAGTGCACTGCCCTGTAGAAGACACACCCATCTGCAGGCTTTTATAGAGAAAAAAACAGCACTCAAATGACCAAAAAAAGACAACAATCTAAAAATACTTTCTTATGGAGAAGGGAAACTCTGAATGAGTGGGTGTTATTTTGGGGTTGAGGATCAAATTTTATAGTGTGAATTTTAGCAAGAGGGTAATATCAATGCTGTGTATCATTGCTGTCCTATTTCCATAAAGAAACATTCTGGTATCACATTGAGTTGTGCATGTGTGCCCGGGGCAGCACTTTTATAATACTACAATGTCAAGCCTAAATCTGAATTGGTTTTTGCTGCCTTTTGGTATGATTCTGAAATACGACTTCTTTCTCTAAAATGGATTAATTCAAAACCAAAACCACAGTATCTCAGCATCAGATTCTTTTCCTGTCTCTCACTCCTCCTTCTCAGAAAATCACTCTTCCTCCTCCTCCTCCACTTCCTCCCTTCCTCTCCTCCTTTCCTCCTACTTTTTCCCCACTGTCTCTTGCTGATGGAAATGTCATTTTTCAGTCTCATCTCTTGCCAAATGTGCAAAACAAATATGAAAAACATGCACTACCAACATTTGCTTACTGCAATATTTTCCCATACTTTTTGGTATTCAGATTAGTTCAAGCAGCATAAAATCAATTAAGGCAGAAAACACATCCGATTGTGCTAATACTAAATTGCAACAGCTTGCAGCATTGCTGTACATTAAATACATTAGCCTGTATGACAGCTTACACATTGAGAAATATCAGTCTTATGTGTAGGACTTGAAATTCATTCACAAAAGACTGAGATACTGAACAATATCCACAGATTAACAAATCAATTTTGTGCTGCCCACATCTTTGACAAAACCTGTTATAACGATGATTAGGAAAGAGTCTCCATGATAAGTAAAACAAATGGCCATCCTGAGAGCTATATCTCGCTGCCAACAAACTCCCTGGGCCCCAAGACAAAGAAATATCTTCCATTTAGACATTGCACAATAACTGTCCTGTGCCCATTATTTTCCATAACAGAAAAGAATGAATGGTGCTTAATATATTTTTTCCGCATAAACATTCATGAAAATTTGAGAGACGCATTTTTAAATATTCGAATGATTTCACGTGACCCTGATCATCTCACAGTGTCTGACGTGTCTGCTGTTTACATACACACAATACGGTGACCACGTTCAACCCTGTGTGAGACCCGTGGTAACAGGTTATTCAGTTTCACGTCCTATCAAATCACACCAAAAAAGCAACCAAAAATATACCAAATGGACAGTAGAGACCCCATGGTACTCAGGGTCTAATCTTGGCCATCTCTGACTTGCAGTTTATAGACTTTCCCTTCATATAAACATCACTTACTTATAAACATTTGCAACTAAACAGACAGCTTACACATTGAGAAATATCAGTCTTATGTGTAGGACTTGAAATTCATTCACAAAAGACTGAGATACTGAACAATATCCACAGATTAACAAATCAATTTTGTGCTGCCCACATCTTTGACAAAACCTGAGTGGTAAATCCTCATGTAGTAACCAGACACAGTGTTTTTGAACCCAAACTAATCATTGTTAGCCAGCAGTGCCAATGCAAGGGCCCTGGGGTGCATCACCTCAGGGTGGAAATTCGTGCCGTCCTGCAATGACGGCAAAATTGACCTGGCGGGCATGTGTGAAATGTGACACGGGCCCCAGGGTTCCCCTTTAAGAAATGTTTTCTTACTGTGAGTTATGTGCCGAGGGCGAGGGGGGGGTGGCAGCGGGCGGGGGTAGCAGGGGGTCGGGAGATGGGCCCATTTTTGACAGGAGGGCTCGGGCTGTCGGCAGCAGCTGTCCACTGGCATTTCAGGCGTGCCGCCTGGCTGACAGCAGAGGCGCAGAGGATCCGGGAGCCGCTCGCAGTCCACTCTTACTCTTGTCCTCACTCTCGCCCTTGCCCTGAGGTGTCGCCCTGAGGTCTCCTTGATCTTCCGCCCGCCTCTCCCACACCCGTGACCCCTCCACAGCCATGGCGGAGCAGCTCAACGCCAGCGAGGAGAAGATCCTGAGGGACAGCCACACCAAAGAGATCGACCTCATCAACCGGGACCCCAAGCAGATCAACGAGGATGTGGTCAAGGTACGTGGACAAACATGGACTGTGCTTGGTGCTCGTGCGGCTCCGCTGAACTGCAAGGATTGACCAAGTCCGCACTAAAGCCAGGGGTCTGTGAAACCCTACGTTCGTGCATCCCATTCTTCATGTGGGTGTGTTGTGGTCTGTTACTGCAACGTTTCCAGAAATAGCCTGAGGCCTCTGCTGCCACAGCAAGATATGACGTTTATTTTGGGAAGGGGAGAAAAGGGTGCGACAGAAAGTGGAGTCAGTCTGTGTTCTTGTGTTTTTAAATTTCATTTGAAAATCCTCTGAGTCATAAAGTAAGGAATAAGGAACATTTTTATCAAAAGTGTTGAGTTAGTTATGCCTTAAACTGGTGTTAGTTTAAGGCTATTTTCTGCAACAATTCATATTGTGTTTGGCACAAAGCAGGCTTTATGAGTGAAGTGGGCTTTCTAGTTCTGTAACAAGCTTTCTGTATTACATTGACATCACTTTGAATGACTACAGCAGGAGCCATGCATAGTTCCCAGTACAGCTGAATATACATATTTACTGATTATGTTGAAATTATTAAAATGTTTAGAAATGGTAACCCTCACAAAAGTGACACGAGGAAACTGAGGAGTGGTCAATGCTACCACAGTTTGTGGATGCTGTGGCCATACACTGCTTTGCCTGTTAATAATAAGGAGGGTGGTTACCTGATGAATATCATTTTCCACAACGCTGGCAGACTGAAGCAACATGAGGTCAAATGCACATTTATCTAACCCCTGCATGCTCTCTCTTACAAGTGAATGTGATTACAGAAGGATAATGTTTCCCAGTGTACAGTCTATTGGCTATACCTAAAGCATACATTGGAGAAAAACAGCAACAGCTATTACAAAAACATAGGTGTTGTGGAGCTGTAAATGTAAACCAACTGTATTTTTGTCACAGATACTTGTTCTTGATCCTGCTAGTTTTACAGTTTTTCATTTTCATCTTGTGAAAAGAAATTAATTGGTACAGCACAGCACATTGTAATTCAGACACCACATCCACATAATGATCAAGAAAACAGCAAATCTGCTACAGTGAATAACAGTGAATAATTAGTGAATAACACAGGTTTATTTGGTTACAGATATGCATTTATCTGGTTATAACTACTTCTAATGAGTATCCACTGAGACATAGATTCATTCATGGTTAATGATCTTAAATATAACAACTCTCCATTTCAATACCTTGTTTTCATTGGTAAGATAGTTTGTTGATGTTGACAATTACTGAGAGGCATCGTGGCAGTAAAGTACTCTACCCAGTTTGAATCAGGAACAGAACCTTGGATACTGAAACACACATTTACTGCTATTTACTCCCAACATAAACACTTCATAAATACAGATTGGATCAGTTGCTTGTCAGTTTCTCCAATGAAGAGGCAAGGTTGCTGTTCAAGAAGCAGCTAGCTCCTTCCATGTTATAACCAGTGGGGACATCAGTAAGGACCAAATGTACACCCCTCTGTTCTTCAGGTAGATTTTGAGGACGTGATTGCGGAGCCTGACGGTACCCACAGCCTGGACGGGGTGTGGAAGGCCAGCTACACCACCTTTACCGTCTCCAAATACTGGTGCTACCGCGTGCTGTCGGCCATCTTCGGCATCCCAGTCGCCCTGCTGTGGGGCTTCCTGTTCGCCTGCATCTCCTTCTGCCACATCTGGGCGGTGGTGCCTTGCATTAAGAGCTACATGATCGAGACGCAGTGCCTGAGCCGCATCTACTCCCTCTGCATCCACACCTTCTGCGATCCACTGTTCGAGGCCCTGGGCAAGATCTTCAGCAGCGTCCGCGTGGCCCTGCGCAAAGAAGTTTAAACGTGGGGGGGCCTGCGTCTTACGCCCCCGGCCCCCCTTAACCCCTTTACATCTTCGCCATCTGTGTGAGAGCCCCAACTCTTTCACAGGATCTGTGACGGCTTCCCCAGCACACAGAGCATGATTTCTGTTCATGCTCAAGCCCTTGGTGACAGGCAGGCCTCTGTGTCACTACCTGTCGATGAGGTGCGGTGCTGATGACAGTGTCTTTTCTGCCTCTTAGCATATCTAGGTGACATCACTTATGGCAAAGGCAGCTCTCAGAGTGTGATAACATTGTTTATATGTAGAGAGATATGTAGAAATAGATATGAATATGTGTACATTCTGAGGATTCTCCTTTTCAGATCTTTTTTTTGTTGTTGTTGAAATTACACACAAAAACACTGTTCAAGGTACTTTTATCAAAGACAAAAAATCTGTTTAAAAATTGCAATGGTAAATAATTTAAGCTTTAGATGAAGAACTTTAGAATTTAAAAGATTTAAAAAATAATAATGTTAAACTCAGTAAAGAGTTTTGTGTTCTTTCATGCCATATATTTATGACAATTGCTTCATCAATGGAGAAATTATTAAACAAGTATTAATTGTCTTGCTCATGGAAGCATTTCATTAACCGCTCATGCAGCAATTATAGGATTTCTCCATATCTCTGAAGAAAGAAAATGCTAAAACAGTGAGTCAGTGAAGAGGACTCTGTGGATTTGTGACAGCAGCCTTGGCCAGGTTAGCCGAGGTTGATGTAGGAATCTGTAATTCATGGAATGTTATGGTTATCCAAGTATGTGAACACCAAGATAAATGCAAAAACTAAATATGATCCATCTACTGCTATATTGACCCACAAATATGCTTGAATCTCCCAACAGACATGAAATGGACGTTAACAGAAATGGCTGAAGAGACAGCATGTCTGAAACATTTTGCACAGAAATCACAAGGTTTTTTTCCCTCCACAATTAGCCTCTTTTGAATACAAGGAATCCAGAGAAGTAAGGCAGCCGTCTTTGGTGAACTGTATGCCTGGATGGATGGATGCACAAATGGACACTTACACATAGAAGCGTATCATGGCTTTTGAATCTCATAATTTTTAATACTCAATATTCAATTGAGTCATTCTTATGCTCTTTTTCTAACATACAATTTATTTTCAATAAATAACTGATATATACACAAGTTTTCTTTTTTGTGTTGGTCAGACTTCAAAAACCTGGTAGAGGTTTTGAAGTCACACCAACATAAAAAAGTAACATTCACAAAGGAAGATGAAAAGTTAAAGTCACTCCAAAGACATAACAGAATCACAATACGATTAGAAAAATTCACCTCCATTGTATTGTAAGTCACCTGGTTTTAACAATTTATATGGTAATTTGTGTCTTTAAATGGACATCTCCAACAATTTTTGTGAATTTGTTTGTGAATTCTAGGAATAATTTTCACAATATTCCTTAACTGTTTCAATAATGGATATAATGCAGACTCATCACACAAACTATGCATGAGAGGTCAGGTTAGCTCTCATGTGACTATACAAAAGGGAGTAATTTTCTGTGTGCAGTGTTCATGGGGGAGAGGGTGGACAAACGGACAGAGTGAATCTGAAAAATGGCTATATCATTGAATTATGTAGAAAATATTTTTCACATAAATATAAGAATAGAATGTTTAAATAAAAACCAAAAAGTAACCAAACAACTGGTTGAGAAAGAAATGATCTTTTGTTTGTTTTTGATTAATGAAGGGAATACCTGCCACAAAACAACTCATTTTGTCTTGCAATGACTCTTTGTAAGATGAATAATTTGCTAAAATTTGCACATGGTGACTTCGTATTACCTAATGCAGAACAAGAGGAACAACAACTCCAACCAATCCATCCACAAAATACACACAAAAATGAAGTACCTTCATAACTGAAAAAATCAAGTGTGGCACATCAGTTTGGGTCTTTTCTGATTATCATAACCATCTTGGCTATTGTTGTCAGCACTGGTGAATAAACCCACAGAATGCAATCAGTCCATGTAACACAAATGACGTGTGGGCTACCTGTTAAGCAAAGCGTCATGGGAGGTCAGAATGGTCACAGGATTCCAACCCCCATATTCTTCAGTCTCACTTCAAGACCATGTGCGAGAAGCAGTAGCCCATTTTTTTTCTTTTAAAGTGAAAATACATCTACTGATAAACACATATAAACACAGCTGATGAATTACTGGCTTGCTATGCTGTAGGATCTACATTCAAAAGAAGCATGTGCACATGTGTGTTCCACAAAAGGAGAGAATAAATGTTTTTTGCCATCTACACTGTGTACAACAGATATATACATATAGAGAGTGTGTGTGTGTATATATATATATATATATATATATATATATATATATACACACTCTAATGCTTTATAGTCTTATTGGTCTCACTTTTCTTGTTTGCTAGATGATCTCTACATATAAAAAGTAGTGCAATAGTATCAAGTGAGCTTTTGCACATTAAGAACAGAGAGAGAAGTAGAGGGATGGGGGGGACCCAGGAAATGAAGAACAAGGCTTGGTTGCAAGGTAAAAGTACATGTCTGCCTGGGGAGAAAGAGGGGAATGCAGTGATTGGATGTAGTGGGTGGATGTAGAGCAGGGTAAAAGTTTGGGCTGTGGGCATGGGCTTAATGGTATATTCAGCACCTTGTGACAATTTCCAATAAAAATTGATTGAGTGTATTGATTGAGAGCTGTGGAGGGAAGAGACAGAGTGTTCAGGCTTTGGATTAATGAAGACGAGGAGGAAGGGTTGATGTGGTGCTGGTGTTTGATGAGAGGAGACAGGGGCAGGGGGCTGGGTTTGGAATTACAAGGACAGGCGAGGAGAGGTTGGCATGGTTGAGGCCTGTGAGGGGAGAAGGGGGGCACAGAATTTGGGAGGTTTATGTGGTGGAGGTCTGTGTGATGCTCTTCTGGCTGCTGGTGCTCTTGATGGCGTAGTTGGAGGAGTTGCTCTTGCGGCTGGACTCCCGCTCGCAGGTGCAGTGGGAGGACTTCACGTAGAGCCTGGAGCAGCACAGGAAGCGCTGCCGCAGGTCGTGAAAAAGGTGACCCGCAAAGTACATGTAGATCCAGGGGTTACAGCAGCTGTTCAGGCTGGCCAACAACATGGAGATGATGAAGGGCATTGCTGAGAGGGAGAGAGAGAAAAGTAAAACAACAGAGGGAGACAGAGAAGAAGAGAGGGAGAGAGGGAAAGAGATAGAGACAGAGAGAGGGAAAGAGAGGGAGAGAGTGAAAGAAAGAAACAGTTATTCATTCAGCTGCTGACTAGATGCTGTTTTTTCAAATAGTATGTGAACAATATTTCCACTTCCTGCACCACTTTATTGGGCAAGGACAACGTTTTCGACCTGATACAGTCAGGAACAAAATAAAGATGATTATGACTTCTATTTCCTGTACATATTTGCTGAATCCTATTTCCTTGAAGCTTATACAGGAACATACACCAGCCTAATAGTTATTACTTCTCTTTTGGGGAAACATAAGTCCTGACATCTTTCTCTATGCATGTTCCCCCATGATGAACTTCATGATGTCAGTTTGCACTGGTATGGAAATGACACACAAATTTAAGTCTCAGTCAAACCCGAACATCTACCAATGAAGAGAGTAATAGTCTGACTTAATGGCACAATAATCAGAATGACTACATATTTTCTGTTACTATAAGTAATGCTTTTGTAACACATATCATGGGTCACAAGCAGATCTGTTATAGGACGTTACTGTTTCTCTGAGATGGAGTTGGCTTTTCTTAAGATCTTACAGGAGGGGTTAGAGATTCGGTCCTGATATTCCTCTCTCACTCTCACTCTCTCTCTCTCTCTCTCTCTGTGGAATCTCACGTAAAATGAATAACCAGAGCAGCCTTTTTTCATCTTAGAAAAATTGCCAAAACTCAGATGCCTCTTGCAAAGAAATGCCTCTTGCAAAAACGGATAAACATATTTTGTCCACAGGAATAGAATATGGCACCAAATCACCTGTCCAGGCCTCACATCACTGCCTTCCCAATAAATATTAAGCAAACCTGAAAATGACCTACAATTTGCTAAATACACAGGTTCCTGCCTACGAAAAACCATGAATTCAACTGGCTACCTGTTTTTTTTTCCCAAATTTCAAAGACTATAAAAGGTGGCACAGCATTTTATCACAAGGCTCCTACGATATGGTAGGAAACCAGAGACAATATCAAAATTTATATCCAAATTATAATCTTTTATATGTATATGTATATATATATATATATATTTTTTTTAAGGAAGCAGTGTATATATTCTCTAGTGAGATTCCCTCATGTTATGTAGGTGTGGGCTAAGCTAGTACTGTAAAGCCATCACATCCCTACTATCAATCACTACCTAGGGGCCTTCAGATTTCTCAGGTGCACCCTCTGCTGGATACTGTGGAAATTCCCATATGTACAATACATGGTGAGCAGAGACACTGTTCTACACTAGATCCTGTGCCTGGAGTCATCTCAGTTCTGTTACCTAATAAAAACAGATAGTAAGTACATTGGCTTTAAAAGACTACCTTTCCTCCAACCTATTGGGTCAATGAAAATGCAAAACTGATTACAAAGGATTGAGATATACATTGTATTTATGAATGATAATGATGATGAGTATGATGATGATGATGTGTTTTAATTTTTAAGTGGCTTAATTCAAAGAGCTGGTTAATAATTTGGTTTGTAAATTATTGTTGATAGATTTCTGTTTCACATCACCATTGCAAGAAAAAAGCTTTTGTTTTGTTTTTCATTTTTCATATTGATTGTTATAATTTGGCAGTCATTCATGTGCTGTAATTATCATCTTGCTTCTCTCGGTATATGAACAGGGGGAAACAATTTTCAATCACAATTACTGCTCTTATTGGTCTGGTCTGCACAGTGACCAGATTAATTGTTAAATTATTTGCGAGGTGTTTTGCTGCATTGCAGATGCATACACAATCACTGTCTGAATACAATGTGTGAATATTATGTGAATATATTATGTGTCAGCTATGGTGTGTCAAACATAGGCAGCTCGCATTATTGTGTGGGGTGACATTTCCGCTATGTAGACTCCACTGGTGAACTGACATTTGGTAAATGACTCCAAGATTAATAGAATTGGCTGCTGTCCTGTGTTTAACCTCTTGTTACTCATTACTAACCTTTTTGTCCTCTGTTCGTCTGCTTTTTTTCTAAGATCAAGCTGAATGGATTCCGAGACAGTTACATAAACCTAAATCACTGGGAACAATCAGCTGAAGCGTATGAGGTTACACCACCATAATGAGGTGGTAATTTACCCTTCGGTTATCAAATTGAGATTTATGAACGCAAAATGTCCCCATGTCCTTTAAAAAGAAAGTGCCTTTTTGCATGCTGTTCCTTTGAAGGCACACCGCAAGGGTGAGAAAGGAGAGCCTTAGGACATTTGCTTTTAGAGAAGGGTGTACACCTTGATCAGCACCAGGAGTTTCCTTGCTTTTAATCACATAGGTGAAACGAGTAATGCACCGTGCAAAAAACTGAGTTTATTCACTTCCTAAATTTGCATCTTCTGCAGCAATATCCAAAATGTGGCATAGAGATGGATCCCTGAAGATAAAGAGGAAATGTGAGAGCATGCAGTACCTCTGAGTCAATTTGGATTGAAATGTTATACTTTTTTGGGCATACAGTACAGCAGTCATATTTTCTTGGAAGCTTGATGAGAGTGGGCGGATATTCCTTATATTATTCTACAGAGCCAAGTGTGGAGGAATCAGACTTTTATTTCCAAAGTGCATCAACTTTACACTCTGATGGAGGGAAAAGTAATAAATTATTATGATGTCAAAAGGTATACAATATACTGTAGGTATCATATGCACGCCGGCCAATAACAGTAAAAAGAATTACTGCATGTCCCTGCAGTCTGATTAACATTATCAAAAAAAAAAAAAAAAAAAACAAACATGCTAAGAAGTTACCAATGCCAATGACAGGAAAAATAAGCAGCTGCTAATTGAATTTAATGCTTAATGGAGTTTATGTTGGCCGTAGCTTGGATATGTGGCTGATTTCAATCCTGGCATGTAGTGTTACATGCTTAAATGACACTGACTTCACTCTTAAAAATGAACAATGATGAAGGCATGGGCAAAAGAGCTAAAAGGGAACGAATTTTAAGTGAAATAAGTAAACCAGTGTGAGAGGTAACAAGTCAACAGCGCAACACAGAATGTTTCTTTTTTGTCTTTCAGATTTTGGTTACATTTGACATTGTTGCAACGGTTTAAACTGATTGTGAGATTCAGCCTAAATCTGGGAAAGGACAGCTGGACTCCTCTGTGTAGCACATATACATTTAGCAACCCATACACTGGCTTAACTATTTCAGGGTGAAAAGTCACTCCCTACCAGCTCTGTTAGTGCATGTGTTTGATTTAAGCTAAATGTTACTGTTTATCTCATCTACCCCCTGCCAGTAAAGGACTTTTAATGCTGATTTTTGTGTTCATTTCGGGAAAGCAATACATGTTTGAAAATAATAGCCATGCACAGAAATATTTATATATTAAAAAATTCAGCTGAAATGCTAAGCATTGTATTGGAAGACATTGCTTCGATTTTTCTACTCCACCCATAGTGTTATTCCAACTATGCATAATCAGCGACACGGACATAAAAGCAGCCAGAATGTTAGAATGATATAGCAATGAATGGCATTTTCCATTAAATACCGGCATTACACCACTTGGGATTTTATGCCTCCTTTGAAATGAGAGTTGAACTAAAAAAATGGCTTTGAACCAAGTGGATAAAAATGATTTACATTCAATCTTAGTTATATCCTCATCACTTTAAAAGTGCATGTGCTTCCTGCATGTGCTGGAGAATAGCTTAATCTAATTTTGCTTGAGTCAACAAAAGCCAATCAAGTCTGTGAGAGATGAATTAAAATAAACTGAAATCAAAGTATTATTGAATTTCCCCAGACACACAAGTGGAAATCCACTGTAATATTTGAAAATATTCACATAGCTTAAACAATATATGAGCGCACTGCCCACTGACTAAAGTGTAATCCTTAACCCATGTGAAGTTAAAAATCATTGCAATAATCAAGCACTACAGTGAAAAAGCGAGCAGTGGAGTATATTTTGTGTATGCGTGTGTGCATTATGCATGCTTGAGATTATAATGTTGCGTGTTTCCTGATACAAGACAGTGCCAAAAATGGAGGAATTACAGGGAAAATAATCCACTTAAATTTAGCATGTTGCCTTTCATATTTAAGAGATAAATCACGCTAAAAATTTAAAGAAAAATCAAATCAATTTCCATATTAATAAATCTGTCTAACAATAAAACAGAAGACTAACAAATGGCTCACGCTTTGAAGGAGACCTGTCTTATATATATCATTGTCATTTGATTTTCAGTAAACACCCAAAGAACAATTTTACTTTCAAAGTCAACTTTTAAAGTTAAAATCATTTAAAATTTGAGTTTGAAAGAATACTTTGAAATCACTTTTTATATTTGATTTTTGCTTGGGGGAGGAGGGAATTATATGAACAACTAAAAAAAAAGACAAAAGATAACACAGTAGGGACATGAGGGTGTAGAAATTCTGACAGCATCCTGGCTTCAAGAACCTATAAACATGAGCTTTAAGGGCTAAATTGAGTCTCACATCCTGTTTGTGATCATTTCTTTGTTTTTCCTGTTGGGGAATATCATTCAACCACCACACTCCACACACCATGCACCATGAGTCCCGGGAATTGCTCAAGCCATGAAGCTCCATCCACATTTCTCCGATCGATTAGACTTTTCATACATCAGACACCTTGTCTCGGACTTTTAGGTCTATGGTGACATGCAGAGAAGCACGTACTGCAGAAGTTAGTATTCCTAGGAGGTTGGGCTGAGCATCAATCAAGCCTGCAAAAGTCAGCGGGATAAGCAGATGGTGAGTCAGCTTTGTGGGACACATGGTGCACATGACCCCACACTCTGACTGGGAAACAGCACTGCACAGAGGTATTAAGGGCCCTGCCTGAACTAGAGGGTTGGGGGTTTAAAACCTGACAGAGCCCCTTGCTTTTTACCCTTCGATGAGGTAACTTACTTTTTACCTATTACCTGCTGCTGTAGATGTTATATAGTGGTAAATATGGCATGAATAGGTTACAGACAACAGTGTAAAATCTGACTGTGTGATTTGCTATGAGTGGGGCTGTGGCTGGGACTGTAGGTTCCAACCCTGAGGAAGCTGCTGGGACTGCACCCTTCAGTAAAGTAACACACTTATTTTATCTATCCCAGGAAAACTGAGAATGGTATGAATGGGTTACAGGCAAAACTGTAAAATCTGACTGTGCAAATGGCTGTTTGTAGAGAAATGGAAGGACATGCCAGAGGGCACATGGAGCAGCCCGTCTGATTCATATCTTGTGTGATTAGAGACAGATACTCATAAACAGGCGAACTGATCCCGGGAAGCTAACAGGCTATATTTTTCACATTATTCTGTTATAAAGCTGGATATTTACTGAAGCAGTTCATGTTAAGTGCCTTTGCTCTAGGGCACAACGGTAGTGCTCAATCAGGGTTATGAAACTGGAATGCTTAAGCAACAAGTTGGGCTTTCTTACAACTATGCCAGTGTTTCTCGGCCTAGTTCTAGAGGCCACACAGTCTGTGCTGGTTTCATTTTCAGTCAAATAAATTATCAGTAATTTTTACTTATTTTTTATTTATTATTATTTTTTGCTGAGTACTGAAATTGAGTTGACATCACATAGCAAGTTTATGCTAGGGATGTTTGTTCAAACAGAAGGATAGTAAAAGTGTTTCTCTGAGTTATTGATATACATTACATTCATTCATTTCAGCCACTTCGTAATAAATTTGTAAAAATCAGTAATACAGGCATTCTTATTATCTGCTCAGTGCTACAGATATTTGCCTTTATGAAGTAAAATGATTTGTTCAACAGGGCCTTGAACAATTAATTAAATTAAATACATTTGTAATTATTAGACAGCTGTTCCAGATTTATTGATGGTACAGACATTTAAAAAGCATTAATAGATAACTTAAATCTACTGGCACAATCACATTTGAACACCATTGAGCCAGGGCCAGATCTCACAGAAGATGCAGTCAGGCAGGGGTTAGAGTGCTGAGGGTGAGACTGTGTACACGTGTGTGTGTGTGTGTGTGTGTGTGTGTGTGTGTGTGTGTGTGTGTGTGTGTGTGAGTAAGTGCATTTGTGCATGTACTCTCTGACTCTCCTTAACCTCAGGGGAGAATCCCATATGGATCGTTCATTAACAGAATTGTTTTGGATTGCCATTTAGGGCTCCCGTTTCTGCTGAGCTCACCGTGGTTAAGGATGAATAGGAAACAAACAACTCTGATTTCTTTTTGTATCTTTTTGGTGTGCAGTTTGAATTATAGTTAGCAGGGGAGAAAAGAGTCAATGTGCTCTCATTTCAGATAATCTCTAGTCTCTGGGTCCCATGAGCAAAGACCTTCCAAGAAGCAAATAAATGGCTGACAATTGTTGACAACACATATTGAATTTACTGCTGTACTCAACATCAGGGGAGTCTTGATGTAGCTGCCGTGCTGCAAAAAGAGGAAAGAGCAGCAGAATATGACAGGTGTTTAAGTTATCCTGGTTCAATCCTAACATCATTTGACGGCTGGTGGGAGCACTGCTGCACTTTGGTACATGCTAACTGATTTCAGATGGACCTACATGTGACTGTCTTGCCTATGCTCAATGTTTCGAAGCAGAAAGAGAACGTTTCAGGCATGTGAAAACGTTTAGCTAGGGTCTTCTCTTTTCCCAGCAGGATGGAATATTGAAACTAGATAATGTGTTGTTTGTTAAGTCACAATTAACATAACCCCACATACTCCCTTTGCCCAAACAAACAAAAGTCTTCAAGTTCAGTTCTGGCTGAAGTATATAAATTACTTTTTTCAACTTTTTTCCATTTTTTCCATTTCTTGAGGTGGAAAATGCTTCTGCAATCCTCCAAGGGTGAATCAGGTGTCCAAACCAGGAGCATTGTGAAATGGAAGCTTAGATTACCGCCAAGTTATGGTACCATGAGCCAAGCCACTAAACCAGTTCATTTCTGCACTCAATAAAAGTAATTCACTGGACACATTCAAAGCACGAATTATACATATTAAATACCATTATAGACTCAGTAGTTCCTCTGGGGCCCTTTGAGGATGACCTCAACCACACTTGCATTAACTTTCCTCCCTCAGTTTTAAATCAGCATCATTTTATAAGCCCTCGTTCATGAAATCAGGATAGCGCAGCCCCGATAACTGTCATTGCATCCCGGCATTTTTTCACTCAGCCAAATGTCTTTGATGGCTTGAAGAATGACATTAAGACTCATGTCTTGGCAATGTCTTTCCAAATTCAACCATTGCTTTTGTCTTCTTCATTCCCAGTGTTTTTTTTCCAAGCAACATCCATCCATTTCCCTTGTCCACAGGTGACATGGTAACAAAAAATTTGTCTCAGTGGAAAGGGGGTTATGAATGTATATGGGTGGGGTACCAGTCACTCAGTGCACAGTCTGGTTGTGAGTCATGGCTCATGCTAGCATGCTCAGATGTGTTTAATGTGAGAAAAGGCCAGTCTGATTCTTTCAACTGCCAAGTCAATAGCACCTGGGGGCACTGTACAGAGAAATGATAATTAACTTGTTATTCTACACAAGAAGACAGAGAGTGAAACAAGAGTGGTGTGCACATCATCAGCCACTCATGCTGTGCTTTTTATGATAGGTGTCCAAATAAACAGTTTTTTCATAGAAAGTCCAGTGGTCTTGTGGGTAGTTATTTTAGCCCTGACACACCAGCAGCAACCAGAGATGTGGGATCATAGCAAAGGCTGTTCACAGCAGCATGTAATGCCAATCAACCTGGCACTCAGTGGTGAGATGGGTGAGGACACTGCCTGAAACAAGTGTTCAGCCCAGAAATGTGTTCTTTTGTGTTATATCTTTGCACCACAGAGATAGTGATTCACCCTGACCCTGAGCTGTCAAAGTCAGATCTGTCAATGTGTTTTGCTGTTTTCCATCAAACTGAAATGGTAGCAGGTAAAAATGAATACATGCATGTGTATGCATAAACACACATATACACACACATATTGTGTAAATCCTCACAAAGACATATTCAGCCCACTATACCAAAAGACAGAGCTTAGAGAATAAATTCTAAACTAATTCCAGAGGCTGTCATCAACATATATGACAGAGCTAAATGATATTTTACTTCCATGTAATGCAATTAGTGATTATGTTGTCTTGAAAAAGCCACCTTACTTTTCTTCCTATTTCTTCTTGTTTTTCCATCTGATTTTCTGTACGTAACTCTTCCTAAAGCTTTTCAGCTACATTTACGAAATTTGACCAATACCTTCAGCCAGCATGGAATAGCATTGCTTGTGCTTTCTGTGTCAATATATGAAATTTTTTGAGATATTTATGATTTTACACTAAAAAATCTCCCATTGACTAACATTGATAGAACATTTAGATTCTGAACATTCTAACATGTGAAGCTAACCTCACAGTAAGCCTGCTACAGTTTGGACAGTTATAGATCATCTCTCAAGCAAAGCTTGTAAATACTAGCTACTATCATGGTAGGCTTTTTCAATCCAACTTAAAATCTGTCCTCAGAATTTCCTTTCTAGTTTTTAACTGAAGACTGATTTTATGTTTATACTGAGCCTTCACCGTTGTGTTGCTCACGAAGTATTTCCCTACAATTAATGTTCAGTGTTTTAGAGTGGAACAAAACTGAAGAAATTTCCATTGATTGACACAACCTAACGGCTCCTTGGGTTCTCCTCAAATGAACACCATGATAACCATGATAAAACAAGCTCATCCAACAAACAGTACTTCTGAAAGGAAATGACATCCCTCAAAATCCAACAAAATAGAGCCTGTGATGTGAGAAAAGGGGAGACTTTGATGTGATGGTATATTTACTCTCCTTTTATCTGTGGTCCTCTGGCTTTGTGATATATTATTGAAAATTTATTTGCTTTTTCGTTCACTTCCTGTTTTAGGTCATTTGGAGGAATTTAATAGCTGTGTATCAGCACTGAATTTGAAGGATTCGTTTGCACAGTCTCACAAGATGTCTCAGAACAAAAATAATTTCCTTGGCTGCAGGAAGGAAGGATGTGTATTCACAGAGAAGCTGTGGTGGATTTAAGTCGTATCAGTACACTTCAACGAGCTCTGCCCTGCAGGATCAGAAAAGATGTTTTTTTTTCAGTAAGGATGAGGCTAAAGATTCAAACATTTCAGCATATGGCCTTCTTCTGAGAAAATGTGTTTTTCTGTTGGCAACCTTTTTATACCATTGGTGTTTGAGATAATTTGATAGGTATTGTAATCAGTGCCTTAATTTCCCTTAAAGCTAATGATGAGTTAATATCCGAAAGGGACCGTTTTAAGATGGGCGGGTTCCTCTGTTTGTTTAGGCTGTAGGTTAAAAATTAACAAAAAAAAAAAAAAATCAGAAATTTCTTTAAATATGCCATGAAATAAAATACAAAAAATGATGTTTATACCATACTCAAGAGAGGTCCATAAAGCTGATATCATTTGAATTTAGCTGCAGATGATCACTGGGGCTGTGCTTGTTGCTCATGCACCTCAGGAGGAAGTGTCCTCATTAACACATGCCCCAGGACGAAGTGTCCTCATTAACACACCCCCGTAACAAGCAAAATTATGTATTTCAATGTCTTAAAATGAGTGTTTTAAATATTCACATTAAAAAGATTGTTTGATTGCTCTGGTAAACTTTCCAACACAGGGGTAAACATCGCTAAACGTTCTGAATCATTACTTTATCATTGCTTGAAGATGGATTGTTAACACTCCTGCCCCTAGAACGCCAAAACAAAACTCGGATTTAGAACTGTCCAAGCAAACGCAGGCAAACTCTCAGGTTGAGGTGGCCGATATGACAAGAGTGAAAGAGGGGAAAAAAGACACCACTTCCCCAATAATTAGGTTCATTTAGCTTATGAAAACTGTCAACATGGGCACCCTGCAGAAACGTGCTGGATCTTCAAAAGGCTTTCTTCCCACCATGTGATTCACATTAAGATCAACTGTCACAATGAAGACGCGAACGCAGGGCGGGAAACTCTTGCCCTTAGGGCTCTTCTAATAGGGCGAGAGGTGTACAGAGCTCGTCTTCATCCTCCAGCAGGAGCTAGTGTTAAAGCGCGCTGAAGCGAAGCGCAGAAATGCCGAGCCCCGTTGTTAAATGACTTCTGCAGCGCTCCAGCGTGCCTGCCTAGTAACAACAATAGCGCGCGGCATGCAGAAGTCATGGATAAACTGAAGAATGATTAACCCAGGCTAACAGATACAGAAATGGTTCGTTAGTCCCTATTTAAATTTTCAGATGAGGAATGAGGGGAACACGGAGAAAATATTCTGCGCAGTGTACTTTAGACGTATTGACCGCTAACAGCTTTAGAATACCTGAATTAATTGGCTTTGGAAATTCGCTTGCAGTAGCTTTTTCAGACCTTCTTTGAATAGCTGTCGTTTTAATCAATTTCCTTCTTGTACACAAAGCGAATGGTAAGAGATAGATCAAAGTATGCAGGTAAATGTCTATTTTAGGCCTATGAAACGTAACGGAAACATACATCAGCGTTTTGTCATGTTTGCCAGCTATGCGTGACAGATGTCTTTGCTGTCCTTTTGTAGTCTGAGGTGAATTATTTCATATTGTCACTGGCCACTCGATGAAACTGCGCTGCGCATAATTTTCGCTCATATGACGTTCATTACTCAAGTTATCGGTGTTCATTTTGCAAATAGCCAAGTCGCCAATACAAACTACCATGTACAATACAAACTCATTCCCTATTGAGTGTTTTGTAATCATCCCACTATTTAACCATAATAATGCCATTCTCCACACAGGTTAAAAGAAAATACTTAAAACTAAAATCTCTTCAGATTACACTAAAACATAGCATCCGTGAGACAAGAACTGCTAACTTGAATTCGAGTACTTACAATTGATCCAATCCTCGTCACTGAAGAGCCACATTGCGGATAAATGGCGCGCACGTGCTGGTCCAGTTTGTAAATGAGATGGGTAGAGTTCTAGTTCTAATCTCGTGCATTAAAAATTCTCGTTTAATGTTATAATTTACTGAATTAAAAAAAAAACACTAAATGTTATTAGTGCAGTGAATTTAATCACAATAACATCGTGCTGTTTTAGCAAAGAAACTGACTAAACAGCACACGTGATACCGCAGTTAGTGCGGGATTTTGAACATTATAGCCCTGGTTCTTCATAATATTTGCAAATGATTTATATTTCCCTTAGGGAAAGGTTAACCTGGATATTTGTTTTAAAACTCCAGGTATTTAAAATTAATAAATATACCTCGTAACTCAAACTATTCCTGTTTCCACTTGTGTTCGCACTTGCACCCTCTTTGAACGCCCAAGTCACACAGTCGGGATGTTAATTAGCTATTTTATCACTGTAACTGAGTGTCACCCTACCTTCTCTGGGTGCTGCAGGATCCCAAGCTGACCACATCTGCACGAAGAAAAAGGGCGTCCAGCAAACGATATATGCCACAACAATCACAAATGTCATTTTGACCGTTGTGATCTTTGCTTTGGAGATTAAATTTACACTGCTCACCCGCGAGAGCGCAGTGCCTTTCGAAGCCTTAGGGGTAAGGGTAATGCACTGTTCCCTTTTGGTTTTCAGTTTAAAGTTTTGCCATATTTTATAGCTTATCAGTCCGTAGCAAATACTAAGAATGGCCACTGGTATGATATAGATGGTAAGACTAATCCAAGTCACATACGCCTTGGCACCCCACGGCTGCACGAAGTCCCCCCAGCAGTCATACACTCCGGATCCAACGTCCCTCATGGAAAAGATATACATCTGAGGAATGCTGAACAAGAGGCTGAGCGCCCAGGAGGCGATCACGTAGAAACGGTCCTTTCTCCTGTGCAAGGAGCGCAGCGGCTGGCAAATTGCTAAGCACCTGTCTACCGACATCAAAACGAGCATGTAGGTTGAGGCGAACATCCCGACGATCTGCAAGTACTTCACCAACCTACACAAAAAGTCGGGTCCGTAAAACCGAAATGTGATGTCCCAAATGAGTTGTGGCAAGACCTGAAAGATTGCCACCACCAGATCCGCGATACTGAGGTGCTTCATGAAATAATACATCCGGGACTGAGCGTGCTTGGTCGTGTGGATCGCGAGTAGGACGCACAGGTTGCCAGCAAGAGCTAGAAAGAGCACCAGAGCAAGCACTGTCACCTCCACTTTGGCCACTTCTTCGTTGCGCTTCAGAGGGTTTACCGTCTGGTTTCCCCCGGTCCCGTTTCCAAGAGTGTTGTTGCCCAGGGAGTCGTTCAATGACCAAAGGTCCAGATCTCTTAGAACACCCTCCATCACGTTTAAACGCTATCCAGGATCAGTGTTCATAAAACCTGCAATCCCAGTTACTCAGGATGCTGTTTTCACCTCTCAAACATTAGTTATTTTCATCCGTCTTTTTGTCTTCATTTAACAGGTGTCAGTTGAATGCGTCTGACCAATGACTTTCCCACCTACATTTTTGTACAATGCCAATATTTTATTCCGGCTTTGCAGGGAAGCTTGGCTTCTGTTGACTGCCTGGGGCAGACTAAATCCTAAAAAAAGGCTAAGGAAAGTAAAAGCACATCATTGGATGACGAACTATAAACTGCGGTTCATACTGCACAGTACAATAAAACAAATTAATTAAATTAACTGTTCAAACAAACGAGAATGAAACACATCACCAACTAAGCACAATTAAAAATATATATAAATTCAATCGATTATACTAATATTGACAAAATAACAACTGAAGGGATTAGATATAATGAATAAAATGAATAGACAAATAACAATAATAAGAACATAAATACCTGTAGTTTTTCTAATACAGAAGAGCTCCATCCTTAATAATACCACTTTCTGTTCAACACGCGTATTAATCACTGAGTTTTTGCAGTTACCGAATGCATCTTTTTAAAAAATGTGCAGTCTGAAGACTTCTCCAGCAGTTTCCTATTAGGCATTAGTCCAGCAAGTACAGCCACCAGCCTCCCTCTCCATGCGCGCGCAACGAATGCCCCGCATCTTGATATTTATACATCGAGTGAATCTTTGCAACAGATTGCTGGGGTGCAGTTGCATAACACATTTCTACCACTAGGTGGCCCTATGCGCCGCACTATTACGTTTATGCATACAGCGAGGAGACGGAGACTCAGAACTTAATTTCTTTCCATTGGAGAAGTTTTGTCTCAGACCCAGAGGTTCGAATTATTCAGCACATATGTAGGTCCATACGGACCCAGTGTAACTAGGAAAGCATGCAATTATTTTGACATTTGACATTTTGATATATCTTCTAAATTGCATTCAGACATTGCGCGGCGTCGCTGGAGAAAATTTAGCAAGCGCTGAATTTTGGATGTGGTCGTCAGATTTTTTCGGTGTAATTTATTAGTGTGTTACACGACGAAATACCTCCGCAGGTTTCTACAAGAATGTACCGTTTTTGTACGACAAAATACCTGTAAGTAGGTCTGTTTATACATACTCAACGCCTGAACATAAATAACTTGCATATATTATGTCGACAATCTAATTAAAACACATATAGATTATATCTACCAATATAGAGGCCTACTTTAATCTATAGGCTTCACCCACAGTTAAATTTAGAATAATTGCTAATACACCAAAATGTATTAGCCCACTAAAATAATAGCAGACGTCTGATGTGAAAGTCTCGTGCATTTCAATGTTTGAACAACTTGCAGCTGCTTTAATGTATTAATAGCATATTTTCTCTTTTTTATCGTTTTGGGAAAATCTTTCTTCGTCGAGGAATAGTTTTATGTGCATTCCCCGGACTAATTGCTCACTCCGTCGCCGTGCAGAATACCGAACAGCCGAGCAGCAATTTGCGTCACCGCGTCTCCGTGAACAGCGTCCCACAGGAGGGTTTAAGAATATTTGAAAGGCAACAGGGGCACTCCAAAAATAGCACAGAGAGGAAATGACCACGTCGATAAACTCAGCTAATAGTCCAATATACTTAAATGCGCGTGACGGTGAAGCAACAGAATTCAGGTGAATGGGTTTATCGGGTGTTTGTTCTTCAGTCATGACCGTCACAAAATTCTGTTTGTTTTTCTCTCCCTAGAACACCTAATATTATTCTCTTATGTAGGTAATTTCACTGTACTTTTTGTTTTAAAAGAGTACAGTGAAACCATGCAAGTATACATGTCACCAGGGTCATATGTATACGTGCATGGTTTTTAGTTTTACTTAACTTACGTTCAGATGGGTAATGTCAGGAAATAGTCGCAACGTAAACGACTATTTCGCTATGAGAGGTTAGGCAGTTGTTATGAAAAAAATGCTTTTGCCCATTCTAAAACATTCTGATGCTCAGAAATTCATTGAATAGGCGTTCAGTGTCATAGCTTTACTTGCATTTTGTACGTGTTCAATGCCATAGCTTTACATGCCTCTGGGAAGAGACAGACTGTCCAGTGAGACTACTAGGAGACTGCCTACCATAGATAAACCCTGAGAGACATAGTGCACTGGCAATACAATAAACCCTCATTAACATGAGAGACCCATAACCTAGAAGTGCAGGGTGTCAGGATGGTCTGAGATTTTTATGAGGTTCTGATGGGGCCTAAGGGGTTCTGGAGGAGACCGTCAAATTCATGTTTCTAGAATGATGTATTTACCATCAATTAATGATAAATCAGGTTAGACCTCTTCAACTAATAGCTTTACTTAAGCAATAAGATAATGAGTCAGGTGATAAGGTAGGGCAAAAAAACTAGCAGACCTTGGAGTGGTCAAGCACAGGAGCTACTCTCCCTCACACTAGAAGAATTTTCCATGCAAAGATACTGCTGTTTTTAAATATTTAACAAAATGCCACTTTATGACAAAGTCATAAAATGAAAATATACTTTACCCTTTGATAGAGTGTGCAGACGTGATGCAGCTGGGATTAATAAAAACCATTTGTTATACTTTAGATGTGTTCATATTTTATCTCAAAAATCTCATAAAAGTCTCAAACTGTGAACGGTAGCCGTTACTTTGTGCACCTTACTTTCATTGTTGGATGTTTGACATTGAGCATCTTGACTCATTCCCGTGGAGTCTCATTTAACACAATTTCAGCTGCAATAACACTTCACCCGCTGCGATGGTCCAAAGACAGTGGAGCACACCGGCCATATTAAGCATGTTGTTACCTCTTGTGATAATGAACGCGGCTGCTTTCTCGCCTTCCCGCAGGCAGCCTCCACACAAGAGGCACTTGTGGTGGCCTGCATGGGAGGTGGTAATGAGAGGTAATGGATGGGACCCTCTCCCCATGAGTGCAAGCTATGTTTTCAAAGGCAGCTTGGGTGCTGTGCGTGGACTCGAGAGAGTGGCACAGTGCTGCTCTCCAGGTAAATACTGCAGCGTACACACAAAGGAAAGAGATGCAGAAACGTTTGGCTGTTCTTTGTGAGGATGTGTTGCGGTTTTCGAGTAGCATTGTATGGCTACCTTGTCATGCACTCTGTGTCTGTAGCTGTTAATGGATAACATTGTAAAAATGGTAATCTATGTACGTCCCTCTGGTTAAGAGTGTCTGCTAAATGACAATAATGTTATGTTATAATGGTAATGCTCTGCTTAATATCAACGCCATGGATGTTGACTTCGACCAAATAATCATCAACAGTAAGAGCAATAATGACAAATGCCGACGGTAGCTGTGAACCGCTGTCTCTCAGCCCTCAAGTCTTCTCCTATTTCCCACCCGCTTGTGGAAAAGTCATTCACTGTCAGCCTGTCAAGGGCTTGGTTTCAGGAACACTCAGCTATGTGGCATAAATCACTCCAAACATCTGCGCGGGCCTGGCTGGCGTCTTAGGATGGTGAACACAGGCTTAAGACTGCAGCCAGTATTCCGAGATTTCCGCTTTTTTGGAATCCCCTGCAGATGTTTGCCATTGCCATAGTTTTAATCTTAATTTCCAGGAGTGCTCATGTTGGATTAAGTCAACAATGTCGTAAAATGTGCCTTTCTTGGAATGGTTGCACAATGCTGAATTTTCAATGATGTGTCATCAGTGTAGCAGTGCAGTCAAAGTGATTTGTGGGCATATTTCTGGTTGATGGCTTGTGGAATTGTTGGAAAGGTCTGGGGAGGGATTCAATTTCAAAACCAGAAGTGTCCAGGTCAGTCAGTCTACCTGCTTTCCTTGATTGTCAACAGTAATACTGGAGTGATTATTAAAGGTGGAGGCAGCCTGGCTCTGCAGTATCAGGGCCAAGCTCTCCACTCATTCTCTGTGGCTTTGGGTGTCAGAGGCCTGCCAGCTTACTGATATAGTGCAGTGTTAGCAAGTGAGTTCAAGGACCACATCACACTAGACATGGACATATTCCACCAAACCTCGAAGAGCTGTAAATTACAAACCCCAGGCCTGGGTCAGTGGGCCACATCATATCCTACTAATTGGGCTACTAGTGCCATTCCCTCTTACTCCTCCTCTCCCTCATCAGACTGGGGCTCACTGGCACCTGCCAGGACACTGCAGTGGTCTTTCATCTGGTCATATCGTTTTCAGAATGCTTTGTTCCAGAATGTTCTGATAAAGATATGAAATATATCCAGGGGTTTCTTTACAACAATGGGAGGAAGTGACCTCCCATGGTCTGCCCTCTCTCCCTCTGCCAGACCTGTTTATTTGTGTTACTTCATCAATGTGTTTGAAAGACAGCGGTAGCAGGAGTGCTGAGGAAATCCTCTCATAACACAGAAGTTCACTTGAAAAAAAACTTTAACTTTCAGGGGGATATTATTCAGCAATGGCCTCAAAATTTCATAAAGGGAAGGATAAGTCCATACATAGTATAAAAAACAGTTTCCAGCGTTGTTAGCTGACATTTACGTAATGCACAATTCACTCTCAGATTTCACATAAGTGTATCCCCAAGGCCAGGCTCCAAAGGCACAGGCTGAGCTGCTACGGTTACCCTGCAGGCCTAGAGGAAGGTGATAAGATGGGAGTGTTCTCAGTGAACAAATGTTGTTTGACTTTGTTCTTTTTAAACTGGCTAATTACATAAGAGTCATCAAGGAAATGGGGTGATGTAGAAGATGATATCATGATACATACTAAACAGCACCTGACCTCTCAGCAGTCTAACAACTATGAAATGCTGTTGACTTTAATGCAAATTGAAAATATTACATAACATAGGATAACACTGCACACCTCGTTAACCACCCCTTCCCCCACATCATTGGTTTCTCTTATATTTGAAGAATAAATTTAAGGAAGTGTCACTGCCATGAATGTACCTTTTTGTCCTTCCAGGCTGACTTTCCTTCATTGTTCCAGGGGAAAACATAATATTAGTATTTCTTTTTCTAAGACTGATTTTAACTGAGTGGTCATCTTGCAGATGCATAGATCATATAATCAGAAAATAAACCATGTGGATGAATCATCTTCCTCTTTAGAGAAACACAATGTTGCTACAACACCATGGATAGGCATTAGCTATTATGATGCATTTATATAACAAGCCATAAAGATCTATCGCAGATCAGACACTTGCAGATATACAAGAACAAAACCCACCAGCACTAATGCAGGAGGTTGTTGTACCCTCACCTTTGTTGATTCATCTTATCTTTGAATAACAGACTTAGGTCAGTCATGAAACTAGCAACACATTTTTTTCCTTCCATGGCAATTTCAGTAGCTTGTTTTTATAACAAGCTATGAAGGGTTGATTTTAGCTCTTCTACAGACAAGATACAGCAAGTGTCTTTGTACTCTGGGTTGAGTCCACTGTTGCCATGAGACTAATTAGCAAATGCAGTTGAATAGGGCAGGTCTTTGCAGTTGGTCTTTCATTAGTGAAACTGAATGGAACACCCAGCAGAATAAAGAATAAAGTAAATGTATCATTGTGTACTTTTTAAAATGATATATTTATTCAGTAGATCATTAGTCATTGCCTCAATCCAGGTAGTGATATCAAAGCACATTCTTATGCTGTGCCAATGAATAATGTATGAACATCCTCCCGATTTTTACTTTGTGTGCATCATGGACATGATTTGAATGAATATCCTCACAGATTTGAAAGTATACTTTTTTAAAATAAACAGCAAGACACATACTCTTTAACTACCAATGAAACTTCATTTCTGACTGAGAAAATAGTGAAATAAAATTGAGAGTAGTCAAAATAAACATTGGCATCAGTGTTAAAACATTTTAAGTGGTTTTGACTGAATAAAACACCAATGATGGATCTCTGCTTTTGTTATGCAGATGAACTATATTTCTACAGCTGTATGTAATTTGTAGGTAAGACACAGATTTTGAACAGGGACATTTTTAGTGGAAAATGCATTTGGTGGATGGAGGTTATCTGTCACAAAAACTGGGCATGCATGGCTCAGTTTTCCATCTCATATATACTATATATGTCAATGGCTTCTGTCCAGATCTACAGACATATTTAATTTCTTTGTTTCTTTTAGTGTCAAACTGTCACTCATTTGCAATCTACATTTTAAAGTTTTTCAAAGAGGAAAGGCTGTCTTGCTGCATCACAAATAGGTGACATAATGGTTTTTGTACTTGAAATACTTAGAAAAGTTTACAAAACATTCCGTCTCAAATCGAAACTGGGTCAGTGATGATCAAGAAAGATTTGAGTGCCTCCATTTGTGTAATTCCTGAAACATCCTTTTTTACACCTGGTGTATTTAGTTTGTGGTTTCCAAATGGGTGTGTGGTTTGAAGGTCCCAGCGGGAGATGCAGGGAAACCAGACACGATGTCAAGAAAAGAAGCAAAGCAAGGAAAGAAGCAAACTTATTTTCAGCAATGGAAAGATGTTTAGGCAAAATAAATCTCACACCAACAACAGCAGAGCGCAGGCATCTCTGAAATCTCTAAACTGCAAAACAGACAATTAGAAAGAAAGAAAGAAAGAAAGAAAGAAAGAAAGAAAGAAAGAAAGAAAGAAAGAAAAATCGATTTGCTTTTTTTTTTTAATTTTCAGGAATCAAAAATCATGATCCGTTATGAGCATCCACTCAGACAAAATCTTTTTCATAGCGCGGACAACTCACGTACAGTGCACGTGAAACAGCCACAGCTTATTCAAACATTCTGCGTCATCGTCACACGATATTGATCTTCACACGTAAGATGTGTCTGCAGTCCACCACGTCCTCTCTGGACACCTGGATACAGCAGATGATCTACTCTATATCCTCTATATGGGCACGTGTGCTGACCGTTGTGCTTTTCTATGATAAACATAGAACTTAGGGTCATTGTACACAGAAAGATATTGCTGTTTGCCTTTATTAATAACCAAATATGCGCTTGTGCATGCATTTTTCCAATATTTCGTGATCGCAACCTTTTGAAATACAGTATAAAGCATATACAATATAAATGTAAAATCATTTTTTTCTTCTCACAGATAAAATGTCAGCAAACCCAATTGTTACCTTTAACGCTAACCTCAATCGACTCAGAACTGTCAAATGTATTGCAATCCTAGCGGCAAATGCTAATGTAAAGACATGTAGCGCGTGGCAAATTTTAATCCAGTCAACCGAGAGCCTTAGTGTCGCAACGGGGAGACGGTCCGCCTGCCAGGAGAAAAGGGTAAAGATGCTCTCAGACGTTCTTCAAATGACACAACCCATATGGTTAAGCGACAAACAGACATTAGTTGAAAACAGCGAAAGTTATACGGAGGGCAAAACCGAAGAGATTTGTGTTCGGCAGCAATAATAATGCCAGGAAATTGAAGTTTTTTTTCGGAGCTTTAAGTTAATGGTCTCGAAAATTGCTCAATTGAAAAGAAAATGGTGGAGTGCCTGCCGGTGTTCATATGCCTGTTGTGAAGACACAAAACTAAAAATATACGTTTTAATGGATTTTCAATTCAGTTTTAATGACAATCAGTCTAGTGGTTGCCTTTCTTTTTCCATTCCTCGTGGTCTTGTTACCTAAAGGTTTTTGAGCATTCCTTTCAATTTGGCCTCTTTTCTTTCTGTCTTCTCCACATTCTCCATCTACATTACTGCCAAGAAGTTCAACGCAGGGGCAGGAGAGTCTTCTTTTCAAGTTAGATATTGAAGTTCAGAGTAGTTTTAAACCCAGGAAACGTGCATCACAGAAATGATTAGATTACAAGTTCATTGTTCATTGAAAGCATCAAAGCTTTTTAGATGGATGTTGTAAAGACACACTTTTGTATTTCTCCTTTGTAGTCAAACTTAAATTAAATTGCGACCTGCTGCTCTTTTTGTATGTATCTTTTATGGGCTTCTGTTGTATTCTTGTTTTAATAATATGAACTGCTGCTAGCTTGAGTAAGCTGTATAATCAATATGAATATACAATCAGAACAAGACAATAACAGCAATGAGAGTAAGAGATATCCTTTGGAAAATATTTTTTCTTCTGTATTTTCTCTCAGGGAGTTATTAATACATAGGCTACCTTACCAATATTCATAACAGAAGAAGAGGTGCTTACTGTGTTTATTACCAGACTTGTCATCATGATAGATATACTCTAGTGTAGACTTTAAGCAGAATAATGAACAGAAAAATTACTTTTTGATACTGTATTTATTGTGCACTCTTGGACACTGACCTAACACCTCGTTAAACCACAATAAACAGCACTGTGGAATTAGGGAGCCTTGCATGTTGGCATTACATGGCTTTTTCCTGTAGCCCTTTCTCTGAATTTGACATTGTTGTTTATTCTGCATTGACTGTTTTATTCAAGATCAGGGCAAACATGGCAAAGCACGACAAAGCTTCCTTACCAGCATCACAGCAAGGCAAGGCCCTGTGCTCAATATCCAATCAAACAGCGGTAGAGTGGGACTTCTGAACTCACGTCTATTAATTTAATAAAACATGTCATTGTAAGAAATCCTGTCTTTTTGCACCTTTCACCAGCTATTTATTCTTCTTGAGTCTGAAAATGACGTGCTTTTTTGCATAAGAAGTGCCTGGCGACAGATGGGGTGAAGTAAGCAAAGCCAGTATATTTTCTGCTTTTAATTCTGGGGAGAGATTGGGAAAAGCTCCCCGGCTCTGGTGCCACAATAACCGCTGCAAGCACAACTGCTGGCACAACTCTGTGCTACTCCTTAAACACTAGTGTTTTAGTTTTTAGTTTAGTTCAGTCTTCACAAAAACAACAAAGTGAACTCTGAGGTGCAGATAGGCTTCTTAGTCATTGCTTTCAATTTGTAAGGTATCCCAGATGCCAACAACTGCACAATGCATGATGGGACCTCTGTTGTGATTTTTAGACCCCTAATGAAGACTTGCTTCACTGTCCTCAGCTGTATTGGATTCTTGCTTTTATTTCACATTTTCTGGGTCCTTCTGTTGGTGAAAACATTCACATGATCTCCTCCCAGCACAGAGTTTGTAAATGTAGGCTTGCTGCATCTACGCTGTGTTAGGCTCTCTCTCTATAATGCGATCCGTTATACATCAGCACGTTGAGCATACTTTACCTTCACCCTCAATTCTCTCAATAGCCTCTACTGTCATTATGAAAAGATGTGTAGGATCATTCATGGACAGCGATATACTTAACCTGATATATTTGAACCAATTAAAATATATAACTATAACTATATAAGTTTTTTGTCTTCTGTGTAAGCACACATATCTGCACAAATATCATGAACATTTTGTGGTTGTTATTATGAGAAAACTATTGAAATTCATTCCTTGGGAGCAAATTTATAAAACTGACTCATAAAGCTCTGCTACTGTTTGAAAACAATGCATCATAATGACTCAAAACTCCACATTGTTGAAATGAACCTACATGTATAAGGAGTCAGACTGAATGTATACTGTCTGAGAGACGGTTTCTGAGTTTTCTCTGGTTCTTTGTCAGGCTTTCTACTTCTGGTTCTCATCTCTGATATGCAAAATCAGATTTGACTCCTTGTTTTTAATTCAAAGGCACTTAGTGTCAGAAGTCCTTTTATCAAGCACAATCTTGTGTCGTATTAAAATACCTCAAGGAATTTCAGAGTCAGGGAAACTGAGCCACTTCCCTCTCTTGGTGCACTGTTTAATAACAGTTTCATTACAACAACTAATATTAGAATTCAATCTGTGGCTGTGGACATACAGAAGCACCTGTAACCAGCCAATAAATGTAATTCAATAGCTCACACTATCACCACAGAAATCACCAACCTATACTTTGCCACTACAAGGTAACACTGCTCTCATAGAAGTAGTGTATTGCTAGTGTGACAGAACCCTGCTATTTTTCCCCCCTGGTGACAGGGTATAAAAGCACTCAAGATTCAAGTTAGGTGATTCATATTGCCAAATGGAAAGTATTGATGAAAATATTGTTTAGCAATACCACATGTGTTGACGTAGGTCATTTGCAATTGGTATAACACAAACTCCTTTTCTTTGATCTGTGGTTGAACAACAAATGGAAAATGGAGCTATACAATATTAAAACAATTGGATTACGTACTTTTTAATGTGTAAAACACTATGGGGTTGTTTGCAGAATATCACAGATCACCTATGTGAAATGATAACATTCTTGTGCTGTCAATGGGATTTTCAGACCTTCCATCTTAAACTTAATGTAATCTGTTTGCTTGCCAGTTAAACTTATTCAGGACATGCATAGTTTGTATTAATATTGCACAGCTTATATTTACGTATTCTCCACTTCCACAGCAGGATATTTACTGAATCTATTTAGGTTAATTGTCTTTCTCAAAGGTGCAACAATAATGCTCGCAACTTAACCTACAATCATTTTTCTAATGAGAAGCCCATCTCCTTAACCACTGCACCACACTGTCGCCTTAGAAGCTGGGCTCGGCTAACCTCTTCCTTTCAGAAAGTTATTGTTCATCTCTCTTTTGACATCCCTCGGAAATAAGAAATAAATAGCCTCAGGATTGTTCATAAATGTCAGATGAGAGGACTTACTGCAATATAAAAAAACATGGAAACAAAGGAATAGAACCTCCAGCTTTATAGATATAGTCTAGTATATATGTGGTCTAATTTTAAAAAGCTTGCATGGGGTGAAATGCTGGAGGTTTGTTGAATAATTCTTTGATTTTCAAAGTTGATGGAGTAGACCACACTTGGTGAAAAGTGGGGGATGAACAACATATCCAGTGGAACATTGGAATACATCTTATGATTTGGTCGTGTCAATTCAGTAGGGTTAGCGCACACCTCTACCTCCAAGCGGCTTCAGCCTCCACTAAAATACAACTGCCTGTTGAAATCAATTCTTCTTAGTTTAGGGAGAGGGAGGGGAATTACACAGTGAACTTTTGCCTCGCAGTCTCAAAACCAAAGAAGGTGGAATAGCTGTCAGTTTAATCTCCTTTACTTAAAAACATGTAATCCTCTTATTTTATGAAATCTACCAAATTACTTTGCCAGTCTTCCACTGGAGATCATTAACTAAGGTGAACAGTTTCTCTCACCATCGTGCCTTAATGACCCTCAATGACCCTTAACTCCATTCACAGCCTTCCCTCTTGTTGATTGACTAAAGTAATTCTTTCTATATCCATTCTGTGGTTATGTGAAAATACAACAATAAAGGAGGTTAATAGCGATCATTGGTATTAATACCACTTCTGTAGTACTGGGAAAGAGAGTGAGATTATTAAGAAATTTGTGAGTACTGACAAAATGACTGTGACATGGAAAAACCTGGTAACAGCCTTTCCTTCAAACTCAAATTACCCATAATCACCTGCAGCTTAGACACTCAGTCCCATTGTTCCTGCTTGACTTAAGGGAGGTCGTCCTGTTCCTCCAGCACATACCCAATACCCCAGAGAAGAATGGCAATGCACACGGTACATGGCAGTGTTGTAATGAAGGTTCTCCCTGTTCCTTTTGATCCCCACATCATGCCTTGTTAAAGGCCCCCACATTCACCATCTTCCTCCATCTTCTCCTCTTATTACCCTGTTTGTTTGTACAGCCTTCCCTTCCAGCTCACTGAGCCTTCATTACAGGCCACGGTTGTTATTGCTCCGTCTTTGGCCTGGTCATTGCCCTTATCATCAAAAATACGCTCCATTGGATCTCCTCCTTGATTACTCCACCATTGAGGGTTACAATGGAAGACACCAGGCCTATCAAGAGGACAAAACAAAACAAAAAAAAATCCAATAAAAGCTCAAATACTGATGCTAGATGGAACGATGTGGTTTGGATTCTTTGTGTAAGACTGTGCTTAATGGAGGATAGTATTGCAGTTGAAGAGGTCAAGGATTTTCTTGGTCCAAAGTTTGTAGGGCATGTGCAGGGTTGCTGTATCTGATCAGTTTATAGAGTCAAGGTTATTGTGAGAACATGTTTTGTAAAAGTATAGACATTCAGACAGCAGTGGATTTACTGTATGAAATATCATTTATCTGCACTATGGGCAAGAGGCAAGAGGTCGACTGATTAACTGATGATAAAATGATACAAAATGCAGAATGGCCCATGTAATGGTAACCAAACATGTTATCTGAATGGACAATGGTGGTTGTTATCAAAGCCTGCAGTGGTTTTAGGAGACTGAGATGAGCATGTGTTAGGTAAGGTAAGGCAAGTCCCTTTGTAGCAAAGAGCAGGCACATAAGCAGCCACCACTCCAACAAAATGGTTATAAAAGAGATCCGATCTGTCCATACAAACTCTGCAACAAATTTAAATGATCAACATTTAAGTTCTATAAGCAAAGACAACAACAGTACTGCACTGTATTTATCTGTTGCCATGGGGGCAAAGGTAAGTGGGGCTGAGCTTGGTTAGTCTCAGAAAAACAGATTGCTGCTGGAAGTGGTGTTTGAGGGCCAGGAGGGCAGCAGTCTTCCCTCTGGTCCAAGATACAAACACAGAGCCCAACTGCAGTGATTAGAAAGCTGTGCTGGAGGACACGCTGTCTTTCAAACGAGATCTTAATCCGAGGTCCTGACTCACTATGGTGATTAAAGATCTCATGGCACTTATCACAAAGAACAGAGGGTTCCCCGGTGTTCTGGCCAAATTCACATTCTGCCCAACACATCATCGCTCGGTATAATTGGCAAATTAAATCTGCCCCTCCACCTCAGCTGATGTGTGGCGATTGCTCTGGCACAGAATGGCTGCCACACATCACCAGGGTGGGTGCTGCACATTGGTGGTGGTGATTTATACAGTGCATCCTGATCTTTCACATTATGCTTTGAGGTATTAATACTTTAGAAATAAAATAATGGTGGAAAGAACTGTGGAACAAAATAAAAAAGAAAAATGTAGAAATCAGAAAAAAGCTGACAAAGTGACATATTTCTTATCTATTTTAAGGACTTACCATTCCCAATTTGTTAATGGGTTTGAGAAAATGCTAGATCTTAGATCCAGCATTAATTCTGTGTGGTTGCCTTTGTGATGACCACAGCTAGCAATGGGAGAACAATTATTGTTTCTAATAGGCTTAAATTAGCCTTTGAATGGTTTGTACAGAGGTCCTGATTTCCACAATAGGAAGTTAACATGATGCTCTTCTATACAGCTGAGAGCTGCTCAGACAAGAAAAATCTACTATAGGTTCGAAGCATGGACCATAAACAGGATTACACTCAATTATCTTACACCAAATTACATTTTCTGTACATATGGTTGGCTATAGCCATGCTGTAAACATATATATCACCAAGTCAGAGTGTCTAATAGCTCAAGAAGGTCTGGCAGTCTTGACTCATTCTTAACATGGACATCTAGGGAAAAATATTCAATCTTCTTACTCACTCTCATCTGGAATGTATTTGCTAAATTAATTGATTGTGTTTGTACTTTTGGGGATTCTTACATCAATAAATCTATTAAGGAACACTCTAAAAATTATAATAATGAGTCATTTAGGGATTATGAATTATATGTAATTTAATCAATTACAGTAACATGCTTTCGAATAATTGTTCTAGATATAATTTGTAATGGAAAAGGAGACAAAGGCAATTAATCTTATAGAAAAGCAAGATTTTAGTGGAAAAGAAATTACTAGTCAACGCAAAACAGACTAACAACATCACAGGGCAGAAATTAATTGGAGTCATGGCTGTGTCATGGCTCTTTGCTTGCCACCCTAAATATTACAAATGTGAGGCAGGAAATAGTGTTTGTGACTTTTAAACAATTACCAGTACCTTACAACTAGCACATTGCTGAAAAAAAGTTTAATCTACATGAAAATGAGATAATCACCACCTTGTCAATGCCAAGTGTAGAGGAGTTTGTCATGCAGGACTGAAATAGAAACAAGCTAAGGCTCAAAATGTGTTATTGAGCACCTACTAAGTATGGAAAAATTTGTTGGTATAGGATTGGAAACAACTGGAACAACTGGAAAGCACTGTGAAATGACGAGAGAGAAAAAAAGAGCACCCAACAAATAAAAAAGCTACAAATTTTTAAAGAAAAGGAGAACGAGGCTGTGACTTTCATTAAGCAGCCTATTAGAATATGAGATTATTTGCCATACTGAAATCCCCCAAGGCCAGACTATGAACATTCCTTTCAATAACAATGGAGTAGAAATTGATTTCAAGCATGTTTGAAAATAAAAATACACAGTTTAGAAAACATTTCAAAAACACTTTCAATGGCAATGCTTTCTACCCAGTTGTCTTGAAACCATTAGATATGCTTATCTGGTTTTCGTTTAATTTGGACTGCAGCATGGAATCAAATGTGCATCGAATCTTTGTTCTTCAAAAGCATTTGTTTGCATTCGACATAAATCACCTCATTGGTCCATGAGGGAAGTCCTGACTTTGATACAACTGCCTGACACACACTTTACGCCAAGGGTAAAGGTAGACTGCTATTGATCACTCTCGTGTGCCTCAGCCCTGCTTTGACTTATTTCCTCTGCAGTTGGTACCATTTCTCCTAAAGCTTTTACATTCCAGTGGTGTGATGCTGCACGTTTCACTCTCCTGTGAGGAATTACACTGTCAGACACGGCATGTATCCCGTAGCCTGCGAGCCTGTGACAGCACCATGCCTGAGCATAGCTGCGTGGTATAAACCTGACCAGCGGGCGTGCCCTGCATTTCTATTGGTGCAGAGAGGAGCCGCAGCCGGTGTCAGTCTCGCACGATGCGTATTCAGCCCTCGCTTCCTTTCCCTCTCTCCAGACAAAGGCATGAGTCATGGACAGCGTTGTGCATTCCATTCCACACTGCAGCTGAATGCAAAATCCGCACAGGCTGAGATGAGACAGGGCCCTGTTTTAACAGGGTTTTGAATGGGACACAATGATGCAGGTCTGTCTCTACAGAGCCTCCCACGAGACTGACAGGCAGAGTGTGGGTCTGCAGCCACAAGCCCACTGACCCAGCTCAGATGTAAGTGCCCCATTTCTAATCCGAACCAATACGGCAGTTTTCATTTGAAGCGATTGAGCCTCCTCTGCTCGAGAGCTGCTGACCCAGAGAACAGTTTTGGCCCCGGATGCACCCACCAGATCGTGTTTGTTTTTTAGATAAATGAGGAACATCTGCCTGCAAATTTGCATGGTTTGCTCACTCGCTACACCAGGATGGAAGAAATCCCAGTGCTTGAGCTTTTGTTATTCCTGTTCTGGAGACAGCATGACAAAGAGATTACAGTGAATGATGCTGATTATGAGGGACCTGTGTGGAGAATCAGAGGTAAATGTTTACTTTCTTGTGCAAACCATAGATGCTATGTGAAAAACACCATTATTTGAGTCTAGGGGTAAAAATTGTCAAAGAAATATGCTGTAGAATGTTACACAAAATAAACATGCCTACTTCCATATTAGTCACCTCGGACTGTGGAGAACCTACTGAAGTACTGTACTTGTGGTTAGCCGTCATACTCTTAGCCTGTGTCAGTTTGTGCTGAGAAGGTATAGATGACCTAAAGTTAGGGGGGGGTGGTGGGTATGGGCTAAGCTGCTTCAGGAAATATCCAGAGGTCACATGGATAATAACACGAGCAAGTGAAAATATGAAAATAAGCACTCTGGGTCACCCTGGACTGGTATACATTGAGCCTGATGAGTGAGGTCGTTGCCCTGCAGTAAGCAAAGTGCCCTGAGGCTGGGACCTGGATCTTTTGGCATCGCAGGCTGTGTGCGTGCCAGCTGTGTCCTGGCTCAGCTCAGACTAATAAATAAAACTCAGCCCTGGAGCCATTCAGGAGACAGACTGCATCATCCCATATTCATCCACCATTTAGCGTGACTCTCAGTGTTTCGCCACTCGAATCTCTAAACCTTCAGCATGCCCTTTCTGCAGATTCCAGGTTATCATTATGTAACGATGAGTCACAATAACATAGTTAATGTACATTGCTGTAAACAATCACTGAACGAAAATATTTAAGAAACACACCTTATACGGTAACTAAATCCACAGTGAGGAGGCCACAGTTAAATAAAGTGATATGTGTGAGAAGAGATAAAATATTTTAGACAAGGAGCTGCGTACATGTGTGCCTTATAAGGAAACGCCCGCTCCTATGAGGCTTTTGAAAGGATGAAAACTGTTCCTGTATGTGAAAGATTTATGTGCCTTAAGATTTATATATGTTAAATCCTATCTACAATATGATGAAAGCTATACAGCACGGCTATTATAGGACAGAGTTAACACTTCATATATGTTTCAGCTGCCAGGAAACTCTGAGAGCTTTAGATCTGATTTACACTAATATGTCTTTAACCCTTTTGTGAGCTGATGTAGCACATGAGCCATTCAAGCAATACAGTGAATGAGCTTGAATGTACAGTCGTTTAGAAGTCATTGGTCTGGCATAATGGAACACTGAGAATGAGATAGCAGTTGAAAAGCTTCCAATACTGCAAATACAATGTCCTGTCACCAGGGTCTCATTTAACTCGTCACAGAAATGATCAGGCACAAGATATTCACCAAAGTGCTGATGTTCCCTCTATTTCACAGTCCTCAGAAACTGAAAGCCTTTTAATTTGAGTGACCCATTAAAAAATATTTCATCCAAGATATTAAAAAAAAATCCCATGGTGCAGCCTGCTTTAGTTGCTTATGTAACTTGACAGATTGGACCATGAGGATGTACGAGTCAGGTCTCTATAATGCATTTTCAGGCCAATGGGAATGTGAGAGTAGCCCGGTGCCAAACAGTAATATATATCATATTCCGTGTGGGCACACACTTTGCAGCCTTTGCCAGAGAGATCATGCACCTCTTCTTCGCCAGGACAATATTTGAGTCAATATCTCATTCTGAGCAGATGATAAGCATATTTTTCAGGAGCGAGAGAGGTGTGCATGGTGAGAAACCCCACTGGAGATATTTAAAGCAAAATATCACAAGTGCTTCAGATAGTATGTTATTCACACTGTGTGGTTTTTATAGGTTTCTGGAGACCCCTGTCAACAGCAACACCTGCCCCCCCCAAAAAAAAAAAGTCTGAATGAAATTCCTGCTGTTGGAAAACAGAATGCTGAAAGTTTGTTGCTCTCGTGAATTTAGCTTCTGGAATTAGAGAATTGGTGTTTTCAAAAGGCAGGCACACTGACAGATGCAATAGGAAATGTGAATACTATATTTTCAAGGTACCCCAGTAAGGTGCAATAATGCAAGCCTTTTCCTAACTTCTAATTCAAAACATGGGTTAAAGAATTTTAGTAAAATAGTATAATAATAATTAACTTATTATATTAGTGTAATAAATTAAATAGTTTAGAATGAATTCATCCAAAGAATTCAAATGATTCCCAGGGGTTAACACAACACCATTCCTGACAAACACTAAGAAATGGTAACTTGGTGGTAGTTCATACTCTGAGTAGTCTAAAACACTGAGCAAAAACTACACCCACACCTAAAAACAAGAGTTACAATGAAAACTACAGGACTGAACCTGACAAAGATATGACTGTAATCTGTAGAGATGGGAGATGAGGCCTCCTTAGTCCCAAAAATTGGTGGAACTATCATGTATTGTCAGTGACTTATAGATATGTATGAATTGTTTTCTTTTGTTGTATTAGTTAAAAAATTTAATTAAAAATGTGTCATGCAAGAGAAATGGTAATTATGTTTCATATAATCAAAAGGAATACCTGCCAGCTGATTTCCCATAGTTCATTGCTTTAGCACCATGCCTCCATTTTCTCATTCTCTTGCTACTTGAGTAAAAATATCCCTTGGAGAATGAAGAAAGCCTCGTGACTGAACCTTAGCCAAATGACCATCCCCTCCTTGTATATGCCTTGCTCAACCACAAAGAAACCAAGGTTCCAATTTAACAGGACCATGCTATGATTTTCACAAATTTCCTAATTATAGCATCATATCCATCTAAGTTAATTGCTGTATTCATCACTTTGCCTCCGAACCACACAGTGCTGATGCATGAAAGGGAGGCAATAAATCTCCATAGTTTATTTCCGGTCTAAAAATACACCAGGTGGTAATGAATTCTCTTTCTAAGCCAAATCATTGGAGATGTTTTTCCTTTTGAGGAAGAGGACAGCTGACTTAATTCACACTGTCCAAACACAACAGGCTCATGATGTACAGAATACAATTCTTTGCATTGTGCTGTGACAATAATTTGTCAGTAAGCTCCAATATTTCAAACTCACATCTAGGAAAGTATAATATACTTAACGTGGCTAAATAATGAATGAATAATATTCAAAATATGCTTTTCCTTGGAATAAGAATTTACTTCACTCCTCATAGTAATGTAGGGTAAAATGTACCTGTTTCAAAATATATATTCAAACTATACTTCACACGTATCCCCTGGCCTTAAGTTGGACCTGGTTATAAATGTTGCTTGCCAATGTTTGTCAGGTCCATCAAAAAAATCTTTTCTTTTTTGTTTAAGTCATCCAAAGGTAGCAGGGCTCAGCATCATTTGAAGCTCTTATGAGTTTTATGTCAGGTAAATTGTCAAATTATTTAACATAATCTTAAAATATTCTATAACAATAGTTCATATGCCAGCTCCAGTAACAGAAAGTTACAATTTCAGTCCTGCTTTAAGAATATAGAAGACCATGGACTTTCAGTTCCGAAAGAAAAGAGCTGAGACAAAAGCAACATTATGTATTCTTAGAACGTCCAAGGAGCTACAGGGAAAAATAATTATGCGCACAAGTAGCACACACGCATAAGTAAGAGGCAAGCCAACACAAGCCTGAGGCAGTGGTGGGTGCAATTAGCTGTCCAAGCAACAGGCTAACAGATTACACAAAAGGGCATGGTCATACGGTCAAACACAAGCACACATATAATGACATGCAAGAATGGCATCTGCCTGAGAATGGTTAGCAAGAATGCATGAAAATTCAGCTCATGATATTGTGCAAATATGTAGGGCTTTCAGGCAGAAATATCTCTGACTCTACATCACATTTATTAATGTAAAGGAAAGGAAATGAGTGACAGCATTCCACACAGACTTTGCAATGTAAATCACACCACAGTGTGTTGAACCCTGATCCTGTAGTCGAAGTTGAAGATAATAAGAGTATTTTACATTTCACCAGTACATTTTACATTTCAAGGTAACAAATGTAGCCCTCAACCCAAGACATTTTGTTCTGAGAAAAATCATTAAAAGAGTGTACAAACATGGTTGTAACTCAGTGTACCAAGCTTGCCTTGACTTCATTCATTTCTTTGAACCATTCTTTTGTCCTTGTGCTCTTTCATTTCTTGTTGCTGTTTGTGTTTGAAATTCATTTAAGGTCATGATACTATAAAAAAACTAGTGTTTTTCCAAAGCTTTCACCTGAAGGGGATATTTCCCATGGCTTTGTTTTATCTCTAAAAGACTTCCATAACCTTTCTCACCATCAGTGGACTCCCCCACACCTTGAAAGTGCCTTACAGAAAAACAGGCAAGAGACAAAGTGCTGATTGCATCTGCCTTCTTGCTTCTGCATATCCATAGTCACAATGAAAGGAAAAAAAAACATTCAGTAAAGCTCTGGTATTGTTTTGGGGTGGGTTTGAAGGGTCTTTAATCCATTCAAACTGAATTTGCTTCATTTTCTTGAGGATTAACTAAAACAATTAAACATTTATCATCCCCCACACAGGTGTTCAGCATTTGAAAATGTTGGTGTGTAAAACAAGAGGGATTAAGTCTTTCCCATGACAGGGGAGAGCTCACTGACAGTCATTACAGTGTCAAACTATCTGTGAGACAAACAGTTATTCTGTAGGCTATTTATAATTTCCTCTCAGCCTACTCCAAGATTTCTGCAACCAAGAGGGCATCTGTAATGAATGAAGGCCACCACTGAAACAATTTCTGTATCTGTAGGCAAAAACAGACGGAAAAGGACGACAGCGAAAGGGCAAGGTGTGTTTCACTGCATTGTTACAGAAAGGTTAATGTACCAGTGACAGATCTGTGAACCTATGTGCATGACATTAGAGCTCCATTATAACTGGCAGATGATTACATGCACCTGTTTCCAGTCATTCCTTTGGATTTTGTCTTGTTTTCAGAGAACACATGCCTCCTAAAGGATACATGTTAAAGGACAGTTGGTGTGTGTGTGTGTGTTCCTGTGTGTTTTCAAAATCCAACTGTTGATCAATTTTCAGTGTCTCTTTCAATTCCAGTTACTACAAGACATATTAGGTATTAGTAACATTATAAATGATCTTCTATGCTAAATGTAGTATAAATGTAGGCTTCTCAGGCAAAGCAGATAAACACATGATTGTTATTTTGCCCTTAATTAGTCATTAAGAACAACATTTATTATAACAATTTAACATGAAACTCGAAGTATGACACATGCTTAACATGATACATAATTAATTCCATATTTATTATTGATTATTCTCTGGTTTTACACATTAATATTTAATTTACCAATACTAATATATATGTCCAGATATAGATCTATGACCAACTATAACCCTTTCATTAAAAAAAAAATCAGAATTACAATGAACCAAACAATAAAAGACTCTTTCAGTCTAAAAATGAAATATGTACCATATTTTATGGCTGAACGTATTTGCACGTTTGAGAGATTCCTAGCCTGCAATGGAAAAATAAGTTTTAGTAAGAAACAGACATCAATAAGAGCAACACTTTCAAGCTCAGGAAAGGAGCCAAAAACTATTAAGAAGGTGCTATCAAATATAAGCATATTCAGGTTTTTGCTAAAATGCCTTGGTAGGGGCATAGAGTGTTAAAAAGCATATAGTGCATAAATCAATGCCTTTACAGAAGTTATGCTCAGTAAAACTATATCACACAGAAAGCCTGATGTTTATGCATTTTTAAGAGTTGGCATTGCTAGGGTAGGCCTTTTGATGTCATGTAATTTGCTGTTTATTAGCTACTACCTAAAGCATTTATCACAAATGAAATGTATTGATATAACATCTGCTCATTAATAAAAAAAAAAAAATAACACTAGGCGTTAAGTAAAAATGATTAAAGAACTACACGGCCAAATACACTGCACAAATATAACACTTTAACGTTCAATTGTTGACTCCATAAAGTACTGTATTTACTACTGTTAATAGCTTCGTATTGGTGCACGACATCTTAATAAAGAACAGCTTCATTAATACTCTATAAATGAGCATTAATCTAAATCGTTAAATTTACCAACACCAATGACTAAATTTTTGAAAGTATAGCACCAAAAACATTTAAAGAGTCTGAGCCATTTTGAGTTTTATGAAAATATGTACAGCGCATCATTATAGTGTCAATCATAATAACATACTAAATTGGTCTCCATGTAAAATTAATATGTTCAATAACAGTGCAGCACAGGTCACACATGCAATAACATTAATGTATTCTGCAATTTAATCATTCCTTTTAATCCGTAACAAAACAAGTCCTCCGCATTATGAGACAGTATGTACAGCAATATATTTATGACTGTGTGTTTATCTGTATGGTTAGGTGCATGGTGGAGGAAGGGTGACTCCCATTGGTCAGTTTCAAATAAGAGTCAAAAGCTACTAACAAACAGTCAAAAGTGCAAAGCAAGTAAAGTTTAGGAAAGTGTTATCAAATGCAAACACATTCGAGTTTAATGCTCAAATGGCCTAGCCTGGAACTCATTCAATCTGCTAAAAGTACATTGCTGCATACAACACCCTCTCCACTGTGCTTATTAGCCAGCGCATCTACAGAAGCCAAACGCAGTGATAAAGTGTGAGACGCAAAGCCCCAAGATTTAGGCACTGTCGGCTTACAGTTGAAGCGGGGGATCCGATGGCACAGCCGGCACAACTCAGCTTGAAAACAATTTTACAGAAAGAACTTTAATAGACTGAAAATGTAGCTTTCGCTGGACAAAGCCAAAAGATTGGAATGCACCTCCAGTTCTTTCAAAGAGACAGACAATTATAAATACAAAAAAGCAGCACAGCAGCTGAGGCTGAGGAGACCACATTGTGTGAACCAGCACGCTCTGTACACTGCCTCAGAATCAAATTACTGTTCCTTACAGCAGAGGAGGAACAGCACAACATGTATAGCTAGGCATTTCAAAATGTATTCCAGTGATGAGATTTCATTTCTGTGCCAAACCAGCACTGTCAATGGATAATCAAATTGCTGTTTCTTTTGTTGTAAGAAATCAGTTAATTACATGGTAAACCAATGCCTTTGATGAACTGTGCCAGGGCAGCTGAAAAATGACTAAAAATTAATGCTTTCCCATGATGCACGGGGGGGGCTGGTTTGACCATCCAGTCACACAGTGGGTGCATTGTTACCATATTAGGTCTGCTGTGCAGGGCTGCTTCCAAAGTGAAATTGGATGGAGAGAGGAGAAAAAAAAAAAAAAGCAAAACATTGCAGTCTTGTCTCTCCGTTGTTTCCAGCAACAATGAAAACAAGCTGGACCTGTTAATTTCAACTGGATCTTTGGGGAGGCTCTTGGAGGCCCTCCTGCTCCTGACATCAAGACCAGTAGAAATCAGCCGGACAGAATTAAATGGAGCAAACACTGGGGTACAGGATGGGATTCTGGAGTCCTCTGTGATGACAAACTTCACTGCTGCCAGTTCCTGTTCAGTTGAAGTCAATCTGGTGAGACCCCAGCAGTGCAACACCCCCCTCCCCGGTTTCAGCATCCCTTTGTCACTTTGAACACTCTGTTACTGGCCGGGGTGAGACACCTGCCACCACCCTCAGAAAAACATGACCAAAAAATCACACTCACAACAAAAAAGAGAGCAATAAACCCCACATGAGTCCAATCCAGAAGTGGATTAATGTAACATTTAACATAATAAAATGTTTTATTATGTTAAATGTTATTCTTCTTGGGTCTTTTGTTGTGTGATTGAGTTACACATGGCTCTGTTAAGGCATGAGGGATTTAATGTTTCGGATATTTAAGAAAAAGATTTAAGATTCCATTCCGCTCTCTGTTAATGCCACACTGCGGGAGTGATTCCAATACAGAGTAATATCTTATTTCTATGTTGTCACACATGAATGGAAGAAACATGGACAAATTCACACCAAAAATAATCAAGAGTTATTATAAAACCTTCAATACAAGTGCACAAACTTAACAATAATCAGGAGCTGCCCCAATGTGTAACTATTTAATTTTTTAAAATTTCACATTTTATGGAGTGAACTACATGCTGTAGACACCATCTGTATCACCAAAATAAAGGTACTGAATAGTACTCATTTGAAAAATGTCTGCCCTGTATTTAGTTATATACATATAAATGTATTTATTCATATATGATTTCATCAATAGGAAGAGGAGAATGTTTGGCTGGCCTGCATGATTAATAAAAAAATCTTCCCCCATGAAAAGTAGTTGAGCCCTGTTGAATGTACTGCATAGTGACAACTCTTTAACTCTAAACTTGTGCTTTTACTTTGCAAATAATTTATTACGAACATTTCTCATTGCTTTTGGAGAGAATATTTGGCATCGGTACAGACCTATTGCCTACTGCTGTGGTCCACTTTTATTCAAAAGCCCATGATTACAGCTGAAGTGTGTGGAGTGTAGGGAGGTGGTTACTGGTCTCAGAACAGGATGCTGCTGATGTGAAAGTCACAGTGCTATGGACAGCCTTTGCTCTCGGGCTGGGAGAAGGACTGGCACGGGCAGAATGAAGCACCTTCACCCCATGTCTCCTCCACACAATGCAGAATGCTGCTCGTTCTACACATCTTTGGCAGGATACGGTGGAGTGGGCACCGATTTTCTCCCACAGCGGGTGAGAGCAGGTCAGGGCAGTTATTGAAAGATGCAGGGCTGGCTGGCATCTTGACATGATAACACACAGAGTCTGGGAACGCGCACGATTTTTGCTGTCGTGTGGGGAGGGATATCGCACAATGGCAAAAGGAGCAGTGGGCCCTTGCTCTTGGATTCACTCTGAGCCATGCACAGGCTAGCTGAGGAAGTCACGGGAACCTCTCCAGTGATAAAGCTGCTTGCTACCTGAGCTCCACTTTCCACTTCTCTATTTTATCCATTCAATCACATTGCAATGCCTTATCATCGCACACAGTTACACAGTGCAATACTCCCCAGTCCTTGCCGTCTCATGGCTTGCAAACTGCAGGACTGATTAGATGAGTTGGCTACCTTCTAATGAGTGATGGCTCTTAAGATAAGACCTGCAATACAAAATTCCACACACAGTCATCAATCTCGCCTCCTTTGGAAAGGATGGGAGCACAGATTGAGTGAAAAGGACCTGTGAATTCAGTCAGTAGCCATAAAACACAGAGAATAAACCCAACCAAATCCTCTTATCTGTCCTGCAGCAGCAGAAGGCATAGCAGGCCCAGGGACAGTCTCTCATCGGCACTCATCTCACAGTGATTTGTGGATGTGAGAAAAGCTCACTTCACATTTAATCAAGTGCAAAAAAAAGGCTTATAAAACGCTATCTGAGGAAGCGATGCTTTAATTAGGGTTTTTTGTAGCCGCTAATTAACCTACTGCTCTGCTAATTTCCAGGTTCGTAGCTCCCATTATTTCGCCAACTCCTTCATCGCATCTTAACAACCCGTCTGAAGACAGCTGACAGTTAGCCCACGATTACAATTCATAAGATCAAAGCTGAAGGTGTGAAAATTGCAAAAAAGTGTTATGTTTTATGCTCAATGACATCTATTTCACCTTGCCAAACCACTGTTACTTTCATAAGCTCCTCTTTTACATTTTTGCCTGCAGAATTTTGCTCAGCAGAAATGTGGAAATAATGAATCCATTTCCTGGCTTTTCAGTGAGAGTCATTTCTTCTTTGCTTTTCTCTAATCATCATTACACAAGCGTCATGACATCACAACGTGCCAAGGAGAGATGGGCCAGTAATGAGAACTTGAAACAGTGGTTCAATCGTGCAGCGTAACGGTGTGGAATTTCTGAGCACAGATAGATAGACGTCTAATGATTCTAGGATGGGTATTCAAATGCATCACTGACACTGGGCAACACAAAGAAAGTGAATCAAAGCAGCGCAGTACGTGGCCATCTTGCTCAGTCTTAAATTAGATCTACTTGCGTCTGCCAGCCAATTTCAAGAGTCCCTTGAAATGGTTCAGGCTGCCAGGAAACGGACTGGAATTGAGACTTGGGCGACAATGGAGACGGTGAGTGATTAAAAAATGAAACAAACAAATGCAGTTGACAAGGTCTCACTCTAATTAGGCACGCTTCTGCCTGGCTGAGTCCGTCTGCTTATTGACAATCATGAGTGGAGTCATTCACGTCCTGCCTTATCAGTGTGCTCCATTGTTAAGGAGAGCCTCAACTGTCTACAGAAATGCAAGCTGAGACAGGAAGTGCCGAGCACCTGTAGTGAGAGGGGCAGAGAGGACACAATGATGTGAATTAAAGCACAAGGAAAAAGACTCCAATATCTTAAAAAAACGACACTTTATGACTGCAGTTCAAGACTACAGATGACAACCTTCCACACTTTCCCTCCACTGTATCGCGTGGTGAACATGCCAAACATGGACACGGGCTCTGATTGGAAAGTCAGGCTCAAGTATGGATGCCATTTGATAGTCAAATGAGAATTTAATCGCACAATCACCAACCAACATTCGATGGAAAAGTTGAAAGCAGCAGACGTCCAGAGTCCTTTCATTTGTCACAGTCCTCTAATAGCTGCTTAGAATGCTTGGACCAGCTCCACATCTGCGGAGCCGTGGCGGCCAAAGAAAACGGACAGAGAGGAGAGGGAGTAAGGGAGCATTTCTGAATGATAAATGAGAGCTAGAGGAAGCAAGGAACATGAAAGAGTTTCAGGGAAAATTAATTGAAATGCCTGAGCGATGTTTCTCTAATGTGGCATGACAACACGTTGCATCATCGCTTCACTACGTGCTACCAGATGGAATCAACGATTCAGCCAGCAGACCTCTTCTCCTCCTTCATCATACATTCAGTGAAAATACAGAGGCTGCCCTATGTTACGCAGGGCCAAGGTAGGCCAAACCGGGCCAACCTCCCAGCTTTTATCCTAACTTCATCAAGATCATTACTTTTCCTAAAACCTACTCCTGTGACTGTGATGCACACTGCCGGTTTGGTGAAAGAGCGATTCGAGTGAATACCATTCACTACGAGGAGAGACAGGAGGCTGGAACCTGCAGTAATCACACTCGGTACATGTTGCCAGACAAGGCATAACTACTCTCAGCAATATAAAAATGCCGCAGTAGCCAGCATCCGATAATGGCTGTGATCTCCAACCAGAAGCCCGGGCTAACAAACGTGACTCATACAGATAAACAAAATTGATTCCAAAGGGACTCACAAATACAACAGGGATTTTAAAAATAACAGTAACAGCAATGACAACACCATAAAATGGCATAGCTGTTGAGCTATATCCAACTGCTCTTTGTTGGGCCTGTTAGGAGAAATCACAAAAAGTCCATTGTGGCCTTTCTGTGGAGTGGCAGTGGTAAGAACAGCCCTACTCCAAAACCTACCAGTGTGTCTAAACCTGAATTATCCAGGGTCCTTGATCAAATTGTGGGAATTCCTTCATAGCATAAAAATAAAAAAAATCAACGGGAGCCTGTTCATGTTGTGTACTTTATGAAAATAAGAATTTTCCCAACGAAAAAGAAGAACCCCTAATCTTCATATCAGTTATTATATCCTAAGTTGCTTTGGCTTGAAATTAAAAAAGAACATTTTCAAAGATGACAATTTAAATGCAATAGCAACATCTGCTACCTGTATAGCTTGCTTTTCAATATACAGTACTATCATAGTATCATTATTATATATTACAATCTCACCCTTCAGAGTCTATCTGAATTGATCGAGTGTATTGCTGCAAAGAGCTTTGCGGAGGTTTTCCAGAGGGAATCAGAAAGAGAGAACCAGGAGACAATTGAGGGGGAAACTCATTCTGTGATTCCGTGATCCTAGGAAAAGTGACACATGCTTTAGAACAGATACACAAACAAAGGCTTGTAAATGAAGATACCAGTTCAATACACCGATACAGAGATGGCCACTGGTGGGATACAGCAGGCTTTTTACTGGGGCAGGGATGACGGAAAAACATATGTCTGCAATTCAAATGTACTGCAAACAGTGGAAAAACACGTATGCAGCTGTCTTCGCCTGTGTGGAGGTTCTGCAGGGTGCATATCAATATTGTGGTTATTAATGGCTGGAGCTTTCAGCACCTCTCACACCACTATCCACAGACGTGTATGAGCCTGGAGTTTCTGGGAGCAGCTCAGACAAGCAGCCCTGTCAGTATAGTTTAAAAAAAAAAAAAAGCCATCACAGAGCTCCTGTTTGTTATTGCACAGGGCTATTCCTATTTTGTCCGTCACTTACAAAAACAATGTTTTTGTCATAATAAACAAGGGCTGGGGAGGGGAGCAATAAACAGACTCCCTATTTAAAGAACACAAAAAGGGGAGAGTGGGGTTGGTGTTGGGTCGTCTAACAAGCATGCTCGGGCATCCCAAGGTTGTTCTTGGCCGTCAACCCTCAGAGAGAATGTTTTTCCGTAACAAGATCCAACTGCGAATGTTGGTCGTGTCTTACGTCTTGTTAGTTTGTTAGGAAGCTCAGTGTAAGGTCTGTGCTGGAAGGCTTGGGAGACAGGGAGATAGCTGAAGGTTTTTTTTCCCCTCTCTCCATCAGCTAGTGCAGTGAGCAGGCCAGCAAATGGGCACAATGTGTGCTTCATGTTACTGTGAGTGAAGCTTGGCTCCAGGCCTTACTATCATGGAGAAGGCCACACTTCGAATCATCGCAGGAACCAAGGTGGCTCACAAGCCACGTGCAGGCTCACCGGGATATCGTTGGGGAAAATATCCAATAACCCCCACCGTGAAATTCACATTCAACACAAGAGCACCTCCACCCCCCTGCAGCGATGTCTCCAACCAGGGCCACATCTCTGACTACCGTAAGAGAGACAGGCAGAAGAAACAACATACCTTTAAAATGGAGTGGCTCTGTGCCAACACTGGCAGGCCAACATAGTCTGGTTTTCATTTCACCTGAGAGTTTAATTTTCTTGCAAAAAAAAATTGGGATGTTAAAAAAAGTTGTTTTTTTTTGCAGGGTCTAATATTAAAATACATAAAAATATTGTGTGACTCCAGATGTGAACCACAACAGCCATTTGATAAACTGCTCTCACTGCTTCACTACTTACCAAATTGTTAAAAAAAAGTCATCTATACCCTATTGGTCCTGATATGTGCAACCACTCAGATTCTTGTGAAATCACCAGGGTATTTGGGCCTGCAGACTGGGAGGAAGAAGAGGGCAATGTACAAAAATAAACACATTGCATTACTGCATTACATTTCATTATGCAGCAAAGACATTTGTGGGAGCTATAGAAGTGTGAGGGTACTAAACCTTTACCACAGTACCTCCCTTGACAGAGGGAGTCATTAGGCATTGACAACCCACTGGGTAATACAAGGGGACAGTGGCTGGAGCCCATTTTGGTTGTTTTCTATTGAAGTCAGAACTTTATACACCCTGATCCCTCACCGGGCACAAGAAAGGCACTACTGTACTTTTTTGTGTCTGATTTTTATTTTGTTTAGTTGTTTTTTTTTCCTCAGACCTTGGCCATATTGAAATATACCCCTTCCATTCTTTCAAACAAATGCAAACTCAATTTGAAGGCTGTTTATGCGCAGATTATCAAATGGAATTGCAACTGACAGGTACATCCTAAATGTCTTGTCTTCTCTAATCTGCACAAAAACAGACCAAAAGTGCACCAAAAACATGGGTCACAGAAGAGGATCAACTCACAACTGGAGGTAGGAGGAACTGTAGGACATATTAACATTGGAAGCCTTTACCATTAGCAGTCACAATGCACACTCAGGAGGAATGTAAAAAGCGATTACCATTGTAAAACACTAAACTGCTCACTTCACTGTTGCCTGCAGTCAAAGAGTTCATTTATGCACTTTTGGCAGTGGTCCTATGGAGAGCATAAAAGCTTTTTTTATCTAGTAACACCACAGTTCATTTAATACACTGTATTTGTTAGCAGTCACACCATCCTGCAAAACAGCTGAGGCTAAGTGAGGCTGGGCTTTGTTAGTTCTTGGATAGGTGATGTGGTGAAAGACCAGGTTGCTGATGGAAATGGTGCTGGAGGGCCAATAGGGAGCCAGCTTCCCTCTGGACCAAGTAAAATCCTTTATAGCTTCCTAATCACACCCCTGCCCCCAACCTGTATAGTGGCTAAGCAATCCCTAGTGTTCCCTTCTCATTCCTAAGGTTTTCACTGTTAAAGTGAACCAAGTATTCTGTCAACTTTCTTGGTTAAATGAAGGTTAAATAAAACAATGTGCATGTTTGTGTAAGGACGTTTTGCATGGCACACCAGGGTTGTAATATGGCCATTATGATATCAATGACAGGGGGAAGCAAATCCTAGCTTCCATGATATCCTCTTAACCTCCTGGCACACAACTAGCCCTAAATCAACAGACCATGGATGGACCATCATGCTGTTATTCTGGCTAAGCCTTCCATTGGACACGATCAACATTTTTTGCTGTCACATCATTATACAACATGCAGTCATGATGGTGACATAATTAATATGCTACTGTAGAATACATGTAGAACATCAGTGATGAAAGGTGCGTTTTAAATCATATATATATATATATCTGGCATTCTTTTTCAGTTCTTAAAAATATTTTCTAACATAAAACCAAAAAGTTAAAAAGTTAAAGTTAAAAATGTTTGACTGTCAGTGTTTTTAAATAAAATATCACATAGAATGAAATTTCAGCATAACATTTGTAATTCAGTAATTGGTCAAGGATCTAAATTGTTTTTCAACACACTGTATGTATGTATGTATGTATGTATGTACAGTGCTGCTTGAAAGTTTGTGAACCCTCCAGACATGGTCATTGTTTTTGTTAAAAAAAAAAAAAAAAAATAACCTTATTAAATGTACATCCAAACTCCAATTTGTAAAGCAGACTTTCCAAATGATGGACACAAACAAAAAAAAAAGATATATTTTCATTATTTATTCAACAAAAGTGGTTTGTCTCACAAAAACTGAAAATTTGACGTGCAAAAGTATGTGAACCCTTTTATTTAGAAGCTTGTGGCACCTCCTTTTGCAGCCATTACTTCAACCAAACATCTTCTGTAACCACTGACCAGTCTCTCACATCTGCCTTTGGGGATTTTTGCCCACTCCTCTTTGCAGAACTCTGCCAGTTGAGAAAGGTTGGAGGGACATCTGGCATGTACCGCCCGCTTCAGGTCTAGCCACAACATTTCAATTGGATTGAGGTCCGGACTTTGACTAGGCCAATCCAGAGTACGAATCTTCTTTCTTTTAAGCCATTCTTTGGTGGTTTTGCTTGAATGCTTTGGGTCGTTGTCTTGTTGCATCACTCATTTTCGGCCCAGCTTCAGCTCCCTGACTGATGGCAGGAGATTCTCATCAAGAATTTGTTGATAGGCCTGAGAATTCAAGTTTCCCTGGATAATATGGAGTTGTCCAGGCCCGGAGGCAGAAAAGCAGCCCCAGACCTTCACATTTCACCCACCATGCTTCACTGTTGGGAGGAGGTTCTTTTCTTGGAATTCAGTGTTGGCTTTTCTCCAAACATGGCGGTTTTGATTATGACCAAATAATTCTATTTTGGACTCATCTGTCCAGACAATGGACTTCCAAAAGGCCTCTGGTTTGTCCAAATGCTCTCTGGCAAAGTTGAAATGGGCAGCTTTGTTCTTTTTGAGAGCAGAGGCTTCCTTCTAGCAACCCTCCCATGAATGTCATGTCTGTTCAATTTTCATCTGACTGTAGACGCATGTACATTTACCCAAGATGCTGCCAGAGAGGTCTGCAACTCTCTAGAGGTGATGTGTGGGTTGGCCTTTACCTCAGTTATTATTTTTCTGTTGCTTCTTGACAATGATTTAATTTGAAGATGATTGTCTTACAGTGGATGGATGGAGCTGCAATCTTTTGGAAAAGGTCTTATAGCCTTCCCCAGACTGACAGGCTGTCACCACCTTCTTCCTGATGTCCTCGGATATCTCCTTTCCTCTTGGCATTGTTGGTCTTTGTGGGTACACCTTGGCAATACAGTGGTTTGGTTGGTTTCCTCTCTCTTTTAATCAGTGTTGCCCAACCCCTTTCCTAAGGATGTTTAATTTGATTGGTCTGCTTAGCTGATTAATTAAGCACCCAAATGTGTTTCACCTGAATCTGTTACTTGACTTTACCAATGCAGCTGGGGGTTGACTTACTTTTGCACATACACTAATTCCATCTTTCATGTAGTTTTTGGGCTACTCACACAATTCCCTCTAAACAAACACATGCAATTGATAAACATACATCTGACATTTTATATATAAAAAACTGGTGATGATAAAATAAGAAAATCCTGGTAAAACAACAGAAAACTCTAAACTGCTCAAGGGGTTCACATACTTTCAAGCACCACTGTATATACATATGTTTTATTTATATATATATATATATGTGAGAGAGGAGAGAGAAAGAGAAAGAGAAGAGAAATACAAATACAGAGGAACTTTCTGGTTCCTGGTTTCTGGTGAAACAAAGCTACTAATTTTCCCCTTCTCTGCATTGTTCGCTAATATTTCTCAGAGCATTTTGGACTGCTTGACTTGCGTGTTTATGATATGATTTTTCAAAGTAGAAAGGAAAAAAAAACATCGTAAATGTTTTCTTAATGCAGCTCTTAGTGATTACCTGTACCTGTTACATTATGGCCTGAACTGAACTGCATGCATTACAGTTGAGGAACTGCTGCAGTCTGGGGCAACTTGGATCTCAAAGCCCTCCTACTACTCAGCCATGTGGGAAAAGTTCCTTAGCAATCACAGAGTGGCAGTGTGTTTCCAATCACGCAAATTTAGCTTTCGAATGGGGCTCTGAACAAGCAAGTCTGATAATCTCTAAAAGCAAGGCTCCGTGACCACACTGCCACAGTGGAAACACTAATGCTATTAAAGAGGATTACATCACACCCAATCACTACTTCACATTACCAATATTTGTGAACTTGATATATAAACCTTAATATAAGTCCTTCAAAATAAACAAGTTAACAGTGAAATTAAGAAAAGAACATGATGAGGCAGTAAGAGTAAGATTAATGTTCTCAATTAGGGAGCAATAGCTAAGGGGAGGCACCCAATAGCTTTTTCGAGTTTGCTGGGGTTCATGAAGAAATTCGGCACACGCACACTGAAATTATGGCTTGGCCTACCACCTAAGGTTGTGTTGTGTCCGGTCCTAAGACTGACAGTATTTATTCTTCAATGAACCTCATGAGCTGCGAACACAGCCTCTGTATTTCTGCTTGTTTGCTCAATGGCTTGTTTTTGTCCTGTTTGTGGTTCCTGTAAAACTGCAGCAAAATGCAGCCAGAGATCCATGAGGGTGCAGCAGGCATAAAACACAAGCACCAGACACAAATTTCTTAAAGCAGCACAAAAAAACAAAACTAACATATTAATACATCTCAGGGGCAAAGAAACCCTGCCTTCCATTTCTAAAAACTAATACATTCAGCACTATCATTTCTCTAGTGATCAAAACAGAAGTGTAAACTTGATTTTACACTAAAAGGTGTATGTACTAAAGCAAGCAAACTCCTCATCATTTCATCTGACACACACAGTGGCTCCAGTTCCCAGCATGTACATCAAGATTATTATGCTGTGTATGTCACACTAAGTGTGGTTCTTTATGGAGCCATAAGAGAATTTCAGATTTTCTTGTTTTATCTTGCTTTCCTACAATGGCAAACATGAGGGACAATACATACATTTATACAACTGTTAAAACAACAGAAACAAGGCAAGTGGAAAGAAACAGCCAAGCAGCTTAATAGAAACACTCACTGACTTTGGTGTGTCCTGGAGTTGTGACTTTATTTCCACAGGGCAGAATCAGTCACCAGTGGGCTGCCCCATAAGGCTCCCTAAATATTACTGAGCCATGAGGTGGTGACACACTGTACATTTCCCTGATTTTAAAACCGTGTGGTGTGTCAGCCCTGGCCACCTTGTTTGTGCAGCATTGCCGTCACAATATGTGTTAGGTTAACTTGCAGTTCACTCACCAGCACTCCTCAAGAATTGTGATACTGCATGGGCACTTATAAGAACAACTCTTCATACAGAGGCTTAAACAGCATATATCCTGAGTCTCACTGAGGTCTAGCTTTTCTTAAACAAACCTGCAGATGTGACACCTGCAAATATCCATGCGGGTACTGAGCTGCACACACACTTCATGAAACCAGCATGTGCAAAAACCAAGAGGTGAAGGGTCAATTCCTCAATATATCTCCCTCTATTGGTAAAGCACAGCTAAAACCTGATGAAAGGCACTTTACAAATGCAGTTTATTATTTTATTGCTTTTAGAGCCATTGTAAACACTCCTGAGCCTTCACTTCACTGCACAGAATTTTCCGTATTTACACCAAGTCAAAGATCCTATAGCTTCACAATTAAGTGCAGACTGAGATCTGCACGTCCCGCTCAGGGCCTTTCATGCAAAGCCTTTTTTATTTTTAATTTATTATAGTCATATATTTCAGTAATAGTTTAATCTAATTCAGCTGTCAACGCTATTTTCTCTTTTTCTTAAGAGAAGGTTTTAAACGAATGAGAGGCTCATGAACATTTTCAGACTGGGTGGAAATTTCCCATCTGACACCGTGCAATTACCCTAAGTCTAATGGCACTACCACAATAGATTAGCGTTCCAATACACTGGACCCAATGGCTGCTACTGGAGGAGTTCTCAGATAATAAGCACGTCATTTCTTTTCCACTGACTTACAGAGATAATTAATCTGGGAAAAATAGAGGAAAAAACATCTTAAAAATACAGTAAGATCAATGAATAGCATAAGGCAAAAAGATTTACAAATTCAGCATTAATATAATACACTGGAAAGATCACTTCCTGCGAAAGGAAAGACAATACATATGCTGCATTCCGATGCATAATTAAAAACGGACAGTTTCTCAGCTTCCGCATGAGTTCAATGTTGAAGGTTGGCGGTACAGCTCAGCTGGTGTTCTCCCCTTTGTTCAGCTCTTGTGAGCGCATTTTTCAGAGATGAAAGCAGGGGCGGTGTCTTTGTCTCTGGAACTGGGGGCCCTTCGCTTACCTCCAGCCGCGTTCTCCGCGTTTCTGAAAGAAAGATTTCATAGACATATGACACAGCCTTAAGCCTTCTCTGGCAATGAGAACAGCCTGGGGGGCAGGGAATTAAGATGCTCCAAAATGGGTTTTTTTTCCATTTCATCTGAAGTAAGATCAGATGAAAGTCCAAAAAAAAAAAAAAAAAAATTCCCGTGACTCCCAGCTCATTACATTAAGGTTGTAGGGGTCCTTTCCCTGATACCCCAATATAAAGAGGGTCTTGCCCCCCCTCCCTCCCCAGTGCTCATTTCAAGACACTGTTCACAGTGTGGCTTTTGGCCACTGCTATGACTTTTATACCCCCATTAACAATCACTACCTACAAAAGGTCTCCTGAATTAAGTGCTATGTGATCTCATTACTGTCATTATGCCAGTTGAAAATGAACAGCAGTAGCTCTCCCTGTAGCAAAGTCATCATTTACATTTACATTTACATTTATTCATTTGGCAGATGCTTTTATCCACATGGATAAGAAAATGATCCAGCTTTCAGAAAGAAGGCATGGTTGTGCCCGATATTGGTCTTAAAGATCCAGATTAGTGCCTTGTTCATCATTCACTGTGTAAGCGCTGCAAATGCTGCACGGATGCTTCTCGATCTTGGTTCCCACAGCCATCTCTGGCCTAAGGCACATGTATTGCGGTCAGAACCCCCTTGCACTTCTCACGATAGAGGTCAACACTCTATAGGCTGGCTCTTACCAGATCCCCACTGTGTGCCTTCAAAGCATGTGGAGATGCTAAGATATAACAGACAAACAACCGCAATTACTGTCAGCCCATGGGAGCTTGACCTCTGATGTAGCGGCTATATCCTGGGGGTTTAACATAGGGTTGGGTTTCCATTCCCATTGAGGTGCCCCAATAGTCATTATTTTTACTTTACTGAGGTACTAAAATAACAGCCAACTCTCCTTATGCAGCTGTCAGATTTCATCTCTTCAGTTTCCTCAGTCTCCACCTTTCTGCATTCAAGGATTGAAAAGGCTTGAGAAGAATCACATGGTTTGCAGAAGATGACTTCTGAAATTGAACTGACGCTGAGGTCAGCTTGTTTTGGGTTGGTAATGTGGGCTGTCTCACTGCCTAATGTTTTACCTCATGTGGAATAACTGAGAGTGACACTATGTGGCTCTGAGACAGGGGAGAGGGGAGGGAGTTCTTCAGAGGGGAAAAGTTCTGTTTCACACAGTTAATTTTGCTGCGTCTAAGGCAGGGGCAGGGATCTCAAAATGGAACTTTCCTCTCTTCATTTCCTCTAGCACCAAATATGTCCTCTGACTCAGTGTTTCCCAGCCAGGGTCCAAAAGGCACATGGTGTGGTGGTTTTCATTCCAGCTACTGATCTATTAATTGAATATTGATCTCCATTTCTCCATCTCTACATTTAGTGTAACTTTCTGTACATTCTTTCTTAATGAAACATGCTGTTGGAGGTGCCTTTCCAATTATGTTATGTAAAGGCGGTTTATTCAGTATATTTTCACTACTGTCTCTAATTTAGGACGGCTATCCCAACTACACTTAACTTAACCAATATAGTTGAATACAAGCCTGCATACCCACTTTTTATGGGAATAATTTGGGAATAAAAGGAATTAACGTAACTTATAAAAACATTATCACATGTATGTTTCTATTAGATCAGGCACAGCTAAAGCAACCAATATTTGTAACAAATCACAACAGTTGTTAAGATGTCACATCAAGACCAGTGTTCAATTAACAGCTCAATCAAGCTTAATTAATTGAGAGCTCTGGTGGAATTAAAATCAGTGAACACACTTTGTCCCTGGGGTCAGATTTGGGAAAGCCTGCAAAAATGCGTAAATGAGTATCACCAATGACGCATGGTAGCACCATGAGGTCAAGAGAGGACGCACGGCTTTCATGCAATGTGCTTTCATCAACCCCAAAAGCTAAGGCTGCTCTCTGAAAAATTAACAATGCTTTCACAGCATGTGACACGTCTGAGCCAATCACGAGTGAGTGCACACTGTGCGTGAAGAGAGCAACTTTCCCAAAATTATAATGCAAAGTAAAGGCTTATTTAAAAACTATGCATAAATACTTTGGAAGAAAATATGCTTACCAATTAAAGTTAAATCAGTCAATGAACAGCCTGCAAATAATGCAATCTGGAGTGCATCACTGAAACAGCTGGTCTCCCACAATTGTGAAACCTGACTCTACAGTGAGTGATGTCTCACAAATAGTCGAGGGAAAGGTTCAGCCAAATAACAATGCCTAATGAGTGAATATAAGTGAGAATGTAAGATTACCTTGGCAGAAACAAGCAAAATGTATGGATTTTAATGGCTTGTCTGTCATGATCCTTCATCCAGAATCCATGCTATCTGTGTTCTCTGTGGTGGACACAACCTGGGTTACGTGCTCCAATCACAGGTGTGAAGATTGCTTCAGCTATTGCATTAGTACACCTGTCAAAATGTCCTGTTCAGATCTCACACACCATGCTATAAAATGTACCACCGTGCGGCAGTTTCATGCTTCAGCAATTCAGATAAACAAATAAAAATGAGACAGCTGAATGTACAGGACAAATGAATAAACAATCCGTTATGTATGATTCCCATGCCCTACGCCTACAACCTTAATCTATGACAGAAACAACTTTTGATCACATCCATACATGGTACTGGTCTGCTTCAAGTAATTGCATAATAGTGACCGGACGGCAGTTCTGGCATTACTACATATACATATATAGATGCACATACAGTTTATACTAAAATTCCCTGCGCCAAAGACAAACTACCAGAACAACTACATCTAATGATCACTGTATTCTGCAAATGCAAATGAGAAATTTTAATTAGCCACGGCCCATTCATCTTTCAACAAGCTCTGGATGTTAATTAGCTGTTTGAAGGCTGTCCGGATGATTAAATTATTTACACGCAAACACCTACATCTCTCCTACACATCCCTGGCCGGAGGATGTTTACCTTTTCTGTGAAGACAAAGTTAACAGTACCCAATGTGATTTTTCCCTTTTATTGTTTCTTTTTTTTTTTTTGATCACTGATGTTCACTGGGAACGCTGTCGGCACAGGACCTGGAGAAGTCTATCTGTCCAGCCTTGCTCCTTCTGTTTACAAAAGCTGTCATGTTGCGAGATTTACAGACATGCGTGTGAAAATCCCTTAACTCCACAGATTAAAACAGGCTGGAGAAAGAGAAGTGGGAATTGGAGGAGTGAAGCGCGAGTCCAAACAAGCCAGCAAAACAAGTTCCCAGAAAGACTTATATCCACATCCGACCCTCCGGCCCCATCTCACCAGGCCGCCCGCAGATATGAGAGCCACTCACAGCTGCTGCAAATTCACACGGGCACGTGTTTGGCTCGGTGGCGCAAGAGACACTCGGGCGAGTGGAGGAGCACACGAGTTACGTGACGTCTGTAGATCAACGCGTCGCTGTATTCCCTCTGATGATGGTTTACACATGGGTCATTAGTAGGGGATGGAGCGGGCAGCTGCATCAACGGGACCAGGTGTTTTCGTTACGTCCTGGTGAACCCGATGTGTGTATTTGTCTATGGATGTTTTGGCTGAGGACGAATTACCCAGGACTCTCTTTGCAGCGCTCAAAAACAGTGACATCAGGCTGAATTTAAAATAATACACTGTCTGTCAACCTCGGCTGTCACATGTCATGCCAGAACACACTCAAAATGTAATTAAGTTTTATGCTTTAATTAGTCAACTGGAGGAGGGAAAGAGAGATGTAGGACTGGATAGTTCAACTGCCATTATTGGCACTTAGGCCAGGACACTGGGGCTAACACCGCTAACTTATCAAGAGTTGCCACAGGATTACTGATGATCACAATAATGCTTCCTGAAAGACCAGCACAAGCACTGCAAAACTACTTGTTTCAGGGGGAATGAAAGGCACCCACTGCCCCAACGACACCACTACCAGCAAATGGTTTTCCCAGATCTCAAAGCCACATAATAATCACTCCTTGCCCTACTTCTCTCGCTTGGCAACAGAAGGCTGCGGGGTGGTTCAAGAACTGAATTGCTACTGACTGGATTAATTCATCGTTCACCACTGGAGATTTTTTTTTTTTTTTTTTTTTACATTTTGTCAATTCAGTACAGAACCCTGGAGGAGCTCAAATCAAAGCCATCGGTTTTTCCCTTGAATGGAAAAATTAATCTGTTGCACGCCATATTTATGTTAAAAAAACAGGAAACAGGAGAGAGTGAGAAAGGGGGTAGAACGCTTGACAGAGGAGCGTTTCTGCAGCAGTTTGGGGCTTGGCTGCCAAGTGACAAAAGTCATAGCTGCACCCATTCAACACAAATCATGACAGATAACGGAGGCTTGCCTTTGATGGTCCAACACTGCACGGCTGTCCGAGGGACAGAAGTAGGGCTAAAAGCTGGGACCGAGGAGAGGAGAGATGGGGTTATTCTATCCTAATGGGAGGCGGGCAGAGTGCCCCTCTCCTCCAGAGAAGAGGCTGAGATAACAGAGCCCCCAAGATAAACTTGGCCACAAGCCTCAGAGGTTCACATATGGAAGGTTTTATGGGGCCCCACCCCCCTCACATGAACAACAGTTTTTACATGTATTTGCAGTTCATACGTGTTTTTCCTTGAAGATGGATGACAGAAAGCCACAGCCCCTCAGTGGCCCCAACCCCCTACCCCTCCCCTCACCATCATCACTAAAAGCTTGCACTTTTGCTTGCACTGGATTGAAGATTCACTCAGTGTATGTCTGTGTTGATAATGCATTCCCCTGCATACACATAACCACACAAATAACAAAACTTTTAATAAAAATTCATTATGGGGCCAATTTTTCAAAGGGAATCTGACAGATGCTTTGTTCCTGAAGTCATTTTGTATCACAGCGCAAAACCTCACCACTGCACTCCAAGTCCCAGGGAACACAAATAAATCATACTTTTCTCTTCATCAATTCAAAGCTCATACCAACCGGCTGCAGAATTAAAAATGACAGTGCGGAGCACTCTGGTACTTCTTGGCTTTATTACGTCTGATAGCTGTGTGGACGAACCACACTGAAAGCTAAACGGAGTAGTGATTAAGCGCTGGGCCTTGACATTTCATAAATGCACTCAATCTCATGCTAAAAGAATACATTCTCCATTTATTTCCCCCCATGTAAAAAAAAGACAAGAGCCACTCTCAAAATGCACTCCCTCCCCATCCTTGCTTTCCACACTCAGAAAGGTTACTAAAATTTTTTGCTATTCTTGAGGGGGTGGGTGGGGGTGTCCTTTAATTTCCACTCCAGAAGTCACCTTGAATTGAGATTTTTGGTCAGGACTGGGCTCAGTTGGCTTGAACGTGACAATATCTTTAATTAAACGCCTCTCGACCTTCAAACAGCTAAAAGCCTGGAATACAAATTGCTCTGTATTGGCAAATTCACCCTGCATGAATCAGATGATAGCCTTTCCTGGTGAGTCATATTAATGGTGGGATTGTGGGCAGGTAGGAAACAAACACACTGAGAGTAATGAGACACGGTTAACTAATGGATAAACATCAAGTGCGTGCTTTTTTCCTTTCTGTGAACAAGATTCACTGGCATGGAGATGGATGCATACTGATGGATTCCATCCCCGATATGATTTGTTCTTGGTACAGTCAATTCTGCCAGCTACGGGCCTTGACCTAAAACATGAAAACATCACTGTCGACATGACTGATTTCTTGTATCACCCTGAGAGGACAACCAAGCTGTCAAAACATTTCAGGGACCACTCTCAGCTGCCCTCTGATAGGACACTGGGGGGGTCACATGACTGACTGACCTCCAACTGTACACCCTCTCATTTCCCAAGGACTCAAACACACCTAAAACACTTCCCACATGCTGACTGTAGATGAAAATCATGTGTCAGAGGGCACAGCAGTTTTGTGTGATATGGTCAAACACATTTCAAAGCCAGGATTTTGCTTTTGAGTAAATCTGTTGTTCTAATCTTGGTCATGAGTGAAGACTGGTGTTTTTTTTCCATTTCTAAGTTTATTTCTAGTGAAGAACAACTACCTTAGAACAACTCTTTTCTTAGCTAAACTTACCACTGATTAAAAAAATTTGTGACTTTTGCAAACATTCTGAAAGTATAATACAGTAAGCTATTGTAGGAACTTCTAGCATTGAGTTTTGAGATCTTTAAACATTTGACAACAGTTGACCAATGGGAGTGCACAACATGTGTCAACATGCTGTCCTTAACGAAGACCGTTAACCGCTTAAGAGGCGAGTCCGTCCACACAATCCAGAGAGCTGCTTTTATCTATGGCTTATGGGAGGTAGTGGAGGGGGACAATCGAAAACATTTCCAAAAAAAGATTAAGTAATACAAGGAAATGCTGCTATGATTGCAAACACTGAAGTCTTTCCCACAACTAATTTCCAAAGTGAAATAAGATGCTATGAGAGAACTGCTTAGCACACACTGAATGTGAAAATGATTGAGGTTACATAGATTAACCGCTGTATAAGTCACTTTGATGTAGGAAACCTGGACACTAAACATGCCAAAATATCTTGGAAAGCTGCGCCTACTTCTCATAGCTGTAAATCTCTGCAGTGCATGTGCACGGATCTTGGCCAGACAAACGGTAGCTCTGTCAGAACTCAGTCCACACGTACCAACGTGGCAGCAGTGATATCCCGTTCTCCGGCATTAGGTGTGGCCAGGACAGAAGCCCTACCAGCACCAACCGCCAAGTCATTGACTGCCCTGAACTCTTTATATATATATATATATATATATATATATATATATATATATATATATATATATATATATATGTAAAAAAAAACACTCCAACTGGGGCAAACTTCAAAGGTTGGCTGAGGGTCTGGCTGATGCGTGTGTTAACCTGAAAGCTTTCTTGAGAGATGGGTTAACCCTCCAAATTATACTACGATAAACTGCCTTGATAGACCTGCTTCTGGCCAGCACATCCATCCTAGTTCTGCACGCTGAGCTGAGGTGCCCAAGAGATCAAAGAAGAAGACCTCCTTCATTCCCTTGTTCTCTGGAAACTGTGGGGAAGCTATACAGTGGATTTGTACCAGATGTACCTGATATCTAGTGGACCTGAGGACCAGTTAAACTCTACACTCAGGGCCTAAATTGCAACACTCAGACCTGCGGGGCCCTCCGATAATCTCTATGCTTTGATTTACACCTCTTTATGACAGGTACTGAACCCAATGAGACACTCAAAAAGTCAGAGATAGGAGAGATATGACTCATCATGAATTACGTTATAGTTTTTTTTAAATATTCGGACTGCAATCTGGAAAAAAAAAGTGTTTTTGCTTCATTTCAACCAAGTTTTTTGAACTGACAGTGCTGGCAGGGTCCGGAAATAAAGAAGGCTGAGAAGTGTTTGTTTTTTTCCCCCTCTCCAGGCCGAGCTGATTGCTGAGAGCACATTTTCCACTTCAACACCTCCAGCCCCCAGCTCATTTGCACAATGTTACAAACACTGGACTGAATATCGTATCATTAGCGGATCAGGAGACCAACTGCTACCATCCATTTTACACAACTAACAATCTCAATCAGCACACAAAGGAAGAAATTAGATCTGGATAGACAAGGAGGAAAATGAGGACTCTATGAAGAGGAGTATTTTCTTATCTTAAAATTTTTTCATTATTTAATCTAACATGATCATCTCTAATCTATGTGCACTCTAATCTACTAATCTAGGTGCTTGAAGAGGTACTGAACAGTAAGATGTGTATGTGTAAAAGTTTCCATCATGGAGTGTGTGTATGTGTGTATAGAGTATATGTAAGTATATATACAGTATATATACTCTATACACACATACACATACTGCATACTCCATGTTGAAACCTTTTATTAAAAGAGTCACCTTTAATTATTTTATTATAAAAATCCATGTTTTCAAAGAGGGCAAAGAAGACCAAGAAAAATCTTTTTTTTTTTCCCCTGTCAGGGGTCTTTGTTTTTGTTTGGTTCTTCTCTTCTGATTTTAGTTTATTTTCAATCAGTGAACTCATGTGGGGGAGACAAAGAATATTTATTTACTTTCAGTGTGCTCTCGCTCACCCTGTAGCCTTTCACAATACTGAGCATTATTTATACTACACGTTTAATATTTCTCTTGTATCAATATCTAAGAATATTTTACTTAATCCCATCCTTATCTACCCTTTTTAAAAAATTACACCCAAGAATGTGATGTGTGCTAATAGCATTGTGTCTGTGGGAAAACAAGATTAAATTCTAAATGATCCCATTTATCACAGGCTTTCCTGGAACTGGGCTGGTGACCAGGAGGTTTTAGGTTCGATTCCTGGATGGGGCAATAAGGCTTTGCAGTTATGTCCGTGAGTGAGATAAAGCACCTGAGCTTACCTGAATTGCTTCAGTAAATATCCAGCAGTATAAATGGATTACATGTAAGTGACCCTGGAAAAGACATGCAAGCAATCCAAGCAAATAAACAAGGATGTATAATGTAATAACCTTTGGTTTTTGTATTTTCATTCCAGAATCCCATCTTTTTCACATGTTCTGACTCTGCCTCGTTCTACTGCGGTGATTTCATGGATTGAGAGGATTGGCAACAGCACACATGGTATGGGGGTACGCATAAACAGACTGAAAATGAGTGAAGTTACAGCCGCACAAAGCCAGGTACAAAAAAAGGGAGAAGTGTAAAGAATCACTTACTCATTGCTTCTGTCAGCCTCAAAATTGAACACGTCTGAAATGGAGCTGAAATAATGGGAAGGGGGAAGGGGGAGACAACAAATACGGTTAATAACCTTTTAAATCATTTGAGCTTTTATTTCATTAGAGCACAGTGAGTGAAATGGAGCAAACTGGCCTGCTCTAATGACCGGTAACCCAACAGCTACACCTGGCAGTGCTTGCAGCAAGTTCGTCTCATTTCTCAGCAGGATGATCATCGAACCATGCTGGATCTACTATTCATGTCCAGTATTTAAAATGCTTGATCATCACCAAATGTTTTTTCTCTTATTCCCATATCCCGTCTTACATCTCATCCCCATGACCTTTGGTATGCCCATACAGCTGCCATTCTCTATCTTACATTCCAAACAGGCCAAAACTGGTAAAATCTTTTGCACAGGTAACCGTCAATCATTGCTGGGGCTGAAACCTGATCAGGCATGGAGCCACAGCACACACATGAAGCCTGGCAGCACTAGAAATGGGGAAGAGTGGGAGCATGTAGCATACAGTTGTGTGATAGACGCATCACCTACACACACACACACCCTTACACATCTTAAACAATGCTAAATATTATTTTCTATATCGTAGTGATAAATACTTTCAAACCAGCATGCCGACAGAGTAAACAGACAGACAACTTGAGACAGTGGAGTTGGCGCCCATCCTCGGAGGGGGTGAGATGCCACACGAATATTATTACATTTCTCAGAACTGGTCCGGCGCTGATGAATCTGCGGAGCGTTTACGGGTCGCGGGGATCAGGCTGCGGGGACAGGGCTGCCTGTGAGATGATTACAGAACGGCGTTCCTTTAATGAAAACCCGCGCGGGGACAATAAGCAGAAGCTCGCTGCGGCGGAAGCAAGGAAATTGCGGGTCTCCGGCTGCATCCTAACAAGGCGCGCCGACACGGCCACGGGGAGCACCGAGGCGGCACAGGAAAACTGCATCTCCCGTCTCAGTGGCTCCTCCGTTCAGATTTGGGGCTGCGGGCGTGCACAAAGCCCCCACATTAACATGGGCATGGCTCCAGAGTAACAAAGTTAAAAAAAAAAAAGGAGCAGCAAAGTGCTCAACTACTGCAGCAAGGGCTTGCACGAATGCATTCAAATCCCAACCGAAACTTCAAGCCCTGCCTTCTATGTTACAAAGCTGCTGCCACGCTACGGCAATAGAATGTCATGAGGACACACTGTGATACATGAGGACACATGTTCATGCATTCAGAGGACTGCCGCTAGACAGGCTTAAATTCCACCTGAGACACGAAACGGTGCTGTCCATGGCAAGACAATGCAACGTTACAACAGCACCTCAAGAACACGATGTGTTACGTGAGGTTGGATGCTCATGCAATCAGAGAACTGTGAGTAAAGGAGATTGCAGAGAAAAATCAAAAAGATGACCTAGAGGCACACCAATCCCATTTGCAGTGTCAGGTTCTTCACACTGTGTTGTGTGTTTTAATTCAAAAGTTTACAAGAACATTTGCACAAATTTCTTTTTTTTTTTTTTGCCATACTTGCCAGACAGGGTAAGAAACGTTCAAGCAACACAGGGAGCTCATTCTAACATCTTCAGTTAAACTTTTCTACCTAAACAAGACACTTACCAAATTATTAAAACTGTGAGCTAGGACAGGAAAGTGATTGTCCAGAACAACACAAAAAGACCGTGTTCCTGCTCACTATGATAATCTCCTCCGACCTTGTCCCCTGACTCTCGCTCTGCGAATAAATCTAGCCCAAGAGCATAGCAAATCTGTATTAGTGGCCACTCTGTTTTCTGTCCAAAAAGACGAGAGAAAGAAGAAAAAAACCAAAAAGATCAACATAAAGTAGGCCGAATGAGCAGTGCATTTCAAGCCCAATCAAACATCAAGCTGTGCTTGGAAAACAGCAAAGTAAGGAGCAAAAATGAAAATGCTTCGCGTGTCTGCTTGCCCAAATTTACAGGCTGAATACTACTACTCATTTCTCCTTAATTTAATTTTGAAGTGGGAAAATTGAAAAGTGCACTCACAGGGTTGAAACCCTGCCATCTGTGTGTCTGTGTTTGTGCGCTTGACTATGTTTGCTGTATATATGGGGCCCACACAGAATAAAGCTTTTTAGGTGTATAGTTTTTTTAGGTGAGCATACACTACTACCCTACATTTAACACAATACACACAGCTTGGCACAGGTTCTCAACTCCACACTGCCCGGGTCTGTGGCAGGCTGTCTGGCTCAGTAAGAATTTACATTCCTCTCTAAAGCTGTTGAGCCTTGAATATTTTGGACAACAACGAGGACGCAAATAAAAAGGTATTTTACCACTTCACCAACTGTGCTAAGGAGGAACTGCAACGTTGTAAATGTAACGTGCAGTTAACATGAGATGTGCATATGGTAAGGCTGCACTGGCTGTAAAGAACAAGAACAGATAATCATGCAATTAGAGGACTGTAGGTAAGGCACATTACTGATAAAAAAAATAACAAAGATGACCTACAAACAAATTAAGTCATTTGCAGCTTCACATTTTAGGCAATGAGGTATGCAGTTTAATTTAGAAGTTTCAGGAACCTTTTTTTTTTTTTTTTTTTTTACACAGAGGCTTCCTCCTCATTCTCTAAATGAAAATGTTCAGGAGATTTAATAACTTGGTCATCACTTTTTCAAAAAGCACTGATGTTCCGCTCCAGCTGACTGCTGCAAACAGAATGGTCTGCATGAAAAAACAGACCACACTATTTGCCTATAAAGTGACCATTACCCAAGCCCGAAACTTCTGTCTGTAAATGAAAAGAAGGCTCAGTTGCCATAGATACATATTTAAGGAGATACAGTCAATACACTTTTGCTGTTTATTTGGATAGCGTGAACAGTCTCAACTTTTGGCAGTACAGATTGGAGTTCCCATGGCAGAAGAAAAAGTAAAAGGTAACACATCACTGAAACATTTCAGGCAAGGTAGGGACAAAGCATTGTTCTGAAGTGACTCTGAAAATTATACATAATGACTTTGCACACACACAAAGAAACATAAAAGGCTCGGCAAGGGGGGTTTCAAGTTGGTGCTCATCTTGTGCACAAGCTGAGCTCTATGGTCCAGATTCATTCCCAGCCATTTCATCCACTGATGACCAGGACCCCAGAGCAGCGTAACAAACTAGCTTTGCTCCACTAAGCATACAGGTGGGTGAATCAGCAGGGGATGCTCGTCTCATTGCTCTCAGGCACCCTGCCATTCGCCATGCGCCTCAGAGTTGCTTGGATGATGTCAGTAAAGTATCCTCCAAAGAGCAGCCACTCTGCTGTAGAACCCTCTGTGTGACTTGCGGTGTGAATAATAGCCACTGGCTGCATGAAAGTGTATCAGAAGACTGCACATAGACAAAATGGGTCTAGTATACAACTCAAAATTCCAAAATTGGAGATAAAGCATAAGCATAAAAAGGCTTAATAAGTCAAGATGCATTTTCAGATTTACTTTAAAAAAAAAGCCACAGATTTTTCTGCTTCACTGGGTCCCTTGTCCTAGAGATGATCTCTTATTGTTTATCACCAGTGGAATCAAAATCATATCTGATTTCCGGGAAATTTCTCTGACAACTGTAACTTTAAACAACCTTAACAGCAAAGAAATCTCCCCTCTGTCTGTTTGTATAAGCAGAAGTAGCAGAAGTCATTAGAGGACTTAGAAAATATTGTAATCTGAAAGAATGACAGATAAAAACCCAGAGGTACACCAATCACTAGCTCTGACAAAGCTAATACATATCTGCTTAATATCATGGTTGCTTAATCTATTTTAAAATGTTTGTCTTTTTTCCTACAGAGTTATATTAGAACCAAACATTTGTAAGTATCTGAGAAGAGGGAATTCAAAACAGCCTAGAGATGCAAGGAATCTGGCAGTGCATATTCCTCAATTTAGTTACTTGCATCAATTTCACCCTGACTTAAACATGATGGCAGTTATATGAAATCCAGCCTGGTTCTCAGTCAAAACCCCAGGATAAAAGTAATCCAATAGCATTTTTGTTTTGATAAACAGTGAAAATAACTGGGGTGTACATATTTTTAAAAATATTCTGGATACAACAACAACAACAATGCCCGTGGAACAGAACCATTCTGTTGAAAGAGCAGTTCTTCTCTACGCCCTCTCTCATTCTCACAACTCAGGCCATTTGGTAATGTACCGTGCTGTCGGAGTCAGCTGCAAGAGACAGAAGTTAGGGAACTGGACTTGGGTTATACACCGTAAGCACAGTACATTACCAGAATTGATTTTCAGGGACTGGAGGCATTTGATAACATTTAGTTAATTCTACAGCAAAACGTTAAATATGCTGAAAAAAATATTTAATACAGTGTATCAGTGATAAAAATATATCAATGTCCCTGAATGGATAATATTTCAAATGCACACTATATGCATCTTCCTAGATAAAGACATCTGCTACACAAAAAATAGTGTCCATGTAATGTCAAATGAGGAAGTAAAAAAAAAAGTGCTTAGACCTGCACTTGCTGTTAGACATAAGTAGAATTCAAAAAAGGTTCTCTGTATGAACAGCGCTGACACTGAGCACCGAGTAAATAGTGAGTCTATGCCAACAGCTTCATTTAATTGCCTCTGATACTTCACGCTTCACACAACCCTATCCAACCCATCAAAGCCTTTCTTTTCCAAAATAAAAAAAAAAAAAAAAACACAGAATCAACTTTCCTGTGTATTCAAAAGTCTCTGCTCCATCTGCAAAGAAACATCTAAGATCTGGTTGTGCTGTGAATGCAAGCCATAATCGCTGCACAAAAAAGAGCACCACGAAAGACTCAAGTCACGAAGGGCGTGGCCTTGAAGCTCCTACTTAAAGCCAAACTGTTTCCCAAAAATAATCATAATACAGAGCATGCTTGGCAGGGGACTTCACTGAATGGGTACTTGTGGCTCAGTAGAGCAGTTACAAGATTTATTGAGTTTATTTTCAGAGGACTGATGAAGAATTTTGTTATTCAATGTATCAGTTAAACACAGACACATACCATTTCAATCTTTGACAGCAGATGCAGAGTGAGTGTAGTACACACACAGACATTTTGAATCCACTGTTTCACCTTAATGATAAAATCAATCCCACAGTGTGAACTACCAGGTTAGTTTTGCACCAGATTGAAAAGACAGAGGGGAGTTCAAATGTTATTTTGACACAAATTGTCATGAAGTTGTTAAAAGACAGGTATGGCTGTTTTTGAGCACCACAGGACAATGATAATGGTTTGAACACAGTTAGAATTTAGTGTTACACAAGACATAGGCAATGCTGTGCTACACTGTATGCAGTACATTCATAAACTCTATTTTGCAAGTTCACCTTTAATCTATTAATTTTGAACTGCTCTATACAGCCATTTGGTGACATCTGGGGATCAGACTCCTTAGCTACCATTTATTACCAGCCTCAATGTAGAAAAGAGCCAGAGAACCACCTCCATTTTAACATTATTGACACATATCAGTAAAGTAAATTGAAGTAAACATTGTATTTACCTGTTGGACTGCTCCTTAGTACATTTAATTAAAAAACCCATCCTAAAACTGATTATCAATGATAATAGCCTCATTAAATTACATTATTGGCATTTAGCAGGGGCTCTTATCCAGAGTGACTTGCATCAGTTACAGTTTTTTACAATGTTATCCATTATACAGCTGGATATTTACTGAGGCAATTGTGTGTTAAGTACCTTGCCCAAGTGTACAGCAGCAGTGTCCAAGCAGGGAATCGAACCAGCAACCTTTCGGTTACAAGTTCTGGCTCCTTACCACTGTGCCACACATGCTGCCACCTCCTGATTATTATCTTATTATCTTAAAGACACCATCACCGGCTGCATACCATGGGTTGGCAGTGATACTCAGTTGTATATAACTTAAACCTGGCGATAATTTGATTAATGTTTTAACTAAGTATATAGATGACATTAAAATCGATGTCTCAAAATTTTTGACCAAAATTGTACCAAATCAATTGTGAAGACCTTAAACCTGAAATCAAAACTAAAAAAAAATCTATGGGGAAATTATTGATCTGAAATTAAGGGCATATCCATCTTTGTCTGAATATGAAAAAATACCCTGTGCTTTCATCCCATCTAGACTAAATTACTGCAACTCCTTGTTTTCTGGTATTCCTGGTTATGTTACTGATCAGCTGAAACAGTGCAAAATTCTGCTGCCAGGGTACTAACAAAAAACAAAAAGAGAGATTGTGTCACTGGTGCTTGAATCATTAAATTGGCTTCAAGTATGCTTCAAAATTGATGTTAAGATTTTACTACTTGTTTTTTAAAGGAAAGATCGGTTTAGTACCTCAATATATCACCGACATCCTTGTCTCACGGCAGCAGAAATATGTGCTCAGATTGGTAGGGGCTGGGTTTCTTATTCCAAGAGTGAAACATAAAAAGTAAGGAGACACTGCTTTTAGTTTTTATGCACCATTGCTTTGGAACTCTCTCACATAATGAAACAGAATGGCAGCCTCAGTTGCTAACTTCTAATCACAATGAACAACACACAATTATTAGTCTGCATTTGGCTAATAAATATTATACTTTAATTGCTGTTTTTGCTTTTTAATTTCTGGTCTACTTTTTATGATTCTTGTACTTCAAATTTTGTATTTACCCAATATTTAATGGATTTTTAACATCTTATATATGCCATTTTTTAACATTTTATGTTATATATGTATTTTATGTATGTCAGGGTTTTTAGCTTGCTGTTATTAATTCAACATGGATGTGCCTGAGAAGCCCTTTGAAGTGTAAAAATGTATGCTATACAGAATCTATAAAAGTGCTATCCAAATAAAGCTTATTATGATTATTACTCTTAATAGTAGTAGTAGTAATCATTAAAGCTGTACAACAGGCTGGATGTTTGCTGACTTTTCAATTACTGTCAGCATTTGAAGTTCGGACAAGGGTACCTGCCAGCCAAATGAACAGTCATGACTTTAAGTAGCTTATCTGTTCTAGAGCGTGATACCAGAGGGATAATCTAAGCTAACACAGGAAATAAATGACTCTCAGTTTGGACCCTGAACAAAAGAACAACACTTCATTATGTATTTCAAGTAATTAATCATCATCTACAATTCCCCTTAAATCCAATGACACTAGTGCCAAAACCATCTCGAGGGATTAAGGGCATGCCTCTTTGAAGCTTGTTTCAGAGTTTCTGGAAAACTCTTAATGAGGAAACCTTAGAGAGTAGCAGACTTCTTTACCGTATCCCTTAAAATTCAGTCAGCATTTAATTGGTATACCCAAGAACATTCTTGTCTCATTTGGGAAAAAATAAACATATAACAGAAAAAACACACTTCAAGTGGATTTTACAGCACACAACTCTGTCAACACAAAATGTTCATCAGTTTCATTCAACGAGGTGTTTAGTATAACCTCCTTTGCAACTGATTTAAATGCATGGGCTTTATGAGCTAATTTATACTAGGATTCTACTACCTTACTTTTTTGTTTCTTGTTATGCACGAAAAATAAGTATTTTCACCAGGCTCCACATTGATGTTGACTCATTGACTCAGGTGAATGGACTTCAGTTTATTTGGTGTCATTTGAGTTTAAAACAGCAAAACCACCTGGATCCCATGTAGCTCAGACGTTTAGGCGCTCATTTTGAGCGCAAGCTGAGCTCTATGGGCCACGTTTGATCCCAGTCTTGTTATCATTCGACGATGACTGGAAACCCACAGCAGCCTAGGACGCCTAAGGATGCTTGCATGGCATCAATGGAATAGCACCTAACCTGCAGTGAGTGTCAACCCCACTGTAGAGTGCTGAGTGACTTGTAGAACGAATAATAGCCAGAGCTGCAGAAAAAACAGGAGAGGGCCCTTATGCGCCCAAACTTTACTTGAGTTTGCATTCAATGAAACAATATGACACGAAATCAAATGAGAATTAAATTACATTACGGTAAATTACAGTGGAGCTAAGAGGATGCGTGTGTTTACTCCTGATTACCTTCTTGCTGTGAAATGGGAAATGAGTTGAATCAATAAAAATCACAATTCACTAAAACTTCACACAACTGTGAAAGCAGTGAAACATAAACATCACTAAGTAACCCTATGGATATTCCTCCAATATTCCTTTCACTACTGGAGGAATACCCTATGGATATTCCTCCACTAGTGAAAACTTAGCATCCGGTGATTTTTGTATTCTCACGCTAACCATATTATGTTCTATTATGATTTCCTATCACACAAATAAATCTCTGGAAATGTATGGAAAAGTCACTCCCCACTGGTTTCATTGCCTTTTCCTGCACTTCCTGCACGTGGAGATGAACCTTTTTCAGATCAGATCTTATTATTCCTGCATGTGGAAATGAACCTTTTTCAGATCAGATCTTATTATTGTGTGTACCCTTACAGTGAAATAAAAAACACTGCTCAGCTGGTTGTGTTGCCTGTGTCTATAATAATGACCAACTCTATTTGCGCTTCTCACCATCACAGTCACTTGTGGATTCAGTTTGGTTTTGGATGGCACTTAAAACCGCTATTCCCATTTTCCCCCCTAGGGGAGGAAGGGCACGGCAAATGGTGAGAGCTGTGAGACTCAGCATGACAAAAATCAGTGCTGCGTTGGAGGACAGCAACAGCAAAGGTAACCCCCGGAGAGCAATCACAGTGGTGGGCATGAACACATCAAGTAAGGGATGTCCAATAAGATAGCAAAGTACCACTCAATCCAATATCCATCAAGGTATTTTTATTACACAAGCAAACAAAAGCCTGCACTGCCCAGCCAACACAACCTTGCAACACTTCGGTGCTGATATACATTCTACTGCCAGGGACAATGGTAAGCAGGTGCTTTAAAGATGGAGACATACTCTCTCCTCCTGAGTTTAAACTCTGATGAATGGCAAAGCAAACTTTGCAGCCTATACCTGAGTAAATCAGGACGGCGAAATCTGGATATTTTGTGCTTGATTGCAGCGGATTACCATATAAATAGCACGGAGATGCAACAGTAAACCCCCATCATTAATTGCAGGCCTTGGAATAACACATGCAAACCTGGGGCACTTTGTGGAAAGTGTTTTTTTTTTTTTTTTTTTTTTTTTAAGATTCTCACAATATTCTGAATGGAGGGGAATGAGTCAAGATGCAATTATCCTTCCCCACGCATGCACCGAATTGGATATACACATATGATAAGAGATAATTAATGCTTGATTATTAGACGTGACTGAAGGTGTGTGCTCTTTTTGGATGGCTTGTTTCATTATTGGGGGGATGGCAGAAATGAAGTCTGATCCCCCATCTCCCTACCACAGTGGTTAGGGCAAAGCTGTCAAAATCAGTGGTAACAGGCTGTCAGAAAGATGCACACCATGGCACTGACTGGCAGCTCTCCTCTCACTCCGCTGATTTCCGGCGAGAAAAGCAGAAATATAATTAATCAGACAGCAGGGCCTGGTGGTGCATCTGCATCCTTTTGCACAAGCTGACTGAAATCTCCCCAAACTCAAGTGCTTGAATAAGCAAGTAACCTCACCCTTCCAGCCAAAAGCACTATTCTGAGCATGCATTGCCAAGCAGAAAACTGAGGTGCTGCCACAGATCTCTCCTCTGCTCGTCTTGGAGCAAAAAACATAAATGAGCTTATCTGATACGGTCCGCTGCACACCAAATAGTGATGTGACGAGGAAGAGAGGAAGTTAATTACATTTTGAAACGTGGGACCAGGCTGAGTCACTTAGAGACCTAATCAATTTTGCTGTCAGATCACAGGGTTTCATATCTGCCATCCACGTGTTAGGACCACACTGTGGGCAAGAGACATTTGTATTGTTTCAGCGGACTTTTCTCTGTATTAGACTGGAGCATCCACACTGTGGTACCTGTATGAATATCTCACCTGCTAATTGACACGTCGCTGAAGGTGGGGCTGGGTGACCTCATGATGACCTCTGATGTCATTTCCTCTGTTGATACTTCAGACGAGGCCCTTGGCAAACATTGTTTTGTGCTGTTTCGACCTTCTTTGTTTATAGCTTAAAGGGGAACAAAATGAAAAATGAAATGCCTTCTTAAGTGACACAGGGCAGAACAGTCACAAAACTAAAGCAGGGATTACCTTTGCCATAAACTAGCAGCCAAAACTTAAGAATGCCACTGTTTATTTCTTCTGTTTCATGCTGTCTCACACCAGGAAAAGATCAAGGGCCTAGCTTTGTAAATAAATCCATACCCTCGCAGTGCACAGCGGTATGTTCTCTTTTTCCATACAAGGCTGAGTGTATACTTCCTGAAGCCTACACTTCTTATCTTTTTTAAAACCTTTCATGTCAAGTGGTAAGGTGTCCGGTCAGTAATTTCTTTATGTTTCTGTATTTAAAGTGCAAAAGACTAGACAACTTCATAGAGTGCAGGGACTAGAAAGGGGGCAGAGATGGGCAGCTCCCTAAATTCATCATTTCACAGAGCTATTTCTATACAGCATATACACCAGATATAAAGGTATGACTTGGCCACAACCATAAAGCACATGATATAAAATAAAACAGAAAAGGAAGTATGCAAAAAAAAGGAAAATAAATGGAAATACTGACCTGAGGGCTCAAACTAATGAAGATGTAGTGTCATGCGATCTCAGAACATGCCATTTGGAGTTGCAGGCTGGTATCTCACTGGTGAGTTTATGACCTTAGAGGACTGTGACCACCTCCAAATACTTTGACTTTCCAGAGAATGACAACTCCAATAAAACCCACAATGATACAAACTATAGTGCCAGCTGTTTGCATTACAGAAACTAAGCCAAGCTGCTTTTCTGATTAATTTTCTTAAATTTTATTTGTTTGTCAGACTCATTTTTTGAAAATCGTGCTGATTCTGGGCCTGATTCAGAGCACCGTGCTTAAAATGAACACATAGAATGCCTTGCTGGACAGCAGCAGGAGCAGCAGCAGCAGGGTCCTGCTCGGATCGGGCACCTCTGACCCTGCTGCTCTGGGGTCCTTCCTCTGAATGTGAACCAGCTCTGCTGACATACCTGTGGGATGGCCTCCCTCGCCCTCTGTTCCTCCTTCCTGCATTTCCTCTTTGATCGGCGCTCTCCTGGATGCCCCCCAGCGACCTTTGACCTGAGCGATGAGGTGGGAAAACTCATCACTGTGCTGTTTCCCTGCAAGACCAAAATTAAAAGAGTGTACAGATCACTGAATGTCACGCAGTGCTCAAGTGCATACGCAGACATGTGCACTGGACCATACGCTGAAGGGCAAACAAACATGATCCTTATTCCCACCACTGCAGCACACTGAAGACATGGGTCTGACAGGGCAAACACACACTAAACAAACAACAGACCCAAGTACATCTGTCTTGCACGTATGAACACTGTGTACACAAAAACACACACACACACACACACACGCACACACACACAAACGAACACGCACACAAAGGTCCAGATCTAGAGAGACACCATAGGATCTCATGTGGCAAGTTCACAGATGTCTCTCACGCATGCACAGGACGAAACTCGCTGAGAAACTGCATTTGCCTGACAGACAGATGGCACACTCCTTTGCATCCCTCAAGGACAGAGACATTGTGATAGAATTTTTAGCCTTTAGACCCAGGCACATTGCCGAATTCCACCACTGGCTGTGTAATCAGTAGGACGCGATGGTCACAATCTTAGATCAGCCAATCGAGCAACGTTTTGAAGTAGTGCCTAGCACCTCACTGGTGTCAGTGCTGAGCAAAGCACTGAGAGTCTAACAGTGGGGTGAGGAGGACTTCTGTGTGGGGAGCTTGAGTGGAGGAGGGGTTCCACTGGGGTGACAATGTCTACTCCTGCAGTTCAGCCACTCTTCACTTTATTTGTTTAGACTGAGCATACTAGCATATAGCACAGTAGTGCCTGTTTGTTTTATGAGTAAGCTAGCCAGAACTCTCAGAGACAGCCAAAAGTTTGACACAGGACTTCATAAAACAGAACAAACTAAAGAGTATGTCTAAAAAAACCATCCACATACTCTTCGCCCCATCACGGCTTCAACATCAAATGGCTATTTTCTTTTCTTTTTCATTTTGTTTTTTTTTCTACCTTGCAGGCAGACTTTTTTCCCCCCTTTTCCTTCTGGATCCATTCGCCTCAAAGCAATTGGACCAATTAGGTGACACCTTCTAGAAGATGATGCTCACAGCAAGACACATACCTAATACATAACAGCACCAGCTTCCCCGGGGCTGCTGAATTGTGTCCTGAAACCAGAGTTCCAAAGAGTCAAATATTATAACTGTAAAAATTGATTTTACGGTTTATCTGCGAAGGGGGTAATCTGGCATTATGTGGTACATACCGCTTTTTTTTTTTTTTTTAACTGAACCCAGAACATATGAGCATGCTGCAGATTGATGATTAAGACTCCACCCAGCAAACACAAAAAGGGTTAGAGCTGTCTTTTTCACTCCTCAAAATAGGTGAAAGGGGCTAAGAGCAGGAGTGCTGTTACAGAGAGTACGGAGCAGAGAAAACACTGGCCAATGTGGCCCGGCGTGACACAGAATGCGGCACACAGAATGCCTCCTCTACCACGCTGCATGTGCCGGGGCTATGCTCAAGCGCCAAGACCAAGCCTCTCACTACTGGCCAATCAGAGCACGCTATTTCCATCCACATTGGGACCTAGAAAGTTCCTGAGCATGTGCATTGGACAGTTTTCATATGACAGTTCTCATCACACTACTTTCCATTACTTCCTCAGTGGTCGTTCTTAGTAAAGGCGACTTACATAGCTGAAGTTTTACACAGTTACACAGGCAGATATATAATGATAGCAGTTCAGGTTAGGCAGCTTGCTCAACGGCGCAACAGCACTGGCCCACCTGGGAACTGAATGTGCTACCTTTGGGTTACAAATCCAACTTGTTCACACTATCATCTATCGTTTTTGACTCCTACTCTGAACCAAGTGAGGTGCTCTGATTCTTTGCTGTTTTCAGTCCATTCATCATGCAGCTGTGTTGTCCAGCTGATTTCTGTTAGCCGGACCATATAAAGTCTATTAGCCAAGAATCAGTACCAATTAGGGTTGAACACTGACAAATGCTTGCGAATGCTATTTACCAACAAGCATGAAGAAACACTACACCAAACTTCCCTGTAAATATCCAAAAAGCAGAAATACAAAAACAGATGTTTATTTTGAAGTAGCTATTCATTCACACTGAGTCTTAACCTTGTTTCTTATTTGAGAAGGAAACAAAGCTGTGTAGTGCTGTAGTAGAAAGGTTTAATTTATTTTTGGCATCTTTGACGCAGGGAAATAAAACACATTTAATTGAAAATGAAAATGATATATGTCTGTACTTGTAAAAGCAATTTAGCTAAATGAGGAAAATGTCATTAGGAAAGCTTCCCATTGCCAGGCTCGCGCACAGGAGCCAAGATAAGACAAGGGACACAAAATAAGAAGAATATAGCTAAATAAACTTTTAAATACAGTGACATTAGGATATATTTATGTACCTAAACACATTACTGCCTGAGACGGGGAAAAAAACAGACTGGGTCTGAGCTGAAGCAGCATGCTTACAGACCTTTATGGGTGTGTACACAACGTGCACTCTCATTTTAAGATGAATGGACTTTAAAATGTAATCCACTGGCCCTCTCCCTCTGTGTCTGGTCTGTCCACAGTGTGAGTGAAACAGCTTTGTTTCAGCCTGTCCCTTTGTACTGGCGCGCTCCCACAATTCAGTTAGAACCAGGACAGGCTAGAGAATGAAGAAACCATGAGATCCTCAGATCAGGCTATCCCCAGCAGTGCTGACCAGATTAGGGGAGCCATTCAATCAAACTATAGATAAAAAGACCACAGCGACAAAACAACAAATACAAGAATAACATTTAAAATTAATTCAATGCAATTTATTTGTAGTGGTAAGATTCTAACATTATTTTTAAATTTCCATCTCAGTTTGGTGGCAACAAAAAATGTAGTTAAGCCAGAAGTCACATGGCCTTAAATCTGTTGTTGATTTCAGAGGAATCTCCATGCTTTCTCCACTCGGAGATTAGATGGAACAGACCTCAAAGTTTAAAGACCTATCCCTCTGACAGATCTTTGTATCTGATTGACATATGAATTTGTATGTTTTCTAGTCTTTTTTCAAGCAGTATTCATTAGAGAATGATGTGAAAACTAAATTACTGCACTGCAGTTATTAACAGAACCACAAAACAATTATACTTGCATCATAGGAAGTAGAAAGGCTATGAGGAAATATTATCCATTTTGCAAAAAACAAGAGCTCCTGAGCATGATATTTCAAGAAATTCTATATTTGTTCTAAGTCAAAAACAGGCTCTTCATAAAAAAACAGATGCTACATCTAAAACAAATTAGGATTCAGATTGGAGGACCAAGAGGCATGCTCAAAAAAGCAGAGAGCAAAAATATTAGATTAGGTCTGCAAAAAAAACAAAGCCAGCACAAAAGATAACCCAAAACACATGGATATTGTTTGGCTGTAAGAAATTTAAAACATCAAATCTTTGCCTTCAGTATGACATGGCTTTGTTTTAAATGCAATAAACACGGCTCTGTACAAACTCAGGAGAATGGACAGTAAATCACATGAACTCAAAAATAGAAGGTATGTAATTATGATTACACGCTTATAATGACAAAATCATAATGAGTAACTGAAAGGAACAAAAAATCACATTCACTTAATTCCATTTGCAAGATTTTTTTGTTTTAAAACAAATGATCCTATATTCAATCTGTACATGGATTCTGCACAGACTTGCATCACCACATTTTTTGTAATTATCATTCACATATGTTTTCTGTCAATACAATTTATAATGAAAGCTGTCCAGAGCCAGAGACCCACTGTAAACTTGCCAAAATTGCATTACAATCGCCTGTGAAAAGTCATTTCATCTTGTCCCCTATATTTATCATTCAGCCCCTACACAGCATGAGCTCTCTGTGTGTCCACTCCTCACTATTTCCTGCTTAAAGTTGAATTGAAACCAGCACTCTGAAACACTGGCTGATTGGGAGGAGGTTAAATGCATATGAACTGGAAATGGCTTAATGATATAGTAATCATGCCTGCAATAATCACTGTCACAATTATCTGGATTGCATACAACAGCTGAGAAAGAGGTCTTCCACCCACTTCACAATGGAATTTAAACATGTTTAATGAATTGCATATATATGACCAGAGAATAAAAATACAAAATACCTACACTGTGGAAATTGCTAAATAATTCATTGATCAAGCAAGCCAGGACCGTTATCCTCACAGCCAATGGAGTGATGGAGAGGCACCTGAAATGAGAGATGGCTGCTGAACTGTGTAACTGTGTCCCGGCACCAACATTCCTGAGAGGCAAATATTTTGACTGTAAAAATTGATTTTACGGTGCATCTGCGCAGGGGGGGGTGTAATCTAGCATTATGTGGTATACACGGCTTTTTTTTTTTTAACTGAACCCAGAGCTCAGTATGCTGCAACTTGGTTTGTCGGTGTGAGCCCCGCCTCATGAATGCACTGTGACTCACAGAGTAACCCTCAGACACATGGACTAGACCGCAGCAGGCACACGGACTCAAACTGTTTAACTGATTGTGCTAGTAGACGTTCCTCCTGCTTTCCAGGTGTTTTGCATTTCAAGTTTAAAGGCCCTTAAATGCGTGTGGTGCGCCGGTGGAATGTGTAAACTTTATGAGCCTCTAACCTGCATGGCAAACTGCTTTCACATAAAACTATGACACTGAATCCTCAAAAAATCCATCCTTTCAAAGTAATGCACCATATCGTTCAGTGCCTTGTAATGCCGACAGACTGAAAATCAGCCCATATGAGGATGTCTGTGGACTCTGACAGCTTGCAAACAGCATCAGTGTATGATCCTTAGATCTATATTACATTACATAAGAATTGAATTTCCACTAGGAATACTGGATGGTGGCTTAATTACAAAATGCCCTTGTTTGCCTTGCTGAACAATTGATTCTTACTAAAGCAAGAGATTAATTTTCTACAGCTTACGAAGTGCCGTGATTCAATAATAATGTTTTGTAATGAACCAAACAAAACTTTCAGCAAAGTTCCTGAACTATGGTATCATTTTTTGAATTTCTTAATAACCTCTTAAAAACTATTGATCTGTTTTGGGGCAGTATATTGCAAGAGGGACAACAACTACAAATAAAGAAAAAAAAATCCTTAAGGCCAAAAACACCCTGAAGTCCTTGTTTTATTGTGGTGTACCTGTTTAAGTGTCTACTGAATGATGGAAAAACCTGCTTCCCGATATGTCTGTCTGACTTCTTGAAATTTTGTCAACACTGTTTTTCAGTATGCCTAAGCAAGACGTACAAGTGCATTGAACTACACTGCAAGAAGCAGAGGCAGTGCCACAAAATGCCGACAGTAAAGTGTACTTGGACAGAAATTGCTTTCGTGATCTACTCACAGACACTCAACAGGCCTGAACCAAAACTGTTTTGCTAATCATCAATTAGCACTGCTCTGCCACACACACACACACACACACACACACACACAGCTGTTTTATCAGGAGATGTCAGACCGCAGGTAGGGCCCAAAGATCCTGCCGCTATATTTCCGAAGCCAAGCTGTCAGTCCGCAGCCACGGGGGTCTGTCTCTCGCTGCTGACAGGGGCTATCAGAGGACCCATCAGCTGTCGCGCGCAAGTGTCAGCTATTCAAATGCAGCCACTGATGAGGCATCGAAACCTGCCTCTGTGTGGGTTCGGCCTACCATTGAGAGTTAAGACTGAAAAACAGATCGAATCCTCCACCCCCTTACCCACTACTTCTCCCTGACGTAGGCCCACACCTTCGAAAGCCAATCTGTCCTAACAGATGGTAAATACTGGGTGTACTCCAAGGTGCTGAAAACACCTTGACTGCTGTACACAGCAGGAAATCAAAATGCACTTAAAGAGAATGAGGGGGAGTGTACGCATACATATGCCTGCATCAGTTGCTACATTTTTTTCTACATAAAAAGGATGTCATGAATGTACTGAGAATGGAAAAAGCAGGGTACGTGTGCTGCCAGAAAACTACCAGCAGCACAGGATGGAAACATTTGCGGAAACACAGTTTTATTTAATGTTCATTTAAATCATAAGCATACACAGAACCACATCCAAACTCTGCCAAACGACAGCTGAGAAACTCTGATAGCGACCACTAACAATCACTAAAACAAATACTTTACATTTAATATTCATCTTAATCATTTTAATGAATAAATCTAATGGGGGAAAAAAGGCACAGACAGCAAACCTACTGGAAAAACCCAACAGCAAACTTCAGGAACAGGATTCCATTCAAACTCGTGGGGCCATGTTACTAATCATACGGCAAAAAAGAAACGCGGCCACTAGAACTTGGTGTAGCGTTCGTGCCTTTGCCTTCTTCACCCTGGAGGCTGTAATGTCAGCCGCCTTCAATCCACAGAACAGCACACCACAGATTACAGTAAATGCGCTATGATGTAACACAGATGCTTACCTAACGTTTAACACATGCATGAGATGCGCAGTCTTTGCTATATACATTCTCACGTACAGCCACAGCTCACAGCACTGCCTGGGGGGTGTGTGGGCGGGGTCAGTGTGGTCTTATGCCATTTCATGTGCAGCATTCTGAGGGTTTCAACTTCAAAAGCTCCTTTTAGGCTCAAGTTTGACTGATTAAAACCATACTAAGCCAATGGGGAAAAATACAGAAAATGAGCTCTTCCACTTGAGAGGAACAAAAGTATTCACGCTGAATCAAAACATAAAACAAGTGTCTTTGGTCGGTGCACCCTCACTAGAAATTGCTAACAAATTCTGCCATGGCTGGGCCTACAATTTTGGTGAAGAGGACTAAAGGTTATGTTTTTAAATTTACCAAATCCTGTCATGACTGGGCTCACAATTCTGATATAAAGCTCCTGCTAAAATTCTGATAACAAGAGGTTATGTTTTTAAGTATAATTATTTGCCAAAAGACAATTTGTGGAACACACGAAATAAAATAGGAAACAATAGGCCAAAGAGGACCATTGGAGCAATTCACCACAAGTGTCTCTTTCTGTCCAACTATAATTAGCCACTACAGGGATGCAGCTGAGGGCTGTAACTAACAGGTCAAAACACCCCACTAAGGATTAATCAGTATCAGAAGAGAACATATGTGGAGAAAATATAAATGAATAAGTAAATAAAATAACTGTATTTTGATAAGTGTACATATACAACTACACATATCAAAACAAAATATTAGTTCAATTATAACAAAATATATATAGGAATGTCACAAATTCCCAATTTCTTCCATACGATTAACTGGCTACATATATATATGACTATATGTCATTGTTTGCATATTTACAAACTAAAATGTTCTACAGCTTGTCAGTCAGCCACTTGACATGGATTTGACAACCCAGTCCCTTCTCCACAAAATATTACACTAACAATGATTGTGTTTCCTGACTCCTACTACAGATTTTGACTCTTACAGATATGTGCAATGATGGATCCCCTCGCTTTCTCAATAGCTGCTTGTGAAAGTGTGTTAGCAGTGTGTCAACAAATGCAATAAAACCAAAAGTTCTCACATGTGTGATGGATATATTGATAATGCTATTCCACAATACATGCCAAAAATACCATGAAACAGCGCTTGCAATGTTGTGTTGACATTGAACTCATGTTTATTTTTCCTGCACAAAAAAGCTAGTTCTGTGGGTTTTCCACTTCAAAATGCAGCGTGGTGGGAGACATGCATATTCATAACTATAATTGCATAAACTGTCTTTTTTAAAAGCCGACTGCTGAAAGCGGTAATGTAACTTTCCTATTATTAAGTTCTTATTTTACAAAACAGCCCACAATTTTCACGCTAAAGTAACGGGATTTGGCAAAGACAACATCTTAATTTTAAACTCAGCATTTTGCAATTTTGGACTGATCCCTTTAGTCCTTGAGCAAAGCCCTAGCCCTTCCCAGCTTCTGAGGCTTTATGTTTTTGAATATTTTGGAATGTTCTAGATCTAGTCCCGCCCAAGGACATTAGGAGCTTAGAATAACATTGATGACAGCAAGGCTTGATGGCACTGAAGGACAAGTAACTGGATCCAAGTTTCTTGTGTGACTGTGCTTCTTTCTTACAGACACTAGGGACATTATGCAGGTGATGCTCTATTTACAGTTCTGTCCATAAGTGCAAGGACAGGAGGTTTCAGCAAGCGAACGGGGACATTCAGAGGTAATGCCTGAGACAGAGGCAAAGAGAGGTGATGCAAGGTGATGGGAATACTGAAGACAGAACTGATAAAGTATTCATAAGCTTCATTTTGACCCTGGTTCTCAGATGAGCACTGGCCACAAGCTTCATCTCCTGTCAAGCCTTACAGAGTTTATCACTCCATTTCATAACAGAACCATGTATTTTGAATGACAGCGACAGAGATAAAAAAAATTCCCTTTCACATTTTTTTTTACTACTCATTTATTGCCTTTGTGTTTCAGAGTCCTCTTTTCAAAGGTTATCGATTCACTGGAAATTTAAAAATTCTGTTAAAGCCCCTGTCCACACTCACCCCCTGTGTAGAGAGCCACACAGAGAACAGCAGGAACTCTGATTCTTTCTGCCTCACTCACTCTATCTAATCCCCCCCCTCCCCCAACCCCTTCCCTTGTTTTCTTTTCCTCCCGTCCACAGTTCGGAGCGACAGTGAGACTGAGTCATCGACTACCGATGATTAATCAAGAAAATGTCACAGCGGGCCAGCTATTTTTGGAGTCCCATCAATATTTCAAAATCTCCTTTAAAGTTAAGTCCACCACAGTACTTTCACAAAGGCTCTTGTACCTATTGACTGCATACAGCAACCTCTCCCCCCATCACAAAATGAGTTCAAATGCCTCCGTTGTCATTCTTTTCAAAGTGCAGGGCGTAACAACTCCTTTTTACATTACATTTTTTCTTTACATTATTGGCATTTAGCAGATTTTCTTATCCAGAGCAACTTTGGTTACAGTCTGGGTTAGCTACTCCGCCCAAGGGTACAGCTGCAGAGTACCAGCAGGGAATCGAACCAGTAACCTTTTGGTAACAAGCCCTGCGCCTTAACCACTACGCTACACTGCCGCCCTATGTTTACACTAGAACTCCTTAGTGTTCCTGCACTGTGCACCGATCTGCTGCAGCTGCTTTGGTGCCATGCCACATACCTTACATTCTCTACTGTTGCTCCCATGAGTACATCATCAGCTATGTGTCTTTTCTGCTTCGAGTTCCATTGACCTTTCTACTTTGAGGTTCACTGAACTGAACTTCCTCAGGTGAACTTGTGTACTCAGGTTATTTGGAAGCGGCCCAGTGGCAGTTCCCTGCAAAGGGTGATGTATAAAACAAAGCAGTGTATTCAGATTAAATCAGTATGAATCCTCTGAGGAAGTGAGAGACCAACATCTGCTAGCAGAGAGGCCTCAAACACTCGAGTACCTTCCCAAAAAGATTTTAGAGACCAGTCAAACACTTGAGTGAGCAGGACCTACAATTACCATTGCAAGCTTCCCATCACCATGCCAACTAATTCACCGACAAAACATGAAATTCAAATCTCATAAAATCCACCTGGAAGAAAATCAGAACAGCTTCATTTCATTTCATTCATCTTCCAAAGACACAGTGTACATTGTTCACAACGCTATTTATAACAAAGTCACCCCAAGGGGCTGGTCAGACTACATCAAGAGCATATTCAAATTGTGCCACTGTGTACGGTGCAAGCCATTAATTCAACTGACTCAAAAGTTCTGACTCAACACTAAATCTGCCACACGGTCCCGCATGAGAGGTCATGTTCGTGCGCGCCCCTCATCACTTATTCATGGACCGTTTTATACGCCACGAGGGCATTGCAGAGACGCTGGTCAATAGACTGGGCTGAAGGGTGCAGTCAGTTATAAACAATGCACAGCCATAAGCACTGGCTGCCCTCCTGACCCACACTGTGCTGCTTCTCAATGAGGTTGAAGAATGGATGAGCTAGGGATGTTAACCACCGGACATGTCTGTCACATCCATCGAAAAGAGAAACACGTCTGGATGAACTGTGTAGACCAGGTGTCCTTGTAGGCACAGATGTACATTTGAGCTAAAGAATTATTATAATTTACTCATTTATTTTTTTAATAGTGGTCATGACTTACTGTATTTTGAATGCATTTCTTGGATTTCTTCCTCTGTCTGATTCTTTGAAAAGACCATCAACTGAAAAACAATCAAACACAAAATTAAAAAACAATTACACATCTCAGTTTATAATTTTTACACAGCATAGGCCCAAATCTAAACCATTAAGTACAATTTTGTATCATCAGTAGTCCTGACGAGCAATAAGAGTCCCTCTTCTGAATAGAGACTCTGCTTAAACAGTAATGCTCCACAAGGTACATACACGTTTGGATTTACACTGCAGCTTAGCTCTCATCTTCTCGTTCTCTTCAACTTCTTTTGCTATTTCTTCTGCTGTTGACAGACAAACAAAAAACCTTTATAACTCCTACACAAAAGAAATCAATACTTATTAATACTCAATACACTTAGAGTCATGAAGATGAATGGTGCTAAATACACTGCTTGCCATTTACCCTATGCAGATGTCCTTGACAATCACTCAAGACTGACTTTAGGAAAGCACTGCAATAGAGATTTCCTAGTTACAGTACAATATTCCAGCTTGGAAAAAGAACCAAGCTGAAGAACTCCAACTCTTTAAGACAAAAATGTAACAAAACAATACAGATTCCTTATTACATTCAAACCAGACAATCAAGAAAGATTTCTTCTTCTTTAATTATATAGCTGCACACTGTCATTTTTTTCACATGGTCATTTATATTAGCCATTTATATTTGTTACGGTGAAATGGTTACAAACCATGACCTGCAACCCTCGTTAAGTCAGTTTTGTCCAGGGTTTCATTTTCAAACCTGAATGACTACCTCCTAAGTAAATACACCGGAAGAGAGCCAAAGCATCCAAATTATAGGAACTCATCCTTGGTCTTGAATGGAACAAGACTTTTAAAAGGGGATCTTTTTAATCCTTGACTTCAGTCAATTCAAAATGTGTAAACTCAGATTTTTAAGATGTTGTTGAAGCCTTGACTCTTCCTTCTCTACCGTATTTCAAGCTGTGTCCTTCATTGGTTGTGACAACAGCGTGTACTTGAATCCTATTAGTGATACTATTAGCTGCTGTTCAACAGCGCTTGTAAGGACATTATAGAAACACTTGAAACGTCAATACCCTCCACTGCATTACCTGGTTTTATGAAAGAGGAATATTTCAAGGCTAATTTATTAAGTCTTAAGACTGTCACGCCATTCTATGAACACTGGCCATTTGTTCTGAATAGAAACATATGGCTCCCTTTACCCAGTTCTGCTCTGCTGCAAAGTACAGCGAAGTAAAACCAAACACAGCTCACCCTCCTCACTCTGTTCGAGAGCCGTGACACATGGTGCTGGGGCTCCTCACTACACATTTAACCCCAAAGCTGGAGCAATAAGCTCCAGGGTAGCAGTTCAGAGCACTGCTGTGGACTCTGCATTTACATTTGCTTAGAACACACCTTTATCCAGAGGGACCTTACCCGGGCTTTCTTACAAGTCATCCATTGGATATATCCAATTGGATATTTGCAAAAGTCTGGTAAATTACCCTGGCCGAGGGTAAAGCAGCAATGCCCCAGTGGGGAGTCGAACCAGCAAACTTTGATTTACTGCCCTGCTCCTTTCCAGTACACTACACTGCTCTGGTCTTCGGACATGGGTTTGATTCCTGTGGAGAGAACTCCAGCAGCACCCTGGTACAAATCAATTTACCTCATTTGCTGCTGTGTAAATATTTAAAAGGCCGCACTGTACTGAAGATTGCTTTGGCTGCAAAACTGAAAACACAGTAAAAGGCACAGGATAATGGCAGTGGATGAATATATATTTGACAGAAAAAAAAAATCATTCAATGAGTATGCAAACAAGAGCAGTTGTTCCGCTTGAGCTGTTCTGCATCTAATAATGAGCCCACACTTCCACACACTGTCTGAGCAATACCGTTTTCCAAGGTGGTGTTTTGGTGCTTTTACTGATAATATATTTGAAAGCAACTCTTGATAAGCTAACGTTTGATACCCTAACATTTTCAAACCGTTTATACTTTGTTGACCTTACATCATTTAAAATGGCAAGCAGAGCTAATGTCCCACAGTGCATATCGATTTCCCCACTCTTAACACAGTCCCGTTTCCGCTATGAGACTAGCGATTAGGCTACACGCTCACTGTGTAAAGAGATCAACGTCAAAGAGCACACGGATATATCTTTCTTAGTGCGCATATTTGAACTTTAATAACTTGAGGGAAGCAATGCTTATCAGCAAAACAAACTGGAAAGCAGAGCGAGAAACAGAGTGGGAAAAAGAGCGAAGCCATTCGATACGGTCCCCTGTGGAGAGGTGAAGGGCTGCCGGTCTCCCTCAGCACCAGACGAAGGGCCCCGTTTCCTCTACTCACTAGTGCACAGTCTCCGTGTCCAGCAGGAAAGTGCTGGCTCTGTCACAGGGTGAGATGTCAAGAGCATGGGAAACTAAGAAGCCCCTCCAAGGAAATGATACCGGGTTTTGCCCTGAAAGACGACTCCTTGCAAACGTCTCCCGAGGCGCTGGGCCCTGCCCGAGCCTCCACAGAAGGCAGAGTCTTGAGCGAAACTGACGACCCCCACCTCCTCGTGACAGAGCACAGCACACATCTCAGCAGGCACCAAAGCACACAGAGGAAAACTAAAGACGGTTTTCCTCCTTTTCCTGGTTCTCGGTGTCATTCAGGACAGAAATAGTTTTTACAGATGGCCTACCATCCAAAGCTTTCCAGGAACATGGAGCAGTCCCCTGGACTGCCTGAAGGCTGGAACGTTCTACCGACAGGGTGTCTCCCTCCAGCTTTGCGATAATCGAGAGCTGGAGGCAAACTTTCTGAAATCTTTTTTCACTGTTATTATTGTTCAATATTTCTGCAGTCAAGGCAACCGCAAATGATTTTCCTTTGTTACGCTTGGAAAATGTATTCCAAAGATTAATAACGAAGAATTGCGTCTTTTCTCCTTCAATGGCTCAAAGTAAAGTGAAGAGGAGGTCTCTTGTGAAAATCAATCCCTGAGTCTTCAAGAAGGGTGGCTGATGTTTGTCGACACTTCTTCTGACCCACTGTTCCTGGGACAATTTCAAAGCATTTCACAGTAATGCGCCCTGATAGTAACTCAGCTCTCTGCCACTGAAATTCTTACCTGAAATCACATTGGTGAAATTGGGGTTATCTACCAAAAATAACTTTCCACTACTGCACTGTGGTCTCTACCACATTCTTTGAATATTAAATCTGTCTCAAGGCATTAGACAAAATAAGATGCCATGTGAATCACCATGCCCTGCCAGACTGGAAATTTAGTCCTCAGTGGATGCCTACATGAATGTAAAGTACTGTGTAAATATATCACTGTTGCAAACAGAGGCTCTCATGCAAATTACAGCACCAGTCAAACATTTGGACACACTTTTTTTCTTTATTTTTACTATTTTCCACATTTTAGAATAATAGCAAAGCCATCAAAACTATGGAATAACACAATTTAATTTATGCATTGACCAAGAAAGTGTTATAAATAAATCAAAACTCTCTTATATTTTAGATTCTTCAAAATGACCAAAAAATTTTTTTTATAAATTAAGGATTTTTTGGAAATAAATTTATGCATAGGCATCAGCTTCCCTATTTACATTTGTCTAAGAAACAAATTTCAAGCATTTAAGCATAAGCATTTAGATCGAAATGCCTCTGAATGCATGTTTCCCATTATTTTAATTTTTAACTCTTGGTCAAGTATGAACCAGCCGAGTGTACACGTACATGCATGGGATGGGTGAAACAGCTCCTCTGCTGCCTACTTCCTATCACTTTATTCAGATCCATTAGTAACATCTCTATATAGGGCAACATGCAGCTTGCACATAACACAACTCTTTCATAAACTGAGATACTCATCTGTTCCATTAAGTGAAGCTTACTAGTGTCATCTCAATCAAAAGTTAATGAGTTAAATGTTCTCCCTTTTCAATAAATTTTCAATGAATATTCTTTCAAAAGTTAATTGGTGGGTTAGTGTTGGCATAGTGTTTTATCTAGTGAATATAACACCTCAATTACTATTTTCACAGGTCCACTGATAATCCTAATCCAGGGGTCTTTTGTGCTGCACCCAAAATGCTGGATTTGAGTCACAAAATTTTTGAGCTACAAAATTGTTGCAGCTATGTTACATCTTTCTTCTTGTACCCATGGACTGTTTTGAGGATTCAAACCTTTCAAAAGACATTCCCACATATTCAAACACCAGGCTCAGTTCAGGTTTCAAATTAACAGGTGTGATAGCTGTCAAGCTTTGTGAGGGGCTCTCCTGAGGTGAAAGAGTCTGTGAGTCATTCCAGGTGGGTGGCTCTGCTGCCTGTAAATATTACTCCATCAGGACTTGTCAACAGGGCCATCAAGAGCAAAAGACATCTGCTAGTAAGATACATCTCCAGCGACTATTCATTCATAGCGTTCTGTCAAAGTGAGATACTTTACAGTGTAAATCTACTACACAGAGCTGAAGGTAATTCTATTATATAATTATATATACTTAAATTCAGTAGGATTGAGTTGACATAAAGATCAATGGAGAAAAATCCCCAAAAAGCAGAACCACACCAACCAAAACCAGCACTGGGGTGTAATTCAAGTCCTAATGGCACATAATCACGATTTATTCAAAGACACTGTTTATTTTCTTAATATTGGTATCAGCCAAATTGCCCTAAATCTCTATACGCAGGGACTGCTGTAGTATACTGAAATATAGTTCATCACTTCCCTCAGCCTGCAACCATGTGCTGTAATACACATTTCCAGGGCACCTGTACAGTCTACGTTTTGTCATTTATAATCATGTAAGGTTCATTTAAGAAATAATTTGCATTAATAATTCCATTCAGAATGGCCAGATTTAGATCTCACGTATTTACAAATACAATGCATATACAAAACAGTGATTGTGTACAAAAACTCATTCAATAACTTGTAAAATAAGGATATCAGTATTTAGGTGTCTGTTTGTTTTGCAAGACTGCATGTAGAATACAGTATAAAAACTGTATATCCTTATTTCTTAAAGTAAGATTAAAGATGTTAGTCAGATACAAATCTAAAAAAACCACAAAATTCTAGATTCTAAATATCTGTGGTGGAGAAAAGAGAGAATCTATTCACTTACATTATATTCTTGAACATTCTGAAGACCGAAAATTACCATTCTTAAAAGGAAACAAGACGAAATCAATGAAATGGTATCTTTACGTTTGCTGTGAAGGGTAGCACACGGGGGAGCTCTGTACCTGACTTTGGGTTCAAGGAGTCACACTGGGCATTGTACATGTGCACAAACTCCTGGTGCCTCCAGATGAGCTCATCGCGAGAGCCCTGGGTAGGGAGGTGGAACTCTTTGAGCCTCTTCTTGAGCTCGCGGACAGTCATCAGCGTGTACACCAGCTTGGTCAAAGGCTTCCTCTTACTGTCCGCGCTGAAAAACAGGAGGGGTCAGGGGGCTGTTAGGCAATTCCACAATGACAACACCGACAACTGTCGTCTCACAAGCGCTTTACTTTACACAGTGGTGATAGCAACGTGGTGCTGATCAGAGCTGTAAAACTGAAAAGCAGCATAAATGAGTCCCTAGAAGAACCATCTTCATGAAGACCACAGCCATTCAATCACCACAGTTATGGTTCGTAAATAGCACAAAAGTCTTCATGATGATCATTTTTATTACTATCTCATTGCTCATCTTGAACCATTTTAATCTTCACTATCATCACTATTATTTATGAACATAATAATGTCACTATTATGTATGAACACAGGAGTAGAGAATGTAGCTGTAGTAGAGGCGTGAGTCATCGCTGTAATGACAGTGGTGTTTATTGATCATTAATCCTGTATCTTTTCTTTTTCGAAATTCACTTCTTGATTTGATTTTGAGAGCAGACACTATCCAGAAGTCAGATGAGGGTCGATCTCGCAGGAAGTGAGTTTCATCACATCGCTGCCTTTCCCAGTAATTGTGCTCTCAAGCACACGTGACAGCTAACTGAGCTACTCCAGAGCTATTCCAGGCATTCGCTCTCAGACAGCAGTCTGGGACTGGCTGAACTTGAGAAGGAAACCATAGATAAAGATGCACAACATATTAAGTAACCCTGACCTAATATACACAGACAAATAATGATTTATTAGCCAAAATATTCAATGACTGGGGCTAAAGGTCACCCGGCTAAGGATGGCAGGGCAGGTGATATATTTGAACATTTGACAGCACAGTGAAGCAGGCCTCTGCTTTATCAGTCCTGGTAAGACTCGTAAATCTTGGCTTTGCTGGCTTGTAAACATTCGGTTATGGTTCTGCCCAACACTGTTAATTTGAAATTCAAAAGTATCTACATTTCCCACAGCACACGCAGAGAATAAGACCAAGATGGTCTGGTACCACCCTGCATTCAGTCTACTGTGTAATTCCCATCTAAGAATGACCATCCCTGGGTTATCTTAATCACTAAGGCAGTAAAACAGATATAAACACAGGAGGAGAGCACCTGGTACATCATTTTGCTTGTTGTTTTTTCCTAATCTAAAAATTGTCCCTGTCTTTGCTTGATGCACAGTCCCAGAGTAGGCTGGAGGACACCAAAGACACCAAAGCATAAATGCGTCTAATCCATCACTCGGCATTCAAGGTCCACCACAAATCACACCTGCATCGGAACGGAAAACCGACTTGTCTTCAGCCAGGCAGAAAAGATTTTTCCCAGTGCATTCATCTATTGTGCGGAGGAACTATACATTGGATCCTGGTATTGTAAGCAGGACCATCTAACATAAGGGCCACATTATATGTTGACACAAGCATTTCACTTGCATTAGCAGCAAATGACAAAAAGATCACAAAAGAAGGTAGAAAGAGTTCTTACAGCAGAATTCCAGCACCAGGTTGGGGCAATAATAACTGCACACTGAACCTGAATGTCACTGGTTAAGGTCACTGTACACTAGTGACTGCCCAGCCTGAGTCTGATCTTGTCAGAGGAAGAAAACATTTTGTTTTTCTTCTTATTCCTTACATATTTGAACTGATAAAAGCTTATTTGAACTGTGCAAATATTAAAACAAAAAGCTTTCTTCTGGCTATGTTTGTGGGAGAGTATCAACTATTGAGCAACTTGTGATTCAGATGAAGACTCGCTACCAGTAGCCCCGCCCACACTGAAGATCCCTCCCTCCTTCCCCCTGGAGGCTGAGATTGTGCTCCCAGGTCCTTCACTAATATTGAGCAACTTTCACGCAGGATGTGGCCAGATTCTAATCTCATTATCCTAATGAACCCTGGGATTTCAGTGGGCTCATCATTCTAAAAAGTGCTGAAAACAAAGGGTGGGGGAGACTCAGAGCCAAGAACAGAACAGCATTATCGGACCACCACGGACTGATTTTCTGGCATAAGCCACATAACTTCAAATCAATTTCACATTTCTCTCAGATTACCTTATTTTCTTTATGTCATTTGAGAGCACAAACTTTGTAAAGCGTGGATACAAACGTCTTTACATGTTACAAGTCAAAAAATGGATCTATAGTACTGACAAACTTGGCCACAAAAAAGCTGGAGCATTAGTACCACTGCAGACCTAACATACAACTCTGAGCTGCAGAGAAACATGAGCAGTAGACTACATCATATTAATCCTGTATCTGATACGACTGTGGAAGTAATTATTTTCTGGAAAAAGTCCAGTAATATGTTTGGAAATAAACCCTCAGGCAAAGTGTTTAATTGGACATAACATTAAAACATCAATGGCCCTAGCAAGGCTGATATACAAATATCTAGTACTTTCAAACAAAGCTTTTGTTTGGGATTAAATTCTGGAAGTCAGGCGGTCAGAGGCCCCTCGTTTTCTTCTGCCTCAAGGATGCAGGTGGCCAAGGCTGCTTCTTGCCATATTTACAGTAGATTTTAGTGCCTGTACAGCTGCCTCATCTACATTATATTGGGAATATTTTATGTATTCATACCAATTGAGCTGAACTCCTAGTGAGGAATTGAATTCCTCGGCTGAATTCCTAGTGACACCTGCTGATACCTCCAGGGATGGAGGGCACAAAATAAATGGGCAGCCAGCTTGTAGTTACATGATTCACCCTTAGCTGTTTGGTAACATGAAGCTCTGCTTCAATGCAATGCCAGCTATGGACTTTGCAGGAGGAGAGCACTCTAAAGAACACTTGGCATACACTTCACTCTGAAAGCCGTGCAGATAAAACAAATGCAGGTAAAGCATGGGAAATGGCTCTCATTAAAAGGACTGATGTATGAATAAAAAAATGAAAACCACTCCTGGGGAACCAGGTTTTCCTGCAGGTATTGAGAGGGCAGTGGAAAAGGACATAAAAGGGACACTTAAGCCTGGAACCTGCAACACGATGTTAGGAAATCGTAAGCTCACAGTATCTGTTGCACTATATGGAACGGTTGTGAGTTTGTGGATAAGACAGGCAAGGAATTTGTGAGTTGCCCACTTTCTGCCTTTGTGCAATCTTTACACCATTATCATTTGTACGAGAAACACTAATGTGCTGATAAAAGAAAAGGCAGTTAAGAACCGGAACGACAACACCTGTGCACGTCTGGGTTTCCAAACTGTTTCTGTGAGAAGAAGGTGCTAGAGTCTACACTGTTGAATGATCATTTTTCCACTGGCTGTCAGCAGCACTTATGGAAGACCAGGTTGACACGGCACATAATTCCGATTTCGGAAGTCTTCTGCCCTTCTGGGTTGTAAGGGCTCTGATTTCAGTGCACCCATGCTGTTTTTTTTTTAAAAAGGAAAACACAGCCAGCACATATATACGGTTATTTCGAGGCTGAAATTAAGCAATGCGTTCCTGGTTTGATTCATATTAGTAATCGCCTGTCGCTTGACTAGTGGTGGAGCAAATGTATTAGTGCGGGGCCCTTATTTCTAAGCACTTGAACAGCATCCTATAACATCTACAAAAACAGTCAGAAGTAACAGCAGTCTTACGGTACCTTCTCAAGCTCTCTCTTTTCTCATCTCTCAGCAGGCAGCTGTCCAGGTGCTTGTTGATGTACTGCTCTGGCACACCCACTGAACACACAGGACACTCCACTGAATCAGAAACAAAGGAAGGCTTTCTGTGATTTCCAGAGAGATATGAATCAAAACTGCAAGAGACAAGAACATTTTACATGCACTGTGGCATCTCCTTCAAAAGTAGAGGTTACTGGTTTGATTCCCAAATGGGAACTGCTGTTGTGTCCTTGTGCAAGATGCTTAACTTCAATCACTTCAATAAATGTAAGACCGTACAAATGAGTAACATGTATACTAAGTCATCCCAAGTACTGAATGGGTATGGAGGCACTGCATACTCTATTCATAACCCTGTTTGCAATTTCAGTCTTACTGAAAAAGTGCAATCATTGCTTTGGCAAAACTGCTTACAATCCCTGCATAAATTCCCCAATGGCATGTATTTCAAAATGAATACACAACCGTAACAAAAAACAGCCTTTTAGCCAGCAACCTCTGTGATTTCGTACACTAGAGCAATGAGAGACTGAGGAACAGGCTTTATCATTTCCCCAGATTAATTTGCACTGTCCCTGACCCCAGGGTCTAGAGGCTGGCGTCACCTTTCACCACAGCCTTCACGCTCTGAGAGGTGGATGGAGATTCACAGTTGGAGGCAGAAAGTGATGATGGCCCAGCAGTAGGTATCTCCACTGGCTCCTCTTTCACAGGCCTTGTGTCCTGTGAGGGAACCTCCACTGGCTTCTCCCGTAATGGGTTCTGGCTCACACTCTTGTTCCTGCATGCAGGCTGTGTTCTGGGCTCTTTTAGAGGAGTCGTGGAGGATGGGGAAGAGTCCCCTTTTTGAAGAAAATGAGTCAGGATGGTGCTCTCCATTTTTGGACGCTTTGGATTTGGTGCTTTCCTTTTGACAGAGGGGTGAAGGGTCTTTGGAGAAACAGGTGGCGAGTCAAAATTCATCTTTGACAACTGCTGCCTGTAATCAGGAGGGGAAAAAAAAGGAAACGAGAGAAACACAGTCACACTTAAAATAGTTGAAAGAATTGAGAAACAACTGCAAAATACTGCACAACATGCTTACAAGTGAAAGGTGAAATAAACATGTTCTGCAGTCACAAATACACCCTGTTTGATTATATTAGATCCTGACCCCCCTACAGGGAGGTCTTTTTTTCTCCTGAGAGGAAAGCACTGGTGATGCTTTGCGACTGAAAAGCTGCTGACTGTAATCGGAGCTCCCTGACATAAACTGAACTGGTTCAATTATTCCATTTTCCTGCTGAGAGAGACAGAGCTGTGCTCTTGGCCATTCTCATGGAAACACACAGAGCAAACAAAAAGACTGGAAGCTGAAGAGCCATTACTGACGCATAAAATGGACTTAATGAGGTGTGCTGCGCTCTGCTTTCCCCACCAAAATGCTTCGATTTTGTCTGTATTTTACAGGTGGTGTGCATACACATGCACATTCACTTGCTCACACACAAAAACACACCAACACACGCGTGCGTACAAACCAGAAACACACTCACACACGTGCACATTCACTCTCTTGCTCACCTACACACACATATAAACCGACTCCCTAACATATAAACTCAATGCCCCACAGCATCACTCATTACATGTAGGCCTAACAGAAAAGGGTTATCTGCTTCAGAAGCTCAAAATCAAGCATGCATGTCAAACACGCATGTCACAGAGGCAGGACCTGCTTGCACGCCATTGTCTTACAGGGAGATCCCTAGGGAGAGCTTGCATACAATGACAGGAGGCAGTTCCATTCAATGTCCAGAGCAAAGAGTAAACACACACATTTGTGAGGGGGTATGACATACACAGACAAAATTAGAAAACCTTTCATGCTATGAGAACAGGAAACCAGCTATTCACTGTATCACACACGATATGTCAACTTGTTTTCAGTTTCATGGCTGGAAGAGGAAAACCTATGGAAAACATAAGTAAAGCAGCAGATCAAAATGAACACAAACCTGCCCTATTTTCAGTACTATAAACACTGGCAGATGGTCTGAGTAGGAAAAAAGACAGACACATCTTCTGGACATGTGGTTCTCTAGTTCACAAAGCACGCACATCTTCACAGTCTGTGACTTCAGTGGTGTCAAACTTGTGGGAATTCATCAAAAAGCAGATCCGAGCATTACCAGCCAAAGTTAAACAACAGGAAACAACTGTGCAGAGGGGTTCTGCATCCACACTAATTATATCGCGTGATCTGTTAACATGTCATGGCAAAAACATTTACGGGTTTTAACACTGTCGTGCTGTAGGCTGAATACTCAGGTAGAGAAGTAACAACATCCCGACTAACACACTAGCGTCCATATTAATTTCCAAGTCAAATCACTGTAATCATTTACACAGAAATATCAGTATTCCGCTTTGTCTAAAACCACCCCATCTTCATATCTTCACTGGACATTTATACAAATGTTATTTTTGAGGCAAAGTCCCAAACACCACAGATTATCAATGACATTGTAACCCACAACAAATGCAAAGTCTTTCCTCTTTGATTATGAGGGGAAAATGAACACAGGAAGGATTGGGAAATCATCAGGGATGTCTCTTGTCCTCTCTGCCATTAAAAAAAAAAAAACCAATGGCAGATCAATACCATTTGTGTGGACATACTTCATGCAGTGCGCTGGCCATGAGAACAGGATGACGATTCCCTCCAGCCCTCCCAGACCTCAGATTTACTATTGCAACCACTGGATCTGGCTTTGGCCCGACTGCTAAGGAGGAGGAATGGCAAAGTCTGAGATGAACTAAGCCTACATGACATCTCAATCTAATTTCCTGGTAGATTTACTATTCAGACCTTAAGAGCTCGAGCTGAACCCAAGTGATTTGTTGTTGGGAAAGAAAACATATAGATTTCAAAAGGTTTGTAATCCCTGATTCAGGAGCACCCTCCCTTCCTACCCCACAGAGGGAAACAAGGAGAAGGTCCACAGCATACGGCTTAAACCCTCAAGATATGAATTACAGGGGATTTTAAATATAATCGCCATGGCGCTCTGTCCTTGACTTTGAATAATGAATTTAAGAAAGTGGTTACATGCACTCGATTTTTAATTTTACCTTCAAGTATCATTTTATTTCAGTGACTGCCAGACTTCTGATGAACTGCAGCAAATAAAAAGGAAGAAACTGCTTAAAATTGTTACACAAAGAAGTACCATCACATTTATTCCCACCCCTTGAGAAAACCCAGGAGCCCTAACAAAATGTGTACACTTCACACCACATCCATTTGGATTAACTGAAGTCTGTCAGCATATTCACCCAGACGACTATCATATTATTGAGTCTCTCTTCTTATCTCTACATGCAGCAACAATCAGGTCCACAGATTTAAAAAAAAAAAATAAACATCCAATTAAATTAACACAACAGAATTCCATGTGGAAAGCCAATACATGCCACCACAACAGTCTAATTGATGAGGCTTTTTTTTCTGCAACAGACCGCAGTATCTATTAGAAAGCAGCTAAAAAAAGTGTAGACCTAATCACTGTTCTGATCACTGTACTTTAGGGGACAGGACAGGAACACTGCATAATTGGGTAGGAGGAAGTCAAAGTGTGCCTGGGCTTCCATTAGAAAGCTCATTGATCATTGTGCAAGAGAATGACCCTCAGGGAGGAAGCCAATACCAGGACCTCAAAGCAGAGATTCTAATTACATTCCAGCTGTCCCCTGGTACTGCTTGGACTAACAGGCGAGGTCAGAGAGGCAACGTCAGCCACACGCATGCAGCTGGCTCCCCAACTGGCATTTTCTTAACAGGCACATGTGAACACCAGGGCTTAGAATAAGGAGATGCAAGCAAAACCAAGAGCTATTTTCCCCATTCCATTCACTGATTATAATTAGCCTAATTATGCTGGCAAGGAATTAGTGACCAATAGTGCCTGAGAGAGTAATGCATACAGCACAAAGAGGATATTACCATGATGGAACCTTGTGGAATGTCTGTTTAGTGCCATTTTGGGTTCTGCCTAAATTGTCAATAATAAATAGCAAATGGTTCACTTATTAGCGCCTTGCAGCAAACATTAATGCGCCACCTCGTCACAGAATTCAAATGAGTTTTGCTCCCCGAGAGCAGGAAGCACAATTCATAGCAAAGGCATTTATTTACAATGGGAATACTATCTTTCATTCAGTTCCACTGAGGTATGTGCTCAATTTTGATGCAGCGCGAACAGAGGCAAATAGTGGGAGAAGTAACTTTCTAATAAGATGATTATTTCTTTTTCCCAAGAATCTAAAGTGAGAAAGTGGCTGAGAGGAACTTAGTGGTAGCTGGCGGTGCTGCCATGTGACGAGGGTGTTGTTCGGCCGCATCGACACCGCCGCTCTCGTCAGCTGACGTCCCCCCCTTGCTGGTCTGCAGGAAATTAAACCACTTAGAATGGGCAACAGCAGCATGGGCTGCTGCCCTCTCCCTCCTTGCCTCTCTGAAATATCTAAGCAGAACGAATAATGTGCCACGGTGGACAACCAAACCATCATGATTGATGTAAGCCGGGAGCGCATTTAAGAACTGATAACCATGTATTGCGAGATCCCATCTACAGCCGCTGAAAATCTTTCCGATGCCAGCCACCTTCACAGCATCCACTAAAACCACTTGCAAAATGACTGTGGTAAACATATACACTCCAGTCTTAGTTTAAGGGGGGACCTTTTTATCATGCTGTATACGACAATGGCCCCAATATACTCTTTCCTTTCTTGAGAATATTACAGAGAATTTATTTAAAACTTCCATTTAAAACACAGCCAAGGAAGTCAAGACAAAGACCGAGAATTTAATTTAATTTACTCTGAAAGGTTAAGTATCACCCTTCCCATTGCATTAATTGGTAATTAAAGAAAGCAGCACTAAACTACTCAATTTTATGAAGCTGAAATCCCAATTTGATTGCTCAGGAAAATCCACAATATATAAGTGGATAAGAGAAAGTAGGCCAAAGAAAAAGGTTCAAAAGCTGGTCACCAGAGGGCAAGTGAAAATGTTAATAACAATAAGGAAAATGCAATTTTGTCCCATTTACTATTAATCTTCAACATTAGTTTCAGTTTTCTGTATTCATGATCATGATGATGATGTAATGCAAAACAGCTTTGCCCTCCCTGGGGAATATGTTTACCTTGACTGCTGTTTTTATAGTTGCACATTTTTCAAAGTGAAGCAATAAAAATGACAGGCACTGAGGTAATCTAATCCTGTACTGCATCTCAGCCCAAGGACAATGTATTCCCAGATTCTGGAGAAAAACTCCATCTCCTCAGCAACATCTCATACAAAGGTATGCTATATGTGCGGACACCTCCTATAAATCTGTTATTTTTAATGGTAGTAGTGCTCACCAGTGCCCACTATCCACTTAAGCAGCTGGATTTTTATTTATTTCATTCTTTCCCTCTGAGGCCACTACAGGAAAGTACATTTCTCAAGGATACAATGCAACATTCAGATCCAAAGTCTAATGTTCTAAACAGTTTCCACAGGCTGCGCTTCAATCACTTCAACAGCAACTTTCAAACCCAAAATACTTTTCCTACTAAAATACACTGTATATTTTAAGCCCCCAAACCCCCGGTTAGTGTACTGTTAATGATTAAAGGAGATCTAGAGCTGCGGTTTACCTTAAACTGAAAATTGAAAATACATTATTAAGGTTTTTTTCTGTATCAAGCAATTAAGAATTTCAAAGATAGTATGTCCAATTAGATGCTGTCCCTGGGGCCTAAGTATTCATAACAAACATTTCCTCTAAGCACACACTTTCCCCAGCTTGACATTTTCTTATAGACCCAACATGGGTTCCTTTAAGGACTTTTTTAATGTATCTATGCGTCATACGATACCTTGCTGCTTGGAAGCTCCTGACCAGATCATCCAAAATCCTGTTGTTTCTTAGATCCTGTTCTGTCATGGCCTGAAACGACACATTTGACCCCGTGATACCTCCACCTGATTTCCAGTTGCTCCACAGGAGAGGAGCATTGCTGAAGCATTCATCATTAGACCGGAATATGGTGGAATATGGTGCCTGTTATGAGGAATCCACCCACTCATCTACTGCCAAATATAAATAAGTCTCCCAGCTGGAAGAAAGCTGTGAACAAAAGGAACACCTTTGGATGAACAGAGTACGGCTGTAAGATCTGGCCTCCTGATCTCCCAATGGTTTTATAGATATCTTAGTTGTGGCAATCTTATACCTGTCTCAACTACCTGATGTTTGCCATAAATCACTAACCGCTTCATAGTTAATGGAAAATTCTCATCTTTATTCATAGAATTTTAGGTCAGAAATAATGTAATTTAGAAGCAATGTATTTAATTAAAACAGGAAGCTTAGAACAGAAAAAGAAACAAGAACAAGACAAAATTCACATAGCATGTGCTTCCATGTCTGAAACACAATGACTGTCTATCTCACACAGAATTGCTTAGGTATAACGCTGGTTTTGAACTTGGCTGATCTTTTACACAACAATGGCAGAGTGAAGGACTGGGATGGATTAAAGCTGCTTAAATGACAACTGCAATCACTGCCAGTATAACTGAATCATACTGTTCTGAAAATTAAGTACTTACAGTGCATTTACAACTGCAGTTTAACTGCATTACCACCGAACTCAGGAGACACCTACAAACACATTCTACATGCATGGAACAGCAGAGGGCAGGATGTCTGTCAAATAATGTGCTTATCGTTATTCACTGTCCAAAGAAGCAGACGCTAAAAGAGCACATTTCATCAAAACAACACAATGGAATATTTCCTATTTTTATGAAGGTACGTAGCCTAAATTAAAAAGCACAGAAAAGTATAGTATACTTACCGAATTACATACTGGACACTGCAGTTTGTAGGAGAGAAATTTCCGTATGCACAATGAACAAACTGAAAGTAAATAAATGAATAAAAACAATCAAAACACTTTTGATACCTTGAACACTTATAATTTAAATAGTAGTAATCTGGATTAATTCTCCAAAAAGGCTCCCTGTTGATCCTCATCCTAAATGTGGAAAATTGCTTGATAGCTAGAATAATATCCAGTACAACAATGCACGCAGCTAGCTAGCTAATGAAGACCAAGCTATATTCTTTCATAATCTAGTTAAGGCTGTGTATATAACCATTGGCAATTCCACCCCCAGAACATCATATTAACTTTAACATTAATGTAAACATTAGCTACCTATAAAAGGAGTTATAATAGGAGTATAATGGAGGTCAGTGGCTAGCCATGTAGCTAGTTAGCATTCTGGCTAAGATGGATAAATTCACTACTTACAGTTATGTGAGCACTTGGTCATCATAGAAATACTGAAGTAGTCAAAGCATATGGGACATCGAAGCAGAGCATCAACATTCTAAACAGAAAGGAATATTCAGTTAACGTCACTATTTGTGATTTGGCTTCACGTACACATTAAACGTTTTACTTCGCGTTATGCTGTCTCTTACGATGCTACTTAAATTCGCTACCTAGTGAAATGCCTGGACAGTTAGTTAGGTATGTCACCTAACTTCATAACAGCTGCTAAGCACCAAAAATGAACATGTACTGTATCAACATCTAGCAACTATCTCGGTGGATACTATAACAAAACAAACTTCAAGGCTACCTAGCGGCTCTAGTCAAAAAGCTGCCTTTAAAGTTTAATCTAGGACCAGTTTTGCTAGCTAAGGGTTAAGGTTGGTTAGGCAATATGGTCCTCTATCAACACAAGGCAACTTCTGCCTCGAGCTAACAAGCTAGCTTGTCCAAATACAGTGCCTATCTTACTCGACTGCTTTTCTCGCTAAACAGCTAGAGAGCAACTGTTGCACTTACTTTAAGACATGCCAGATTTGATGGCAAATCAGGTTCATCTAACAGGGACATGTTAGAGCTGGATAAGGTAACTGAAACGACTCTGTTTTTTGTTGTCTGTTTCAATATGTTTTCAGCCAAACTAGTTCATGTACTCTTTTCATCGGTCCCGCGCAGTGATTTGCTTAATACTTCCGTATGACACGGTATCATTTCCTGTATCGCCATCCACGTGACCTATAGCTCATGTGACGTACACTTGGAACGCTAAATTCAATATTGGCTATTAGGTTCTGGATTGTTACTAGTCATAACTGGTGTAATGGACCGTAGTTGTTCCGTGATCCGTACGGATCCCCCCGTACTAGTAACAATTGGATTGTAGATATCTGAAATGGGAGTTTTTCCTAGTAAGAATTCTATTGCAGACATCCAGAATGTTCATTCTGGATAGGAAGAATGACGTTGTGGACATCTGAAATTGAAAGCCCAGTTCAAATGAATGGCAAAAGTGGCGTCATTTGTCCTAGGAAGAATGACGTTGTGCCTATCTGAAATGACAATTGTGGATAGGAAGAATGTAATTTTGCCTATCTGAAATGTTCATTTTGACTACGAAGAATTGAATTATGGATATTTGCAATACATAACCAGGCTAGCTATTAAATGTTAAAACGGCTTGCCATAGTCTCTGCTCTGTAGGGCAGTTGCTTCTGCCACAGGTCTCTGAATGTGGATTGGATGCAATAGAACGAAGTAAGACATAATGGTTCGTTAAAAACATACTGACGATAAAATAACTTAAAAGCATTCATCGGCATAATTCACTGTCTAATGTACATAATTTATATCTCATAGGATTAAATGAAATAATGTTTCAATAGCACAGTTCCTGGGCTTCCTATGCCAAACAACAGAAGGAAACACTACAGAAATTAGTTTTGTTTGGCAGTAGACTTCAAATTACAAAAGCAACCACAACTACCAACACAATGAGTACAGTTAGCCTGTAACTGAACTGTTTATTCCCATGTAGAGTGGATTAGTTAAAACTGAGATGAACTGAAATCTCCCTCTGCTGCAGCACACAGCAAAGACATTGCAACAAGCACATCTATGCATACAATATCTGTGTCATACAAGTTGCGTGAGGCTGATGGCCTAAGTTCTCATTACAGGGTTTGGACAATTTTGACTTGGAATAATAAGGTATGTGTTGTAGAAGATCTGGGATCTGTCATTTATGGCCCTACTGGAATGTCCCAAAATAAGATAACATCAGCCATGTTAACCCATCTACCAATATTTGGTTTCATATGACTGGCTTTCCGCTAAAATCAAAGTCCAATTTAAAAGGTCAATCTCTCCATAGTCGTATCAATCAAAGATGTTATTTTAGCATTTGCGTCACATTACCTCATGAGCATGCCCTCTTTTAGGGTTAGTACAAGGTTAGCAAAATAACTGTCTTTCCATCACAGCCTTCAAAGGAATGTTTTCAGGGGGGAAATATTCTGGAACATTAAGTGGTTTATTTGTTTTCCCCCTTTGTGTTGTTGATCCTTTGACATGGCAAGCGAAGACTAAATGTGAGCAGTCCTGAGACAACGTGCCAAATTTGTGGGAATCATGTCCAGTGACACTTCATTCAACAGGTCAATGCCTCAACATCACTGCAGTCGTGTCACTAAAACACAAACTTGTCACACAGTGTTGACAGATTGGAATAAATCAAGTCAAATGTCAATGTTAAATTTCAAGGAAGTTAAACTCCACAGGAATAAATGCTGGTGCACACACAGTCTTCCCACCACCATTCCCTATTCACATCGATTGCTGTAAACTTGTCTCTTGATTGACATTAGTTTTGTTCAGAGGCTGGATTCTGTTTGGATGTTATGTACATTATTGGATTGACTTTGCATGTTATTTCTGCATAATGGGCATTGTTCTGTGTCAAAACATTTTCAAAATTTAATGTATACTGTAATCCAATAAGCTAAAGATAAAATTTGAATTTCATTTATTATCTAATGAGCAATAATGTTCTTCTGTAGTACTGTATTCTGTTCTATTCCAGGCACAATTGACATAGTTTCCCTTTACTGACCAGTGATCACCCAAAGAAGTGTGAAACAATAGCAGTGTAAAATCTTTAGGCAAATAAATGTGCCTAAAATTTCCTTTTGGTTAATTCTGTCAAAATGTTCTTTCTGCAGTCACTGACTTCATTTATTTTAGCCCCATTGCAAAAAAATCTGACTCTTTCCATTTAACCACACCATAGCCATTTGATGGAGAAGGTGCAGGAGTATAAGCAACACAAAAAATTCTACATAAGACCATATTTATTGAAACAACAAGGTGAGGGAGGTACATTTGTCTTCTTCATGCCAGTGTTCTCCAGAAATCTTCTGCAACCCCAGTCTCCTAGTGTTTGATTTGGTCACTAATCCATAGTTGCTAATTTTGTTGATATTTGAAAAGCAACATGTCGGGTGGTACAGGGGGTGGTTCTTGCAGCAATCAAAAGCTTCAAGCTGTTGACACATAGACAGCTCCTGTCTGAAATGATGTACTGATTAAATCATCTGACTGTGATAATAGCACCTCTGAATGCTGCTTCTTCAGGCCCTTGCTGTGTTCCATTTCTCACGTGGAGCTCTGCAATTCCACACACATACACTCATATCACCTAGGAAAAAAAAAAAAAAACACTCATTTCATTTATGCCTCAATTCAAGAACTCTGGGGGAACATTATGTGCAGCAAATGAATTCAGAGCAATCAAAATCGCACTTCACGTCACACGGATTATTACAGCCAGAGCTGAACGCAGCAGCATGCTTTATTTTCTTGTTTTGTGACAGACACTTCAAGGGCCAAGTCTGAAGTATTGTTGAGAACAGAATCATTATAGGATATTCGATCACAAATATATATGAGAATTAGCCAGGTACAGCATGATAAATGCTATGTATGACCCTTACTGTGAAACATTGCGACCCTTGTCAGGCAAATCTTCAACAAGAATGCTAAATAACCTTTTTGTCCCCTTGTAAACTTAGATGAATTTATTTCAAGCCAAAGCCAAGCCAAATAGGAATAGATCTCCAGGTTTGAGACAAGTCAAGCCCCATGGTGATTATAATACATTTTACTCTTCTGCAAGCTTATGCAAGGAATTACTCATTGGATGGCTCTTTGTATTGCATATTTCCATATGTTAAACTGACACGTTTTGATGTAAGATGCTGTTGCAGTGCTTTGTCCTCCTTCCAGAAGTGCCTCCCACAGAATAACTATATTACTGTTGTGATTTCCTGTTTCCGTATCTTACTCCTGCCGGTAGCTGCATGTGCTCAGGGAAGGACATTTGAATAACTCCTTTCAGAATTTCAATAAACTTCTTCCATTAGTCAAATCTTCCCAATTTAGCTATCCAGCCTAACAGCATACTGTAAAGTTGGAAATGCATACACAAACACATACACACAGACAATTGCCCAAGAGCATGTTGAGTTTTATGGTGAACTGGTGTAGGTAACGCAGTTTTAAAGGAGTACCCTGCTGAGAACCCTTGGTTGACTATGTTATTTATTGTATTGTGGGGCCTATATTAGGTATACATTTGGCCATAGTACAGCAGCTTTTCTTCAGGGGGAAACATAAGTCTGCACCACAAGTGACACCTATTTTGTGAATCCTTCACATTTTCTGAACAAAGAAAGAGATACATTTAAAAATACTTGTGATTTTAATCCAGCACTGAAATCCTTTCAGATAGTTTATTGCAGTTTTGTATTGTTTTGTTTTTGTGCATACTTTGCTTTTATTTGAGATTATCAAATCATTTTTTAATCCCAGGTCAACCAGACAGTCCTCAGATTAAGAACAGCAGAATTGGGATTGATGTAATGAGACACAATTAACAAGGTACAATTTCTGGCACAGATTCCACCTTCAGGGTGCTCCTAGTCTGCCCTGAAGCAGCAAGCCATGGGTCTGAGATGCCGGCTCCCTGGAGTGAGTGGTGCCAGGACGAAGGCTGGAGATACAGATGAGTCACTGAAACAGCAGAGAGAATGTGGGTAAGTGACCTTTAGTGTGGTTATACAGTATATTTGCACTGACTGGCTGTTGGGGTAACAAAGAACTGGAGATAAACTGGAAGAAATTAGTGTGAGTTACTGTTACCATGTGTAACTGCATTCCACTGATTGGTATGCTCTGTGCATCTTAATCCCTTCAGGATCTTACCCATGAATGAAATAAAAAAATTAAATATGATATAAAATATGAGAATGAAAAATACTCTGTAACTTTTAATGCATGTTTTTCCTGACTTCATCCAGTGAGCTGATATGTCTGATATAAACTGATAAGAAGACAGATGAAGCTGGTTGGATTCTAAGCAGAAATGTATATTTTCCAAGCGACTTAGCTGCTACTGTATCCTATTTACAGCTGGATGCAGTGTAAGATGTATGTAGTATGAGGACCAGTTCTCCTAAATCCAGAAATAGCTGGAGAAGGAGCATTAAAGTATTTTTTTCCAGGATACTGTCTGAGAACGCAGCCTCAGCTGCAAGGTAATTATGCTATTTTTCTAGTGCTCCAGATGGTAAAGATGAAATCCCCAATCCATACAAAACCACGCTCCGGAAATTCATGTCCTATATGCTTTCTCAGGCAGGTCTAGACTGTGAACACACTTTATCCCATGGAGGGTGTTTACAATGCTTTAACTGTCCTCATCTAAGAGAAAAAATCTGGCATGGATAAATTGCACCATTTTAATAGCCAAGATGAATAACATTTGTTATTTTCTTATCAAAGTATAATCAGACTTTCTCATAAAACACTAAACCCCACACTTTCTGCCATAGTGCTGATATCACACATACTTAGTTGTCATAGATATTCTGGAGCTAGATACACATTATGTGAAACTGTGAGAAGGCTGTTGATAGAAGCTGCCATTCATTTCAAAATATTTTAAAGTATTTTAAAGTTGTGGTTAAAGTGGTGGGTTTAATGTTCTGCACTCACCTCAGGCCATATTCATTCATTATTTTCTCAGTGGAAATGGTCTTGATCTTTAGCAGAGGAAAGTGAAATGTTGGACCATACAGAAATTGAACTTGCTTAATGTTATAATGTGTCTTAAAAGAGGCCTTTTTAGTCATATGACAATTCACTTTGGCAGAGGCTGATATTGAATAACGAAACTAAAATAAAAACTGGGGAAAACCTTATCTGAAGTAACTGCTGTTGAAATGCATGCCCATTTAGGGTGAAGGAGAATTAGCCTACAACAAGACACATTAAAGCACATATGTTGTTAATTAAGATATTCCAGATTTTATTGGCAATATCAATGATGTGTTAAATATGCGTAGCTAGGTATGGTAGTAGTGCATTACATTATTGGCATTTAACACACACACTCTCATCCAGAGTAACTTACACAGGTTACAATTTTTATATGTCATCCATTTATACAGCTGGATATTAACGGAGGCAGTTCTGGGATAAGTACCTGGCCCAAGGGTTCAGCAACCTTTCAGTTATGAGCCCTGCTCCTTACCACCATGCTATTGCACTGTAGTAGTAGATAGAGAACATTTTAGCATAATGACAAATCCTGTGCAAGACTCCTTTTAGACATGTATTACCTATTCATTTTGTTCTCCCAGGCGCAAGGCCTTGTCTATGACTGACTAATATTATATGACAAGTATTAAGCACATAGTTGATATAACCATTCATCCCATAAAATAATTTCCTTAAAATACAATTATTTATTATTTCAGGCTAATGGTAATTTAGCAAAAATACTACGGAATGAAAAATGTCAAATGACAAATAGAAGGAGTTCAAAGATATGACAATAAACAGTCCACCTATTCCTGACACGCAGATTGTAAGAAGTTATTTTTTAATGCATTACCTTTCTTAATAAAGGAGACAGAGGTCAAATATAACACTGGCTAATGGTGTAAAAGGCATGCAATGAGCAAGCTTGAAAAATGTGTGGAATCTAAATGGTGTAGGTCAGAGTTTGACAACTGAAATGGTAAGAGAAGTGAGGCCCGTGCAGTTATGAGAAGACCTGCGGAATAAAAGCAGGAAAGCCAGAAATATATACTGTTTTCATATGACTTCAGTGGTTACTTGCAAATAGTTTCATCAAGCATGTGCAATGTTTGATAAATTACTGCTGTCAATGAAATGGTATTTCTTGCAAATCATCTGTGCATCAATGATTTCACTGAGCCACAATAGCTGTACAATTCTGAGTCACCTGCTCTGAAACACTCCTTCCAATGTATCCATTCTAGAATATACTAGCTAGATTAGATTAAAAAAAATCTAACCATGCCCCGTTATTACTGTAAACAAGCATCACCATATAGACGTGGAGAATTCTGACAATCAGATGACCATTGATTTCTGGGATAGATTTGAAAATATTTGAAAAAAGAATTGAAAAAGATTTGGAACAAAAAGACTGGGAAATGACTGCTGCAGTGTCTGCAGGGCTTGTGATGCCTAGAGAATATAGCAGCTCAGAACCAACCTCAAACCAATTCAAACCAACCAACCTGGAATATATTCCGTTTTATCCTAACATCATTGCTGTCATTTCATGTGACACCTCACAAACACCAGTGAACGCTAAAGCTTTGTCAGCGCTGGAATAAGCATACTTATGCTAGGATGTTCTGAGTCAGACCATACCCCTCAAGAATGTTCATACCGAACCAGAAAATCAGATCACTTGTATAGTTTCTATATAGTTTCAACAATGAAAGAGATAGAATTTTCAGTGAGAAGTGCAGGGAACCAATTATCTGGACCATGTACTGTATAGAATGCTCTTCAGCATTCACCCAGTTTTTTCATATTTGGAAAATATTGTACAGCATATTATACAGCAGGTGTGCTCTTGACCAAGGCTCAGAGTCATAAAGCGTTCAGCTTAAAAGTCTTGCAGTTGCCTGCAGCCTGCATCTGGTTTTTGATTTATTTCTTGGATGAGGCAGTCCTGTGCCAGGATGCTGCTGTAATGAGATTTGTCTGGCTGTTCAGGTGCTCACATCCTAATGCCTCTTAAAGAGGTGCCACTCTGGGGCCAGACCCATAAACCACGAGTGCAGCTCAAAAGCAGACCAACATTACAGTGATGTTCTCCAGATAGTGTCCAAGCCTGTGGCCTTGATATTGATTTGGCTGGAGTGTGTTGCTACAGGTGATTCTGTCCTGGCAATTTATGCTTCAGGAGATGCTGTGTGACACAGAAAAAAAAGTTTCTTTTAATTACTGGTCAGTGTGACAGGTAAATCACACTTTGTTTGTTTATTTATTTATGTAGTATGAAGACATTTATTGACCTTTATTTGTCAAAACATTTTATCTTTTTCTACAAAACTATTATGTCATGTTACATTAAATACATAGCACAAGGGCAAAAAGAACACAGTTACAGACCAGCCAGAATTAAATCAGTAAATGGGTATATGAATACACACATACACACAGACACACGGTCTGCCCTTCTTTTATTACCCAAGAACTGTGTATCTTGTTAATGAATAAGACAGTGGAAATATATATATCATTCGAGGGGTCTTGTAAATGTCAGTCTCAATCCGCATGCCCCAGGCTTGTCTATTCAGTTATGGTGGCTAAGTGAATATCATAAGTCAAAAGCAATATGTCAGTGAGTCGAATGTGGTTTACGCAGTGTCCTGATCAGAGAACCATCATGTATACTCTGATAATTCACTATAAAAATTTCCTCTGCTTTTCTTATAGGTTCCTAGTGTTTCTCTCTTAAAATCTCCCAAAACAGTGCACTGTAGCTCATTCAAAAACAGTACATTGTTGAATTTTAATAGGACATAAGAAATAACTTTTGATAGTCTTTATCTCTGTGCTGCATAGCCCGCATCTTTGAGGGTCACTCATACGGCCTCACACACACACAGACTCTCTCTCTCAACAAATACACACGCACACACACACACACACACACACACACACACACACACACACACACACACACACACACTTCCTGTGGTGTTTGTCTGTGCCACTGCTTTTCCTGCCGATATCAGCTAGCTCATGCATGACAGGCCAGGGCCTGGGGCGCTCATGATAAACCTGTTTTCTCCAGACCTGAGGATGAGTTTTGGAGCATGGAGAGAATGTACAATTAGTGAGCTCAATGAAGCAGCAATTACGTGCTTACACACAACAGCAGAGGTAAATGCTGCACAGGTTACTGGTAATGAGAACCTTTGCCAGTCTGCCTGAACCACTTACCAAGAGGAAGGTTTGATTTGTGATATCGTGTCAGTTCAGAGACAGGTCATAGTCTATAATTAAAGACAATTATTACATTATTATTGTTTTAATTTGGGCCTTTTCACCCCCAAACATCAAGATTTCTGCTACGTCCCTGAGCCTGTCATGGTGATGTTGCCCCCTGAAGGTAGTTGGAAGACTTACAGTCTCTGATGCTGGAGTTGTAGGTATTTCTGTCAGATCCATTAGATCCCCGGCCAACACTAGTTGTGTAGAACTTGAACATGTTGATGAGATCAAGCCCTGCTGATGATGCCATGTGTATTTCCTAGAACAGCGAGTTGTCATTCTCTCACTCGGGTCAAACCACAGTGCAAATGGACGTTGTTTTCAATGAGCTAAAATTCCTGTTACGCAATGAGACAAAGGGTGATATGGATTCAATTAGATCGGGAGGTATGTTTGTATTTTAAAAGTGTACTATTAAAAAAAACAATGTTTCCAGAGTGCACAGCACTTGCTGTGAGAGAAGAGCAAGCTCTGGGGTAAAGAGGGGCAGTGTAAGGCAGCGGTGGCCACCCTGACCCTGGGTAGGAGCGGCAATTGACCATTCCAATTGTCAAAGGGCCACAATAAAATGGACCTGTTTATTATCCATTTGTGCATTCATGTGCATGTGCATGTTTTATTTTACACCTGAGGTATAAACGATAAAATGGGTATTATACACTTGCTTGTATACACCCTGCTTGTATACCTCTGGTGAGATGACAGGGGTAACCTGAACACTACTTGCCTTTATGTTGGTCTATGCTGTAATGCTATTAAATGTATGTATCACAGTAATCCAGTTTGGAAGGTATGAGATTTCTTCCCTCTTCAGGGGCCAAAGTTGAACCTCTGAGGCTCTGAAGCCCTAGGACTGCAAGCTGATTATCATTTTCCTGCAAAGAAAAAAAATACATAACCTGTCATAATGAATTTTTATCCTCATAACTCATACATTAAACATTCAATTAAAGTTTAACATGCAGTACATTCAATATAGGGACATTCCCAATTCAACTCACTAGGAAGAGCAATCAGTTCTAATACAGAGGTTGAATTGCCATCTATACTTCATTTTGGGAAAATCACATTTCTCCATTTGGGACTAAAGTAATTTCTATAACTGAACAGACCAAGCCTACTGTTTAGGTTTTCATCATTAACAGAATTTACAAATAAATCAAGCAAAGAAATGAACGTTGCACCACTGATTGGTTTATCTGACACCCTTGTAAGTCGCTTTGGATAAAAGTGTCGGCCAAATGAATAAATGTAAATGTATTGAGGGCAACATTCTTCATGCAGCTTGACTACAGCTTGCACAATTAAATAAACAACTGTGCTCACCACATTGTAAACAATTCATACATGCCTGTACAAAGCAAAAACCAGTCATAAAAAGCACACATGGTCATTTCCAGTGTATATCATCCATAAAAACTGTTAGCTTAGTAATTAACTGTGAAGAGAAGGCCTGGCTATGATTTTAGTAAGATGCTTGGTTTCTTGTTTGTTGTTACATTGTTTCTTAATCAATATCCAGCACCCATTGCATGTCTTCCATTCAAGAGAAGCCATGGCCTAGACTGGTGATTAAGTGCATATGTGTTTATACCAATGCCTGTGGCATGAAGCAGCTAGACATACAGATTTGCCCCATACAAGGAGACTAGAGTCTGTCTGAAGCCAGTACCCAACAGAGAGGTCCTAGGTCTTAAGTTCAAAGCAGCTGACAAGGCCATAAAACCAGTTACTTAAACAAGGCTGACCAAAATAATCTTTCTACTCTTCAGCATGTTTGTACAGTCATAACCATAAATTGTTCAAAGGAAACTATAATTTCAATTTCAGCCATATGCACATCACTTTTTTGTTGTCACTCTGCAAATCCTGAGGTTCAAAGCCAGGTAGCATGGAACCATCAATCATACCATGTTCTCATTTCTTATACCATGTCTCTCATTTCACCCTGCAGTATATTAGTTACATGTAGTTACATGTAGTTGCGTGTGCTATCTTTCACAATACAATAAGACGCCCTTTGTTAACTGCCTGTGATATAATCTTTTGAAAGACTTTTTCAAAAACACAGCAGTTCATTGAAGACACAGTGTAGAATCTGATGCTATGCTGTAGGCTGAAGGGGACATTTTTTATTTTGTAATGGAGTGCTCAGGCTTTACTGCTGATATCCATTTTCAATTAATGTCACAAAGTTGTCAAAGTGAGATAAAGACTGTTAAAAAACTGTATAGTGTAGTTTGTGTCTGTAACTACATCAGTAATATATAAAATACTACACAAAGAAATGCAGGGAATGTGAAATTTGGTTGGAAAATGACAAACATGTAATGATCTGTCTTTTAAGGCTGGTCTATTTTAAGTATAATGAACTGATCCAAAGTAACAAGTTGGCAAATTTGTGCTGATTTCAGGAGATAGACATTTGTGATTTTGAATATTTTAGAAGGGACTTTTCTGCAGTTCATAATATGAACGGTCAAGGTATTCCATTATGAATAGCTGGTTTCACATATATTTGGATTTTTACACTTTGCATCTGCTTCCCTTAGAAACAAAACTCATGGCTCTCTTTTTTCAAAATATGATTATAAAATATTTCTCTTGGAAAGGGATTCATTAACGTCAGTAAAACTACAAAAGAGGATGAGATTTTTGCCTGCAGTGGAGTTAAACCAATTGCTTTGTGTGAACTCCCAGTGGATGTTTGGCCTCAGAGTGTTTTCCATTATCCAGACTGTGTCACAGTTATAGCAATCACCTAGCAGGAACATGAGTTTGTCAGGGCTGTTTCAACGTCAACCTAATGTGCATTTACAGACAGCACAGTCCTTCCCCATCCCCCCACCTAAGAATCCATTACTGCTTGCCTTACACATAGGGCCTATGAAAATAAAACACATTTTCCATTGCTTGACAGGTCTATGGCCTATAATGAG